>JAYESD010000011.1:114506597-115856068 GCA_036927565.1 Tuctoria greenei | reverse complement strand
TACTTGATTAATTCTTAATGATTAAAAGCACTTGTGAACATGTAACAAGTTCAAAATAGCAAAAAAGTTCGACCATGACCAGTTTTAGTGTAAGTAATAATTCCAATTACTAGACATGGCAAAAACTATAAAATGTATAACACGAGTAATGTAGTGAGAACTTTCAGCATGTAAAAGGAATCACAAAGTCATATATGTATGAAATACTATGCTCATACTATTTTAATTTCAAATTCACACATAGACTTCCCAAGTTTCAAAACTCCCCCTCAATTTAAGCTATGAGGATGAATAACCCCTATTTCACTACGAATGTAACAAAAACGAGTGAAATCCAAAGGTTTTGTAAAAATGTCAGCCAATTGTTGTTCGGTATCTACATGGTGAAGCACAATGTTTCCTTTTTCAACATTATCTCGGAGAAAGTGATACCTAATGTCAATGTGCTTAGTTCTAGAATGTTGCACAGGGTTTTTAGCAATGCAAATGGCACTAGTGTTATCACAAAAAAGTGGAACACTATCTAGATCAACCACATAGTCCTTAAGTGTTTGACAATCCAAAGAATTTGTGAGCAAGCACTAGCAGCAGCTACATATTCAGAATCGGCTGTGGATTGTGCAACTAAATTTTGTTTTCTAGAGGACCAAGCAACAAGAGAATTACCAAAAAAAATGACAAGCACCAGAAGTACTTTTCCTATCAATCCTACAACCCCCAAAATCAGCATCCTAAAAAGCTTTCAAAGTAACGGTTGAGGAAGAAGGAAAAAAAAATCCAAATTCTTGAGTTCCATGTAAGTACCTGAGAATCCTTTTGACGGCTTGACGATGTGAAGCACGTGGGGAGGCTTGAAACCGTGCACAAAGACATACACTGAATTGTATGTCTGGTCTTGATGCTGTGAGGTACAAAAGTGATCCGATCATGCTTCTATATTCTTTTTGATCCACGGATTCACCATCTTCATCAAGTCCAAGTGTTGTTGCTGTTCCCATTGGTGTCCGAAGAGGCTTCCTTTTGTCCATGTTGAAGCGCCTTAGGAGATCTTTTGTATACTTCGTTTGATGCACAAAGGTACCCTCCTTAGTTCGCTTGATTTGCAGCCCCAAAAAGTAAGTGAGTTCACCCATCATACTCATTTCAAATTTGGAACTCATCATTGCTGAAAACTTGGACACAAGATCATGGGAAGCACAACCAAAGATAATATCATCCACATACACTTGAACGAATAATGAGTCATTGCCATGCGTAAGCACAAAAAGAGTTTTATCAACCTTGCCCATGGTAAACCCTTTTTCAAGTAAGAATGTTTTTAACCTATCATACCATGCTCTAGGGGCTTGTTTGAGACCGTACAAGGCTTTGGACAGTTTGTAAACATGATTAGGAAAATCTGGATTTTCAAAACCCGGAGGTTGTTTCACATAAACCTCCTCATCTATGTAGCCATTAATAAAAGCACTTTTAACATCCATTTGATATAGCTTAAAACCTTTAGATACAACAAAAGCTAACAAAATTCTTATGGCTTCTAATCTAGCAATAGGAGCAAAAGTTTCATCAAAATCTAGACCTTCAACTTGAGTGAAACCTTGAGCAACCAACCTAGCCTTATTCCTAACCACAACCCCATCCTCACTTTGTTTATTTTTAAATACCCATTTAGTTCCAATTAAAGTGTGACCTTGAGGTGGAGGTACAAGTTTCCAAACATTATTTCTTTCAAAATTTTCTAACTCTTCTTGCATGGTAATAATTCAAGATTCATTAGTGAGTGCGTGTGATATATCTTTGGATTCAAAAGAAGCAACAAAAGCAGAATGAGCATGAGAGTTTGGATCGCAAAACCTGGACCGTGTGACTCGTTCGTGCAAGCTTCCAATCATCTGTTGTGGGGGATGATCTTTGTAAAACCGTAGGGGAACAGATGTCTCACAAGCTTCTTCTTCTTCTTCTTCATGTTCATCACAAATTGATGAGCTTGTGACTTGAGGATGATTTGAATCAGCATTGATGGTTGTCGGTGCTGGTTGAGAATTAACATCCGGAGCTGAACCAAAGTCTTTAGCTGCTGAATTTTCGGGCAGCAGCTCCAATTCTTCCTCATCTTCAATGAAAATGCTCCCCCCTGCGGATATGGATCCAGACCTGCAATGTTTGAGCTAGTACCTGGGCTAGCTTCATCAAAAGACACTTCACAAGCCTCCACAATTTTGTTAGTGTCAAGTAAAAGCACACGATAGCCTCTAGTATGAGATGGATAACCAAGAAACATGCCATCAATGGATCTAGGTTCAAATTTATCAAGATTACCATGTTTCTTAACAAAGCATTTGCAACCAAATACCCGAAAGTGTGTAACACTAGGCCTATGTCCAAACCGGAGCTCATATGGTGTTTTACCTAGCTTAGCACGCAAGAAAACACGATTTGAGACATAACAAGCGGTTGCTAACGCATCAGCCCAAAATTTCCTAGGAGTTTGATATTCATAAAGCATAGTCCTAGCCATCTCAACTAAGGTTCTATTCTTTCTTTCTACAACATCGTTTTGTTGAGGTACATATGGTGAAGAAAATTAATGATCTATTCTATTTTCAGCACAAAAGTGATCAAAAGATTGATTTTTAAATTCAGTTCCATTATCACTTCTAATTGCTTTTAAAGATCCTGGGTAATCAATTGATAATCTAAGAAATAAATTCTAAAGTGACTAAAAACTTCATTCTTAGACGCCATAAAGTAAACCCAAGAGTATCTAGAATAATCATCAACAATCACAAGTACATACCATTTACCTCCGAAGGATTGAACACGTGAAGGTCCTACGGTGTCAAGATGCAAAAGTTGACATGGTTCAGTTGTCATGATCATTGTGAGAGGATTATGTGAACCTGCAACCATCTTAGCATGTCTACAAGAAGAGCATACAATTTCTTTGTCCCCTTTAAGCTTAGGCAGCCCACGTATGCGATCAAGAGCACTAACACGCGTTAGGTGATCAAAGCCTACGTGACTAAGTCTGCGATGCCAAAAATATAGGTCCTTTGAATCATTAGCAACTAGACACATATGCTTAGAGGAAGACATATCAAAATCAGCTTTAAAAACTCTTCCAAACCGAGACATGTTAAAAATAAGCTCACTATTTGAACTTACAACTTTGCAGCAGTTTTTATTGAAAATAATTTCCAGATTTTCATCTAGCAATTGTGAAACAGAAAGCAAGTTGTATTTCAAATTTTTGACAAGTGCCACATCCTTCAAAGTGTAGTGATCATTTACTCTAACCGAACCCTTAGCAATTATAGGAGTTGAAGAATTATCGGCAAAAGTAACCTTCTCTACACATGACACAAAAGAGAGAGAGGAGAATCAATCTTTGTTACCGGTCATGTGGCGTGAGCAACCTGAATCCACAATCCAAATGTTCTCCTTCCTCAAACGTGTAACCTACATAGAAGCACAATACGTCGATGACTCAAAACTGGGGTTAGTCAAAAGGCATTTAGTAATCTAGTACTGAGTCACGCGACGTGTAGCAGGAAAGACACGCGAAAGCTGAGACAAAACAGCAGGTTTATGAGTCAAAGTTTGAGATTTTTTATTCTTAACTACTGACCTATAAGGTGTCACTTGTGTAGCACAAAAATCAGTAGCTCCGGAGGCAAAAACAGAAGGTCCGGGGGTAAACTTTGAATGTTTTTGACTCAAAACAGCAGGTTGTACATTCGGTTCAATATGTGCAGCAAATTTTGCATGAAAGTTATGAGATCTAGCAACCATTCTTTCCCTTTTCTGTTGTTTAGCTAGTCTATAACAAAAAATCTATGACATGAGCATATCTACCACTGTAGGTACAATGTAATTTAACTTTGTGTTCATGTCTAGATGAGCAAATAACATTTTTATTTGAAACCGAATGAGACAATACTCCTACAGATTTGAAAACTACTTCTTTTTGTTTAGGAACTATTTGAATCAAACCACTTCCTAATGACTTTACAATTTTAGGTGGATGTGCCTTAGCATGAGCATGAGAATCAAAAACTAAACCAGTTTTATCATTGCAAGACTTGGATGAATTCAGCAGCAAGTTTAGGTTCTTATTCCCATTACAAAACTGATAAAATGTCTTCTGCATGTTATCAAGTTTATTGGACAGATCAAGGCAATTTTCACATGAAGTTTTTCCTTTTAATTTGCAATTGGAACAATATTTAACTTCATGAAAACATAAAGCATTGTTCAATATAGAGATTTCATTCATAGCATCTAGTAGTTCCTTATCAAGATCATCACAACTAGAACAATGCAAATCAATTGTAGAACAAGAAGCATCTTTTAAGTTTCCAATATTAAGTGCAGCAAGCTTTTTGTTCTTTTCAGTTTCAAGTTTATCAAGCGTGGAGGTATGTGCACTTCTTAGGGAGGACAATTGTTCATATATTAAGTCACATGAGGAACAAGAATCATCACTAGGAATCAAGGATTTCAAATGATTAATTTCATATTTTAGAGACTCAATTTTAACAGCATTGTCTCTAAGCTTTTTGTCCTTTTTCTTAACAATAATAGTGGCACGAGAAATAGCATCACACATTTCTTCGCAAGTACGACATACCTCTTCATTGTCGCTGTTGTGTTCTGCCTCCTCCATACTTGATCTTGACTTGCCCGTCATGAAGCACAAGTTTGCCAAATCATCTTCATCTTCATCACTTCCAATGTCCACGTCGCTTGAGCCAAGTTCCTGGAGTGCTGAGATAAAACTGCTCACCAATTGACGTCTTGTAAAACCCTTCTTTTTCTTCATATCTTTTGCAGAGGAGTGCTTCATTCTTGTTTTCTTTTCATCTCGGGAAGTAGGGGCTGAAAGGTTAGGGCAATCTGAACGAAAATGTCCTGTCTTACCACATTCAAAGCATCGTTGAGGTCCGGAGCTTCCTCTCCTTCTAGTTCTCACATTTTGCAATGCTTTTGAGAACCGGGTAGAGGTGAGCGCTAGCTCCTCCTCTAGAAACTCCTCAATCTGTTCAAGGGTTAGAGAGGACAGCAATGCAAGTGTACCACAAGATGATGTTTGACCGGAACTAGGCATGTCACGTTGAGAAACAAAAGCAATAGACTTGTTGGGGTTCTTACGTGAGATTATGTCAATTTCATGAGTTTTTAACTTGGAATATAGCACATCTAAAGTAAGTGAACTCATGACAGTAGATTCACGAATAGATGTGACTTTCATCTCCCAAATTGACATATCTAATGCACTTAGCAATTGCCTAGCATTTTCATCATCTGAAAAATTAACATTGACACTACGCAAGTTGCTGAGAATCTTATTAAAGTGGGCAAAAAGGTCATCAATAGACTCATCGGGTTGCATCTTGAAGCGCATGTATTCTTTCTTGAACATGTCTTGCCTTACCTCTTTGATCGTGTTGGATCCTTCGTGGTAGTCACAAAGTGCTCTCCACACATTGTATGCAGATCGGAGGTGTGCAACACGGTCGAAGTCGCTTTGTGTTAATCCTTGTATGATCAAGTTCCGAGCCTTGTTGTTGTTGTCGACATCTCTCAGATTTGTTGCTGTAACTTGATCGTTTGATGGCACTTTGTAAGGCTTGTATACCTTCTTCCATACTGCAAAGCCTTGTGCCTGGATGAAAGCCTCCATGCGTGCCTTCCAAACCTGAAAATCAATACCAGCGAACACATAAGGTTTGGCAGAGTACTTCTCCATGATGATTAGTCAAAAACACGCGCAAATCACAAAGATTAGAGCACCGTGGCTCTGATACCAATTGTAGGATCGAAGAGCACGTGAAAAGCTACCAGAGGGGGGTGAATGGTAGATTTAAAAATCTTACACAGCGGAAACAATTAAACCTCAACCCCTTTGGCAGAAAAATGATTTGTTAAAGAAATCATGTGTGAAACTAATATAAATGTGTTTCACCGTGACAAAAGTGATATACATCAGAGATAATCAAGTACCAAAGAAAACACAACAAGAATCACTCAAATCCGTCGAGAAAAACTCAATTTATGATCGAAAGATCGAACAAAGGTCAATCTGACCCACCCGAGAAAAACAGTTCTGGAATGCTGCAAAGAAACTCATGTAGATCAAAAACCACAAATCCAATGACAGTGAAATTTTTAAAGATGATATATAATCAAGTTTTGAAGACAACCCAAAAAAAATCACGTCAATTGGATCTGTAAAACTCGAGTTATGATAAAACTACCAACGAAAGGTAGTGCTGTCCAGAAACTCGATGAGTAAAACTTGTCAGGAACAAGTCGGAACAACAAGGCACAAAAGTTCCTTCAAACTACGAATTTTATTCAATAGAACACAAGAGGAACAGATCCAAAGTCGTGCACCACGATCTATGGGCTCCCTTGCTTATATAACCAGCTCGAAAGCCAACTCAACTCAAATCAGGAACCTAATCCTACTCTGTTCACGAATCGTAACTTTCCATAACTGCTTAGGATTCTTCTATATGCAGATAGAAGCAATCTTAAGACTTCCAAAAACCTTAGGAACGTATCCCACATTCCTAAACAACTCAAATCCGTGACCCACACGAAATCCTATGATAACCAACTCAAATCTTTCCATATTTGAGTCAAACCCAACTCAGCCGCAGCCTGAGTCCATAACCTAGTCGGTTGGACCTTTCCGACCAACTCTTTACGTCCACATCTCTTCATCACGTCTCGGAACTATGTAGCCACATCCATGCACTCCTTGCACACGTGCAAACATCTTCCAATGACATCCACGATACCTTCACATGCATTGTTCTTGATTTAATCATGCTGCGCAACCTCCTGATCAGCTCAACCACAATTCCTTCTAAATTTGGTTGTTGGAACCTCATCTCCTCCCTGAGACTAGTCCAATGGATCCCATCACCATCCATGTCTGCACATGAATAAACAACCAATCGATACGAGCCCAAGTTCTCGACTTGACTCAAGTTATTTCCGAATACAACACCTTATGTGAGAACCTCACATAAGCATGTTGTAAAACCACAGTAACACGATATCATTCATGTCAACCAAAAACGCACCAAAGACTTAGCAAATGAATACTAAGCAATCTTTCCAGAGATGTAAAGCAAGTACGAAACATTGCAAATGAAAAACAGAAGCATTGCGGTCAAGTTCAGGATCTTGCCAGAGCAACCCGGACCTTGAGCCGGAGCTAACAAAAGCTAGTAGAACCTAGCGCCGGAACTTACCAAAACTAGTATAACCAAGCTCCCGCCGGAGCTTACAAAACTAGCAGGACCTTAATAAAAATATGTTTTGGTGATATTCAAAACTTTTATCGTCAAAGCAAGTGTATTCACTAGAAGCCAATGTATTCAGCACACATAGGTCTTACACTTGCCTCATGGCAAAGGAAGGTAAACGCAAGGTAACCATTAAACCCTCTTCCGTGCATTCCTACTCTAGCGATGATGAACTCAATAGTGATAATGAGGATATGTTTATTGGACTAGATAGGAAAACTGCTACTAAAATGAAATTTTTGCTTGATCAACTTGTTGAGAAGGAGAAATTAATACATCGTCAAGAAGACATGATCATCTCCCAAAAGGAGGAATATGTCGAACTCGACAAACTTCTAGAACTTGAAAAGGAATGAAGCAAATCACTAGAGCTTGAGTTAGCTTCGAGCAAGGAAACTTGCTTGGAGCTAACTGACTCAAATGCCACCATCAAGGAACAACTTGCTGACCTGATTAAGGTCAACAAGATCCTTGAAGTGCAAGTTGAGTCACTCAAGCTAAGTGAACCTTTCTCCTCTTTGAGTTCACCTTCTCAACTAACTAAAATTGACTTTGCTCATGCTTGCACATGTAAGAAAAGTGACACCAGTTTGAAGGATAAGCCAACTTCTACAAAGGAAAAACCTCCTGCCCAAAGTGGCATATTTGACAAGGAGAAGATCAAATATGCATGCAATGCATACTTGGTCAAAAGACCTCCAAATGTCAAATATGGCATTGGTTATCCTTATGGTGAAAAGCAACATGCTAGAAGCCATAAGAATAACAAGGAGAGGATTACCTTTGTGAAAGGAAGGCCCTCTCAAACTGGAAAGTCGCAGATTAAGACTGTAACTGCACAGGAACACCGGACTAGTCCGGTCAGTGTCCGGACAAGTCCGGTCCTCCAGACAAGTCCGGCCCCCCAGACTAGTCTTGTACATAAACAACAACAGCTATTGTTTAAAACGTTTGATGCCTCATATGTGTTAATGAGAAATAATTTTGGCAAGGTTTATGCTCATTATGTTGGGCCACGCCATGGGAACACCAAGTCTCATGTGTGGGTGCCCAAATGCATTGTAACTAACCTCCAAGGACCCAAGCAAGCTTGGGTACCTAAAACCAAGGCGTGATTTGTTTTTGCAGGCCTACTCCTTTGGTGGATCTAAATGGGTGCTAGACAGTGGATGCACCAATCATATGACCGGGGAAAGAAGAATGTTCTTGGAATATGAAGAGAATGAGGACCCAAACGAGGGCATCTACTTTGGAGATAACAGTCACGGAAGGGTGCTCGGTACCGTTAAAATTGCAATATCCTCCAAACACACACTTTCTCATGTTTTGCATGTTGAATCTCTAGATTATAACCTACTGTCCATATCTCAATTATGCGATAAAGGTTATAATTGCTTGTCCACTAACGAGGGTGTGACCGTTTCTAGGAGGAGTGATGGTTCCGTTGCATTCAAGGGTATGTTAAAGGGAAAGCTCTATCTTGTTGACTTCAACAAGGATAAAGCTGAACTTGACACATGCTTGATTGCAAAGACCAACATGGGTTGGCTGTGGCATAGACGGCTAGCGCATGTTGGTATGAGGAACCTTCAAAAACTCCTCAAATGCGATCACATCCGAGGTTTAAAGGATGTTGTATTTGAGAAAGACAGGCCATGTAGCACGTGCCAAGCCGGGAAGCAAGTTGGAGCACCTCACCCCGCCAAAAACGTCATGACTACAACAAGACCACTCGAGCTTCTACACATGGAATTGTTTGGTCCAATAGCCTACATAAGCATTAGCGGTAACAAATATAGTTTAGTTGTCATTGATGATTTTTCTCGCTTCACTTGGGTTTTCTTTTTGCATGATAAGTCAGAGACACAAGGAACACTCAAGAAGTTCTTGAAGCGAGCTCAAAACGAATTCTCATTGACAATCAAGAATATTCAAAGCGACAACGGCACAGAGTTCAAGAACACGCAAGTGGAGGAGTACCTTGATGATGAAGGCATAAAGCATGAATTTTCAGCGTCGTACTCCCCACAACAAAACAGAGTTGCCGAAAGAAAGAATCAAACACTCATAGAGATGGCAAGAACAATGCTCGATGAGTACAAGACATCGGATCAATTTTGGGCGGAAGTGATTAACAGCGCTTGCCATGTTGTAAATCGACTATATCTTCATCGACTACTCAAGAAGACATCATATGAGATACTCACCTGTAACAAACAAAATATTTCATATTTTCGTGTTTTCGGTTCTCCATGTTATATCTTGAACAAGAAGCCTAGGACTTCAAAGTTCACTTCAAAGTCCGATGAAGGTTTCTTGCTTGGTTATGATTCGAACACTTACGCCTATCGTGTTTTCAACAAGACCTCTAGACTTGTTGAAGTAGCATGTGACATAGTGTTCGATGAGACTAATGGCTCCCAAAAGGAGCAAGTTGATCCATGTGAACTAGGTAAAGAAGAAGCTCCTTGTCAAGCATTGAAGAGAATGGCTCTAGGTGAGGTTCGACCACAAGAGCCACCTCCACACGTACATGAAGAAGATGAACCACAAGAGGAGATCAACGATCAAGGGGGAGCTTCAACACAAGATCAACCACAAAGATACGAAGATAATCAACAAGTCAACGAAGGCAATGACTTAGGGGGAGAAGTAGATGATCATGAAGATACAACTCTTCAAGTGCCACACCCAATAGTACACCAATGCGTCCAAAGGGATCACCCAATCGACAACATCACTGGTGACATCCAAAAGGGAGTAACCACTAGATCTCGCATAGCTAACTTTTGTGAACACTATTCGTTTGTATCCTTTTTGGAACCACGCAGGGTTGAATATGCATTGAAAGATCCGGACTGGGTGGTGGCAATGCAAGAAGAATTGAACATCTTCAAGCAGAACGAAGTGTGAGTACTTGTGGCAAGACCCAATGCAAACATTGTCGGCACCAAGTGGGTCTTCCGCAACAAACAAGATGAACACGGGGTGGTGACAAGGAACAAGGCACAACTTGTGGCCAAAGGGTATTCACAAGTCGAAGGTTTGGATTTTGATGAGACTTTTGCTCCAGTAGCTAGGCTTGAATCTATTAGAATATTACTTGCATATGCTACTCACCATGATTTCAAGCTGTATCAAATGGATGTGAAAAGCGCCTTCCTCAACGGACCAATCAAGGAAGATGTACGTGGAGCAACCACCCGGGTTTGAAGACGAAGAGTTCCTCGACCACATGTTTAAATTGCGTAAGGCTCTCTACAGCCTCAAACAAGCTCCTAGATCTTGGTATGAGTGTCTTAGAGATTTCTTAATTGAAAATGGCTTTAAGATTGGCAAAGTAGATGATACACTGTTTACGAAGAATTTTGATGATGATCTCTTTATTTGTCAAATTTATGTTGACGATATAATCTTTGGGTCAACTAACCAATCTTTTTGTGAAGAATTTAGTAAAATTATGACAGACAGGTTTGAAATGTCAATAATGGGAGAGTTAAAGTACTTCTTGGGATTCCAAGTACGTCAACAGAAGGAAGGGACGTTCCTAAGCCAAACCAAGTACACGCAGGACATACTCAAGAAGTTTGGCATGGACAAGGTGAAGCCCATAAAAACCCCCATGGCAACGAATGGCCACCTAGACCTCAATGAAGATGGACCTAGCATCGACCAAAAGGTATATCGCTCCATGATTGGATCTCTACTCTATTTATGTGCATCTAGGCCAAATATTATGTTGAGTGTATGTTTGTGTGCAAGATTTCAAGCCAATCCCAAGGAATGTCACTTGACAGCCGTAAAAAGGATCTTGAGATATTTAGTTCATACAGCCAACCTTGGCCTTTGGTACCCAAAAGGATCAAAATTCAATCTCATTGGTTATTCCGATGCAGATTATGCTGGGTGCAAAGTAGATAGAAAAAGCACTGCCGGTACATGCCAATTCCTAGGGAGATTCTTAGTTTCTTGGTCCTCCAAGAAACAAAATTCTATTGCCTTATCCACAGCCGAAGCGGAATATGTTGCAGCCGGGAGTTGTTGTGCTCAACTCCTTTAGATGCGACAAACTCTAAGGGACTATGGTTACAATATGAACCATATTCCACTCCTTTGTGACAATGAGAGTGCCATTAAAATTGCCCACAACCCAGTTGAGCACTCCAGAACTAAACACATATACATAAGACATCACTTTTTTAGAGATCATGCCATGAAAGGAGACATAGCCATTTCACATGTCAACACTCAGAAGCAATTGGCCGACATATTCACCAAGCCACTTGATGAAAAACGTTTTTGTGAATTCCAAAATGAACTAAATATCCTTGATGCTCGGAGTGTGGCTTGAAATGTTGCATACCTATATGAATTCTTCAAATATGTTGATTGGATTGTGAAAATCATCTCTCTCATTTTTCCGAAAAACTATGTCAATTACTAGATCTTGGTGAATTATGATCATTGCTTGATTGTTGTATGCTTACTGATCATATTCATCAAGATTATTTGATGTGGTTTGTCTCTCTTTTCTCTCAATATGTACCTTCAAATATATATGAATGGGCTAAAAATTCTTGTCTGGTGACCACGGACTAGTCCATGGTTGCCCGGACTAGTCCGCCCATGCATACTAGTCTGTAGAGTGCCGGTTAGGCCGGACTAGTCCGGTAGACAACGCACTAGTCTGATATAGCCCCTGGAAAAGTTCGGACTAGTCCGGTCATCTCCGGACTTGTCCGATTTTTCATGTCCATAACCCTAGCCGCCGCTAAACCCTAAATTCCTCACCTTCACTCTTGCCTCACGCGCTCTCTCTCTTCGTGCTCGAGCTCCCAAGGCGATTCCTTGCTCCCTCCACCAAAAAGCTTCGCATTTGTGTGAAAATCAAGCCTGTCCACTTGAGGATTGAAGCTAGCGGACTTGTCCGGCCTTCAACATCCTCATCTCCAAGTTTCAAGCAATTCTTCGGTAATTTTCGCTCAAAACCTAAAAATCCCAAATTTCTTCATTGTTGATCAAATAGCCTAGCATTCCTCGCTATATACATGATCTCTTGATGTATTACGTGTATGCTCAGGTTGTTGTGCATTAGAATTC
Organism: Tuctoria greenei; assembly: GCA_036927565.1. Lineage (NCBI taxonomy): Eukaryota > Viridiplantae > Streptophyta > Magnoliopsida > Poales > Poaceae > Tuctoria > Tuctoria greenei. The sequence goes on along the minus strand of JAYESD010000011.1, from coordinate 115,843,649 downwards.
ACCATTTATCCAGTCTCTTAGGTTTTGAGGATGAACACCGGACTAGTCCGGTCCATGCACGGACAAGTACGGTCCCCCGGACTAGTCCGTGCCTGTGCACCGGACAAGTCCGATGTTTCTGAACTCAAAACCTAAGTCTTCAATTCCTCAATGCAACTCCTTGCTACCCGTTCACACCTTTGTCTTGTGTCATTCATTATCATTCATACCACTCCTTCTCAGGTCATGTCGAGCTTCGGTAATGATGTCTCCGACTTTGAGGCCGAGATGGACCTTGAGGTGGCACCTTGGACCTCGACGGGTCTTGGCAAGAAGCGCCAAGAAAGACCGTCCGAGCCAGCTCAGTCTCCTCCACAGGCTCGGAGGAAAGTGTTGGCTAAGAAGCCAGTGTCTAAGGCAGTTGCATCATCTAGTGGCCCTCGCCAAGCAAAGGGCAAGGGCAAAGGGATTGCTACGGGTCCGGTTGGCCCGTTGAAACTTCATGCTCCAAGGGAAGGGGTACGGGACCCGAATGAAGAGAAGTTCAACAGAAAGGGCAGTGACTCGGCTGCCAAGTTCAGAAGCATCGATTGGTATGGCAGACCGAAGCAAGCGGCTGATGGAAGGTTCTGGTGCAACATTCATGCTGATTTCAACAGATCAGTGTATCTCCCAATGAAGACACCTGTTGTGCGCAGTCAGTGGATTGACTGGGAACATTTTGAGAAGAAGGGCTGCTCACCATTCACTGATGTTGTGAGAGCCATTGAGAAGCATGGACTGAGAGATCTGTTTGCTTTCAGAAATAACTGGAATGATGAAGTTATTGCGCAGTTCTTTGCGACCTGTCACATCTCAAGTGAGGATGAGGAGAGTGTCACTTGGATGATCCATGGATCCAAGTACAACATTACTCAAGAAGATTTTGCTAACCTGCTCCACCTTGACACCACAAGATCTGATTGCTTAGACATACACAACATTGGTGTCATTGACAAGGATAGGATGAAGTTCCTATATGAGCCAAACTCAAAGTTCAACCCTCCTTCCACCAAAAACATGAAGCCATTCTTTGTGGTGTTGAACAAAGTGTTAAGAAAGACTATTGCTCCCAAGGATGGAGATGCTGGGAGTGTGCAAGGATACCTCCAGACTCTGATGAGAGTCATAAGCAAGGACCGCCCATTTTATGTGGCGGAATACATTTGGAATGATATGGTGAACATATCCTGCACTCCCAACAGATCTTGTGAATATGCTCCTTACCTAATTTTTGTGATTGAGAAAGTCACCGGCATTGAGTTTGTGAAAGACGTAGAGCATCTCCCCATGAGGCCTCAAATGCCTCAAAAGCTGAGTGTGCAGGGTGCTCCCTCACCGGCCTCCAGTCCCGAGGCACCGGCAAGATCAAGAGAAGATGTTAGGGCTACCCCTGCTTCTAGAGCAGCCCCTCAAAAAGGTTCAGCCAGCGGAATTCTCAAGTACCTGGCTGCAATCTTTGCCTCCTGCAAAAAGGACAAAGTAAAGGCCCATAAGCTCAACAAGAAAAGAAAGGAGGACATGAAGTATATCAAAGCAAATGTCAAGCAAATTTGCCAGAAGCTGGAGATTGAGCCAATTGGGTCTCCAACAATCTCGGAAGACTCAGACTCTGATTTCACCGAGCTCGGGCCCTTGACCCCCTCCGAGCTTGCATACTTTGGCGTTGGGGACTCGAGTACCTCCGCACCTCCTCCTCCTCCTCCTCATCAAGCTGAAGATGAAGATGATGAAGACGATGATGAGAGGACCAAAAGCGAAGAGTGAAGACCCTAGGATGCTCCTCTCCTTCTTTTTGGTGTCTTGATGCCAAAGGGGTTGAGATTGAGGGGGAGTCTTAGTCTTAGCTGTAGTTTGCGATGAGAGAGTTCTATGCTTTGCTTTTTAACTCTTTTGTGGCTTGTAATGTTTTAACAATGATCTTATGTTAATTATGGTTCTGTGATGCAATGATTAGATCCTTTGAGTAGTATTTGTGAAAACTGTGATTTTGCTCTAGAATTACATATATGCTTGCTATTGGGTAAATAATGTCAATTATGTCATTCTAAATGTTTTAGTGCACTTAGTTATGCACCCCACCATGAAGAATGCACATATGGGCTATGCTTTCACTACTTGATGTATTTTGGACCCATATGTGCATGCCTTATGAAAATCTCAATTTTTATCATATTTTGTGAAATCTCAATTGGTTGTCATCAATCACCAAAAAGGGAGAGATTAAAAGTGCATCTAGGACCCCCTTGTGGGTTTTGGATGATTTATGACAAGCAATTGGGATCCTAACCTCTTTGTTGAGATGAGTGCAGGATTTTAACAAGAAAATGAGCAAAGTGCCAAAAAGAAGGAAGAATGAGGAGCAAAGTGGAAATGAGCTCAAGGAAGAAAAATAGTAGATCATTGTGTTTGGAGTGTGTTAAGAAAACACATCCCAAGAGCTCAATCACAATTAAACACACACATTGCACAAAGTTACACAGGACCGGACTAGTCCGACTGACACCGGACTAGTCCGATATCCTTTCTGCACGAAATTGGACAAGTCCAACATCCATCGGACTAGTCCGATATCCTTTCTGACTAGAATCGGACTAGTCCTCCCCAGTACGGACTAGTCCTCAAAACACTTCAGAAGTCACACAAAATCGGACAAGTCCGATCACAACCGGACTAGTCCTATATCCTTTCTGATCCAAATCGGACAAGTCCGATGTTTGCACGGACTAGTCCGAAATACCCTCTGATCTGAATCGGACAAGTCCCCCAAGTGCGGACTTGTCATCCTATACACTTAGGGTTTGCAACACACAGCACACGGGACTAGTCCGGTGACCACTACGGACTAGTCCGATCTTTCTGAACCCTAACGGTCACTTTTAGAAACCCATATAAATAGAGTTGTACGGCCATATTTCATCAACTCTCGAACCCTAGCGCCATCACACCTCCCAAGAGACTCAAAAACCACATCTCTCCATTAAATTAAGTGCAACAAAGATCAATCCTTTGAGGATTCACTCTAGTTCATTGGAGAGACACATTCAACACCACATTGAGCTCTTGGTTTGATTCTCTAACACACTCCTGCGATTCATTTGTAATTTTTGAGTGTGTCCTGTGTGATATTTTGTGGTGTAATCCAAGGGAGCTCTCAACGTGTGAGAAAGCCTCTTGAATTCGGTTATTCACCCCTTTGAGATAAGTGGAAGAGGATTGGCCTTCGTGGCGATCCGACGAGGGTAGGGTTGGAGAAGACCCGATCCTTTTGTGGGCTCCTCAACGTGGATGTAGGTTGCCTTTGTGGGAACCGAACCACGGGATACATCTCTTGTGTTCTCTGTTGTGTTCATTGTTCCTACTTCATATCAATCTAGGGTTACAAACTTATCTTGATTACTTTACATTGAAATATCAAGTATAAGTTTGATTTGTGATATAACCTAATTCATAAACTTGTGACACTTTTTTTAATCGTATACTTCCGGTGCATATATTGAAGAACAAAGTTAATTGATAAACCTAATCAATCTAGTCCGTATACACCAGACTAGTCCGCACTTTACCGGACTAGTCCGACTTCTCTGTTTTTGAACTGGTTGTTAAGTGTTGCAGGATCCGACAATTTTCAAAAAGGCCTATTCACCCCCCTCTAGGCCACATTCATATCGCCTCCTCTATGTGAAAATTGACGGGTGGGCTTCGAGTAGGCATCCACACCGGTGTGATTTGGCGCGCCCACTATCGTAGCGGTGATAGAACGCCCCACTTAAGGATGGGTGTAGCCGATTATGAGAGAGAGGAAGAGAGGATGAAATAGTAGAGTAGGAAAGGAATAAAAAAAAGAAAGAGGAAAAGGAAAAATAAGGACTGAAATGGAAAAAGAAAGGAAAAAAGAAGAGAGGGGAAAATAGAAAAATAACATAATAGAAATAGGAAAAATAAATAAATGTAAAAAATAAGTTTGGTGATGGTGTTTGAATTCTGAACATAACATTAGTGAAATATAAATATTTATATAATATAATTAAAAATAAGATGTTTATTTGATATGATATAAAATAGATGATAGTTGATATAAATGTTCAATTTAAAGGTGAACGAGTGTCGAGAACAAAAATATAAGTTAAGAATCTATCAAAGTTACTGTAAATAATTGAGAATATTCCTTTAGAGAGTTCGGACCACAAGTGCGAACAACCTAAGTGATCAATCGCAAAAAAAGCTAAGCGACGATCATGATTGAATAAACCGATGCTTTGAACAATGAAGAGGATCCTCCACCCATCATCTATGATTTTCCTTAATATAAATGTGCAATCCTTCAAATATTTGCTTTGCCCGTTTATTAACAAACTTCGACTCAATTTGCTCCATTAAGCTACTTAAATTAGGCTTGCTCGCCTACTTTCACTTTTTTATTCCACTTTGTACATGTTGTCTTTTCTATTCAAAAAATTATATTTTTATGGAAGACGTTATACACTATGTGACAACAATATGGACTGTTTTGATAGGTTAGGAGCACACAGTATACTGAGACACTTGTGGAGTATGAAAATACTTGAATAGTAACATAGTAATAAAGAATTATCTAAAGTGGGGTTCAATTATAATTACCGATTCATAGATTTTTAATTGAAAATACAACTTGTACATGAAGAAAAAAAGACTAATATCATGCATGACCTAGTTTAAATTGTTAAAGGGAGTAAACTAAGACAAGACCTAAATGAACAAACAAAATATTTAATGATAGTACAACTCTAATTCACAACTCCATTCCAATTCCTGACAGATAACAAAACAAAACATATGCATAGTTCCGTTGAAACTTCATATGGCTATTTAAATATAGAGTTGGTTCATTGAAGCGAAATTTTCACTTTTTACATCATTTAGACTGGTATGTGAGTTGGTTGGTAAATAATAGCTCAATATGGTATCAGAATCATTTTGGAGCTCAAATCCTACTAATAATAAATTCAGGTCAGACTTGAGGTCGCGGGGGGCTGCACATGGTGGAGAGTATTGAAGTATGAGAGAGCCTCAAATTATATGTGGAAGTTTGTTTCAAATTCCAACATGGAAATTTTAATGAGTAAATTGAGTTAATAATAAATATTCATTACTGTTTTAATGGAAGATCATTGTGAGGTGGATCATTTATTTGCTGGTGCTTTATTGCTGCTGGACAGACAGAAACTTGGTTGGGATATAAGTAGTCCTGGAGAGAACTATGAGGTCATCATCAAAGAATATTACTAAGAGTTGCCTAATTAACACTATGGATAGAATCTAGCTAGTGTGCGGGAATATTTATTGAATTCCTCCTGAAATGGGGAGGATTTGAGTTGCGAATTGACATTGTTTTGAAGCTGGGCACCTTGGCCTCTTCCTCCGGTAACCGAACTACTTGCGACACCAAAAGAAAATGCGGGAGGCGGGGAATTGAACCATTGTCGTCTAGGGATAACCCGACATCTCAGACCACCAGGACAACGATCCTGGTCTAGCAAAATTTTATCTTGCTCAACTGTATTCTCCACTAGTGCTCATTTCCTTTGCTGTTTGCATGTTGGATGGTTTAGAAGTTTAATTTGAAGGTAATCAACCTTTTTGCTAATATGTTAAGTTTTTCACATGAGATCGATGCTATAACCATCATTATGCACGTACTTGATGCTTAGATTACATTGTTATCACAAATGAACATGTTGTTGTCCATATAGAATGCACAAAAAATTGTTTGTGATGGATGCTAGTTTTACAATTGAAGACATTAATTTTCTCCTTTGAAAGTTTATCATGTAATTGTGTTGATTTTATTGAATCCTAGACTTGTTGTGCGTAAACCACTCTGATGGTTATTAGAACTTAATAACTTTCCGTTCATGTCACCTAGGAAACCTAAAAGTAAACTGCAGTAGAAAATGGTCCAATAAAATTTTGACCAAATGTCTTAAAAAATCAATTTTTGTTAACATGTCCAGTATAATTTGAATATAAGTTCATCCACAATATGTCTAACATGCACATGTAGGGCTGAATCCTTTTACTCCATTATGAGCAAAAGTCTTATTTGAGTGTTCCCTCGAAACCAAAATTGGAGAGTGCGGTGAGCTTGAGCCTGATGAAGGTGGCAGTCAAACCTTCACTGAGCCGCCCGGATGACTTTGGCACGCCCTTCAGAACTTCACCAATATTTTCCACCTCCAAAGTCAATTTCATTGATTATGGCCCAAAATAATCTTGCTTCAAAGTCTTTTTTTTCTTCTTCGAAATTTCAGGAGAGAAGCTTCCGTGAAATATTATATACAACAACAACAACAACCAAGCCTTTGTTCCAAGCAAGTTGGGATCGGCTAGAAATGAAACCCAACAATTTGAAGAGAAGTAATAGAAAATAAAATGAGAGTAAAAAAAATACAAATAGAATAAGATTTACAATTTTATTTATTTTGGATATGAAAGAAGATAAGAGTAATAAAATACGAATAAACTAAAATTCTGGTGTATGAATTGCTAATTTCCATGCAGCCCTATCATGAGTCAAATCTCTAGATATGTCTCACTCCTTTAAGTCTCGCTTCACCATCTCCTGCTATGTCAACTTTGGTTGACCTCTACCTCTTCTATTTCCCTACTCTTTATAATCCTACAGTTAACCGGTGCTTCTGGAGGTCTCCGCTGGGTATGCTCAAACCACCGTAAGCGATGTTGGACTAGTTTCTCCTCAATCAGTATCACCCATACCCTTTCGTATGAACTTATATTTCGCTTCACCGTGAAATATTATATAATAAGAAAAAATATCAAATTTATATGGGAAACCGGTTCTGAAAATCATACAACAGAGGATAATATCATATCCTTCAACCAGTGATACAAACACTACTATAGACCTAGCTGCTGGTTAGAGGTAACAAAAACTTAAAGTGCCCATCCTTATAAAAGGACACCACAAAGGAATATGAAGTAGAAACGCAACCTTCTCTAGAAAGGTTTTCACCAAGAGGATCTTCAAGAGAGGTACCTCGACAATACCTCAACATGACTCAATACACCCGCACACACCGCTGTTGTCAGCCTGACTTTTCATCCTGGTAAGGTTTTTACCTGTACCTAAGCTCCATCCACCCCAACTGCCTATTGTACGAGAGTCTCTATGACCACCAACAACATCTAGAACCGGTGATCACTCGACTCGCGACACCACCAAACAGAGTTGTATGCAACTCACCCAAAACAATCACCATATCACACTCGCGGTCATCACCGCGACCCATATCTACACAACAACACTATGCTCGCGACTGCCACCACACTTTAGTGATCCATCTGCTTGACGCGAGTGGATCGCTGTCAACCTGCACTTTGACATGGCTAAGCACCACACCCAATAATCCTCCAGACCCTCCTACTCTGCTCGCATTCTAATCATTGCGCCACTAAGGTCAATGCACTATTCCCTGACATGCTCAAGATTGCCACCATCTGCTGACGCTGGCGCCCGTGAGCTTCACCGTCCAGATCCACCGTCGCAAGCGCCACGCAAGCTCAACCGCCTAGATTCGCTGTCACGAGCGCCACGCAAGCTCCGCCGCCCAGATTCGCCGTCACGGACGCCCTCAAGTGCCCAAGTCAAAGAACAATTTTGGTATAAGCAGATCTAACATTAATATCTTTGATGGAGTGACCAGCCATCTGTATTTATATGACAGTGTGGGCAGCCATCTGTCATGCTACGTGTCAACTATCCTTGCTTGTCAACTATCCTTGCTTGCTTGGATGATGTACTGCTAATATGCAGTAAGATGCTCATAGATGTAGTACTGCAGGATATTAATGTTAGAATCCCTTCCATGAAATGGTGGTTGGTACGGTGCATCACCATGAGGCTTGTCTATATAAGCTCGTTTCGACCTCGTTCTCCAGACCTTGTTTTATTCAAGGTTCACAACGTCGAGACATTGCAAGGTTACTCAAGGTACGCCATGTCATTGCTATTCCTAAGATCTATAACAAGATAGCGCACGTTGCATGTATAAACATGTCGACTAGATTGAATGTATGTTTGTTTGTGATGAATGTTCGACTGCATATGGAATTACTTTTTTTCCTCCTTATGGATTTCATCGTGTCCTTATGTTGATATTAATCAATCAATAAATCCTGCAATAGTCGTAGATGTCTCACAGCAGATCGACCTTGTGGAGCTTGTGCTCATGCAGGAATCACGTAGCAAAAGCAATGACGGCTACCATGATCGGGGTCGGGGCATCCTCCAGCACGGTCACCAGGCAGGAGGGAAAGCGCAAGAAACGCGCCACCTGGGACCAGCACACCAAGAGGCAGCGTCATTCCCAGGCCATCGGCACCGACGGCGTCGCTACTAAGGTCCCCATCGCGCCGCTCCAGACCGCCGCCGCCGCCACGGCGTTCCCCATCAACGGTGTCAACGGCGCCGCACCTCGCTGGAGTACTGCAGCCGTACTAGCGGCGGCGTCCAAAGCTGCGGCTTTGCCACTGTCGCCGGTGATGATCGGCGCCGACGGACGTGACGCGCATGGCCTGCAAATGGCCAGCGTCAACGGCGTCGCGACGGCGGCGCCCCTGCTGCTCGCGGACGCGGCCGGCGAACTGGTGCCCTTACCGGTTCGCTTCTATGGCTACGTTTCAATGGCCGGCACGGCGCCGCCGGCCGATGGCACGCCGGCGCTGCCGCTCGCGGCGGCCTTGGACAGGTTCCACAGCTCGACTCTGGCGCGCATGCTCTCGATGCTGATGCCGTCCTGCTACCCGCCGCTGCGGCAGCACGAGAGCAGGAGCGGCGCGCCGCCGCAGTGGTGGCCCACGTCGTCAGAGCGCTGGTGGGTCCCGGAGGTGGTGGCCCACCTGCCCAGGATGCCACCAACGCCAGTGCCGTTCGTTGCTGCCAAACTCCTCCACAAGGCGCAAAGGGTGGCCGTGCTGGTGGCCATCGTGAAGCACCTCTCGCCGGACTTCGGCCGGATCACCGCCGCGGTGAGGCACTGCGGCTTGTCCGCCTCGGAGGCCGCCCTCTGGAACAGCGCGCTCGAGAACGAGCAGGCCATGTGCGCGAGACCAGTGTTCATCGTGTCGCTTCAGAAGCACGCCGACGGCGGCAATCATCTAACCCTGCCTTCTGATAACGGCGGCCAGGTGGTCGCGGCGGCGGAGCTGGAGCTGCCACAAAAACGGCATGGTGGCGTACACATCGGTATGACTCTGACTTCTGATAACGACGGCCAGGTGGTCGCGTTTGACGAGTCCGACCAGCAGGTCGCCAACCTCGCCGAAGTACATATCGGTGCCATGGTGACCACGTCCTCTGATGAAGTCTATCAGGTGGCATCTGTGAAAGCTGAGCTGGAGGAGCCGCTGCCAGAACAAGACGGCGACGTCGTGGATCCCACGGGCTTCTCCCCATCTGATCTAGTGGACAAGCAACTTGAGGACATGCTGGCGCCATTGCCACTGGAACAAGCCGACGATCTCCATCAGCTAGCTGACCACCACTCCGGCGATGACAACAAGCTCTTCAGTGCAGCACTGGATACCGAGGAGGAGCCGGACGATCGTCCCTGGTACGAGGACGAAGAGCTACGCCGCAAATTCGCCGAAATGCCCTTGGGCTCGCCTCATGCGTTTGATCACGGTTGGTACTTTTAACTGAGGCTGCTGCTACAAATGGGCTAGGTCGCCATTGGATTGAAAGCAATGGCTCTAATACCGCTTAATAAATTACTCCATTCGTTCTAATAAACTTGTCGTTTTGTAGTTTATTTTTAAATTACAAAGCAACAAGTTCATAAAGACGGAGGGAGTACATCTCAGCGATGCCGTGATTTTAGATCGTCGACAGGCTCGTAGCGCAACCTGATACTCCCTCCGTTCCGGAAAGTTTGTCGTTTTGTAGTTCAAAATGAACTACAAAGCGACAAACTTTTCGGGACGGAGGGAGTATATCTTATGCGTACTTCATCCTACTTTGTTTGGTTGAGAACTTGAATAAATTTTGGTTTTAATAGTTATTTATCACAGCCGTGCCCATTTGGTAAATATCTTTGTGTTTTTGTTGCCTAATGAAATATTTTCTGTCGCTGTCCAATCGAAAATTAATTAGTTGTAGAATAGGCAGGTTCGCCAATCTATTAGCAGGATGTTTGGATTGAGAAGCCGACTCAGGCTGGACAGTTGGTGTACAATTAAGCTGTGACAACCTAGAATGACCCCCAGATCGTTGACCCTGCCCGTAAAATGTGCAAATTCATGAATGAAAACCCTACAGATTGCATCCTGAACTAAATGTGAATCCAACTAGACCAGCACCAACCCCACTTGTACAGTCACAGGCGGATTCACCACATCGTGAACATGCTTTTTTCCATTAATTAGGAGGATGTTAATCCTACATGATGACACAAGCGTGCAGGTCTTTAGCTATGGATGGAGATTTAGTAATATGATTGCTATCGAATAGCGTATCCATGCGAACATGTACTGAGGCTCATACGTAATATGATTAAGCGTGTGCGTGGCAGGGTACTATTCTACCAATAGACTAGTGGGTTTGCTTTCTGTAATAATTTACTCTCTTATGTTTGGTGTTTAATTGGTCATCTTCTATCCCATCTCGTGCTAAAGCTGACCATTCTCGGTAAGCTTTAACTTAGGTACCTCTGTATCATTCTTTTCTATTAATATATTATAGCAGTCGAGCCTTGCCCCACTATTCATTTCTTTCAAAAAAAGAAGCGTGTGCGTGTGAATTTGTTGTAATGATGTGGTCTTAATCTCCATTGAATGAGAAGGTCAGGACATTTTGGCATCATCTAAGAAAAGGAGGAAGTTAAGCCCCTTTCGAATACAAATGTAGTTATGAAGGATAATTTTTTCCCAAAGCTCAAGAAGAGGAGCTCCCGCGTAATCTCATATAAGAAGCAAAATGATCCAGTTTATATAGAAAACTGAACCAAAAAATCGTACAACATAGAAGATGATACCACATCCTCCACTCGGCGACACAAACACCGCAACCATCACCACATCACACTAGCGGTCGCTCATGCAAACAGCGTCTATACCATCAAACTATTGCACCCACGACCACAACACCTTCGCAGTCCACCTCTTTGAACTTGCAACTGGACCGCTTCCAACTAGCACTATGTCAGGGCTAAGCACGACACCAGCACACGTCAACCTCTGGGATCCTCCTACTTCACCCACCTTTGAGTCGCTACGCAACAGAGGTCGAGGCATTGACCCCCAACCTGCCAAGACGACCACCATCTGTAGACGCTGACGCCAGCGAGGCCCGCCGCCCAGATCCGCAGCCATGGGCGCCCCACCGGTCCTACCGCCCAGATCCACCATCGCAGGCACCCCTCAGGACCTACCGTTCAAATCCGCCATCGCAGGCAACCGCGAGGTGCACCGCCCAGATCCGCCTTCGCGGTCGCTCGCTGGATACACCAACGCTGCTCCAGGAGATCGTCTAGGGAAGGAGGGTGTCGGTACTCTGGGAACTGTACACCCCTTGAGATTACAAAGATCTCAAGGGAAAGTCATCTATTTAATTTGAAGACCTTCGGAGGCCCACATGTCAGACATAACCGGACCGCTTCTCCAACATGGTTAATCCTAGGGTCGCCATGTGTACTGTGAAACCGGAGCTACCGCCTACAAGGGGAAAGCTCCGGGCTACGTACCAAAATGGCACCCCCGGACCTAACCCGAGACCGAGAGAAGCTCCGGAACTGACACGTGTCAGGTAACTCCGGAGCTACCTGTTTCCCACAGTATACTCCGGAGCTGCCACGTGTCCAACTGTCGGATCTTCAGCCCCTAACCTCCGGAAGACTTCACAACGGCTCCGGATCTTCAAAAAGGAATCAAGAACTTCAAGACCGAATTAAGTGTCATTAATACCATATTAATGACACTCGATCGGACGACCTTAATTACCAGTAACGGTGCCGTCAAAGCCCATTACTCGGTCATTAAGAGCAATTAAACGTGTTGAATGAGTATCAATACTAGTAACCGCCGGGGCCACATGTCGGGCCAGGCTAACTTGTAACGGCCTGTCCTTATACTATAAAAGGACAGGCCGACGACAGACTCTACAGGGGGAGATACGCTACTCACATTTGATAGACGCTCGACACAAGCTTATACAGCTAATACAACACCAACACACCCGTGGAGTAGAGTATTACGCTCAGGCGACCCGAACCACGTAAACCTATGTGTCTCCTGTGTCATTTCCAATTCACCTTCTTGAATCTCCGCGCGCCCACACCGAACCACAAACTCCTCTAACACTTTAGTAGTGTTGGAAGATCTGCTGGATCCAAACCACCGACAGAGGGGTTCACCATCACTGAATCCTCACATGGCGAGCCATCCAGTAGATCTAATCGCCTCCACACCAGAAATCGTCGTCACTGCCGTCGTCCTCACCGGCCCACACCACGTGGCGGGAGAAGTTCCCCGTCATGCCAGGTCGCCTCGTCCTCGCACTACAAGAAACGAGCAATAAGCTGTGGGGGGTTTTAGAAGTGTCGGGGCTGTCACTTTTAAAATACACTAAAAGTGTCGGTTACGTCAACACAGACGACAAAATTTTAAGATGTCGGTCAAACGATTACAACCGACGGCTTTAGATAGAGGCGTCCGGACAACTGCGTAGCCCGGCAGGTATATTTTTAAGAAAAAAGTCCATTTTACTCCCCTCAACTATTTCTTAGGTCCAAATAACCCCCTGAACATTTATTTGGTTCAATTTACACCTGATCTTTGTTAATTCAGTTCATTTTACACCCTTAATCAGTGTTATAATCCCAGTTTGTTGATGTGGACGGGAATTAAGCTGGGATTGCCATGTTGGAAGCCACATGGAACTGGGATTGCCACGTTGGAATCCAGATGGAACTAAGTTTATGTAACAAGCAACTAAGTCAACTAAGTGTCTGTAACAAACTACAGGAAAATGCAACCGATCTTCAGGGAATGGCACCTATGCGTGGTCCACGACGGGAAGGGAAGCGCCAGCAGCAACGGAAGGCCGCACTGCCTGAACCAAATGTCGACGGCAACAGAGGACCGCATGAGGCGAGCCAACCATCGACGGCAAGGAAGGGCCGCGCGGGCTCGAGCCACCGCAGTGCGAAGGGCGGGGTTGGGATGCTGATCCACCGCGGCCACAAAGAGCAGGGCGCGGCGAACCACCGCGCGGGGCAGGGGCGGCGGCAATGGATGGCCGGCCATGGAGGGGACAAAGCCGAGGGGTTTCCAACGTGGATGCTGAGTGGATGTCCCATGTGATTTCCAACGTGGCAATCCCAGCTTAATTCCCCTCCACATCAACAAACTAGGATTATAAAATTGATTAAAGGTGTGAAGTGAACTAGATTAGCAAAGATTAGGTGTAAACTGAACCAAATAAAAGTTTAGGGGGTTATCTGGACCTAGACGATAGTTGAGAGGAGTAAAACAGACTTTTTCCTATTTTTAATATCGTCTGCGGCACCTCAGTGGCCGACGGCTTTAGTGATGGGCCTGCGCAGCTGTACTGGTGAAAAGTAAAGACTTCAGGACAAAAAAATAGCTGACAGCTATAGAGATAAAGGCAATGACTACTGTGCAATCAAATGTTTGGTGCAATCCTGCAATCAAGCATCTACAACTGTCGGATCTGCATCTTATGGTCGTTGCCTATTTTTATTTAACCCTCTCCACTAGATGGAGGGGTGGTGGAGGGGGTTAAATAAAAAGTTGCACTAACCGTTAGATACACATCTATTGATTGAGAATGATTGATTGCACGATTGCACGAAACACCTGATTGCATTCTAGTCGTTACCAGAGATAAAACCATCGACCTAATTAGGTAACCGACGGCTCTAGCTTTTTATTGTTTCCACCCACTCGTCCGTTCATCCTCTATCCTTTTTGTTACTCCGCCCGCGTCCGTTCGTTTCTACGGAGTTGAGAATCAATCGCCAAGTGAACAGATCAGGGAGGGGACGGAGGCAAGAAGAGCCCGGGCCGGAGGTGGCACAAGCACGGCGCGCGCGCGAGGCAGGACGGGTCGGGACGCTGCGTGCGCGGCCAGCTCCACCTCGCGCGCGGCGGCGGCGGCGGATGCGGCGGCGGCGAGCTCTGGTCGTTATGGGCGCGCCGCTCGCACCGGCGCACGTCTGCGCCGCGGAGGAGCCGAGACCCAAGAACCACGTCGTGAGATCCGGCATCCCAAGATCCAGGATCTGCGTCCACGGCGGCCGACGCGGGCACGACGGCGGCGAGCTCTGGTCGCGATGGACGCGCCGGTGCACGCCTGCGCCGCGGAGGAGCCGAGTTCCAAGAACCGCATCGTGAGATCCGGCGTCCCAAGATCCACTACCCGCGTCGACGGCGGCGGACGCGGACGCTGCGCCAGCGAGCTCTGGTCATCATGGGTGCGCCGCTCGCACCGGAGCACGTCTGCACCGTGGAGGAGGCGAGATCCAACAGCCGCGTCGACGGCTCCCTCACCCAGTGACGGCGGAGGCAGGTTGATAGCGATGGTGCATGCGCGCTGTTAGGGCGCCGGAGATTCTGCGGTCTTGCCTTCTTTCGTTTGTGCTGTTCTCTTGTGCCAAAAATCTTCTTGATTCTTGATTCAGCATTTGGAGAACTCAGTATTTGGAGAACCAAATCAATTGTAATTTAACTTGCGCTGTTCTTCTCTTTGGGCGAATATGGTGGATAGTAACCAAATCAATTGTAATTTATGTGGACTCAGCATTTGGAGAACCAAATCAATGTATACACTTCTGTCAATTTTCTGTTTAAAATACTTATTTGGATGGTGCAATGTTTATGGTTGGGTCAAAAGAAGCTGTATAAAGATTTTGACCGATGGCTCAAAAGTTAAATGTGTCAGGGTGCTGTTTCAAATCGACGGATATAAAGAATTAAAGCTGTCGGCTGTGGTACCAACTGCTATAGGAAATAAAGATGTCGGCTACCAAACCAGTGGCTATAAACTTTAAATGCGTCGAGATCAACATTTTTATTACTTAAAAACGTCAAAAAATAGGCGTCGGCTAAAGCCAACGGTACACCAACATTATATATTATAAATGTTATTTTTAGTAGACAATCGACACTTATAAGACCATCCGCAGCGGTTTCCTCTAAAACTTACTCTATCCCTCTATACTTCCAGTATATCCTCTATACTTCCAGCATTTCACTCTGGATACTTACTCTATACTTCCAGTAATCTACTATATATTTCCAGTCCAGTAAGCTTTACAGTAAACCACTGCGGATGGTCTAAGGCGGTCACCCTTTTATTCGTTTCTTGTAGTGTCGTCTCACCACGGCCACCACCATGCCGTGTTGTGCCATACACACTACACTTGTGGTCACCACCGCACTACATCGTCGGTCTACTCTGCACCTCACCAACATCACCACCACCGCTCACCGCACCGACACTTCTTTTTGCACCACGCCATGCCAACAATGCCTCCTCCTTGCTCGTCGTGGGAGAGCCACGGATAGGAGTCTCTCGCGGGGACCTAGCTCCAACCATCTTAGTGCCGACCCTACAAAGCTCACTACCGGTGCAAATTCGAGATTGCCCGCGCACAACTATCATCACCTGCGTGGAGGCAGCATCTTCCATCTCCTCCCCATGCTACCGAAGCGAGCCCCACCGTCGTTGTCCCCAAGTTCAGAGGCGGCGAGGCTGGGAGTATTCCACAGTCCGCAATGTCTTCAGACGATGTTTGTTGATAGCTGTTATATACCAATTTTATCTATCAATATAACTCAATTATGTGAAGGAAACATTATTTCTTGCACATATCACCTTTCTATTTAACCTATTTCCACTTGTACTTGGAGAAACTAGTGCATGCAGGTATTTTATACAGGATTGAAGTAAAACAAGGGGATGAATCTTATAAAATATCATTCCAACTAATCAAGCGCTGACATGTGGTAACACATAGATCAAATGGCCCACAAACAGAAGTATCCGAGGCCATCCAACGGTGTAGCACCCATATCAAGAGATGGGACCCACCTGACAGTGACTTGGAGAAAGCACACGCGAAACGGTGCAAAGACCAGGTCGACCGACCCCCCTAGTCGGCCGACCTGGTCCCGGCGCCAAACTTGGTCATCTTCCACGTGTTGGCTCCACCCGGCTTGAAGAAGTCAATGGTGACTGATTTGCGTGCTTTTGGTGGTGAGAACCAACCCTTCTCCACCAATAAATAGGACCCTTCACCCCTCACTTCAACACACACCACTTGAGCATCATTCTATTGTATACACTAGTTCTCTTAGTCCTTAGTGGAGTTAGGCTATAGAGAGGAGAGCCTTTAGTCCTAAGTCCAAGTTGGAAAAGGTATGGCTCATGTATCTTTTCTTATATTTGTGACTTTATACATAATAAAGATATTATCTTTAGTCTTCTTTTATTTATATACTTAGATTAAGCATTTCTTGTTTGATTGTGGATTCCATGTATGTGGTAGGAATAGTCTTTATGATCATGCCTTAATGTCATTATAATATCATCATGAACACTATAAACCCCCACTATAGTCTAAGTAGTTATGATATGATCATGTTAATATGAATAACTTATGCTATGTATCAACATTGGTTCAACAATATTTAGGTTTGTCATTGCCTTAGGATGGCTTGTGTCATGGCTCCTAAGGTATTTACTTAATATGCTAGCATGGTGCTAGAGTAGTTAAGTAGCGTTGGATATCTCGTAGACCCACATATTGAAGAGGTAGACAGTAGGTGGTGACATCCCTATCTGTCGTTTGTAATCCTCCATGTTCCGCTATGCCACATGCTCTTGGCGGGAGTTGTCCTAGTATTGCTAGGGGTAAACCCGTGCCCGATGTGTTAAAAAACTTAGCATAAGTATTCACCATTGACATGCTCATTAGTATCTAACCTAGGCTATGTATATGTATATTAGAAGCATCATAAGAGCAACTCCCCAATTCTTTGTCTAACCTCCATTAGGATTCATCTACCCTTTAGAATAGATTGCTTAGGTATGTGTCACGCTACCAATGTATTATCAACTTACCCCTGTCTTGATAATTGATTAGTATCCTATAGGTTGATCACAAGAGTAGTGTTTAATTTACTCCATTGCCTTCCTTTGGGATAAATATGATACCCTTGGGTGAAATGCCACACGACAGTTTCTGTGCACTTGTGGACCTCATCTCTTACTAGAGATGATTTGTGACGTTAAGAAATGTCAACAAGCATTTTGGTGCCGTTGCCGGGGAAGGCAAAGGAAGTGAACTATAGCTATCACTTGTGATTAAGCTATAGATACTAATAGTTATTAAACAGAATTATCCTTGTTTGTTTTCTCCTTTTATGTGAAAATTGGATAGTGTTGGCTAACCCATTTCATGGGATGGCCAACAAGGACGCAAGTGCTCAACTAGATGATTCAAGGCGTACCTCACCAAATGTTAGCAAGGAAACACAATTGCCTTTTACGAAAGAATTTCAGCTTCCAGTAGGAGCCAAAGTCATCTATCCCCAAGCTTGGGGGAGGCTCCAAGAATTCTTCTTGGTTTGCCTTCATCATGGGGTGTATAGTTGGCTCTTCATCCAAAACTCATGTCATGGGTTGGCTCCACCAGTCCATGACTACATTCGTGCTGGAGCTGATGGAGTCCAATTATCATTCATCATGAATGAGAATATGGTCTCCACTCAAGGGATGGATTAAAGAATGCTCTAGTTCACTTAGCTTGGCATGCACAACACTTAACCAGGTGGACATGCTAGTTATGTAACTACACCTCCCATTGAAGTAACATGAAGATCAAGCCAATTGAGAAGTGTTTGGATGATCCAAGCCATGGATATTCACATGATTTGTGAAAATCCATGATAACATTGGACACTTGGGAAGTCATTTTCCTAAGACCAATGGAGATTCTTCCTTCCAAACACAACTCCAATGGCTATCACCAACAAGGAGGTCAAGGGTGGAATCAACATCACCCTTGCAATCAAGGAGGCTATGCGGATTTCATGGGATTTAAATTCAACTAGCCTACCTTGAAGTATATTGTCCATGGTCAATTAAGAAATCAAGACAACATGAATCTCTTGGCCAAGGACAAGAAACTTAAAGAGCATTCAAGATCCAAGATATCCAATAATCACTTGTTGGGATTCGTACCCTTCGACCAAGCCTTTGCAACCTAGGGAAGTGACATTGTGGATGAAGCGTTTCTTGTTTGATTGTGGAGTCCACATGTCACCATGCCCAAGGAAGCTTTTGATCCATGATCAAAGTATGGGTTAACTCAAAATAACATCAAGAAGGTCGAAGTGGCACCCCTAAAGAAGGACAAGCCTCACCATGCTCTTAAAAGAATATCTTCAAGAGGGAGGAACCGTCACTACATCAACAAGTCTTCATCAAGACGACAGAGAGGCTAGGGCCATCATGTGGTCCACATGTCCAACTGACATGCCAAAGGAGATTTGGCATGTCAATCAAGGAGAAGTTGTCCACATCTTCAACACCGGGATTGGACAACAAATCATCGCACTAAACAGGACGAAGGTAAGTCCTACTCATCAGATTTCAAAAATTCGGAGAGTCCTTGCCAATAGGTTAATTGGAAGTTATCTCATATTTAATTCTGCAATTGCATATTTGAATTCCCCATCGATCTTTGCATTTGCATTTAGCATGTTTAAATTTCCACACTTGCATGTTGGAGAGTAAAAATTTCCAACCACCATAAAACTGAAATTTTGAATTAGGAAATAAATTTATTTGGATATGAACCTTGGGCGTAACCACTTGAATTCATCTTCCTAATTAAAACCAAAAATATTTTCCCAAATATTCAATGCATTTGCAAGTTGTTTCAAGTTGGGAAAAACAATTTGACAAAGGGTACAACATGCTTTTTAGCTAACGTAACCCATTTTCGAGTTGTTTTGTTCGTTCTTGAGTTTTTGCAGCCAGGAAAAAATCTGTAAAGAGGTTGGAAGGCCCCATCAAGTGCATTTCCCTCCATCGATCTCATTTTGAGTTCATGGTGGAGGAATGCTCAAGATGGTGGTCCAATGGAGGAACAAGATGAAGCTCATTCAAATTCAACCTCAACTTGGTAGAAGACATTGAACATGAAGGCTACACCAAAATTCATGGTTGTGAGTTTCTCACACAATGAGCTTCAACCCGGACTGCTCTTCAATTGAGGTACAAGTTCAAAATTTCCATTGTTTGAATTGCATTAAGATTAGCTGGAACTTGTTACAAAAGTAGCTTGTTTGAAAAGCAGGTGGAAAGCAGCTTCTGCTTATGTCCTGCTTTTAGTTCATTCTAAGAAGTAGATGAACTAATAAGCTGTTACAGAAGTTTCCTGTTTGGCACACCCTTAGCTTATTTTTATGAAGAAGCTGCAACAAAAGCTGTGCCAAACAAGGCCTTAGACCTTCTCATCATTCAATTCTTATGCATCCTCACGAGAGTAAGTGCTGACATTACTCTTTTTGATTCTTCAAACAGGATTGTCACCTTACTTGGAAATAAATTTAAAAAAGTACCTAGAATTTTATAAGCATTGCTAAAAATTAACTTAGACATTTTCTGCCTAGGTAGTGCTTATGGAATAATTTAATAGTTGAATTGGTATGTAGCAACCTAGGAATAGTGATATCCATAATTTTGATTTGAAACTCATTCATGCATGGATCACTAAATTTCAAATTCCTAGGCAAGAAATTAAGAAAACGTTCAAGAGGATAAAATTGAGAATCTTGTTTGTCATGATCCACATGATAGATATTTTCTCTTGTAAAAAACTATGATGGTTAGAAATTTTATAAGATGAAGGGATCCATATATTGTATTTATATCACTTGCATTGTTATAAGTAGGAGCTTTAGAAGATGATCAACTTGATTTATCAAGAAAACCCCACTCTTATCAATGAATAAT
This sequence comes from Tuctoria greenei, assembly GCA_036927565.1. Lineage (NCBI taxonomy): Eukaryota > Viridiplantae > Streptophyta > Magnoliopsida > Poales > Poaceae > Tuctoria > Tuctoria greenei. Next base: position 115,823,590 of record JAYESD010000011.1, on the reverse strand, counting down.
ACATTGTTCATAGATACACTTGAAATTTGACCCAATGCATCTTTGATTTTGCTCTTCTCTGTGCGTACAAATGAAGATTCGGTTACCCAACCCAAAAATTCATTTATACAAGTATCGGAAGCTAACCATCCATCTCTATCATAGAGAGGAAGTTGCAGGAGTAAAATAACTATACAAGCATTCAATGATCCGATTGTTGGAAACCCTAAGAGGATTCCATTTCAATATCTCTTGGCCAAGGAGTAAATTAGGATGGTTCGAGCAACCAATGAGCTGCTATGAATATGTGAGAGCATTATGCTGTCAACTATTCTAAGCACTCATTCAAGCTCAAGGGAATTGCCACCATCATTGAGTGTAATTTATTCCTTTGTGGCTAAAAGGTATGATGTAACTTAACCAAGGAATGACAAGATCACATCCAATGTATATTGGATGCAAGTTGTTCCTATGTGGCCAGAAGGTATTTTATACCTTAGCTAAGGAACAATGGATCTCGCTCAACCCATGTTGGGTGCACGTCACCCCTTTGTGGTTATAGGTATGTTGTACCTTGGCCAAGGAATAACGGATCGTACTTAACACATGTTGGGTACATGTCACTCCTTTGTAGCTAAAGGTTAGCATTAACTTAGCCAAGGAGTGACGGATCACACCTAATGCATGAGGGGTACAAGTTATTCCTTTATGGCAAAAAGGTATGATACACCTTAGTCAAAGAATGACGGAACACACTCAATGCATGTTGAGTGCACGTCATACATTTGTGCGAAGGGTTATCACTACCTTAGCCAAGGAATAACAAGGTACATCCAACCTATGAAAACCTTGAGGTGTGGATGAGCGATATCGACAACACTCCCCTCGACCACACTCATGAAACCCATGGAAGGCAATCCAACATCGACACTCAACCCTCCAATGCCAAAGCCATGCTGCAACAAGGTTAGCCAACATCTGTCGTTTGGGTTTCAATCCCTATCGCAGACCTTGAACAAGAATAAGCTTGGGGGAGGACCCCTACTTGACGTAACTTGTATCACACCCTGTCGGTGGTTTTGATCCGGCAGATCTCCCGACACTACTAAAAGTGTTTGCGGAGTTTGAGGTTCGGTGTGGGCGCGCGGATATTCAAGAAGGTGATATGTGAAATGACACAGGAGACACAAAGGTTTACGTGGTTCGGGCCGCCTGAGCGTAATACCCTACTCCACGGGGTGTGTTGTTGTTGTATTGGATGTATGAGCGTGTATCCGCTGATCAGACTAGATCGGATCAGAGCAGGTCAGATCCATCCCCCTATGTATCGTCGGCCTGTCCTTTTATAGTATAAGGACATGCCGTTACAAGTTGGCCCTTGCCCGACATGTTACCCCGGCGGTTACTAATATTGATACACATTTGATACGCTTAATTACCCTTAATGACCGAGTTACGGGCTTTGACAGCGCCGTTACTAGTAATAAGGGTCATCCGATCGTGTGTCATTAACATAGTATTAATGACACTTAACCGGGTCTTGAAGTCCTTGATTCCCCTTTGAAGATCCGGAGCCGTTGTAGAGTCTTCCGGAGGTTAGAGGCTGAAGATCCGACAGTTGGACACGTGGTAGCTCCGGAGCATACTATGGGGAACAGATAGGTCCGGTGCCACCAGACACGTGTCAGTTCCGGAGCTTCCCTCGGTCTGGGGTTAGGTCCGGGGGTGCCGTTATGGTACATAGCCCGGAGCTTCCCCCTTGTGGGCGGTAGCTCCGGTTTGATAGTACACGTGGCAACCCTGAGACTAACCATATTGGGGAAGCGGGTCCGGTTATGTCTGACATGTGGGCCTCCGAAGGTCTTCAAATCAAGTAGATGACATTTCCTTAAGATCTTCGCAATCTCAAGGGGTATACGGTACCCAGGGTACCGACACACCCCTTGCATATTAATTTCCATTTACCCATCATCCACCTTGCATATAAAAAAACCAAAAAAAAGTAGAGTAGATTAGCTTTCAAAATAAAATAAAAGATGTGCGGTAAGAATGATTTTGAATTCACATAGATGAAATTGTGAATAGTTGCTCTCTTTAATTTTCCTAAGTCCCTGGTTTACAACTTACTACTCTCCAAAATATTGCTTTCATTGGCTAGAATTACTTTTGCCTTGATTTACAAATTGTGGGTAGCAAAAGCTTAATCCAATTCTAGGTTGTTGTTAATATGATATAGTGACAGGGCTGCTATTCTTAGTTTGAAAGTGAAACTTAAATTTTTGGAGAAATTCTAAAAAGATTAAGTTATCCTCATTTGATTGGAAATACCTACCAAAGCTATATGATACATTACATTGACAGACCTTATGCATACGCTATTTGTCTTCACATTGAGCTTTGTCAAACTAGTATAGACCTATGTGAGATTTCATTCATTACTTTTTGAATTCAAGACTTCACTTGCACATGCTATACTTCTACACTAGAAGTAAGCAAATTCTCATCATACCACCATTCCACAATAAAAAGAGAAACTCCATACCCTTCATTCTTAGTACTCTCTCAAAATTTCTTGCATAAAAAGGGAGTAGAAGACATGGCTACAAGAAAAAAAGAATGCGTGCTTACTTCAAAAGCATGAGAAAAAAAGTAGCCATGTTTCATCTCTGCAAAATAAGAGAGTCCACTCTAAAAGGAGTCATCTCAATATCCACATCCACTCCATTCCATCACACATGCACAAGTCTTGAATCAAATTGTTTTGAATTGATTTCTCCTAAGGCTTGCTCTTTTGACTTAGCAATATTATGTTTTGCAAATATGCCTACTATATTCCCTAGCAAGCTCCACATACAACCCTTATGTAGAGGTAGCTACACATAAAGGAGTGATTGAGAGAGTCAAATCGAGATACTTAAAATCAAAATTGAACTCTCCAGAATTTGAGTAGAACTTGATTTCTAGGGTATGTGTGCTCCATTTGCTGTTCTATATTTCAACCACCCATGAATTGGAGATGGCATAAGCCCCATAATGACTTGAGATGGGTGAAGTACCATGCCAATTTTTGCAATACTAGTAGAATATTTTGTTGTGCACATGGTACTTTTTAAAAGTAGAGCATAGTAGAAACTCCTGATCATCAACCTGAAGTTTTGACTTTGGTCAGGACGAGCAAAGGATAAGCTTGGGGGAGTTTGATGACGACTATTATATACCAATTTCACCCGTCAATATAACTCAATTATGTGAAGGAAATATCATTTCTTGCACACATCACCTTTCTATTTAACCTATTTCCATTTATACTTGGAGAAATTGGTGCATGCAGGTATTTTATACAGAATTGAAGTAAAACAAGGGGATGCATCTTATAAAATATCATCCCAACCAATCAAGTGCCGACATGTGGCACCACACGGATCAAGTGGCCCACAAACAGAAGTATCCGAGGCCATCCAATGGTGTAGCACCAATATCAAGTGATGGGACCCACCTAGCAGTGACCTGGAGAAAGCACACGCGAAACAGTGCAAAGACCAGGTCGACCGACCCCCCTAGTCTGCCGACCTGGTCCTAGCATCAAACTCGATCAGCTTCCACGTGTTGGCTCCTCCCGGCTTGAAGAGTTAGTGGTGACTGATTCGCGTGCTTTTGGTGGCGGGAACCGACCCTTCTCCACCTATAAATAGGACCCCTCACCTCTCACTTCAACACACACCACTTGAGCATCATTCTATTGTGTACACTTGTTCTCTTAGTCCTTAGTTGAGTTAGGCTATAGAGAGGAGAGCCTCTAGTCCCAAATCCAAGTTGGGAAAGGTATGGCTCATGTATCTTTTCTTATATTTGTGACTTTATGCATAATAAATATTTTATCTTTAATCTTCTTTTATTCATATACTTGGATGAAGCGTTTCTATTTGATTGTGGATTCCATGTATGTGGTAGGAATAGTCTTTATGATCATACCTTAATGTCATTATACTATCATCATAAACACTATAAACCCCCACTATAGTCTAAGTAGTTATGATATGATCATGTTAATATGAATAACTTATGCTATGTCTCAACATTAGTTCAACGATGTTTAGGTTAGTCATTGCCTTAGGATGGATTGTGCCATGGCTTCTAAGGTATTTACTTAATATGCTAGCATGGTGCTAGGGTAGTTAAGTAGCATTAGATGTCTTGTCGACCTACAAATTGAAGAGGTAGGCAGTAGGTGGTTGAAACCCTTTCCGTCCTTTGTAATTCTCCATGTTCAGCTATACCACAAGCTCTTGGCGGGAGTCGTCCTAGTATTGCTAGGGGTAAACCCGTGCCCGATGTGTTGAACAACTTAGCAAAGTATTCACATTGACATGCTCATTAGTATCTAACCTAGGCTATGTATATGTATATTAGAAGCATCGTAGGAGCAACTCCCCAATTCTTAGTCTAACCTCCGTTAGGACTAATCTACCATTTAAAATAGATTGCTTAGGTTTGTGTTACACTACCCATGTATTATGAACTTACCCATGTCTTGATAATTGATTAGTATCCCATAGCCTGATCACAAGAGAAGTGTTTACTTTACTCCATTGCCTTCCTTTGGGATAAATATGACACTCTTGGGAATACTCTTGGGTGAAATGCTACACGATAGTTTTCGTGCGCTTGCAGACTTCATCTGTTACTACAAATGGTTTGTGACATTAAGAAACATCAATAATGTCCACGAGTGTTCCTCTGTCGATACTTGTCGCATTTGCTTCCGATTAGCAGCTACCCATCACTGCAACCTCAAACGGAATGCCACCAACTGCATCGAAGCCAGTGGCCGAAAAGGCCATGTCCGGTATCATGGACCCAGACGGAGTCATGCCTAACCTGGCCATGAGGTACTTCACACTGACGGCGACTCTCGAAGGTGTTGATGCCACCGCTGCGCCCTCCGTCGACCACATCCATTACCCTCTCCCTATTCGCAGCATCACGCGCGCTCCCTGATCCGGATCTGGCCACCGGCGCTCCCGATTTTGCGCCACCATCATGCTCCCACGGACTGCATGCACGCGTCGGATCTGCATCGCTGACGTGCTCCCGTGCCCTGCTCCTGCATCCGACATGCGCATCCGCCTTCTCTCGCTGTCCACAGCACCGTGCAGCTGAGATTTTGCCGCCTTCGGCTGGATCTGCCTTCGCTTCCACCTCGATCTTCGTCGGGAAGAAATGACCTCGACGCCATCATTCTTGCTGAGGGTACTGGTCCGACCACTTGGCTTCCACGGCGGCACGACGAGGTGAGCTTGTGGCGGGCGGCCTGTCGTCGGCGGTTATGGTTTGCCCCCATGTCGCCTAGAGAGAGCGACGCGGGAGTCATAGGTCGAAAAATGTTGGACTAATCTGGGAGGAACTAGAGGGTCTTATATGAAGAAGAAAAAGACACACAATTCACATCCAAAAGGATTTGAACCTGGGTGGTCAGGGTGTACACCCACACCCTTAACCATCTGAGCTAGTCTCAGTTTTTGTTATGAAGGATATGCACATGTTATGACTTTCAATGGGTTACTCAAGCCAGAATAGAATCAAGCAAACACAACAAAAGGTCCGAATAACACTGTTCATCCATGTAAACATGACCGTTATATTGGCGGGTGGGTACATGTCATATTTTGTTATATAAGGAGGATATAGAGGAGAGAAAATCCGTAAAAAAACATAATATAAAAGAAGGAATCTTTTAGAGGAACATAATATTCCTTTTAGGGAAACATAACATGTGCGAATAGCCTCACGGAGCCTCAACACTCGGCAATGACATCCAGGGAGCCTTTTTGATAAGGAGGTTTAGGCACGATCTTTCGAAAGGTAATGGATAAGTCGATTGATGGAGATCTCGACGTTGATGATCTGAGGCTCTCGAGTAGAACACGAAAAACCCTTGCAATCACTACACCACCGCTCCATTGGTTATCAACCGTGTTGCACACGATTGACATCGCCAAGAAGGCTAATCCCTGCAAGTGCAACCGAGAACACAAGCAAGAACGTAGAAGACACGATCTGAAATTGCAAAGTTGGGGTTTCACAAACCGTAGAAAAACGATATTGTTAATGTAAGCAAAACCCGATTATTCATGGCGGCTACTATGAAGTATATATAGTTGGGAGGATGTCCAAAGGGTGTTGGAGTCGTTACCTAACCCTAAGACACAAAAATAAGGAATGTAGACTTGATACAAGGCCCAGTGGCCCAATACGGTGGCGCAACACCGGATAGAAATCTGGACTCAACTTGTAGTTCAACATGTGTATCCACTGTTGTGATGTCCTCATCATCCTCCCCCTCTTGAATCGGAGTTGTCCTCGACTCAAGTTCATCTTCTTCTCCCAAGTATGGCCGCAAATCTTAAATGTTAAATGTGCGACTAACCCAGAAATCGGGAGACAACTCAAGCTTATATGCATTATCATTAATCTTTTCAATAATCTTAAAAGGACCAGCAACTCGAGATATAATTTTAGATTTTCTCAAGTTAGGGAAACACTCTTTTCTCAAATGTAACCATACTAAATCACTCGATTCAAGTTTTACTTCTTTTCTACCTTTACTATCTGCAATCCTATATTTCTCATTCATTCTTTCAATATTTTCCTTCGTAGTTTCATGCATCTTAAGAATGAATTCAGATTGTTGTGTAGCATCCAAATTTATAGTTTTAGAAGGAGGCAAAGGTAGTAAATCAGTAGGAGCATGGGGATTAAAACCATACACTACCTGAAATGGACTTATCTTCGTTGGGGAGTGAACGGATCTGTTGTAAGCAAATTCTATATGTGGTAAACACTCCTACCATAACTTTAAATTTGTTTTCAAGACAGCCCACAATATAGTGGATAGAGTACGATTAACTACCTCAGTTTGTCCATCTGTTTGTGGGTGACAAGTAGTTGAAAACAAAAACTTGGTTTCCAATTTATATCACAAAGTTCTCCAAAAACGACTTAAAAATTTTGCATCACGATCAGAAACAATGGTATTTGGCACACCATGTAAACGAACAATTTCCGTCATAAATAAATCAGCAATATGTGAGGCATTATCATTCTTATGACAATGTATAAATATACCATTTTGTAGAAATGATCAACAACCACAAAAATACTATCCCTCACCCTCTTAGTCCTAGACAATCCTAAAAGAAAGTCCATAGAAATATCCACCCAAGGTACCCTAGGAACAGGAAGAGGCATATAAAGACCATACAGGTTACGATGAGAATTAGATTTATTGCGAGTAGTGCATCGTGATACGTACCACTCGACATCACGCCTCATCTTCGGCCAAAAGAAGTGGGTGGACAACACGTCCTAAGTTTTCTTCACGCCAAAATGTCCCATCAATCCTCCTCCATGTACTTCCTGCAAAAGTAATAGACGAACGGAGCTAGCTGGAACACATAGCTTCTTAGCACGATAGAGGAGACCCTCTCGCAGCACATATTTATTCCAAGTTCTTCCTTCTCTACAATTTTGAAATGCATCTTTGAAGTCTAAATCAGTAGGATATAATGATTTTATTGTTTTCAAACCAAAGATTTTATGATCAAGTCGGGACAACATAGTATAATGTCTAGAAAATGCATCGGCAATGATATTTTCCTTCCTTTTTTATGATTAATTATGTATGGAAATGACTCTATGAATTCAATCCACTTAGCATGTCGTTTATTCAGATTGGTTTGACACTTAAGATACTTCAAAGATTCATGATCGGAATGTATGATAAACTCCTTAGACCAAAGATAATGTTGCCAAGTTTGTAGAACTTGTACTACGGCATACAATTCTTTATCATAAGTAGAATAATTCAGAGAAGGACCATGCAGTTTTTCACTAAAGAAAGCAACAAGTTTACCTCCTTGTATGAGAACACCTCCAATACCAATGCCGCTTGCATCACATTCTAGCTCAAAGGTCTTGTCAAAATCAGGAAGTTGTAGCAATGGTGCTTGCGTAAGCTTCAATTTGAGAGCTCATGTACAGTTGCTGCAATGGTGCTAAAATCCTGCACAAAGCAGCGATAAAAACCTACAAGACCAAGCAAACTACACACTTGTGTGATGATTGTTGGAGTTGGCCAGCTAGTGATTGCGATAATTTTTGTCTCATCCATCTCAATTCCCTGCGAGGAAACAACATATCCAATAAATGAGACTCGATTGGTGCAAAAGACACACTTTTCGAGGTTACCAAACAAGTGTGCATATCTTGAAACAGCAAAAACAACACGTAAATGATCAAGATGTTCATCATATGACTTGCTGTAAATGAGAATATCATCGAAGTAAACCACCACAAATTTTCCTATGAAAGCACGTAAAACCTTGTTCATTAATTGCATAAAGGTACCAGGTGCATTAGTTAAACCAAAAGGCATGACTAACCACTCATAAAGTCCAAATTTTGTTTTAAATGCTGTTTTCCATTCATCTCCTAGTGTCATTCTAATTTGATGGTAGCCACTACACAAGTCAATTTTTGTGAATATGATAGCACCACTCAATTCATCAAGCATGTCATCTAAGCGAGGAATAGAATAATGATATTGAATGGTGATGTTATTAATTGCACGACAATAAACACATATACGCCAACTACCATCTTTCTTAGGAACCAAAAGAACAAGAACGGAACAAGGGCTAAGGCTTTCACGAATGTACCCGCGATCCAAAAGATCTTTGACTTGACGCTAAATTTCTTTAGTATCCTCTGGATTGGCTCTATACGCTGCACGATTTGGCAAGCTTGCTCCTAGAATTAAGTCGATCTTGTGTTCAATGCCCCTCATGGGTGGTAAACCAGGGGATATCTCAGAGGGAAACGCGTCCTCAAACTTATGCAAAAGGTTAGCAACAGCAGGGGGCAATGCAATAGACAATTCATGAAGTGAAAACATGGCTTCTTTGCATACTAAAGCATAGCACATCCCTTAGAATAAAAAAATCAGCAAGGTCAGATTTAGTCGCGAGCAATGAAGGTGATTTTAACTTAATGAGTTGCTGTTTTTCAGATTCTAGTTTTGTTGCTTTATCATCACAAATTTTACTCTTCTCAAAATGCACAATTTCAGCATGAGTCATAGGAAGAAAAGTGATTTTCTTTCCTTTATGCATGATAGTGTATTTATTAGTTCTACCATGATGAATAGCATCCATCTCAAATTCCCAAGGACGACCCAATAAAAGAGAACACACATCCATAGGAACGACATCAAAATAAGCAAAATCATTGTAAGAACCAATTGAAAAATGTATTCTTGCTGTTTGTGTTACCCGAACCTTACCGCTATTGTTGAACCATTGAATGTGGTATGGATGAGGGTGTGCTCTTGTTGTCAAAGCAAGTTTTTTTTGACTATGTCCGTGTTCACCAAGTTATTGCAGCTGCCTCTATCAATTAAGCCTCTATCAATTATAGTGTGTACACGGTAGTCCTTGACGATGAGAAACATGTGAAACAGGTTGTGTCGTTGTATCTTGTCGTCGGCCTCCAATTTGGTGCTCAAGGCACGATGCACAATGATGCTCCTAAAGTTCTCCGTGGCTGCTGTACCAAATACCTCTCCATCGGATTGTTCGTCATTTGTATGACCTGCAACATTAGTAGCAAGAGAATATTCATCTTCAAGATTCGAAGTACTATCATACCCGCCATCGTCGCGTGCTATGTATGCTCGTTTTCTCGGGCAATCTCTCATCATGTGACCAAGTCCTTGGCAGTGGTGAAACTTAATGCCAGAAATACGACTAGTAGGAGTGGAAGATGAAGGCTGAAATGATGTTGACTTGCTGCCCTCCGACACGCGAGAAGGTGGAACAGCAGGTGTAGTTCTTTGGCCGCCATTGGATGGTGTAGTGGCTGCACGGAAATTCGAATATGGTGCTGTTTTGGATGGTGTGGACGTCGAGCGTGGCGTGAAGGTGGTCCTCATGTGTTGTTGCTGCTGTTGGCGGTCCTGCAATTCTTTTGCTGCCAACATAGCATGTTGAAATAATCTGTTAACAGTATCATATTCCTTGTAATCAACAATATCCTGAATTTCACGTCTTAACCCCCCATAAAAGCGAGCTATTTTATTATCCATGTCCTCTACTACCGCACAACGTAACATACCCTTCTGTAGCTCTTGATAGTATTCTTCTACAAACATGCTACCTTGGTCTAAATGTTGTAAATTTTTTTGAAGGTCTCGCTGAAAAGAAGGAGGCACAAAACGAACACGCATAACTTCCTTTAATATATCCCATGTTGGAGGATCAGTTCTAGTTTTAACAAGTCCGTTCCACCATATGATAGCAAAATCCATAAACTCACTAGTAGCTTGACGAACTCTATGTTGCTGAAAAGCAAAATAGACATTAAATTTTTGCTCTACTATCATCTCCCAATCAAGATAAGCCTCAACATCATAAACACCAAAGAGGAGGGTATAGTAAATTTTACCTTAGTAAAAAGGTCATCAGGAGGACGGTTATAATTGTTATGGTGATTATTACCTCCCATACCTCGACGATAGAGTGGAAGTCGTGGTTGATGATTATGATCATCCATATCATCACAAGCATTGTATTTATGTCCAGCGAGAGGCAGCCAAGCCTCAAGATTACCCAACTGAAAAGCAAGGTCATCAAGTTGGCGAGTCAAGTGCGCCAATAACTCCGCTGTTGATGCAGTGTTTTTCATAAACACTTCTGCCATATCGTTCATCATGTTACGCAACTCAACATTTGAAATTCCATCACCATTATTTCATTCCATTGTTAGTAGTACAAAAAAGACAACAGAAAGATATTATCCCTATCAACTACAAAGGGCAGTGGAAATGTAAGAGGTGGAAGGACAATCTCTCTCGCTCAAGCGTCTTACCATGCCCTTACAAGTGTTCTTACCAACACAGCAAGTAGTGTGGACAGTGAGATGAACCAATGAAGCGTGGGATGATTGCAAAAGGTATCTGTCCTTCTCAAGAGGAAGTGGAGCTTGGATGACACTTTATATGTAGCAAGGATTAGCAACAATGCAATCAGATAGTAAAGTTGAATAAGTGTCCAAAGTACTTGTCAAAGTTGCTGGCCTAAATGTGTTCCTAGTAGTTCAAGCTAGCAAATCATGAAACAAAACTATAGGACACAAGCACGCAAACACTTCCGTTTTTATTTTTCTTTGTTTTTACTGTGCGGCTTTTGTATCTTTTTTTGCACTTGCCTTTTTCTTTTGCCTTCTTTGTTTTCTTTTTCAGAATGTACTGCAAAAGAAGAACACAATGCAAAGCTATCAAAGATACCTCATAGGTTTGTTATAGATTTTCTGCTCAATCTTCTAAGGACAATTAAGCACCTCTAAAGGCCCCAAATATAAAAACTTTGAACATAAATATTATAGATATATCTATCCTATTTAATTTCAGTAAATGGAATACCTATTTTGGATCAGAACAATAGGAGATATTGCCCTCGAAATACAGACTGTTCAGAATTTCTAGGTCAATAACAGATTCGGATCTAATGCACTTTCAACCTTGATAACTCTATTTTTTGGGAAACTGATAAATACGAAAGTTATAGATAACTTCTTAACATTTCCAGAAAGTACAAGAGCACAAAAATACGAGTTCGTATGAGCGAGATATGATGAAAATACTGAACTGGACAGATATAAACCTAATCTGGACGTGATGACGTGATTCAAAAGGATGAATCAACATAATGAAAAACTCAAACTAAGTCCAAACACACTTTCTAAACCAGCAATATGACTCAACCAAGGACACAAGCTTAACAAAACCAAACTGAAAACAAAAGTTGCAAAGGCTCAATGTGGTTTGGACAAAGTAATGAACAGATCAACTAAACTGCAAGTGTTTTTTTGTGGCTTTTTTTGTGGACTCTAGGTATGAAAAAAACAAAACTAATGTAATGGATAGATTAATTACATAACAGGCAACATGGAAATCTGATACCAATTGATAAGGAGGTTTAGGCCCAATCTTTCAAAAGGTAATGTATAAGTCGATTGATGGAGATCTCGACGTTGATGATCCGAGGCTCTCGAGTAGAACACGAAAAACCCCTGCAATCACTACACCACCACTCCATTGGTTATCAACCGTGTTGCACATGATTGACCTTGCCAAGAAGGATAATCCCTACAAGTGAAATAGAGAACACAAGCAAGAATGTAGAAGACACGATCTGAAATCGCGAAGTTGGGGTTTCAGAAACTATAGAACGGTGATATTATTAATCTATGCAAAACCCGATTGTTCATGATGGCTACTATGAAGTATATATAGGTGGGAGGACGTCCAAAGGGTGTTGGAGTCATGACCTAACCCTAAGACACGAAAATAAGGGATGTAGACTTGATACAAGGCCAAATGACCTAATACGGTGGCGCAACACCGGACATAAATTTCGACTCAATTTTTTCAACGATTCCTGATGACCCCGATGGAATTTTGACGTGAGACCAGAGCCATTGGAAATTTTATCTTCTCCTCCTTTCGTGCATATGTAGAACGTCAAAAACGGAGTCCGTATGCATCCTGAGCGTCCGTTTTAAGGTGGACTGCTTCTGGACTCCGAGTTGAACTCGAGTTCGAGTTGTAAACTGGTTCCATCAACTTGTGGACGTCCCAGCTTGTTCTCCATGTTCCCAAGGCCTTCTATCCTCACTTGTTGATCTCCTTCATGATTCCTAATAATAATTAAATCATTACATAGCAATCCATTCTCAAATTCACATGGGTAGGCATTTAGGAAAGAGCTCACCTGTTGATTTAGTAGCCGCACTCGTGCTTTTGTGATTGGTCCTTGTAGTTCAACATGTGTATCCACGGTTGTGATGTCCTCATCACTGTTGGTAGGGATGTCAACGTGTCGAGCTGCCCTCTCAGGATCGACCTCGGTAAGAATTCGAGCCAAACTTGGAATGTGTTCGATCCTGTAGTCAAACTCGAGTTTGGCTCAATAAGGCTCATTTAAATAGGCTCAACTGAAACTAGTAAAATCTCAAGTTTGAACTTGAGAGACTCGTTTAAACAATAAAAATAATTAAGGAAAAATAATAACAAATAATGTTTAAAAAACAAAATTTATCTAAACGAGTTCTATGGAACTCGAGCTTGTCAGGCTCACGTTCTTTGGATCAAGCTCGAGTTCAAATTGTTTATCTCTCGAGTTGAGCTTGAATTGAATCGAGCTTTTAACGAACCGAACTCGAGTAGCTCACAAGCCTCGACCTTTGTTGACATCCCTACCTGTTGGATGAAGAACCTATTGGATGATCTCGGCCTCATGCTGCAAGACTAGTTAGGTCTGTTCCAATTTGGCCAAAGAGCCATAGTGGACTAGGGCTCTTTAGGTCAGAATAGAGTCCTAGAGATACAAAGTTTATTGCAGTTTTGACTAGGATTATGGGTCTGTTTGTTTCAGTTTCATAGACCAGATTCACTGCCTACAATATGAAATCTGAACCAAATTGTTACCGCGAAGCAGATTTTTGAGACTCTGTAGATTTTCCCATTACAAATTAGAATCAGCACCATCTCTAGATTTGTCAGATTCTCATCCAGTTATTGAAAAAATTTACCCACATACAATTGGTTACATATTTGAATCGTTTTCTCTATTTTTTCTCTTAGCTTACAACAGTTTTTCACAGCTCTCAACTAAAATCCGATTTTTAAGAATCCACAATCGAACTAAACATATCTTGAATAGTTCTAGTGGGCAATCATGGATGTAACCAAGCTGTAAATTGGTGACAGTCCCTTGAAAATAAATCACCTCTCCCAGAAATGTACTCCCCTCCTTCTCTCTCCTTGCGGTAGCCTCCCCTTTTTTTTGACTGAAAGCTGCAGGAAAACCCCCACAGCGTAGTAGCCAGTTATATTAATTATAAAAGCGTCAAAATGAAGCTGTACAAACATCGTGATGCACACATCGGAAAGGGTCCTAAGATAGGACGCTCTCCTTAAATGCTATTCAGCCATTGTAACAGTCTATCTCTATCCTAATCTTGGAGACGATAGGCATGGTTGATCACTGTAGCTTTGAAGCAATCCATCCACCTGATCACCGATGATTGTTCATGCCTGAAGATTTTTTTATTACGTTGTTTTCATATTTCCCATGTTGCTATACCAAATACCTCCATGAACCGTTGTCCTTGCCGGTGTTGTTTTGCACTTTGAATAGTGTTGAAGAACGGTTGCGAGTGATCCCATTGAATATTGAGTATATTCTAGCATGCCATGCTGAAGTTGCAGGTGAAAAACAGATGGTAAGTCAGTTCTTCAAGGTTTAGCTGACATAGCACACAAGAGTAGTCATCTTCCTCTATTGTAATATTCTTTCTCTTGAGTAGATTTCTAGAATTCATTTTGTCTCTGAACATAAGCCAGACGAAGATTTTAATCTTCCTTATCAATCTGCATCTCCATATCCATAGAAATGGTACCGATGGATCTATCATGTTGAAGTGAAAACTGTAAACCTGGTTTGATGAGTATATTTCCTTGTTGCTGCTGTTTAAACATATGTCTCGAACTTGAACTCTATTGTTGATTTGATGTATGATGTCTTCAATAACATCTAGCTCAGCACTTGCTTCTTCCGGGGAGGGGGGGTTGAAAAAGTGAATAAATAGTTCTGGTTGAGGGTTGAATTGTGCAAATGATAAGTTAAGTTTTCTTGCAGAAGTGTGGAGTCTGGAGAAGTCATTTTGCAGTATGTGACCTTCCCATTCATCCTTCCAGAAAAGAACAGTGTTCCCAAGCCCAATGCGTACCTTCAGGTGTGGCCTCAGTTCTTCCCAACAACTTAGAACGTCCCTCCACCAAAAGGATCCCTTTCCTTTTGTACAGTGTGGAAGCCTTCTATTTGCACAATATTTATTTAGAATAAGTTGTACCCAGGGGATATCTTTTTTGTTGTATAGCTTGAAAAGGAACTTGCTAATCAATGATAAGTTCATTCACTACGTAAGAACCTCAAATCGGAGACACAGATCAGAGACGAGCGTGAAAGTGCATCTAGGATCACTGTGGATTTTGGATGATTGATGGTGGCAATTAAGTGACTAATGAGCTCAGTGATCTTAAGCACAGGTGTGGACTCAAGTGGAAGCACAATCCCTCAAAAAGGAAAAGGATGAAAACGGTGATGTCAACTCGAAAAAGGAGAAACTAGGGTTTCTAGTGTGTCGAGTTTAGACTAGCCAAATATGTGTGAGGATGTGTGTGTAAAGTGCATTGAGATCAAATTGGGAGCTCAAAGCGGTTCAGAGATCAAACCTATTGAGAGAAGAGAGTTAGCAGCAGTCTATCAGGAGTGGCCGGACTAGTCCGTGCAGGTGGCCGGACTAGTCCGCTCCTGGCCGGCCAAGTCCGTTTTCAGCCGGACCAGAAGGGTCTGACTGAGTTCGGACTAGTCCGTAGTGGGACGGACTAGTCCGGGTAGTCGTTAAGTGGGTTTTGGGGACTAAGTCCCAAAACCACGGACTTGTCTGTTTTGGTCCGGACCAAGAGGTCCTGACTGAGATCGGACTAGTCCGCCCTGGGGGCCGGGCTAGTCCAGGTTTGGAGAGAAGTCGGTGCTTCAACGACTAAGTCTGGGTAGTCCGGACTAGTCTGCCCTGGGGGCCGGACTAGTCCGTGGTCTTCAGACTAGTCCGTTTTCACATAGAACAAAAGGTTCTGTGTGAGATCGGACTAGTCCGGTGTGGGCCGGACTAGTCCGTTTTGAAGTGACTGTTTGAATTTGAAGTTTGGCGGGTAGTGTGATGATTGCCGTGCAGTGCGACGGTTGTCACGGACGTCAGTGGTCCCCTAGGCTGGACTAGTCCGGGCTGTAGGCCGGACTAGTCCGCCCTTCTGCTGAAGTCAGCAGTATGGGCAGGGAACCTCTATAAATAGAGGACCCCTGGGTTCATTTGAATAAGATCTTGAGCAAGTTGAAACCCTAGCGCCGCCACAGCAACCTTGAGCCTCCAAAAGCCTCCTTCTTGCCTACATTCCCTCTTGTCGGTGGTTTGGAACCGGCAGATCTCCCGACACTACTAAAGTGTTAGAGGAGTTTGATGTTCGGTGTGGGCGCACGGAGATTCGAGAAGGTGAATAGTAAATGATGTAGGAGACACAGGAGTTTACGTGGTTCGGGCCGCCTGAGCGTAATACCCTACTCCACGGGTGTGTTGGTGTTGTATTAGCTGAATGAGCTTGTGACGAGTGTCTATGGCGCGTGTGTAGCATCACTGAACGTGCAGAGTCAGTCGTCGGCCTATCCTTTTATAGTACAAGGGCAAGCCGTTACAAGTTGGCCTGGCCCGACATGTGGCCCTGACGGTTACTAGTATTGATATTCATTCAACAAGTTTAATTGCCCTTGATGACCAGGTAACGGGCTTTGACAACACCGTTACTTGTAATTAAGGTCATCCGACCGTGTGTCATTAATATGTTATTAATGACACTTAATCGGGTCGTGAAGTCCTTGATTCCCCTTTGAAGATCCAGAGCCGTTATGAAGTCTTCCGGAGGTTAGAGGCTGAAGCTCCGACGGGTGGACACGTGGCAGCTCCGGAGCATACTGTGGGAAACAGGAAGCTCTGGAGCTACCTGACATGTGTCAGGTCCGGAGATTCTCTCGGTCTGGGGTTAAGTCCGGAGGTGCCTTTTCGGTACATGGCCCGGAGCTTCCCCCTTGTGGGCGGTAGCTCCGGTTTGATAGTACACATGGCGACCCTGAGATTAACCATGTTGGAGAAGCAGGTCCGATTACATCTGACATGTGGGCCTACGAAGGTCTTCAAATCAAGTGGGTCACTTTTCCTTGATATCTTTGTAACCTCAAGGGGTGTACGGTTTCCAGGGTACCGACAGTGGCCCCCTGGACCTACCTCCGGAGAAGACCACTGGGGTGAAGTCATTCAGCCGGAGGTGGGTCCATCCTCGCGACTTTTGAACTGAGTCTTCAAAGGTCTTCAGAGGTGCCGTGGGCGAGGGTTTGGAGTTAAATCCTCGCAACGTGGCTTGTCCCGCGTGCGGCAGATGAGATTTTTGGCGTGTGGATCTCACGCAATTGAAGGTCGCCGGTTCCCGATACGAAAACCATATCGGTTCCGCGCGCCTTATCAGGCCGCCGCCTTCGGGTTTCCCGTCTCTTGATGACAACCGTTCGCCTGGGTAAGAACCTCGACTTGATCGTCGGGGTGGTCCCGGGCCCCCTTGTCATCGGCTGGGTGGAGTTTTTGAATGGTATCTTCGACTTCCTTGCGGTTTCCATCCAAGCGTTGCGAGGGCTTACTTAAGAAGGAAAGCACACACCGTCGGGAGTTCTTCACGCCTCCCATCTGATCTTGCGCTCAAAATCCCAACTTGTGCTTCGCTTTTCTTCTCTTGCCTAGCTGTGCCGCGATGGAGTTGGGTCTCTGCGAGAGTCGCTTGAAGACCAACGGCGACCTGAAGAAGGTATGGGCCCTCATGGGGTGGTCCTCGGACTTCCTCAACCGCTCGGTCCGCGCCGGTGGAGAGCTCCCGTTCGAGAAGGAGCACTCCGGCGAAATGGTGTACTTCTCCTCGTACGCCATGGTGGGGTTGATACCACCTTTTTCTTCCTTTTTCTTGATGCTGCTGGACTTTTATGGTCTGCAGCTATACCACCTTGGCCCTCACTCCATTCTCCTCGTGTCTATCTTCGTCCACTTCTGTGAGATGTGGGTGGGTGTCCCCCTGCATCGAACTCTTCCGGACCTTCTTCACCGTCCACAACACCGGTAGGAGCAATGAGTACCTTGGCTTCTACTACTCCGTGAAGCGCAAGAAGTGCCCATTCAAGTACCTCCGGTCGTTCCCCTCTGGGAAGTGGGATGACTGGAAGAAGGACTAGATAGTCATCCGGGTGGAGGAGCACGAGAGGCTGGAGCTGCCCGAAGGCCTCCCCAACATTGACACGACGATCTGGAGTGAAGCTTCGGTGCTGGCGGACGCCTTCGACCCTGTTCTGACCAGGATTCGCCGGTGCGTGGAGGGGGGATTAACCCCTCAAGCGGTGTTTTGTAACTTCCTGGTCAACAGGTGGGCACCGTTGAAGAAGAGGGAGAAACTCGCTTGGGCCCTCAACAGCGTGATGGACAACGACCGGGTCGAGACTGGGTTGAAGTCCAACATGGCGGGGAAAACCTTGGAGTTCCACCTCAAGAAGTTTCAGCACGGCATCGACGTCGAGGGTGACGACTTGAGTCCGCCATCGGCTTTTCTTCCTCTGAACGTGCAAGTTGAGTTCAGCAGGGAGCTCCGGCGGAAGATGCCCATGCTTGACGACCTTGGTGTCGTCGAGAGAAGATCAACTACCAGGGTGGCGATCCCTGGAGTGTCCGAAGGTGGCTCCAACCCAGCTCCGAAACCGAGGGAAGAGGTCGTCGGCAAGGGCAAGGAGCTGGCGGATGAACCCGTGAGCCGGAAGAGGAAGTTGCAGTATGCCGACGGAAGGTCCGTCAGGCCCGCTACTTCTGCGTCGGCTCCTTCTCCCCGGAGGGGAAGGTCTTCCACAACCGCGGCGACTGTTCTCGTAGTGGGGTCCTCCCGGGGAGAGACTGTTCCCGCAGTGGGGTCCTCCCAGGGTGTTAGCTCCGGGCACGCGACTCCAGCACCTGGGCCGGTGGAGGCCTCTAGGTCCGGGGGTTCTTCCCGATCGAGGGGGGCCTCGACCTGGGAAACACCCGTGGCTGCGACGAGTTCTGGGGCGCCTTCCGGAGCTTCCATGCCGGCTATGACCAGTTCGGAACGCCCGGGAAAAAGATTCCGCGCAAGCTGGTGCGGAAGCCTCCCAAGGTAATTTTTTTAATCTTTACCTTGGACAATTGTTTTGCTGTAGTGATTGCTTTTTTAAGTTTCTTCGTCCATCATTTGCAGTGTTCCCAAGAAGAGGAGTGAGGATCCACCCTCAGCCACAACAACTGAAGCTGTGAGGGTGGAAGCTTCTGCTCCTGTCCCAGTGCCGCCCCAAGTGGTGGCTGAAGCTGCGACAGCTTCGGCGCCAGCTGTCGTGGTCATGGACCTCGACTCATCCCCATAAGCTCTCGTGGTAGCGCCGGACCACGAGAGAGAAGACGCGCCAGCGGCACCTGTCCCGGAGGTTGAAGCTCCGGGTCCTGGTGCTGAAATGATGGAAGTTCCAGCTGTTTTGCCGGAGGAAGCAGTAATTCCGGCCTCTGAGCCGGAAATTGTCGAAGCCCCGGCGGTTGAGCCGGAGGTGATTGAAGCCCTGGCGTGCGTGCCGGAAGCTGAGGAAGTTCCGGTAGTTGGGCCGGCTACCTCCGAAGCATCGGCCGTAGAGCCGGTCATTGTTGAAGCTCCGGTCGCAGGCCCGGTCGAGGTTGAAGATCTTCCATCTCCCAAGCCGGTTGTTGAAGAGGTGACGGAGCTCGAGCCCCCATCGGAGGAGGTGCCAAGGCCGGAGCCAGAAGCAACCCCTGCTCCGGAAGTGATGACGTCGGAAGTACTCACAGCCGAGCCAGAGTGCCCAAGCGAAGTCGCTGCCCCCCCTGTCTGAGGGGGTGAATGAAGACCTGGTGGCAGGGCCTTCTTCGATGGCGACTGAGGCCATCTCGGAGGACGGCCCTAGTGCCATGGAGACTCAGGGGACCACTCTTGTGGAGTGGGACCCAATTTTTGTATCTGAAAACCCGCTGGAACCAGCGGAGGAGGCCCCAGCAGGTCCGGAACCTATCCTGTTGTCACTGTCTATTGACAACGCATGTTCCAGTCTGCGTCAAGTCCAAATGGCCTTCTTCCACGACAGTAAGGCTCTTGAAGAGGAGCGCCAAACCCTTAGGCGGTGGCTTAACCGGCTCTACTTCGAGACCAAGCTGGCGCAGTCGAGGCTAGTGGATGACAAAGAGTGGATCAAGCAGGAGAAGATCCGCCTGGAGTACTGGGGCAAGTTACTGGATGATAGGGAGAGTTTGACTCGCGCCCTTGACGCTCAATCCCGGGAGATCTACGATCAGGCCAAAGCAGCCAATAGTGCAGCCGATGAACACCACGAAAGGCTTGAGGCCATTAACACTACACTCATCAAGCGCCGGGAGGCACTTGAGGAGAGGGAGAAACGGCTCGAGGATGAAGAGCAGAAACTCCTAGAGCTGCGGGATGACGTCCTGAGGAGGGAGGAGGAGCTCGCCGAGAAGGTGGCTCTGGCTGACAAGGGCCTCGAGGAGCGCGCCAAAAAATTGGAAGAGCGCTGCCATGAGGAAGAGGAGAAGGCCTGGGTGCGAGGGCAGGAACTCTACGAACAAGAGTGTGCCCTTACTGCCAGGGAGAAGAAAGTGAGGGGTAGAGAGAAGGACCTGGTCGACCGCCGGAACAAGATCCACCTCCGGGAGGAGGAGCTCGGAAAACTCGAAAAGCAGGTTGCTGAGAAGATTCAGCAGAACGCCAAAGAAGTTGAGCGCCTCGCCCGTGAGAATTCCAAACTGGTGGCGGCCAGAATATCCCTGGAAGAAATGAAGGGCTTGAGGACTGCGGACTCCCTACAGATTTGGGAGTTCCTGGGCAAGGCCAACGACGCGCTGACACCGATGGGTTTCAGCCCCGTGTGCCCGGATGATCCGGAGCCAGAGCCAGACCTAGCGCTGCAGGCATTGAGCTCGGCAGGCAGCAAGCTCTCCAAGGTGGGCGATGTCATCGCGGACCAATTGGAGGTTGAGGGGCAATCCCTGGCGAAGAACGTTGTAGAGTATGTGCTGACGTGCTACACCAGCCGGAACTCCCAATTTCCCCTGGACCCGGTGCTTGAAGGTCCCGTCGAAGGAGAAGGCGAAGCTACCCGAGCCAACGTATCGGAGATTGCCCAGAAGGTCGCCCAATTCTTCCATAGGGTCTAGGATCATCTCTGTAGTTCTCACTTGTACTTTCTCTTCTTCTTCCCCAATTTTGTAATCCCTTGTTTCCAGATGTAATCCCTTGTCTCCAGATGAATGAAATCCCCAAATTTTTGTGAATTTCACTTTTTGTCACTTTTTGTCTTCAACACTTTTGTCTTCACTTGGCCCCCTGGTAGATGTATACAATTTGATTGCGAACATGTACCAAGAGGATATTCTGTTTTGTTGAAGATTCATTTGCTCCGAACTTATAGAATTTTGGTCCGAAGTCTTCGATAGCGAAGGCCACCTGAGGTTGTCGGAGCTTAGAAGCTCTGGCATTGTCTATCGCCGGAGCTTAGTAGCTCCGGCAATAGTCCCTATCAACGCATAGAGCATCGATAGTTAGTCCTCTGGGATGTCGGAGCTTAGTAGCTCCGGCAGTGACCTTTGCCAACACTTAGTTTGTTGGCAGCAGACTCCGTTTGCGGGGTCTTCTCACCATCTTTTATTCAGCGTCGACGGCTGGCCCCCCTAGCTTTACCGGAGCTTGATTACTCCGGTGATGCTCGTTTTCAATGTGTAACATTGATTACAAGCCACCTAGGGGAGTCGGAGCTTTGTTAGCTCCGGCTTTTCTCCATCAACGTGTATTTTATTTTCCTGCACACTGAAGTCAAGAAAAATAGTAAAATTTGTTTCTCGTCTATAACGTCGTTGCTGCTTACGATTCTCAAGAAAGTTTTAGGTCAAACGTGATTCTAGACACAATCGAATGCATTGCCTTTTCTTCAGGATTCAATTGTATTTGGACTCGCCTTACTTCGGCCTGCCGGGTGTAGGTAGAGTGGCGTACTTAGGGTGCTTGACCAGGCTAAGTCGATAGCACACTCCAGTCCTAGATTGGCTTGGCGGCTTTCAGGCGAGTTGGCCAGGAACAATATTTGAATCCAAAAGAATTGACAATACAACTCGTATTGTATATAAACCGGTCGAACTAAAATTTCTTAAGAACTGCATGTCTTCGTTATAGACAAGAAAGAGAAAAATAAAAAAATGTTGAGCCTGTACAAAATAAATGCACGTGGAGTCTGTTTCACATGAAGATGTCTTTAATTATAGGTCCGGGGTACAGGGGAAACAAGTACACTCTTAGGGTACGGAACCAGGCTAAGCGTGTTTCATTTCTCGTTTGACCCAGGGTAGCTAGCCACACTTTTAGTCTGGAGACTGTGACAAGTGTTGCATGAACTTTGCAGACCTTTCGGGAAAGGTCCGGCTGCTCTCCTGGAGGAACTACCCGACTCTGTACAATAACTCTATAACATACATCTCAAGTTACTCAAGACTCACCTCCGTGGTATTAAGTGTAGAACTTACGGAGGTGCTCGATGTTCCAAGGATTTGGGAGAGGTGTCCCATCCTCGGTAGCCAAGCGAACGCTTCCGGGTCGGTATACTTTAATCACTCGGAAGGGTCCCTCCCAGCCGGGGGAGAGTTTGTTTAACCCTTCTCTGGATTGTATTCTCCGAAGCACCAGGTCGCCTTCCTCGAGCTGTCGGTTGTGTACATGCCGTTGATGATAATGCCGTAGGGCTTGGCGATATCGGGCATTCCGAACAGCTGCTTGGCACCTTCCCTCCTCAAGGAGGTCTAGGTCTTCACGTCGGAGCTGGTCCTGCGCGGCTTCGTCGAAGGTCCAGACCCGGAGTGAACCCAAGGTGATTTCCGGAGGAAGGATTGCTTCAGCTCCGTACACCAGAAAGAAGGGTGTCTCTCCAGTTGACCGGTTTGGAGATGTCCTGTTGGCCCATAAAGTGGGCGGAAGCTCTTCGATCCAGTTGGCTCCATGTTTTTTCAAGCGCTCATAGGTGCGCGTTTTGAGTCCTTTAAGGATTTCAGCATTTGCTCTCTCGGCTTGGCCATTGCTGGCTGGGTGAGCTACAGAGGCGTAGCAAACTTGAATGCCGAGGTCTTCGCAATATCCTTGAAATGCAGAGCTTGTGAATTGGGTCCCATTATTAGTGATGATTTTGTTGGGGACTCCATATCTGCATACAATGGACTGCAAAAAGTTGATAGCAGATTGCTTGTTGATTGTCACAACTGGAGTTGCTTCCGGCCACTTGGTGAACTTATAAATGGCGACGTACAGGAACTTGTAACCTCTGACGGCTCTTGGGAAAGGTCCCAAGATGTCCATCCCCCACACAGCGAAAGGCCATGTAGGAGGTATCATTTGTAGGGGCTGAGCCAGTGTGTGAATTTGCTTTGCATGAAATTGACATGCTTCACATTTCTTCACCAGCTCAGTTGCATCCTGGAGTGTTGTAGGCCAGTAGAAGCCATGCCGAAAGGCTTTACCGACCAGCGTGCGGGAAGACGCGTGGTTCCCACACTCGCCTCCATGGATTTCTATGAGGAGCTCACAACCTTCTTCCCTTGTGATGCACCACATTAGGATGCCGTTGGCACCGCGCCGGTAGAGATCCCCTTCTACCAACGTGTATCTTTTAGCCAATCTGACTACCCGATCAGCGGATACATCATCGTCAGGAAGGATGTTGTCTTTCAAGTAGTTCCGGATCTCCGAGATCCATGCATCGGAACTAACTTGAGCATTTGAGTCTTGCGTGCTGGGTTGCTCGGAGCTTCCGGCAGCACCTATGACCCTTGATGGCTGCCATGGTAACAGGGCCATCGGGACCGTCAGCTTCGGGATGCTGATCTCGCCACCTTCACTCAGTTCGGCAGGCTGAGCTGTGGGTTTCGACAACCTCCGGACAAAAGTTCCGTCAGGAGCCGGAGCTCCGGTTGATGCTTTCGTCGAGAGTTCATCGGCTTCAGCATTGTGGGCACGCTGAACATGGTGGAGATCTAGGACTTCAAAGTCCTTCTGAAGCCTCTGGACTTCAAGGAGGTAAGCAGCTTGCTGGAGATTATTACAGGAACATTCACCCTTCACTTGCTTAATGATGAGTTGCGAATCTCCCTTGACCAGCAGTTGCTTGACACCATATGACAGTGCCACCTTTAGTCCGTAGATGAGCGCTTCGTACTCTGCCATGTTGTTGGTCGCCTTGAAGTCAAGGTGTACCATGTATTTCACCTTCTCCCCGGTCGGTGCAAGGAGAAGGATTCTAGCTCCGGCCCCCTGCTTCTGCATGGAGCCGTCGAAGTAGAGGGTCCAGTGAGGCTCGGTGAAGGCTGGAGCTTGATGCTCTGTTTTCTGCTCAATGGGGCCCCCAGCGTTTGATGGAGAGGGAGTCCATTCTGCCACAAAAATCTGCCAATGCTTGACTCTTGACTGCTTGCCTTGAAATAAATTCAAGATCAAATTCAGCCAATTCCACTGCCCACTTTGCAATATTCCCAGTTGAATTGGGATTATGCAAAATTGCTCGAAGTGGGTAAGAGGTCACCACTGAGACTTTGTGAGCTTGGAAGTAATGGCGAAGCTTCCTGGAGGCAATAAGAACTGCATAGAGCAGCTTATGCACCTCTAGGTATCGAGTCTTGGCATCATATAGTACTTCACTAATGAAGTACACCGGGCGCTGAATGGTCCGGACCCTCCTGGAGGGGTCCGGAGCTTCCTCTTCACTGGCCCGGATCCTACCGGAGGAATCCGGATTTTCTTCGGGGACCTCCGGGTTCTGGCTGGAGGAACCCGAAGCTTCTTAAGAAGTGACCTGGACCCTCCCGGAGGGGTCTGGATCTTCTGAAGTAGTTTCTTGTGGATTTGAATCTGGGAGCTGGGACCCAGACTCTCTTTCAGGAACCTCTGGACCCTCCCGAAGGGGTCTGGATTCCTGAGTATGGGGTAGTTCTGGTCTCTCTGCAACCAGAACCATACTGACGACTTTGTCAGTAGCTGAAATATAAAGCAACAAAGGCTCACCAGGGTTCGGAGCTACCAGAATTGGTAGGGTGGTGAGGAGCTGTTTCAGTTCCTGGAATGCCTTCTCTGCTTCTTCGGACCATTGGAATGATCCGGACTTCCTCAATAACTTGAAGAAGGGGAGTGCTCGTTCTGCCAGTCTTGAAATGAACCGGCTGAGGGCTGCTAGAGATCCAATCAATTTTTGGACATCTTTGATGCGGGTTGGTGGCCGCATGTCTTCAATGGCCTTAATCTTCGCCGGATTAGTTCTATGCCCCGGTGACTTACCAGGAAACCAAGAAGTTTTCTGGAGCTAACCCCGAAGACACACTTGTCTGAGTTTAGCTTTGTACGGGAGGCCCGCAACTTGTCTAAGACAGCCTGCAAGGTGTCAAGGAGTGACTCCTTGTCCCTGACCTTGACCATGATGTCATCGACGTACACTTCCACTATGTCTCTAATGAGCTCTTCAAAAGTCTTGTACATAGCTCGTACAAAAGTTGAAGCTGCATTCTTGAGACCAAAGGGCATGGCTGTATAACAGTACAATCCATCTACTGTGATGAATGAGGTATGCTCTTCATCTTCCCTAGACATCCTGATTTGATGATACCCGGAATATGCGTCTAGGAAACACAGTAATTCACACCCGGAGGTGGAATCCACTATCTGATCTATTCTAGGTAGTGGGAATGGATCTTTTGGACATGCCTTATTTAGTGTGGTGTAGTCGATGCACATCCGAAGCTTCCCGTCAGCCTTGGGCACAACGACTGGATTTGCTAGTCATTTTGGATGGAAGACTTCTCGGATGAATCCAGCTTCGAGTAACTTCTTCACTTCTTGTCAGATGAAGTTCTGTCGCTCTACGGATTGCTTCCGAGGCTTCTAATGCATAGGCCATGCATTTGTGACGGTTGCCAAGCAAACACGTCAACGTTAGCCCAGAGGAAAGTGATGAGCGCGAGTTCCTACTTGTCATTCAATCCCCCCGATATACGGGTGGTCTGAGCGGCATCGGAACCAATTTGGACGACTTTGATGGGAATGTCGGTGTCACCGCTTGGCTGCACACGAGGTGCAGAAGTCGAGCCTCGTTGACGAATGCTCGGGGGTTTTGGAGCTTGCTCCTGCCTGGAATCCTCCTCTTGTGCCGTGGTGAGTGCATGGAGTTCTTCCAGAGCAGTTACTCCGACAGTACGATCTCCGCGGATCCGGAGAATGCCTACTGGCGTTGGCATCTTCAACACCACATAGCCATAATGGGCAGCTACCATGAATTTGTACAGGGCAGGCCTACCCAAGATGGCATTGAAGGGTAAGTTGATCTGAGCGACTTCGAAGACCAACTTCTCGTTGTGGTACTTCTCCCGTGTCCCGAAGGTAACGGGGAGAGTAATAGCTCCGAGTGGGGTAATGGCCCCCGGACCTACTCCGGAGAAAGGTCGAGAGGGGTGGAGATCCGAAGGTCGGAGTTGAAGCTTAGTAAAAGCTTTGAAGCTTATGAGGTTAAGCCCCGAACCTCCGTTTACCATGACGTGGTGGAGCTGGATGTTGTTGATGGTAGGAGATACCATCAAAGGTAACTGTCCTGCTCCAACCATGCTCCGAGGGCAGTCCGAAGCATCAAAAGTGATGGCTGTGTCCATCCACTTCCGATGAGGTTCCGGCCTGACTGTAGGAGCTACAGCGGCCATATCCCGACGCATAGTCTTGATGATGCGGCGGGAGGTGATGTCCCATGATCCACCAAAAATGGTGTTCATGGTCTTCCGACACTCGTTGTCAGAGACGTCAGAATCATCGTCGACGGAGGTGTAAACGGCCTTCAGGACCTTTTTGGGATCCTGAAATCCTAACTCCTCTTCAGCTGGAGCTTCGTCGACTTTTTGCTTTCCTTCCCTCTGTCGGAAAGGAGATTCTTCCCGGCGCTTGTTGTAGCGCTCGGTAAGGTTTTGGACCTCCCGACAGTCTTCCAAACTGTGGCTGCCCGTTTTGTGAATGGGACACCATACTTTGGGTTTGCCACCGTCTTCAGAAGACGGTCGAGGTCGCTTCTCGGGGCGTGGCCCCCGGCCATTCGGAGTTGCAGCAGCTGCAACATTGGATGTGCCGGCCGACGGCTTCTTCTTGCCGTTGGTCTTATTTTTCTTCTTGCCACCCCCGGAGGTAGTGGTTTCTTCTTTGGAGGATTTCTTGTGACCCTCCGGGGTTGGTTTGGAGTGCATCTCACGGCCCTTAGAAGCTCTGGCACATTTGTCAGCCAAGCTAAAGAGTTCCGTGACACTGGTGATCTCCTTGATCGCTAGTTTCTCCAACATCTTCTTATCCCGTACACCCTGTCTGAATGCCACAATGACAGAGGCGCTAGAGATAAAGGGGATAGTATTTCATACCTAAGAGAAACTCTGGATGAATGATCGCAGGGATTCTCCCCCTTTTTGCACGACTGCAAAAAGGTCCAGTTCAGTGCCTGGTCGGGTGTATGAACTCCCGAAGTTGGCGGTGAACTGCCGGCACAGCTCCTCCCAACTGTTGATAGAGTTGGGTGGAAGGCTCATAAACCAGGATCTGGCGGTCCCAGTTAAGACCACTGGAAAATAATTGGCCATCACAGCCTCGTTTCCTCCAGCTGCCAAGATTGCAGTGGAGTAGATTTGAAGAAATTCGGTGGGATTGACAGTCTCGTCGAATTTTTCCAGCAGGTGAGGCCGGAACTTCTGTGGCCACCTGACCATACGCAGATGCATGGCCAGGGCTGAACAGCCTCCTCCCACTCCTTCAGGAGCAGAAAGGTCCTGAGCTTCCCGTCTTTCACGAGCACGCTCAATATGGACTCGGCCGTCCTGCTGGCAGTATCGGCGATCAAGCTCCGCCCGAAGGTCATGAGTCGAAAGCCTGGATACCGTGTGAGTGCATCGTGCCCCAGAGGGCAATGACGTCACTTGTTGTGACGCAGCACGTCTCCTGCTATTGGAAACGTGCAGACCAAGTCTTCCAGACAAAGTCCACCGCTGCGACGGGGCTCGTCCTGAAGGAGGAGGACCCTGGTTGCTGAGGCGTTCGGCTGCTGCTGCAACCAAATGCTCCACATCGGCCCTCCACTGCTCCAGTGCATCCCGGGATGCATCCGGAGGTGGTGGGCATTGGAGAAGAGCACGCGCTGCATGGAGCGTGTGTTCCGGATTGTCATGATTTGCCGACACAGTGATTGACGCCGGCGCACCATCGCGTTGCCCAGCTTGATTTGCTGGTGAAGGCGGTGGTGGTGGGAGTGTGACTCCTGCTGGTGCTGAGGCTCCTGCTGGTGGCTGCATGTTGGAGGGATTGCCCCCAACAGCCTGAGCAGCAGGTTGACCATTGGATGATCCAGCAGCTGAGTTCACCATTCTCAAAATCTCAGGCTCCCCTACCTGGCGCGCCAACTGTCGGTGGTTTGGAACCGGCAGATCTCGCGACACTACTAAAGTGTTAGAGGAGTTTGATGTTTGGTGTGGGCGCGTGGAGATTCGAGAAGTGAATAGTAAATGACGCAGGAGACACATGAGTTTACGTGGTTCGGGCCGCCTGAGCGTAATACCCTACTCCACGGGTGTGTTGGTGTTGTATTAGCTGAATGAGCTTGTGACGAGTGTCTATGGTGCGTGTGTAGCGTCACTGAACGTGCAGAGTCAGTCGTCGACCTGTCCTTTTATAGTACAAGGGCAGGCCGTTACAAGTTGGCCTGGCCCGACATGTGGCCCCAGCGGTTACTAGTATTGATATTCATTCAACAAGTTTAATTGCCCTTAATGACCGGGTAATGGGCTTTGACAGCACCGTTACTGGTAATTAAGGTCATCTGACCGTGTGTCATTAATATGGTATTAATGACACTTAATCGGGTCTTCAAGTCCTTGATTCCCCTTTGAAGATCCGGAGCCGTTATGAAGTCTTCCGGAGGTCAGAGGCTGAAGCTCCGACGGGTGGACACGTGGCAGCTCCGGAGCATACTGTGGGAAACAGGAAGCTCCGGAGCTTCCTGACACGTGTCAGGTCCAGAGCTTCTTTGGTCTGGGGTTAAGTCCGGAGGTGCCTTTTCGGTACATGGCCTGGAGCTTCGCCCTTGTGGGCGGTAGCTCCGGTTTGATAGTACACATGGCGACCCTGGGATTAACCATGTTGGAGAAGCGGGTCCGGTTACATCTGACATGTGGGCCTCCGAAGGTCTTCAAATCAAGGGGGTGGCTTTTCCTTGATATCTTTGTAACCTCAAGGGGTGTACGGTTTCCAGGGTACCGACACCTCTAAAATAAATTCTTGTGTGGATTAGGGTTTGGTGAGGTAAAGAACAGGAAGAACACCACTCTTTGGCTCTCGTTTTGATCTCTTGCACTTTGTGAATCTTTGTGATCTGTGGCTTGAGTTAATCTTTGTGATTTGTGATTGTATTTGTGGTGGGATCCTCAGATTGTGAGAAGCCCCAACGAATCTTGTATTCACCTTTTGTGATAGTGGAGAACCAAGTTAGGCCCGTGCGATAAACTTGGTGAGGAAAGGTTGCTGAACCTGGTCCTTCGTGGACTCCTCAACGGGGACGTAGATTCCTTCGTGGGATTGAACCTCATGATAAAATCCTTGTGTCACTTGTGTTCTTAGCTTTCATTCATCGCATATTGCTTCTAGAGTTAGCTTTATCGGTTTTGTTCATCACTCTTGTTTCATCGTGATCCTTAGCTTCATACTTGCCATATAACTTGTTAAGGTTCACTAAGTCATTCTAACACACTTTGCATCACAAGAATCGAACTAAAATTTGTTGGAAACCCCTTTTAGGCTTTTCCCTGTAGGTGGACCGGACTAGTCCGCCCCTGGACCGGACTAGTCCGCCCACTGAGTATTAATCTCGTTTTATTAAGTCATTTTAGGTCAATTAGCCTATTCACCCCCCTCTAGGCAACTTTCAATTGGTATCAGAGCAGGACTCTCCCAAAAGAGTCTAACAACTCGGAGAGAAGATGGCCGGAGTGGGGTACGAAGAAGTCTCAACCAGTGAGGTCCAAGCAACCCCAGAAGAGATTCTCTTCTATCAAGACAAATCAACGGATGACGAAAAAATTCGCCAGCTCAAGGCGAAACTTCGAGAGAAGTTGAAGATTCCCAAGGTTGACACCTCAACCTCCACATCGGGTGGCACAATCAACTACAACCAACAAGGCTATAACTATGAACGCCTTGTCTCCAACAACCACTACCTTTCCATCCCATTGGGGAAGCCTCCTCAATTCGATGGAACCGACTACGGTATGTGGAAGCACAACATGAAGATCCACCTTGTGTCACTCAAACCCTCACTATGGCAAATCGTGTTGACCGAGGTGCACATCCCAAAGAATTAAGAAGATATCACTCCGGAGCAAGCCGTGCTCCTTCACCGCAATGCCCAAGCGGCCGGAGTGATCATCTCATCTATCTTAAGAGATGAGTTCAACCGAGTGGATGGACTTGAGGTGGCCAAGGAAATTTGGGACACTCTCAAGATGGCTCATGAAGGCAACCGAGTCGTGAAAGAAGCAAAGATCTTATGGCTGTACCAAGTGGACAGACCACGAGGTGGTGAAGAGGATGATTCGGGCATTCATGCCTAGAAACGTCTCTCTTTGCTCCATGATCCGAGAAAGCCCGGGGTTTGCCAAAATGACCCCGGAGGAAGTCCTTGGAAGGATCATCAACCACGAGATCATGGAGAAGGAGGCGCTATTCTACAATAACCTCCAAAGGTTCACCGCCTTGAAGATGAAGGATGTTGCACTCCTCCTCAAAGGAGCAACACGAAGATGATGAGGAGAGCCTTGACACCGATGAGGAAGAGGACTTATTCATCAACAATTTCAAGGGGATGATGAGAAGAAGAAAAGGAGGATACAAGCATGAGAGCAAGGGCAAAGAAAAGGCAAGGACCAAAACCAAGAGGGCTTGCTACAATTGCGGTGAATACGGGCACTTCATTGTAGATTGCCCACAAGAAGAGAGCAAGAAGAAGAAGGAGGGCAAGCCGCAAGAGAAGAAGTTCTACAAGAAGAAGAGTCCCTCCGGTCATGCTCACTTAGGCAAGAAGTGGGACTCTAATGATGAGTCCTCCTCATCCGAAGATGAGGAGAAGATGGCAACCATAGCCATCGGGAGGAGCTCCAAGGGAAGCAAGCTCTTCCCCAATCTCTACGACCACAAGCCAACTTGCCTCATGGCAAAACAAGAAAGGAGAAAGGTTAATTCTAACTTATCCTCTTCCATATCCTCCCATGATGATTTTGATAGTGCTAGCAAAATGAACACATGTTTAAGGATATAAGTAAGAGCACATTGCGAAGAATGAAATTGCTCTCGGATGAGATTTTTGAGAAGGAGGAGCTCATAGATAGGCAAGAGGACATGCTCATCCAAGAAAAGGAAAGATGTAAAGAGCTCATTGAGCTCCTTGAGCTTGAGAGAGAGAAGAGCAAGGCATTAGAGCATGAACTTGCTCTAAGTAAGGAAACATGCTCAAGTCTTGAGGAGACAACCATTGAGCTCAAGGACGAACTTGGCAACTTGGCAAAAGTTAACAAGATCCTTGAGACTCAAGTTGAGTCCCTTAAGACTAATGTAGCCTTTTCCTCCAAAAGCTTATCCTCCTCAAAGGTTGCATCCGAAGCAATCTCTACTTGCAAATGCTCTAACTTGATCCTTAAAATAAAGGATGAGCTTAAGTTGACTCAAGGCAAACAAGCACCTAAGGATGGCATCTTTGACAAAGAGAAGGTGGCGTATGCACGAAGTGCATACACCAACACAAGACCTCCCAATGTCAAGGATGGTCTTGGTTATACTAGAGGTGGAAAGCAAGATGCCAAAACGTCCAAGTATGGCAAATACTTGATTGTTTTTGTCAAGGGAAGCTCATCCACAACTAAAATTGGCAAGAGCACTTCAACTAGCACTTATATGCCTAAATCTGAACTGCATCCTCTATTTCATGTTTTTGATGCATCGTGTGTCTTGATGAGGAACAAGTATGACAAAGTATATGCTAGATATGTTGGGCCACTCCGCAAGAGCCCCAAGCCTTGCGTGTGGGTGCCCAAATGCCTCACCACTAACCTCAAAGGACCCAACTCCGCTTGGGTACCTAAAAGGATGGCATAATCTTGTTTTGTAGGCGTACTCCTCCGGTGGATCCAAGTGGGTGCTCGATAGTGGGTGCACAAACCACATGACTAGAGAGAGGAAGATGTTCGAGGAGTATGAGGAACATGATGATCCAAATGAAGGGATCCTCTTTGGGGACAATAGCCGAGGGAAAATCCTTGGCTCCGGAAAAATTGTCATTTGTCCCCAACATACTCTTTCTCATGTTTTGCATATTGATTCTCTAGACTATAACCTCTTGTCCATATCACAACTATGTGACAAGGGTTATAATTGTGTTTTCACTAATGAGGGTGTGAGCGTCCTTAGAAGGAGTGATAACTCAATCGCTTTTAAGGGTGTCCTTAAGGGAAAGCTTTATCTTGTGGATTTTGCCCCGGATAAAGCTCAACTTGACACATGCTTAATGGCGAAAACCAACATGGGATGGCTTTGGCATAGACGGCTAGCCCATGTTGGGATGAGGAACTTGCAAAAGCTTCTTAAGGGCGAGCACATCCATGGTTTGAAGAATGTTGTCTTTGAAAAGTATAGGCCATGTAGTGCTTGCCAAGCGGGGAAGCAAGTGGGAGCTCAACACCCATCCAAGAACATCATGACGACAACAAGACCGTTGGAGCTGCTACATATGGACCTTTTTGGGCCAATAACCTACATTAGCATTGGCGGTAAAAAATATGTTCTTGTTATTGTTGACGATTTTTCTCGTTTCACTTGGATGTTCTTCTTGCATGATAAGGGTGAAACTCACGTGTCCTCAAGAGGTTATTGAGAAGAGCTCAAAATGAGTTCGCCTCAAGAATCAAAGCTATAAGAAGCGACAACGGCACCGAGTTCAAGAACACTCAAGTGGAAGAATTCTTGGATGAGGAGGGCATCAAGCATGAATTTTCAGCTCCATACCCCCCTCAACAAAATGGGGTGGCGAAACGGAAGAATAGGACACTCATCGAGATGTCAAGGACAATGCTTGATGAGTACAAGACATCGGATCGTTTTGGGCGGAGGCGGTTAACACCGCTTGCCACGTCGTCAATCGATTATACCTCCACTGCCTCCTCAAGAAGACTCCCTATGAGCTTCTAGTTGGTAAGAAACCCAATGTCTCTTACTTTCGTGTTTTTAGGAGAAAGTGCTATATTCTCAACAAGAAGCCTAGGACTTCGAAGTTTGCTTCAAGGTCCGATGAAGGTTTCTTGCTTGGTTATGAATCAAACACCCACACCTACCGTATCTTCAACAAAACCCCCGAAAGTTGAAATAGCACACGACGTGGTGTTTGATGAAACTAATGGCTCCCAAGTGGAGCAAGTTGATCAAAGTGTGCTAGATCAGAAGACTCTCCACAAGAAGCTCTTAGGAGGATGGCACTTGGAGATGTTCAACCACAAGAACAACCTCAATGCTCAAGTGACCAACAACAAGATGATGCAAGTCATCCCCCACGCGATCAAGTTAAAGATGGACAAGTGGCACCTCAACACGATCAAGAAGACGAAAGTCAAGGGGGAGGCATTCATCAAGGGGGAGATCAAGAAGAAGAATAAGATGATGATGACTCAAGATCTCAACCTCCACATCCTCGTGTGCATCAAAGTGTTCAACGGGATCACCTCGTTGACAACATCCTAGGAGACATTACTAAAGGGGTAATCACTCGTTCTCGTGTTGCAAATTTTTGTGAACATTACTCCTTTGTCTCTTCTTTGGAGCCGCATAAGGTTGAAGATGCATTGAGAGACCCGGATTGGGTGGTGTCCATGCAAGAGGAGCTTAACAACTTTGAGAGGAACAAAGTTTGGGAGCTTGTCAAGCATCCACAAGCAAATGTTGTGGGCACCAAGTGGGTGTTCCACAACAAGCAAGATGAACATGGCATGGTGACAAGGAACAAGGCACGACTTGTGGCCAAGGGGTACTCACAAGTCGAAGGTTTGGATTTTGATGAAACCTTTGCTCTTGTAGCTAGGCTAGAGTCAATTCATATATTACTTGCCTTTGCTACTCACCATAATTTTAAGCTCTACCAAATGGACATCAAGAGTGCGTTCCGAAATGTCCCAATCAAGGAGGAAGTCTATGTGGAGCAACCACTGGGCTTTGAAGACCAAGAATTCCCAAACCATGTCTTCAAATTGTTCAAGGCTCTCTATGGCCTCAAACAAGCTCCTAGAGCTTGGTATGAGTGTCTTACAGGCTTTCTAATTCAAAATGGTTTTAAGATAGGAAAAGCTGATTACACTCTCTTTACAAAGCACTTTAATGATGATCTCTTTGTGTGCCAAATATATGTCGATGATATTATATTTGGTTCTACTAACAAAGTGTTTTGTGATGAGTTCTCTAATATAATGACAGAGAGATTTGAGATGTCCATGATGGGGGAGTTGAAGTTCTTTTTAGGTTTCCAAGTCAAGCAACTCAAAGAAGGCACGTTCATAAGTCAAACGAAATACACTCAAGACATACTAAAGAATTTTGACATGGACAAGGCCAAACCCATCAAGACGCCTATGGCAACAAATGGACACTTAGACCTCAACGAAGATGGTACTTAGACCTCAACAAAGATGGTCCAAGTGTGGACCAAAAGGTATACCGTTCCATGATTGGTTTTTTGTTGTATCTTTGTGCATCTAGACCAGATATTATGCTTAGTGTGTGTATGTGTGCACGTTTTCAAGCTGCACCTAAGGTGTGTCATATGACCGCTGTGAAGAGGATTCTTAGATATTTAGTTCACACACCTAGCCTAGGACTTTGGTACCCCAAAGGATCCAAGTTTAACCTCATTGGCTATTCCGATAAGGATTATGTGGGGTGCAAAGTTGATAGAAAGAGCACATCCGGGACATGCCAATTCTTGGGTATATCCTTAGTGTCTTGGTCCTCTAAGAAACAAAATTCCATTGCTCTTCCCACAGCTGAAGAGGAGTATATCACAGCCGGAAGTTGTTGTGCACAACTTCTTTGGATGCGACAAACTCTAAGGGATTATGGTATAAACTTGCGCCATATCCTCTCCTATGTGAAAATGAGAGTGCCATCAAAATAGCCCATAATCCGGTTGAGCATCCAAGGACCAAACACATAGACATTAGACACCACTTCTTGAGAGATCATTCCTTAAAGGGGGATATAGTGATTTCCCATGTGAGAACCGAGAACCAACTAGCCGACATATTCACCAAGCCCCTAGATGAGAAGCGATTTTGTGAGCTTAGGAGTGAGCTCAATATCTTAGATTCTCGAAATGTCGCTTGAAACATGCACATCTGAATGTTTACTTTACGCCTTATTCAAAAGAATGCAAGTGTTTGAGAAATTCATCTCTATCTCGATTTTCTCCAAAATATTTGAAAAACTTATGGCTTTGTGAGTTATGGTCATAGTTTGAATGTTGATTGCTTACTGACCATATTCATAAAGTTTTGTTGTAGCAATATGTCCAAAAGGATCATCTATAGTGGCTAAAACTCGGATATATATGTTTTCAGCCTCTTAGGACTGGACTAGTCCGCCCTAAGGTCGGACAAGTCTGGATCTAGACTGGTCTGGGTCTGGTCCGCTGACCGGACTAGTCCAGCCCCTTAATCGGACTAGTCTGGCCCCTGGGGACTTAAACCCCCCAGGAGGCAGCCGACCCCTCCACTTCTCCATTTGGCTCTCTCTTTCTCCCACACTCGCGAAACCGCCCTCTTTCGGCGATTTTCGACTCTAACCACCAAAAACTGATTCCAATCCGTGCATTGGAAGCCCTGGAGGTGTGGGAAACTTTCCCCGATCACTCGTGACGCGATCCATCCCCGATTCCGTCGATTTCTCAAGATTTGAAGAGGTATCCCTCACTTTTCAAAAACTTGCCTCATTCTTGATTCATTGAGTTTTTGATAGATGCCTCTTCATTAAAGTTGCTTCTAGTATCCTTGTGATCATAGCCTAGGAATATTGCGACTTGATTCCAAGATTCCTGGAAAAACCGTTACAGTTAGGGTTTAACCTGTGTAAACCGGACTAGTCCGCCCCTGGGGCGGACAAGTCCAGTGTACACAGGTCAAACTCCAACTTTGGTTGTTTCTCGTGATTTCTTTCACATTATTCCGACTCCTTGACCTTCTATCTTATGGCTTCTATCCTTTTCAACTGAAATGGCCACTCCTCGCCGTTCCGCTTCTCCCCCCACTGACCCCGAGTGGGAGGCGGAGAAGCTTCGCCTTGGCGAGGAACGGGCAAGAGCCGAGGTTGAGGCTGCCGAGAAGTTTCTCGAGCAGCATGAAATGGCAAAAGCAGCCAAGAAGCAACAAGCCAGGGCCGCAGCTATGGCCTATGATGAAGATGAAGCAATGGCTCGGGCCATTGAGGAGTCCTGCAAGGAACTCCGGAAGAAGAAGAGAGAGGAGCGCGAGGCTCATAACTCTCAGGCCGCTGTAGCACAAGTCTCCAAGAGGAAGAGACTTGTGACAATTGGAGAGAAAGAAAAGGGCAAGGAGCTAGCCCAAGAAGAAGTG
Organism: Tuctoria greenei; assembly: GCA_036927565.1. Lineage (NCBI taxonomy): Eukaryota > Viridiplantae > Streptophyta > Magnoliopsida > Poales > Poaceae > Tuctoria > Tuctoria greenei. The sequence continues at coordinate 115,787,131 of JAYESD010000011.1, read as the reverse complement.
GTGGAACGCCGGATCGAGCGAGATCCGAAGAAGGGCAAGGCCCCTGCTCCTGCTGAGCCAAAGAAAAGGAAGCCCACAGTGAAGATACCAGCGAAGAGAGCCGCATGTCTTGTGATCAAGGAGAAAGGGAAAGCCAAACCTATTGGCCCCTTGGAAGTGCATACTCCTGAGAGAAATCCCAACAGGTAGCGTGAAATAGCTGCCAATGTCTTCCATGGAAAGGGAGCCGAGAAAGCAAGAAGGCTCCGGACGGACAAGGTATACAAGTATGAAAGGAGCACCGCCGACCCTTAGTTTTGGTGTGACTTTCATTGTGATTATTACCGTCTTGTCTACCAAATAATGAAGAAGCCTGTGATTGAAGCACAATGGGTAGACTGAGAGTACATGCCCTGGAAGCAACACACTGCCTTTGATGCGATCATTGAAGCAGCTGAGCGCCATGTGCTCAAGAAGATCATGGGATTCAAATATGACTGGAACGTTGAAGTCATCCTGCAGTTTTATTCCACCATCTACTTCACCACCTCAGGTGATAGACGGATCATATGGATGACGCATGGCGAGTAGCTTTCAGTCTTATTTGAGGAGTTTGCCAAGATTTTAGGTCTTGAGGCTCACCTAGATCATGAGATCATCATCTCTAACCTCAAGGCTGTAGACCGAGACGAGCTGGCCTACATGTATCCGAGTCATGTTCAGTATGATTCTGGACATGCTCGTAATATCAAGCCATTCTACAGCATTCTGAACAGGATCCTGAGGTGGACAATAGCACCAAAGGATGGTGATGCAGGGGTGATCCGAGGCAACCTGAGGCACCTGCTACTTCTTATTGATGGGGAGGAGAAGTTCAATCTCGTCGATTACATCTTCGACGACATTTTCAACATCTTGCATACCCCCAACCGTGCTTGCGGGTATGCCCCCTACATCATGTATCTCATTGAGAAGGTGTTGGGCGTGACCTTCGTCAAGGATGTGACTCATCGCCTGCTCCATCCTCAGACGCCTCCTGCAGTACCGCCTCCTCCGCGCCGGAAGAATGCGAAGCCTCCCTCTCACTCGGCGATGCCAGCCCCTCGCCCCATGGCGCCTCCTTCCCCGCCTCTGCCTCAATCGATGAGCACTTTCTTCAAGTTCTTCAAGGTGATCTTCACTTCTTGTCGGAAGCAAGAGATCCGGAACCAGAGGGCACACAAGCGCCAAGAGAAGTACCTCAAGGCGGTGTGTGACAAGCTGGAGGTTCCCATGTCCTCTCCGGAGGCTAATGACGGGGAGATCACTCCATTCCCCAACTTCACCGCCGATGAGCTCGCCCAACTCCAAGAGGACGGGAGCTCTTCCCGGGCAGCTCCTTCGGCTCGTGCCTCCGATGACGACGAAGACCACGAGGACCCGAAGGCCACGGAGAGAGACTCTGACGCTGAGGCCGATGATAGTGAGGACGGCGACGACTAAGTGGATAGGGATCGTTGTCCCCTTCTTCTTTTCCTTTTTGGTGTCTTGATGCCAAAGGGGGAGAGTTAGATGGGAGTTAGACGGGGGAGAGTTAGAAAGGAGGGTAATTAGGTGTAACCTTTTTTTTGGATCCTTGGACATGTTGCACTTCTTATTGTAATATTTATGTCATGTAGGATGTTTAAATTTGTGCAAGACTATGTTTTGAATGTTTAAATATCAATATGATGCTTTGAATGTCTATCTTTTAATTATATTCATATTTATTATGTCTTGTCACAAATTGTTGAGCACAACATGTAGGCACCCCACCATAATGTGTGTGTGTATGAAGGACTTCCTCAATCTCTCTTCTATGATGCATTCATTGAGGGGGAGTCACTCATACATCCGCACATTATGAAAACCAAATTTATACTCTTATATGTGAAGACTTAATGTGTTGTCATCAATCACCAAAAAGGGGGAGATTGAAAGTGCATCTAGGATCCCCGTGGGTTTTGGATGATTGATGATGACAATTAAGTGACTAATGAGCTCAGTGATCTTAAGCACAGGTGTGGACTCAAGTGGAAGCACAATCCCTCAAAAAGGAAAAGGATGAAAATGGTGATGTCAACTCGAAAAGGAGAAACTAAGGTTTCTAGTGTGTCGAGTTTAGACTAGCCAAATATGTGTAAGGATGTGTGTGTAAAGTGCATTGAGATCAAGTTGGGAGCTCAAAGCGGTTTAGAGATCAAACCTATTGAGAGAAGAGAGTTGGGAGTAGTCTGGCAGGAGTGGCCGGACTAGTCCGTGCAGGTGGCCGGACTAGTCTGCTCCTGGCCGGCCAAGTCCGTTTTCAGCCGGACCAGAAGGGTCTGACTGAGTTCGGACTAGTCCGTAGTGGGACGGACTAGTCCGTGTAGTCGTGAAGTGGGTTTTGTGGACTAAGTCCCAAAACCACGGACTTGTCCGTTTTGGTCCGGACCAAGAGGTCCTGACTGAGATCGGACTAGTCCGCCCTGGGGGCCGGACTAGTCCAGGTTTGGAGAGAAGTCGGTGCTTCAGCGACTAAGTCTGGGTAGACCGGACTAGTCCGCCCTGGGGGCCGGACTAGTCCGTGGTCTTCAGACTAGTCCATCTTCACACGAAACAAAAGGTTTTGTGTGAGATCGGACTAGTCCGGTGTGGGCCAGACTAGTCTGTTCTGAAGTGACTGTTTGAATTTCAAGTTTGGTGGGTAGTGTGATGATTGCCGCGCAGTGCGACAGTTATCAGGGACGTCAGTGGTCCCCTAGGGCGGACTAGTCCGGGCTGTAGGCTGGACTAGTCTGCCCTTCTGCTGAAGCCAGCAGTATGGGCTGGGAACCTCTGTAAATAGAGGACCCCTGGGTTCATTTGAATAATTTCTTGAGCAAGTTGAAACCCTAGCGCCGCCACAGCAACCTTGAGCCTCCAAAAGCCTCCTTCTTGCCTAAATTCTCTCTAAAACAAATTCTTGTGTGGATTAGGGTTTGGTGAGGTGAAGAAGAGGAAGAACACCGCTCTTTAGCTCTTGGTTTGATATCTTGCACTTTGTGAATCTTTGTGATCTGTGGCTTGAGTTAATCTTTGTGATTTGTGATTGTATTTGTGGTGGGAGCCTCAGATTGTGAGAAGCCCCAACGAATCTTGTATTCACCCTTTGTGATAGTGGAGAACCAAGTTAGGCCCGTGCGGTAAACTTGGTGAGGAAAGGGTTGTTGAACCTGGTCCTTCGTGGACTCCTCAACGGGGACGTAGATTCCTTCGTGGGATCGAACCACGAGATAAAATCCTTGTGTCACTTGTGTTCTTAGATTTCATTCATCGCATATTGCTTCTAGGGTTAGCTTTATCGATTTTGTTCATCACTCTTGTTTCATCGTGATCCTTAGCTTCATACTTGCCATATAACTTGTTAAGATTCACTAAGTCATTCTAACACACTTTGCATCACAAGAATCGAACTAAAACTTGTTAGAAACCCCTTTTAGGCTTTTCCCTGTAGGTGGACCGGACTAGTCCGCCCCTGGACCGGACTAGTCCGCCCCCTGAGTATTAATCTTGTTTTATTAAGTCATTTCAGGTCGATTATCCTATTCACCCCCCTCTACGCAACTTTCAGAGCGCAAAGGCGACCGTCTCCGATATGGGAAAACAAGACACACCCGCATCAGCGAGGATCAAAGCTGGCTCGATTGAGGGTAAAAGAAGACGACCTACTTTAAGGCGTGTCTCGGTTAAGTTAATATTCAAGACGCGCCCGCTTCTCAGACAAAATGGAGACACACCTTCCTAAACTGCAACTCCTATTATGAAAAAAGGAGACGAGTGTTTCTTGGAGGCCGTCTCCTTTTATCATGGAAGCAGGCGCGTCTCCCATTCCCAACGATCGGGCACATCTCTTTTTATCATGGAAGCGGGCGCGTCTCCTATTCCCACTATAGAGAGACGCACGTTACAAAGGATCGTCTCGATTCCATTTGCCCTTATATGAGCTCCAGCTATGGCAGAACAGTGGCTGCCAGATCTGCCTTGTTCTTGCCCTGATCTAATCAATGGCCCTTAAAACAAGGGGTTAGTTCTCTCATCCTGTCCCGCTCCTTACTATTTTTTTACCCATTTAGATCTTGACTATCAGTGGCTTCAAATTTCTTTGATTTAGCTCTTCTTTTCTATACTTAGATGTCGCCAGATCAAAGTTGTATGTATAGGCTCGTCTCCTTTTCTTTGATTTCGCAGCTTGACATGGGCCCCACTCCCTGTGTGGAACCCTTGTAGTTTCTGATGGAGCATAAGGGAGACGAGCTCTAAATAAGCACGTCTCATATTTGAAGATAAAGGAGAGGAGCCCATATGAGGCGCGTCTCTGATGTGAATAAAATGCAAGACACGCCCACATGAGGCTCATCTTTCATACAATATGGTGCGGAGAAGACTATGCGGTCAGAGCACTTCGAATTCTACACGCGATGGCAGAGCCATTAGAGGTCACTAACATGTGGGCCTACATCCTTTGAAGAGGCATTAGAGGTCTCTGACATGTGGACCCACATCCTTTGTCAAGGCATTAGAGGTCACTAACATGTGGGCCCACATCCTCTGTAGAGGCATTAGAGGTCACTAACATGTGGACCCCACATCCTCTACAGAGGCATTAGAGGTCACTGACATGTGACCCCATTCCTCGTGGGACCCTTGTGTTCTATTTTTGATGGAGCAAAAGGGAGACGAGCTCTAAGTAAGCTTGTCTCGTATCTCTAAAGAAAGGAGACACACATTTTGGAGATCGTCCCCGATCTGAATAAAATGTGAGACGCGCCTTTATGAGGCCAGTCTCTCATACAAATAAATGAGAGACACATGTCTTGTATGCTCGTCTTTGATTGTTGCCCTAGGTATTTTAGCTCTTGCGCCCTCTCTTCTCAACACTTAGCAATTTTGGCAAATTTTTGACCTTGTGTTCTCTCGCTCTACTGTCGCCCTAGAAACTGCCACGCCGGCGCCGGAGCCACCTCATCCCTGAAGCACGCTGCCGCCTCTACCCTTCCCTGGAGCACGTCACCGCCTTGACCCTGCCCTCTTGGTCATTGTCGTGTTGTTGCCGTCGACCTCAACTCCGCCTTGACCCCGAGCTCGTCCTAGTAAGTTTTTATTTTTCTATTGGGTATTGTTAATAAGGTTTGTCACACGCACTTTTATGGGGTTGTGTCATGGGTCCGCGTTCTTGGTTCATTGTGTGCTGGTTGGAGTCCAAATGGTTCGCACTTTTATGTACCATGCTTGATGCATTTTGTGAAATCTGCACTTGTTTGATGTATATATGCTTTTGTTGATGCTCTTTGGTGGTTCAATATTTAGTGTATTGGCATGTTAACCGGTTAAGGATGCAAAATTTCAGCTGTGGGAATTTAGGAATGAGTATTACGCTTTGGCTAGTACCTATTATTTTAAAATAGAAGGTCTCGAGGTGTCAAGTTGTGTAACTTGTGTGGAAGTTGCATTGATAGGCGAGCACAATCCTGCTAGACTTTTTCCAGAGCTATTGTCTTACCCGGGGAATGTGTCTTTAATATGGGGTAGAACATTGCTTTGTTGCTTAAATTACTTGTGACAGTCTGTTATTTAATGATTGTTTGGTTGTGTCAGGTAGCTTTGGATTGTCCTTACAGTTGCGACATAGATCTTTTTATTACTAAGGTACATATGCCATGAGGGAATTTGCACTTGTTTGTATATGCTTTTGCTGATGTGCTGCGGTGATTGAATTTTTACAGTATAGAAATTGATTAGATTAATTCGTTAATGATGTTGTTGACGTTTCTTACGTACAGAATAAATTCCGCAAGCGCATGGAAACTATCGGTGTAGCATTTCCTCTTAAAAGAGTATTCCAAGGGTGTTATTTATTTTATCCCAAGGGAAGGCTAGGTAGAAGTGTAGCAATCATCAAATGGAAAGGGTAGAATGGTCTAGGTAAGGTTCTAGTGAGGATGGAAAATAGATAAGTGGATGTAGTGTGACACACACAAGAGCATTCTATTCTAAGGGAGATAAATGGGTCTAAGGGAGATTAGGCTAAGAATTAGGGAGTTGCTCCTACAATCACTCTAATACACATATACATAGCCTAGCTTAGGTACTAATGAGCATGTAAATGGTGAATCCTTATGCTAAGTTGTTCAACACATCGGGCACAGGCTTACCCCTAGCAATAGTAGGGCAACTGCCACCAAGAGCTTGTGGCATACCCGAACGTGGAGGATTACAAAGGACAGATAGGACTGTCACCACCTACTGCCTACCTCTTCAATCTGTGGGTCTACAAGACATCCAACACTACTTAACTATCCTAGCACCATGCTAGCATATTAAGTAAATACCTTAAGAGCCTAGGCACAAGACATCTTAAGGCAATGATTAACCTAAACATCATTGAACCAATGTTGAGACATAGCATAAGTTATTCATATTCCTGAGACCTATGTGTGCTGAATACATTGGATTTGTCGATAAAAGTTTTGAATACTTCCAAAACACCCTTTTAACAAGGTCCGACTCTAGGTCCGAGCTCTTGCAAGGTCCGACGATAGGTCCGACTTGTTTAGGGTAGCTCCGGCAAGGTCCGACGTAAGGTCCGACTTACTTTGTCTAGGCCTGACATGTTTTGGCTAGGTCTGACATGTTTTTGCTAAGTCCGGCGCTAGGTCCAATTAGCATTGGTTAGCTCCGGCGCTAGGTTCGACTAGCTTTGGTAAGCTCTGGCGTTAGGTCCCGCTACCTTTGGTAATCTTCGTCTAAAGGTTCAGTTAGTTTTGGCAAGGTCCGGTGCTAGATTGCAATGGTTCTGCTTTTACTTTGAATTGATTCAAACTTGCTTTACATCTATGGAAAGTTTGCTTAGTATTCTTTTACTAAGCTTTTGGTGTGTTTTGGTGGTTATGGTTCATATCTTTTTGCTAAGGTTTGCAACATGCTTATGTGAGGTGCTCACGTAAGGTGTTGTAGTTTTGGAACTAACGAGAGTCAAGTCGAGGACTTGTGCTCGGAAGTGTCAGTTGTTTATTCATGTGCAGGTGTTGCTTGAGTTCAAGACATGGCTGGTGACAGGATCCATCGAACTAGTCTTAGAGAGAAGATGAGGTTCAACAACCAAGTTCGGGAGGAATTGTGGTTGAGTTGATGGGGAGGTCGCACAACATGTTTGAATTAAGAACAATGCATATGAATATATCATGGACATCATTGGAAGGTGTTTGCACGTGTACAAAGAGTGCATGGACGTGGCTACATCGTTCCGAGGCATGATGAAGAGATGTGGACGTAAAAAATTGGTCAGAAAGGTCCAACCAACTAGGTTATGGACTCAGGCTGCGACTGAGTTGGGTTTGACTTATGGAAAGATTTGAGTTGGTTAAGATAGGATTTCGTGTGGGTCACGATGTTGGGTTGTTTTACAAATGTGGTACGTTCCTAAGGTGTTTGGAAGTCTTAATATTGCTTCGATCTGCGTATGGAAGAGTCTTGAGCAGTTATGGAAATTTTCGGTTGAATCTGAGTAGGATTTGAGTCCTAGTTAGGATTGGGTTGGCCTATGTGCTGGTTATATAAGCATGGGAGGAGAAAGCTCGTGGTAAACGACTTTTGGGCTGTTCCTTTTGTGTTTCAATCAATAAAATTCGTAGTCTAAAGGAGCTTTTGTGCCTTGTTCATCCGACTTGTATCTGTCAAATCTTTCTCATCGAGTTTCTGCACAACACTATCTTGCTTTGGTGGTTTTATCATAACTCGAGTTTTAAAGATCCAGTTGATGTAATTCTTTTTGGGTTTTCTTCATAACTTGATTATCTATCATCTGTAAAATTTTCACGGTCATTGGTTTTGTGGTTTTGGATATACACGAGTTTCTTTGCAGTGTTGCAGATATGGTTTTTCTCGATTAGAACAGATTGATCCTTGTTCAATCTTTTGATCATAACTTTAGTTTCTCTTGACGGATTTTTGTGATTCTCATTGCGAAATATTGGTAACTTGGTTCTCCACAATCTATACTTGTTTTGTCACGATTGGTCACGTCTAGATTAGTCGCACACACAATTTCTTAATAGATTGATTTTCTGCCGAGGGTTTTTGTTGCTTCCGTTGAATTTTTTTTAATCAACCATTCACCACCTCTGGTATCTTTTCACGTGCTCTTCGATCCTAAAATATTAACATGATCATATCATAACTAATTAGACTATAGTAGAGGTTTGTTGTGTTTATGATGATAGAATAAGATTGTTATGGCATAATCATAAAGACTACCACATACATGGACTCCACAATCAAACAAGAAATGCTTCATCCAAGCATATGTATAAAAGAAGACTAAAGATAGCATATTTATTATGCATAAAGTCACAAATATAAGAAGGAATACATGAGCCATACCTTTTCCAATGTGGAATTGGGAAGAGAGATTCCCTCTACTACTTTCCTAATTTGGACAAGAGACTAGAGGCTCTCCTCTCTACAGCCGATACTCCTCTAAAACTATGGAAGATAGTGGATATAATAGAATCAAGCTCAAGAGGTGCGTGTGAGAAGTGAGGGGTAGGGGGTCCTATTTATAGTTGGAGAAGGGTTGGTTCCCGCCACCAAAAGCGCGCGAATCAGTATTCATCGCGATCAGGGCACCGCAAGGAGTCAACACGTGGAGGTTGACCAAGTTTGTCGCTAGAAAGGCTTTAGCCGAACCACCACTTCGATGTCACACCTGATTTTATTAGGAATAAAACCAGATGCAAAATACATGTATGCCAGGATACATTTCACCATACATGTATGACAAATAGTAATAACCAGTTCTATGTCGAATACAAACAATATTAATACCTTCAAAAGATTTTTGAATAGCAGCAAAAGAAGGAAAACTCTAGGGCAACCAGAGACAAAATTGACTGGCAGCAACGTGACCTTCTACGCACCGTCTTCAATTTGCACTTGTATTCATTTGATCTTCTTTTCGCGGAGCAGCATTTGTGAAAAATAATGGCAAGCTCATGAGTACATAGAGTACTAAACAAGTGTGAGAAATAAATGACATGAGGGCCAATCAAAAGGAAAGGCTAATAGTGGTTTAAGCATAAAGCATTAAATCTACCCTTAGCTTTCATTGGCAACCTACATTTAGGTGAATAATCTCAACCATAACAGAATAATAAATGAAAAACCAATACCAATGTCCATTCCCAACCACCATTCCAACCATTGACTAATTATTAATTCGACACCAAGCCGCTCTTGTTCGTGAGCACGGCTGTCATGACAGTTTTCAAATCTCTGCAGAGAATGTATCCTTGACCCACAAGTCGTTATTTCATCTCCTGATATCAGGTAGACTAAGTAAACCTTCCTGTTGCCAGTGGCAGCCAACCACGCTTACACTTCTATAGGTGTGTGGCCAGGAGATCACTATGAGGTCTTTACAAAGGTCCTCTCGACTCGTACCGACCTTCTGAGGCTTCACCGTTCCGGCTTCTAGAGTCCATTTTTCCTTTGCCAGGAGAAGCCCTCTCTTAAGCTATGTGGATCCCAAGGCAGTACCTCTGAACCAATTCTCTGCACCATCCAACTACCTGTACTACGCTGGGAGAGGCCTAATTAATTGACCAAGCTGCCCCATACTCAATCTTGTGGCGATACTGTATCGCTTGGTGACTACTCCATAAACTACTCCATAAACTGGTCTTGTGCATACTGCACCATACCATTTAAACCAACCTGCTAGATTCCTATTCACTACAAGTCATTTTTGAATACCATAATAATGATCATAGTTTAATAAATAGTAAATGTGATGAATACCCCCCCATCTACTTTGCATGGCTAAGCGTGCAATAATTCCCAAAGTACCACCCTTCCATACCCAAGTGACAAGGAAAATAAGGTAAAGCAACAGGGTAATCATAGCATAGGATTCATATTAAATTAACATGCAACTAACTACAATTCGTAAATAGGTACAAGATGGTCAAGGGCACTTGTCTTTTATTATTTAGCTGCTCAATCTTCTTGATGGAACTCTTCTTCTTCAAAGTCTTCGTGTTGCTTCACGACCGTGGCACAAATGCGTATAACTACCGCCAAAAGAGAAATAAAAACATTCAAGAACAATACACCATACGAGTAATACAATTACTTATTGGAGATTTTACGGTAATGATTCAAATTGAAGTTATGATTGATTCATTATGTAATAGTGAAGTTTTTGCTTAAACTATGTGATTATATTGATTATTCAAGTTACGAAATGATTTACATTATGCAAATATGGTTTTATAAGAAAGTTAGATATTTTCTACATGCTTATATTATTTTACATACATTTTATAAGGCTTTACATTATTTTTAATATTTTCCAAATGTTTAAAATATATTTATGCATATATATATATATATGATTTGACAATTAAAAATGTGTTTAGCATTTATTCTATAAGGGTTTCATAATTAATTAAACAAAATTTGTGTTGATCCATGATTAAAATAATCGTTCCAGAAAAGAATTATGTATAAAATGGTTAATATTAATTTTCTATGGATTATTTGGAATTGTATAGAATTAATTTGGTACATTATAAATTAGTTAAGCACTTATTTTATTTTATTCTATGAATTTTGGAATTAAATATTTCATTCTACTAAGAATCATTTATAAAATAACCAATATTAGTTTTCTACATTTTATTATGAATTATTAGCAATTTTCTAGAATTAGTTTGCTATTTTACACATTAATTTGGAATTTAATGCAGTGAAATAAATAAATCAAATTAATTTTATATCGTTTCTGTAAATATAAATAATTTCAGGGAATGCTAAGGTCTTTTATGTAAAAACAGAGGCCCAAAACATTTTGGGTTAAATGCACGTTTACATATTTTCAGATTGTTGACATAATTACCATCATCTCCAGGGGTGTTTTGATTAAGAGCAGGGGCCTATCTGGAAATCTCCATTTTCCTTTTATATTCTTATTTATTTTTCTTATGGAAAAGGCATGTGTCCATACCTTGCGTACCAGGTATCCCTTCATACCAAAAGAAGACGTGTCGAGTTCTACCTTCCAGTATTGTGGACTTTCGGAGGCAACACATGTCCCGCAGTGTCAGACCTGCCTCCCTCCTTATGGTGGCTCCGGTGCTGCCACGTGTCCCCGTTGACGGCTGTTATATACCAATTTCACCTGTCAATATAACTCAGTTATGTGAAGAAAATATCATTTCTTGCACACATCACCTTTCTATTTAACCTATTTCCACTTGTACTTGGAGAAATTGGTGCATGCAAGTATTTTATACAGAATTGAAGTGAAACAAGGGGATGGATCCTATAAAATATCATCTCAACCAATCAAGTGCCGACATGTGGCACCACATGGATCAAATGGCCCACAAACAGAAGTATCCGAGGCCGTCCAATGGTGTAGCACCCATATCAAGGGATGGGACCGACGTGGAAGTGATTTGGTTAGCTTCCACGTGTTGGCTCCTCCCGACTTGAGGAAGTCAGTGGTGACTGATTCGCACGCTTTTGGTGGCGGGAAACTGACCCTTCTCCAAGTTATAAATAGGACCCCTCACCCCTCACTTCAACACACACCATTTGAGCATCACTATGTTTTATACACTAGTTCTCCTAGATCCTTAGTGAAGGTTAGGCTATAGAGAGGAGCCTCTAGTTCCAAGTCCAAATTGGGAAAGGTATGGCTCATGTATCTTCTCTTGTATTTGTGACTTTGTACTTTATAATAATATCATTATTAGTCTTTATTTACTTATATGCTTGGGCAAAGCGTTCCTTGTTTGGTTGTGGAGTCCATGTATGTGTTAGGTGTAAATGTTGTTATGATCTATACATAATTCCATTATCATGTTATCATAAACATCATACACCACCGCTATAGTCTAATTAGGTAATAATATGATAATATTAATATAAATAATTTAGTGCTTGGTGCCAACATTGGTTCAATGATGTTTAGGTTAGTCATTGCATTAGGGTGTCTTGTGCTGCGGCTCTTAAGGTATTTACTTAATAAGCTAGCATGGTGCTAGGATAGTTAGGTAATATTGGATGTCTCGTAGACACACGGATTGAAGAGGTAGGCAGTAGGTTGTGATAGTCCTATCTGTCCTTTGTAATCCTCCATGTTCGGCTATGCCACGGACTCTTGGCGGGAGTCGTCTAGTATTGCTAGGGGTAAACCCGTGCCCGATATGTTGGACCACTAAGCCCTAGTATTCACCATTACCATATTCATGTGTACTTCATTAGGCTATGTATATGAGTAATTAAAGCATAGTAGGAGTATCTCCGTCTCGTAGTCTAACCCTCACTAGGACAACCTTACTCTTAAAGTGGATTGCTTAGGTGTGTGTCACACCACCCATATTATCAACTTACCCTTGTCTTGATACTTGATTAGTATCCCATTGCTTGATCATAAAAGTAGTGTTTACTTTACTCCATTGCCTTCCTTTGGGATAAATACGGTACCCTTGGGACTACTCTTGGGTGAAATGCTACACGATAGTTTCCGTGCGCTTACTGTGGGGACCGGGGTCTCGACATCCAAGGATGTCATTGGGTGGTGTCGTGCGATGCGACACCCAACAATATACATGAAAAGAACCAGAATAAAATACAAACCAAGTCTTTTATTTATAAACACAACGTAAGTTTTTACAAAACTAAACGAAGAATAGAGTCTATACATCATAGCTACGCTCTAAGCTCTAGCTATAAAAAAAGCAAAGTCGTCCATGCCCTTTGGACGCTTCACACTAGCAGCACTCACTCTCCTTATCACGGCGGCGTGCAGGGCTCCCACTCAGTCATGAACCCTCATGAGGGTAAGGCGTCGTCATCAGGCCCTTCGTCAACGGTATAAGCCGCAAAAACTTGTTAACTGCAAACGTGAGCATAAGGCTCAGCAAGACTGACCCGTCTCACTAGACATATGTAAGGTAAAGACTAAACATAGGTAGGAAATAGCATAAGTAGATTTTCCTACAAGTGGACCCTTATAGTCATGTTTTAAGTAGCAAATGACATTCCTAAAGCATGGCAGATCATAGACTCCACAATCAAACAAGAAACGCTTTGTCGATGCATGCCCAAAGCACATAATGCTATTACAGGTTAAGTGTTTGGAAACTGGAAACTTTAATTGTGCTATCTCTAAGTCACAAAAGTTGCAATACAATAATAATCAGGGCAACAATTCATAATGATTCAACTACTCTTTATTACTACGTCACGACGCAGTGAACAAGTGGTACCCAAATAACCGCGAGGGACGGTGATTGCAATCAGTAGACACCTGGATAACACGTCACATACACCCATTTCGAAAGTGGAGCGATTTACACTTCAATACTATGTTGTATGCAACAACCTTTCAAAGGAAACCCAAATGCTGAACCGGTCCTTCCGTAACTGGCAGGAGATCCCCGCGCGGAGCGTGTCTGTGCGTGCCGGCAGATTTACACTTTGGTGCCCTCAACCCACTCCTATATAATGGTAGGGTAAGCCTCGACACCCAGGTTAACCAATTATATCGGTTTCCTTGTTTCCATATAACCAGTATGCATTCGGTACAATTCAAACTTGTCTAGCAGGGCCGCACACGGATCGGTCCTCAATCGACACAAGCAGGACTAAGCATGTGAGACCACGTCTTGTTGTATCCTATCCCGCTGCTCCGTCTCAAATTCATATTCATAAACCATTCTTTGATCAAATCCATCCCATGTGATAAAATCCTATCTCGCGAGTAGATTCCAACTACTCGACTTGTACTGGATTCCTCAAAATGTTAGCATGACATTTTCTACTCGTCAAGCTGTAGACCTACCCAATACCCCATGGGATTTGTGAGTCATGCAAGTGGGGTAACAAGCACCTTAGTCCTAATGCACAAAATTCACCCTAGACATAAGTGATACAAATAGAAACTTTGAAATAGCACTTAAATGCAAACCGGGGCTTGCCTTGGGTTGCAACTAGATAAATGTCAATAAAGTCAGTTACTTGATCACAGGGTGGAGCTTCGAGTCAATGCCTTTCTTCAAATACCCTTGGTGCTGCTCCGGATAAGAAATTGCTTGTAGTAAGATTAAAGTTAATCCTCTCCTCCTCCATATGATGCTCCTCATTGTTCTTCATCATCATGTGAACTATCGAGATGAAGATGCATAATTAATGAAATGTAACTTATCAATTTAATAGAGGAAAATGTTCATAATTCAAGAGAAGGTTCAGGTTCTACTAGGGCGAACAGATGACCTTGCTGTTCACAGCAACAAGGATAGATAGTGTTGAACTATAAGATTTTTGGGTATGGAGGCAACTGTGTTTTGTAATGGATAAAAAGTTACTAACAGATTACTAAAGTTCAAATCCTATGCAGGGGTTAAGTCCCTGCTGATTTTGGATCAATGGCAGGTTGCTTACTGGAATTGTTTTATGCATAAGACCCTATGTGCTTTTTAATACACACATAGCCCAAGAAAGAAGTGTATTGCTAATGTTCTATGGGCATATGGATGGGCAATGGACACAGGAGTGTGCAATTTTAAGTTGGAGAGTAGATTATGGAATCTCTGTACTGTTAGGATTGAACTGAAAGAATTCACTTAACTCCAATTGGTTTAAGCACACAAATATGTGTTTTGAACTTCATGTAGGTATATGGCTTTCAAACATAGTTTATAAAAGTTCAACAATTCTAATGGAGCTGTATATTTTAAAGAACCTTCATTATGTTTTTTGGAGGACTAACTAGAAAAGTTTCAGTATTTGTTAAGGAAGAATGTGTCCTCCATAATTCACTAAGTCTCTCCCCTTCTCTGATTTTTCAGAGCAAAACTGGAGTTTTGTTATACTTCAAAGTATGTTTTCCACTTAGTGTTGGTCCTATTTAGTTCAACAAAATTTATTTCACAATTTTTGGAGCTTTCTACAGGGAGCTATGGATTTTACAATGTTATGGTATTTTTCTGGAAGTGCTACTGTTGTTTTTCGGGTATTTTCACTAAGTTGAGAAAAATCCCTCAATTTCACTACCTTAGTAAAGTTTAATGAAGCTAAATTTTTTACTGGACACTACAAGGAACTAGAAGAAGAGTTTTGCAAAGTTTGAGAATTTTTCATATGGTAGATCTCTTGGTATTAATTCATAAAGGAATTGGAATTTTAATTGTTCAGAAAATCACAGATATTTTCATACCATGTAACCTGCACCATTGCAAAGTACATGTAAATAGGAGTCCAACAAAATTTATTTGAGAATTTTTGGCCAATTATACAAGGAGTAATGATTTTTTGGAAATTTGAATAGAATCTGGACTTAATTTCCAATGGGAAAATAGTTTAAAGGGCTGACAGGGGGGTCCACAGGTCAGCTCCATCTTCTACCTCTGGACAGCTCGAACCGGAGGCTTCACAGTGTCTTGGCTCGCCCGTTCCCACGTCTGGGGGCAACAAAAAGCAGTGATTCAAAAACAAAAATTTATCTCCGGATCATGGAACACATGTTGGGCAACATGGACGATCCTAAGGCGAACGAATGGCACCACCCACGGCGGCAGGGCGGACACCATGGTGGCGCCATGGAGGAAACAGCGCCGAGTGGGTTGATTTGACTAAGGATTGCATCCTAAAGAACCCTTGGCCGACGAGGAACATGAATCTGACCTTTAATTGGACGGAACACGGTTGCAATGTAAGAATCGACGGTGACCTAGGGTTGAGCCGAAAATGGGGAAATTTCGTCCTCCTCCATGAATAGGACATAGTTTTTCCATTGGCTTGCTCTGAGGAATGCGCTAAGGACTCAAGAAGATAATCTCTAATAGGAGTGAGCTCTGAGCAAAGCTATGCTGTGTTGACTACTAACAGATGCATACCCTTACACGTTTTAGAGGGATAAGAATGAAGGAAAATCTCAGGTCTGTGAGTTGGAGCGGTGAGCATGTGCTGGCATCAAGCAGCTGCGTGCTGCTCCCAGAGCAAAAAAGAGAATGGCCATGGCTGACTGCTGGGCCACCTGACAGGTGGGACCCACACTACTCTCATTCCTTTTCTAAAAATTTAAAATACACTAGTAAACTAACTTCAACATTTTCCCAACTTTGCAGGTTAACTAAATGAATGATCAGTATTTTAATGGTGCAATCAGTTTTGTAAGTTGATTGTTGTTGTTGTAATCAGTTTTGTAAGTTGATTGATTCAAAGTTGAAATTTTAACTACAGTAACCCAATTACCTTATTTGGTCTTTCTGATTCCTTTCCTATTTCAAATTGAGATAATTAACCTAGCAAACCAACCCCAACATTGTTAAACTTTATGGGTTGCCTCACCTGAATCTTAGGAACATAAGGGTGAATTCAAATTTGCTATTTGACTAAGTTGATTTTTAATTTGATACCCAATTTGAATTCAGTTTGTATTTACTTATGAAACTTTGGTTTAAATCCTAATTGGAGATATTGTTTTGAATACTTTTATCAAACCCTTTTTAATGAAACCAACATGCGCATTTGATTTGAAATTTGTCTTTAAAAATTATACCTATACATTACCTTTGATTTTTGGAATTAAGTTTAAACCTAAGCTTGACTTTGAAATTATAATTACTTTGGGATTACTTAATTTTGGTACTTACTTACTTAAGTTCACACCTACACTAATGTTCTTCCAAACAATGGTTAAAAGTTTTTGAAAGTTCATATTTTAAACATCCTTGGTTAACTACAAAGCTCATTTGAGTCTGAAATTAATTTTTAACTCAAAAATTTTCGGTTCACCATTTTACATTCTTGTTCGTTTTAAAAGTGGGCTTTTACAATCCTTCCCCCTTAAAGGAATTTCGTCCCGAGATTCTAGAGAAATAAGAAAGTTAAGAAGAGTTGTTGATGAGATGACTCCATCGTCTTCTTTTGCAGGTTCTTGAAGTTGTGGCTAGTCCAGTTTATGTTGTAAAACCCATTGTTTAGCTTTCGTGGCCTGCGTCTTCGTATTGCAACTCAAATTCAGATGCTCGGCATGACGGAGATCACCCCACAAAGTTTGTGTCTTAGCAAATTATGTTAATGTAGCTAGGTTGTGTGAGGATCTTCTTCTTTCCGTCAAAATGAAGTAATATTCTTCATAGTAGGAACACTAATGGTTCTATAATATTGAGCATCCTTAACTCGTGACGTTCTTCTCATGAAGGCCTTACTGCCCTAGTCTTGTATTCTGAGAATCAGTACTTGTTCGTCAACTCTCTTGAGTATTCTGATGACCTTGATACCATTTGCTTTCAACTTTGGCTTTGTGTACTAAGTCCCTTAAGCTGGGTGTAGTATTACTCAATACAGAATCGAAAGAGTTTGAGAGATTAAACAATGAATTGTTAATCTCATCTGGATCGGTTTTCACAATTAGGTAGTCAATAATCGAACTACTTTACCGTGACATAAGAGTAGTAAAAATGATCACTCGCAAGGTATTGTGATCTCAATAACTAGTCAAGGGATGAAATGCTTTGTACTTGACATAAGAAAATTCAAGGTTTGGTTTCTATTATATGGACAAAATACAAAGATGTCTAATACATGACATCTACAAGGTCGTCAGACAAAGTAAAGTTACCATGCATTACCCGTCAAAGGGTTCTCAAAGAATGATCTCCCGAATAGAAATAATACAAGATCCTCGCGGGGTTTATAAGTCACAAAGAGACTCCCCGCAAACTAGAAACAATCAGCTTTCAGGAATCAAGGTGATTGAGCCTTAACTAGTCAAGGATAAAGACTCAATTGTTTTTGGTCGCAAGGTGCACCTATAGGTTGATCAATTAAGGAAGAACCTCACGAATCAAGAGTATGAGTGTTTACACAACCAGGACAATTGAACCCACATAAATCAAGGATGAGGGTTCAACTCATAGTTGTACTACAAAGAGGATTGAGTAATCGGTCTCCCTGGTATTACTCAATGAAGGCAAATCCACTAGAACATTGATCACAAGAGTTAGAAACAATCAAGACTATTAGACATCACTTAAGTACTTCAATGGAAATACATATTCTTTCTCAAAGTTAATTAAGACCATGTATTATGATGCATTACAAACCGAATGATGTTATGCAGACACAATGCAATCCAGGGAAAAACTATGCATAAGGTATGATGCATTCATCTTTGTGGTTTGAGCAAAAGTATGTATAATGATTCAAATGCGATAAGCACTATCTCAAGTTCACAATGTTTGAATCAACTTGCTCATGAGAAGTGTTGGACAAGGAACATCCTTCTCGTAGGTTGATCAAGCTAGAAGTATTCAAGTCTAACCATGGAAACAAGGAGTGGCGAGGAATATACTACACAATCTTAACCTTCGTATATGGTACACATTCTAACCAGTATATCCACTTGTCTCCCTAGGTCCTTGTCGCATCTGCCGAGTCACATACTCATCTTTGCTCGAGAAATCTACTAAATAGGTTACCTTGATGACTTGGTACTATTTAATATGGGGTCAAAGTTACTAGAGTTCACGTAGTGGTGTTTCGCTTAATCTTCTCTTCAATCATGTAGTGATGATGACATCTTCCATGATAACGTGGATGGAGTTGAGGATGCACTCCGTCAATGAGGTGCCAGCCTTGTGCTCAAAGTTGGTTTCTCTTGAAGATGTACTTTCCCGATCACTTAAGCTACTTGGATGCACATCTTCCCCCTTAAAGTTTCGAACTAGAGCTTCGAGAAGTTTACTTCAACTAATCCTTATGGGAAGGTTATGCGTAACCCCTGGAAGTAAAGCCACTGCTCAAATCCACCACACAGCGTCGAACACCAATTGCGGAACATGATCAATGATCCAAGAAATTGAAACCAAAACTGATCGAATTTCGATATTTGAACCACTGTCCCGGTTCTGGTACAACCGACAACTATGGAGAAATTCAAATTTTTCGACCAGTTAGAGGCAAAATCTGGATTGGAGTTGAACTACAAAGCTGTAGTACACTCGATGAACTTTCCATAATGTCATGGTTTGCCCCAAATCAGTTATGGTCGAGAAGATATGGCTTTGAAAATTTGACTGATCTTCTGAAAATTTCCTGCAGCATCCTAGTTGTAGATATCCTCTTGATCTGACTGTTTCTTACCTTATCCAATTTTGACCCAAACTTACAACTACAAATTTGTAGTTTACCTTAAACTTTGTATACAGGTCATGCATAACTTTTGGTGACTCTTATTTTGAAACATGCGCATTGTGCAGCAATATACAGAAACACTGTTCAGATTGGGTGTGGCTGGATAGTTTTTGCGATTTCCAAACTTTCACACACTTAAAAGGAATTCTGATCTTGAGTTGAATAGAGAACTTGTATAGGACTTCCAAATATTTCCAAAAAGTATACATTTGCCCTCATAGCACTTCTGGTTGAGGATATATGAAATTTTAAACTTCAATTATGTTCCCAGATTTTTAATGAAATTTCGACAGACCTCCTTTGTTTCTTGCTGATATTGTCCACAGTTTGTAGATAGATAAACATCAATATTTGTAGAAACAAGTTATTAAAAACTTGTTATATACATCCTTAGGATTCCATAAATGCAAAACACAAAACAATTCTTCTCGAAGGTATGGTTAAAACAGTAACTGAATAAAAATCTGTCCAGATTCTGTGCTGTCAAGACAACTTTGATGATACTTCTGTTTAAACCCTATTATTGCGAGTTTTAGCCTTATTGCGAGTTTTAGCCTTAGTGTCGAATAGAAACTCGTTAGAAGACTCCTTAAGATTTCCATACATGTATATACATTCCTATATTGCTGTTTGAATTTAGGAGTTATGTCTGTTCAAAATTCACAATTTTCCTGGCTGGTTCAGGGAGCACATATACTCTTATTCCAGTTTTTAACTCAAGTTTATAAATACTTCTGATCTAAATTTGGGACAACAATGGATTACAAAGTTGTAGAATAGATCCTTTCCTTTCCGAAAATGCATCACAATAGCCTAGAAGAGTTTTTTTAAGAAAAGATATTGCAAAAATACAGCTGCTGGTTCACACAGTTTCAGAACAGCAGCATTTGTGATTATGGTGCACTTTCATCATCTTAGAAATGTCTTTTGGCTTGGAGGTCAATATAAAACTTATAGAAGACTTTCCAAGCTTTATAAAAAGTATTCATTGGCCTCAATATCATTTCTGGAATAAAAGATATGGAAGATTGATCACAGGGTACAAGAAAGTTCAAAACTGGAGTATGAAACTCAGTTCTGTTCCAGCTGACCATTCAGTATAAATTCGAAATTTTTATACAGTAAAGGTCAGTACCAGGATTTTAGTTGAATACACAAGTCTTAGTTAACTTCATAACCTTTCCATATTGTGCTTTCACACCTCCAAGTGAGCTCTGAATTAAAAGTTATACAGGTTTGAAGTTGACTAAAATTTTCTAGAAATTTTGACAGAACCTCCCGTGTATATGTGGTTATCACCCACAGTTTATACATGTATATCAAAACCATATATTGAGGTAATAACAAAATAAACATGGTACAACATCATGTTAAAATCCCAGAAATAAAATGGTTCAGCCTTACAAAGTTGTTATACAGGTCAAAGCGCGCAAATTCCAAACTATGCACAAATGGTTCCTGGTTCTGGACTGCCAGAACAGTGTTTGCGACAAATGGAATTAGGCACTGCTATTGCAAGATTCAGTCCAAGAGTCGAATAGAAAGTTGATAGAGGACTTCCTAAGATTTACACAAATGTATATATATGACTATGTCACCTTTTTGGATTAAGAGTTGTAACTATCTAAACTTCACAGATTGAGTAAAGGGTTTCTGCCAGCAGCCCTGCAGATCTCCATATTGGACCCAAAATTTAATTTGGTTCAATGTCAAATTAGGGAACACTTTGAATTACCAAGTTGTATACCTGATTCCCCCCTTTCCAAATATGTATCATAATGGTTCAGGAGTTTTTCCTACAGAAAGTTATGACAAAAATACAGAGACTTTTGCAATGGTATAGGCATCTGGAGTAGTTTTGGTAGAGTTCAAATTTCACTAGGTTATCAAATCTTTCTGTCTTAATGGTTAACAGAAAGGTTGTAGAGGTCTTCAAGAGATTTCCATCCATCTAGCATACCCCTATGTTCTCTAACAACTAACCAAGATTGCAACCTGGCGAAGTTGAGCAAACTTCTGCCAGAAACAAAGAATCTTGGTTCTACACCTTCGTCGAGTCGGAATCCAATTTATGGAGTCCAAAAGATACCAGCAACTGATAGTCAAACTTTCCAAAACATAATGCATTCATACTGTCGTGGGGGTGGTCAATGTATCAAAGCTGATGCTAATGGTACTACGTGACTCACCAAATAAGAGCTAATCGGTATATCCGGATATGTCTATAGGTGGCCCTAGTATCGTTCACTCGCAAACGTGTTCTACACGGTTCACTATCGTAGTTAGTTTACTGTAGAAGACAAACATTACCCTTTTACTCCTTCACACCTCAAGGGCGGCACGGGGAAACACGACAGACAATCACAATAATATATATGAAAGTAAATGCATACAACTCTGGTGTGAGTCGCCCTCGAGCGAAGTCACGTCTCAAGGTACATGGCTGTACTACGTCTGTACAACAAAGACTCCCGCACGAACTGTCTTATACACACTCGGGCATACGTGTTTCACATGCTCCCATAGAACATGAATAGTTCTAGAGACGCATACTATCGGGTTATCCACCACCTGATGGGGGCTCCCACTAATTTTGTGTCACGCTGGGGTACCGCATGTCATATATTCTCGGAAACATGGAAAGTTTCAAGGACTCATATTGACTTTCCGTGCCAAGCTACGAAAACAATCACATACCACATCTCGTATGGAAGAGCTTACTGGGATTGATCCGCTCTCAGTGGAGTACCTTACCTCTTACCTGATGTCGGAGCGTCATTATAGAATATAATATCAAGTAGGTTAGTTTTGCCACCTTTATATCTTATACTAGTAATACTCCTTAGTGGGCATATAACTATTTCCTCACTCATATACTCCTAAGTTTTTGAAAATATGCTCTTTTTAGGCACACTATTCCCAATGATGCTCTGATACCATGCTGTGGGGAACGGGGTCCCGACATCCAAGGATTGGTGTCGTGTGATGCGACACCCAACAATATACATGAAAAGAACCATAATAAAATACAAACCATGTCTTTTATTTATAAACATAGTGGAGGTTTTTACAAAACTAAACGAAAAAAAGAGTCTATACATCATAGCTACGCTCTCAGCTCTAGCTATGCAAAAAGCAAAGTCGTCCATGCCGTTAGGACACTTCGCACTAGCAGCACTCACTCCCCTTATCACGGCGGCATGCAGGACTTCCACTCAGCTGTGAACCCTCATGAGGGTAAGGCGTCGTCATCAGGCCCTTCATCAACGGTATAACCTGCAAAAACTTGTTAACTGCAAATGTGAACATAAGGCTCAGCAAGACTGACCCGTCTTACTAGACATATGCAAGGTAAAGACTAAACATAGGTAGAAAATAGCATAAGTAGATTCGCCTACAAGTAAATCCTTATAGTCATGTTTTAAGTAGGAAATGACATTCCTCAGGCATGGCAGATCATAGACTCTACAATCAAACAGAAATGCTTTGTCAATGATATGACATGCCCGAAGCACATAATGCTATTACAGGTTAAGTGTTTGGAAACTGGAAACTTTAATTGTGCTATCTCTCAGTCACACAAGTTGCAATACAATAATAATGAGGGCAATAATTTATAACAATTCAACTACTCTTTATTACTACGTCACAGCGCAGTGAACAAGCGGTACTCAAATAACCGTGAGGGACGATGATTGCAATCAGTAGACACCCAGATAACACGTCACATACACCCATTTCAAAAGTGGAGCGAGTAACACTTCAATACTATATTGTATGCATCAACCTTTCAAAGGAAACCCAAATGCCGAACCGGTCCTTCCGCAACGGGCAGGAGGTCCCAACGCGGAGTGTGTCTATGCCCGCCGGTAGATTTACACCTTGCTGTCCTCAACCCACTCCTATAAAACATTAGGATAAGCCTCGACACCCAGGTTAACCAATTACATTGGTTTCCTGGTTTCCACATAGCCAGTATGTATCCGGTACAATTCAAACTTGTCCAGCAGGGCCGCACACGGATCGGCCCTCAATCGACGCAAGTAGGGCTACACACGTGAGACCACGTCTCGCTGCATCCTATCTCACTACTCGGTCTCAAATTCATATTCATAAACCATTCTTTGATCAAATCCATGCCATGTGATAAAATCCTATCTCTCGGGTAGATTCCAACTACTCGACTTCTACATGATTCCTCAAAACATTAGCATGACATTTTCAACTCGTCAAGCTGTAGGCCTACCCAATACCCCATGAGATTTGTGGGTCATGCAAGTGGGGTAACAAGCACCTTAGCCCTAATGCACAAAATTCACCCTAGACATAAGTGATACAAATAGAAACTTTGAAATATCACTTAAATACAAACCGGGGCTTGCCTTGGGTTGCAACTAGATAAATGTCAATAAAGTCAGTTGCTTGATCACGGAGTGGAGCTTCGAGTCAATGCCTTTCTTCAAATACCCTTCGTGCTGCTCCGGATAAGAAATTGCTTGTAGTAAGATTAAAGTTAATCCTCTCCTCCTCCATATGATGCTCCTCATTGTTCTTCATCGTCATGTGAACTATCGAGATGAAGATGCATAATTAATGAAATGCAACTTAGCAATTTAATAGAGGAAAATGTTCATAATTCAAGAGAAGGTTCAAGTTCTACTAGGGCCAAAAGATGACCTTGCTGTTCACAGCAACAAGGATAGATCAAGTTGAACTAATAGATTCTTGGGTATGGAGGCAACTATGTTTTGTAATGGATAAAAACCTACTAACAGATTACTAAAGTTCAAATCCTATGCAGGGGTTATGTCCCAGCTGATTTTGGATCAATGGCAGGTTTGCTTACTGGAATTGTTGTATGCATAAGATCCTATGTGCTTTTTAATACACACATAGCCCAAGAAAGAAGTGTATTGTTAATGTTCTATGGGCATATGGTTGGGCAATGGACACATGAGTGTGCAATTTTAAGTTGTAGAGCAGATTATGGAATCTCTGTACTGTTAGGATGAACTGAAAGAATTCACTTAACTCCAATTGGTTTAAGCACACAAATATGTGTTTTGAACTTCATGTAGGTATATGGCTTTCAAACATTGTTTATACAGGTTCAACAATTCCAATGGGGCTGTATATTTTACAGAACCTTCATTAGGTTTTTTGGAGGACTAACTAAAAATGTTTCAGTATTTGTTAAGGAAGAATGTGTCCTCCATAATTCACTAAGTCTCCCCCCCCCTTCTCTGATTTTTCAGAGCAAAACTGGAGTTTTCTTATACTTCAAAGTATGTTTTCCACTTAGTGTTGGTCCTATTTAGTTCAACAAAATTTATTTCATAATTTTTGGAGCTTTCTACAGGGAGCTATGGATTTTACAATGTTATGGTATTTTTCTGGAAGTGCTACTGTTGTTTTTCGGGTATTTTCACTAAGTTGAGAAAAATCCCTCAATTTGACTACCTTAGTAAAGGTTAATGAAGCTCAAATTTTTACTGGATACTACAAGGAACTATCAAAAGATTTTTGCGAAGTTCGAGAATTTTTCATATAGTAGATCTGTTGGTATTAATTCGTAAACGAATTTGGAATTTTAATTGTTCAGAAAAACACAGATATTTCCATACCATGTAACCTGCACCATTGAGAAGTACATGTAAATAGGAGTCTAAAAAAATTTATTTGAGATTTTTTGGCCAATTATACAAGGAGTAATGATTTTTGGAAGTTTGAATAGAAGCTGGACTTAATTTCCAATGGGAAAATAGTTTAAAGGGCTGACAGGGGGGGTCCACAGGTCAGCTCCATCTTCTACCTCTGGACAGCTCGAACAGGAGGCTTCACAGTGACTTGGCTCGCCCGTTCCCACGTCTGGTGGCGACAAAAGGCAGCGATTCAAAAACGAAAATTGATCTCCGGATCATGGAACACATGTTGGGCAACATGGACGTTCTCTAAGACGAACAAATGGCACCGTCCACGGCGGCAGGGCAGACACCATGGTGGCGCCATAGAGGAAACAGCGCCGAGTGGGTTGATTTGACTAAGGATTGCATCCTAAAGAACCCTTGGCCGACGAGGAACATGAATCTGACCTTTAATTGGACGGAACACGGCTGCAATGTAAGAATCGATGGTGACCTAGGGTTGAGCCGAAAATAGGGAAATTTTGTCCTCCTCCATGAATAGGATATGGTTTTTTGATTGGCTTGCTCTGTGGAATGCGCCAATGACTCAAGAAGATAATCTCTAATAAGAGTGAGCTAAGTTGCAGTGTATAATTCGAATTAAGGCAAATTCATGTTGTGGTTCTTATACTTGACATTTGTAAGATTTAGAATACCGACTCACCAGCATTAGGGCATGGCAAGGAGTTGGGGAGCACGTAGATAGGGTCATGGCAAACCTTGGAGAGCGTTTAGATGGTTGTGATACGGCTTGAAGTGGCCAGTCAACGTCAAGGCGTCGGGGCGGCCAAAAACTGAGTGGTGACGAAGAACTCTGCTCGGTGCAGCACCAAGAGGAAGAAGGAAAGGTCCTGGCAGCTTGGGGAGGAAGAAGATGATGTGGTGCCGTCCTTGGCACGTGCAGCTGAGCAGCGGAGTCTCGGCCACGCCGGGCGCCAATGGAGCAGAGCGTGCGACGCCGCACAGTGAGCAGGGGCAAAGCTATGGTGTGTTGACTACCAACAGATGCAAACCCTTGTACGTTTTGGAGGGATAAGAATGAAGGAAAATCTCAGATCTGTGAGCTGGAGAGGGGAGCATGTGCTGGCATCAAGCAGCTGCGTGCTGCTCCCAGAGCAAAACAGAGAATGGCGATGGCTGACTGCTGGGCCAACTGACAGGTGGGACCTACACTACTCTCATTCCTTTTCTAAAAATTAAAAATACACTAGTAAACTAACTTCAACAATTTCCCAACTTTGCAGGTTAACTAAACGAATGATCAGTATTTTAATGGTGCAATCAGTTTTGTAAGTTGATTGTTGTTATTCAAATTTGCTATTTGACTAAGTTGTTTTTTAATTTAATATCCAATTTGAATTCAGTTTGTATTTACTTATGAAACTTTGGTTTAAATCCTAATTGGAGGTATTATTTTGAATACTTTTATCAAACCCTTTTTAATGAAACCAACATGCGCATTTGATTTGAAATTTGTCTTTAGAAAATTATACCTATACATTACCTTTGATTTTTGGAATTAAGTTTAAACCTAAGATTGACTTTGAAATTTGAATTACTTTGGGATTACTTAATTTTGGTACTTACTTACTTAAGTTCACACCTACACTAATGTTCTTCCAAACAATGGTTAAAAGTTTTTGAAAGTTCATATTTTAAACATCCTTGGTTAACTACAAATCTCATTTGAGTCTGAAATTAATTTTTAACTCAAAAATTTTTAGTTCACCATTTTACATTCTTGTTTGTTTCAAGAGTGGGCTTTTACAATCCTTCTCCCTTAAAAAAATCTCGTCCTGAGATTCTAGAGAAATAAGAATGTTAGGAAGAGTTGTTGATGAGATGACTCCATCATCTTCTTCTGTAGGTTCTTGAAGTTGTGGCTAGTCCAGTTTATGTTGTAAACCCCATTGTTTAGCTTTGGTGGCCTGCGTTTTTGTACTGCAACTCAAATTCGGATGCTTGGCATGACGGAGATCACCCATAAAGTTTGTGTCTTAGCAAATTATGTTAATGTAGCTAGGTTGTGTGGAGATCCTCTTCTTTCCGTCAGAATGAATTAATCTTCTTCATAGTAGGAACACTAATGGTTCTATAATATTGGGCATCCTTAACTCGTGACGTTCTTCTCATGAAGGCCTTACTGCCCTAGTCTTGTATTCTCAGTACTTGTTCTTCAACTCTCTTGAGTATTCTGATGACCTTGATACCAGTTGCTTTCAACTCTGGCTTTGTGTACTTAGTCCCTTAAGCTGGGTGTAGTATTACTCAATACAGAATTGAAAGAGTTTGCAAGATTAAACAATGAATAATTAATCCCGTCTGAGTCGGTTTTCGCAATTAGGTAGTCAATAATCGAACTACTTTACCGTGACATAAGATTAGTAATAATGATCACTCGCAAAGTATTGTGATCTCAATAACTAGTCAAAGGATGAAATGCTTTGACTTTACATAAGAGAATTCAAGGTTTGGTTTCTACTATATCGACAAAATACAAAGATGTCTAATACATGGCATCTACAAGGTCGTTAGACAAAGCAAAGTTACCATGCATTACCCATCAAAGGGTTCTCAAAGAATGATCTCGCGAATAGAAAGAATACAAGGTCCTCATGGGGTTTAGAAGTCATAAAGAGACTCCTCGCAAACTAGAAACAATTAGCTTTCAGCAATCAAGGTGATTGAGCCTTAACATGTCAAGGATAAAGACTCAATTGTGTTTTGGTCACAAGGTGCACCTATAGGTTGATCAATTAAGGAAGAACCTCACGAATCAAGAGTATGAGTGTTTAAACAACCACAACAATTGAACCCACGCAAATCAAGGATGAGGGTTCAACTCATAGTTGTACTACAAAGAGGATTGAGTAATCGGTTTCCCTGGTATTACTCAATGAAGGCAAATCAACTAGAACGTTGATCACAAGAGTTAGAAACAATCAAGACTATCAGGCATCACTTAAGTACTTGAATGGAAATACATATTCTTTCTCAAAGTTAATTAAGACTCATGTATTATGATGCATTGCAAACTGAATGATGTTATGCAGACACAATGCAATCTAGGGAAAAACTATGCATAAGGTATGATGCATTCATCTTTGTGGTTTCAAAAAAAGTATGTATAATGATTCAAATACGATAAGCACTATCTCAAGTTTACAATGTTTGAATCAACTTGCACATGAGAAGTGTTAGACAAGGAACATCCTTCTCGTAGGTCGATCAAGCTAGAAGTATTCAAGTCTAACCATGGAAACGAGGAGTGGTGAGGAATATACTACACAATCTTAATCTTCGTATATGGTACACATTCTAACCAGTATATCCACTTGTCTCCCAAGGTCCTTGTCGCATCTGCCGAGTCACAAACTCATCTTTGCTCGAGAAATCCACTAACTAGGTTACCTTGATGACTTGGTACTATTCAATATGGGGTCAAAGTTACTAGAGTTCACGTAGTGGTGTTTCGCTTAATCTTCTCTTCAATCATGTAGTGATGATGACATCTTCCATGATAATGCAGATGGAGTTGAGGACGCACTCCATCTATGAGGAGCCAACCTTGTGCTCAAAGTTGGTTTCTCTTGAAGATGTACTTTCCCGATCACTTAAGCTACTTGGATGCACACCTTCCCCCTTAAAGTTTCGAACTAGAGGTTCGATAAGTTTACTTCAACTAATCCTTATGGGAAGGTTATGTGCAACTCCTGGAAGTAAAACTACTGCTCAAATCCACCACATAGTGTCGAACACATGTTGCGGAACAGGAGCAATGATCCAAGAAATTGAAACCAAAACTGATCGAATTTCGATATTTGAACCACTGTCCCGGTTTTGGTACAGCCGACCACTATGAAGAAATTCACATTTTTCGACCAGTTAGAAGCAAAATCTAGATTGGAGTTGAACTACAAAGTTGTAGTACACTCGATGAACTTTCCATGATGTCTTGGTTTGCTCCCAAATCAGTTATGGTCGAGAAGATATGGCTTTGAAAATTTGATTGGTCTTCTGAAAATTTCCTGCAGCATCCTAGTTGTAGATATCCTCTTGATCCGACTGTTTCTTACCTTATCCAATTTCGACCCAAACTTACAACTAAAAATTTGTAGTTTACCTCCTAATTTTTGTATACAGGTTAGGCATAACTTTTGGTGACTCTTATTTTGTAAACATGCGCATTGTGCAGCAATATACAGAAACACTGTTCAGATTGGGTGTGGCTGGACGGTTTCTGCGATTTCCAAACTTTCACACACTTAAAAGGAATTCTGATCTTGAGTTGAATATAGAACTTGTAGAGGACTTCCCTTGTGGGTTTTGGCTAATTGATGACAAACATATGAGATCCTAATGAAACTACTGACATGATTGTAGGACAAACAAGTGAAACATTTCGATGCACACAAAAAGGTGAAAAATGAAGTGGTGTTCAAAGAGAAATACTTTGATGAAGCTTGGAAGACCAAAATAGATTTTGAATGTATAGGGAGTGTATGAAAGACACACTCTAAGAGCTCACAACTTTGCGCGAGGGTAAGGGATTAAAACTAACCTAACTTTAACAAAGCACCGGACTAGTCCGATCATGGACCGGACTAGTCCGTTCACCTTTCTGGAATCCCACTCACAAGGAGACCGGACTAGTCCGTTCATCCACCGTACTAGTTCGTTGATGTTTCTGGAGTCTCTCATACTGAGGGACCGGACTAGTCCGATCATTGACCGGACTAGTCCGTTGAACTTTCTGTAATCTCCCATTCGTGGAGATCGGACTAGTCCGCGGACTAGTCCGATGAACTTTCTGGAGTCACTTTCACACAACTCCGGACTAGTCCGATGTTGGACTGGACTAGTCCGGCAAACTTTCGAGGTCCAGAAAGTTTGCCGGACTAGTCCGGTCCAACATCGGACTAGTCCGGAGCTGTGTGAAAGTGACTCCAGAAAGTTCATCGGACTAGTCCGCGGACTAGTCCGATCTCCACGAATGAGAGATTACAGAAAGTTCAATGGACTAGTCCGGTCAATGATCGGACTAGTCTGGTCCCTCAGTATGAGAGACTCCAGAAACATCAACGGACTAGTCCAGTGGATGAACGGAC
Organism: Tuctoria greenei; assembly: GCA_036927565.1. Lineage (NCBI taxonomy): Eukaryota > Viridiplantae > Streptophyta > Magnoliopsida > Poales > Poaceae > Tuctoria > Tuctoria greenei. The sequence goes on along the minus strand of JAYESD010000011.1, from coordinate 115,757,115 downwards.
TAGTCCGGTCTCCTTGTGAGTGGTATTCCAGAAAGGTGAATGGACTAGTTCGGTCCATGATCGGACTAGTCTGGTGCTTTGTTAAAGTTAGGTTAGTTTTAATCCCTTACCCTCGCGCAAAGTTGTGAGCTCTTGGAGTGTGTCTTTCATACACTCCCTATACATTCAAAATCTATTTTGGTCTTCCAAGCTTCATCAAAGTATTTCTCTTTGAACACCACTTCATTTTTCACATTTTTATGTGCATCGAAATGTTTCACTTGTTTGTCCTGCAATCATCTCAGTAGTTTCATTAGGATCTCATATATTTGTCATCAATTAGCCAACACCCACAAGGGATATCCTAGATGCACTTAAAATCTCCCCCTTTTTGGTGATTGATGACAACCATTTGAGATATCACAATTGAGAATAAAATCTTGATTTTCATAAGGTGTGCACATATGAGAATAATGATAAGTCCACAAAACAACTTCTCACATATACACACACCTTATGGTGGGGTGCCTAACAAGTGTGTGATCAACAAGGTGTGATGAAGTAAAGATAATCAACAATGAGTATAAAGATAATCATCCAAGCAACAATAAGCATCACACATAAGAGAAGAAATAGTGCATTACAAGGTTTTAAAAATTAAGTACACATGTCCTTGATCACAAAAACAAAAAGGCACCAACGACTCTCAAATTATTAGTCTTAATCTCTCCTAGTCTCAATCTCTCCCCCTTTGGCATCAAGACACCAAAAAGGGAAAAATTGAGGGGAATCACTCATCGTCACTCTCTTCCTCCGTCTCGGTCCGATCTTCATCTTCACCACCATCACCATCATTTGCCGGAGCGGACTCTTCCTCGGAGTCCTCGAAGGCGGGCGGGGATCCCACCGGCTCAATCTCCAGCTTGTCGCAGATTGCTTTGATGTTGGCATTGACATATTGTTGATGCTTCTTCTGCCTGACTTCAATCTTGCGGCAGCAGGCAAAGATAGAGGTGAGCATTTTGAGCACACCACCGGAGGGTTCATGAGCAGGTGCAGAGCTAGGAGGAGCAGTTGAGGATCTTGTTGCATTCACATCTCGAGCATGTTTAGTCCTCCTCTCAGCTTCAGGGGAGGGAGGTGCATCAGGAGCTGAAGGTAGAGTGTACTCGGTGGGCTTTTGCGGTTTCATCCCCGTGTGGTGAACATCCTTGAAGAACTCAAGTCCAGTCACCTTCTCAATCATGTACATGATGTACGGGGCATACCCACAAGGTCTGTTTGGAGTGATTGAGATGTTCACAATGTCATTGTAGATGTATTCAAAGACATTGAACGGTCTCCTCCCACCAATGACCTTCATTAGGGTCCTCAAGGTTCCTTGAATAGTCCCCGCATCTCCATCTTTTGGGGCTATTGTATTCCTCAAAATTCTGTTGAGGACCACATAGAAGGGCTTCAAATATTTGATAGTGGGAGCAACATACGGCATCCTTGTGTCATAGAGAAATGTGAGCTCATCCTTCTCCAGGGGTTGCAAATTGTGGATGACTAGATCATGATCCAAGGTATGCTCAAGGTGGAGAATCCTTGCAAACTCATCATAAGTGACACTATACTTGGAACCATGGGTCATCCAAGTAAGACTGTCTCCATCACCCCGAGCAAAGTAGAGGGTAGAGTAGAATTGGGCGATCACCTCATTGTTCCAGTCATTTTCAAAGGAAAACAGTTCCTTCAGTCCGTGCCTCTCCAGGGACTCAACCACCTCACGGAAAGCAGGATACTTCTTTGACTGCATGTACCCTATGTTCACCCATTGACTCTTCACAACGGGATTCTTCATCTTCATGTACACATGCTCGTAGTAGTCGGCATGGAAGTTGCTCCAAAATCTTGGGTCTGAGCAATGCCGAGGTTGAGCATACACATCAACCTGCCTGAAGCTGTCGGCAAGCTCACCCCCTTTTCCAGTGAAATCCTTGCTTGAGCGTTGCCTGTTGCGGTGACTTGGGTTCTTCATTTTCAAGGGTCCAATGGGACCACTAGCAAGCCCTTTTCCATTGTTGAGAGTCCTCTTTGGCCGTGAGGAGCTCTCACCGGCCTTTCCTTGGGCCTTCTTCACAACTACCCTCCTTTTCTTGGGCAAGTTGTCGTCGTAGGGTGGAGAGTGCACATTTACATCATGCCTTTTCTTCATGTACCTCTCCTTGGCTCTCTTCACCTTTTCGCGCTCAACTTCTTTATCAACATGGAAGGAGCTGTCATCTGAGCTTGAAGACATCGTGCCTAACAAGGAGTTCATGATTTAGATGAGAATGAACTAAGAATGAAGGTGATGTGAGGATTCAAGTGTCAGAGACCGGACTTGTCCGGTTTCAGAGTGCGGACTAGTCCGGTGTACCGGACTTGTCCGTACCTAGGAGCCAGACTAGTCCGGCCTGGCACAAGAACCCTAACAAAACTGGAATCACAACTTCTATCTAGGGTGCAAATGAGTATGAAGGTGAAAGGAATACATCTCTGAAGCTAATGTACTTCCTTAGAATCAAGAGAGATAAACTAGGACTAGAAAAGTTGAGAGATTGATTTTAGGGAGAAATTTACTGAGATTTGAGGATTCGCGTTGAAGGAGCGCAAATCTGTCCGGATGAGTTTGGAGAGGAGTACCAACTCGCCGAGGGGAGAGTTTCCCATGGAGAGAGCTTGGATTTTGAGGGCTCAACTCGAAAATCACCTTTTGGGGGCTAGGGTTTGAGAGGAGAGGGTTTAGGTCAAGTGGAGGGAGATTTGAAACGGGCCAGCTGCTTATATAGGCAGCCGACCGGACTAGTCCGGTCTGAGGGCGGACTAGTCCGGTGTCCCTGAAAACCCTAGGAAGAGGGATTATCCGGACTAGTCTGGTGGCAAACCTGACTAGTCCAGTGATACTGGACAAACTAAGTATTTGGAGATAACTAATAGTGATCCAAGGCCAAGTTTTGCAAATAATCTTGGTGATTATGACCAGAAAGCAATCAACACAAAAACATGGTCATAAATTCCAAGATTTCTTCATTAAAAATAGTTTTCTTAGGAAAAAAAAGTGAGGGGCAGTTTTAGCAATAAAATGTAACATTTGAAGTATCAACCAAATGTGCAACGTTTCAAGCCACATTTCGAGAGTCAAGAATATTAAGTTCATTCCTAAGTTCACAAAACCTTTTCTCATCCAATGGTTTGGTAAAAATATCTGCAAGTTGTTTTTCAGTTCTAACATGTGAAATAGCAATGTCACCTTTTAATGAATGATCTCTAAGAAAATGATGACGGATATCTATGTGCTTAGTTCTTGAGTGCTCTACTGGGTTGTGTGCAATTTTTATAGCACTTTCATTGTCACATAGAAGTGGGATTTGGTTAAGGTTGTAGCCGTAGTCCCTAAGGGTTTGCCGCATCCAAAGTAATTGGGCGCAACAGCTACCGGCTGCAATATATTCTACTTCTGCTGTGGAAAGGGCAATGGAGTTTTGCTTTTTAGATGACCAAGATACCAGGGACCTACCAAGAAACTGACAAGTCCCTGACGTGCTCTTTCTATCGACTTTGCATCCTGCATAGTCGGCATCGGAATATCCTATCAAGTTAAATTTGGATCCTTTGGGATACCAAAGGCCCAAGGTGGGTGTGTGCACAAGGTACCTTAGGATTCTTTTTACAGAAACTAAATGAAACTCTTTAGGTGCAGCTTAAAACCTTGCACACAAGCAAACACTAAGCATAATATCTGGCCTAGATGCACATAAATAAAGTAAAGAGCCAATCATGGATCGATATACCTTTTGATCTACATTTGGACCATCTTCATTGAGGTCGAGATGTCCATTTGTGGCCATGGGTGTCTTGATGGGCTTGGCTTTGTCCATATTGAATTTCTTGAGAATGTCTTGTGTATATTTGGTTTGGCTTATAAATGTACCTTCTCTTAGTTGCTTGACTTGGAATCCCAAGAAGAACTTTAATTCACCCATCATTGACATCTCAAACCTATCTGTCATAATTTTGCTAAACTCTTCACAAAAGGATTTGTTAGTTGATCCAAGGATAATATCATCAACGTAAATTTGACATACAAATAAATGATCATCACAATGTTTAGTGAAAATTGTATAGTCAGCTTTACCAATTTTGAATCCATTCTGAATTAGAAAATCTCTAAGACACTCATACCAAGCTCAAGGAGCTTGTTTGAGGCCATAGAGAGCCTTACGCAGTTTGTAGACATGGTTGGGATACTTCGGGTCTTCGAATCCTGGTGGCTGCTCCACATAAACTTCCTCCCTGATTGGGCCATTTAAGAAAGCGCTTTTGACGTCCATTTGATACAACTTAAAATTATGGTGAGTAGCATATGCCAATAAAATACGAATGGACTCAATTCTAGCTACAGGAGCGAAAGTTTCATCGAAGTCCAAACCTTCGACCTGAGAATAACCTTTGGCCACCAGTCTTGTCTTATTTCTTGTTACTACTCCATGTTCATCTTGCTTGTTCCGAAGACCCATTTAGCTCCGACTATGTTCGCCTTTGGTCTCTCCACTAGCTCCCATACTTCATTTCTCTTGAAGTTGTTCAGCTCCTCTTGCATTGCAATCACCCAGTCTGGATCCCCTAAGGCTTCTTCTACCCTGTATGGTTCCAGAAAAGACACAAAAGAGTAGGATTCACAAAAATTTGCAACTCGAGATCAAGTAGTTACTCCCTTTGCAATATCTCCAATGATGTTGTTGACGGGGTGGTCTCTTTGCACGCTCTGGTGTACTCTTGGGTGTGGAGCTTGTGTAGTTGCTTGTTCTTCATTATCTTCATGTGCATTGTCTCCCCCTAGATCATTGCTTCCATGATGGTCCTGATCTTCTTGACCTTCCTCCTCTTGATCTTGTGCAAGGGCTCCCCCTTGATCATTGCCTCCGCGTTGAGGTTCAACTTGTGCATTTGAGTCGAATGTTTGCTCTTGTGGTAAGATATCGCCAAGTCCCATTTTCTTCAGTGCTTCATATGGAGCTTCCTCTTCATCTAGCACACACTTATCAACTTGCTCCACTTGTGAGCTGTTAGATTCATCGAACACTACGTCACGTGCTACTTCAACAAGGCCGGACACCTTGTTGAAGACACGATAGGCGTAGGCATTCGATTCATAACCGAGCAAGAATCCTTCATCGAACTTCGAAGCGAACTTCGAGGCCCTCTGTTTCTTGTTCAGAATAAAACATTTGCAACCAAAAACTTTGAAATAAGAAACATTTGGCTTTTTACCGATAAGGAGCTCATATGGAGTTTTCTTCAGTAGTCGATGGAGGTACAATCGATTAGTGGCATGGCAAGTGGTGTTCACCGCCTCTGCCCAAAACCGATCTGATGTCTTGTATTCATCCAACATGGTTCTCGCCATTTTGATTAATTTTCTGTTCTTCCTTTCGGTCACTTCATTTTGTTGAGGGGAGTAGGGTGCTGAGAATTCATGCTTTATCCCTTCTTCATCGAGAAACTCTTCAACTTGGAGATTCTTGAATTCTGTCCCGTTGTCACTTCTGATGTTCTTTATGGTTGATGAGAATTCGTTCTGAGCTCTTCTTAAGAACTTCTTGAGGATCCCCTGAGTTTCTGATTTATCATACAAGAAAAATACCCAGGTAAATCTTGAAAAATCATCAACAATTACTAAACCGTATTTGTTACCGCCGACGCTGATGTACGAGACTGGACCAAAAAGATCCATGTGGAGAAGTTCCTGCGGTCTTGCGGTGGTCATCACATTCTTGGCGGGGTGTGGTGCTCTGACTTGTTTTCCTGCTTGACAAGCGCTGCACGGCCTGTCCTTTTTCAAAAACCACATCCTTAAGACCACGGATGTGACCACCTTTTAGAAGTTTCTGCAAATTTCTCATCCCAACATGGGCTAGCCGTCTATGCCACAGCCATCCCATGTTGGTCTTAGCAACCAAGCAAGTGTTGAGTTCGGCTTTATCTTTGTTGAAGTCAACTAGATAAAGCTTGCCCTTCAACATTCCCTTGAATGCAATCGAGCCATCGCTTCTTCTAAAAACAGTCACACCCTCATCAGTGAATAAGCAGTTGTAACCTTTGTCACATAGTTGGGATATTGACAAAAGCTTATAGTCTAGAGAATCTACGTGTAAAACATTTGATAAGGTATGTTGAGAGGATATTTCAATGTTATCGCTACCAAGGACCTTTCCTTGACTGTTGTCTCCAAAGTATATGCCTTCACCTGGATCCTTGTTGTGCTCGTACTCCACAAACATACCTCTCTCTCCGATCATGTGATTTGTGCATCCGCTATCAAGTACCCATTTTGTTCCGCCGGAGGAGTAAGCCTGCAAAAAAAATTATTCCTTGGTTTTAGGTACCCAAGCTTGCTTGGGTCCTCTCAGGTTAGTCACAAGAGTCTTTGGCACCCACACACAAGTTTTCAAGTTCTTGTGGCGTGGCCCTGTATATTTGGCAATGACTCTTCCATTTTTAGCTTTCATAAGAACATAAGAAGCATTAAATGTATGAAACAATGTTTGTGGTTCAGATTCATGAGATTTTTCCTTGACAAAGACAATTCTATTCTTAGCATGATTAGAAGTAGGCATGTGTTTGTTCTTATCAAAACCAAGGCCATCTTTGATATTAGGAGGTCTAGTGACCATGTATGCACTGCGTGCATATTTGATCTTCTCCTTATCAAAGATGCCTCTTGGAGGAGCATGCATATTACGAGAAGTTGATGTATTAGAGATAATATTCTTCTTACTAGAGCAAGTGCAAGTTCCGATTGTTGTCGAACTCATATCTTTGGAGGAAGAGCTCTTGGAGGAAGAAGAGTCACTTTGCTTGAGCGACTCAACTTGCACCTCAAGGATCTTGTTAACTTTTGGCAAGTTAGCAAGTTCTTCCTTGATTGCAATATGCGAGTCTTTTAGCTTTGAGTAAGTTTCCTTACTCAAGACTAGCTCAACTTCAAGCGACTTGTTCTTCTCTATTTCAAGCTCGAGAAGCTTTTCAACTTCTTGATATCTCTTCCTTTCACGGATGAACATATCTTCTTGTCGATCAAGAAGTTCTTCCTTCTCAAAAATTTCGTTCGACAACATTTCCATTTTCTTTAGAGCAATTTTACTTAGTCCTCTAAACATTTCTTCGTTATCGCTAGAGCTGTCAAAGTCATCAATAGAGGAGTTTAGCGTAGGAGGAGTGAGCCGTACCTTTTTCTTGCCTTCCTTAGCCATAAGGCAAGTGTGGTTGTTCATGTCCTGTCCTCCCATGTTTGGAAAGAGTGTGGCCTTCATAGTAGGCTTCTTGATTGCAATAGTGGCCATCTCTTCTTCTTCATCGGAGGAGGACTCGTCATTTGAGTCCCACTCCTTGCCAATGTGAGCTTGATGGTTTTGTCTTCTTTTTCTGAAATTTTTCGTTTCTTGAGATCTTGTTTCCTTCTACTTTTTGTTTTCTTCATAGGGGCAGTCCATCATGAAGTGACCATACTCTCCGCAGTTGTAGCAAGTGCGTCGAGCCTTGGAATTTCCTTTGTCCTTGCTTTTGCCTTCATTTGATTTGTTGCCGTGTCTTCTTTTCATCATTCGCTTGAACTTCTTGATAAAGAGTACCATTTCCTCATCATCAAGATCGGTGCTCTCGTCACTTGTGTGCCCATCGTCTTGATCTTCACGAGCTTCTTTGAGTTTGGGTCGGCATGTAGCTTTGAGAGCGACCTCTTTCCTTTTGGAGGAAGTGAGTTCGGCCAAGTCTTTGACGTATTTTGCCTCTTTCTCCATCATCTCGTGATTTATGATCTTCCCCAACAACTCATCGGGGGTCAATTTATGAAAACCGGGGCTTTCTCTAATCATTGAGCAGAGTGTGACATTTCTTGGCATGAAGGCTCTAATCATTCTCTTGACTACCTCGTGATCCGTCCATTTCTTACTTCCATAGGCACGTAACTTGTTGATGATTGCCTTCATCTGGTTGTACATGTCTTGAGGTGATTCGCCTTCTTCAATAGCGAATCTCCCCAACTCTCCTTCAAGCATTTCTATTTTTGCTTCACGAACCGATCTATTTCCATCGTGAGCCGTCTTAAGTGTATCCCAGATTTCCTTTGCACTTTCTAAGCCATCAATCTTGGTGAATTCCTCTCTACTTAATGATGATGTGATCACGGCGACGGCTTGTGCATTTCTGTGAATCTCTTGTTCTTGTTCTGGGGTGAGTTCTTCATCCATGTCCGGGATATCTATGCCAGTGCAAACGATGTGCCATAGACTAGGATTTAGGGATATTAGATGCATCTTCATGTTGTACTTCCACATTGTATAGTCGCTTCCGTCAAACTGTGGAGGTTTTCCCATAGGAATAGAAAGATAATGGTTGTTTGAGTTGAGACGGTTGTAGTTGTAAGGCTGTCGGGAGTAGTCGTGATGACCGCTCCCCGTCGTCTTCTCTTCTTCCTTTCCTTTTTGTCCTAGCAGCTTCTGTCTCAGAAGTGCCTTCAGTTGTCGCACTTCTTCATCATCGTGTGGGCTCTCTTTCAGCACATCAAAAGCTTTAGTTTCTTGTTCCTCCTCATTGATGTTCATCTTCGAGATATCGTTGTTCTTCTCAGAGGCCATTGATCTCTCCGAGATGTGAGTCTCGTTGGTGGAGAACCTTGCTCTGATACAAATTGAATGTGGCCTAGAGGGGGGTGAATAGGCCTTTTGAATTTCCTGCACACTTAATAGAATCGTCAAAACTTAGTTGGCCGAACTAGTCCGGTTGTGTGGGCGGACTAGTCCGGTGTGCAAAAATTATGTGTGTTGATCAGGTGTTAATTGGGAAAATAAATTTCTTTAGCAGCGGAATTGAGAACAACTGATATTTGTACTTGATATTATTATAAGAATGCAGGTGTAACTTCTAATTGCCTTAAGTTGAAGTTTAGCACTCAAATGATCTAATGAACAAAATTTAAAGTAAATGAGACACAAGACACACGCATTTTTCCCGAGATTCGATCTCACCACGAGATCTAAGTCCTCATTGAGGAAGCTCACACAGAGCCGGGTCTCCAACCCTTTCCCTCCTCAAGTCACCACGAAGGCCGACTTGATTCCACTATCACGGGTAATCACCAAGTTTGTGGGGCAACCTCACACGTTGAGGGATCCCACGAGAATTACAATGAAAAAGTGATCAAATACACTCAAAAGTATTACAATGCAGAGTATGAGTGTAGAAAGATCAAACCCCAAGAGCTCGCAATGAAAGAATGACGATCTCCCAATCCCGAATCCAAGTGTTCAATTGATTTCACTCTTTTTGAACTTTAGATGTGTGGGGAGATGTGTTTTGGGCTCTTGGGACGAAGTGGCGGCGCTAGGGTTTGCTCTTTGATCAATATTCGACATGTGTGTTCAAAGGAAAGTCGTGGACTCTCTATTTATAGGGTTTCCAAAAGCTAGCCGTTGAAAAAACCCTAACACCGGACTAGTCCGGTGCAAGTCCGGACTTGTTCGGTTCCAATGTGTAAGTGCATCTAGGATATTCCTTGTGGGTTTTGGCTAATTGATGACAAACATATGAGATCCTAATGAAACTACTGAGATGATTGCAGGACAAACAAGTGAAACATTTCGGTGCACACAAAAAGGTGAAAAATGAAGTGGTGTTCAAAGAGAAATACTTTGATGAAGCTTGGAAGACCAAAATAGATTTTGAATGTATAGGGAGTGTATGAAAGATACACTCCAAGAGCTCACAACTTTGCGCGAGGGTAAGGGATTAAAACTAACCTAACTTTAACAAAGCACCAGACTAGTCCGATCATGGACCGGACTAGTCTGTTCACCTTTCTGGAATCCCACTCACAAGGAGACCGGACTAGTCCGTTCATCCACCGGACTAGTCCGTTGATGTTTATGGAGTCTCTCATACTGAGGGACCGGACTAGTCCGATCATTGACCGGACTAGTCCGTCGAACATTCTGTAATCTCCCATTCGTGGAGATCGGACTAGTCCGCGGACTAGTCCGATGAACTTTCTGGAGTCACTTTCACACAGCACCGGACTAGTCCGATGTTGGACCGGACTAGTCCGGCAAACTTTTTTGACCTCGAAACACATTGGAACCGGACAAGTCCGGACTTGCACCGGACTAGTCTGGTGTTAGGGTTTTTCAACGGCTAGCTTTTGGAAACCCTATAAATAGAGAGTCCACGACTTTCCTATCAACACACACGTCGAATATTGATCAAAGAGCAAACCCTAGCGCCGCCACTTCGTCCCAAGAGCCCAAAACACATCTCCCCACACACCTAAAGTTCAAAAAGAGTGAAATCAATTGAACACTTGGATTCGGGATTGGGAGATCGTCATTCTTTCATTGTGAGCTTTTGGGGTTTGATCTTTCTACACCCATACTCTGCATTGTAATACTTTGGAGTGTACTTGATCAACTTTTTCATTGTAATTCTCGTGGGAGCCCTCAACGTGTGAGGTTGCCCCACAAACTTGGTGATTACCCGTGATAGTGGAATCAAGTCGGCCTTCGTGGTGACTTGAGGAGGGAAAGGGTTGGAGACCCGGCTCTGTGTGAGCTTCCTCAACGAGGACGTAGATCTCGTGGTGAGATCGAACCTCGGGAAAAATTCGTGTGTCTTGTGTCTCATTTACTTTAAATTTTGTTCATTAGATCATTTGAGTGCTAAACTTCAACATAAGGCAATTAGAAGTTACACCTGCATTCTTATATTAATATCAAGTACAAATATCAGTTGTTCTCAATTCCGCTGCTAAAGATATTTATTTTCCCAATTAACACCTGATCAACACACATAATTTTTGCACACCAGACTAGTCCGCCCACACAACCGGACTAGTCTGGCCAACTAAGTTTTGACGATTCTATTAAGTGTGCAGGAAATTCAAAAGGCCTATTCACCCCCCCTCTAGGCCACATTCAATTGGTATCAGAGCAAGGTTCTCCACCAACGAGACTCACATCTCGGAGAGATCAATGGCCTCTGAGAAGAACAACGATATCTCAAAGATGAACATCAATGAGGAGTAATAAGAAACTAAAGCTTTTGATGTGCTGAAAGAGAGCCCACACGATGATGAAGAAGTGCGACAACTGAAGACACTTCTGAGAAAGAAGCTGCTAGGACAAAAAGGAAAGGAAGAAGAGAAGACGACGGGGAGCGGTCATCACGACTACTCCCGACAGCCTTACAACTACAACCGTCTCAACTCAAACAACCATTATCTTTCGATTCCTATGGGAAAACCTCCACAGTTTGATGGAAGCGACTATACAATGTGGAAGTACAACATGAAGATGCATCTAATATCCCTAAATCCTAGTCTATGGCACATCATTTGCACTGGCATAGATATCCCGGACACGGATGAAGAACTCACCCCAGAACAAGAACAAGAGATTCACAGAAATGCACAAGCCGTCGCCGTGATCACATCATCATTAAGTAGAGAGGAATTCACCAAGATTGATGGCTTAGAAAGTGCAAAGGAAATCTGGGATACACTTAAGACGGCTCACGAAGGAAATAGATCGGTTCGTGAAGCAAAAATAGAAATGATTGAAGGAGAGTTGGGGAGATTCGCTATTGAAGAAGGCGAATCACCTCAAGACATGTACAACCGGATGAAGGCAATCATCAACAAGTTACGTGCCTATGGAAGTAAGAAATGGGCGGATCACGAGGTAGTCAAGAGAATGATTAGAGCCTTCATGCCAAGAAATGTCACACTCTGCTCAATGATTAGAGAAAGCCCCGATTTTCATAAATTGACCCCCGATGAGTTGTTGGGGAAGATCATAAATCACGAGATGATGGAGAAAGAGGCAAAATACGTCAAAGACTTGGCCGAACTCACTTCCTCCAAAAGGAAAGAGGTCGCTCTCAAAGCTACATGCCGACCCAAACTCAAAGAAGCTCGTGAAGATCAAGACGATGGGCACACAAGTGACGAGAGCACCGATCTTGATGATGAGGAAATGGTACTCTTTATCAAGAAGTTCAAGCGAATGATGAAAAGAAGACACGGCAACAACTCAAATGAAGGCAAAAGCAAGGACAAGGGAAAATCCAAGGCTTGACGCACTTGCTACAACTGCGAAGAGTATGGTCACTTCATGATGGACTGCCCCTATGAAGAAAACAAAAAGAAGAAGGAAACAAGATCTCAAGAAAAGAAAAATTTTCGAAAAAGAAGACAAAACCATCAAGCTCACATTGGCAAGAAGTGGACTCAAACGACGAGTCCTCCTCCGATGAAGAAGAAGAGATGGCCACTATTGCAATCAAGAAGCCTACTATGAAGGCCACACTCTTTCCAAACATGGGAGGACAGGACATGAACAACCACACTTGCCTTATGGCTAAGGAAGGCAAGAAAAAGGTACGGCTCACTCCTCCTACGCTAAATTCCTCTATTGATGACTTTGACAGCTCTAGCGATAACGAAGAAATGTTTAGAGGACTAAGTAAAATTGCTTTAAAGAAAATGGAAATGTTGTCGAACAAAATTTTTGAGAAGGAAGAACTTCTTGATCGACAAGAAGATATGCTCATCCGTGAAAGGAAGAGATATCAAGAAGTTGAAAAGCTTCTCGAGCTTGAAAGAGAGACGAACAAGTTGCTTGAAGTTGAGCTAGTCTTGAGTAAGGAAACTTACTCAAAGCTAAAAGACTCGCATATTGCGATCAAGGAAGAACTTGCTAACTTGTCAAAAGTTAACAAGATCCTTGAGGTGCAAGTTGAGTCGCTCAAGCAAAGTGACTCTTCTTCCTCCAAGAGCTCTTCCTCCAAAGATATGAGTTCGACAACAATCGGAACTTGCACTTGCTCTAGTAAGAAGAATATTATTTCTAATACATCAACTTCTCGTAATATGCATGCCCCTCCAAGAGGCATCTTTGATAAGGAGAAGATCAAATATGCACGCAGTGCATACATGGTCACTAGACCTACTAATATCAAAGATGGCCTTGGTTTTGATAAGAACAAACACATGCCTACTTCTAATCATGCTAAGAATAGAATTGTCTTTGTCAAGGAAAAATCTCATGAATCTGAACCACAAACATTGTTTCATACATTTAATGCTTCTTATGTTCTTATGAAAGCCAAAAATGGAAGAGTCATTGCCAAATATACAGGGCCATGCCATAAGAACTTGAAAACTTATGTGTGGGTGCCAAAGACTCTTGTGACTAACCTGAGAGGACCCAAGCAAGCTTGGGTACCTAAAACCAAGGAATAATTCTTTTTTGCAGGCTTACCCCTCCGGCGAAACAAAATGGGTACTTGATAGCGGATGCACAAATCACATGACCGGAGAGAGAGGTATGTTTGTGGAGTACGAGCACAACAAGGATCTAGGTGAAGGCATATACTTCGGAAACAACAGCCAATGAAAGGTCCTTGGTAGCGGTAACATTGAAATATCCTCTCAAGATACCTTATCAAATGTTTTACACGTAGATTCTCTAGATTATAACCTTTTGTCAATATCCCAACTATGCGACAAAGGTTACAACTGCTTATTCACTGATGAGGGTGTGACTATTTTTAGAAGAAGCGATGGCTCGATTGCATTCAAGGGAATGTTGAAGGGCAAACTTTATCTAGTTGACTTCAACAAAGATAAAGGCGAACTCAACACTTGCTTGGTTGCTAAGACCAACATGGGATGGTTGTGGCATAGATGGCTAGCCCATGTTGGGATGAGAAATCTACAGAAACTTCTAAAAGGTGGTCACATCCGTGGTATTAAGGATGTGGTTTTTGAAAAAGGACAGGCCGTGCAGCGCTTGTCAAGCAGGAAAACAAGTCGGAGCACCACACCCCGCCAAGAATGTGATGACCACCGCAAGACCGCTGGAACTTCTCCACATGGATCTTTTTGGTCCAGTCTCGTACATCAACATTGGCGGTAACAAATACGGTTTAGTAATTGTTGATGATTTTTCAAGATTTACCTAGGTATTTTTCTTGTATGATAAATCAGAAACTCAGGGGATCCTCAAGAAGTTCTTAAGAAGAGCTCAGAACGAATTCTCATCAACCATAAAGAACATCAGAAGTGAAAATGGGACAGAATTCAAGAATCTCCAAGTTGAAGAGTTGCTCGATGAAGAAGGGATAAAGCATGAATTCTCAGCACCCTACTCCCCTCAACAAAATGGAGTGGCCGAAAGGAAGAACAGAACATTAATCGAAATGGCGAGAACCATGTTGGATGAATACAAGACATCAGTCGGTTTTGGGAAGAGGCGGTGAACACCGCTTGCCATGCCACTAATCGACTGTACCTCCATCGACTACTGAAGAAAACTCCATATGAGCTCCTTACCGAGTTTAGCAAAATTATGACAGATAGGTTCGAGATGTCAATGATGGGCGAATTAAAGTTCTTCTTGGGATTCCAAGTGAAGAAACTAAGAGAAGCTACATTTATAAGCCAAACCAAATATACACAACACATTCTCAAGAAATTCAATATGGACAAAGCCAAGCCCATCAAGACACCCATGGCCACAAATGGACATCTCGACCTCAATGAAGATGGTCCAAATGTAGATCAAAAGGTATATCGGTCCATGATTGGCTCTTTACTTTACTTATGTGCATCTAGGCCAGATATTATGCTTAGTGTTTGCTTGTGTGCAAGGTTTCAAGCTGCACCTAAAGAGTGTCATTTAGTTGCTGTAAAAAGAATCCTAAGGTACCTTGTGCACACACCCACCTTGGGCCTTTGGTATCCCAAAGGATCCAAATTTAACTTGATAGGATATTCCGATGCCGACTATGCAGGATGCAAAGTCGATAGAAAGAGCACGTCAGGGACTTGTCAGTTTCTTGGTAGGTCCCTGGTATCTTGGTCATCTAAAAAGCAAAACTCCATTGCCCTTTCCACAGCAGAAGCAGAATATATTGCAGCCGGTAGCTGTTGTGCCCAATTACTTTGGATGCGGCAAACCCTTAGGGACTACGGCTACAATCTTAACCATATCCCACTTCTATGTGACAATGAAAGTGCTATAAAAATTGCACACAACCCAGTAGAGCACTCAAGAACTAAGCACATAGATATCCGTCATCATTTTCATAGAGATCATTCATTAAAAGGTGACATTGCTATTTCACATGTTAGAATTGAAAAACAACTTGCAGATATTTTTACCAAACCGTTGGATGAGAAAAGGTTTTGTGAACTTAGGAATGAAATTAATATTCTTGACTCTCAAAATGTGGCTTGAAACGTTGCACATTTGGTTGATACTTCAAATGTTACATTTTATTGCAAAAACTGCCCCTCACTTTTTTTTCTAAGAAAACTATTTTTAATGAAGAAATATTGAAATTTATGACCATGTTTTTGTGTTGATTGCTTTCTGGTCAGAATCACCAAGATTATTTGCAAAACTTGTCCTTGGATCACTATTAGTTATCTCCAAATACTTAGTTTGTCCAGTAACACCGGACTAGTCAGGTTTGCCACCGGACTAGTCCGGATAATCCCTCTTCCTAGGGTTTTCAGGGACATCGGACTAGTCCGCCCTCAGACCGGACTAGTCCGGTCGGCTGCCTATATAAGCAGCTGGCCCGTTTCAAATCTCCCTCCACTTGACCTAAACCCTCTCCTCTCAAACCCTAGCCCCCAAAATGTGATTTTCGAGTTGATCCCTTCTATGTGGTCCTCAACAAAATTTTGAGGAAGACAATAGCCCCAAAAGATGGAGATGCGGGGACTATTCAAGGAACCTTGAGGACCCTAATGAAGGTCATTGGTGGGAGGAGACCGTTCAATGTCTTTGAATACATCTACAATGACATTGTGAACATCTCAATCACTCCAAACAGATCTTGTACATCATGTACATGATTGAGAAGGTGACTGGACTTGAGTTCATCAAGGATGTTCACCACACGGGGATGAAACCGCAAAAGCCCACCGAGTACACTCTACCTTCAGCTCCTGATGCACCTCTCTCCCCTGAAGCTGAGAGGAGGACTAAACAGGCTCGATGTGTGAATGCAACAAGATTCTCAGCTGCTCCTCCTAGCTCTGCACCTGCTCATGAACCCTCCGGTGGTGTGCTCAAAATGCTCACCTCTATCTTTGCCTGCTGCCGCAAGATTGAAGTCAGGCAGAAGAAGCATCAACAATATGTCAATGCCAACATCAAAGCAATCTGCGACAAGCTGGAGATTGAGCCGGTGGGATCCCCGCCCGCCTTTGAGGACTCCGAGGAAGAGTCCGCTCCGGCAAATGATGATGATGGTGGTGAAGATGAGGACCGGACCGAGACGGAGGAAGAGAGTGACGATGAGTGATTCCCCTCAATTTTTCCCTTTTTGGTGCCTTGATGCCAAAGGGGGAGAGATTGAGACTAGGAGAGATTAAGACGAATAATTTGAGAGTCGTTGGTGTCTTTATGTTTTTGTGATCAAGGACATGTGTACCTAATTTTTAAAACCTTGTAATGCACTATTTCTTTTCTTATGTGTGATTCTTATTGTTGCTTGGATGACTATCTTTATACTCATTGTTGATTATCTTTACTTCATCACACCTTGTTGATCACACACTTGTTAGGCACCCCACCATAAGGTGTGTGTATATGTGAGAAGTTGTTTTGTGGACTTATCATTATTCTCATATGTGCACACCTTATGAAAATCAAGATTTTATTCTCAATTGTGATATCTCAAATGGTTGTCATCAATCACCAAAAAGGGGGAGATTGTAAGTGCATCTAGAGTATCCCTTGTGGGTTTTGGCTAATTGATGACAAACATATGAGATCCTAATGAAACTACTGAGATGATTGCAGGACAAACAAGTGAAACATTTCGGTGCACACAAAAAGGTGAAAAATGAAGTGGTGTTCAAAGAGAAATACTTTGATGAAGCTTGGAAGACCAAAATAGATTTTGAATGTATAGGGAGTGTATGAAAGACACACTCCAAGAGCTCACAACTTTGCGCGAGGGTAAGGGATTAAAACTAACCTAACTTTAACAAAGCACCGGACTAGTCCGATCATGGATCGGACTAGTCCGTTCACCTTTCTGGAATCCCACTCACAAGGAGACCGGACTAGTCCGTTCATCCACCGGACTAGTCCGTTGATGTTTCTGGAGTCTCTCATACTGAGGGACCGGACTAGTCCGATCATTGACCGGACTAGTCCTTTGAACCTTCTGTAATCTCCCATTCGTGGAGATCGGACTAGTCCGCGGACTAGTCCGATGAACTTTCTGGAGTCACTTTCACACAGCACCGGACTAGTCCGATGTTGGACCGGACTAGTCCGGCAAACTTTCTGGACCTCGAAACACATTGGAACCGGACAAGTCCGGACTTGCACTGGACTAGTCCGGTGTTAGGGTTTTTCAACGGCTAGCTTTTGGAAACCCTATACATAGAGAGTCCACGACTTTCCTATCAACACACACGTCAAATATTGATCAAAGAGCAAACCCTAGCGCCGCCACTTCGTCCCAAGAGCCCAAAACACATCTCCCCACACATCTAAAGTTCAAAAAGAGTGAAATCAATTGAACACTTGGATTCGGGATTGGGAGATCGTCATTCTTTCATTGCGAGCTCTTGGGGTTTGATCTTTCTACACTCATACTCTGCATTGTAATACTTTGGAGTGTACTTGATCCACTTTTTCATTGTAATTCTCGTGGGAGCCCTCAACGTGTGAGGTTGCCCCACAAACTTGGTGATTACCCGTGATAGTGGAATCAAGTCGGCCTTCGTGGTGACTTGAGGAGGGAAAGGGTTGGAGACCCGGCTCTGTGTGAGCTTCCTCAACGAGGACGTAGATCTTGTGGTGAGATCGAACCTCGGGAAAAATTCGTGTGTCTTGTGTCTCATTTACTTTAAATTTTGTTCATTAGATCATTTGAGTGCTAAACTTCAACATAAGGCAATTAGAAGTTACACCTGCATTCTTATATTAATATCAAGTATAAATATCAGTTGTTCTCAATTCCGCTGCTAAAGATATTTATTTTCCCAATTAACACCTGATCAATACACACAATTTTTGCACACCGGACTAGTCCGCCCACACAACCGGACTAGTCCGGCCAACTAAGTTTTGACGATTCTATTAAGTGTGCAGGAAATTCAAAAGGCCTATTCACCCCCCCCCCTCTAGGCCACATTCACAAAGCTTTCCAAAAAGTATACATTTGATCTCATAGCACTTCTGGTTGAGGAGATATGAATTCCTAAACTTCAATTATGTTCCCAGATTTTTAATGAAATTTTGACAGACCTCCTTTGTTTCCTGCTGATTTTGTCCACAGTTTGTAGATAGATAAACATCAATATTTGTAGAAACAAGTTATTACAAACTTGTTATATACATCCTCAGGATTCCAGAAATGCAAAACACAAAGCAATTCTTCGCGAAGGTATGGTTAAAACAGTAACTGAATAAAAATCTGTCCAGATTCTGTGTTGTCAAGACAACTTCGACGATACTTCGGTTCAAACCCTATCATTGCGAGTTTTAGCCTTAGTGTCGAATAGAAACTTGTTAGAGGACTCCTTAAGATTTCCGTACATGTATATACATTCCTATATTGCAGTTTGAATTTAGGACTTATGTCTGTTCAAAATTCACAATTTTCCTGGCTGGTTCAGGTAGCACATATACTCTTGTTCTAGTTTTTAACTCAAGTTTATAAATACTTCTGATCTGAATTTGGGGCAACAATGAATTACAAAGTTGTAGAATAGATCCTTTCCTTTACGAAAATGCATCACAATGGCCTAGAAGAGTTTTTTTTGTGAAAAGATATGGCAAAAATACAGCTGCTGGTTCACACAGTTTCAGAACAACAGCATTTGTGATTATGGTGCACTTTCATCATCTTAGAAAAGTCTTTTGGCTTGGAGGTCAATATAAAACTTATAGAAGACTTTCCAAACTTTATAAAAAGTATTCATTGGCCTCGATATCATTTCTGGAATAAAAGATATGGAATATTGATCACAGGGTACAAGATAGTTCAAAACTGGAGTATGAAACTCAGTTCTGTTCCAGCTGACCATCCAGTATAAATTCAAAATTTTCATACAGTAAAGGTCAGTACCAGGATTTTAGTTGAATACAAAAGTTTTAGTTCACTTCATAGCCTTTCCATATTATACTTTCACACCTCCAAGTGAGCTCTGGATTAAAAGTTATACCGGTTTGAAGTTGACTAAACTTTTCTGGAAATTTTGACAGAACCTCCCCTGTATATGTGGTTATCACCCATGATTTATACAGGTATATCAAAACCATATATTGAGGTAATGACAAAATAAACATGGTACAACATCATGTTAACATCCCAGAAATAAAATGGTTCATCCTTACAAAGTTGTTATACAGGTCAAAGAGCGCAAATTCCAAACTATGCACAAATAGTTCCTGGTTCTGGACTGCCAGAACAGTGTTTGCGACAAATGGAATTAGACACAGCTATTGCAAGGTTCAGTCCAAGAGTCGAATAGAAAGTTGATAGGTGACTTCCTAATATTTCCATAAATGTATATATATGACTATGTCACCTTTTTGGATTAAGAGTTATAACTATCTAAACTTCACAGATTGAGTAAAGGGTTTCTGCCAGCAGCCCTGCAGATCTCCATATTGGACCCATAATTTTATTTGGTTCAACGTCAAATTAGGGAACACTTTGAATTACCATGTTGTAGAGCTGATTCTCCCCTTTCCAAATATGTATCATAATGGTTCAAGAGTTTTTTCTACAGGAAGTTATGCCAAAAATACATAGACTTTTGCAATGGTATAGGCATCTGGAGTAGTTTTGGTAGAGTTCAAATATCACCAGGTTATCAAATCTTTCTGTCTTAGTGGTTAACAGAAAGCTTGTAGAGGACTTCAAGAGCTTTCCATCCATCTAGCATACCCCTGTGTTCTCTAACAACTAACCAAGATTGCAACCTAGCGAAATTGAGCAAACTTCTGCCAGAAACAAAGAATCTTGGTTCTACACCTTCATCGAGTCAGAATTTTATTTATGGAGTCCAAAACATTCCAGCAACTGATAGTCAAACTTTCCAAAACATAATGAATTCATACTATCGTGGGGGGTGGTCAATGTATCAAAGGTGATGCTAACGGTACTACCTGACTCACCAAATAAAAGCTAACCGGTATATCCGGATACGTCTATAGGTGACCCTAGTATCGTTCACTCGCAAACGTGTTCTACACGGTTCGCTGCCGTAGTTAGTTTAATGTAGAAGACAAACAATCCCCTTTCACTCCTTAACACCTCAAGGGCGGCACGGGGAAACACGATAGACAGTGACAATAATATATATGAAAGTAAATGTATACGACTCTGGTGTGAGTCGCCCTCGAGCGAAGTCACGTCTCGAGGTACATGGTTGTACTACATCTGTACAGCAAAGACTCCCGCACGAACTGGCTTATACACGCTCGAGCATACGTGTTTCGCATGCTCCCATAGAACATGAATAGTTCTAGAGACACATTCTATTGGGTTATCCACCACCCATGGGGGCTCCCACTAATTTTGTGTCACGCTGGGGTACCGCATGTCATATATTCTCGGAAACATGGAAAGTTTCAGAGACTCATATTGATTTTCCGTGCCAAGCCACATAAACAATCATATACCACATCTTGTATGGAAGAGCTTACCGAGATTGATCCACTCTCGGTGGCGTATCTTACCTCTTACCTGATGTCAGAGCGTCGTTACAGAATATAATAACAAGTAGGTTAGTATTGCCACCTTTATATCTTATACTAGTAATACTAATTAGTGGCCATATAACTATTTCCTCACTCATATACTCCTAAGTTTTTGAAAATATGCTCCTTTCAGGCACACTGTTCCCAATGATGCTCTGATACCATGCTGTGGGGACCAGGGTCCCGTCATTCAAGGATTGGTGTCGTGCGATGCGACACCCAACAATGTACATGAAAAGAACCAAAATAAAATACAAACCAAGTCTTTTATTTATAAACACGGCGGAAGTTTTTACAAAACTAAACGAAGAAAAGAGTCTATACATCATAGCTACGCTCTCAACTCTAGCATGCAGGGCTCCCACTTATCCGTGAACACTCATGAGGGTAAGGCGTCGTCGTCAGGCCCTTCATTAATGGTATAACCTGCAAAAACTTGTTAACTGCAAACGTGAGCATAAGGCTCAGCAAGACTGACCCGTCTCACTAGACATATGCAAGGTAAAGACTGAACATAGGTAGGAAATAGCATAAGTAGATTCGCCTACAAGTGAATTGTTATAGTCATGTTTTAAGTAGCAAATGACATTCCTCAGGCATGGCAGATCATAGACACCACAATCAAACAAGAAATGCTTTGCCGATGATATGACATGCCCAAAGCACATAATGCTATTACAGGTTAAGTGTTTGGAAACTGGAAACTTTAATTGTGCTATCTCTAAGTCACACAAGTTGCAATACAATAATAATCAGGGCAACAATACATAATAATTCAACTACTCTTTATTACTACGTCACGACGCAGTGAACAAGCGGTAATCAAATAACCGTGAGGGACGGGATTGCAATCAGTAGACACCTGGATAACACGTCACATACACCCATTTCAAAAGTGGAGCGAGTCACACTTCAGTACTGTAAAATCCCACTTAATTCTAAATATGAATTTCAGTGGTCAGTTAAATTCGAATTTAATTGGGTTGAAGATATGGTCATGTACATAAACTTGAACATATTCGATTCCTTTTTCTTCTCATGTTTTAAATTCTATTAACATGAGAAACATACTTCACCAATAATCTTAAAATAATTCAAGTATCATCTCTGCAAAATTTTGGAGTATTTTAATGGGGTTTTCTTGGGCAAATCAATTTATAGTACCTCATATACTCAAATAAACAAATAGCATATAGCTACTGTATACACATGCCCTGTCAAGAACATTCAAATATGAGGCTATAAATTTTTCTATAGTCTTCTAAAATTGCAAATAAGCTCCTTGAAAAGTTTCATGAATTTTGGAGTCCATTTGTTATTTTATTTGAGACGATCAGCAAATTTGAATCAAGATTAAATTCAAATTCAAAATCTGGTCAAATATACTTGAACATAAATATCTAAACACACCTTTGTGTTCAGCACATTTTTCTTGACTTAGCCATGAAGTTTCATGATTTTTGGAGTTCATTTACTATTTCTAAATGAATTACTAAAGTGGCAGTAGCTGTAAGGCTGACTGGCGAGGCCCACCAGTCAGCAGCCCACGTGCGCCGCAATCCAGCGCGCGCCACCGCGACGGCGTGCATGCCCAGCATGACAGCAGCGAGCTGTTTCCATTTGAGCCCTATAAATCTCGCCCTTGCTCCTCCTTATCACTCCCCCGGTCGAGATTATCGTCTTCCCTCACGCTGAGCCGATGGTCTGCGCCATTTTCGCCCCGCGCGCAAGATTCCGACCTCCGGCGCCGCGCGCCCGTTGCCGGCCAACCGGAAGCCTCTCGCGCCAAGCTTTCAACAGCGAGGTTGTTCCCCACTCCCTCCTCTGTCCTCTGATTCAATCCTTTCGTTGTTTAGTTGACGTTTGGCCGATATTTTGGAAGCTAACCTGAAGCTCGCCGTCGAGGTTGTCGTTCGCCGTCTCTGCTCCATGGTGCCAGGCTACTGCAAGCAGTTTCGTGCTTCGACTTCAATAGCAAAGTGGTGCGCCTGGACATGCTCTGCATGACGGTGAAAGCCGTTCCTCATTTACGTGAGTATCGAGCAAGTTATCTAAGTTTTACTCTCGGCCAAAGCTTATGAACTTGCTCGGTTTTTCATTCAATTCGAGTTCCACACTTAATAACTCTCCACAATTGATAGCAAATAGTTTCTACACTTCCTTGTGCACCCTCTCGAACTGGAATCACCAAAAATGATAGACCGTAGCTCGAGAATCACAAGTTCTTCCCTCCGCCATTAAGAAGTTACCTCTGTCGTCGTCGACGATTGTTTTGCTGGCCGTTGCACGACGATCTCACCTTCCCATCACCTTCCTCATGGTTCCAGAAGATTTCCCCAGCCTTTTTCGAAGAGTTTTAGCCACGGAGCGACGGTTCTGACATGGCCGGAACCCTAGCTGCCGCCGCCGCCGATGCGCCGCTGTTTCCGACCGTCGGCAAGCCTCACCGACCCCACCATCGTGCTCAGCGCAGAATTTTAAGGTTGGGCGCCCAAGATTAAGTGCTGCAGTGGCCAGAAACTCAGATCCGGCGAGGCTCGCCGGAGCACGCCGCCGTGGGAACCGCGAGCGCCGCCCGCGCACTGTTGGGCCGAGGAAGACGAAGGTGTGGCAGGGGCCACACGTCAGTGAGCGTGTTCCTTGGTTCGCGGATCTGCTGTGGCTGCGGGATTCCGTGTGGCTACGTGAGAAAAACCGTGTGCACCCGTGTGTTGCTTTGACCAGAGCATGTCACGTCAGCTGGTGGGGCCCAGGCGCTATTGTTTTGAATTCAAATTAATTCAAACAATTCCAGATTTGGCTCCAACTTAGAAAATTCATAACTATCTATAGACTGCTCCAAAAATCTTCAAACAAAATTTTTTTGAGAGCCCTTGAGCTCTAGTTTCTGTTAGTACCAATTAGGTTTTGTGAAACTTACTTTTAAATTCAGTAGAAAACAATCTTTCCAAATAAAAATACAATTTTTCCAGATGAACTTTCCGCTGGAAAAATTTCCAAAATTCACATATAATACAATGTCCTATTCTTGATTACCAGAAAAAGTTTGGAAGCCATTGCACCTACATAACCCTCTGTATAATTCAATTACAATTTTCAGTCATTGAATTATTACATATGTTCCGTTGCTTTAGTGTGTCCTAAATTTGGACTGAACCTTTCCTTAGTCATACACCAGTCCCTGTAAAAATTTGGGATTTAATTGACTTGGTCTCCTGGTTCTAATTCAGTTGTCAACTTAATGTTAATTGAAAAGCAAAAATTCAGATATAAAATAATTCCAGAAATTCTTGCCAACTTTTAAATTTAATATCTCCTTCACCAAGGCTTAGAAATTTATAAAACCAATTTTCCTAGAACCAGAACAACATCCTATATCATGATCATCAACTGGCAGCTATGTTCAAGCTACAATTTCTTCTCTAAAATTCTTGGAAGTTTATTGCTTGCCATAATTTTAGAGACAACAAACTACTTTGATCATCTCCTGTTCTTTGCAAGAGTATCCCTTGTAGTCTCTAACCTCTACCATAAAAATCCCAAAGCCATAGAAGATCATTCACTCACTATAACCATAGTTAGAAGCTTATGAACTATATCTACATTCTAATTTACTAGCATTCATATATGCATGTCGTGTAGTGATCGATATTGACGAGGAGTGTCGCTTGGAGGAGGAGGAGGCCAGGGTGTCCACTTGAAGTCCTTGGCGTAGTCTTCAGAGAAGGACCCTTAACAATTGACATTTAATCGAGTCACAAACTAAGGCAAGCCCCAATTTGCATTTAAGAGCTTTTCAAAGTTTTCCCAGTTTATTCACTTACGTCTTCAGTTGATATTGTGCATTTACGTATAAGGTGTTTGATACTCCACTTGCATGACCACAAATCCCATGGGTTGGTTGGAACGGGTTACAGTTTGACCTGTAGTAACTGCTTTGCTAATGTATAGGAAATCCGGTAGAAGTCGAGTAGTTGGAATCTACTCACGAGATAGGAATAACACTTCACATGAGGGTGGAAGATTAAAAGTGGCTTATGAAATGAATACGAGACTGGGCAGGGGGAATAGGAGTCGATGAGATGGAATCTCAGGCGCATAGCCCTGCCTATGTCGCTTGAGGACCGTGCCGTATGCGGCACCATTGGGCAAGCTTGAACTGTACCGTTTGCATAATGGTATATGGGCCCATTAAACTGATGTAACTCCAGACTGTAGTGTGGAGACTCCTCGGTTGTCCTTGATGGAGATGCGAAGGCATAAAGGTGTAAATCTTCTAGCGGGCAACTTCGACGTGTCCGTGTAGGGGACCTTTTGCTCGGGATGAAGAGGTTTGTCAACATTGGGGTCTTGGGTGAAAGGTGGCCACGTATGATGCGGGAAGGAGAGCACGTATGTGTCTCCCATGCGGGTGTGCGTGTCGTGCAGTCTGGGTGTGTCCTGATTGCAATCATTGTCCCTCACGGTAATAGAGTACCACTTGTCCGTCGCTGTCGAACGTAGTAAATACTAAAGAAGCCAGAAAATATGTTGTAATGAATTAATTGCTTTGCAACCTTGTATGACTTAGAGATAGCAAAATTAAAGTTTACAGTTTCCCCATACTTTAGCTGTAATAGAATTATGTGCTTTGAGCACGTCATATCATCGGCAAAGCGTTTCTTGTTTGTTTGTGGAGTCTATGATGTGCCGTGCATGAAGAATGTCATTTGCTACTTAAAACATGATTATAAGGATCCACTTGTAGGTGAGTCTATTTATGCTATTCCTTACCTATGCTTAGTACTCACCCTTGCATATGTCTAGTGAGACGGGTTAGTCTTGCTGAGCCTTATGCTCATGTTTGCACTTTAACGATTTTTGAAGGTATTAAGTTCATTTTTGATGTTCATACATGAGATCTCAAGGTATCAAGATAAATCTCATGTGAACCACGCCGCTGCTGAATGTTCTTCTTGTTGCTAATGAGAAGCGTCCTAGGGCATGGACGTCTTCTCTCCTGCTTAGTTAGGTGAGATTATGAGTATGTATTTTTTCGCTGCGAGTGTACCCTTGTGGTACACTCTTTTGTAAACTCTCCTTATTATGAAATGAAAACTTTACATGTTTTGGTATCCTTTTCGTGTGTGCTGTTAGGTGCCGCATCACACGGTACCACCCAATGAGATCCTCGGATGTGTGGACTTCGGTCCCCACAGACATGGTATCAGAGCTTCATTGGGAATAGCCGCTCGAAAAGAGCCTATTTTCGAAAACTCCGAAGTAGTCGAGTGAGGATTAGCTATATGCCCATTAAGGACTATTATTAGTATAAGTTATAAAGGTGGTAAACTAACTTATATGTTATTAATTCTATAACGATGCTCCGACGTCAGGTAAGAGGTAAGGTATGCCACCGTAAGCGGATCAATTGTGGTAAGCTCACCATGCGAGAGGTAGCATGGAAGTTTTCCATTGCTTGGCACAGAAAAGTTAATAGGAGTCTCTGAAACTTTCCATGTTTCTGAGAACCTATGACACGCGGTACCCCAGCGTGCTTCAAAGTTAGTGGGAGCCCCCATTGGGTGGTGTATAACCCGATAGTATGCCTCTCTAGAATCATTCATATTCTATGGGAGCATGTGAAACATGTATGTCCGAGCGAGTATAAGCTGGTTCGTACGGGAGTCTTTGCTGTACAGACGTATTTACAGCCATGTACCTCGAGACATGACATCGCTTGAGGGCGACTCACACCCAAGTCGTATACGATTACTTTTGTATATATTATTGTGACTTCCTGTCGTGTTTCCCCGTGCCGCCCTTGAGGTGTGAAGGTGTGAAAGGGGATTGTTTGTCTTTTGCAGCATTGACTACGGTAGTGACCCGTGTAGCACACGTTTGCGAGTGAATGATATTAGGATCACCTATAAACGTATTCGGATATACCGGTTAGAATTTTCTTTGGTGAGGCACGTAGTACCGTCGGTATCGACTTTGATACTTGACCATACCCAACGTCAGAATTGTTGCATTACATTTTGGAAAGTCCAACTACCAGTTGCTGGTAGGTTTTGGACATTGCAAGGTGAATATCACTCATAACTCGTGAATAATCAAGGTTCTTTATTTCTGGCAGAAGTTTGCTCAACTTCGCCAGGTCGTAATCTTGGTTAGCTGAAAAATAACATAAGTATATGATATATGGATAGAAATATCATCAAGTCCACTACAAAGTTTATTTTGGTCTTTAGGACTGAAAATGATCCTACCTCGGCGTAATCTGAACTCCACAAAAACTACTACGAATGTCTTATCCAATTACACAGTCTGTGTATTTTCACCATAACTTCTTGTAGAAAAATATTCTGTCCTATTGTAATACATATCTGGAGAGGGCAGAAGCATCACTACAACTTTGTAAATTGAAGTGTTTTCTAATTCGACACTGAACCAATCCAAATCCCAAGTTGAAACTGGTACACTGCAGATCTGCTGGCAGAAAACCAGTCAACTCATCTGTCGACTTTAGACAGTCATATATCCTAATATTAAAGCTTGACATAGTCATATGTATACATTTCTGGAAATCTTATAAAGTTCTCTATCAACTTTATATTCAACTCCTTGTCTGAATCTTTAATTACCAGAGTCCAATTCCAATTGTCGTAAACGCTGTTCTGGCAGTCCAGGACCAGAAATCATTCGTGCATAGTTGGAATTTGCGAGCTTTGACCTGTATAACGACTTTGTAAGCCTGAAAAAAATCTATTTCTGGAATATTAACATGATTTGGTACCATGTTTATTTTGTCGTTACCTCAAGATATTGTTTTGATATACCTGTATAAACTGTGGACAAAAACCCACGTATACAGGGGAGGTTCTGTCAAAATTTCCAGAAAATTTTAGTCAACTTCAGACCTGTATAACTTTTAAACCAGAGCTCACCTGGAGGTGTTTGAGTACAATCTGGAAAGGTTATGAAATGCTATAAAACTTTTGTTTTCGACTCAAATCCTATTCCTTCCATTTACTGGGAGCAATTTTCGAATTTATACAGGATGGTCTGCTGGAACAGAACTGAAGTTCATATTCCAGATTTGAACTGTCTTGTAACCATTAATCAAGTTTCTATATCTTCCATTCCAGAATTGCTATGGGGGCAAAGTAATACATTATGGGAAGGTTTTTGAGTTTACTATAAATTTGTAGTTGAACTCCAGACCAAATTCTGCATTTAACTGTGAGAAATAATTACGTTTCTACAAACTGGTCTGATGGACCAGAAACTGGACGGCGTACCAGTATGCGATATTATCAACTCAATTCGTTTTAGTTTCACCTTCTTATGTCACTCATCAGGTCTAGGGGTGATTACTCCACATGATTTATTAACGTAAAGTTGAAACACCATGTTAAGTGATTGGTGGGCAGTATCACTTATTTGGGTCTAGTTCAATGTTTTAGTCTTTATCTACACCTAGCATAATGCATTGTTAAGTGATGCATATTACGGTCTTTATCATGACTCCAGTTGGTATTGCAACTTTGGATCTTCACCATAATGCTCACTCTTGCAGCATGGATCACACTCATTTTGAGGGTGAACCGGGTAATTCTGCTCATGGTGGAGATGACTCAACTCTACCACCAGTGCCATCATCAACCGGATTTGCAGAAGTCTTAGCAAGGATGACCGAGTCTCTGCAGACGTTGGTACAATGGAGTGTACAACCTGAGGCTCGACCACTTGATCAACCTCAAGTCACATATCTGGATTTCTTGGCAACTCAACCACCAGTTTTCACAGAAGCCTGGGAACCATTGGAGTTGGAACATTGGCTCCGGGTGATTGAAGCCAAGTTTGAGTTACTCCAGTGTGATGCGCATCAGAAGGATTTATTTGCCGCTCAACCACTTCACGGATCTGCAAGAGCTTGGTGATCTCAATATCTCACCACTCTCCCTGACAGTCATCGTGTGACCTGGGCGGAGTTCCGTGATGCTTTTCGTGCACACCACATTTCTATAGGGATGATTAAAACCAAGTTGGAGGAGTTTGTGGAGTTAAAGCAAGGAGAAATGGGTGCTTATGAATACTCCAAGGCATTCAATCGTTTGGCTCAATATGCGCCTGAGTATGTGAATACCGAGGCGTTGAAGTGCGATTGTTTCTTTCGAGGACTGAACGCCGAGCTTCGAGCTCGACTGGTGTTATTCAATAATGGAAACTACAATGACTTGGTTGGTGCCGCTATTGTTCAGGAGGATGCAACTCTTCGCTATCAGGCAGAGAAGAGGAAGAGGAAGACATCACTGAAGATTATCAGTGATATTCCTCAGGAGGAACGAGCGGTATATTGCTTACCGTCCGGTCGACAGCTTTGGCCGAGTGAGCAACCACAACAGGTTCGGTATCACTCCTATCCAGTGGAGACCTTACTTGCACCTCAACAAAGCGTGCAAGTGTGTCCTGATTCTCCACCGCAGCAGTATGATCTCACTCTTGCATCCTAATCTCTGCAAGATGTGCATGTGGTCAGTCCACCCCAATTTAGTGGAAAGCACAGAATGCATTTAGCACGGGAACGTCGCAAGATGGAACGTGACCGTGTCCAATTGTCCTTTTCCAAGAATTCTGATCAGCACTGTCGGTGGTTTGGATCCGGCAGATCTCCCGACACTACTAAAGTGTTAGAGGAGTTTGATGTTCGGTGTGGGCGCGCGGAGATTCAAGAAGGTGAATTGTAAATGGCACAAGAGACACGGAGATTTACGTGGTTCGGGCCGCCTGAGCGTAATACCCTACTCCACGGGCATGTTGGTGTTGTATTAGCTGTATGAGCTTGTGACGAGTGTCTATGGCACGTGTGTAGCGTCACTGAACGTGTAGAGTCCGTCATCGGCCTGTCCTTTTATAGTACAAGGGCAGGCCGTTACAAGTTAGCCTAGCCCAACATGTGGCCCCGGCGGTTACTAGTATTGATACTCATTCAACATGTTTAATTGTCCTTAATGACCAGGTAATGGGCTTTGACAACACCGTTACTGGTAATTAAGGTCATCCGATCGTGTGTCATTAATATGGTATTAATGACACTTAATCGGGTCTTGAAAACCTTGATTCCCCTTTGAAGATCCGGAGCCGTTGTGGAGTCTTCCAGAGGTTAGAGGATGAAGATCCGACGATTGGACACGTGGCAGCTCCGGAGCATACTGTGGGAAACAGGTAGCTCCGGAGCTACCTGACACGTGTCAGGTCCGGAGCTTCTCTTGGTCTGGGGTTAAGTCCGGAGGTGCCATTTCGGTACATAGCCCGGAGCTTCCCCCTTGTGGGCGGTAGCTCCGGTTTGATAGTACACGTGGCGACCCCGGGATTAACCATGTTGGAGAAGCGGGTCCGGTTATATCTGACATGTGGGCCTCCGAAAGTCTTCAAATCAAGTAGATGACTTTCCTTTGAGATCTTTGTAACCTCAAGGGGTGTACGGTTTCTAGGGTACCGACAGTGGCCCCCTGGACCCACCTCTGGGGAAGACCCCTTGGGTGAAGTCATTCCGCCGGAGGTGGGTCCATCCTCGTGACTTTTGAACTGAGTCTTCAAAGGTCTTCAGAAGTGCCGTTGGCGAGGGTTTGGAGTTAAATACTCACCATGTGGCGTATCCCGCGTGCAGCAGATGAGATCTTTGGCGTGCGGATCTCACGCAATTGAAGGTCGCCGGTTCCCGATACAAAAACCGTATCGGTTCCGCGCGCCTTGTCAGGCCGCCGCCTTCGGGTTTCCCGCCTCATGATGACAACCGTTCGCCTGGGTAAGAACCTCGACTTGATCATCGGGGTGGTCCCGGGCCCCCTTGTCATCGGCTGGGTGGAATTTTTGAATGGTATCTTCAACTTCTTTGCGGTTTCCATCCAAGCGTTGCGAGGGCTTACTTAAGAAGGAAAGCGCGCACCGTCTGGAGTTCTTTATGCCTCTCATCTGATCTTGCGCTCAAACTCCCGACTTGTGCTTCACTTTTCCTCTCTTGCCTTGTTGTGCTGCGATGGAGTTGGGTCTTCGCGAGAGTCGTTTGAAGACCAATGGCTACCTGAAGAAGGTCCGGACCCTCATGGGATGGTCCTCGGACTTCTTCAACCGCTCGGTCCGTGCCGGGGGAGAGCTCCCGTTTGAGAAGGAGCACTCCGGCGAAATGGTGTACTTCTCCTCGTACGCCATGGTGGGGTTGATCCCACCTTTTTCCTCCTTTTTCTTGATGCTGTTGGACTTTTATGGTCTGCAGCTATACCACCTTGGCCCTCACTCCATTCTCCTCGTGTCTATCTTCGTCCACTTTTGTGAGATGTGGGTGGGCATCCCCCCTGCATTGAACTCTTCCGGACCTTCTTCACCGTTTATACCACCGGTAGGAGCAATGAGTACCTTGGCTTCTACTACTTCGTGAAGCACAAGAAGTGCCCATTCAAGTACCTTCGGTCGTTTCCCTATGGGAAGTGGGATGACTAGAAGAAGGACTGGATAGTCATCCAGGTGGAGGAGCACGAGAGGCTAGAGCTGCCCGAAGGCCTCCCCAACATTGACACGACGATCTGGAGTGAAGCTCTGGTGCTGGCGGACGCCTTCAACCCTGTTCTGACCAGGATCCGTCAGTGTGTGGAGGGTGGACTAACCCCTCAGGCGGTGTTTTGTAACTTCCTGGTCAACAGGTGGGCACCGCTGAAGAGGAGAGAAAAACTCGCTTGGGCCCTCAACAGCGTGATGGACGACGATCGGGTCGAGACCGGGCTGAAGTCCAACTTGGTGGGGACAACCCTGGAGTTTCATCTCAAGAAGTTCCAGCACGGCATCGACGTCGAGGGTGACGATCTGACTCAGCCATCAGCTTTTCTTCCTCTGAACGTGGAAGTTGAGTTCAGCAGGGAGCTCCGGCGGAAGATGCCCGTACTTGACGACCTTGGTGTCGTCGAGAGAAGATCAACCACCAGGGTGGCGATCCCTGGAGTGTCCGAAGGTGGCTCCGACCCTGCCCCGAAGCCAAGGGCCGAGGTCGTCGGCAAGGGCAAGGAGCTGGCGGACGAACCCCTGAGCCGGAAGAGGAAGCTGCAGCATGCCGACGGAAGGTCCGTCAGGCCTGACACCTCTGCATTGGCTCCTTCTCCCCGGGGGGGGGGGAGGTCTTCTGCAACCGCGGCGACTGTACCCGCAGTGGGATCCTCCTGGGGAGCTAGCTCCGGGCATGCGACTCCAGCACCGGGGCCGGTTGAGGCCTCCAAGTCTGGAAGTTCTTCCCGATCGAGAGGATCCTCGACCAGGGAAACGCCCGTGGTTTCTACGAGTTCCGAGGGGCCTTCTGGAGCTTCCACGCCGGCTATGACCAGCCCAGAACGCCCGGGAAAGAGGTTCCGCGCAAGCTGGTGCGGAAGCCTCCCAAGGTAATTTTTAATCTTTACCTTGGACAGTTGTTTTGTTATAGTAACTATTTTTTAAGTTTCTTCATCCATCATATGCAGCGTTCCCAAGAACAGTAGTGAGGCTCCACCCTCAGCTACAACAGCTGAAGCTGTGAGGGCGGGGGCTTCTGCTCCTGTCTTGGTGCCGCCCCAAGTGGTGGCCGAAGCTGCGACAGCTCCAGCGCCGACTGTCGTGGTCATGGACCTCGACTCATCCCCAGAGACTCCCGTGGTAGCGCCGGACCACGGGAGAGAAGATGCGCCAGCGGCACCTGTCCCGAAGGTTGAAGTTCCGGGTCCTGGTGCTGAAATGATGGAAGCTCTGGCTGTTGAGCCGGAGGAAGCAGTAATCCCGGACTCAGATCCAGAAATTGTCGAAGCCCCGGCGGTTGAGCCGGAGGTTATTGAAACCCTGGCGTGCGCGCCGGAAGCTGAGGAAGTTCCGGTAGTTGGGCCGGCTACCTCTGAAGCACCGGCTGCAGAGCCGATCATTATTGGAGCTCTGGCCGCAGGGCCAGTCGATGTTGAAGATCTTCCGGCTCCCGAGCTGGTTGTTGAAGAGGTGTCGGAGCCCGAGCCCCCATCAAAGGAGGTGCCCAGACCGGAGCCAGCAGCGGCCCCTGCTCCGGAAGTGACGACGTTGGAGGTACCCGCAGTCGAGCCGGAGTGCCCAAGCGAAGTCGCTGGCCCCCTGCCTGAGGGGGTGAACGAATACCTGGCGGCGGGGCCTTCCTCGATGGCGACTGAGGCCATCCCGGAGGATGGCCCTAGTGGCATGGAGACCCAAGGGACCACTCTTGTGGAGTGGGACCCAATTTTTGTATCTGAAAACCCGCTGGAACCAGCGGGGAAGACCCCAACTGGTCCAAAACCTATCCCGTTGTCACTGTCTATTGACAACGCATGTTCCAGTCTGCGTCAAGTTCAACTGGCCTTCTTCCACGACAGCAAGGCTCTTGAAGAGGAGCGCCAAACACTTAGGCGGTGGCGTAACCGGCTCTACTTCGAGACCAAGCTGGCGCAGTCGAGGCTAGCGGACGACAAAGAGCGGATCAAACGGGAGAAGGTCCGCCTGGAATATTAGGGCAAGTTATTGGATGACAGGGAGAGTATGACTCGTGCCCTCGATGCTCAATCCCGGGAGATCTACGAGCAGACCAAAGCAGCTAACAGTGCGGCCGATGAACGCCAAGAAAGGCTTGAGGCTATTAACACTACACTCATCAAGCGCCAGGAGGCACTTGAAGAGAGGGAGAAACGGCTCGAAGATGAAGAGCAGAAACTCCTAGAGCTGCGGGATGACATCCTGAGGAGGGAGGAGGAGCTCACCGAGAAAGTTGCTCTGGCTGACAAGGGCCTCGATGAGCGCGCCAAGAAATTGGAAGAGCACTGCCATGAGGAAGAGGAGAAGGCCTGGGTGCGAGGGCAGGAACTCTACGAGCAAGAGTGTGCCCTTACCGCCAGGGAGAAGAAAGTGAGGGGCAGGGAGAAGGACCTGGTCGACCGGCGGAACAAAATCCACCTCCGGGAGGAGGAGCTCGGAAAACTCGAAAAGCGGGTTGCTGAAAAGATTCAGCAAAACGCCAAAGAAGTTGAGTGCCTCGCTCGCGAGAATTCTGAACTGGTGACGGCCAGGAGATCCTTGGAAGAAATAAAGGGCTTGAGGACTGCAGACTCCCTACAGATTTGGGAGTTCCTGGGCAAGGCCAACGACGCGCTGACACCTATGGGCTTCAGCCCCGTGCGCCCGGATGATCTGGAGCCGGAGCCGGACCTGGCGTTGCAGGCGTTGAGCTCGACAGGCAGCAAACTCTCCAAGGTGGGCAATGTCATCGCGGACCAATTGGAGGTTGAGGGGCAATCCCTGGCGAAGAACGTCGCAGAATATGTGCTAATGTGCTACACCAGCCGGAACTCCCAATTTCCTCTGGACCCGGTGCTCGAAGGTCCGGTTGAAGGAGAAGGCAAAGCTGGCCGAGCCAACGTATCGGAGGTTGCCCAGAAGATCGCCCAATTCTTCCATAGGGTCTAGGACCATCTCTGTAGTTCTCACTTGTATTTTCTCTTCTTCTTCCTCAATTTTGTAATCCCTTGTCTCCAGATGTAATCCCTTGTCTCCAGATGAATGAAATCCCCAAATTTTTGTGAATTTCACTTTTTGTCTTCAAAACTTTTGTCTTCACTTGGCCCCCTGGTAGATGTACACAATTTGATTGTGAACATGTACCAAGAGGATATTGCGTTTTGTTGAAGACTCATTTGCTCCGAACTTGTAGAATTTAGGTCCGAAGTCTTCGATAGTGAAGGCCCCCTGAGGTTGTCGGAGCTTAGAAGATCCGGCATTGTCTATCATCGAAGCTTAGTAGCTCCGGCAATAGTCTCTATCAATGCGTAGAGCATCGATAGTTAGTCCTCCGGGGTGTCGGAGCTTAGTAGCTCCGGCAGTGACCTTTGCCAACACTTAGTTTGTTGGCAGCAGACTCCGTTTGCGAGGTCTTCTCACCATCTTTTATTTAGCGTCGACGGCTGGCCCCCTAGCTTTACTGGAGCTTGATTACTCCGATGATGCTCGTTTTCAATGCGTAACATCGATTACAAGTCACCTAGGGGAGTCGGAGCTTTGTTAGCTCCGACTTTTCTCCATCAACGTAGATTTTATTTTTCCTGCACTCTTAAGCCAAGAAAAATAGTAAAATTCGTTTCTTGTCTATAACTTCATCGCGGCTTACGATTCTCAAGAAGATTTTAAGTCAAATGCGATTCTAATTACAACCGAATGTGTTGTCTTTTCTTCTAGATCCAACTGTACATGGACCCGCCTTACTTCGGCCTGCCGGGGTGTAGGTAGAGTGGCGTACTTAGGGTGCTTGACCAGGCTAAGTCGATAGCACACTCCAGCCCTAGATTGGCTTGGTGGCTTTCAGGCGAGTTGGCCATGAACAATATTTGAATCCAAAAGAATTGACAATACAACTCGTATCGTATATGAACCGGTCGAACTAAAATTTCTTAAGAATTGCACGTCTTTGTTATAGACAAGAAAGAGAAAAATAAAAAATGTTGAGCCTGTACAAAATAAATGCACGTGGAGTCTGTTTCACATGAAGATATCTTTCATTATAGGTCCGGGGTACAGGGGAAACAAGTACACTCTTAGGGTACGGAACCAGGCTAAGCGTGTTTCATTTCTCGTTTGACCCAGGGTAGCTAGCCACACTTTTAGTCCTGAGACTGTGACAAGTGTTGCATGAACTTTGCGGACCTTTCGGGAAAGGTCCGGCTGTTCTCCCGGAGGAACTACCCGACTCTGTACAATGACTCTATAACATACACCCGAAGTTACTACAGACTCACCTCCCTGATATTAAGTGTAGAACTTACGGAGGTGCTCAATATTCCAAGGATTTGGGAGAGGTGTCCCATCCTCGGTAGCCAAGCGAACGCTCCCGGGACGGGATACTTTAATCACTCGGAAGGGTCCCTCCCAGCTGGGGGAGAGTTTGTTTAACCCTTCTCTAGATTGTATTTTCCGTAGCACCAGGTTGCCTTCCTCGAGCTGCCGGTTGTGTACATGCCGCTGATGATAGCGTCGAAGGGCTTGGCGGTATCGGGCATTCCGAACAGCTGCTTGGCACCTTCCCTCCTCTAGGAGGTCTAGGTCTTCACGCCGGAGCTGGTCCTGCGTGGCTTCATCGAAGGTCCGGACCCGGAGTGACCCCAAGGTGATTTCTGGAGGAAGGATTGCTTCAGCTCCATACACCAGGAAGAAGGGTGTCTCTCCAGTTGACCGGTTTTGAGATGTCCTGTTGGCCCATAAATTGGGCGGAAGCTCTTCAATCCAATTGGCTCCATGTTTTTTCAAGCGCTCATAGGTGCGCATTTTGAGTCCTTTAAGGATTTCAGCATTTGCTCTCTCGGCTTGGCCATTGCTGGCTAGGTGAGCTACGGAGGCGTAGCAAACTTGAATGCCGAGGTCTTTGCAATATCCTTGAAACGCAGAGCTTGTGAATTGGGTCCCATTATCAGTGATGATTTTGTTTGGGACTCCAAATCTGCATACAATGGACTGCAAAAAGTTGATAGCAGATTGCTTGTTGATTGTCACAACTGGAGTTGCTTCCGGCCACTTGGTGAACTTGTCAATGGCGACGTACAGGAACTTGTAACCTCCGACGGCTCTTGGGAAAGGTCCCAAGATGTCCATCCACCACACAGCGAAGGGCCATGTAGGAGGTATCATTTGTAGGGGCTGAGCCGGTGTGTGAATTTGCTTTGCATGAAATTGGCATGCTTCGCATTTCTTCACCAGCTCAGTTGCATCCTGGAGTGCTGTAGGCCAGTAGAAGCCATGCCGAAAGGCTTTACCAACCAGCGTGCGGGAAGACGTGTGGTTCCCACACTCACCTCCATGGATTTCTGCGAGGAGCTCGCAGCCTTCTTCCCTTGTGATGCATCGCATTAGGATGCCGTTGGCACCGCATCGGTAGAGATCCCCTTCTACCAACGTGTATCTTTTAGCCAATCTGACTACCCGGTCAGCGGACACATCATCATCAGGAAGGATGTTGTCTTTCAAGTAGTTCCGGATCTCCGAGATCCATGCATCAGAACTAACTTGAGCATTTGAGTCTTGCGTGCTGGGTTGCTCGGAGCTTCCGGCAGCACCTACGACTCTTGATGGCTGCCATGGTAACAAGGCCATCGGGACCGTCAGCTTCAGGATGCTGATCTCGCCCCCTTCGCTCAGTTCGGCAGGCTGAGCTGTGGGTTTTGACAACCTCTGAACAAAATTTCCGTCAGGAGCCGGAGCTCCGGTTGACGCTTTCATCGAGAGTTCGTCGGCTTCAGCGTTGTGGGCACGCTGAACATGGTGGAGATCTAGGACTTCGAAGTCCTTCTGGAGCCTCTGGACTTCAAGGAGGTAAGCAACTAGCTGGAGATTATTGCAGGAGCATTCACCCTTCACTTGCTTAATGATGAGCTGTGAATCTCCCTTGACCAGCAATTGCTTGACACCGTATGATAGTGCCACCTTTAATCCGTAGATGAGTGCTTCGTATTCCGCCATGTTGTTGGTCGCCTTGAAGTCAAGGTGTACCATGTATTTCACCTTCTCCCCGGTTGGTGCGAGGAGAAGGACTCCAGCTCCGGCCCCCTGCTTTTGCATGGAGCCATCGAAGTAGAGGGTCAAATGAGGCTCAGTGAAGACCGGAGCTTCGTGTTCCGGCTTTTGCTCACTGGGACCCCCAGGGTTTGATGGAGAGGGAGTCCATTCTGCCATGAAGTCTGCCAATGCTTGACTCTTGACTGCTTGCCTTGAAATGAATTCGGGATCGAATTTAGCCAATTCCGCTGCCCACTTTGCAATATTCCCAGTTGAATTGGGATTATGCAAGATTGCTCAAAGTGGGTAAGAGAACACCACTGAGATTTTGTGATCTTGGAAATAATGGTGAAGCTTCCTGGAGGCAATAAGAACTGCATAGAGCAGCTTATGCACCTCTAGGTATCGAGTCTTGGCATCATGTAGTACTTCACTGATGAAGTACACTGGGCGCTGAATGGTCCGGACCCTCCCGGAGGGGCCCGAAGCTTCCTCTTCACTGACCCGGATCCTCCCGGAGGGATCCGGAGTTTCTTCGGGGGCCTCCGGGTTCTGGCTGGAGGAACCCGGAGCTTCTTCAGAAGTGACCTGGACCCTCCCGGAGGGGTCTGGGTCTTCTGGAGTGGTTTCTTGTGGATTCGAATCTGGGAGCTGGGACCCAGAATCGCTTTCAGGAACCTCCGGACCTTCCCGAAGGGGTCTGGATTCCTGAGTATGGGGTAGCTGTGGTCTCTCCGCAACCAGAACCATACTGACAACTTCGTCAGTAGCTGAAATGTAAAGCAACAAAGGCTCACCAGGGTTCGGAGCTACTAGAGTTGGTAGGGTGGTGAGGAACTGTTTTAGCTCCTGGAACGCCTTTTCTGCTTCTTCAGACCATTGGAATGGTCCGGACTTCATCAATAACTTGAAGAAGGGGAGTGCCCGTTCTGCCAGTCTTGAAATGAATCGGCTGAGGGCTGCTAGACATCCAGTTAGCTTTTGGACATCTTTGATGCGGGCTGGTGGCCGCATGTCTTCAATGGCCTTGATCTTCGCCGGATTAGCTTCTATGCCCCGGTGACTTACCAGGAAACCAAGAAGTTTTCCGGAGCTAACCCCGAAGACACACTTGTCTGGGTTTAGCTTTGTGCGGGTGGCCCGCAGCTTATCGAAGACAGCTTGTAAGGTGTCAAGAAGTGACTCCTTGTTCTTGACCTTGACCACGATGTCATCAACGTACACTTCCACTATGTCTCTAATGAGGTCTTCAAAGGTTTTGTACATAGCTCGTACAAAAGTTGAAGCTGCATTCTTGAGACCAAATGGCATGGTTGTATAACAGTACAATCCATCTACTGTGATGAAAGAGGTATGCTCTTCATCCTCCCTAGACATTCTGATTTGATGATACCCAGAATTAGCGTCTAGGAAACACAGTAATTCGCACCCGGAGGTGGAATCCACTATCTGATCTATAATAGGTAATGGGAATGGATCTTTTGGACATGCCTTATTTAGTGTTGTGTAGTCGATACACATCCGAAGTTTCCCGCCGACCTTGGGCACAACGACTGGGTTTGCCAGCCATTTTGGATGGAAGACTTCTCGGATGAATCCAGCTTCGAACAACTTCTTCACTTCTTGTCGAATGAAGTCTTGTCGCTCTACAGATTGCGTCCGAGGCTTCTAGTGCACAGGCCGGGCGTCTGGATAGATCTTCAGATTGTGCTCAATCACTTCCCTGGGGATCCCAGGCATTTGTGACGGTTGCCAGGCAAACACGTCGACATTAGCCCGGAGGAAAGCGATGAGCGCGAGTTCCTATTTGTCGTTTAATCCTCCCGATATACGGGTGGTCTGAGCGACATCAGAACCGATCTGGACGACTTTGACTGGAATGTCGGTGTCGCCGCTTGGCTGCACACGAGGTGCAGATGTCGAGCCTCATTGATGAATGCTCGGGGGTTTTGGAGCTTGCTCCTGCCTGGAGTCCTCCTCTTGCGTCGTGGTAAGTGCATGGAGTTCTTCCAGAGCAGTTACTCCGGCAATACGATCTCCGCGGATCCGGAGAACGCCTACTGGTGTTGGCATCTTTAACACCAGGTAGCCATAATGAGCAGCTGCCATAAATTTGTACAAGGCAGTCCTACCCAAAATGGCGTTGAAGGGTAAGTTGATCTGAGAAATGTCAAAGACCAACTTCTCGTTGCGATACTTCTCCCGTGTCCCGAAGGTAACGGGGAGAGTAATAGCTCCGAGTGGGGTAATGGCCCCCGAACCTACTCCAGAGAAAGGTCGGGAGGGGTGGAGATCCGAAGGTCGGAGCTGAAGCTTGGTAAAAGCTTCGAAGCTTATGAGGTTAAGCCCTGAACCTCCGTCTACCATGACATGGTGGAGCTGGATGTTATTGATGGTAGGAGATACCATCAAAGGCAGCTGACTTGCTCCAACCATGCTTCGAGGGTAGTCCGAAGTATCAAAAGTGATGGATGTGTCCATCAACTTCCGATGAGGCTCTGGTCTGGCTGTAGGAGCTACAGCAGCCATGTCCCGACGCATAGTCTTGATGACGCGGCGGGAGGTGATGTCCCATGATCCATTAAAGATGGTGTTCATGGTCTTCCGACGCTCGTTGTCAGAGACGTCGGAATCGTCGTCGACGGAGGTGTAGACGGCCTTCAGGACCTTTTTGGGATCCTGAAAACCTAACTCCTCTTCAGCCGGAGCTTCGTCGACTTTTTGTTTTCCTTCCCTCTGTCGGAAAGGAGTTTCTTCCCGGCGCTTGTTGTAGCGCTCAACAAGGTTTTGGACCTCCCGGCAGTCTTCCAAACTGTGGCTGCCCGTTTTGTGAATTGGACACCACACCTTGGGTTTGCCACCGTCTTTAGAAGACGGTCGAGGTCGCTTCTGGGGGCGTGGCCCCCGGCCACCCGGAGCTGCAGCAGCTGCAACATTGGATGTACCATCCGACGGCTTCTTCATGCCGTTGGTCTTCTTCTTCTTTTTGCCACTCCCGGAGGTAGTGGCTTCTCCTTTGGAGGATTTCTTGTGATCCTCCGGAGTTGGTTTGGAGTGCATCTCACGGCCCTCCGCAGCTCTGGCACATTTATCGGCCAAACTGAAGAGTTCCGTGACACTGGTGATCTCCTTGATCGCCAGTTTCTCCAGCATCTTCTTATCTCGTACACCCTGTCTGAATGCCACAATGACAGAGGCGCTAGAGATAGAAGGGATAGTGTTTCGTACCTGAGAGAACCTCTGGATGAATGATCGCAGGGATTCTCCTCCTTTTTGCACGACTGCAAAAAGGTCCAGTTCAGTGCCTGGCTGGGTGTATGAACTCCCGAAGTTGGCGGTGAACTGCTGGCACAGCTCCTCCCAACTGTTGATGGAGTTGGGTGGAAGGCTCATAAACCAGGACCTGGTGGTCCCAGTTAAAGCCACTGGGAAATAGTTGGCCATTACGGCCTCATTTCCTCCAGCTGCCAAGATAGCAGTGGAGTAGATCTGAAGAAATTCGACAGGATTGACGGTCCCATCGAACTTCTCTGGCAGGTGAGGCCGGAACTTCTGTGGCCATCTGACCATACGCAGATGCATGGCCAGGGCTGAACAGCCTCCTCCCACTCCTTCAGGAGCAAGAACGTCCTGAGCTTCTCGTCTTTCACGAGCACGCTCAATATGGACTCGGTCGTCCTGTTGGCGGTATCGGCGATCAAGCTCCGCCCGGAGGTCATGAGTTGAAAGCCTGGATACCGTGTGAGTGCGTCGTGCCCCGGAGGGCAACGACGTCACCTGCTGTGATGCAGCTCTTCTCCTGTTGTTGGAGACGTGCGGACCAAGTCTGCCAGACAAAGTCCATCGCTGCAACGGGGCCCGTCCTGAAGGAGGAGGACCCTGGTTGCTGATGCGATCGGCTGCTGCTGCAACCAAATGTTCCACATCAGCTCTCCACTGCTCCAGTGCATCCTGGGATGCATCCGGAGGTGGTGGACGTTGGAGAAGAGCACGCGCTGCATGGAGTGCGTGTTCCGGGTTGTCTTGATTTCCCGACGCAGTGACTGACGCCGGTGCACCATCGCGTTGTCCGGCTTGATTTGCTGGTGGAGGCGGCGGTGGTGGCAGTGTGACTCCTGATGGTAATGAAGCCCCTGCTGGTGGCTGCATATTGGAGGGATTGCCTCCAGCAGCTTGAGCAGCAGGATGACCGTTGGATGATCCAGCAGCTGAGTTCACCATTCTCGAAATCTCAGGCGCCCCTACCTGGCGCGCCAACTATCGGTGGTTTGGATCCGGCAGATCTCCCGACACTACTAAAGTGTTAGAGGAGTTTGATGTTCGGTGTGGGCGCGCGGAGATTCAAGAAGGTGAATTGTAAATGGCACAGGAGACACGGAGATTTACGTGGTTTGGGCCGCCTGAGCGTAATACCCTACTCCACGGGTATGTTGGTGTTGTATTAGCTGTATGAGCTTGTGACGAGTGTCTATGGCGCTTGTGTAGCGTCACTGAACGTGTAGAGTCCGTCGTCAGCCTGTCCTTTTATAGTACAAGGGTAGGCCGTTACAAGTTAGCCTGGCCCGACATGTGGCCCCGACGGTTACTAGTATTGATACTCATTCAACAGGTTTAATTGTCCTTAATGACCGGGTAATGGGCTTTGACAGCACCGTTACTGGTAATTAAGGTCATCCGATCGTGTGTCATTAATATGGTATTAATGACACTTAATCTGATCTTGAAGTCCTTGATACCCCTTTGAAGATCTGGAGCCGTTGTGGAGTCTTCCGGAGGTTAGAGGCTGAAGATCCGACGGTTGGACACGTGGCAGCTCCGGAGCATACTGTGGGAAACAGGTAGCTCCGGAGCTACCTGACACGTGTCAGGTCCGGAGCTTCTCTCGATCTGGGGTTAAGTCCGAAGGTGCCATTTCGGTACATAGCCCGGAGCTTCCCCC
The DNA here is from genome assembly GCA_036927565.1 of Tuctoria greenei. Classification (NCBI taxonomy): domain Eukaryota; kingdom Viridiplantae; phylum Streptophyta; class Magnoliopsida; order Poales; family Poaceae; genus Tuctoria; species Tuctoria greenei. The sequence goes on along the minus strand of JAYESD010000011.1, from coordinate 115,714,845 downwards.
TTGTGGGCGGTAGCTCCGGTTTGATAGTACACGTGGCGACCCTGGGATTAACCATGTTGGAGAAGCGGGTCCGGTTATATCTGACATGTGGGCCTCTGAAGGTCTTCAAATCAAGTAGATGACTTTCCTTTGAGATCTTTGTAACCTCAAGGGGTGTACGGTTCCCAGGGTACCGACAAGCACCATAAATTTAAAAAGAAGACCTCATCGAAGTCTGCCAGTGTTAATTATGCTGCGATTGAGGACATTCCAGAAGGAGAACCTGTTTTAGCAGGCATGTTTACTTTACATGATCAACCAGTAGTCGTTCTGTTTGACTCTGGAGCTACTCATAACTTTGTGAGCAAATCTTTTGTGCTGAAACATCAAGTGCCAATTGTGACTGTCTCACATCCTTTTTTTGTCAGTTCACCTGGGGCAATATTTCATCTAATGAGGTTATTTCTCGAGCACCTTTGTGCATGGGTGGAAGTATCTATTCGGTGAACCTCATCATTTTGGAAGGTCGGCAGATTGACCTCATCTTGGGAATGTCGTGGTTGACACATCATGGAGCTATTTTTGATATCAGCTCGCGGACTGTCCAACTAAATTCTCAATTCCATGGTAGCAACACTTTAAATCTTTTGAATACCGCACCAAGAGTCTCAGCGGTGCATCACACAAGTGCCAAGAAGCTTGCGGATATCTCCATAGTGTGTGAATATCCAGACGTGTTTCCTGATGATCTTCTGGGCATGCCACCAGAACGTGACGTTGAGTTCAAGATTGAACTAGCGCCAGGAACCATGCCAATCTCAAGGAAGCCGTATAGGATGGCACCGAAGGAACTTGCGGAATTGAAGGAGCAGTTCAATGACTTATTGAGCAAGGGTTTTATTCGCTCAAGTTCATCACCTAGGGGTTGTTCCGTGTTGTTTGTGAAGAAGAAGGATGAGACTTTGAGGTTGTGTGTGGACTATCGTCCACTGAATGCGATCACCATCAAGTACAAGTATCCACTACCACGCATTGATATTTTATTCGATCAACTAGTGGGTGCTAAGGTATTCTCAAAGATGGACCTTCGTTCAGGTTATCATCAGATTAAGATTCGACCTGAGGACATTCCAAAAACCGCATTCTCGACGAGGTATGGGCTATATGAGTATCTCGTCATGTCCTTTGGGTTGACCAATGCACCAGCTCACTTCATGTATCTCATGAATTCGGTGTTTATGCCAGAGTTGGACAAGTTTGTCGTGGTATTCATTGACGACATATTGGTGTATTCTAAATCTGAAGAAGAACACGCTAAACACTTGCATATTGTGTTGCAACATTTAAGGGATCACAAACTGTATGCAAAGTTCAGCAAGTGTGAGTTTTGGATCCACCAAGTGCCATTTCTAGGGCACATCATATCGGCTGATGGTATTGCCATTGATCCAAGCAAAATTGTACAAGTCCTGAAGTGGAAATCTCCCAAGTCCATACATGAAGTTCGTAGTTTCCTTGGCTTGGCTGGCTATTATCGGAGGTTCATTCCGAGTTTCTCAAAGATAGCTAAACCAATGACAGAACTACTGAAGAAGGGAACAAGATATGTATGGACTGGCGTCTCTCTCTGGAATTCATAATGTATTCCACATCTCTCAGTTGCAGAAGTGTCTTAAAACCCCAGCTGAAGTCCGCACGGAAGATCTTGAAGCTCTACAACCTGATCTCACTTATTCTGAGTATCCGGTCAAGATCATCGATGAGAAGACTCGCACCACAAGAAGCCGCACTTTGCACTTTTACAAAGTCTTGTGGAACAACCATACCGCTGAAGAAGCAACTTGGGAAAGCGAGGATTTTGTTAAATCAAACTATCCGGACTTGTTAGCGACATATGTTCATTAGATCTTTTTCTTTTATCCTTCCTATTATAATCTCGGGACGAGATTCTTTTAAGGGGGGAGGAATGTAAAATCTCACTTAATTCTAAATATGAATTTCAGTGGTCAGTTAAATTCGAATTTAATTGGGTTCATGTACATAAACTTGAACCTATTCAATTCCTTTTTCTTCTCATATTTTAAATTCTATTAACATGAGAAACATACTTCACCAATAATCTTAAAATAATTCAAATATCATCTCTGCAAAATTTTGGAGTATTTGAATGGGGTTTGCTTGGGCAAATCAATTTATAGTACCTCATATACTCAAATAAACAAATAGCATATAGCTACTGTATACACATGCCCTGTCAAGAACATTCAAATCTAAGGCTATAAATTTTTCTATAGTCTTCTAAAATTTCAAATAACCTCCTTGAAAAGTTTCATGAATTTTGGAGTCCATTTGTTATTTTATTTGAGACGATCAGCAAATTTGAATCAAGTTTAAATTCAAATTCAAAATCTGATCAAATATACTTGAAAATAAAGATATAAACACACCTTTGTGTTCAGCACATTTTTCTTGACGTATCCATGAAGTTTCATGATTTTTGGAGTTCATTTACTATTTCTAAATGAATTACTAAAGTGGCAGTAGCTGTAAGGCTGACTGGCGGGGTCCACCAGTCAGCAGCCCACGTGCGCCGCAATCCAGCGTGCGCTGCGTATGCCACCGCGACGGCGTGCATGCCCAGCACGACAGCAGCGAGCTGTTTCCATTTGAGCCCTATAAATCTCGCCCTTGCTCCTCCTTATCACTCCCCCGGTCGAGATTATCGTCTTCCCTCACGTTGAGCCGACGGTCTGCGCCATTTTCGCCCCGCGCGCAAGATTCCGACCGACAGCGCCGCGCGCCCGTTTCTGGCCAACCGGAAGCCTCTCGTGCCAAGCTCTCAACAGTGAGGTTGTTCCCCACTCCCTCCTCTCTCTGATTCAATCCTTTCGTTGTTTAGTTGATGGTTTGGCCGATATTTTGGAAGCTAACCCGAAGCTCGCCGTCGAGGTTGGCGTGCGCCGTCTCTGCTCCACGGTGCCAGGCTGCTGCAAGCAGTTTCGTGCTTCGACTCAAATAGCAAAGTGGTGCGCCTAGACACGCTCTGCACGACGGTGAAAGCCGTTCCTCATTTACGTGAGTATCGAGCAAGTTATCTAAGTTTTACTCTCGGCCGAAGCTTATGAACTCGCTCGGTTTTTCATTCAATTCGAGTTCCACACTTAATAACTCTCCACAATTGCTAGCAAATAGTTTCTACACTTCCTTGCGCACCCTCTCAAACTGGAATCACCAAAAATGATAGACCGTAGCTCGAGAATCATGAGTTCTTCCCTTCGCCATTAAGAAGTTACCTCTGTCGCCGTCGACGATTGTTTTTCCGGCTGTTGCACGACGATCTCACCTTCCCATCACCTTCCTCATGGTTCCAGAAGACTTCCCCAGTCTTTTTTGAAGAATTTTAGCCACGGAGCGACGTTTCCGACATGGCCAGAATCCTAGCTGCCGGCGCCGCCGATGCACTGCTGTTTCCGACCGTCGGCAAGCCTCACCGACCCCACCATCGTGCTCAGCGCAGGATTTTAAGGTTGGGCGCCCAAGATTAAGTGCTGCGGTGGCCGGAAACTCGTATCCGGCGAGGATCGCCAGAGCGCGCCGCCCGCGCGCCGTTGGCCCAAGGAAGACGAAGGTGTGGCAGGGTCCACACGTCAGTGAGTGTGTTCCTTGGTTCGCGGATCTGTTGTGGCTGCGGGATTCCGTGTGGCTACATGGGAAAAACCATGTGCACCCGTGTGTTGCTTTGACCAGAGCATGTCACGTCAGCTGGTGGGGCCCAGGTGCTATTGTTTTGAATTCAAATTAATTCAAACAATTCCAGATTTGGCTCCAACTTAGAAAATTCATAACTATCTATAGACTGCTCCAAAAATCTTCAAACAAATTTTGTTTGAAAGCCTTGAGCTCTAGTTTCTACTAGTACCAATTAGGTTTTGTGAAACTTAATTTTAAATTCAGTAGAAAACAATCTTTTGAAATACAAATACAATTTTTCTAGATGAACTTTCTAATGGAAAAATCCCCAAAATCCACATAAAATACATTGTCGTATTCTTGATTACCAGAAAAAGTTTGGGAGCCATTGCACCTGTATAACCCTCTGTATAATTCAATTATCTTTTTCAATCATTGAATTATTCAGATGTTCATTTGCTTTACTGTGTCCCAAATTTGGACTGAACCTTCCTTTAGTCATGATCATCAACTGGCAGCTATGTTCAAGCTACAGTTTCTTCTCTAAAATTCTTGGAAATTTATTGCTTGCCATAATTTTAGAGACAACAAACTACTTTGATCATCTCTTGTTCTTTGCAAGAGTATCCTTTGTAGTCCCTAACCTCTACCATAAAAATCCCAAAGCCATAGAAGATCATTCACTCACTATAACCATAGTTAGAAGCTTATGAACTATATCTACATTCTAATTTACTAGCATTTATATATGCATGTCGTGTAGTGATCGATATTGACGAGGAGTGTCACTTGGAGGAGGAGGCCAGGGTGTCCACTTGAAGTCCTTGGCGGAGTCTTCAGAGAAGGACCCTTAACAATTGACATTTAATTGAGTCGCAAACTAAGGCAAGCTCAGGTTTGTATTTAAGAGCTTTTCAATGTTTTCCCTATTTATTCACTTATGTATTCAGTTGATATTGTGCATTTATGTATAAGGTGTTTGATACTCCACTTGCATGACCACAGATCCCAGGGGTTGGTTGGAACGGGTTACAGTTTGACCTGTAGTAACTGCTTTGCTAATGTATAGGAAATCCAGTAGAAGTCGAGTAGTTGGAATCTACTCGTGAGATAGGAATAATAGTTCACATGAGGGTGGAAGATTAAAAATGGCTTATGAAATGAATACGAGACCGGGCAGGGGGAATAGGAGTCGATGAGATGGAATCTCGGGCGCATAGCTCTGCCTGTGTCGCTTGAGGACCGTGCCGTATGCGGCACTGTTGGGCAAGCTTGAACTATACCGGTTGCATAATGGTATATGGGCCCATTAAACTGATGTAACTCCAGACTGTAGTGTGGAGACTCCTCGGTTGTCCTTGATTGGAGATGCGAAGGCATAAAGGTGTAAATCTTCTAGCGGGCAACTTCGACGTGTCCGTGTAGGGGACCTTTTGCTCGGGATGAAGAGGTTTGTCGACATTGGGGTCTTGGGTGAAAGGTGGCCACGTATGATGCGGGAAGGAGAGCACGTATGTGTCTCCCATGCGGGTGTGCGTGTCGTGCAGTCTGGGTGTGTCCTGATTGCTATCATTGTCCCTCACGGTAATAGAGTACCACTTGTCCGTCGCTGTCGAACGTAGTAAATACTAAAGAAGCCAGAAAATATGTTGTAATGAATTAATTGCTTTGCAACCTTGTATGACTTAGAGATAGCAAAATTAAAGTTTACAGTTTCCCCATACTTTAGCTGTAATAGAATTATGTGCTTTGAGCACGTCATATCATCGGCAAAGCGTTTCTTGTTTGATTGTGGAGTCTATGATGTGCCGTGCTTGAAGAATGTCATTTGCTACTTAAAACATGATTATAAGGATCCAGTTGTAGGCGAGTCTATTTATGTTATTCCTTACCTATGCTTAGTACTCACCATTGCATATGTCTAGTGAGACGGGTTACTCTTGCTGAGTTTTATGCTCACATTTGCTTAAACGATTTTTGCAGGTATTAAGTTCATTTCTGCTGTTCAGGTAGTACATGAGATCTCGAGGTATCGAGATAAATCTCATGTGAACCACGCCGCTGCTGAATGTTCTTCTTGTTGCTAATGAGAAGCGTCCTAGGGCATGTACGTCTTCTCTCCTGCTTAGTTAGGTGAGATTATGAGTATGTATTTTTCCGCTGCGAGTGTACCCTTGTGGTACACTCTTTTGTAAACTCTCCTTATTATGAAATGAAAACTTTACATGTTTTGGTATCCTTTTCGTGTGTGCTGTTAGGTGCCGCATCGCACGGTACCACCCAATGAGATCCTCGGATGTGTGGACTCCGGCCCCCACAGACATTATGTTGTATGCATCAACCTTTCAAAGGAAAACCAAATGCCGAGCCGGTCCTTCCGTAATGGGCAGGAGGTCTCAGCGCGAAGTGTGTCTGTGCCCGCCGACAGATTTACACCTTGCTGCACTCAACCCACTCCTATAAAACATTAGAGTAAGCCTCGACACCCAGGTTAACCAATTACATTGGTTTCCTGGTTTCCATATAGCCAGTATGCATCTGGTACAATTCAAACTTGTCCAGTAGGACCGCACACGGATCGGACCTCAATCGACGCAAGCAAAGCTACGCACGTGAGACCACGTCTCGCTGCATCCTATCCTGCTGCTCGGTCTCAAATTCATCTTCATAAACCATTATTTGTTCAAATCCATCCCATGTGATAAAATCCTATCTTGCGAGTAGATTCCAACTACTCGACTTCTACCGGATTCCTCGAAACATTAGCATGGCATTTTCTACTCGTCAAGCTGTAGACCTACCCAATACCTCATGAGATTTGTGGGTCATGCAAGTGGGGTAACAAGCACCTTAGCCTTAATGCACAAAATTCACTCTAGACATAATGATACAAATAGAAACTTTGAAATATCAATTAAATGCAAACCGGGGCTTGTCTTGGGTTTGCAACTAGATAAATGTCAATAAAGTCAGTTGCTTGATAACAGGGTGGAGCTTCAAGTCAATGCCTTTCTTCAAATACCCTTGGTGCTGCTCCGGATAAGAAATTGCTTGTAGTAAGATTAAAGTTAATCCTCTCCTCCTCCATATGATGCTCTTCGTTGTTCTTCATCGTCATGTGAACTATCGAGATGAATATGCATAATTAATGAAATTCAACTTAGCAATTTAATAGAGGAAAATGTTCATAATTCAAGAGAAGTTTCAGGTTCTACTAGGGCCAAAAGATGACCTTGCTGTTCACGGCAACAAGGATATATAAAGTTGAACTAATAGATTCTTGGGTATGGAGGCAACTATGTTTTGTAATGGATTAAAAGTTACTAACAGATTACTAAAGTTCAAATCCTATGCAGGGGTTAAGTCCCTGCTGATTTTGGATCAATGGCAGGTTTGCTTACTAGAATTGTTTTATGCATAAGACCCTATGTGCTTTTTAATACACACATAGCCCAAGAAAGAAGTGTATTGTTAATGTTCTATGGGCATATGGTTGGGCAATGGACACAGGAGTGTGCAATTTTAAGTTGGAGAGCAGATTATGAAATCTCTGTACTGTTAGGATGAACTGAAAGAATTCACTTAACTCCAATTGGTTTAAGCACACAAATATGTGTTTTGAACTTCATGTAGGTATATGGCTTTCAAACATTGTTTATACAGGTTCAACAATTCTAATAGGGCTGTATATTTTACAGAACCTTCATTAGGTTTTTTGGAGGACTAACTAAAAAAGTTTCAGTATTTTATAAGGAAGAATGTGTCCTCCATAATTCACTAAGTATCTCCCCTTCTCTGTTTTTTCAGAGCAAAACTTTTTTTTGAAACCTTTTTTTTGTTTTTTTTGAGCAAAACTGGAGTTCAAAACCTTCTCTGTTTTTTTTGAAACCTTCAAAGTATGTTTTCCACTTACTGTTGGTCCTATTTAGTTCAAAAAATTTATTTCACAAATTTTGGAGCTTTCTACAGGGAGCTATGGATTTTACAATGTTATGGTATTTTTCTGGAAGTGCTACTGTTGTTTTTCGGGTATTTTCACTAAGTTGAGAAAAATCCCTCAATTTGACTACCTTAGTAAAGGTTAATGAAGCTCAAATTTTTACTGGATACTACAAGGAACTATCAAAAGATTTTTGCAAAGTTCGAGAATTTTTCATATAGTAGATCTGTTGGTATTAATTCGTAAACAAATTTGGAATTTTAATTGTTCAGAAAAACACAGATATTTCCATACCATGTAACCTGACCATTGAAAAGTACATGTAAATAGGAGTCCAAAAAAATTTATTTGAGATTTTTTGGCCAATTATACAAGGAGTAATGATTTTTGGAAGTTTGAATAGAAGCTGGACTTAATTTCCAATGGGAAAATAGTTTAAAGGGCTGACAGGGGGGTCCACAGGTCAGCTCCATCTTCTACCTCTGGACAGCTCGAACAGGAGGCTTCACCGTGACTTGGCTCGCCCGTTCCCACGTCTGGTGGCGACAAAAGGCAGCGATTCAAAAACGAAAATTGATCTCCGGATCATGGAACACATGTTGGGCAACATGGACGTACTCTAAGACGAACAAATGGCACCGTCCATGGCGGCAGGGCGGACACCATGGAGGAAACAGCGCCGAGTGGGTTGATTTGGCTAAGGATTGCATCCTAAAGAACCCTTGGCCGACGAGGAACATGAATCTGACCTTTAATTGGACGGAACACGGCTGCAATGTAAGAATCGACGGTTACCTAGGGTTGAGCCGAAAATGGGGAAATTTTGTCCTCCTCCATGAATAGGATATGGTTTTTTGATTGGCTTGCTCTGAGGAATGCGCCAAGGACTCAAGAAGATAATCTCTAATAAGAGTGAGCTAAGTTGCAATGTATAATTCGAATTAAGGCAAATTCAAGTTGTGGTTCTTATACTTGACAGTTGCAAGATTTAGAATACCGACTCACCAGCATTAGGGCATGGCAAGGGAGTTGGGGAGCATGTATATAGGGTCATGGCGAACCTTTGAGAGTGTTTAGATGGTTTTTATACGGCTTGAAGTGGCCAGGCAACGTCAAGGCATCGGGGCGGTCGAAAACTGAGTGGTGACGAAGAACTCTGCTCGGTGCAGCATCAAGAGGAAGAAGGTGAGGACCTGGCAGCTTGGGGAGGAAGAAGATGATGTGGCGCCATCCTTGGCACGCGCAGCTGAGCAGCAGAGTCTCGGCCACGCTGGACGCCAATGGAGCAGAGCGTGCGACGTCGCACAGTGAGCAATGGCAAAGCTATGGTGCGTTGACTACTAACAGATGCAAACCCTTGCACGTTTTGGAGGGATAAGAATGAAGGAAAATCTCAGGTCTGTGAGCTGGAGCGGTGAGCATGTGCTGGCATCAAGCAGCTGCGTGCTGCTCCCAGAGCAAAACAGAGAATGGCGATGGCTGACTGCTGGGCCAACTGACAGGTGGGACCCACACTACTCTCATTCCTTTTCTAAAAATTAAAAATACACTAGTAAACTAACTTCAACAATTTCCCAACTTTGCAGGTTAACTAAACGAGTGATCAGTATTTTAATGGTGCAATCAGTTTTGTAATTTGATTGATTCAAAGTTGAAATTTTAACTACAGTAACCCAATTCCCTTATTTGGTCCTCAATTAATTTCTGATTTCTTTCCTATTTTGAATTGAGATAATTAACCTAGCAAACCAACCCCAACATTGTTAAACTTTATGGGTTGCCTCACCTGAATCTTAGGAACATAAGGGTGAATTCAAATTTGCTATTTGACTAAGTTGATTTTAAATTTAATATCCAAGTTGAATTCAGTTTATATTTACTTATGAAACTTTGGTTTAAATCCTAATTGGAGGTATTGTTTTGAATACTTTTATGAAACCCTTTTTAATGAAACCAACATGCGCATTTGATTTGAAATTTGTCTTTAGAAATAATACCTATACATTACCTTTGATTTTTGGAATTAAGTTTAAACTTAAGCTTGACTTTGAAATTTGAATTACTTTGGGATTACTTAATTTTGGTACTTACTTACTCAAGTTCACACCTACACTAATGTTCTTCCGAACAATGGTTAAAAGTTTTTTGAAAGGTCATATTTTAAACATCCTTGGTTACCTACAAAGCTCATTTGAGTCTAAAATTAATTTTTAACTCAAAAATTTTTAGTTCACCATTTTACATTCTTGTTCGTTTCAAAAGTGGGTTTTTACACTTGCGGACCACATCTCTTTCGAGAGATGATCTGTGACATTAGTAGCCATCAACAAGCATTTCTAGTGCCGTTGCCGGGGAAGGCAAAGGAAGTAAAGGATAGCTATCACTTGTGATTAAGCTATAGGTACTAATACTTATTAGATAAGATTACCCTTCTTTGTTTTCTCCTTTTTGTAGTGAAAACATGGTAGTGTTGGCTAACCCATTCCATGGGATGGCCAACGAGGACGCTAGTGCTCAACTGCAAGATGATTGAAGGCGTACCTCAATAAATTTATGCTAGGCAACACCATTGCCTTTCGTGGAAGAATTTCAGCTTCTAGTAGGAACCAAAGTCATCCATCCCCAAGCTTGGGAGAGACTCCAAGAGTTATTCTTGGTTTGCCTCCACCATAGGGTGGATAGTTGGCTCCTCATCCAACATTCATGTCATGGGTTGGTCCACCAATCCATGACCACATTTGTGCTAGAGCTAAAGGAGTCCTATTCTCATTCATCATGTATGAGAATATGGTCTCTACTCAAAGGGTGGATAGAAGAATGTTCTAGTGCACTTAGCTTGCCATGCACACCACTTAGCAAGGTGGACATGCTAGGTAAGGAGCTACACCTCCCATTGAAGTATCATGAAGATCAAGCCAATGAAGAAGTGTTTGGATGATCCAAGCCATGAATATTGACATGATTTGTGAAAATACATGTCAACATGGGCCACTTGGGGAATCATTTCCCTAAGACCCATAAGGATTTTTCCTTTCAAACACAACTCTAAGGGCTATCACCAACAAGGAGGTCAAGGGTGGAATCAACATCACCCTTGTAATCAAGGAGGCTATGAGGATTTCAAGGGATTTAAGTTCAACTATCCTACCTGGAAGTATCTTGTCCATGGCCAAGCAAGAAATCAAGACAACATTTACACGAAGCTCTTGGCCAAGGACAAGAAACTTAAAGAGCATTCAAGATCCAATATATCTCACAATCACTTGTTGGGATTCCTACCCTTTGTGGGGACCGGGGTCCACACCTTCCAGGAATCACATTGGGTGGTGCCGTGCGATGTGGCACCCAACAACACACAAGAAAACCCATACAAAATAACCAACACAAATATTTTATTTCACAAGGTGATTCTCTTTTATAACATAATATACAACGCAGCGGAATATTTTATACTCACACTCTCAACTAGCTCTACACGAGAGAAGATGTCCATGCCCACAGACGCTTCTCACTAGCAACACGAAGAAGAGAGCATCGACAAGGTTGTCGTGAGAGATACATCTCGACAAGCTCGAGGTCTCACGGAAACCACAACATAAGCATAAGCTAATAATACCTGCAAAAACCACATTATAGCAACCGTGAGCACAAGGCTCAGCAAGACTTAACTGTCTCACCTAAAGAAACTCTACATGCTGGAAACTTTAAAGACTGGAAAGCTAAATTTGCAGGAATGGACTCGCCAAAAGTAAATCCTTAGTGGTCAGTTTTAAAGTAGCATACGTGATCCATGGGCATATCATCATTGTGAATTCCACAATCAAACAAGAAACGCTTCATCCATGATGATACTTGCTCAAGGTTGCATAAGACTTATCCAAGTTAAATGTTTGGAAATTGTAAATTTAATTATGTATCGCTATAGCAGCCAAGATTGCAATACCAAGAATTATTCATAGAAGCATATTCAAAATCTTGCCATTACTCTTTCTTTCTACGTCAAGACTCAGTGACCAAGTATGCTCAATCCATAACCGCGAGCGACGGTGATTCAAATCAAAAAACCCGGACTGCACGACGCGTATGCCCATACTCGGAGTTGCGTTAGCACACTCCACTAATGTCGCACGCAACCACCTTTCCCCAGATTCAACTACATAGAAACAATTCGATTGACCCGAACAGCGAGCTCCCCTCAAGGTGCACCTCCGTTGTAAGTTGTTCTTGAGTAAGTTAACTCCCACTATACTAACAGCCGACATCTTAAGCTGATTGAAAAGGTTCTGACATAGGATCCTCAAGGTACATCGGTTTACTGGGTCCCATATAGCCAATATGCTTTCCGGTACAATTCAGACTTGCCCAACAGGGCCAAGCACGAGACGGGCCTTAACCGACATAGACAGGGCTACCAATTCATCTCCCAACACCTTCCTCACCATTACCGACCCAGGCACAATGTGGGCAAACCAAACTACACAAATCCCCGTCCACGTCTCATATTAAAGAGTGAATGTTATAGTAACCTCTCGCTAGTAGGTTTCCCTCACTCGACTTCTCTCGCAAGTAGAATTCAACTACTTGACTTGTGGTCGATAAAATGTGACCAATCTCGTGAGTAGTGTCCAAAATACTCGACCTTTACCAATCTTCTAACTTAACATTAAACATAGCAATAATAATATGATGGAGTCTTATACTACCCATCCACTCCAAGGATTGTTTGGTCATGCATGTGGAGTATTCAAGAAACATAGACCTAATGCACATATCAAGTTTATTCAGTACAGTGTGTATAAAGCAAAACTTTAAAAAGGCACTTAAATGCAAACCGGAGCTTGCCTTAGGTTGCGACTAGATAAATGTCAATAGTTAGAGACTTGATCTTCGGGATGAAGGTTCTCATTGCTTTTATCCTCTTCATGTACTTATAGCTGCTTGGACAAATCTTGCTTGAAGCATTGTACAGGAAGATATGCATTTTACAAGTTTCTACAATATTCTGAAACTGTCTCTGTTATTTTTCCTATTTTTCAGGACAATAGAAGAAGGAAACACAATTTGATCCAGTAAATGAAGTCAAATGGTTCTGAAAGTTTTAGTGGAGATAATTTATATTTAAAGGGAGATTGTGGACTAGTTTGAGAATTTTATAAAAAATAAATCACCTGGAATAAATTCCCAAAGGTTTACATTAGGGGAATTATTGAGACAAAACCAGGGACTTTCATACCAATTAATTTGTACCAATGCAAAGTAATTGACATGAGGAATCCATACAAATTTGTTTCATGATTTTTGGACAAAGATAATGGGAGTAATAGATTTTCAAAGTTTCTTCTATTTTCTGAAATTAATCTTCTATTGGAAAATAGATGAGCCGTTGACAGTGGACCCTGCTATTCAAAATGGGCCAGTGGGAACGCAGCAACACAGGGGGCCACACGACTTGAACTGCAGCCATAAAAGATTGAAGCCACAACAGATCCGGGCAATGCCTTGTTAGGCCGACAGGTGGGACTGGGCTGGGGGTTGTCTTCAACCTCCAGTCGGCGGCGCTGGAGGCGCGCCCGACGACTGCGCGGCGGCGGCACACTGGCACTGGCTTGCCGTGGCCAAAAACTCACCGCAGATGGTGTATTCCATGCATAATGCCACGGAGAACACAAGGCAGGGGTCAGAGAGGGCCAGCGATGACCGAAAAGTAGACGGCGACAGTTGGTGACGGTGGGTGAACTCCGACGAGCACGAACTTGCTTGGTAATTGTTAAATAAACTTGGGAATTGATATATAAGTAGAAGGAGAACATTGGGGTCAGCAATAGATTAACATCTGGAGGAAATCGACTGGAAATCGGAAATCAACCATGACCTAGGTCATTAGGGGCGGTGGATGCAAGAACTTGAGTTTTGGCGCGCCTGGTGGATTAAATCACACTCCGTTTGATTCTATAGGTCCTTTGGGACATGGTGAGGATGTTCTCTCATTTAATTGAAGAGTAATGGATCGTGGAAATGGAATTGCTTTGCACATTAGCTTCGGTTTAAGACATTAGCCGAGGCAAGACTTGCGAACCCGGCTATCCAGAGCTACGGGAGAGCTAGAGACTACCGGGGCATGACGAAAGACGTAGGGCGCACCTGAAGACGTGCCAAGTGGGGCGCGAGAAGGCCTGGCGCAGCGGGGCGACAGGGAACAGCACCGGCATGGAAGTTTTGGCTCGGTGCGGCACCACAAGGGGAAAAGGCACCTTCTTGGCAGCTTGAGGAGGACGAGGGCACGCCGGCGCCTTGCCCCGTGAACTCTGCGGGCACTATAACATTGCAGCGGAGCTAGACGCCATCGTCCTGGGTTGAGCTGCGCGGCGCAAGGGAATAGAGCGCTGGTTCTTGCTTGGAGCCGAAGCAGAGAGTATAGAGAGGGAAGAGTGAAACGTTGCAGAGTCTGGGTGCTGATAAGGGCAAACGTTGGCCAGCCTGGAGCCCTGCCTCGGTGGACATGCAAGTTCCCTCACTGGCGCACGGTAAGAGCAAGTAAAACAGAGCACGTGAGATCAAGTCGGTAAGTTCTCTGGGCAACTGCCATGTGGGGTCCACCACTCCCCCTTTTCCTTTTCTTCTCAATTTTGTATGGAGCTAGCAATTAAACACTAAAATTGGTAAACTTTTGCAGAGTTTCTAGTAAAAAGATGGTTAATTTATTTGTGCAATGATTTCTTAGATTTAAAAATGGGTAATTTGGAATTCAAATTGAAATTTGAATTACATCTTTCCTGTTGAATTTAAAATACTTAACAAACTTGCTCCACAATTGTAAAAATTGGCAGGGTAACTAATTCAATTCTAAGGAGTCCAATGGTGCACTCAATTCTTCCATTTGACTTATTTAAAAAGATGATTTCAGATTTGAATTTAAATCCTCTCTTTTTGGATTTACTCTAAAATGCCATTCATGTGCACTTGTTTTTTCCTTCCCTCTCTAGTTAATTACATAATTGAGCAAACAACCATTGTATATGTCGGTACCCTGGGAACCGTATACCCCTTGAGATTACAAAGATCTCAAGGGAATGTCATCTACTTGCTTTGAAGATCTTCGGAGGCCCACATGTCAGACATAACCGGACCCGCTTCCCCGACATGGTTAGTCCTAGAGTCGCCACGTGTACTATCAAACCGGAGCTACCACCCACAAGGGGGAAGCTCCGGGCTATGTACCGAAATGGCACCCCCGGACCTAACCCCAGACCGAGGGAAGCTCCAGAACTGACACGTGTCAGGTGGCTCCGGACCCATCTGTTCTCCACAGTATGCTCCGGAGCTGCCACGTGTCCAACCGTCGGATCTTCAGCCTCTAACCTCCGGAAGACTCCACAACGGCACCAGATCTTCAAAGGGGAATCAAGGACTTCAAGACCCGATTAAGTGTCATTAATACTATATTAATGAAACACGATCGTACGACCTTAATTACCAGTAACGGTGCTGTCAAAGCCCGTAACTCGGTTATTAAGGGTAATTAAGCGCATCAAATGTGTATCAATATTAGTAACCACCGGGGCCACATGTCGGGCCAGGCTAACTTGTAACGGCCTGCTCTTGTACTATGAAAGGACAGGCTGACGATACATAGAGGGACTCGACGCGCTCACTCTACACTCTCAACTTACATTGAACTCATCCAATACAACATCGACACACCCCGTGGAGTAGGGTATTACGCTCAGGCGGCCCGAACCACGTAAATCTTCGTGTCTCTTGTGTCACTTAACACTTCACCTTCTTGAATCTTCGCGCGCCCACACCGAACCTCAAACTCCTCTAACACTTTAGTAGTGTCGGGAGATCTGCCGGATCAAAACCACCGACAGTATAGGATTTACACTAGCCTTGATTTGAAATCTAAATTTCAATTTGTTGTTTGCATTTGTATTTGAATTCAAATCTATGTTTTTACTTGGACTTTTGAATTGTTTTTAGATCTATTCTTTTTGTAATCATTTTTCTTAATTCGAACCTACACCAACCAATCCTGATTAAAGTTTTTAAGAATTCCTACTTAAATATTATTTCATGCAAATTGTTTAGCTCGTATGAATTTAACTATGAATTTTAAACTTCGAATTCACTTGAGTTTTTATTTAACGTTTTACCTTATTTATCTTTCTCCAAGTGGGATGTTACACCCTTTGACCAAGCTTATGCAACCTAGGGCAAGTAACATTGTGGATGAATCATTTCTTGTTTGATTGTGGAGTCCACATGTCATCTTGCCCAAGGAAGCTTTTGATCCATGATCAAAGTATGGGTTGATCTTAAGGACTATCAAGAAGGTCGAAGTGACACCCCTGAAGAAGGACAAGCCTCACCATGCTCACAAGAGAATATCTTCAAGAAGGAGAAGCCGTCACTACATCAACAAGCCTTCATCAAGATGACAGAGAGGCTAGAGCCACCATATGGCCCACATGTCCAACTAACATGCCAAAGGAGATTTGGCATGACAATCAAGAGAAGTTGTCCACATCTTCAACTTCAGGATTGGACAACAAATCATCACACTAAACAGGACAGAGGTAAGTCCCACTCAGCGGACTTCAAAAATTCGGTGAGTCCTTGCCAATAGGTTAATTGGTAGTTATCTCATATTTGCTTTCTCAATTGCATATTTGAATTTCCCATCAAGTATTGCGTTTGCATTTAGCATGTTTGAATTTCCAAACCTGCATGTTCGAAAGTAAAATTTCCAACCAACATAAAACTAAAATTTTGAATTAGGAAATAAATTTATTTGGATATGAACCTTGGGCATGAACACTTGAATTCATCTTCCTAATTCAAACCAAAAAAATATTTCCCTTAAATATTCCTTGCATTTGCAAGTTTTTTCAAGTTGGGCAAAACAATTTGACAAATGGTACAACATGCTTTTTAGCTAACGTAACCCATTTTCGAGTTGTTTTATTTGTTCTTGATTTTAGTACAGCTAGGACAAAATTCCAAAAGAGGTTGGAAGGCCCCATCAAATGCATACTCCTCCATCAATCTCATTTTGAGTTCATGATGGAGGAATGCTCAAGTTGGTGGTCCAATGGAGGAACAAAATGAAGCTCATTCAACTCCAACCTCAACTTGATAGAAGACATTGAACATGAAGGCTATACCAAAATCCATGGTCGTGAGTTTCTCACACAACGACCTTCAACCCGAGCTGCTCTTCAATTGAGGTACAAGTTCAAATTTTCCGTCGTTTGAATTGCTTTAAGGATTGAATGATTTTTGCTTACATTGGTAAGGAAGGTTTACACCTTCTCATTATTCAATTCTTATGCATCCTCACGAGAGTAAGTATTGACATTACTCTTTTCGATTCCTCAAAAAGGAATGTCACTTTACTTGGGAACAGATTTAAACAATTACCTATAATTTCATAAGCATTGCTAAAATTGACTTAGACATTTTTTGCCTAGGTAATGCTTATGGAATGGCTTAATTGTTGAATTGGTATGTAGCAACCTAGGAATAGTGATGTCTATAATTTTGATTTGAAATTCATGCATGGATCACTAAACTTCAAATTCCTAGGCAAGAAAATAAAAAATGTTGAGGAGGATAAAATCGAGTATCTTGTTTGCCATGACCTAAATTATAAATATTTGCTCTTGTAAAAAAACTATGATGGTTAGAAAATTTACAAGATGAAGGGATCCATATAGTGTAGTTATATCATTTGCATTGCTATCAGTAGGAGCTTTAGAAAAATGTGCAAATTGATTTATCCATAAAGCTCCACTCCTAGCAATGATTCATACATTGTTCGTGAATACACTTGAAATTGGACCCAATGCATCTTTGGTCTTGTTTTTTCCCGTGCGTACAAATGGAGAATTTAGTTACCTAACCCGAAAATTTATTTGTAAAAGTATCGGGAGCTAACCATCCCTCTCTATCATAGAGAGGAAGTTTGCAGGAGTAAAATAACTATGCAGGCATTCAAAGATCCGATTGTTGGAACCCCTAAGAGGATTTCATTTCAATATCTCTTGGCCAAGGAGTAAATAAGGATGGTTGACACCTATCGGAAATTAAGCCTGAAGGTCAACCATAACTATACGAGGCTGAAGATTTGACGTGGAAACCCTCCATGAGAAACCAATGGTCTGCTACGAATATGTGAGGCTATTATGCTCTCAACTATTCTAAGCACTCATTCAAGCTCAAGAGAGTTGCCACCATCATTGGGTGTAAGTTATTCCTTTGTGGCTAAAAGGTATGATGTACCTTAACCAAAGAATAACAAGATCACATCCAATGTATATTGGGTACAAGTTGTTCCTACTGGCCAGAAGGTATTTCATACCTTAGTCAAGGAACAACGGATCACACTCAACCCATGATGAGTGCACGTCATCCCTTTGTGGTTGTAGGTATGTTGTACCTTAGCCAAGGAATAACGTATCATACTCAACACATGTTGGGTACATGTCACTCCTTTGTGGCTAAAGGTTATCATTAATCCAACTCTAAGTTGTTATGAGATATGATATAGTGATAGGGTTGCTATTCCTAGTTTGAAAGTAAAACTTAGATTTCTAGAGAAATTCTAACATGATTTAAGTTATTCTAATTTGATTGGAAATACCTACCAAAGCTATATGATACATTACATTGATAAGATCTTATGCATATGCTATTTGTCTTCATGTTGAGTTTTGTCAAACTAGTATAGAACTATGTGAGATTTCATTCATTACTTTTTGAATTCAAGACTTCACTTGCACATGCTTTACTTCTACACTAGAAGTAAGCAAAATTCCACCATACCACCATTCAACAATAGAAAGAGAAACTCCATACCATTCATGCTTAGTACTCTGTCCAAAATTAATTACATAAGAAGAGAGTAGAAGACATGTCTATAAGAAAAAAGAAAAAAGAAAATGCATGCTTACATCATAAGCATGAGAAAAAAGAGAGAGAAAGTAGCCATGTTTTATCCCGACAAAATAAGAGAGTCCACTCAAAAAATGAGTCATTTCAAGATCCACATCCACTCCATTCCATCACACATGCACAAGTCTTGAATCAAATTGTTTTGAATTGGTTTCTCCTTAGGCTTGCTCTTTTGACTTAGCAACATTATGTGTTGGAAATATGCCTACTATATTCCCTACCAAGCTCCACATACAAGCCTTATGTAGAGGTAGGATGAATTTAGCCAAAATGCCTTGGTGAGGATATATTTCCATTACACAAAAAGGAGAGACTTGAGAGAATCAAATTGAGATACTTAAAATCTGAATTGGACTCTCTAGAATTTGAGTGGAACTTGATTTCTAGGGTATGTGTGCTCCATTTGCTGTTCTATCTTTCAACCACCCATGAATAGGAGATGGCGTAAGCCCCAGAATGACTTGAGATGGGTGAAGTACCATGCCAATTTTTGCAATACTAGGTAGAGTATTTTGTTGTTCACATGGTAATTTTGAAAATAGAACATAGTAGCAACTCCTGATCATCAACCTAAAGTCTTGACTTTGCTCAGGACGAGCAAATGATAAGCTTGGGGGAGTTTGTTGACTGCTGTTATATACCAATTTCACCCATCAATATAACTCAATTATGTGGAGGAAATATCATTTCTTGCACACATCACCTTTCTATTTAACCTATTTCCACTTGTACTTGGAGAAATGGGTGCATGTAGGTATTTTATACAAAATTGAAGTGAAACAAGGGTTGGATCCTATAAAATATCATCTCAACCAATCAAGCGCCAACATGTGGCACCACATGGATCAAATGGCCCACAAACAGAAGTATCTGAGGCCATCAAATGGTGTAGCACCCATATAAAGGGATTGGACCCACTTGGAAGTCAGCCAGAGAAAGCACAAACCGTTTGGAGGACTTACCAGGTTGGCAGACCCCCTAGTCGGCCGACCTTGTCTTTCCTCCAAACTTGATTATCTTCCATGTGTTGGCTCCTCCCGGCTTGAAGAAGTCAGTGGTGACTGATTCGTGCGCTTTTGGTAGCGGGAACCGGCCTTTTTCCAAGCTATAAATAGGACCCCTCACCCCTCACTTCAACACACACCACTTGAGCATCACTCTATTGTATACACTAGTTCTCCTAGTTCCTTAGTGAAGGTTAGGCTATAGAGAGGATCCTCAAGTTCCAAGTCCAAATTGGGAAAGGTATGGCTCATGTATCTTCTCTTGTATTTGTGACTTTGTGCTTTATAATAATATCATTATTAGTCTTTATTTACTTATATAATAGGGCAAGCGTTCCTTATTTGGTTGTGGAGTCCATGTATGTGCTAGGTGTAGATGCTGTTATGATCTATACATAATTCCATTATCATGTGATTATAAACATCATAAACCACCACTATAATCTAATTAGGAAATAATATGATAATGTTAAAACGAATATGTTACTGCTTGGTCCCAACATTGGTTCAACGATGTTTAGGTTAGTCATTGCCTTAGGGTGGCTTGTGCCGCAGCTCTTAAGGTATTTACTTAATATGCAAGCATGGTGCTAGGATAGTTAGGTAGCGTTGGATGTCTCGTAGAGCCACAGATTGAAGAGATAGGCAGTAGGTGGTGACAATCCTATCTGTCCTTTGTAATCCTCCACGTTCGGCTATGCCACAGGCTCTTGGCGGGAGTCGCCTAGTATTGCTAGGGGTAAACCCGTGCCCTATATGTTGGACCACTAAGCCCTAGTATTCACCATTAGCATATTCATGTGTACTTCATTAGGTTATGCATATGAGTAATTAGAGCATAGTAGGAGTATCTTTATGTCGTAGTCTAACCCTCACTAAGACAATCTTACCCTTAGAGTATATTGCTTAGGTGTGTGTCACACTACCCATATTATCAACTTACCCCTGTCTTGATACTTGATTAGTATCCCATAGTTTGATCATAAGAGTAGTGTTTACTTTACTCTATTGCCTTCCTTTGGGATAAATACGATACCCTTGGGAATACTCTTGGGTGAAATGCTACATGACAATTTCCATGTGCTTGCGGTCCTCATATCTTTTGATAGATGATCTGTGAGGTTAATAACCGTCAACAGACCCGCAGTGCCAGACCTACCTTCCTCCATAGGGTGGCCCGGTGCTGCCATGTGTCATACGCCTGGACCTATTATGAGGCCTATGTGTGTTGAATACATTGGATTTGATAATAAAAGTTTTGAATATTGCCAAAAACACCTTTTTTCAACAAGGTCTAACTCTAGGTTCGAGCTCTAGCAAGGTCTAACAATATGTCCAACTTGTTTTGGGTAGCTCCGACAAGGTCTGACGTAAGGTCCGACTTGCTTTGGCTAGGTCTGACTTATTTTGGCTAGGTCTGACTTGTTGGCGCTAGGTCCGACTAGCTTTGGTTAGCTCCGGTGCTAGGTCCAACTAGCTTTAGTAAGCTCTGATGCTAGGTTCGACTAGTTTTGGTAAGCTTCGGTGCTAGGTCCTGCTAGCTTTGGTAAGCTCCGACTCAAGGTCTGGTGCTAGACTGCAATGATTCTGCTTTTACCTTGCAATGTTTCGAACTTGCTTTACATCTATGGAAAGTTTGCTTAGTATTATTTTACTAAGTTTTTGGTGTGTTTAGTGGTTATGGCTGATATCATTTTGATATGGTTTGCAACATGCTTATGTGAGGAGTTCACGTAAAGTGTTGTGGTTTCGGAACTAACGTGAGTCAGGTCGATGACTTGTGCTTGGAAGTATTGGTTGTTTATTCATGTGAAGGTGTTACTTGAGTTCAGGACATGGCTGGTGATGGGATCCAATGAATTATTCTTAGGGAGAAGATGAGGTTCAACAACTAAGTTCGGGAGGAATTGTGGTTGAGTTGATCGAGAGGTTGCACAAATTGTATGAATCAAGAACAATGCATATGAAGGTATCGTGGACATCGTTGGAACATGTTCGCACATGTGCAAGGAGTGCATGGACGTGGAAACATGGTTACAAGGCATGATGAAGAGAAGTGGACATTAAGAATTGGTCGAAAAGGTCCAACCAACTAGATTATGGACTCAGGTTGCGGCTGAGTCGGGTTTGAGTTAAATATGGAAAGATTTGAGTTGGTTATGATATGATTTCGTGTGGGTCATGAAGTTGAGTTGTTTTGGGGAATGCGGGATACATTCCTAAGGTGTTTGGGAGTCTTAAGATTGCTTCTATATGTGTATAGAAGAGTCTTGAGCAGTTATGGAAGGTTTCAGTGGAAACTGAGTAGAATATGAGTCCTAGTTTGTTTGGGTTGTCCTCATGGCTGGTTATATAAGCAAGAGAGGTCATAGCTCATTGTACAAGAATTTTGGGGCTGTTTCTCTTGTGTTCTATTGAATAAGGACCATAGTTTAAAGGAATTTTTGTGCCCTATTTGTCAGACTTGTTTCAGACAAATTTTTCTCGTCGAGTTTCTGCATAGCTCTACCTTGCTTTGGTTGTTTTATCATAACTCAAGTTTTACAGATCCAATTGATGTGATTCTTTTTGGGTTGTCTTCAAAACTAGATTATCTATCATTTGTAAAAATTTCACGGTCATTGGATTTGTGGTTTCATATCTATACGAGTTTCTTTGCAGTGTTGTAGATGTGATTTTTCTCGGGTAGAACAAATTGACTTTGCTTCGATCTTTCGATTGTAACTTGAATTTTTGTCGACGGATTTTCATGATTCTTGTTGTGACATATTTGTGAATTTATTCTCCACAATCTATACTGGTTTTGTCACAATTTATCTGTAGGATCAAATAGCACATGTAAAGCTACTAGAGGGGGGTGAATGGTAGATTAAAACTTTTTAGCAGAAGCAATGAAAACCCCTCGACAGAAAATTGATCTGTTTAAGAAATAATGTGTGCGACTAATCTAAATGTGATAAATTGTGAAAATACTAGTATAAATTTTGGAGAATCAATTCACAAAGAAGTCACAAAAAGAATCACAAAAATACATCGAGAAAAACTCAAGTTACGATCGAAGATCAAACAAAGGTCAATCTGTTCTATCCGAGTAAAAACAGATCTGCAACACTGCAAAAAAACTCGTGTAGATCAGAAACCACGACTCCAATGACTGTGAAAGTTTCACAGATGATATATAATCAAGTTTTGAAGACAACCCAAAAAGAATCACGTCAATTAGATCTGTAAAACTCGAGTTATGATAAAACCACCAAAGTAAGGTAGTGCTGTGCAGAAATTCAACAAGAAAACTTGTGTGAAACAAGTCAGATGAACAAGGCACAAAAGTTCCTTTAAACTATGATCTTTATTCAATAGAGCACAATATGAACATCCCAAAATCCGTGCACCACGAGCTCTGGCCTCCCTTGCTTATATAACCAGCCATGAGGCCAACCCAAACCAAACTAGGACTCGTATCCTACTCAGTTTCCACCGAAACTTTCCAAAATTGTTCAAGACTTGTCTATACACAGATAAAAGCAAGCTTTAGACTTTCAAAAACCTTAGGAACATATCCCACATTTTAAAAACAACTCAACTTCATGACCCACACGAAAACCTATCATAACCAACTCAAATCTTTCCATATTTGAGTCAAACACGACTCAGCCGCAGCCTCAGTCCATAACCTAGTCGGTTGGACCTTTCTGACCAATTCTTTACATCCACTTCTCTTCATCACGCCTTGGAACCATGTTGCCACGTCCATGTACTCCTTGCACATGTGCAAACATCTTGCAACAACGTCCACGATACCTTCATATGCATTGTTTTTGATTCAAACATGTTGCGCAACCTCCCGGATCAACTCAACCACAATTCATCCCAAGCTTGGTTGTTGAACCTCATCTTCTCCCTAATACTAGTTCAATGGATACCGTCACCAGCCATGTCTTGAACTCAAGCAACACCTGCACATGAACAAACATCCAATACTTATGAGGAAAGTCCTCGACTTGACTCACGTTAGTCTGAAAGACACAACACCTTACGTGAGCACCTCACGTAAGCATGTTGCAAACATAGCAAGATATTAACCACCATGATCAGCCAAAACACATCAAAAAATTAATAAAATAATACTAAGCAAACTTTTCATAATTGTAAAGCTAGTTCGAAAAATTGCAAGTTAAAAGCAGAACCATTGCAATCTAGCACCGGGCCTTGCCAAAGCTAACCAGATCTTGAACCGAAGCTTACCAAAGCTATTCGCACCTAGCGCCGGAGCTAACCAAAGCTAGTCGGACCTAGCGCCGGAGCTTATCAAAGCTAGTCGGACCTAGCCACAACAAGTCGTACCTAACCAAAATAAGTCGGACCTAGACAAAGAAGTCGGACCTAGCCAAAGCAAGTCGGACCTTGCAGGAGCTATCCAAAACAAGCCGGACCTATTGTTGGATCTTGCAGGAGCTCAGATCTAGAGTCGGACCTTGTTAAAATGGTGTTTTGGCAGTATTCAAACTTTTATCGTCAAAGCTAATGTATTCATCACATGTAGGTCTCACAATCTCTCCCTTGATGAATGCATTGGCAACACCACTTAAAATTCAAACATTGGCTTATAAAAAGTTTTGAAAATAATCAAATGAGAAAGAAAGAAATTTTAAAACAAATATTTCTCCCCCTATACTTATTTCCCCCTGTAAATCAGAAATAAAATGAGAAGAAAAACAAAAATTCTCCCCTTGAGAAGAATCGTACCAAAACACTTGTGAATGTGCGTAATGTGTGATCAATTTATCCACCTTTGACAATGTATTCAACAAGGTTCAAAAGAGAAAATTTAATTTATTATGAGCATATTGTAACACCTACATATAAAAAAAAGCTCATCCAAGTCATACTATCAAATAACTTACACATTAATGAGATACATAAAGTAGTGTAAGCCATGGTAGAGATCAAGTGTAATTTTCAATTTAAGGAAGTCATGATCTCACAAACTTAACTATCAGAAAACCTA
The DNA here is from genome assembly GCA_036927565.1 of Tuctoria greenei. NCBI lineage: Eukaryota > Viridiplantae > Streptophyta > Magnoliopsida > Poales > Poaceae > Tuctoria > Tuctoria greenei. The sequence continues at coordinate 115,690,271 of JAYESD010000011.1, read as the reverse complement.
AAAGCATGACATTTGTTGCTGCATTTTTATTATTTTTCAAAGCACAAATTTAGATCATATGACATTTGCAAGAGATTATATGTCGCATCTGCCTTATTCTAACAAACCAAGCCAAGCCTAAATTATTTGACAATCAGAAGATTAAGGACATGATTTTAGTCATACACAACTTCTTCCAAGTTCATATCTAAGTGCAATGATAAGCCATCTCAAAAGAAGAAGTGTAATGCATGCATATTCTCTTGATCTTTTCTCATTAATTTTTTTGTTTGATCATAAAAACTCAACATGTGAGTTGATTACTTGATTAATTATTCATTATTAAAAGCACTTGTGAGCATGCAAAAAGTTCAAAACAACAAGAAAGTTCGATCATGACTAGATTTAGTGTAAGTAATTATTCCAATTACTAGTCATGGCAAAAACTACAAAATGTATAACACGAGTAATGTAGTAAGAACTTTCAGCATGAAAAAGGAATCACAAAGTCATATATGTATGAAATATTATGCTCATATTATTTAAATTTGGATTCACACATATACTTCCCAAGTTTCAAAACTCGCCCTCAATTTAAGCCATGAGGATGCATAACCCCTATTTCACTACGAATGAAACAAAAATGAGTGAAATCCAAAGGTTTTGTAAAAATGTCAGCCAATTGTTGTTCGATATCTACATGGTGAAGCACAATGTTTCCTTTTTCAACATTATCATGGAGAAAGTGATACCTAATGTCAATGTGCTCTGTTCTAGAATGTTGCACGAGTTTTTTACAAAAGCAAATGACACTAGTGTTATTACAAAACAGTGGAACACTATCTAGATGAACCCCATAGTCCTTAAGAGTTTGAACAATCCAAAGAATTTGTGAACAAGCGCTAGCAGGAGCTACATATTCAAATTAGGCTGTGGATTGTGCAACTGAACTTTATTTTCTAGAGGACCAAGCAACAAGTGAACTACCAAGAAAATGACAAGCACCCGAAGTACTTTTCCTACAATCCTACAACCCCCAAAATCAGCATTCGAAAAGACTTTCAAAGTAATGGTTGAGGAAGAAGGATAAAAAATGCCAAATTCTTGAGTTCTATGTAAGTACCTGAGTATCCTTTTGACAGCTTGACGATGTGAAGCACGTGAGGAAGCTTGAAATTGTGCACAAAGACATACGCTATATTGTATGTCCGGTCATGATGCTGTGAGGTACAAAAGTGATCTGATCATGCTTATATATTCTTTTTGATCCACGGGTTCACCATCTTCATCAAGTTCAAGTTTCGTTGTTGTACCTGTTGGTGTTCGAAGAGGCTTGCTTTTGTCCATGTTGAAGCACTTAAGAAGGTCTTTCGTATACTTCGTTTGATGCACAAAAGTACCCTCCTTGGTTTGCTTGATTTGCAGCCCCAAAAAGTATGTGAGTGCTCCCATCATGCTCATTTCAAATTCTGAACTCATCATAGCTGAAAACTTGGACACAAGATCATGAGAAGCACAACCAAAGATAATATCATCCACATACACATGAATGAATAATGAGTCATTGCCATGCTTAAGCACAAAAAGAGTTTCATCAACATTGCCCATGGTAAACCCCTTTTCAAGTAAGAATGTTTTTAACCTATCATACCATGCTCTAGGGGCTTGTTTGAGACTGTGTAAGGCTTTGGACAGTTTGTAAACATGATTAGAAAAATTCGTATTTTCAAAACCCGGTGGTTGCTTGACATAAACCTCCTCATCTATGTAGCCATTAAGAAAAGCACTTTTAACATCCATTTGATATAACTTGAAACCTTTAGATGTAGAAAAAGCTAACAAAATCTTATGGCTTCGAATATAGCAACAAGAGCAAAAGTTTCATCAAAATCTAGACCTTCAACTTGTGTGAAACCTTGAGCAACCAACCTAGCCTTATTCCTAATCGCAACCCCATCCTCACTTTGTTTATTTCTAAACACCCATTTAGTTCCAATTAAAGTGTGGCCTTGAGGTGGAGCTACAAGTTTCTAAACTTTATTTCTTTCAAAATTTTCTAACTCTTCTTGCATGGCAATAACCGAAAATTCATTAGTGAGTGCGTGTGATATATCTTTGGATTCAAAAGAAGCAATAAAAGCAGAATGAGCATGAAAGTTTGGATCGCAAAACCTGGACCATGTGACTCGTTCGTGCAAGCTCCCAATGATTTATTGTGGAGGATGACTTTTGAGGATTTGGAGGGGAGTAGACACTTCACAATCACCTTGTTCTTCATGTTCATCACAGATCAAAGAACTGGTGGCTTGAGGACGATCTGTATCAGCTGCAGTAGTTGTTGGTGCTGGTTGTGGTGCAAAATCAGCAGCGTGATCAATGTCATTTTCTTCTGAATTTTCCGACAGCAGCACCACTTCTCCGTCTTCTTCGATGAAAATACTCTCCCCCTGCGGATATGGATCTGTACCTGCAATATTAGAGCTAGTACCTAGGCTAACTTCATCAAAAGAAACCTCACAAGTCTCCACAATTTTGTTAGTGTCAAGTAAAAGCACACGGTTGCCTCTAGTATGAGATGGATAACCAAGAAACATGTCATCAAGAGATCTAGCTTCAAATTTATCAAGATTACCATGTTTGTTAACAAAGCATTTACAACCAAAGACCTGAAAGTGTGTGACACTAGGCCTATGTCCAAACCGAATTTCATATGGTGTTTTTCCTAACTTAGCACACAAGAAAACATGATTTGAGACATAACAAGCGATTGCAATTGCATCTGCCAAAAATTTTCTTGGAGTTTGATATTCATCAAGCATAGTCCTAGCCATCTCAACTAAGGTTCTGTTCTTTCTCTCTACAACACTGTTTTGTTGAGGTACATAAGGTGAAGAAAATTGGTGATCTATTCCATTTTCAGCACAAATGTGATCAAAATATTGATTTTTAACTTCGGTTCCGTTATCACTTCTAATTACTTTTAAAGATCCTGGGTGATCAATTGATAATCTAAGAAATAAAGTTCTGAAGTGACTAAAAGCTTCATTCTTAGATTCCATAAAGTAAACCCAAGAGTATCTAGAATAGTCATCAACAAGCACAAGAACATACCATTTACCTCCGAAGGATTGAACACGTGAAGGTCCTACGGTGTCAAAGTACAAAAGTTGACCCGGTTCAGTTGTCATGATCATTGTGAGAGGAGTATTTGAACCTGCAACCATCTTAGCATGTCTACAAGAAGAGCACACAATTTCTTTGTCCCCTTTAAGCTTAGGCAACCCACGTATGCCGTCAAGAGCACTAACACGTGTTAGATGATCAAAGCCTACATGACCAAGTATATGATGCCAACAATATATGTCCTTTGAATCATTAGCAACTAGACACCTATGCTTAGAGGAAGACTTATCAAAATCAGCTTTAAAAACTCTTCCAAACCGAGACATGTTAAAAATAAGATCACTATTTGAATCTACAACTTTGCAGCAATTTTTAGTGAAAATAATTTCCAAATTTTCATCTAGCAATTGTGAAACAGAAAGAAATTGTATTTCAAATTTTTAACAAGTGCCACATCTTCAAAGTGTAGTGATCATTTACTTTAACAAAACCTTTAGCAATTATAGGAGTTGAATAATTATCGGCAAAAATAACATTCTCTACACGTGACACAAAAGAGAGGGAGGAGAACCATTCTTTGTTACCGGTCATGTGGCGTGAGCAACCTGAATCCACAATCCAAATGTTCTCCTTCCTATAGAGTGTAACCTACATAGAAGCACAATATATCGATGACTCAATACTGAGGTTAGTCAAAAGGCATTTTGGAATCCAATACTGAGTCACACGACGTGCAGCAGGAAAAACACTCAAAAGCTGAGACAAAACAGCAGGTTTATGAGCCATAGTTTGAGGATTTTTATACCCAACTACTGACTTATGAGGTGTTACATGTGTAGCACGAAAAATAGTAGGTTTGGGAGCAAACTTTGCATGTTTTGGACTCATAACAACATGCTGCATGTTCTTGATATTTGGTTTAGCATGTGCAGCAAATATTGCATAAGAGTTTTGAGATCTAGCTTGCATTTTTTTCTGTTGTTTAGCTAGTCTATAACAAAAATCTATAATATGACCATCTCTACCACAGTGGGTACAATGAAATTTAACTTTGTGTTCATGTCTAGATGAGCAAGCAACATGTTTATTAGAAGCTGAATGAGACAACAATCCTGCAGATTTGAAAACCACTTCTTTTTTTTTTAGGAACTATTTTAATCAAACCACTTCCTAATGACTTTATAATTTCAGGTGGATGTGCCTTAGCATGATCATGGGAATCAAAGCCTGAACTAGTTTTATCATTGCAAGACTTGGAAGAATTCAACAACATTTTAGGTTCTTATTTGCATTACAAAACCGATTTCATATCCTATGCATGTCATCAAGTTTATTAGATAGATCAAGGCAATTTTCACATGAAGTTTTTCCTTTTAATTTGAAATTAGAATAATATTTAACTTCATGAGAATGTAAAACATTGTTTAATACATAAGTTTCATTCATAGCATCCTGTAGTTTCTTATCAAGATCATCACAAGTAGAACAATGCAAATCAATTGTAGAACAACTAATGTGTTTCATGTTTTTATCATTAAGTGCAGCAAGCTCTCTGTTCTTTTCAATTTCTAACTCAAGTTTATCAAGTGTGGAGGTGTGTGCACTTCTTAGTGAGGACAATTGTTCATATATTAAATCACATGAGGAACAAGAATCATCACTAGGAATCAAGGATTTCAAACAATTAATTTCTGATTCTAGTGACTCAATTTTAACAGCATTGTCCCTAAGCTTTTTGTCATTTTTGTTAACTATAACAGTGGCACGAGAAATAGCATCACACATTTCTTCGCAAGTAGGACATACCTCTTCATTGTCGTTGTTGTGTTCTGCCTCCTCCATACTTGGTCTTGATTTGCCTGCCATGAAGCACAAGTTTGCCAAATCATCTTCATCTTTGTCACTTCCAATGTCCACATCGCTTGAGCCAAGTTCCTAAAGTGCGAAGATAAAACAGTTCACCAGTTGGAGACCTGTAAAACCCTTTTTCTTCTTTTTATCATTAGAAGAGGAGTGCCTTGTCCTTGGTTGTTTTTCTTCCTGGGAAGTAGGACCTGAAAGGTTAGGACAATCTGAACGAAAATGTCCTATCTTACCACATTCGAAACATCGTTGAGGTCCAGAGCTTCCTCTCCTTCTAGTTCTCACATTTTCAATGCTTTTGAGAACCTAGTAGAGAGAAGTGCTAGATCCTCCTCTAGAAACTCCTCAATTTGTTCAAGGGTTAGAGAGGACAACAAAGCAAGTGTACCACAAGATGAAGATTGATCGGAGCTAGGCATGCAACGTTGAGAAAAAAATGCAAGAGACTTGTTGGGGTTTTTACGTGAGATTATGTCAATTTCATGACTTTTCAAATTAGAATATAGAACTGAATGTGGCCTAAGGGGGGGGGGGGGGTGAATAGGCCTTTTTGAATTTCTATCGGAACCTGCAACACTTAACAACCAGATCAAATCTCGAGATATCGGACTAGTCCGGTCGAGTGCGGACTAGTCCGGTGTGTACCAACTAGGTTAATCAAATTTGGTCAATTAACTTGATACTAGGATGTAAGTAGAGGAAGTAAACTTGTAATTTAAGTGTTGAACAGCTATGAATGAGTATATATCGCAATTTAATCTTATGCTCAATGTTTCAACTTAAAGTGAGCAAGATTGATCGAAACCCTAGATATATACATGAATTGTAAGAACAATGGTCGCAAAGAAAGAACACAATAATTTTATCCCGTGGTTCGGTTCCCACAGAGGCAACCTACGTCCACGTTGAGGAGTCCACAAAAGGACCGGGTCTTCTCCAACCCTACCCTCGTCGGATCACCACGGAGGCCAATACTATTCACTTATCACAAAGGGCAAATAACCAAATTCTAGGGGCTTTCTCACACATTGAGGGCTCCCCAAGATTTATATGGGCCGTGTACACCTATTTATATGGGGTTCCCAAAAGTAACCATTAGGGTTCAGAAAGATCAGACTAGTCCGTGGTGGACACCGGACTAGTCCGGTGTGCTTAGTGTAGCATACCCTAGGTGTCCCGAAATATCGGACTAGTCCGACTGAGATCGGACTTGTCCGATTTTGGTTCGGGAAATCTTCGGACTAGTCCGATAAACATCGGACTTGTCCGGATATGTGAAACCTTAAGTGAATTTGGGGACAAGTCCGCACTTGGAGGACTTGTCCGATTTATGTCAGAGGGTTTTTCGGACTAGTTCGTGCAAATATCGGACTTGTCCGATTGACATCAGAAAGATATCGGACTAGTCAGTTGTGTGATCGGACTTGTCCGATTTTGTGCAACTTGTGAAGTGTTTTGAGGACTAGTCCGCACTGCGAAGGACTAGTCCGATTCTAGTCAGAGATATATCGGACTAGTCCGTGGGAATATCGGACTTGTCCGATGTTGTGCAGAAAGATATCGGACTAGTCTGGTGTCAGTCAGACTAGTCCGGTCCTGTAAAAATTTGTGCAGTGTGTGAGGTTATTTGTGATTGAGGTCTTGGGGTGTGTTTCCTTAACACACTCCATACACAATGATCTACTACACTTGTTTCTTGAGCTCTTTTCCTCATTATTCCTCATTCTCCCTTCTTTTTGGCACTTACTTATTTTATCATTAGAACTTATGCTCATCTCAACAAAGTGGTTAGGATCTCATTTGCTTGTCATAAATCATCCAAAACCCACAAGGGATTCCTAGATGCACTTTCAATCTCCCCCTTTTTGGTGATTGATGACAACCAATTGAGATTTCACAAAATATGATAAAAAGTTGAGATTTTCATAAAGTGTGCACATATGAGTTCAAAACACATTAAGCAATGAAAACATGATCCATATGTGCACTCTTTACGGTGGGATGCAGAACTAAGTGTATAGGAGCAATAATCATGATGAGAATGATATAATTTACATCAACACATCAACAACAAGCTACAGAGCTTGTAAGGGTTGTTCCTCTCTCTGGAACACCTAGTCAAGTGTTGTTGTGCCTTTGTAACTTAAACTCTATTTCGCTTTTTAATATTATTTCATAGCAGTCGGGGTTCTCCCTTGCAGTTTTTATTAATCAAAAAAAACAACAAGCATATATGTCATTCTTAGAGCAAAATCACAGACTTCATCAATATCTTCACAAACAGTTCAAAGCATTGCATCACAGGACCAGTAGTATTAAAAGAGCATATTAAGAGTCTTACAACCCACAAAATAGAAAAAAGACATAAAAAGAAGCCCTCCTCGCATCCTACAGCTAAAACCTAAGACTCCCCCTCAATCTCTCCCCCTTTGGCATCAAGACACCAAAAAGAAGGAGAGGAGGGACCTAAAGTCTTCAAGCCTCGCTGTCGGTCCTCTCATCATCTTCATCTTCATCCTCTGGCTGAGGATGATGATGATGAGGAGGAGTGGAACCACTCGAGTCCCCAATGCCAAAATAGGCAAGCTCGGAAGGGAGTCAAGGGCCCGAGCTCAGTGAAATCAGAATTGGAGTCATCAGAAATTACTGGAGATCCAATAGGCTCGATCTCCAGCTTTTGGCAAATCTGCTTCACATTCTCCTTGATATATCTCATGTCAGCCTTTCTCCTTTTGTTGAGCTTGTGGGCCTTCACTTTGGCCTTTTTGCAGGAGGCAAAAATGGCAGACAGATACTTCAAGATACCACTTGGGGACCCCTTTTGAAGAGGGGCCCTAGTGGCGGGAGCAGCCCTAGCTCTGGCACTGGCTCTGGCTGGAGCCTCAGGGCTGGAAGCCGGAGATGGAGCAGCTTGAATACTTGGCTATTGAGGCATCTGGGGCCTCAAGGGTAGGTGCTCCACGTCCTTGACGAACTCTATTCCTGTGACCTTCTCAATCATAAACATGAGGTAAGGTGCGTAGTCACAAGACCTGTTCGGCGTGCAGGAGATGTTGACCATGTCGTTCCAGATATAGTCAAAGACATCAAATTTCCTGTCTTTGCTAATGACCTTCATCAAGGTCCTGAGGTACCCCTGCACACTTCCAGCATCCCCATCCTTGGGGGCAATTATCTTCCTTAGAACCCTGTTCAACACCACAAAGAAGGGCTTCATGTTCTTCGTGGAAGGAGGGTTGAACTTGGAGTTGGGTTCATAGAGAAACTTCATCCTGTCCTTCTCAATGACACCTATGTTGTGGATGATCAAGTTGTCATTGCTTGAGGTGTCAAGGTGTAGCAGTCTTGCAAATTACTCATAAGTTATGCTGTACTTGGATCCATGAGTCATCCAAGTCACACTTTCTTCCTCGTCACTTGAGAAGTGGCAGGTAGCATAAAACTGGGCAATCACCTCATCATTCCAATTGTTCCTGAAGGCGAAGAGATCCCTCATGCCATGCCTTTCCATTGCCTCTACCACCTCAACAAAGGGTGATTAGCCATTCTTCTCAAAGCACGCCCAATCTATCCATTGGCTACGCACCACGGGCTTTTTTATTGGGAGATATACAGACTTGTAGAAGTCTGCATGGAAGTTGCTCCAAAACCTCCCATCAGCAGCTTGCTTGGGACGGCTGTAGCAATCAACATTTATGAACTTGGCCACTGTGTCACTGCCCTTGCCATTGAATCTCTCCTCTGCGGGATCCCTGGCCCCTTCCCTTGGAGCTGACAGCTTTAGGGGGCCAATCGGGCCTGTTGCAATTCCCTTGCCCTTGCCCTTGGCTTGGCGAGGGCCACCTCCAGCAGAAGCCTTGTAAGCTAGCTTCTTCGCGAGCACCTTCCTTCGAGCCTGGGGAGGTGAAGGTGCTAGCTCGTAGGGGCACTCTTGGCACTTCTTGCTTAGGCTTGTCGAGGATCGAAGCACGGCTTCATGGTCCATCTCTGCCTCGAAGTCAGAAACTTCGTCATGTGAGTTCGACATGCCCTGAGAATGGATTGCACAAGGTACTAATGAGAGTAGATGACAAGGAATTGCATTGAGGAATTCAGAAGTTAGGGTTGAGTTCAGAAAAATCAGACTAGTCCGGTGTACAGGCACGAACTAGTCCGGGTGACCAGACTTGTCCATGCATGGACCGGACTAGTCCGGTATTCATCATCAAGAATCTTAACCTTGAGACAAATGGAGTTGATCAATGCAAAACTAGCCTAACAGCAATGTAATACATCAAGGACACTTGTATTAGGTGACAGAAGCTAGGCTATTCGATCAATAATGAAGAAAATGGAGATTTCTAGGGTTTGGGGGACAATTTACCGAAAAATCTCTTGAATCTCAGAGAAGAGGAGGTTGAAGGGCGGACAAGTCCGTGGTCTTCAATACCTAAGAGAAGGCGGTTGATTTCCACCCAAACTTGGAGATTTTTGATGGATAAATGGTTGAATCGCCTTGGGGAGCTCGAGCGTGGAGAGAGAAAGCTTGAGGAAAGTGTGAGGAGTGAGGAAGATTAGGGTTTGGCAGCGGCTAGGGTTATGGACACGAAAAATCGGACTAGTCCGAACTTTTCCAGAGACTATATCGAACTAGTTCGTGGTCTGCCGGACTAGTCCGGCCTAACCGACGCTCTGTGGACTAGTCTGCATGGGTGGACTAGTTCGTGGTTACCTGACAAGATGAGCTTAGTCCATTCGTATATATTCGAAGGTACTTAATAAGAAAAAAAGGGGGCAAAGCAAATCAAATAATCTTGATAAATATGATCAGTAAACATTCAACAATCAAGCAATGATCATAATTCACCAAGATCTTGAAATTGACATAGTTTTTCGGAAAAAATTGAGAGAGATGATTTTCACAACACAATCAATGAATTTTGAAGATAGCATTTAGGTATACAAGATTTCAAGCCACATTTCGAGCATCAAGGATATTTAGTTCATTTCGAAGTTCACAAAAGTGTTTTTCATCAAGTGGCTTGGTGAAAATGTCGGCTAGTTGTTTTTCGGTGTTGACATGTGAAATGACTATATCTCCCTTCATTGAGTGGTCTCTCAAAAAGTGATGTCAGATGTCTATGTGTTTGGTCCTGGAGTGCTCAACGGGATTATGGGCAATTTTAATGGCACTCTCATTATCACAAAGGAGTGGAATGCGGTTCATATTGTAACCGTAATCCCTTAGAGTTTTTCGCATCCAAAGGAGTTGTGCACATCAACTCCCGACTGCAACATACTCCGCTTCGGCCATGGATAAGGCAATGGGTTTTTTTTCTTGGAGGACCAAGAAACAAGGGATCTTCCTAGGAATTGGCATGTGCCGGAGGTACTTTCTCTATCTACCTTGCATCCGACATAATCTGCATCGGAGTAACAAATGAGATTGAATTTTGAACCTTTGAGGTACCAAAGGCCTAGGTTGGGTGTATGAACTAAATACCGCAAGATTCTCTTAACAGCTGTCAAATGGCACTCTTTTGGGTTGGCTTGAAACCTTGCACACAAGCATACACTCAACATAATATCTGGCCTAATGCACATAAGTAGAGTAGAGATCCAATCATGGAGCAATATATCTTTTGATCGACGTTTGGTCCATCTTCATTGAGATCCAAATGCCATTCGTTGCCATGGGAGTCTTTATGGGCTTCGCCTTGTCCATTCCAAACTTCCTGAGTATGTCTTGAGTGTACTTAGTTTGGTTTATGAACGTCCCTTCCTTTTGTTGCCTCACTTGGAATCCCAAGAAGTACTTTAGCTCTCCCATCATTGACATCTCAAACCTATCTGTCATAATTTTACTAAATTCCTCACAAAAAGATTTGTTAGTTGAACCAAATATTATATCATCAACACAAATTTGACAAACAAAGAGATCATTGTCAAAGTTCTTTGTAAACAATGTATAATCTACTTTACCGATCTTAAAACCATTTTCAATTAAGAAATCTCTAAGACACTCATACCAAGCTCTAGGAGCTTGTTTGAGGTCGTAGAGAGCCTTACGCAATTTGAATATGTGGTCAGGGAACTCTTCATCTTCAAACCCGGGGGGTTGCTCCACATACACCTCCTCCTTGATTGGTCCGTTGAGGAAGGCGCTTTTCACATCCATTTGATAGAGCTTGAAATCATGGTGAGTAGCATATGCAAGTAATATTCTAATAGACTCAAGTCTAGCTACGGGAGCAAAGGTCTCATCAAAATCCAAACCTTCGACTTGTGAATACCCTTTGGCCACAAGTTGTGCCTTGTTCCTTGTCACCACCCCGTGTTCGTCTTGTTTGTTGCAGAAGACCCACTTGGTGCCGACGACGTTGTACTTGGGTCTTTCAACTAGTTCCCACACCTTGTTCTGCTTGAAATTGTTGAGTTCTTCTTGCGTGGCCACTACCCAATCCGGATCCTTCAATGCATCCTCAATCCTGCGCGGTTCCAAAAAGGATACAAATGAATAGTGCTCACAAAAATTTGCTATGCGTGTTCTAGTAGTTACTCCCTTTTGGGTGTCACCGATGATGTTGTCGATTGGTGATCCCTTTGGACACATTGGTGCACTCTTGGGTGTGGTACTTGCTATCTTGAATCTTCATGATCATCTTCTTCTCCCCCTAAATGGTTGCCCTCAGTTACTTGTGGGTCATTTTTGTCTTCTTGAGGTTGATCTTGTATGGAAGCTCCCCCTTGATCATTGGCCTCCTCTTGTGGTTCATTTTCTTCATGCATATGTAGAGGTGGCTCTTGTGGTCGAACTTCTCCTAACGACATTCTTCTCAATGCTTGACAAGGAGCTTCTTCTCTATCTAGCACACATGGATCAACTTGCTCCTTTTGGGAGCCATTAGTTTCATTGAACACTACGTCACGTGCTACTTCAACAAGTCCGGAGGTCTTGTTGAAGACACGATATGCGTAAGTGTTCGAATCATAACCAAGCAAGAAACCTTCATCGTACTTTGAAGCGAACTTTGACGTCCTAGTCTTCTTGTTCAAAGTATAGCATTTGTAACCAAAAACTCAAAAGTATGAAATATTAGGCTTGTTACCGGTGGGTAGCTCATAGGATGTCTTTTTGAGTAGTCGATGGAGATAAAGTCAATGTATGGTGTGGCAAGCAGTGTTAATCGCTTCCGCCCGGTCTTGTACTCATCGAGCATTGTTCTTGCCATCTCTATGAGGGTTCAGTTCTTCCTTTCGGCAACTCCGTTTTGTTGAGGGGAGTAAGGTGCTGAAAACTCGTGCTTTATTCCTTCTTCGTCTAGGTACTCCTCAACTTGTGTGTTCTTGAACTTCGTTCCGTTGTCGCTTTGAATGTTCTTGATTTTCAATGAAAATTCATTTTGAGCGCGTTTGAAAAACTTCTTCAAGATTCCTTGTGTTTCTCCCTTATCATGTAAAAAGAAAACCCAAGTGAAGCGAGAAAAATCGTCAACAACTACTAAGCCATATTTGTTATCGCCGATGCTTATGTAGGCAATTGGACCGAATAGGTCCATGTGGAGTAGCTCGAGCGGTCTTGTTGTAGTCTTGAAGTTCTTAGCGGGATGGGGTGCTCCAACTTGCTTCCCGTCTTGGCACGCGCTACAAGGTCTGTCTTTCTCAAAAACAACATCCTTCAAACCTCGGATGTGATCACCCTTGAGGAGTTTTTGAAGATTCCTCATACCAACATGCGCTAGCCGTCTATGCCACAGCCAACCCATGTTGGTTTTTGCGATCAAGCATGTATCAAGTTCGGCTTTATCTTTGTTGAAGTCAACAAGGTAAAGCTTTCCCTTTAACATACCCTTGAATGAAACAGAACCATCACTCCTCCTAGAGACGGTCACACCCTTATTCGTGAACAAAAAATTATAACCTTTGTCACATAGTTGAGATATGGACAACAGGTTATAATCTAAGGAATCAACATGTAGTACATGAGAAAGAGTATGCTGAGAGGATATGGCAATTTTACCAGTACCGAGTACCTTTCCTTTACTATTGTCTCCAAAATAGATGCCCTCGCTTGGATCCTCATTTTCTTTATACTCAACGAACATTCTTCTTTCTCCAGTCATATGGTTGGTGTAGCCACTGTCTAGCACCCATTTAGATCCACCGGAGGAATAGGCCTACAAAAACAAATCATGCCTTGGTTTTAGGTACCCAAGCTTGCTTGGGTCCTTTTAGGTTAGTCACAAGGGATTTAGGCACCCACACATGAGATTTGGTGTTCTCATGGCGTGGCCCAACATAATGAGCATAAATCTTACCAATATTACTTCTCATTAACACATAAGATGCATCCAAAGTTCTAAATAGCAGCTGTTGTTGTTTATAAACACGACTAGTCTGAGAGATTAGACTTGTCCGGAGGATTGGATTTGTCCGGACCCCGACCGGACTAGTCCAGTGATCATGCGTGTTGGATGTGTTAACTTTGGATTTTCCAGTTTGAAAGGGTCTTCCTTTTACAAAGGTAATGCTCTCCTTGTTATTATATGGCTTCTAGCATGTTGCTTTTCACCATAAGAGTAACCAATGCCATATTTGACATTTGGAGGTCTTGTGACCAAGTATGCACTACGTGCATATTTGATCTTCTCCTTGTCAAATATGCCATTTTGTGAAGGATGCTTGTTCTTTATAGAGGTTGACTTGTCTTTCAAGCTGGTGTCAACTGTACCACATGAACAAGTAATTATGGTTTCAGTTTTAAGTGGTTGAGAAGGTGAGCTTGAAGAGGATGAAGGGTCACCTTGCTTGAGTGACTCAACTTGTACTTCAAGGATCTTGTTAACCTTGATTAGGTTAGCAAGTTCATCCTTGATTGTAGCATTTGAATCGCTTAACTCCAAGCAAGCTTCCTTGCTTGAAGCTAACTCAAGCTCTAGTGACTTGCTTCGCTCCTTTTCAAGTTCTAGAAGCTTGTCAAGTTCAACATATTCCTCCTTTTGGGAGATAATCATGTCTTCTTGACTATGTATCAACTTATCCTTCTCAACAAGTTGATCAAGTAAGAATTTCATTTTTGCGGCTATTTTCTTATCTAGTCCAATGAGCATATCTTCATTATCGCTAGCAATTTCACTATCACTAGAATAGGAATGTACGGAAGAGGGTTTTGTTGTTACCTTGCGTTTACCTTCCTTTGCCATGAGGCAAGTGTCGTTCCCCTTCCATGCGCCGAGAGTAGGGAAGAGAGTGGACTTCTTGGATGTCTTCTCGATGGCTATGCTAGCCATCTCTTCTACTTCTTCGGATGAGGACTCATCATTTGAGTCCCACTCTTTCCCTATATGCACTTGTTTGGCTTGTTTCTTCTTCTTGAAGAATTTCTTGGGTTGAGGCTTTGTTTCCTTGGTCTTCTTTTTGTTCTCTTCATATGGGCAATCAACTATAAAGTGGCTATACTCACCATAGTTATAGCATACCTGCCTCAACTTTGGTCTTGATTTTTCCTTGCATTTCCCTTCACTTGATTTAGTACCTTGTCTTTTTTTTCATAATTCTTTTGAATTTCTTCATGAATAGTATCATGTCATCTTCATCCAAGTTGCTGCTCTCATCGTCACCGTCTTCTTCTAATTGAGCTTCTCGAGCTTCTTTAGATAAGGGCCTGAGGGTGGTCTTCAATGCAACCCCTTTCTTCTTTGCTGAGGTGAGATCGGCAATCTCCTTAACATGCTTGGCCTGCTTTTCCATCATCTCGAAGTTGATGATTTTTCCAAGTAGCTCACCTGGAGTCATCTTCTTGTACCCGGGGCTTTCTCGTATCATCGAGCATAAAGTGACATTGCAAGGCATGAAAGCTCTAAGAATGAGCTTCACCACCTCGTGGTCGTTCCATCTTGCTTCCGTATGCTCGCACTTTGTTGATGAGCGTCTTTAGTCGGTTGTACATGTCTTGTTGCGACTCATCTTCTTTGATGGCGAACCTTCCTAGCTCGCCTTCAATCATCTTTTTCTTCGCTTCTCGCACATGACGATCCCCTTCATGTGCGGTTTGCAACGTATCCCATATCTCTTTCGCGATCTCGAGTCCATCCACCTTTGTAAACTCATCCTGGCTGAGCGATGAAGTAATGACCGCAGCAGCTTGGGCATTTCGATGGATTGCTTGCTCTTGGCTAGGTGTGAGCTCCTCATCATCATCCGATATATCTATTCCTATGCATACTATGTGCCACAAACTTGGATTGAGAGAAATCAAATGCATTTTCATGTTTTGCCTCCACATTGAGTAGTCATTGCCATCAAAGTGTGAGGCTTTTCCAAGTGGAATAGATAGATAATGATTGTTGTTAGTATATAGGCGATCGTAATTAAAAGGACATCGGGAGTAGTCGGTGTGACTACTCCCTGTCCTCTTCTTTTCGTCTTCAATCTTTACTTTTCCCTTGGAAAGAGTTTTCTTCCTTAGGAGCGCCTTTAGTTCCAGCGTTTCCTCATCGTCATCCCCAAGGTCTTGAATGGCCTCGAGGAGCCTCTCCAATTTTCGGTTCTTCTCTTCTTCAACTTTCTCTTGGTTGTTGCTCTTGTGTACGTCCGTCATGGCCGACATGATCTCTTCGAGCGATTAGTCTCCTTTTGAAGAACCTCGCTTTGATACCAACTGAGCCTAGAGTGGGGTGAATAGGCCTTTTTGAATTTCTGTCAGAACCTGCAACACTTAACAACCAGACCAAATCTTGAGATATCAGACTAATTCCATCGAGTGCAGACTAGTCCGGTGTGTACCGACTAGGTTAATCAAATTTGATCAATTAACTTGATCCTAGGATGTAAGCAGTGGAAGTAAACTTGTAATTTAAGTGTTGAACAGCTATGAACGAGGATATATCACAATTTAATCTTATGCTCAATGTTTCAACTTAAAGTGAGCAAGATTGATTGAAACCCTAGATATATATATGAATTGTAAGAACAATGGTCGCAAAGAAAGAACACAATGATTTTATCCCGTGATTCGGTTCACACAGAGGCAACCTACGTCCACGTTGAGGAGTCCACAAAAGGACCGGGTCTTCTCCAACCCTACCCTCGTCGGATCACCACAGAGGCCAATCCTCTTCACTAATCACAAAGGGCAAATAACCAAATTCTAGGGGCCTTCTCACACATTGAGGGCTCCCCAAGATTACAACAAGAACACCAACAAGAACACACTCGTAAGATCGCAATGAAAACCATAGGAGTGTGTTAGGGAATCAAACCAAGAGCTCAATGAGTGATGAACCATGTCTCTCCAATGATCCAAAGTGTATCCTCAAGGGATTGATCTTTGTTGCGTTTGATTTCGTAGAGAGGGGTGTTTTCTAGGCTCTTGGGAGGTGTGACGGTGCATGGGATCGAGCCATCTGAAAGATGGGCCGTGTACACCTATTTATATGGGGTTCCCAAAAGTAACCGTTAGGGTTCAGAAAGATCGGACTAGTCCGTGGTGGACACCAGACTAGTCCGGTGTGCTTAGTGTAGCAAACCCTAGGTGTCCCGAAATATCGGACTAGTCCGACTGAGATCAGACTTGTCCGATTTTGGTTCTGGAAATCTTCGGACTAGTCCGATAAACATTGGACTTGTTCGTATATGTGAAACCCTAAGTGAATTTGGGGACAAGTCCGCACTTGGAGAACTTGTCCGATTTAGGTCAGAGAGTTTTTCGGACTAGTTCGTGCAAATATCGGACATGTCCGATTGACATCAGAAAGATATCGGACTAGTCCGTTGTGTGATCGGACTTGTCCAATTTTGTGCAACTTGTGAAATGTTTTGAGGACTAGTATGCACTGGGGAGGACTAGTCTGATTCTAGTGAGAGAGATATCGGACTAGTCCATGGGTATATCAGACTTGTCCGATCTTGTGCAGAAAGATATCGGACTAGTCCGGTGTCAGTCGGACTAGTCCGGTCCTGTATAAATTTGTGCAGTGTGTGAGGTTATTTGTGATTGAGCTCTTGGGGTATGTTTCCTTAACACACTCCATACACAATGATCTACTACACTTGTTTCTTGAGCTCTTTTGCTCATTGTTCCTCATTCTCCCTTCTTTTTGGCACCTTGCTTATTTTCTCATTAGAACCTGTGCTCATCTCAACAAAGTGGTTAGGATCTTATTTGCTTGTCATAAATCATCCAAAACCCACAAGGGATTCCTAGATGCACTTTCAAGAACATCTATATTAAGTGTACTCATGAAAGTAGATTCACGAATAGGTGTGACTTTCATCTCCCAAATTGACATGTCTAATGCACTTAGTAATTGCCTAGCATTATCAGCATCTGAAAAATTAACAGTGACGCTACGCAAGTTGCTGAAATTTTATTAAAGCGAGTAAAGAGGTCATCAATGTACTCATCGGGTTGCATCTCGAAGCGCATGTATTCTTTATTGAACATGTCTTGCCTTACCTCCTTGATCGTGTTGGATCCTTCGTGGTAGTCACAAAGTGCTTTCCACACATCATACACAAATCGGAGGTGTGCAACATGGTTGAAGTCACATTGAGTTTATCCTTGTATGATCAAGTTCCGAGCCTTGTTGTTGATGTCGACATCTCTCAGATTTATAGCTGTGACTTGATAGTTTGACGGCACGTCGTAAGGCTTGTACACCTTTTTCCATATTGCAAAGCCTTGTGCCTGGATGAAAGCTTCCATATGTGCCTTCCAATCCTTAAAATCAATACCACTAAAGACACAAGGTTTTGCAGAGTATTTGTCCATGATAATTAGTCAAAAGCACGTGCAAATCACAAGGATTAGAGAATCGTGGCTCTGATACCAATTGTAGGATCGAAGAGCACGTGTAAAGCTACCAGAAGGGAGGTGAATGGTAGATTAAAACTTTTTCAGCGGAAGCAACGAAAACCCCTCGGCAGAAAAACGATTTGTTAAAGAAATTGTGTGTGCGACTAATCTAAATGTGATAAATTGTAACAAAACCATTATAGATTGTGGAGAATCAATTCACGAAAATGTCACAACAAGAGTCACGAAAATCCGTTGAGAGAAATTCAAGTTACGATAGAAAGTTCGAACAAAGGTCAATCTGGTCTACCTGAGAAAAACAGTTCTAGAACACTACAAAGAAACTCGTGTAGACCAGAAACCACAAGTTCAATGACCGTGAGATTTTCACAGATGATAGATAATCAAGTTTCCAAGACAGCCCAAAAATAATCACATCAATTGGATCTATAAAACTCAAGTTATGATAAAACCAGCGAAGAAAGGTAGTGTTGTGCAGAAACTCGACGAGAAAAACTTGTTTGAAACAAGTCAGATGAACAAGGCACAAAAGTTTCTTCAAACAACGAATTTTATTGATAAAAACACAAGAGGAACAGCCCCAAAGTCGTGCGCCACAAGCTCTGGCCTCCCTAGCTTATATAACCAGCCTTGAGGCCAACCCAAACCAAACTAGGACTCATATCCTACTCAATTTCTACCAAAACATGCCGTAAATGCTCAAGACTCTTCCATACGCAGATTGAAGCAATCTTAAGACTTCTAAACACATTAGGAATGTATCCGACATTCCTAAAACAACTCAACTTCATGATCCACACGAAATCCTATCGTAACCAACTCAAATATTTCCATAATTGTGTCAGACCCGACTCAGCCGCAGCCTGAGTCCATAACCTAGTCGGTTGGACCTTTCCCACCAATTCTTTACGTCCACATCTCTTCATCACGCCTCGGAACCATGCATCCACGTCTATGCACTCCTTGAACACGTGCAAAAAAATTCTAATGACATTCATGATACCTTCATATGCATTGTTCTTGATTCAAACATGTTGCGCGACCTCCTGATCAACTCAACCACAATTCCACCCAAACTTGGTTGTTGAATCTCATCTTCTCCCTAAGACTAGTTCAATGGATCCTATCACCTGCCTTGTCTTGAACTCAAGAAATACCTTCACATGAATAAACAACCAATACTTTCGAGCACAATTCCTCGACTTGACTCACGTTAGTTCTGAAACTACAACACCTTACGTGAGCGCCTCACATAAGCATGTCGCGAACCATAACAAAACATTAACCATCATGATCAACCAAAGTGCATCAAAAACTTAGTAAAAGAATACTAAACAAACTTTCTATAAGTGTGTAGCAAATTTGAAACATTTTCTAGGTAAAAGCAGAACCACTGCGATCAAGCTTCGAACCTTGCCAAAGCTAACGAGACCTTGAATCGGAGCTTACCAAAGCTAGCAGGACCTAGAGCCGGAGCTTACCAAAGCTAGTCGGACCTAGTGCCGAAGCTTACCAAAGCTAGTTGGACCTAGCCACAGCAAGTCAAACCTAACCAAAATAAGTTGGACCTAGACAAAGAAGTCGGACCTAGCCAAAGCAAGTTAGACCTTATGTCGAACCTTGTCAGAGCTATCCAAAATAAGCCAGACCTATCGTCGGACCTTGCAGGAGCTCGGACCTAGAGTTGTAACTTGATGAGACGGGTGTTTTGGTAAAATTCAAAATGTTTATCCTTATAGCCAATGTATTCAGCACACATTGGTCTCACAAACCTGAAAATCAATACCACTAAACACATAAGATTTCGCAGAGTATCTCTCCATGATAATTATTCAAAACATGTGCAAATCTCAAAGATTAAAGCACCGTGGTTCTGATACTAATTGTAGGATCAAAGAGAACGTGTAAAGCTACCAGTGGGGGGGAGGTGAATGGTAGATTAAAACTTTTTTATCAGAAGCAATAAAAACTCCTCGTCAGAAAATTGATCTGTTAAAGAAATCATATGTGTGACTAATATAAACACGATCAATTGTGACAAAACCAATACATAATGTGGAGCATCAAGTCACAAAGACGTCACAATAAGAATCACAAAAATCCGTCAAGAAAAACTCAAGTTATGATCAAAAGATCGAACAAAGGTGAATCTGTTCTACCCGACTAAAAATAGATCTACAACACTGCAAAGAAACTCGTGTAGATCAGAAACCACATGTCCATTGACCGTAAAATTTTCATAGATGATCGATAATCAAGTTGTGGATACAACCCAAAAAGAATCACATCAATTGAATATGTAAAACTCGAGTTATGATAAAACCACCGAAGCAAGTTAGTGTTGTGCAGAAACTCGACGAGAAAACTTGTCTGAAACAAGCCGGCCGAACAAGGCACAAAGGTTCCTTTAAACTATGATATTTATTCAATAGAACACAAGAGTAACAGCCCAAAATATGTGCACCACGATATCTGACCCCCTTACTTATAGAACCAGCCATGAGGCCAACCCAAACCAAACTAGGACTCGTATCCTACTCAGTTTCCACCAAAACTTTCCATAACTGTTCAAGACTCTTCTATTTGCAGATAAAAGCAATATTAAGACTTCCAAACACCTTAGGAACTTATACCACATTTCTAAAACAACCCAACTTCGTGACCCACATGAAAAACTATCATAGGCAACTCAAATCTTTCCATATTTTAGTCAAACTCGACTCAGCCGCAGCCTGAGTCCATAAACTAGTCAGTTGGACCTTTCCGACCAATTTTTTACCTCCACTCCTCTTCATAACGCCTTGGAACAATGTTGCCACGTCCATGCACTCCTTGCACATGTGCAAACATCTTCCAACAACATCTACGATACCTTTATATGCATTGTTTTTTATTCAAACATGCTGCACAACCTCCCGATCAACTCAACCACAATTCCTCCCGAACTTGGTTGTTGAACCTCATCTTCTCCCTAAGACTAGTTCAATTGATCCCGTCACCAACCTTGTCTTGAACTCAAGCAACACCTGCTCATGAACAAAAAACCAATTCTTCTGAGCACAAGTCCTCGACTGGACTCATGTTAGTCCGAAAAACACAACACCTTACGTGAGCACATCACATAAGCATGTTGCAAACATGGCAAGATATTAACCACCATGATCAGCCAAAATGCATCAAAAATATAGTAAAATAATACTAAGCAAACTTTCCATAAGTGTAAAGCAAGTTCGAAACATTGCAAGTTAAAAGCAAAACCATTGCAATCTAGCACCGGATCTTGCCAAAGCTAACCAGATCTTGAACAAGAGCTTACCAAAGCTAGGATGACCTAGCGCCCGAGCTAACCAAAGCTAGATGGACCTAGCGTCGGAGGTTATCAAAGCTAGTCGGACCTAGCCACAACAAGTCGGACCTAACCAAAATAAGTCGAACCTAGACAAAGAAGTCGGACCTAGCCAAAGCAAGTCGGACCTAACGACGGACCATGCAGGAGCTACCCAAAACAAGCCAGACCTATTGTTGAATGTTGTAGGAGCTCGGACCTAGAGTCAGATCTTGTTATAAGGGTGTTTTGGCAGTATTCAAAACTTTTATCGTCATAGCCAATGTATTCAACACACATAGGTCTCACATTATCACGTTTAGATTAGTCGCACACACGATTTCTTTAACACATCAATTTTCTACCGAGGGGTTTTTGTTGCTTCTGCTGAAAAAGTTGTAATCTACCATTCACCTACCGTCTGTTATCGTTTCACGTGCTCTTCGATCCTACACCTATGTCTGCAATAGGGAGACAACGGGATCTCCAACAGCGCGAACATTCAAGGGCTATCAATCGGCCGTTACAAGACATGGTTAACGCATCATTAATATATTAATGATGCACGATCAGAGGACTGTCAAGACCGATAACGCTGCCATTAAGACATTTTATCACACAATTAACCACCCTTAACACCCGTAGATTGTGTATAGGGCGGTTATTACAGCCGAGGCCACCTGTCGGGCCATGGCGCATACTGTAACAGCCAATCCTTAGCATATAAAAGGGTTGCGCTGCACGGTAGAGCAAAATCTAAGGGGATCACAAGCCATCCATACTCACTCGAGCTTATGCAATACAAAAACACCTCGTGGAGTAGGGTATTACACTCAGGCAGCCCGAACCACGTAAAACACTCTATGTCATCGTGTTATTGGATCTTGATTAGTGCCTCGCCTAAATACGAGCCTCCGCGGACTACTTCTTAGTAGTACCAGGGGAAGTGTCGTTGGAACACTTCGACATTTGGCGCGCCTGGTAGGAAGCATTTTTCAAGATCTCCAAGATGGTGAACTCAACCGCCGCTTCCAATGGTCCAACTGCACAAGCCGTTGGTGGGAATCCCTCCAATGCTCAGCAGTCGACCACTTTTATCCCCGCGAACGTAGTTCCACCACCACCACCATCTGCTGCAGCAGCCAATGCTGGATAGCAGGATGGTGAATTCTTGTCAGTCACGGAATTGACGAACAACCCAAAGAACTCATTGAACGCAGCGCAGACTCTTCTTCGGCATCCTCCAGCACCGGGGGTTCCTCCGGCCTCGTGTTGACGGTCCTTAAGTGCCATATTTGGACCGTTAATTCACCTCATAATGTGCACAAAAGAGAATCACAACATAGTGGTAGGGTTAAAAACTACACAATTTCACAAGTGTTAGGGTTTATTTGTATGCAGATGAATTTCGACCAAAAATATAAAGACATGCAGGGAGTAATCCATAAAATTGGATTTTGACGAATCAGGCGACACACATGTCATCACATGGATCAAATGGCCCACAAACAGAAGTATCCGAGGCCATCCAATGGTGTAGCACCCATATCATGGGATGGGACCCACATGACAGAGACCTAGAGAAAGCAAAGCCCCAACAGAGCTGTGACCAGGTCGGCTGACCTCCCTAGTTGGCCGACTAGGGAGTAGTGCCAAACCTAGTCAAATGCCACGTGTTGGCTCCTCCCGGCTTGAAGAACCCACACCTCACTTCATACACACACCAAAAGTTGAGAATAGAATTGCACTCCTATGGTTTAGAGTAGTCCTAGAGGCTGCCAAGTAGAAGGAGAGTGTGATGAAGAGTTTAGGAGAAGGAGGCTTGGGCTTGTCAAGTCCCTCTACACTTGTACCCCTACAAAGGTCTTATTCAAATCAAGTAAGCCCTTTGTGAATTCAATTCAAGTTTGATTCTCAATTCATATAGTAGTTTGCACAAGTAGTTACTTGTGGGTTCATTACTTTAATTTATTAGAGGCTCTTGTAGGTTTGTGTTCAAAACAACTAGAGTTGTGATTTAGAACATAAGCGTGGTGCTTAGGTTCGGAATCACAAGTGAATATCTCATAGACCCATGGATTGAAGAGGCAGGTAGTAGGTGGTGACAACCCTATCTGTCCTTAGTAATCCTCCACGTTTGGCTATGCCATAGGCTCTTGGAGGGAGTCATCCTAGTGTTGCTAGGGGTAAACCTGAGCCCAAAGCAAGCAACCACTGCAAATTATTTTGAATTAGAATCAATACTTTGAATTCCTCCCTCTTCCTTGCCTACAAAACAAATTTGTGTCCTTGGGTGCATTACTTCATAAGATTAGCACACATGTTCTTTGGATTCGATACCCTTGGGAATACTCTTAATGGGAAGTGCTACACGACAGCTTCTGTGCGCTTGCGGATTTTTATCTGTGACACAAGAAACGTCAACACTGCCCAGGAGTAATGGCGCGCTGACATTGAGCATCTGGTTGCAGCCGCGGCCACTGCGCTCAACAACCAAGGTCTGCCCCATGCAGGGCAGGCACCTTCCCGTAACAGGACCTTGTTGGGAAGGCTTGGTCCTGTGGTGTCGCAGCCCAGGAGACGTGCACCATCTCAGAATGCAATGTCTCTATCCTTCGAGGCTCGTCGTACTCATACAACATCGAGGCTCCTGACTTAGGACCTTCGGTCGGAGCTTGACCGTCGGTACATGAGGCAGGAAGACTGTGTCAACATCGAGTGTACTAGCGAGTGGCGACTTGCTCAAGAAAACCCTTCTCCTCTGGGAGTTGGAGGCAGCTGTTCAAATCTTGCCATGCATCTCTGCATGGTAGAATGGCCACCTAAGTTCCAACCTCATCTATTGGAGAAATACGATGGGACAGTCAACCCCGCCGAGTTTCTTCAAATCTACTCCACCGCCATCCTCGCGGCTAGAGGGAATGAGGCCGTCATGGCCAACTAGTTCCCCGTGGTTTTCATCAGGACTGCAAGGTCCTGGTTTATGAGACTACCCCCTGAATCCATTACAGTTGGGGGGAACTATGTCGCTAGTTCACCGCCAACTTGGGGAGCTCCTACACCTGACTTGGCACCGAGCTGGATCTCTTTGAAGTACAGCAGAAGTCGTGAGAGTCACTGCGATCATTCATCCAATGATTCTCTCAGGTACGGAACACTATACCTTCTATCTCCAATGCTTCCGTCATCGTTGCATTGTGATAGGGGGTTCGAGACAAGAAGATGCTGGAGAAGCTAGCAACAAAGGATGTCAGCAACATCATGGAACTCTTCACCCTGGTTGACAAGTGTGCCAAAGCTACGGAGGGCCATGAGATGCACTCCAAACTAGCTTCGAAGGCTGGTCAATCTGCCTCCAAAGCCAAAGCTACTGCCATTGGCAGTGGCAAAAAGAAAAAGAAGACAAGTGGCAAGAAGAATTCACTTCCCGGCTGTAACACCCTCATTTTAATGCATCATGCCCTGCATAAATTCATATACATGCCTAACATTAATCAACATAAAAAGGAACAAGTTTAAAATTGATTTAGAACAAAACCGCACTTTACAATTTTGGGAAGTGCGGACTAGTCTGATTTTAGTGCGGACTAGTCTGATTTCTCTCTGACTTCGATCAGATTTGTCCGTTTTTGCTGCGGACTAGTCTGTTTCTGCCTCTGGACAATTTCGGACTTGTCTAGTCTTGTCTGGACTAGTCTGGTGTTCCAAAACCCATGGAAAATTCGCTAAGTCCCTGGACTTGTCCGGACTAGTCCGGTACTCCAACGGACTTGTCCGTTTTCCTCTCTGACTAATGTCGGACTTGTCTGATTTTAGGCTAGACTTGTCCGTTTTTTCCCTCTGGATAAGTTCATACTTGTCCGATGTCTAGTTCGGACTTGTCCGATTTTTCTGTGGACAACTTCGGACTAGTCCGACCCTTTTCGGACTTGTCTGATAAATCATGACTCCAAATTGATATTTTGTTATACGACATGTTTCTTGGGTTTCACGTTAAGTGGGCCTAGAGATGTCGTGCCTAACTCTTCTAGAGCCCATGTGGGACTCTAAACCGACCTCTACTCACCCCCAAACTCGAAATCCATCTAACCCTAGCTTCCACCTCGGTATAAACAACCCCACCCCTTAGCTTGACATCTATTTGCGACTTTTCCACCCCACCCAAACCCTGGTTTGTGGAGAGCCACCATGGAGGAGGGAGGAGGATATCCCAAGCAAGAAGAAGAAGAGGAGAAAACGAAAGAGGATCAAGATCTCCATCAACTTCGAGCTCTTCATCACCAAATAGTCTCCAAGTTCATCATCAACCCTAGATCATCAAGATCCAAGTGTTACCTCCAAGATCCTCGATTCTTTGAAGTCCTAGACACCTGGTACACCTTCTATTCTCTTTCCCTTATGTGAATTCAACCCCAAATCTCCAAATTCATGTCGATCTAGGAAACCCTAATCTCCTGATCTCGCGCAGTGCAGACTTGTCCGGTCCCTAGCGGACTAGTCCAATTTTCCTAGTTAATTTCTTTTGAATTTATTCTAAAATTTGATCTAATGAACTCCAAACCTGTATAAACTTGTTAAAAGTCATTAGAACTAGCTAGTGATCATTAAAAGCAACTCATTAATAACTTCCACCTTGCATTGGCATTAATCATGCATGTCATATTAAGTAATATTTGTGCACTCTTTGATTGTACTTCTTTTCTTGTATGTTTACGGTGCGGATTAGACGTATTTGTGCTAGAGAGTGCCACGGAGGATCTCCAGCACCAAGAGTTTGAAGACTTTGACCCGAACCAATTCCAAGAGCAAGGCAAGCGTCCTTGAAGCATATTGATCCTGTTTCAAAAATAAATGTTATGTTTGCAAATTGCATGCTTGTAACAATTTGATAGGAATTCTATGATAGGAAGTTTACTAGCATTGTTTAACCACCATTGTCACCTGGAATTCATGGTCGAGAGTCGGGATGGGCTTTTTACCTTTTTGCTTCGCTTAATTAATTGGGATGGGAAAACAACACTACACATATAATTATGCATTAATGATATTATGGTTAATATGAACTGGTAAATATGATATGGTAATGGGTGATCTAAGCAAGCCCGGTATGTGTATGGGTTGGAAGTTATGGTGGTTTGCTTGCTTTAGATCTAAGGATCGGTTCATGCGAGAATAAGCCAGGACTCCAATGCTACCACGAGGCCAAGTATGGGTGCGGCATAGCTGATTAATTAGGGCTTTGCCAGTGCTATTTAGACCATTAAGGATGCTCAGGGGAGGGGTAGTCGGATTGGGTTTGTTGATGATTGGTGGGACTACCCTGGGATCCGAATGGCTCAAGAGGGGCCTTTGGTTGAAGATGTGCTCTGTAGGAGACATCACCACGGGTGAAACCTCATTAGGGTCTAAATAGGCTAGTAAACCCTTTGTAAAGGCTATTTTGTGATCTCTTGGCCACACACCAACGAAAGTGTGTAATGTGACCGACGGGTCATGGGTATAAGAGAGGTTCTAGTCACTGTAAAGTTATGAAATCACAAACACGTGGGTAAAGTGGTACAAACTCTGTAGAGTCTAATAAAACTATCATGATAGCCGTGCTCTCGGTTATGAGCGCCTGGATGACCTACATGATTAGAGGGAACTTGGTATTGGGATGGTTATGGTTTGGTAATGATTATGGATGGTTATGGATTAAATTATGGTATTGGATATGATTGATGGTAATAACTTGGAATACGGATGATGGTATTGGAATATGGACTGGTATTATGATGATTAAATGGTTTATGATGGGTTTATTTCACATACATAATACACATTGCTTTCAAATGTTTTAATGTACTTTTCAGCACTTAGCCTTTATTAATGTCGTCATTTGTTAAGCTACATGTCATACTTTCCACACTTGCTGAGTACGACATGTACTCACCCTTGCAATCCCCGCCAATAGTTGCAGGTCAGGATTGGGAGTATAACGATGATAATGCCGAGTTCTAGGCGGTGTCTACTGTCAGCTTGCCTGTGGTGTTGATTGGAGCTGCGCATATATGTCCCTATTGCTTAGTTTGCTTCGCTGCTTAGTTGCTTATTAGTTAATTTTGCTGCATTAGTTGAACTTGTCATTAATATTCATTAGAGGTTGTATTCGAGGATAATATGATTGTGTAATAAAAGTACTTATTGAATAATTTGAGTTGTGGTAATTGTTTGTATATCGTTTGTGATGCACTTGTGTATGTGTATTGAACATCCTGGGCACAAATATATTGCATTTGGTTCATTTTTGGAACCGGGTGTCACAAGGATGTATCAGAGCCACAGGTTGACCGTAGGATGCAACCTAGATAGAAAGGACACTTTAGAGCGCATAGGAGCACTCAGGAATCAATGTGTTTTTGCTTGGTGTGCTATTTGCTATATATTGGTTGCTTGTGTGTTTAATAGAGGATTTTGGGATGCTTTAACATTGCCATGTCCACATAGGCTAGTGTAGGTAGTTGTTTAGTTTCATATCCCTTGATGCATATAGTTGGGGATGTCTTCTAAATTCTTATATCTTGCTTTTCTTCATATGGTGAGGACTCACAATCAGAGAGATGCTAATGATGAGGAGGAGAACAATGGGGCACCTCAGAACAACAATGGACAAGGACCTGCTTAGGGAGCCATAAATATTGAACATCTATTGGCCATGCAAAAACCAGCTCATGCAGACGATGATACAAACTATGGGACAGCTGCAGGGTGGTAATATCAACAATCAGCCCCACATGCCTCCACCGCCACCCCCGCCTCCTCATAACTGGTTGGGAGAGTTTATGAGGACTAGGCCACCAACCTTCACTCAAGCAGCTGACCCTATGGATGCGGATGATTGGCTCAAGTCTGTGGAGAAGAAGCTTGCTATTGTCCAATGCAGTGATCGAGAGGAAGTGCTTTTTGCTTCCCATCAACTAGTTGGAGCAGCTGCGGATTGGTGGGAATCTTTATGCAATGCTCATGAGAACCAAGAGAGAATTACTTGGGTCGAATTCAAAAAGAGCTTCCATTCTCATTATGTGCCAGAAGGAGTTATGATTTTGAAGAGGCAAAAATTTGAGAACCTAAGGCAAGGAAGGTCAAGTTTGAGTGAATATCTTAATAAATTCACTCAACTCTCATGATATGCTCCTGAGGATGTGAGCCGGGATAGCCGGAAGCAATACTTGTTCATAAGGGGCCTTAACCATGAGATTCAAGTGCAATTGTTCAATTGTGATTATGCCAATTTCCAGAAGCTTGTGGACAAAGCAATTGTGGTTGAGAATAAGGTCCGTGTGATGGAACAAGACAACAAGAGGAAGGTGCCATATCAAGGACAGCAATAAGGAAGTAATGTGCGCCCTCGCTTTGCACAACCCAATGCGCCTTACTTTAGCTCTTCTGTGCCTTCTTATCGCCCTGTATTTGCACCGTGCCCAACTCAATTTGTGCAGCAGTGCCCTGTCATGCAAGCACCTAGGCCTCCAATGCCTTTTGCACCTCGTGCCAATTTCCCTAGTGCCAATGTTCAGAACCAAGCTCGCCCTAATAATCTCAGTGGAGTAAAGAGGTGCTATACTTGTGGAGAAGCGGGACACTGTGCTCATCAATGTCCTAAGTCAGGCCTTGGTCAAGGAAGCAATGCGCCGAGGCAAAACCCAAGACCCAATGAAGGACAATCACAAGGAAATCATGGACAGCAGAGTTTTGCTTGTGGCAACTGAACCATGTCTCTACGGAGGATGCTCAACAAGCGGATGACGTGGTGATTGGTATGTTTCTTGCAAACTCCAACCTGGCGACTATGTTATTTGATTCTGGAGCATCGCATTCACTCATTGCATCGAAATATGTTGCCAAGTATAGTTTGCCTATCTCTCATATGAAGTTTATTCTATGGTTAAGTCATCTGGAGGAGAGCTGGGGACAAATATAGTATGTCCAAAAGTAAGCCTTAGAATAAGGGGGGTAGACTTCTTTGCTAACCACATTGTTTTGGATTCTCAAGGATTGGACATTATACTTGGTATGGACTGGTTGAGGAAGCAAAATTGAGTTATTGAGTGTGCCACAATTACGGTGAAGTTGACCAATGAGGAAGGGATCACTATAGAGTTTGAAGCTTCTCAACACGCACCAAAGCAATTGAGGAAATTCAGGTGGTGTGTGAATTTTTGGATGTTTTCCGGACGAGTTGCCAGGTATGCCACCTGATCGAGACATTGAATTTGTTATTGATTTAATACCTGGAGCTGCAACTATAGCTAAGAGGACGTATAGGATGCCTCCTATGGAATTTGCGGAGCTTAAGAAGCAGATTCAAGAGCAACTAAAGAAGGGTTTTATTCGCCCAAGCTCTTCACCTTGGGGAGTGCCCGTTCTATTTGTGGACAAGACGGATGGGTCGCAAAGGATGTGCGTAGATTACCGAGCTCTCAACGAGGTGACCATAAGGAAAAAATACATCTTGCCACGCATAGAAGACTTGTTTGATCAGATGAAGGGTGCTAGTGTTTTCTCTAAAAAAATTTTGAGGTCAGGATACTTTCAAATGAAGATTAGACCGTCAGACATACCCAAGACACCTTTTAGGACACGGTATGGATCATATGAGTACATTGTGATGTTCTTTGGATTGACCAATGCACCTGCGTACTTTACGTACCTCATGAATAAGGTCTTCATGGAATACTTGGATAAGTTTGTTGTGGTGTTCATTGATGACATTATAATCTACTCGAAGGATGAGAAGGAACATGAGGGACACTTGAAGCTTAAATTGCAGAAATTGAGGGAGCATCAATTGTACGCCAAGTTCAACAAGTGTCAGTTTTGGGTGAGAGAAGTACCGTTTTGGGTCATATCATTACAGAAGGAGGAGTTTTGGTTGACCCTGGAAAGGTAAGGGATGTGTTGAAGTGGGGGCCACCGCAAAACATAAAGGAAATAAGGAGTTTTCTTGGGATGGCTGGGTATTACCGTAGATTCGTCAAGGACTTTTCCAAGATAGCCAAGCCAATGGCAAAGTTGCTAATGAAGGGAAAGCTTTTCAATGGACTCAAGCTTGTCAAGAATGTTTTGAGGAGCTAAAGAAGAGGCTAACTACAGCCCCAATTTTGGTTTTGCCGGATGTGAGCAAAAGTTTCAACATATATTGCGACGCATCGAGACAAGGACTTGGATGTGTGTTGATGCAAGAAGGTCAAGTGGTCGCCTATGTATCAAGACAACTGAAGAAACATGAGAAAAATTAACCAACGCATGACAGGAACTTGCAGCCGTGGTTCATGCATTAAAGATTTGGAGACACTATATTCTTGGACATAGGTGTGAGATTTATAGGGATCATAAGAGTCTTAAGTATATTTTCACACAAACGGATCTGAATTTGAGGCAATGAAGATGGTTGGAGCTCATCAAGGATTATGATTTGGGAATCAACTATCACCCGGGAAAAGCCAATGTAGTGGACGATGCCTTGAGTAGAAAAGGGGTAAGTCATCAACTCACAGTTCGAGAGTTACCATCCGAGTTATGTAAGGAGTTTGAACGGTTGAATCTCGGATTCATCAATGAGATGGGAATGATGGAGTTAAGTCCGACCTTGGAGCAAGAAATTAGAGAGTGTCAAACAAAGGATGAGGAAATCCAAGAAATCAAGGAAGGACCCAGGAGGGGATAGAATTCAGATTTGATGAGGATGAACATGGTACCTTATGGCTCAGAAAAAGGATTGTCGTGCCTAATGTGAAGCATATTTGGGAGACAATATTAAAGGAGGCACATGACTTGCCATATTCAATTCATCCTGGTTGTACGAAGATGTACAAGGACTTGAAGACGTGCTATTGGTGGGATAGCATGAAAAAGGACATAGCCGAATACGTAGCCTTATGTGATGTGTGCCAACGAGTCAAGGTGCAACACCAAAGGCCAGCTAGATTATTGCAACCATCAAAGATTCCAGAATGGAAGTGGGAAGAAATCAGTATGGACTTCGTAGTTGGTTTACTGCGTACCCAGTCCGGATATGACTCAATCTGGGTAATTGTGGATCGATTGACTAAATCATCTCATTTTGTTCCTGTCAAGACCACCTATACCGCCACGAAGCAAGCAGAGCTATATATGGAGGACATTGTGTGTCGACACAGAGTACCAAAGAAGATAGTATCAGATAGAGGTTCCCAATTTACTTCCAGATTTTGGTAGAAATTGCACGAAGCATTGGGAACAAGGTTGAATTTTAGTTCAGCATATCATCCTCAAACGGATGGACAAACCGAGAGGACCAACCAAATTTCAGAGGATATGTTAAGAGCTTGTGCTTTGAAGCATGGGAAAAGTTGGGACAAGAGTTTGCCATATGCAGAATTTTCCTATAACAATAGTTACCAAGCAAGTTTGAGGATGTCACCTTATGAAGCACTATATGGAAGGAGGTGTAGGACACCTTTGTTCTGGAATGAGACAAGGGAAACTCAAGTATTTTGTCCGGACGTGTTGCAAGAAGCTGAGAAACAAGTTCATATTATTCTGGAGAACTTAAGGGCTGCTCTATCAGGCAAAAAGGCTATGCTGACAATAGGAGAAGGAAATTAGCCTTTGAAATAGGAGACTTTGGTTACCTTAAGGTATCACCAAAGAGAGGTCATAAGAGGCAAACTAGTACCTCAATACATTGGGCCATTCAAGATTTTGGACAAAAGAGGGGAGGTAGCGTACAAGTTGGAGATACCAACTCATCTATCTGATGTCCATGATGTCTTTCATGTTTCCCAGCTCAAGAAGTGCTTGAGAGTACCGGAAGAACAAGTGCAAATGGAAGAATTGGAACTAGAGGAAGATTTGACTTATGCCGAGCAACCGGTCAAAATCTTGGAAACTAAGGTGAGAGTCACAAGGAACAAGACTATTAGATGGTGTAAAGTGCAATGGAAGCATCATACAGAAAAACAAGCAACATGGGAGCTAGAAGATGAGCTCAAGAAGGAATTCCCCTATCTCTTCTCTTCCGCGTCGAATCTCGAGGGCGAGATTCATTTTAAGGGGGGTAGGTATGTAACATCCTCATTTTCATGCATCATGCCCTGCATATATTCATATACATGTCTAACATTAATTAACATAAAAAGGAACAAGTTTAAAATTGATTTAGAACAAAACCGCACTTAACAATTATGGGAAGTGCAGACTAGTCCGATTTTTGGTGCGGACTAGTCTGATTTCTCTTTGACTTCGATCAGACTTGTCCGTTTTTGCTGCGGACTAGTCTATTTCTGCCTCTGGACACTTTCGGACTTGTCTAGTCTTGTGCGCACTAGTCTGGTGTTCCAAAACCCTTGGAAAATTCGCTAAGTCCCTGGACTTGTCTGGACTAGTTCTGTACTCCAACGAACTTTTTCGTTTTCCTCCCTGGCTAAAGTTGGACTTGTCCAATTTTAGGCCAGACTTGTCTGTTTTTCTCCTCCGGATAAGATCAGACTTGTCCGATGTCTAGTCCGGACTTGCACGATTTTTCTCTGGACAACTTCGGACTAGTCCGGCCCTTTTTGGACTTTTATTATAAATCATGACTCCGAATTGATCTTTTGTTATATGACTTGTTTCTTGGGTTTGACGTTAAGTGGGCCTAGAGACGACGTGCCTAACTCTTTTAGAGCCCATGTGGGACTCTCAACCAACCTCTACTCGCCCCCAAAATCGAAATCTATCTAAACCTAGTCTTCACCTCTATATAAACAACCCCACCCCTTAGCTTGACATCTATTTGCCACTTTTCCACCCCACCCAAACCCTAGTTCGTGGAGAGCCGCCGTCGAGGAGGGAGGAGGAGATCCCAAGCAAGAAGAAGAAGAGGAGAAACGAAAGAGGATAAAGATCTCCATCAACTTTGAGCTCTTCATCACCAAATCATCTCCAAGTTCATCATCAACCCTAGATCATAAAGATCCATGTGTTACCTCCAAGATCCTCGATTCTTTGAAGTCCTACACACCTGGTACACCTTCTATTCTCTTTCCCTTATGTGAATCAACCCCAAATCTCCAAATTCACATCGATTTAGGAAACCCTAATCTGCTGATCTCGCACACTGCGGACTTGTCCGGTCCCTAGCAGACAAGTGCAATTTTCCTAGTTAATTTCTATTGAATTAATTGTGAAATTTGACCTAATCAACTCCAAACATGTATAAACTTGTTAAAAGTCATTAGAACTAGCTACTGATCATTAAAAGCAACTCATTAACAAGTTCCACCTTGCATTTGCATTAATCATGTATGTCATGTCATATTGAGTAATATTTGTGCACTCTTTGATTGTACTTCTTGTCTTGTATGTTTATGGTGCGGATTAGACGGATTTGTACTAGAGAGTGCCGCGGAGGATCTCCAGCACCAAGAGTTCTAAGACTATGACCCGAACCAATCCCAAGAGCAAGGCAAGTGTCCTTGAAGCATATTGATCCTGTTTCTAAAATAAATGTTTTGTTTGCAAATTACATGCTTGTGTCAATTTGACGGGAATCCTATGATAGGAAGTTTACTAGCATTGTTTAACCACCCTTTTCACCTGGAATTCATGGTAGAGAGTCGGGATGGGCTTTTTACCTTTTTGCTTCGCTTAATTACTCGAGATGGGGAAACAACACTACACATTTAATTATGCATTAATGATATTATGGTTAATATGAACTGGTCAATATGAAATGGTAATAGGTGATCTAAGCAAGCCCGGTATGTGGATGGGTTGGAAGTTATGGTGGTTTGCTTGCTTTAGATCTAAGGACCGATTCATGCGAGAATAAGCCAGGACTACAGTGCCACCACGAGGCCAAGTATGGGTGCGGCGTAGCTGATTAATTAAGGCTTTTCTAGTGTTATGTGGACCATTAAGGATTCTCGGGGAAGGGGTAGTCGGATTGGGTTTGTTGATGATTGGTGGGACTACCCAGGGATTCGGATGGCTCAAGAGGGGGCCCTTGGTTGAAGATGTGCTCTGTAGGAGACATCGCCTCCGATGAAACCTCAGTGGGGTCTAAATAGGCTAGTAAACCGTTTGTAAAGGCTATTTTGTGATCTATTGGCCACACACTAACGGACGTGTGTACTGTGACCGATGGGTCATGGGCATAAGAGAGGTTCTAGTCACTGCAAAGTGATGAAATCACAAACACGTGGGTAAAGTGGTACAAACTCTGCAGAGTCTAATAAAACTATCATGATAGCCATGCTCCCGGTTATGGGCGCCTGAATGACCTACATGGTTAGAGGGAACTTGGTATTGGGATGGTTTTTGGGATGGTTATGGTTTGGTAATGATTATGAATGGTTATGGATTAAATTCTGGTATTGGATATGATTGATGGTAATAACTTGGAATACGGATGATGATATTGGAATATGGATTGGTATTATGATGATTACATGGTTTATGATGGGTTTATTTCACATACATAATACATATTTCTTTTCAAATGTTTTAATGTACTTT
Source organism: Tuctoria greenei (assembly GCA_036927565.1). Taxonomy (NCBI): domain Eukaryota; kingdom Viridiplantae; phylum Streptophyta; class Magnoliopsida; order Poales; family Poaceae; genus Tuctoria; species Tuctoria greenei. The sequence goes on along the minus strand of JAYESD010000011.1, from coordinate 115,655,667 downwards.
TTAGAACTTAGCCTTTATTATTGTCGTCATTTGTTAAGCTACATATCATACTTTCCACACTTGCTGAGTATGACATGTAATCACCCTTGCAATCCCCCCCCCCCAACAGTTGCAGGTCAGGATTGGGAGTATAACGATGATAATGCGGAGTTCTAGGCCATGTCTACCGTCAGCTTGCCTGTGGTGTTGATTGGAGCTGCACATATATGTCCCTAATGCTTAGTTTGCTTCGCTGCTTAGTTGCTTATTAGTTAATTCTGCTGCATTAGTTGAACTTGTCATTAATATTCATTAGAGGTTGTATTCGAGGATAATATGATTGTGTCATAAAAGTACTTATTTAATAATTTGAGCTATGGTATTGTCTGTATATTGTTTGTGATGCACTTGTGTATGTGTGTTGAACATCCTGGGCACATATACTGCACTTGGTTCATTTTTGGAACCGGGTGTCACACCGGCTCCCCTACCGTTGCCGTTGCTGCATCACGTGGTGGTCGGGGCCCACGCCCTGACAAGCAACCTCAACAATCGTCTGAGGATGACGACAAGATGTGGTGCCCAATCCACAAATCCACGGGCCATAATCTTGAAGACTGTCGCGAGGTCAAAAGGCTTGCTGAATGCAATAGCAAGCGCCAAGATGAAACCCCTTTCCGCGAGCGAGAAGGGAAGCAAAAAGTCGGTGAAGCTCCATCTGATCAGGAGCTAGGCTTCCAAGATGCTAAGAATGCATTAAAAGTGGTGTACAACACCGTCGACGACTCCGACACCAACTCCAACAACGAACATTGGAAGACTCTCCATATGATGTATGGAGGGTCCTGGGATATCACCTCTCCACGCATTCTGAAAACTATGCGTCGAGAGATGGTTGTTGCTGCTCCTACCACCAAGGTGGGGCCTCATCAGAAGTGGATGGACACTCCCATCACCTTCAACGCTTCGTACTGTACGAAGAACAAGGCAGGAGCTGAACAATTACCTCTGATGGTCTCCCCTACTATCAACAAAATCCATCTCTTCCATGTCTTGGTGGATGGAAGCGCGACACTCAACCTCATCAGCGTCGCAGCCTTTGTAAAGATCCAACTCAGCCTCTCGGACCTCAAGCCCTCACTCCCATTCTCTAAAGTGGGTCCGGTAGCTATCATGCCTCTCGGGTCAGTTACTCTTTCGGTATCCTTCGGGACACCTGAGAACTACAAGTCTGATAAGCTGGTGTTTGATGTGTCACACATCAACCTTCCCTTCAACGCAATCCTAGGCAGGCCAACTCTGTATAGGTTCATGGTGGTGGCCCACTACAGCTACCTTGTGTTGAAGATGCCAACTCTGTCAGGCGTCCCCCGAATGCGAGGGGACCACACTGCTGGAGTCACTATGCTGGAGAAACTTCATGCGCTCACAAAAGTGCAAGAATATGAATATGGCAAGGTGCAATCTACTTAGCAACCACCATGACCGCGCCAGTGCAGCTCAACTTCTGCACCTCGTGTGCAGCCAAGAGGCGACACCGACGTTCCCGTCAAAGTCGTCAAAATCGGTTCTGATGCCACTCAGACCACCTGTATATCGGGAGGTCTGGATGACAAATAGGAACTCACACTCGTCACTTTCCTCCGAAGAAATGTTGACGTGTTTGCATGTCAACCATCACAGGTGACTGGGATTCCCAGGGAGGTGATCGAGCACCATATCATGATATACCCCGACGCACGACCTATACAATAGAAGCCCCAGAAGCAATCTGTTGAGCTGTAGAACTTCATCCGAGAAGAAGTCAAAAAGCTGCTTGACACTGGATTCATCCGGGAGGTTCATCATCCACGATGGGTGGCAAACCCAGTCATCCTGCTAAAGGCTGGTAGGAAGCTTCGGATGTGCATCGACTATACCACTTTGAATAAGGCATGTCTAGAAGACCCCTTTCTACTACCAAGAATAGATCAGATAGTGGATTCTACCCCCGGCTGTGAGTTTTTATGGTTCTTAGATGCATATTATGGATTCCATCAAATTCCAATGTCGAAGGAAGATTAAGAGCACATAGCTTTCATTATAGTAGATGGTCTCCACTACTACACAACAATGCCTTAGGTCTCTAAAATGCACTCTCCACCTTTGTACGAGCTATGCACAAAACAATTGGGGAGCTCATTCGGGACCTAGTGGAAGTCTACATCGATGACATCATTGACAAGGTGAAGAACAAAGACTCACTCCTCGACAACCTTCAATCCATCTTCAATAAGCTGCGCTTAACGCACACGAAACTCAACCCTAACAAGTGTGTCTTCGGTGCGAACCCTAGAAAACTTCTTGGTTTCTTGCTGATCAACCGAGGATTTGAAGCAAATTCGGCTAAGATCAAAGCCATCGAGGAAATGCGGCCTCCATCCCATGTCAAGGATGTCTAGAAGCTTACTGGATGTCTAGCTTCACTCAGCCGGTTCATCTCAAGGCTGTCAGAGCGGGCACATCCCTTCTTCGAGCTATTGAGGGAGTCTGGACCATTCTATTGGTCTGAAGAAGTAGAGAAGGCATTCCAAGAGCTCAAGCAGCTCCTGACAACGATACCCATCATGGTAGCGCTCTGGAACCTGGTGAGCCTCTTCTACTTTACATCGCTGCAACTATGGAGGTTGCCAGCATGGTTATGGTTGCGGAATGACCAGAAACATCTTCAACTCAGGAGCACAAACTCCTTTTGGAGGGTCCGGAGCTACCTAAAGGAGATTCTGGGTCCCAGCCCCCAGGCACGGATCGTAAAGGTAAGATGCCTGTGGATCACTTCGAAGCTCACAAGATATCAGTGGTAACCTCTCATCCACTGCGAGCCATTTTACATAATGAAAATTCAACGGCAAATATCGCCAAGTGGGCAGCAGAGTTGGCAGAATTCGATCTCGAATTCTTGCCTCGACATGCAATCAAGAGTCAAGCCTTGGCCAATTTCGTGGTTGAGTGGAGACCTTCTTCATCAAGTCCAAGGGGCATCAACAAGCAGAAGCCGGAACCTAAGGTCCTGGTCTTCACTAAGCCTCATTGGACTCTCTACTTCGATGGATCCGTGCAGAAGTAGGGGCTGGAGCTGGAATGCTTCTCCTCGCTCAGACCGGGGAGAAGGTCAAGTACATGGTGCCCCTAAACTTCAAGGCCACCAACAACATGGCAAAATATGAAGCTCTCATCTTCGGACTCAAGGTGGCGCTATCATATGGCGTTCGACAGCTACTGCTAAAGGGTGACTCGTAGCTCATCATCAAACAAGTCAAAGGTGAATGTAGTTGCAATAACTCTCAACTTGTTGCATATCTACTTGAAGACCAGAAGCTGCAGAAAGACTTTCATGTCCTGGACCTCTGCCATGTCCAGCGTCTCAACAATGCTGAAGCTGATGATCATTCGACGAAGGCTTCAACCGGGGCTCAGGTACCCGACGAAGTTTTTTTCAGAAGATCACCGGCAACTGCTACTCAACCTATCGAACTGAGTGATGGGGGCGAGACCAACACCTCGAAGCTGACGGTCCCGGTGCCCCTGTTACCATGGCGTCCACCAAGGATTGGCGCTACAGGAAGCTCCGACAACCAAGCGCGCAAGATCTAGAATCTCAAGTCAGTCCCAATGCAGGGATCTCAGAGGTTCGGGACTACTTGAAGGACAAGATCCTTCCTAAAGATGGTGCATCCGCTGAGCGGATTGTCAGATTGGCTAAAAGATACACGTTGGTAGAAGGGTATCTCTATCGACATGGTGCCAACGACGTTCTAATGCGGTGCATTTTTCCTCAGAAGAAGGCTGCAAACTTCTCACAGAGATCCATGGAGGCGAGTGTGGGAATCACACATCATCCGGCACGCTGGTCGGTAAAGCCTTCCTATATGGTTTTTACTGGCCTACAGCACTCCAGGATGCAGTCGAGCTGGTCAATAAGTGCAAAGCGTGTCAGTTCCACGCGAAGCAAATTCATACTCTAGCGTAGTCACTGCAAATGATTCCTCCATAATGGCCATTCACTGTGTGGGAGATGGATATTTTGGGACCTTTCCAAAAAGCCATCGGGGGGTACCAGTTCTTATACGTCACCATCGACAAGTTAACAAAGTGCACGAAAGCTACTCCAGTTGTGATAATCAACAAGCAATCTGCTATCAAGTTCTTTAAGTCCATTGTCTGCAGATTTGAAGTTCCGAACAAAGTCATCAATGACAACATAACCCAATTCACAAGTGCAACTTTCCAAGAGTACTTCAAGGACGTCGTCATAACAGTCAACTATGCATTAGTAGCTCATCCAGCAAGCAATGTCCACGCCGAGAGAGCAAACACAGAAATACTCAAGTGACTCAAGACGCGCACTTATGAGCACTTGAAAAAACATGGCACCAACTAGATAGAAGAGCTTCTGTATGCACTGTGGGTGAGCCGGACAACACCCAGCCGGGCAACAGGAGAGACACCCTTCCTCATGGTATATGGAGTCAAAGCTGTAATTCCTCCATAAATTGCCATGGGGTCTCTCTAGGTCCGGATCTACGACGAAGCTATGCAGAACCATCTCCGACGTGAAGACCTAGACCTCGTCGACGAGGCAATGTGCCAAGCAGCTGTCTGAAACGCACAATACCGTTAGGTGCTCCAGCGCTATCACCAAAGGTATGTGCGCAACCAGTAGTTGGAAGAAGGCGATTTGGTGCTACAGCGAATACTTACGAAGGGATGAACAAACTTTCCCCCAGCTGGGAAGTTCCCTTCGAGTAGTCAAAGTTTCTTGTCCCGGATGCGTTCGCTTGGCAACAGAGGATGGGATACCACTTCCCAACCCCTTGAACATTGAGCATCTTCATAAGTTCTACACTTAGTTACACGGAGGTGAGTCTGTATTTGTATAAAATGTATTTTATAGAGTCTATGAAAAAAGTCGGGTTGGTCCTAGATCAAAGGCACACTTATCTTGGTCCCGTACTTTAGCTGTGTATTTACCTTCCTTGGGTTAGTACAAGATGAATAACAAACTTAACTTGGTTCTGTTCTTTAAGTGTGTCCTTGTCTCCCCTTTTATTTGGACCTATAATGAAATACATTTATATGCAAACAGACTCTATGTGCATTAATTTTGCGCATGCTCATTATTTTTTCACATTCTTACCTTCTTGTCAATAGCAATGTTGTGCAATCCACACGAAATTTAGTCCTACAGATGCATGTGATACATAATTTTTATTGGTAATCTTCTATTGGATCTTAGTATTGCTAGATGGTCTACTCACCTAAAAACCAAAGCCAATGATAGGTCCGGAGTGCACTATCGACTTAGCCTGGCGCAGCATCCAAAGTACACCACTCTACCTATTCTGGTAGGTCTCAGTAAGGCGGGTCTGGAAAGCATACATACCTAATAAAGATCAATTAGTATACTTATGTTGTCATAGTGAGTTTGTTAGGATCTAAAATTCAAAGAAGGATAATAAGCCGCAAATAAGCTATAGCCAAGAGGATGAACTTTATTTCTTTTCTTGTCTCTCATCGACTTAGCCTTCGACGTCGAAGCAACCAAGCTTCCACAATGCCCAGGGGGCCCGCCGTTGATATTTTATGCATTGATAGTGGGCACCGTCGAAGCAACTAAGCTCCGACAACTCCCAGGGGGCCCGCTGTCAATGTCAACAACACGACAAAGGGTACTTGGAGATTTCAGAAGAAACCCTTGGACCTCGAAGCTATCATATTGGCTACGAGTTTGGAGCAGTCATGTTTTCAAGATATTGCCAATTTCCTTATCGTAGATGTCCACAATCAATTGAGCATATCTACAAGGGGGACAACAGGATAAAGGCAGTGTAACATTGAAGACAAAAATGGAATTCGAAAGGATTTCATTCATTCAAAAGTTGGAGATTTACAAGATGAAGGTGCGAAGGGAAAAGTTCTAGCTACTGGAGTTCCACACCAAGTATGAAGCAACCTTCTGGGCGGCTTCTTGGATGCTATCCTTGGTAGCTTATTCTTCCTCAGCGATGGGTCCTTCAACCACCAGAGCTAAAGACATCAAGTGGCCTCGGCTTCAGAAGCACGTCAGCACATATTCCACGGTGTTCCTAGCAAGAGACTTTCCTTCAGTCTCGAGCTGGTCGATGACCACATCTCCCAGTGCATCCAGCTTAGTACCGGCAGAGTTGAATGCCACCAAGGCCTTGTCCATCTCTGGCTCTGGGACAACCGGTCGGATCGGGCTAAATCCCAGAGGCAATAGAGCATCTTTTGCTCGCCTGAGGAAGTCATAGATCTGCTAGGACTCAATTGCTCTCGTGCTCCGGAGCTCCTCCAGTCACCTTCTTGCGGACAATAGCACTACAAAACCCTATTTTGAGAATCGCTTGACCTCTTTGGCATGTTGCTGGATCCGTTCAGCCAGCAGCCTCTCTTGGTCCACAATTTGCTTCTTTCGAAGGTGCAAGCACTCTCGCCTTTCTGCAAGGTACTTTTCCTTCACCTTCAACTTGTTTTCTCTGGCAGAGACAACATTCTCTCTTTTGCTGACTCCTTCCCCTGCCAGCCATACTTGGTGCTTTTCTTTTTCGCACCAGGACTTGAATTTTTCCACGTGGTCAGCCAAGTCCTTCTGCCGCATGCTAGCTTTTGAGAAATTTCATCCTCTCTATTTTGGAGTTCATCCTCCTTATTGTCAAGCTCATCCAGGAACTTGAGGAGTTGTTCCCTCAAAGCTTCGAGACTCTCCAAGCGACTAACTGCCACTTCATTAACCTTCTTGGCATGCTCGTAGATCTCTTGGGTCTTGTCATTGAGGGCTTTTATAGCAGCCTCTCATTTGTCCAGCGCCTTGTTTAGACAGTCTAGACACGACTGCCTAGCTTTCTCAGCCTCCAGCCAGTCCCTTTGATCTGCTAGCTGAGGCTGCGTCAACTTCGTCTTGAAGTACAACAGCTTGCGCCAGCGCCTCAGTGTGTCATGCTCCTCCTCCAGGGCCTTGCACTCTAGTCGAAGGTGAGATAGACTTGGCGGAGGCTTGAGCAGGCATTGTCGATCGACATGGCCAGGGGGATTGGCTCAGGACCTACCTGAGGTTCTTCTTCTGGATCCCCCGAGTCTTTCGGGATAGTTGTCAGAGCCCGTGGCATAAGCATGGACTCCAACAGCTCGACATCCACGCGCTGAGTTCTGGAAGCTCATCAAGCTCCGGTGCAGATGTGGAAGGTCCCGAACCAGATCTTCATCTGCTGTCTCAGGCATGGCCACATCTGTCATAGCGACTTAAGGTATCATCACCTCCGTAGCTAGTGCCGAAACATCCGTCGGAGCTTCCAAAATTTCCGTCGTTGATGTCGGAACCTCCATAGCTGGCTCCAGAATAGCCGAAGCTTGCTCCAGCATTTCTTCCTCGTGGTCCAGCACAACCACAGGTTCTTCGTCTGTTGGCATTTGTTGACGTTTCTTACGGCACATATCATCTCTCGAAAAAGATGAGGTCCGCAAGCGCACGAAAACTATCGTGTAGCATTTCACCTAAGAGTATTCCCATGGGTATCGTATTTATCCCAAAGGAAGGCAATGGAGTAAAGTAAACACTACTCTTATGATCAAGCTATGGGATACTAATCAACTATCAACACAGGGGTAAGTTGATAATATATGGGTAGTGTCGAAGTGTTTGCTATGACACTTCCCCCGGGGCCGCTAAGAAGCAACCCGCAGAGGTTCTTTTGTGGTTGGGGCACGCAGAGATCAAGATCAAGATGAGGACACCAGAGATTTACGTGGTTCCGGCCGCTTGATCATAACACCCTACTCCACGGGGTTTGTGTTGCCGTATTGCGAGCTGGTCAGCTGGGATCAGGTTCAATCAGAGGTCCCCTAAGTTCGTGCAATACAACCCTTTTATAGTTCTAAGGGCCGACCGTTACAAAGCTTTCCTAGCCCGACATGTGGCCCTGGCGTATTTAATGACCTAATACACCTTCTAAAGAGTATTAAGCATAATTAGTTGTGTGATAATGTGCCTTAATGGCTGCGTTACCCCTATTAACAATGCATTGATCATGTGTCATTAATACGGCATTAATGGCACGTTATCAGGCCTTGTAACTGCCGCTTTAACCGTCCTTAAATGTTTGTAATGGACATGATCTGCTTGTATTTCCGTTGGCGATGAAGGCCCGGAGGCTCCGCACATGGCGGATCCAGAGCTTTCCCTTGCGAGAGGATAGGTCCGAGGTCACTATATACGTGTCGGCACCAGAGCTCCTCTCTGACGGGGGCTAGGTCTGGGGCTGTTGTACACGTGTAGTCACCGGAGCTTCCCTTGGTTGGGAGTTCAGTTCCGGTCTTCTTTTACACATGTTAACCCGGGAGCTAGCCATGTGAGGGGAGCGGGTCCGGTGCAGCGTGACATGTGGGACCTGAAAGTGCCTTTGACTCTGGCGGGTGGAACTTTCTTGCACTTTTTGCGGTATCGCAGGGTACCCAGTACGCAGGGTACCGACAGGTAGTGTGACACACACTTAAGCAATCTATTCTAAGGGGTAAATGGGTCCTAATGAAGGTTACACCTAGAGTTGGGGAGTTTCTCCTACAATGCTTCTAATATACATATACATAGCCTAGGTTAGGTACTAATGACCATGTCGATAGTGAATACTTATGCTAAGTTGTTCAACACATCGGGCACGGGTTCATCCGTAGCAATACTAGGATGACTCTCGCCAAGAGCCTGTGGCATAGCCGAACGTGTAGGATTACAAAGGACATATAGGATTGTCACCACCTACTGCATACCTCTTCAATATGTGGGTCTACGAGACATTCAACGCTACCTCCTATACTAGCACCATGCTAGCATATTAAGTAATTACATTAAGAGTCTGGGCACAAGCCTTCCTAAGGCAATGAACTAAATCATCATTGAACCAATGTTGATACATAGCACAAGTGATTCATATTAACATGATCATATCATAACTAATTAGACTATAGTGGGGGTTTGTAGTGTTTATGATGATAGATCAAGAGTGATATGGCATAATCATAAAGACTACTCCTACCACCTACATGGAATCCACAATCAAAAAAGAAATGCTTCATCCAATTATATGAATAAAAGAAGACTAAAGATAATATCTTTATTATGCATAAAGTCACAAATATAAGAAAAGATACATGAGCCATACCGTTCCCAACTTGGTCTTGGGACTAGAGGCTCTCCTCTCTATAGCCAAACTCCACTAAGCACTAAGAGAACTAGTGTATACAATAGAATGATTATCCAGTGGTGTGTGTTGAAGTGAGGGGTGAGGGGTCCTATTTATAGCTTGGAGAAGGGTCGATTCTCGCTACCAAAAGCGCGCGAACAGTCACCCATGACCTCTTCAAGCCGGGAGGAGCCAACACGTGGAGTTTGATCGCATTTGGCGCCTGGACCTAGTCGGCTGACTAGGTGGGTCGACCGACCTGGTCCTGGCTCCAAATGGCGAGTTCTTCCTCCAGGTGACTGACAGGTGGGTCCCATTCCATGATATGGGTGCTACACAATTGGATAGCCTCATATACTTCTGCTTGTGAGCCATTTGATCCATGTGGTGTCACTTGTCGACGCTTGACTGGCTGGGATGATATTTTATAGGATCCATCCCCTTGTTTCTCTTCAATTCTGTGTAAAATGCCTGCATGCACCAATTTCTCCAAGTACAAGTGGAAATAGGTTAAATAGAAAGTGATGTTTGCAAGAAATGGTATTTCCTTCACATAATTGAGTTATATTGACGGGTGAAATTAGTATATAACAGCCGTCAATAGCGCTGAAGTCATCTCTACGACAGCCGACGCCTGAGCTACCGTGTCGTTTGCCACAACCATAGGAGGAACTGGAGCAGCAGCGAGGGCTTCAGCTTGTGCAGTCTCTGTGGCTGCGGCAGGTGCCAGAGGAGCAGCTCCTCTTCTCAACACTCTGAAAATAGAGGACGGTGAATTCAAGGAAAAGCAAAAAGCAAAAAAACAAGACACAAGTTTAAGAGTCGATCATTACGTGGGCACGTTGCCGCTCCAGTTTGAATGTAGCCTAGAGGGGGGGTGAATAGGCTTTTTGATCATTTGTTAGAGCCTAAAACACTTAGCAACCTGATCAAACACAGAGATATCGGACTAGTCCGGTAGTGTGCAGACTAGTCCGGTGTGTGCGGACTAGATCGATCAAGTATGATCGATGATTTCGATCCAAGTACTCTATGTAGCGGAAATTGAGTTATAAATAGAGTGTAGTGCTACAATGAAACTAGACATGACACAAGCTAACTTTAGTTACAAAGTTTTAATGTAAGTTGAACAAGATCGAACAAACTCTAGATTGCAATGAATAGTAAGAACAAGAGCAAAGGACACAACGATTTTATCCCGTGGTTCGATTCTACAGAGGAAATCTACATCCACATTGAGGAGCCCATGGAGGACTGGGTCTTCACCAACCCTACCCTCGTCGAATCGCCATGGAGGCTGATTCTCTTACACCAATCACAAAGCGGGTAAATAACCATGTTCAAGGGGCCTTCTCACAAGTTGAGGGCTCCCCAAGATTTACAATTCGAAACACCACCAAACACAATCAAAAAGTATGCAATGAAACGGCGAGAGTGTGTGATAGAATCAAACCCAAGAGCTCAAGATGTGAAGAACGTGTCTCTCCTTTGATCTATGGTTAATCCTGAAGGATTTGATCTTTCTTGCATTGGATTGTGTGGAGAGACGTGTTTTCTAGGCTCTTGGAAGGTGTGATGGTGTAGGGGGTCGAGAGATATCATAGTAGGGCCATGCACCTATATTTATACTAGGGTTTCCGAAGGTTACTGTTATGGTTTACAAAGTCCGGACTAGTTCGTGGTGGACTCTGAACTAGTCCGGTGTGCGGCATGTGGAATTCCAAAGTGTCCTGAATTATCGGACTTGTTCGGCAATTAGCGGACTAGTCCGATTTTGTCTCTGGAGATGTTCGGACTAGTCCGGCACATATTGGACTAGTCTGGTGTGGTGAATCCCTTATTGAATAGAGGACAAGTCCGCACTTGGAGGACTTGTCCGATTTTAGTCAGAGAGGTTATCGGACTAGTCTGTGGAATATCGGACTTGTCCAGTATTGATCATGGGCATTATCGGACTAGTCTGCACTTTATTGGAGTAGTCCATGGCAAACAAATCCACACTTGGAGGACTTGTCTGATCCTGGACAGATGGATTATCGGACTAGTTCGAAGAACATCGGACTAGTCCGGACTTGTGTAAACTTGTGCAGTGAGAGTGTTTTCTTTTGCTTGAGCTCTTGGGGTGTGTTTCTCCAACACACTCCATACACAAAGAGTATTCTATTCATCTTGAGCTCTTTTCTACTTGATTTCTCACTCTCCTTTCTTTTTGCGCTTTTTTTATAATTTTATTAAAAGTTGCGCTCATCTCAACAATTTGGTTAGGATCTCATTTGTTTGTCATAAATCAACCAAAACCCACAAGTGATTCCTAGATGCACCTTCAATCTCCCCCTTTTTGGTGATTGATGACAACCAATTGAGATTTCACAAATATGATTAAAAGTCCAGATTTTCATAAAGTGTGCACATATGAGCTTGGAACAAATTTAGCAATGAAAACATAAGACATGTGTGCAATCTTTATGGTGGGGTGCAAAACTACATGTGTGTAAGCAATAATTGTGATGAGAATGAGGTAAAAGCATAATCATAACAACAGCAAGTGTATATGTCAATTTCAGAGCAAATACATAGATCATATCAAACATGAACACAGATTATATCAAGGCATCATCACAGGCTTCATAAACATGACTAGAACCATAATAAGAGCATAATAGCAGTTTTACAACCCAAAAGTAGTAGAATTTCAAAAGAAACACGATTTGAGCTCCCATCTCTCAAACTACTGCTAGACCTAGTGACTCCCCCTCAATCTCTCCTCCTTTGGCATCAAGGCACCAAAAAGAAGGGGAGGAGGGATCTAGAAGACGTCGTCGACTCACTCCTCGCTGTCGGTCCTCTCATTGTCTTCATCTCCAGGCTGAGGAGGAGGAGGAGCGGATCCACTCGAAGCGCCCCCAATGCCAAAATAGGCAAGATCGAAAAGAGACAAAGGTTGAAGCTTAGAGAAGTCTGAAGCTAAGTCATCAAAGATAATGGGAGATCCAATAGGCTCGATCTCCAGCTTCTGACAAATATTCTTGACATTTTATTTCACATACTTCATGTCTGCCTTCCTTGCCTTGCTCAACTTATGAAGCTTCACATCAGCCCTTTTGCAGGAGCCAAAGATGGCAGCCAAATACTTCAAGATGCCACTAGGAGACCCTTTTTGAGGAGGGGCCCTAGTAGTGGGAGAAGTCCTTGCATCTCCTTGAGCCCTCCTCGGAGCCTCTTCACTTGACATAGGAGATGGAGCAGCTGGGAGAGTGGCTTGAGGAGGCTTCTGGGGCCTTAAAGGAGTATGCTCTACATCCTTCACGAACTCAATTCCGGTTACTTTCTCAATCATAAACATCAGGTATGGTGCATAGTCACAAGAGCGGTTTGGTGTGCAGGAGATGTTCACCATATCATTACAAATATAGTCGAAGACATCAAACTTCTTGTTCTTGCTTATCACCTTCATCAGTGTCCTTAGGTAACCTTGAACACTTCCTGCATCTCCATATTTTGGAGCTATTGTCTTCCGGAGCACTCTATTTAGAACCATGAAGAATGGCTTCATGTTCTTGGTGGAAGGGGGATTGAATTTCAGGCAAGTTTCATAGAGGAACTCCATCTTGTCCTTCTCCAGGACACCAATGTTGTGTATGACGAGCTCATTGTTGCCAGAGTCTTCCAGGTGAAGCAATCTCGCAAACTCATCATAAGTCACGGTGTACTTGGATCCGTGAGTCATCCAAGTCACCCTTTCCTCTTCATCACTGGCAAAATAGCAGGTAGCATAGAACTGAGCAATAACTTCATCATTCCAGTTGTATCTGAAGGCAAACAAATCCTTCAGACCATGCCACGCCACAACAACAATCACATCATCAAAGGCTGGGCAGCTCTTTCCCTCAAAATGGCTCCAGTCAATCCACTGGTCGTGGACCACCAGAGTCTTCATCGTGAGATACACGGAACTATAGTAGTCTACATGGAAGTTGCTCCAGAACCTTGCATCCGTTGCCTTTCTGGAACTGTTGTAACAGTCAATCGTCCTGAGCTTTGAAGCCACATCGCTTCCTTTGCCATTGAATCTTTCTTCAGGGGGGTCCCTGTTCCCCTGTCTTGGAGCACTAATCCATAGGGGGCCAATCGGACCGATGGCGATCCCTTTCCCTTTGCCCTTAGCTTGGCGAGAAGCTGCCGAGCTAGGGCCAGCTACATCCTTTCCTTTGGATGTGGGCTTCTTGGCCACGACCTTTCGCTGCACCTGAGGTGGAGTGGGCGACGGGTCAGCGGCACAGTTTTGCCGCTTCTTGCTTTGGCCCGTCGAGGACCGAAGTAATGACTCTTGGTCCATCTCAGCCTCATAGTCAGAGATCTCGTCATTGGAGCTCGACATGGTCCTGACAAGAGGATTACACAATACAAGGATGAGGATTGATGGCAAGGAAATGCTTTGAGTAGTTGCAATTTAGGGTTGAGTTCAGTCAAAAATTGGACTTGTCCGGTGCTCAAGTGTGGACTAGTCCAGAGTACTGGACTTGTCTGTACCGAGACTGAACTAGTCCGGTGTTCAACTGCTCAAACCCTAACTAGCAATTCAATGTTGTTTCTCAATGTAAAAATAGCTCAAGGTAGATGTCATACAACAATGAGACATGTATTAACTAGTGGAGCTAAGCTATTTGGTCCATAGCACAAGAAATCGAAGATTCTAGGGTTTTAGAGAAAGTTTACCAAAATCCTTCGATTCTTGAGGTTGGAGGAGTTGTTATTGCAGACTAGTCTGTTGACCTCGATCCCCTTGTGATGAAGATCGTTTTCCACGGAGAGTTGAGGAGATTTGGTGGAGAAATCGTCAAATCACCTTGGGGGCACTCGAGTGAGGAGAGAGAATGTGAGGAGCGTTGTGAGGATGAAGTATATTAGGGTTTGGCGGCCCTATGGTTATGGAGTCGAAAAATCGGACTAGTCGGTGGTCAACCTGACTAGTCCAGACTATCGGACCTCTACGGACTAGTCTGCAGTGTGCGGACTAGTCCAGGTAACCACGGACTAGTCTGTGGTCACCAGAACAAAAGCATTTAGCCCATTCGTATATATTCGAAGGTGCATACAAAGAAAATAGGGGGCAAAACACAAAATAATCTTGATGAATATGATCAGTAAACATACAACAATCAAGCTATGACCATAATTCACCAAGGTCAAGTAATTGAAATAGTTTTTCGGAGAAAATAGAGAGAGATGATTTTCATAACACAATCAATAAATTTTGAAGATGAAATACAGGTATGCAAGTTTTCAAGCCACGTTCCCAGCATCAAGGATATTTAGTTCATTTGGAAGCTCACAAAAACGTTTTTCATCAAGTGGCTTGGTAAATATATCAGCTAGTTGTTTTTTGGTGTTGACATGGGAAATTGCTATGTCTCCTTTCATTGAGCGGTCTCTCAAAAAGTGATGTCGGATGTCTATGTTTTTGGTACTAGAGTGCTCAGCGGGGTTATGGGCAATTTTAATAGTACTCTAATTATCACAAAGGAGTGGAATACGGCTCATATTGTAACTGTAATCTCTTAGAGTTTGTTGCATCCAAAGGAGCTGTGCACAACAACTCCCGGCTGCAACATACTCCGCTTCGGCCGTGGATAAGGCAATGGAGTTTTGTTTCTTGGAGGACCAAGAAACTAGGGATCTATCTAGGAATTGTCATGTACCGGAGGTACTTTTTCTATCTACTTTGCATCCCACATAATCTGCATCGGAGTATCCAATGAGATTGAACTTGGAACCTTTAGGATACCAAAGGCCTAGGTTGGGTGTATGAACTAAATATCGCAAGATTCTTTTTACGGCTGTCGAATGACACTCCTTGGGATTGGCTTGAAATATTGCACACAAACATACACTCAACATAATATATGGCCTAGATGCATATAAGTAAAGTAGGGACCCAATCATGGAGCGATATACCTTTTGATCCATGTTTGGTCCATCTTCATTGAGATCCAAGTGTCCATTTGTTGCCATGGGAGTCTTTATAGGCTTTGCCTTGTCCATTCCAAACTTCTTGAGTATGTCTTGAGTATACTTGGTTTGGCTTATGAACGTCCCTTCCTTTTGTTGCCTCACTTGAAATCCCAAGAAATATCTCAATTCTCCCATCATGTACATCTCGAATCTATCTATCATAATCTTACTAAATTCTTCACAAAAGGATTTGCTAGTTAAACCAAATATAATATCTTCAACATAAATTTGACAAATAAATAAATCATTGTCAAAGTTCTTGGTAAAAAGCGTGTAATCAGCTTTGCCGATTTTAAATCTATTTTCAATCAAAAAATCTCTAAGGCACTCATACAAAGCTCTAGGAGCTTGTTTGAGGCCATAGAGAGCCTTGCGCAGTTTGAACACATGGTCGGGGAACTCTTTATCTTCGAATCCAGGGGGTTGCTCCACATACACCTCCTCCTTGATTGGTCCATTGAGGAAGGCGCTTTTCACATTCTTTTGATAGAGCTTGAAATCATGGTGAGTAGCATATGCAAGTAATTTCTAATCAATTCAAGTCTAGCTACGGGAGCAAAAGTTTTGTCGAAATCTTAACCTTCGACTTGTGAATAACCTTTACCAACAAGTCGCGCCTTGTTTCTTGTCACCACCCCGTGTTTGTCTTGCTTGTTGCGGAAGACCCATTTAGTGCCGAGGACGTTGAACTTGGGCCTTTCAACAAGTTCCCACACCTCGTTCTGTTTGAAGTTGTTCAATTCTTCTAGCATTGCCACACCCAATCTGGATCTTTCAATGCATCTTCAACCCTGTGTGGTTCCAAAAAGGATACAAACGAGTGATGTTCACAAAAATTAGCAATTCAAGATCTAGTTGTTACTCCCTTTTGGATGTCACCGATTATGTTGTCGACGGGGTGATCTCTTTGGATGCATTAGTGTACTCTTGGATGTGGCACTTGTGGTCTTGAATCTTCATGGTCATCTTCTTCTCCCCCTAGATGGTTCCCTCATTTATTTGTTTGTCACCTTGATCTTCATGAGGTTGATCCCGTGTAGAAGCTCTCCCTTGATCAATTACCTTCACTCATGGTTCATCTTCTTCGTTTGCATTTGGAGGTGGCGCTTGTGGTCGAACATCGCCCAACGACATTCTTCTAAACGCTTGACATGGAGCTTCTTCTCTATCTAGCCCACATTGATCAACTTGCTCTTCTTAAGAGCCGTTAGTTTCATCAAACACTACATCACGTGCTACTTCAACAACTCCGGAGACCTTGTTGAAGACACGATTGGCGTAAGAGTTTGAATCATAGCCAAGCAAAAAACCTTTATCGGACTTCAAAGCGAACTTTGAAGTCCTAGGCTTATTGTTCAAAATATAACATTTAGAACCAAAACTCGAAAATAGGAAATATTCGGCTTGTTATCGGTGAGTAGTTCATATGATGTTTTCTTGAGTAGGCATTGAAGATAGAGTCGGTTTATGGCGTGACAAGCGGTGTTAACCGCTTCAGCCCAAAACCGATCCGAAGTCTTGTACTCATTGAGCATTGTCCACGCCATCTCAATGAGGGTTCGGTTCTTCCTTTCGGCTACTCCGTTTTCTTGAGGGGAATACGGTGCTGAAAATTCATGTTTTATCCCTTCTTCGTATAGGTACTCCACAACTTGGGTGCTCTTAAACTTTGTGCCATTGTCACTTTGTATGTTCTTGATATTCAACTAAAATTCATTTTGGGCACGCTTGAGAAACTTCTTGAGGGTTCCTGGAGTTCATGTCTTATCATGCAAAAAGAAAACCCACGTGAAGCATGAAAAATCATCAACAATTACTAAACCATATTTGTTATCGCCAATGCTTATGTATGCAATTTGACCAAATAGATCCATGTGAAGTAGCTCGAGCGGTCTTGTCGTTGTCATGACGTTCTTCGCGGGATGGGGGTGCTCCTACTTGTTTCCTGGCTTGGCACGGGCTACAAGGCCTGTCTTTCTCAAAAACAACATCCTTCGAACCTCGAATGTGATTGCCCTTAAGGAGTTTTTGAAGATTCCTCATACCAACATGTGCTATCCATCTATGCCACAGCCAACCCATGTTGGTCTTTGCAATCAAGCATGTGTCAAGTTCGGCTTTATCTTTGTTGAAGTCAACAAGATAAAGCTTTCCCTTTAACACACCCTTGAATGCAACCGAGTCATCACTCCTTCTAGAGACGATCACACCCTCATTAGTGAACAAGCAATTTTAACCCTTGTCACATAATTGAGATATGGACACTAGGTTATAATCTAAGGAATCGACATGTAAAACATGAGAAAGGGTGTGTTGAGACGATATAGCAATTTTACCGGTACCGAGCACCCTTCCTTGACTGTTGTCTCCAAAATAGATGCCTTCGCTTGGATCTTCATTTCATTCATATTCAACAAACATCCTTCTTTCTCAGGTCATTTGGTTGGTGCATCTACTATCTAGCACCCATTTCGATCCACCGGAGGAATAGGCCTGCAAAAACAAATTACGCCTTGGTTCTAGGTAACCAAGCTTGCTTGTGTCCTTTGAGGTTAGTTACAAGTGATTTGGGCAACTTGGTGTTCCCATGGCGTGGCCCAACATGTTTAGCATAAACTCTACCAACATTACTTTTCATGAGAACATATGACGCATCAAAGGTTCTAAACAATAGTTGTTGTTTATATGTGTTAACAATTTTGAGATTATCAACATTATTAGGCTTTCTAGCTTGAGAGGAGTTTCTCTTGACAAAGGCAATGCGTTCCTTGTTATTCTTGTGGCTTCTAGCATTTTGCTTTTCACCATAAGAATACCCAATGCCATATTTGACATTAGGAGGTCTTATGGTCAAGTATGCGTTGCGTGCATACTTTACCTTCTCCTTGTCAAATATGCCACTTCGAGAAGGATGCTTGTCCTTTGTCAAGTTTGACATCTCCTTCAAGTTAGTGTCATTTTTAGTACATGCACAAGTAATAGTAGTTTCAGATTTTAAGTGTTGAGAAGATGAGCTTGAAGAGTATGAAGGGTCACTTTGCTTGATTGACTCAACTTGTACCTCAAGGACCTTTTTAACTTTGGTTAAGTTAGCAAGTTCATCCTTGATGATTACATTTGAGTTGATTAACTTCAAGCAAGCTTCCTTGCTTGAAGCTATCTCAAGTTCTAGTGACTTGCTTCGCTCATTTTCAAGTTCAAAGAGATTTTTGATCTTAAGATATTCCTCCTTTTGAAGGATGATCATATCTTCTTGGCGATTAGCAAGCTCCTCCTTATCAATAAGCTTATGCATTAAGAATTTCATTTTTGCAGCAGTTTTCTTATCTAAGCAAACAAGCATATCTTCATCATCACTATAAGTATCACTATCGCTAGAGAAATAATGCGAAGAGGAATATTTAGTTGTTACCTTTTTTTACCTTCCTTCACCATTAGACATGTGTCGTTGTCCTTCCTTGCACCAATAGTTGGGAAGAGGGTGGATTTCTTGGTTGTCTTCTTGATGGCTATGCTAGCCATCTCCTCTTCCTCTTCGGATGAGGACTCATCATTGGAGTCTCACTCATTTCCTAGGTGCACCTGTCCAATTTGCCTTTTCTTCTTGAACATCTTCTTAGGTTGAGGCTTTGTATCCTTGGTTTTCTTCTTGTTTTCTTCATAAGGGCAATCAACTATAAAGTGGTCGTATTCACCACAGTTATAGTAAGCGCGCCTCAACTTTGTTCTTGATTTGTCTTTGTGTCTTCCTTCATTTGATCTACCACCTTGTCTTCTTTTCATCATCTTCTTAAATTTCTTCATAAATAGGATCATATCTTCTTCATCTATATCGTTGTTTCGTCGTCATTGTCCTCTTCTTGTTGAGCTTCTTGAGCTTCTTTTGACATAGGCTTGCAAGTGGACTTCAAAGCGACTCATTTCTTCTTTGCCGAGGTGAGATTGACAATCTCTTTGACCTGTTTTGCTTGCTTCTCCATCATCTCGAAATTGATGATCTTTCCAAGCAATTCATCTGGGGTCATTTTCCGATACTCGGGGCTTTCTCTAATAATCGAGCATAGAGTCACGTTGCGAGGCATGAAGGCTCTGAGAATTAGCTTCACCACCTCGTGATCATTCCACTTTTTGCTTCCATAGGCTCGAACTTTATTAATGAGAGTCTTCAACTGATTGTACATGTCTTGCGGTGACTCATCTTCTTTTATGGCGAATATTCCCAATTCGCCTTTGATCATTTCAATCTTGGCCTCTCGCACGTGACGATCGCCTTCATGTGCAGTTTGTAATGTGTCCCATATCTCTTTTGCAATTTCGAGTCCATCCACTTTGGTGAACTCGTCTCGACTCAATGATGAAGTTATGACAGCTGCAGCTTGAGCGTTCCGATGGATAGCTTGTTCTTGGCTTGGTGTGAGTTCTTCATCGTCATCCGAGATATCTATCCCTGTACACACTATATGCCACAAGATGGGGTTAAGTGATATTAAATGTATCTTCATATTTTGCCTCCACATTGAATAATCATTGCCATCAAAGTATGGGGCTTTTCCTAAAGGAATTGATAAATAATTATTATTGTTTGAATTTAAATGATCATAGTTAAAAGGATATCGGGAGTAGTTGGTGTGACTACTTCCCTTCTTCTTCTTCTCATCCTCGATCATTATGTTTCCTTTAGAGAGGGCCTTCTTCCTTAGGAGCGCCTTGAGTTCAAGCGTCTCCTCATCATCATCCTCGAAGTCTTGGATGGCGTCGAGGAGCTTCTCCAACTTCTGAGTCTTTTCATCCTCAACCTTCTCTTGGTTGAAGTTCTTGTGCACATCCTTGATGTCCGACATCTTCTCTTCGAGCGATTAGTCTCTTTTTGAAGAGCCTTGCTCTGATACCAATTGAATATAGCCTAGAGGTGGGGTAAATAGGCTTTTTGATCTTTTGTTGGAACCTGAAAAATTTAGCAACCTGATCAAACACAGAGAGATCAGACTAGTCCAGTAGTGTGCTGACTAGCCCAGTGTGTGCGGACTAGATCGATCAAGTTTGATCGATGATTTCGATCCAAGTACTCTATGCAGTGGAAATTGAGTTATAAATAGAGTGTATAGCTACAATGAAACTACATATGACACAAGCTAACTTTAGTTACAAAGTTTTAACGTATGTTGAACAAGATCGAGCAAACCCTAGATTGCAATGAATTATAAAAACAAGAGCAAAGTACACAATGATTTTATCCCGTGGTTCAATTCCACAGAGGAAATATATGTCAACGTTGACGAGCCCACGGAGGGCGGGTCTTCATCAACCCTACCCTTCGAATCGCCACGGAGGCTGATTCTCTTCCACTAATCTCAAAGGGGGTAAATAACCGTGTTCAAGGGGGCTTCTCACAAGTTGAGGGCTCCCCAAGATTTACAATTCGAAACACCACCAAACACACTCAAAATGTATGCAATGAAACAGCGAGAGTGTGTGAGAGAATCAAACCTAAGAACTCAAGACGTGAAGAATGTGTCTCTCCTTTGATCTATGGTCAATCCTCAAGGATTTGATCTTTCTTGCGTTGGATTCTGTGGAGAGACGTGTTTTTTGGGCTCTTGGAAGGTGTGACGGTGCAGGGGGTTGAGAGATATCATAGTAGGGCCATGCACCTCTATTTATACTAGGGTTTCCAAAGGTTACCATTAGGGTTTAGAAAGTCCGGACTAGTCCGTGGTGGACTCTGGACTAGTCCAGTGTGCAGCGTGTGAGAAACCCTAAGTGTCCTGAATTATTGGACTTGTCCGACAATTAGGGGACTCATCTGATTTTGTCTCTGGAGATGTTCGGACTAGTCCGGCACATATTGGACAAGTCCAGAGTGGTGAATCCCTTAGTGAATTGAGGACAAGTCTGCACTTGGAGGACTTGTCCGATTTTAGTCAGAGAGGTTACGGACTAGTCTGTGGAATATCGGACTTGTCCGATATTGATCAGAGGCATTATAGGACTAGTCCGGACTTTATCGGACTAGTCCATGGCAGACAAGTCCGCACATGGAGGACTTGTCCGATCCAGGACAGATGGATTATCAGACTAGTCCAAGGAACATCGAACTAGTACGGACCTATGTAAACTTGTGTAGTGAGCTCTTGGGGTGTGTTTCTCCAACACACTCCATACACAAAGAGTATTCTATTCATATCTTGAGATCTTTTAAACTTGATTCCCCACTCTCCTTTCTTTTTGCGGTTTCTTCATAATTTTATTAAAATCTGCGCTCATCTCAACAATTTGGTTAGGATCTTATTTGTTTGTCATAAATCAATCAAAACCCACAAGGGATGCCAAGATGCACTTTCACAGTTGGCACGAAGCTTCTTCCTTGGATGGCCGGAGTCAAAACCCACCTTCATCGGTGAGGCAGAAGCTTCGGACTTCGTAACAGGTGTCATGGCAGCCATCGGTGCCGACTCAGTTGGGATCTCCCTTGTCTGAGAAGGGACTCCGGACCTAGAGCCCACTGCTGGTACCGGGACCAGAGTCGACTTGCCGAACCTAGCGCCCACTACAAGAGCTAGATCTGAAGATGAGAGGTTGGAGCCAGAGTTTCCCTTGCTGGAGGCACAACCAGCACTGACTTCAAAGCTTGGAAAGGCAGAGGAGCTGCTTCCATCGGAGCTGATCTGACCGAACTACCATCAGATCACGTCAGCTTTCTCTAATGGCTAGAGGAGTTGACAGGTTCCTTGCCTCTGCTCCAACTTGAGTTAGTCTTTTTCTGGCTTCAATCTGCAGGAGCCTTGCCCTCTGAAGCTCTGGGTATTGCAACTCCTACTATCGGAGTGCTCCTTTGACGCACTGCAAGACCCGTACCGTCAAGCAGCAACATCATCTTCTACAGCTCTCTTCTGACCTCCGGAACTATGTTCAGGGGTAGCAACTCAGCCAGATGTCCGAGGTCACCCCTTGAAAATGTTACATTGTTCATCTTCTAAAGATTGAGCATCAAGGCGTGCTCATCTAGATTAATGCCACGACCAACCTCAATCCAGAGAAAATCCATTTCTCTAGAGAAAGACTAGGTCGCAAACTCTCGCTCATTGAGCGACGCCCAACGGTTGTTCAGGAAGTTGTCTAGGACCATCAGAGACATTAATCCTCCGCCCACTAGGTGTCGAATCCTTGTCAGCATGGGGTTGTACTTCTTGGACAGCTCCTGGAGCTCCTCCTAGGAGTCATATACCGTCATCGGAAACCCTTCTGGCAGCTCCAACTGATCATGAGGGTCCACCCAGATCACAACCCAATCGGTCTTCTAAGTCTCCCACAACCTGGAAGGAAAGGTCTTGATGTACCTGAATGGGTCATTTCTACGCTTTACGAAGTAGTAGAACCCCAACAAGCAGTTACCTTTGCCTGTGTCCGAAGAGTGAAGAAGGTCCGAAACAGAGGGATGCATGGAGGCACACTCACCCACATCTCGCAGAAGTGGATGAAGATCGCCAGCAGGAAGATGGAGTGAGGTCCGAGGTGGTGCAGTTGGAGCCCGTACGACTCCAGAAGCATCAGCAAGAAGTTGGACACTAGCGGAACCAACCCAACCATGGCGTACGCCGAGAAGTAAACAATGTCGCCAGAGGACTGCTTAAATGGGAGCTTGCCTCAGCGAATAGCGTTGTTGAAGGAATCACTTGTCCAACCCATCAGCTTCTGAACTCTCAACAACTCATCATCGCTCAGAATCTTGTTGGGTGGAAGTACGAGTTCCATCACCGCAAAGTGGAGCAAAAGTGGGAGCGCCGCACAAGGGTTCAAGCGGAGAACTCTATGGCAAGAATAGATTGATGCGTAAGAGTTCTCCCACCTTGCAGCGTGTAACACCCTCATTTTCTTGCATCATTCCCTGCATCCATCATTATACATGTTTAACATTGACCCACATAAAAAAGAATGAGTTTAAAATGAATTTAGAGCAAAACCGCAATAAAAAATTTTGGGAAGTGCGGACTAGTCCGTTTTTGGTGCGGACTAGTACGATTTCTCTCTCACCTCGCTCGGACATGTCTGTTTTAGTGCGGACTATTCCAATTTTTTTCTCTGTACAGTTTCGGACTTGTCCGGTCCATTGCGGACTAGTCCGGTCATCCCATCCTTGAGAAATTTCACCAAGTCCCTAGACTTGTCCGGACTTGTCCGACATCTAGTGGACTTGTCCGTTTTCCCTCTAACTAAAATTGGACTTGTCCGATTTTGGCCAGACTTGTCTGTTTCTCCTCTGACCAAGTTCAGACTAGTCCGACTTAGTCCGGACATGTCCGATATCCCTCTGTCTAACTTCGGACTAGTCCGGCCCCTTTTCGGACTTGTCCGTTGATCGCGATTCAGAGTTGATCTTTTGTTTTCCGATGTGTTTCTGGGTTTTACCTTAAGTGGGACTAAGGACGTCGTGTCTAACTCATTTTGGAGCCCTAGTGGGACCCCACACTGGCCTCCACCCACCCCAAACTCGAAATCCATCAAACCCTAGCCCTCCACCCTTATATAAACAACTCCACCCCTCAACCTTGCATCCTTTTGCCTCAATTGAAAGACCACAAACCCTAGTTCATGGGTAGCCGCTACCAAGGAGGGATAAGAGATCACGAGCATGAAGAAGAAGAGGAGGAAACGAAACAGGATCATGGTCTCCATCAAGTTTTCAATCTTCATCAACAATCCGCCTTAAAGTTCTTCATCAACCCTAGATCGTCAAGATCCAAGTGTTGCCTCCAAAACCTTTGATTCATTGTAGTTCTAAACACCTGGTACACCTTCTACTTCCCTTTTCTCACGTGAATTCAACCCGTTTCTCCAAATTCACGTTGATCTAGAAAACCCTAATCCGCTGTTTCTACGAAGGGCGGACTAGTCCAGCCCTACCGCGGACTACTCCGATCTTGCTGACTGTTTTCTGCTGAATTAAATCTGAATTGATTCGAATCAATTCAATACCTATCCAAACTTGTTAAAACCATTAGAACTAGTTAGTATACATTATTAACAACTCATTAACTAGTTTTCTTCGCATTTGCATGAATCATGCATGTCATGACATACTGAGTCATATATGTGCACTTATTAATTGTAATTCTTGACTTGTATGTTTATTGCATGATTTAGACGGATTTGCGCTAGAGAGTGCGGTGGAGAACCTCCAGCACCAGGAGTTTGAAGACTTTGACCCAAATCAAGCCCAAGAGTAAGGCAAGTGTCCTTGAACATATTGATCTTGTTTTACAATAAATGTTTTGTTTTCAAAACTGCATGCTTGTGTTAATTTGATGGGAATCCCTATGATAGGAAGTTCACTAGCTTTGTATAACCACCCTTGTCACCTGGGATATATGGTAGAGAGTCAGGAATGGCTTTTTACCTTTTTGCTTCGCTTAATTTATTGGGATGGGTGAACAACTATACCATTTAATTATGCATTAATGAGATGATGGTTAATATTAAATGGTTAATAAGATATGATAATGGGTGATCTAAGAAAGCCTGGTATGTGGATGGGTTGGAAGACATGGTGGTTGCTTGCTTTAGATCTAAGGACCGGTTCATGCGAGAATAAGCTAGGACAACAGTGCCACCACGAGGCCAAGCATGGGTGCGGCGTAGCTTATTACTTAGGGTATTGCTAGTATTGCATGGATCATCTGGTGCACTGGGGAAGGGGAGTCAGATTGGGTTTGGATATGGTTGGCGAGACTCCCTGGGATCCGAATGGGATAAGAGGGGGCCTGATGAGAAAGTTTAGGCCCGATCTTCCAAAAGGTAATGGATAAGTCGATTGATGGAGATCTCGATGTTGATGATCCGAGGCTCTCGAGTAGAACACGAAAAACCCCTGCAATCACTACACCACCACTCCGTTGGTTATAAACCATGCTACATACGATTGACCTTGCCAAGAAGGCTAATCCCCGCAAGTGCAACCGAGAACACAAGCAAGAACAAGGTAGAAGCAATCTGAATTGCTAAGTTGGGGTTTCACAAACCGTAGAACAGCGATATTATTGATCTAAGCAAAACCCAATTGTTCATGATGGCTACTATGGAGTATATATAGGTGGGAGGACGTCCAAGGGGGTGTTGGGGTCGTGACCTAACCCTAAGATACGAAAATAATGGACTTAGACTTGATACATGGCCCAATGGCCCAATACGGTGGTGCATCACCCTGACAGATTCTGTACTTGATTTTGTTTCGACGATTCCCGTCGACTTCAAGGAATTTTTACATGGTACCAGCACCATTGGAAATTTTATCCTCTCCCCTTTCCGTGCATATGTAGAACGTCCAAAACAGAGTTCGTATGCGTCCTGGGCGCCCGTTTTAGTGCGTACTGCTCCTAGACTCTGAGTTGGACACGATTTTGAGTTGGGGTCGGTTTCCATCTTCTTTGAACGTATCCTCTGGTCCTCCACGCCCCTAAACCTTCCTCCAATTACTCTTTGAATCACTCCATGTATCCTAAACACAATTAAATTATTAGGTAGCAATCTATTCTCAAAAATATATAAGGAAACATATAAAAACGAGCTCACCTCTGAAATTAATTATTGTGTGTGAATTCTATTGATTGCATCTTGTATGTTCAGTGGAGTGTTGTGTAGATCTATAGGAGTGATGTCCTCATCATCCTCCCCTTCTTGAATTGGATTCGTCCTTGACTCAAGTTCTTCTTCTCTCGTATGTGGGTCCATATGTGCAACGCCATCAAATCTTCTTGTTTGCATGAAAGGAGGAGGCCAAGGTGGTGGACAACATAGTGCACCATCTCCATGTTCTTCATCAAATACGCATGCACATTCAATCGAGCTAGGATCCCAAACAAATAAACATCATTCCATGCTTGTATGTGCAATGACAATGTACTTGATCTCATCATTCTCCCCTTCTTTATGACAAGCCGTCCTCGGCT
Source organism: Tuctoria greenei (assembly GCA_036927565.1). Taxonomy (NCBI): domain Eukaryota; kingdom Viridiplantae; phylum Streptophyta; class Magnoliopsida; order Poales; family Poaceae; genus Tuctoria; species Tuctoria greenei. The sequence continues at coordinate 115,629,500 of JAYESD010000011.1, read as the reverse complement.
TGCTCGTATGTCTAGCAAAGAGGCTTGCTTTGGGGGTAGAATGAGCTTTGTCCTTATTGCACAACCACAGTGAACAATGCTCCTCTATTATATGTTGTCCCTGCTGCAAGAAAAAAATACTAGAAAAACTTGACAAAGAATTATTAGTGTTAGTGCATCCATTCATTTCACCATGTTGTTGTAGCACGAAATGGGATTTCTCATTTGAGCATATGTAAACTTTATGCACCATAAATTCACCACCATGTTCATATTTTCCCATTGCATGAAAATTATTTCTTCAACAAAGATAATTCAGTTTTCAAAAATATTCTTCTCTCTAGAGTGTCTAGATCACAAAGATTGGCAAATTCAATATAACCCAAAGTATTTAGAGAAGACAACAATTTCAGCTCATCTCTTTCACATGTAATTGGAATGAAATGCTTAATTTCAGCAAAAGTGGGTGATAAAGTATCAAATTCGTTCACTTGTTCTAGCATAGGTACAATATAATTATCAGCACAAAATGCATTTTTGTCGTAAGGATCAGTAGGAAGATCAACTACTGGTAAATGAGTTTTCAGAAAAGGCTCCTCAAATTGTTGCTCTCCAATAGAATGATTGAGGGAAACATTTGAAACATTCAAAAACTTCTCAACATTGATAAGTGTAGTGCGAGGTACATTACCTTTATTCTCATATTCAGCAGTAACTGTGGGTGAAATAGGAATTGAAATATCTGAATTTTCACAAGAGATGTTGAACACCTCATTCTCTTTTGAATTTTCTACATTTATTTGTTCATGTTCCTGCAAAAGGTTAGGCATAGGAGGAGGTACAACAAGAAAATTCTTCTCAAGTTCATTTATTTTATCTTTGCAATTAGATATATTGGCAAAAGTTTCTCACATAAGAATTTTCATATCTTTCCATATTCGTGGTTTTTCTAAATCACTTAAGTTGTTCCACCAAGTTAATGCACAATCAATTAATGCACTCGCAATCTTTCTAATCTTTCTCCTCTCACACATATGACATTGTCCAAAAATTTTATCCAACTCTATTTCCCAAGCAATATATTCATCATAACCAAGACCATCAAAAGAAGGAAAAGATGGGAGAATGTAATTACTTATTGTGGAAGGAGTTGTAAAGGTGGTCTGAATGTCATGTACAACCTTGGTTGATGTTTGATTTTTAGTGAGCAACTCCATCATCGTCTTCATCATGTCAATCATCTCAGCATATAATGCATGATTCTTGCTTTTACCTGACATTGTTAGTAGCAAACAGAAGACAACAAAAAAATATGTTATCCCTATCAACTAAAAAGGATAATGGCAAAGTGGAAGTAGAATCACACACTCTCAAGAGTCTTACCACGTTCTTACAAGTGTTCTTACTAACACTACAGGTGGCAAACGGTGGCCAGTATGATGAAACCAATGAAGCGTGGGATGATTGCAATAGTGTATCGATTCTGCTCAAGAGTATAGTGTAGCTTGGATGGCACTTTATATGTAGCAAGGATTAGCAACAATGAAAATCAGATAGTAAAATTGAATAAGTGTCCAAAGTACTTGTCATAGTTGCTGGCTTAAATGTGTTCCTAGTAGTTCAAGCAAGCAAGACATGAGAAAAAACTAGATGACACAAAGGATGCAAGCACTTCTGTTTTTTGTTATTGTTTTTTCTCCCCTTTTTGTGTGGCTTTTGTATCTTGTTTTTCACTTGCCTTTTTCTTTTGTCTTCCTTTTTTTACAGAATGTGTTGCAAAAGAAAAACACAATGAAAAGCAATGAAAGATATCAGGTGAGTCTGTCACAAATTTTTTGCTCAATCTTCTAAGGACAAATAGGCAGACTTAGAGGCTCAAAATAGAAAAACTTACAACAGCAAGATTGTATATATATATCTCTCCTCTTTAATTTCAACACATGGAGGATCTATTTTGGACAAGAACAATATGATATATTGCCCCTAAAACACAGACTGTTCAGAAATTTTAGGTCAAGAACAGATTCAGATCTAATGCACTTTTGACAACGATAACTTCGCTGTCTGAGAAACCTATGAATACGAAAGTTGTAGAGAACTTCTTAAGATTTCCATAAAGTATAAGAACTCCAAAATACAAGTTTTTATGAGTGAGATATGATGAAAATACCAAACTAGATAGAGATGAATCTAATCAGGACATGATAACGTGATTCAAAAGGATGAATCAACGCAATGCAAAACTCATACTAAGACCAAAAACACTTTCTAAACCAGCAATATGACTCAACCATGGACACAAACTCAACAAAACCAAACTTAATAACAAAGTTGTAAAGGCTCAATGGTGGTTTGGACAAAGTGATGAATAGATCTACTAAACTACAAGTTTTTTGTGGACTCTAGGTATGAAAAACAAACAAATAGAAAGGATAGATGAATTACCTAATGGGCAACCTGGAAATCTGATTCGAATTGATAGAGAAGGTTTATGCCTGATCTTCCGAAAGGTAACGGATAAGTCGATTGATGGAGATCTCGACGTTGATGATTCGAGGCTCTTGAGTAGAACACGAAAAACCCCGCAATTACTACACCACCGCTCCGTTGGTTATCAACCATGCTACACATGATTGACATCACCAAGAAGTCTAATCCCTACAAGTGCAACCGAGAACACAAGAAAGAACAAGGTAGAAGCAATCTAAATTGCTAAGTTGAGGTCTCACAAACCATAGAACAGCGATATTATTGATCTAAGCAAAACCCAATTGTTCATGGCGGCTACTATGGAGTATATATAGGTGGGATGACGTACAAGGGGGTGTCGGGGTCGTAACCTAACCCTAAGATACGAAAATAATGGACTTAGACTTGATACATGGCCCAATGGCCCAATACAGTGGCGCAGCACCCGGACAGATTCTGTACTTGATTTTGTATTGACAATTCTTGTCGACTCAAAAGGAATTTTGACATGCTACCAACGCCATTAGAAAGGTTATTCTCTCCCCTTTCCGTGCATGTGTAGAACGTCCAAAACGGAGTTCATATGTGTCCTGGGCGTCTGTTTTAGTGCGTACTACTCCTGGACTCCCAGTTGGACACGATTTTGAGTTGGAGTCGGTTTCCATCTTCTTTGAACGTATCCTCTGCTCCTCCACGCCCCTAAACCTTCCTCCAATTACTCTTTGAATCACTCCATGTATCCTAATCACAATTAAATTATTAGGGAGCAATCTATTCTAAAAAATATATAAGGAAACATATAAAAACAAGCTCACCTCTGAAATTAATTGTTGTGTATGAATTTTATTGATTGCATCTTGTATGTTCAATGGAGTGTTGTGTAGATCCATAGGAGTGATGTCCTCATCATTGTCCCCTTATTGAACTAGATTCGTCCTCGACTCAAGCTCTTCTTCTCTCATATGTGGGTCCATATGTGCAACGCCATCAAATCTTCTTGTATGCATGAAAGGAGGAGGCCAAGGTGGTGGACGACATAGTGCACCATCTCCATGATCTTCATCAAATACGCATGCACATTCACTCGAGGCAGGATCCCAATCAAATAAACATCTTTACATGCTTATATGTGCAATGACAATGTACTTGATCTCATCAGGGCCCTTGGTTGAAGATGTGCTCAGTTTGAGACATTGCCAATGGTAAAACCTCAGTGGCTCCGTACAAGCTAGTAGTCCCTTTGTAAAGGCTATTTGGTGATCTATTTGCCATATACCTATCATAGTGTTTTGGCATAATGGAGTTTTCCTTTAGTCTTCGGCGGGTGATGAAATCACAAACACATGGGTAAAGTGGTACAAACTCTGTAGAGTATTAAAACTATCATGATAGTCGTGCTCCCGGTTAAGAGCACCTGGATGACCTACATGATTAGAGGGGTTTTTGGGTATCGGGATGCTATGGTATTGGTTATGGGATGGTACTATGATTTATGGCAATGGATATGGTTGATGGTAATGATAAATTTAGAGTATGGATGATGGTAATGAAATATGGACTGGTATTATGATAACTACATGGTTTATGATGGGATTACCTCACTTACATATAATGTATTGCTTTTCAAATGTTTTAAGATACTTTCAGCACTTAGCCTCTAGATCTGAAGATGATCTGGAGGTCGGAGCCAGAGTTGCCCTTGCTGGAGGCACAACCAATACTGACTTGAAAGCTTGGCGAGGCAAAGGAGCTGCTTCCATCGGAGCTGATCTGACCGAACTACCATTAGATCACATCAGCTTTCTCTACCGGCTAGAGGAGTTGACAGGGTCCTTGCCTTTGCCACAACTTGAGTCAGGCTTTTTTCTGGCTTGAATCTGCAGGAGCCTTGCCCTCTGAGGCTTTGGGTATTCCAACCCCTACTGGCGGAGTGCTCCTTTGACGCACTAAAAGACTCGTACTGTCAAGCAGCAACATCATCTTCTGCAGCTCTCATCTGACCTCCAGAACTATGTTCAAGGGCAGCAACTCGGCCGGAGGTCTGAGGTCATCCCTTGAAAATGTTCCACTGTTCAGCTTCTGAAGATGGAGCATCAAGGAGTGCTCGTCTAGATTAGTGCCCCGGCCAACCTCAATCCAGAGAGAATCTATTTCTCCAGAGAAAGACCAGGCCGCGAACTCTCGCTCCTTGAGTGGCGCTCAACGATTGTTCAAGAAGTTGTTGAGGACCATGAGAGACATTAATCCTCCATCCACCAGGTGTCATATCCTTGTCAGCATGGGTTTGTACTTCTAGGACAGCTCCGGGAGCTCCTCCTAGGAGTCGTACCTCATCATCGGAAACCCTTTTTGCAGCTCCAGCTGATCATGAGGGTCCACCCAGATCACAACCCAATTGGTCTTCCAAGTCTCCCACTTCCCAGAAGGAAAGCTCTTGATGTACCTAAATAGGTCATTTCTACACTTTACAAAGTAGTAGAACCCCAACAAGCAGATACCTTTGCCTGTCATCCGTAGAGTGAAGAAGGTCCAGAACAGAAGGATGCAGGGAGGTACACCCACCCACATCTCGCAGAAGCGGATGAAGATCGCCTGTAGCAAGATGGAGTGAGGTCCGAGGTGGTGCAGTTGGAGCCCGTACGACTCCAGCAGCATCAGCAAGAAGTTGGACACTAGCGGAACCAACCCAACCATGGCGTACGCCGAGAAGTAAACGATGTCACCCGAGGACTCCTTCATAAATGGGAGCTTAGTGTTGTTGAAGGAATCACTAGTCCAACCCATCAGTTTCTGAACTCTCAACAACTCATCATGACTCACAATCTTGTTGGGCGGAAGTACGAGTTCCATCGCCGCAAAGTGGAGCAAAAGTGGGAACGCCGTGCAAGGGTTCAAGCGGAGAACTCTATGGCAAGAATAGATCAATGCGTAAGAGTTCTCCCACCTTGCAGCATGTAACACCCTCATTTTCTTGCATCATTCCATGCATCCATCATTATACATGTTTAACATTGACCCACATAAAAAAGAATGAGTTTAAAATAAATTTAGAGCACAACCGCAATCAAAAATTCTGGGAAGTGCGGACTCATTTGATTTCTCTCTGACCTCGCTCGGACATGTCCGTTTTAGTGCGAACTATTCCGGTTTTTGCCTCTATACAGTTTCAGACTTGTCCATCCATTGCGGACTAGTCCGGTCATCCCAACCTTCAGAAATTTCACCAAGTCCCTAGACTTGTCCGGACTTGTCCGACATCTAGCGAACTTGTCTGTTTTCCCTCTGACTAAAATCGGACTTGTCCGATTTTGTCCAGACTTGTCTGTTTCTCCTCTAACCAAGTTCGGACTAGTCCGACTTAGTACGGACTTCTCCGATATCCCTCTGTCTAACTTCGGACTAGTCCGGCCCCTTTTCGAACTTGTCCGGTGATTGCGATTCTGAGTTGATCTTTTGTTTTTCGACGTGTTTTTGGGTTCTACCTTAAGTGGGCCTAAGGACGTCGTGTCTAACTCTTTTTGGAGCCCATGTGGGACCCCACACCGGCCTCCACCCTCCCCAAACTCAAAATCTGTCAAACCCTAGCCCTCCACCCTTATATAAACAATCCCACCCCACAACCTTGCATCTTTTTGCCTCAATTGAAAGACAACAAATCCTAGTTCGTGGGTAGCTGCCCCCAAGGAGGGAGAAGGAGATCCCGAGCAAGAAGAAGAAGAGGAGGAAACGAAAGAGGATCAAGATCTCCATCAAGCTTTCGTTCTTCATCAACAATTCGCCTTCAAGTTCTTCATGAACCCTAGACCGTCAAGATCCAAGTGTTGCCTCCAAAACCTTCAATTCATTGGAGTTCTAAACACCTAGTACACCTTCTACTTTATTTTTCTCACGTGAATTCAACCTCATTTATCCAAATTCATGTCGATCTGGAAAACCCTAATCCGCTGTTTCTGCAAAGGGCGGACTAGTCCGACCCTACTGCGGACTAGTCCGATCTTGCTCACTGTTTTCTGCTGAATTAGATCTAAATTGATTTGAATCAATTCAATACCTATCCAAACTTGTTAAAACCATTAGAACTAGTTAGTAAACATTAATAACAACTCATTAACTAGTTTGCTTCGCATTTGCACGAATCATGCATGTCATGACATACTGAGTCATATATGTGCACTTATTGATTATTATTCTTGTCTTGTATGTTTATTGCACGGTTTAGACGGATTTGCGCTAGAGAGTGTTGCGGAGAACCTCTAGCACCAGGAGTTTGAAGACTTTGACCCAAATCAAGCCCAAGAGCAAGGCAAGTGTCCTTGACCATATTGATCTTGTTTTACAAAAAAAAAATTTGTTTTCAAAACTGCATGCTTGTGTCAATTTGATGGGAATCCCTATGATAGGAAGTTCACTAGCTTTGTATAACCACCCTTGTCACCTGGGATATATGGTAGGCAGTTGGGAAGGGCTTTTTACCTTTTTGCTTTGCTTAATTAATTGGGATGGGAGAACAACTATACCATTTAATTATGCATTAATGAGATGATAGTTAATATTAACTGGTTAATATGATATGGTAATGGGTGATCTAAGCAAGCCTTGTATGTGGATGGGTTGGAAGACATGGTGGTTGCTTGCTTTAGATCTAAGGACCGGTTCATGCGAGAATAAGTCAGGACAACAGTGCCACCACGAGGCTAATTATGGGTGTGACGTAGCTTATTACTTAGGGTATTGCTAGTATTGCATGGATCATCTGGTGCACTGGGGAAGGGGAGTCGGATTGGGTTTGGATATGGTTGGCGGGACTCCCTGGGATTCGAATGGCATAAGAGGGGGCCCTTGGTTGAAGATGTGCTCAGTTGGAGACATTGCCAACGGTGAAACCTCAGTGGGTCCGTACATGCTAGTAGTCCCTTTCTAAAGGCTATCTTGCGATCTCTTGGCCATATACCTATGGTAGTGTTTTGGCATAGTGGAGGTTTCCTTTAGTCACCAACGAGTGATGAAATCACAAACACGTGGGTAAAGTGGTACAAACTCTGTAGAGTATTAAAACTAACATGATAGCCGTGCTCCCGGTTAAGAGCACTTGGATGTCCTACATGATTAGAGGGGTTTTTGGGTATCGGGATGGTTTGGTATTGGTTATGGGATGGTATTATGATTTATGGCAATGGATATGGTTGATGGTAATGAGAAATCTAGAATATGGATGATGGTAATGAAATATGGACTGGTATTATGATAACTACATGGTTTATGATGGGATTACCTCACTTACATATAATGTATTGCTTTTCAAATGTTTTAAGGTACTTTCAGCACTTAGCCTTTCTTATTGTCGTCATTTCAATTAGCTATATGTCATACTTTCCACACTTGCTGAGTACGACATGTACTAACCCTTGTAATTACCCCACCAACAGTTGCAGGTCAGAATTGGGAGTATAACGATGATAATGCGGAGTTCTAGGTCATGTCGACCGCCAGCTTTCTTGTGGCGTTGATTGGAGTTGCGCTACCCTATCTGCTTAGTTATTTAGTTCTCTTTATTTAGTTTATTTTCGCTGCATTAGTTCAAACTTATGATTAATATTCACTAGAGTTTGTATTCAAGGATATCCTGAATTGTTTATTAAAAGTGGTTAATTAATCTTGTTTTGTGGTAATTTTCTGTATATCCTTTTGTGAATGCACTTGTGTATGTATGTTGAACGTCCTGGGCACACATATGCATTCACTTGGTTCATTTTCGGAACTGGGTGTCACAAATTGGTATCAGAGCCACAGGTTGACCGCAGGACGCATCCTAGATAGAATGGACACTTTAGTGCACATAGGAGCACTCAGGAATCATTTTGTTTTTGCTTGGTGTGTTGTTTGCTTTGTATTTCTGCTTGTGTGCTTAGTAGAGGATTTTGGGATGCTTTAGCATTGCCATATCCACATAGGCTAGTATAGGTAGTTGCTTACTCATATCTCTTGATGCATATAGTTGGGGACGTTTTCTAAATTCTTATCTCTTGCTTTTCTTCAGATGGTGAGGACTCGCAACCAGAGGGATGACAATGATGAGGAGGAGAACAATGGAGTACCTCAGAACAACAATGGACAAGGACCTACTCAGGGAGCTATCAATATTGAGCAGCTATTGGCCATGCAAAACCAGCTCATGTAGACCATGATACAGACTATGGGACAGTTGTAGGCTGGCAACAACAATAGTAAGCCTCACATGCCTCCACCGCCACCCCGCCTCCTCATAACCGATTGGGAGAGTTCATGAGGACTAGGCCACTAACCTTTGCTCAAGCCGCGGACCCTATGGATTTCGATGATTGGCTCAAGTCCGTGGAGAAGAAACTTGCGATAGTCCAATTCAATGACTGGGAGAAGGTGCTATTCCATCTCATCAACTTGTTGTAGCAGCTGCCGATTGGTGGGATTCTTTATGCAACGCACATGAGAATCAAGAGAGGATCACTAGGGCTGAATTCAAGGAGAGCTTCCATTCTCATTATGTGCCCGAGGGTGTTATGATCTTGAAGAGACAGGAGATTGAGAACTTGAGGCAAGGAAGATCGAGTGTAGGTTAATATCTCAATAAATTCAATCAACTCTCAAGATATGCACCTGAGGATGTGAGCTGGGACAGCCAGAAGCAATACTTGTTCATGAGGGGCTTGAAAAATGAGATCCAAGTGCAATTGTTGAATTGTGATTATGCCAACTTCCAGAAGCTAGTGGACAAAGCAATTGTGGTTGAGGATAAGGTTCATGATATGGAGCTAGATAACAAGAGGAAGGCGCCATATCAAGGACAGCAACAAGGAAGTAATGTGCGCCATCGCTTTGCACCACCCAATTCGCCTTATTACAACTCTTCGGCGCCTACTCATCGCCCTGGTTATGCATCACACCCATCTCAGTTTGTGCAGCAGTGCCCTATTGTGACGTCCGGTTCAGAAAAATGAACCAAGCTAACGCATATGTGTGCCCAGGATGTTCATCACACATACACGAGTGTAATCACAAATTATATACAGAAAATTACCACAAAACAAGATTAATTAACCAAATTTCATTACACAAACCATATTATCCTCGAACACAAGCTCTAATGAATATTAATGACAAGTTCAACTAATGCAGCGGAAATAAACTAATTAAGTAAACTAAGCAACTAAGCAGCATAAGCGATAGGGTATGTATGCGCAGCTCCAATCAACACCACAAGAAAAGCTGACGGTAGACACGGCCTAGAACTCTGCATTATCACCAGTAAACTCCCAATCCTGACCTGCAACTGTTGGGGGGGATTGCAAGAGTGAGTACATGACGTACTCAGCAAGTGTGGAAAGTATGACATGTGGCTGATTCAAATGACGACAATAATAATGGCAAAGTACTGAAAAGTACATTAAAACATTTGAAAAGCCATATATTATATGTATGTGAAATAAACCCATCATAATCATAAGTAATACCATAATACCAATCTGAGTTCACTACCATCATCAATAATTCCAGATTTCCCCATTGTCAATAACCATATTCAATACCAGAAATTAATCCATAACCATCCATAACCATTACCAAACCATAACCATCCCAAATTCCAATTTCCCTCTAATCATGGAAGTTGTCCAGGTGCTTATAACTGGGAGCACGGCTATCATGATAGTTTTATTTAAACTCTGCAGAGTTTGTACCTCTTTACCCACGTGTTTGTGATTTCATCACCCGTCGGCGACTAAAGAACCTCCCTCACGCCAATTACACTTCCTTGGGTGTATGGTCAAGAGATCACAAAATAGCCTTTACAAAGGGATTACTAGCCTATTTAGACCCCATTGAGGTTTCACCGGCGGCGATGTCTCCCGCAGAGCACATCTTCAACCAAGGGCCCCCTCTTGAGCCATTCGGATCCCAGGGTAGTCCCACCAATCATCAACAAACCAAATCCGACTACCCCTTCCCCGAGCATCCACAATGGTCCAAATAGCACTCGCAAAGCCCTAATTAATCAGCTACGCCGCACCCATACTTGGCCTCGTGGTGGCACTATAGTCCTGGCTTATTCTCGCATGAACCGGTCCTTAGATCTAAAGCAAGCAAACCACCATAACATCCAACCCATCCACATACCAGGCTTGCTTAGATCACCCATTACCATATCATATTTAACCAGTTCATGTTGACCATAGTCTTATCCATGCATAATTAAATTGAGTGGTATAGTTGTTTTCCATCCCAGTTGATTAAGCGAAGCAAAAAGGTAAAAGCCCTTCCCGACTCTCTACCATATATTCCAAGTGACAAGTGTGGTTTAAACAAATCTAGTAAACTTCCTACCATAGGATTCCCATCAAATTGACACAAGCATGCAGTTTTGCAAACAAAACATTTATTTTAAAACAGGATCAATATGCTTCAAGGACACTTGCCTTGCTCTTGTTGTTGATTAGGGTCAAAGCCTTCAAACTCTTGGTGCTGTAGATCCTCCGCGGCACTCTATAATGCAAATCCGTCTAATCCACACAATAAACATATAAGACAAGAAACACAATCAAAGAGTGCACAAATATTACTCAATATGACATGACATGCATGATTGATGCCAATGCAAGGTAGAACTTGTTAATAGATTGCTTTTAATGATCACTAACTAGTTATAATAGCTTTTAACAAGTTTATACAGGTTTGGGGTCGATTAGATCAAATTTTAGAATTAATTTATCACAATTTAACCAGAAAGATCGGACTAGTCCGCTAGGGATCGGACAAGTCCGCACTCTGCGAGATCAGCATATTAGGATTTTCCATATCGACGTGAATTTGGAGACTAAGGGTTGAATTCTCGTAAGGAAAAGAGAATAGAAGGTATACCAGGTGTTTAGAACTCCAATGAATCAAGAAACTTGGAGGTAACACTTGGATCTTGGTGATCTAGGGTTGGTGATGAACTTGGGGAGGTATTGGTGGTGAAGGATGAAACTCGGTGGAGATCTTGATCCTCCTTCGTTTCCTCCTCTTCTTCTTCTTGCTCTGGATCTTCTCCTCCCTCCTTGATGGCGGCTCCCCACGAACTAGGGTTTGGGTGGGTGGAAAAGTGGCAAATAGATGTCAACCCAAGGGGTGGGGCTGTTTATATAGAGGTGGAGGCTAGGGTTAGATGGATTTCGAGTTTAGGGATGAGTAGAGGCCGGTTTAGAGTCCCACATGGGCTCTAAAAGAGTTAGGAACGACGTCCCTAGGCCCACTTAATGTGAAACCCAAGAAACAAGTCGTAAAACAAGAGATCAATTCGGAGTCACGAAATATTGGACAAGTCCGGACAGGACCGGACTAGTCTGAAGTCGTCCAGAGAGAAAATCGGACAAGTCTGGCCAAACATCGGACAAGTCCGAATTTGAACAGAAAGGAAAACGGACAAGTCCGCTGGAACACTGGACTAGTCCGGAAAAGTCCAGGGACTTAGCAAATTTTCAAGGATTCTTGGAGCATCGGACTAGTCCGCACAAAATCGGACAAGTCTGAAAGTTTCCAGTGCCAAAAATTGGACTAATCCGTAGGAAAAACAGACAAGTCCGCTTTTAGTCAGAGAGAAATCGGACTAGTCCTCAGTAAAATCAGACTAGTCCGCACTTTCCTGCGTTTTAAGTGCGGTTTTGCTCAAAATCAATTTTAAACTTGTTCCTCTTTATGTGGATTAATGTTAAACATGTATATGAATGTATGTAGGGCATGATGCATGAAAATGAGAGTGTTACACCTATCATGCAAGCACCTAGGCCTCCAATGCCTTTTGCACCTCGTGCCAATTTTCCTGGTGCAAATGTTCAGAATCAAGTCCGTCCAAATTCAGGAGCAGTTAGCAAGTGCTATACATGTGGACAAGTAGGACACTTTGCAATTCAATGTCCTAAGTCATGCCTTGGTCAAGGAAGCAATGCACCAAGACAGAACCCAAAACCGAATGGAGGAGAGCCACAAGGAAACCGTGCACAGCAGACTTTGCTCGTGGCAATGTGAACCATGTCTCTACAGAGGATGCTCAACAAGCGGATGACGTGGTCATTGGTATGTTTCTCGCAAACTCCAACCCGACGACTATGTTATTTGATTCTGGAGCATCGCATTCATTCATTGCATCGAAATATGTTGTCATGTATAGTTTGTCTATCTCTCATATGAAGTTTACTCTATTGGTTAAGTCTCCTGGAGGAGAGATGAGGACAAATTTAGTATGTCCAAATTTAAGCCTTAGAATAAGTGGGTAGATTTCTTTGCCAACCTCATTGTCTTGGATTCTTAAGGATTGGATATATTTGGAATGGACTGGTTGAAGAAGCACAATGGAGTTATTGAGTGTCCCACAAATACGGTGAAGTTGACTAATGAGGAAGTGATAACCATAGAGTTTGAAGCATCTCGACATGCACTGAAGCAATTGGAGCTGAATCACATGGATGGTGCCGCAATTGACGACATTCCAGTGGTGTGTGAATTCTTGGATATGTTTTCGGATGAGTTGCCAGGTATGCCACCTGATCGAGACATCGAATTTGTTATTGAATTAATACATGGAACTGCACCTATAGCTAAGAGGCCATATAGGGTGCCTCCTAAGGAGTTAGTGGAGCTCAAGAAGCAGATTCAAGAGCAACTAGAGATAGGTTTCATTCGCCCAAGCTCTTTACCTTGGGGAGCACCCGTTCTTTTCGTGGATAAGAAGTATGGATCACAAAGGATGTGTGTGGATTACCGATCTCTCAATAAGGTGACTATCAAGAACAAGTACACCTTGCCATGCATAGAAGACTTGTTTGATTAGATGAAGGGTGCTTGTGTCTTCTCCAAGATTGATTTGAGGTCGGGATACTTTGAAATAAAGATTAGACCATCGGATATACCCAAAACAGCTTTTCGGACACGATATAGATCTTATAAGTATGCAGTTATGTCCTTCAGATTGACCAACACACCTGCCTATTTTATGTACCTCATGAATAAGGTCTTCATGGATTACTTGGATAAGTTCGTTGTGGTGTTCATTGATGACATTATGATCTACTTGAGAAGCGAGGAGGAACATGAGGAACATTTGAGGCTCACATTACAGAAATTGAGGGAGCATCAATTGTATGCCAAATTCAGCAAGTGCTAGTTTTGGTTGAAAGAAGTGTTGTTTTTGGGGCACATCATCTCAGCAGGAGGAGTATCGGTTGACCCCGGAAAGGTGAGGGATGTGCTAAAGTGGGAGCCACCGAAGAATGTAAAAGAGATCCAGAGTTTCCTTGGAATGGTCGGATATTACCATTGGTTCATCAAGGACTTTTCCATGATAGCCAAGCCCATGACAGAATTGCTAATGAAGGAAAAAGCTTTCTGATGGACTTAAGCTCGTCAAGACAGTTTTGAGGAGTTGAAGAAAAGGTTAACAACAACCCCAGTTTTGATATTGCCAGACGTGAGCAAGAGTTTTGATATTAATTCTGACGCATCAAGACAAGGACTTGGATGTGTGCTCATGTGATAAGGTCAAGTGGTTGCCTATGCATTGAGACAATTGAAGAAACATGAGAAGAATTATCCAACACATGATTTGGAACTTGCTCACGTCCAAGTTCTAGACCGTGTCTGCCATCAGCTTGTCTGTGGTGTTGATTGGAGTTGCGCTACCCTATCTGCTTAATTACTTAGTTTGCTTAGTTCGCTTTATTTAGTTTATTTCTGCTGCGTTAGTTCAAACTTTTCATTAATATTCATTAGAGTTTGTATTCAAGGATATCCTGAATTGTGTAATAAAAGTGGTTAATTAATCTTGTTATGTGGTAATTTTATGTATATCCTTTTGTGAATGCACTCGTGTATGTTTGTTGAACGTCCTGGGCACACATATCCGTTCACTTCGTTCATTTTTGGAACCGGGTGTCACACATCGTCTCTTCCTTTATTTAAGCCCCCGCAACGCTTGGATGGCAACTGCATTTGGGCTATAATCATGCTCTCCGAAGTTACCTCATCAATGACAAGGGGGCCCGGGTCCACTTTGTTAAAAAAGTCGCACCAGGTGAACCATTGTCATGATGAGAAGTTGGAAGCCAGAGGGCGGCAGCCTAACATGGCTACAAAGATTACGCTAGGAACCGATACGGAAATCGTATTGGGAACCAATGTTCTTCGATTTCATGAGATCAGCACATCATATATCCCAACTACCAAATCAAGAAGGGTCGTGTGTCCAAAAGGGAAGCCTGAAGCAGCAATGTGGAAGAGATAATAGCCCTAGCTCCGGCATCGAAACCTCATAATCTCACCAGAGGTGGGCCCGAGGGCCACTGTCGATACCCTGCATATTAAGTATCCCTTTGTACCAAAAGAAGACTTGTTTAGTTCCATCTTCCAGTATTGTGGACATCCGAAGGCAACACATGTACCGTAGTGCCGGACCTATCTCCCTCCTTAGGGTGGCTCCGGTGCTGGCACGTATCCCGCAGTGCCGGACCTTCCTGCCTCCATAGGGTGGCTCTAGTGCTACCACATGTCCCACAGTAACGGACATGCTTCCCTCCTTAGGGTGGCTCTAGTGCTTCCACGTGTCCCGGGGCACCGGACCTGCCTCCCCAACAGGGGAAGCTCCAGTGCTGCCATGTGTCCAATAGCTCTAGACATGCCTTCCCGCAGAGGGAAGCTCTAGTGCTGCCACGTGTCACATGCTCGGACCTATGTCTGCAACAGGAAGACAGCGGGATCTCCAACAGTGCGGACATTCAAGGGCTATCATGAAAGTGCATCTAGGCATCCCATGTAGGTTTTGGTTCATTTATGACAAACAAATGAGATCCTAATTAAATTTTTGAGATGAGCACGGGTCTTAAAAGAAATTATGAAGAAAGCGCAAAAAGAAAGGAGAATGAGGATCTATATGGAAAAGAGCTCAAGAGTTGAATAGATTAGATCATTGTGTGTGGTGTGTGTTGGAGAAACACACCCCAAGAGCTCAATCACAAGAAAACTCACTCATTGCACTAATTTATATAGGTCCGGACTAGTCCGATAATATTCGGACTAGTCCGATAACCCCTCTGTTCAAAATCGGACAAGTCCTCCCTGTGCGGACTTGTCTACACAGTCCAAGTCTACACGGGTCGGACAAGTCCGATATCACCACGGACTAGTCCGATATCTTTTTGACTAAGATCGGACTAGTCCTCCCCAGTGTGGACTAGTCCTCAACACTTCACAACTTTGCACAAATATCGGACAACTCCGGTAATATCTGGACTAGTTCGATAACCTCTCTGACTAAAATCGGACAAGTCCTCCAAATGCAGACTTGTCCCCAATTCACTAAGGAGTTCACCACAGCCGGACTTGTCAAAAAATAACCGAACTAGTCCGAACTTTTCCAGAGCCTAAATCAGACTAGTCCGCCCTAAGTCGGACAAGTCTGATCTTCCTGAGAACTTAGGGTTTCCTGCACGCCACACACTAGACTAGTACGGACTCCACCCCGGATTAGTTCGGACCCTCGAAACCCTAACGGTAACTTTTGGAAACACCATATAAATAGATGTGCACGGTCCTACTTTCAACTCTCTCGACTCCCTGTGCCGTCACACCCTCCAAGGGCCTAGAAAACACATCCCTCCATGCAATCCAACGCAAGAAA
Source organism: Tuctoria greenei (assembly GCA_036927565.1). Taxonomy (NCBI): domain Eukaryota; kingdom Viridiplantae; phylum Streptophyta; class Magnoliopsida; order Poales; family Poaceae; genus Tuctoria; species Tuctoria greenei. Next base: position 115,613,374 of record JAYESD010000011.1, on the reverse strand, counting down.
CATCAAATCCTTGAGGATTCATCTTGGATCAAAGGAGAGACACGATTCACACGTTTGAGCTCTTGGGTTTGATCTCTAATACACTCCTGTTGTTTCATTATTGATCTTAAAAGTGTGTTCTTGGTGGTATTTTATTTGTAATCTTAGGGAGCCCTCAACTTTTGAGAAGGCCCCTTGAACTTGGTGATGTACCCTTGTGATGGTGAAAGAGAATTGGCCTTCGTGGTGATTTGACGAGGTTAGGGTTGGTGAAGACCCGGTCCTTTCGTGGGATCCTCAACGTGGATGTAGGTTGCCTTTGTGGGAACCGAACCACGAGATAAAAATCCTGTGTCTTCACTTTGTGCATTTTGTTCTTACTTTTCATTGATATCTAGGGTTTTACTTGATCTTGTTCATATTATGTTATAACATTGAATATAATGTTAACTTGTGCAACATCCAGTTTCATAGAAGTATTACACTCTAATTACAAGTATATTTCCGCTGCATACAGTCTAGGATTGAGATAATCGATCAAACTTGATCGATCTAGTCTGCACGCACCGGACTAGTCCACACTCTACCGGACAAGTCCGATTTCCTGGTATTTGATCAAGTTGCTAAGTGTTGCAGGTTCTGACTAAAAGTCAAAATGGCCTATTCACCCCCCCTCTAGGCCACATTCATATCAACCGGCCATTATAAGACCTGGTTAATGCGTCGTTAATGCTACTTTAATGATGCACGATCAGAGGACTTTCAAGACTGGTAACGCTGCTGTTAAGGCATGTTATCACACTATTAGCCACTCTTAACACCCGTAGATCGTTTATAGGGCGATTATTACATCCAGGGCCACCTGTTGGGCCATGGCACAAACTGTAACAGCCAGTCATTGGCATATAAAAGGGTTGCGCTGCACGGTAGAAGAAAATCTAAGGGTATCACAAGCCATCCATAGTCACTCAAGCTCATACAATACACAAACACCCTGCAGAGTAGGATATTACGCTCAAGCGGCTTGAACCACGTAAAAACTCTCTGTGTCACCGTGTTCTTGGATCTTGATTAGCGTCCTGCCTAAATACGAACCTCTGCGTACTACTTCTTAGTAGTACAGGGGGAAGTGTGGTTGGCACACTTCGACAACATAGAATTGGTCTACGGGTCTGTGGTCAAGAATAGAGGTGCGAATCATGAGTCCACCGTGGTCTGAAAGGCATATCGCTTCATATTTCTAATTCTGGTTGTCCAACTTGGATCCGGCAGCCCAAGGAGGGAGTGGCGGCTAGCGGTTGTCGGTGGCCATTGGCAGTGGCGCCATGGCCGGATCACAACCGACATACGTCAATCCGACATTCTTGCGGCCAAAGCTCGATAATTGCCAATAACGAAGAGAAGAGTAAGGGGAGCTCACCTAGGGTGTTGTGCACGCGGGAAACATGGCGGAGATGGGCGAGCGATGGTGAGGCGTGGCAAAGTTCGACGGTGGTCGATGAATCGGCGTCACGGCTGCCAAAACTTCAAATCAAGTTGCCCGACGGCTTCCTAGAACCACGGCGAACAAGTTAGACAAAGTGGAACAGAGAAATAGGGATCAAATCATAGGAAACGACGACTACGTACCCGGCGGCGGCGCTAGGGTTTCGAGATGTCAAGGAAAGGGGAAAGCAGGGGGCGCGGCTCGGGATTTATGGGGGATGCGGGCCGGTAGCGGATGGAAATCCATCCCCGCGCAAAGGAAGGGGAGCAGGTACCATTAAGGCGGTGATTCCTTGCTGGAATTTTGCCCCACGACGGTCATTGCGCATAGCATAAGAATGGGGTGGACCCGACATGCGGGGCCCCGTGCGCAAAGAGATACAGGAGGAGGAAGGTGTGCTTGGGCTAGGCTTCAGCAGTGTGGGCGTGCTAAGCCAATGGAGGGAGAGAGGGAGGGGAAAACATAATGAGTCGGTTCATATTTTGGGTCCAGACAGGCTTTTAATGATTTTCTTTATTTCTTTTCAATTTTCTAGTTTCAAATTCAAAAGCACAACAACAAGATGAAGTTGGCCTAAATGATTTTTTATGACCACTTATTCACTTCATGATATTATTTTGTATTCTTTATTATTTTTATTTTCCTTGCCTTCTATTCCCAATATTTGAATTTCAATCAAATTAATATCATATTTACATTTGTTTTAGACAATTCTACACACAATTTTCCTTTTATTCTTATTTAATTTTGGTTTTATTTTATTTTGAAAAATAAGGGCGTGACATTCGGTCGCACTAGAATTCTGACCAATTCTAGTGTGCTTTCTGGGGATGACTTCCAGGTGGCTCCCATTCACTGATATGGGTGATACACCGTTGGATATCCTCGTATATGTCTGTTTGTGCGCGATTTGGTCCATGTGATGCCACGTGTCGGCACTTGGTTGACTGGGATGATAATTTATATGATTGCTCTCCCTCTTTTATCTCATTTCCTGCATAAAGTGCCAACATTCACTAGTCTTCCAAGGACAAGTGAAAATAGGTTAAGTAGAAAGGTGATGTGTGCAAAAAATGATTTTTCCTTCATATAATTGAGTTACATTGACAGATGAAATTGAGATATAACAGCCGTCGAGAAACTCTCCTAAGCTTATCCTTTGCTTGTCCCAAGCAGAGTCAAGACTTTAGGTTGATGATCTGGAGTTGCTACAATGTTCTATTTTTTAGAAGTACCATGTGCACAAAAAATACTCTACCTTGTATTCCAAAAATTGGCTATGGTACTTCACCCATCTTAAATAATTATGGGGCTTATGCCTTCTCTTATCCATGGGTAGTTGAAATATAGAACAGTAAATAGAGCAAGCATAGTCTAGAGATCAAATTCCACTCAAATTTCGGAGAGTCTCAATTCGATTCTAAGCACCTCAATTTGATTCTCTCAATCACTCCTTTTTGTGTAGTGGAACTATATTCTCACCATGGCATTTTGCCTATACTAATCCTACCACTAAATAAGGCTTGTATGTGGAGCTTGGTAGGGAATGAGAGTAGGCATATTTGCAACACATAATTTTGCTAAGTCAAAAGAGCAAGCCTTAGGATAAATCAATTCAAAACATTTTAATTCAAGGCTTGTGCATGTGTGATGGAATTGAAGTGAAAATGGATGTTGAGATGACTCCTTTGATGTGCACTCTCTTTATTGTAGGGATGAAACATGGCTACCTTCTTCATTTCTTTTTTTCTCATGCTTATGATGTAAGCATTATTTTCTTTTTGTTTTTCTTGTAGCCATATCTTCCACTCCCTTTTTATGCAATAAATTTGAAAAGATTACTAATTATGAAAGGCATATGGAGTTTCTCTTTTTATTGTGGAATGATGATATGATAGTATTTTGCTAACTTCCAGTGTAGAAGTATAGTGCGTGCAAGTGAAGTCTTGAATTCAAAAAGAAATGAATGAATTCTCACATAGGACCATACTAGTTTGACTAGGCTCAATAATGTGAAGGCAAATAGCATATGCATAAGGTTTATCAATGTAAAATATCATATGTCTTTGGTAGGTATTTCCAATCAAATGTGGGTAACTTAAATCTTTTTTAGAATTTCTCCAGAAATCTATGTTTCACTTTCAAACTAGGAATAACAACCCTATCACTATATGATATCTTACAACAACCTAGAATTAGATTAAGCTTTTGCTACCCATAATTTCTAAATCAAGGCAAAGTTAACTTTAACCAATGAAAGCAATATTTGGAGAGTAGCAAGTTGTAAACTAGGGACATAGGAAAAAAATTGAGCAACTATTCATCATTTCATCTATGTGAATTCCATATCATTCTTACCGCACATCTTTATATGATGGAAAGCAAATCTACACTATTTATTTTTAAGTTTTTTTATATGCAAGGTGAATGGTGGACGAATGGAAAACAAATATGCAATGGATGTGATACAAGTTACCTCAAGTGGGGGTCCTCCTCCAAGCTTGTTCTTCAATCACCTCTGTGTCCTCGCACTCAAATTATCTTTGGTTTGACCGGTAAAATCAAAACACATGCTTATGATGCTTTGAGCGACATTACGCTCTTGGTGCATCAAATCTATGTTGTGTGGTAAAAGCAACGCCTTTGCATATGGTAGCTCCCAAAGAAAAGAAATATGAGTCCAGTTGTGTTCTATACCATATCCTTCAAAACCACCTTCAGCAGAATCTTTTAACTTTACATGCCATGCCATTTTTTGTTCGCTTGTCAATCGACAAGGGGGTCCTTCTGTAACACTTTTGCCTTTTCGGAATGATTTTGTATCACTCCTGAAAGGGTAATTTGAAGGAAGCAATCGTCAATGGCAACCAAAGAAGCTGACTTTTCTTCGATACTTCAACCTAAAGGAATCGGTGTTAGCCATACATATGGGGCAACACAATTTTCCATGGACACACCAACCATCCCAAATGCCATATACTAACAAATCATGTATAGACCATAGATACGCGTCACGTAAATGAAATTCACATTTCAGATGACTGTCGTATACCTTTACACCTTGCCATAACTCTTTCAACTCCTTAATCAATGGTTGCATAAACACATTGATTTTCGTCCCAGGATGTTTAGGACCAGGAATGATGGCCACGAGGAATATGTATCCTTCCTTCATGCACATATTGGGAGGGAGATTGTCAGACATGATAAAAACAGGCCAACAAGAATATGGATTGTTACTTATGCTGAAAGGAGTGAAATCATCTGTTGACAACCCAAGATAATCATTTCTTGGATCTCTACCAAACTCCGAATCGAAACGGTCTAGAGCTTGTCATGTTGCACCATCCGAAGGATGCACCAAAATATCTTTGTCATCACTCTAACGTATCCCTTCTGAATGTCACCTCATCTGCTTTGCTGTTTCTCGGGAAAGAAACAACCGTTTAAGCCTGGACGTGATAGGCAAGTACCGAAGTTGTTTGACAGATACCTTTGTACTTATTTCCTCTCCATCATCATTCAAAACCTTCACATGTCTAGATGCTTTGCAATGCATACAATGAGTATCGTTCTCGTGTTCCTTCCAAAACAACATGCAATTATTCTCGCACACATCAGTTTTCTCATAACTCATGCCCAAACCTTCCAAAATCTTCGTTGGGTGATATATGTCTTCCAACATCTTATGTTTTGACAGAAGGAGATCAATGATCAACTTCAGAGTACCATTGTAGCAATTGTTTGCAAAATTGTACTTAGACTTTGACCCCATAAGTCGTGTGACCGCCTGTAGAACGGTCACATTGGTGCCCTCATACACTTTCTCATTCGCGGCGACAAGAAGCTTGTAAAACTTCTTCACCTCCTCTGGCAGTGATTGCTCTTTGTACTCTCGACCAACATTCTCCATCATCTCATCCATTCAATCTTCAATCTCGTTTCCGTCCGACTCACTAGCATGATCCATCTCTCCATGCTCACGCCACACTAGATAGTCTGGCATAAATCCGTTCTTACAAAGGTGCAGCATCATTTCAGGCATCTCCAAACATCGATGATTATGGCTCCTGCTACACGGACACTTCACAAAATGAGCACCACTAGGAAATGCTTGGTTCACGAACACATTTGAGATTCGTGCCCATTCCAAAGTGTACACACCATCTGAACTTCATCCATCATACATCACCTTACGGTCGTCGCCCATCACCTTGCAAAGATGTTTACTATATTACAAATATATAATTAGTCATCATATCGCAAATGCCAAAAAGGAGCAATCACATGCATGATATGAACTTTTAATTCATTTAGATGAAAAACTATACAATCTTTTTTTATTCATATCTAAAGAAGTAATCACATTATATGAAATTGAACATTCATATATAACATTTATTGTCCTAAAAATTCAATTTATATGGCTCAATGGATATGAATCACATGATACGACATGATATGAATCACATTCATTTCTATGGCTTAATGGATATGAATCACATTCAACTCTAATTACATGATATGAATTTGCATCACGAGTTAGGAACCACTCACAAATTACACATATTTGCAATGCATGCCTACAAATTAACAAATATTTTACCTTGACTTGAACCAAAAGCGCCTACAGGGGGCCGGAAGGGGGCGCCAGACAAGAGTCTGGACAGAGGCGCCGACGGGGAGCTAGAGAGGACAGAGGCGCCGACTGGATGGGGGCGCCGACAGGAGGGGGGAGCGGAAGGGGGCACCAGACAGAGCACCGATGGGGGCCCGGACGGGGGCACCGACGAGGGGCTGAGGGCGGCGCCGACAGGATAGGGGTGCCGACGGGAGGGGCAGACGAAGGCGCGGGCCGCCGGACGGGGGGTTGGACGGGGGGCCAGAGGACAGGGGGTCAGGCGGACGCTAAAGGCGGCTAGTGGCTGGCGGGCGAAGGCGGTCGAGCGGGCGGACGAAAACTGCACGCGCGACAAAGAAGTCCCGTTAGGGTTTTGGCTGCTCGCATGGGGCTCGCTTAAGAGCATCGGTTGGAAAGCAGTCGACGCTCTTAGAGCCTGAGCCGCCCGGACCTGCCTTAGAAGAGTCGGTTGAACCGATGCATTTAATAAAAGCGTCGGTTCCGCTGGCGCATTTAATATGTGTGTTGGTTCCGCTGACGCATTTAATATGTGCGTCGGTTTACTAAAACCGACACCGTTAGTCCCTTTAAATGTGTCGGGGCTGATGCCTCTATGTTAACCGACACCTTATCCCCCATTTCTTGTAGTGATTTCTATAAATACAACACACATCTCGTGGAGTAGAGTATTACGCTCAGGCGGCCCGAACCCCGTAAAACTCCTCGTGTCACCTCGCTCTTGGATCTTGATTTTTCTCTCTGCCTAAATACGAACCTCCGCAGACTACTTCTTAATAGTATCGGGAGAAGTGTCGTTGGCACACTTCGACAGATGTCATAGGGGAGTAAAAGGTGCGTGTACAATAACTAATCATGTCTCATTATTGTATTATACAAAAAATTAAAATGACACTAAATGTATAATATACATCAAATTAATTATTTTAATGTAATGGCAGAAATATAGATGAAAATTATCATATATTAATCATAAATAAGAGAAATTGTAACATGCAACCGAAACATAGCAAAAGGTTTCACACTATGAAATCACAAGAACATTACTTCCTTTAACAATTTCAATGACTCTTTAATCTAATCTGCCATCATCCTCTTAGTCGTCGAGGAATCATCAACATTGTTGTCATCTTCAGGTATTCTTTGGCAGTGTTTAATGGTTTTGAACTACAAACTACAAACAGAAATATCTTCGTTCCTTAATTTCTCAGAAATCAGAATCAGTTATCAAACTTTGTAGGTGCAAGCTCTTTACGGCAATACCATCTGGATATGTGTTCCATGCTAATCTTTATGCAGCTGATGAGCAATTGACAACGCTGGGTGGGATTTATGTTCAGAATTTTGACATTGAAGCACAGACATTTTGGATAGAGGGAATTGGAGGACTGCTCATCTATGAAAATCTTCCTAAATTTTACTAGGACTAATCTGGGTCACGAAGCAAATAAATAAATCTCAAAGTCATCTTAACTATGCAAAAATCGTGGTGGTGGACTGGTCAGGCGGGGGATCGGCTGCGGTGGCAGTTCTCGCTCGCCCTGGCAACAGCCTGTCCCCGTCTAACAGCCCAACGTCGTCCCCGCAGGGCTAGAGGTCCAACTTACGATACAAAGGATCCTGAGACTTGATGACATTGGCAGATCTCTCGCGACGGGACCAGCCCGAGCTGCGCTCCATCCCTACTCGCTAACCTGACATCGTCCCCGCTCAGCACATCGCCGTGAATCAGCCCCATGTTCAGAAACCTTGTGCCCTAATCATTTATTTCGTGATATATAAAAATGGTTACAAACAGCTACAATATGGTTGTGATATCTGCTAGCAGCAAGGTCAAAAAAATAAGTAATACTTCCTCTGTCTCCATAAATTTGTGGCTTTGTAGTTCAACAATGAACTACAAAGCGACAAGTTTGTAGGAATATGTCAGTACCCTACATACCGGGTACCCCACGATACCGCAACAAGTGCAAGAAAGTTCCACCGTCAGAATCAAAGGCCCTCGTAGGTCCCACATGACACGTTGCACCGGAGCTGCTCCCCTCACATGGCTGGCTCCCGGATTAACACGTGTAAAATAAGCTCGGAACAAAACTCCCAACCAAGGAAAGCTCCGGCGAATACACGTGTACAAGAGCCCCGGACCTAGCCCCTGCCAGAGCCGAGCTCCGGTACTGACACATGTACAACAGCCCCAGACCTACTCTCCCGCAAGGGAAAGCTCCGGATCTGCCACGTGGGGAGCCTCCGGACCTTCGTCACCAACGGAAATACAAGCCGATCATGACCATTACAGACATTCAAGGATGGTTAAGGCGGCAGTTACAAGGTCTGATAGTGTGTCATTAATGTCATATTAATGACACACGATCAGTGCACCGTTAATAGGGGTAACGCTGCCATGAAGGCATGTTACCATACTATTAATTGTACTTAATACTCTTTAGACAGTGTATTAGGTCATTAAGCACGCTAGGGCCACATGTCGGGTCAGGCCAGCTTTGTAACGGTGAGTCCTTAGAACTATAAAAGGGCTGCACTACACGAACACAGAGGACTCATTCGGATCCAGGCTATTGCACCAGACCTTAGCGAAGGTACTCATTCAATACAATCATACAAACCCCATGTAGTATGGTGTTACGCTCGGGCGGCCCGAACCACGTAAATCTCTGAGGTCACCATCTTGATATTGATCTTGTGTCCCCCAACCACAAAATAACCTCCGCGGGCTGCTTCTCAGCGGGTCCGGGAGAAGTGTCGTATTCCACACTTCGACATTTGGCGCGCCAGGTAGGGAGAGGGCTTCCCGAGATCACAAGATGGTAAATTCAGCTGTTGGATCATCCAACGACAATCATGTCGAACAACCTGTTGGAGGCAACTCCTCCAACGTTCATCAGCCAGCAGGTGCCAATGCTCCGGCAGGCACTGTAGCACCATCTGTTCCGACAAACATTGGGCATCTGCGTCGATCACCGCATCAGCAAACAACAACCCCGAGCATGCACTTATTGCTGCGCGAGCTCTTTTGCAACATCCACAACCTCCAAGTGCACCCTAGGGTGCTATGGAGCAGTGGAGGACTGATGTTGACCATCTGGTTGCAGCTGCGGCTGCAGGCATCAGTAACCAAGGTCCTTCTCCTTCGGGGCAAGCACCTTCACAACGACGGACCCTGTCCGGTCGGCTTGGTCCACAAGCCTCTCAACAAAGGAGGCGTGTCGCCTCCCAACAGGTGACTTCATTGCCCCCTGGGGCACGACGCACCCATACCATCACCAGGATTCCGACTCATGACCTGCGGTCAGAACTGGATCACTGCTACCGGCAACAGGACGGCCGAGTCCACATCGAGCGTGCTGGCAAAAGGCGAGAGGCTCGGGACAACCCTGCTCCTCAAGGAGTAGGAGGAGGTTGTTCTGCCCTGGCCATGTATTTACGCATGGTTAGATGGCCACAGAAGTTCTTGCCTCATTTGCCAAAAAATTCGACGGGACAGTCAACCCCGCCGAATTTCTACAAATCTACTCTACTGCCATACTGGCAGTGGGGGGTGATGAGGCTGTAATGGCCAATTACTTCCTGGTGGCCTTAACCGGGACTGCAAGGTCCTGGTTCATGAGTCTTCCACCCGACTCCATCAATAGTTGGGCAGAACTATGCCAGCAATTCACTGCCAACTTCGGGAGCTCCTACACCCGACCCGGCACTAAACTGGACCTGTTTGCTGTGAAGCAAACGTCGGGGGAATCACTACAGTCCTTCATCCAGCGATTCTCTCAGTTACAAAATATCATTCCTTCTATCTCGAGCTCTTCTGTTATCATGGCATTCAGACAGGGTGTTCGAGATAAGAAGATGCTAGAGAAGCTGGCTATCAAAGAAGTTACCAGCATCACAGAACTCTTCAGCCTAGCTGACAAATGTGCTAGAGCTGTGGAGGGCCGTGAAATGCACTCCAAGCCAGCTCCGGAGGCCAACCAGAAGTCCTCCAAAACTGAAGCTGCTACCTCGGGTAGTGGCAAGAAGAAGAAGAAGAAGAAGAAGCCCAACGGCAAAAAAAAATCATCGGCTGGCACTCCAGCTGCTGCCGCTGCAGCTCCTGGAAGCCGTGGGCCACGCCCCGAGAAGCGACCTCGTCCTTCATCAGAGGACGACAACAGTTCCAAAGCATGGTGTCCAATTCACAAGACGAATCGACAGAGCTTGGAAGAGTGCCGAGAGGTCCAGAACCTTGCCGAGCGCTACAACAAGCGCCGGGAAGAAGTTCCTTTTCGTCAAAAGGAAGGAAAACAAAAAGTCGACGAAGCTCCGACTGAAGAGGAGCTAGGTTTCTAGGACACTAAAAAGGTCCTGAAAGCCGTCTACAACATTTTCGACTCCGACTCCGACGCCTCCGACAACGAACGTTGGAAAACCCTGAACACCATCTATGGTGGTTCTTGGGATATCACTTCTCGTCGCATTCTCAAGACAATGCGGCGGGACATGGCCATGGTAGCTCATGCTGCTAAGGCAGAACCACATCGGAAGTGGATGGATACACCCATCATTTTCGATGCTTCGGACTGCCCGCGAAACATGATTGGGGCTGGTCAACTCCTGTTGATGGTGTCACCCACCATTAAAAATATCCAAATCCACCATATAATGGTGGACAGAGGTTCCGGGATAAACCTCATAAGCTTTGAAGCTTTCGTTAAGCTTCAGCTCCGGCCTTCGGACCTTCGCCCATCTCGACCTTTCTCCGGAGTAGGTCCGAGAACCATTACTCCTCTTGGTTCTATTACACTCCCGGTGACCTTCGGGACCCGTGAGAACTACATAACCGAGAAGCTGGTCTTCGACGTTGCGCACATCAGTCTGCCATTCAATGCCATATTGGGTAGGCTAGCTTTATACAAGTTTATGGCTGCTGCCCATTATAGTTATTTGGTGTTGAAGATGCCAACACCTACGGGCGTTCTCCGGATCTGTGGAGATCGCACCGCTGGAGTGACCGCACTAGAAGAACTCTATGCACTTACCACAGCACAAGAGGAAGCATCCGGTAAAGAGCCAGTTGCAAATCCTCCAAGCATTCGCCACAAAGGATCTACCTCTGCACCACGTTTGCAACCAAGCAGCGATGCCCACGTTCCCGTCAAAGTTGTCCAAATTGGTTCCGATGCTGCTCAGACTACCCGTAAATCGGGTGGTCTGAAAAACAAATAGGAACTCGTGCTCTTCACTTTCCTCCGGGCTAATGTCGACGTGTTTGCCTGGCAACAGTCACAAATGTCTATGATCCCTAGGAAGGTGATTGAGAACAATCTGAAGATTTACCTAGATGCCCGGCCTGTGCACCAAAAGCCCCGGAGGCAATCAATTGAGCAACAAAACTTCATATGACGGGCAAGAAGTTGCTCGAAGCTGGATTCATCCGAGAAGTCTTCCATCCAAAATGGTTGGCAAACCCAGTTGTTGTACCCAAGGCCGGTGGGAAGCTTTAGATGTGTATTGACTACACCACCTTAAATAAGGCATGTCCAAACGATCCATTTCCACTACCTAGAATAGATCAGATAGTGGATTCCACCTTCGGGTGTGAACTACTATGTCTCTTAGATACATATTCTGGATATCATCAAATCCAAATGTCTAAGGAAGATGAAGAGCATACTTCCTTCATAATAGTAGATGGATTGTATTATTACACTGCCATGCCATTTGGTCTTAAAAATGCTGCTTCAACATTTGTGCGAACAATGTACTAAACATTTGGAGAGCTAATTAGAGACTTGGTGGAGGTGTATGTTGATGACATCGTCATGAAGATCAAAAACAAGGAGTCACTCCTTGACAACTTGCAAGCCGTCTTCGACAAGCTGCGCACTACGCGCACTAAGCAGAACCCGGACAAGTGTGTCTTTGGGGTTAGCTCCGTAAAGCTTTTGGGGTTCTTGGTGACTCATCGAGGAATCAAGGCAAATCCGGCGAAGATCAAGGCTATAGAAGAAATGCGGCCCCCAACCCGCATTAAAGATGTCCAAACGTTGACTGGATGCCTAGCTGGGCTCAATCGGTTTATATCAAGACTAGCAGAATGAGTGCTACCCTTCTTCAAACGTTTGAGGAAGTCCGGACCATTTCATTGGTCTGAAGAAGCAGAAAAGGCGTTCCAAGAGTTGAAACAACTCCTCACCACACTACCAATCTTGGTAGCTCCGAACCCTGGTGATCCTTTACTGCTTTACATTTCGGCAACTGTAGAGGTTGTCAGTATGGTCCTGGTCGCGGAAAGACCGGAGCCATCCCCAATTCATGAGTCTAGACCCCTCCGGGATGGTTTGGAGCTACCTGAAGGCGAGTCTGGGGACCAACCCTCAGGCACAGATCCTCAAGGCGAGATGCTGGAGGATCAACCTCCTTCAAACGAAGGAGTAACTGCTGCTCAACAAGAAGATCTAGACCCCTCTGGGAGGGTCCGAGTCACTCCAGAAGAAGCTCCGGGTTCCTTTGGTAGGGACCAGAGAATTCCAGAAGAAGGTTTGGACCCCTCTGAGAGGGTCCGGGTTGATGCGGAGGAAGCTTCGGGCCCCTCCGAGAGGGTCTGGACAGTCCAACGCCCAGTACACCTCATCAGTGAAGTACTCCATGACGCCAAGACAAGATACATTGAGGAGCATAAACTGCTTTATGTAGTTCTCATCGCCTCAAGAAAGCTTCATCACTACTTCCAAGCTCACAAAATATTAGTGTTAACTTCTTTTCCACTACGTGCAATTTTGAAAAACCCTAATTCTACTAGGAATATTGCAAAGTGGGCAGCGGAGCTAGCAGAATTCGATCTAGAATTCATGTCAAGACAAGCGATTAAAAGTCAATTTGGCTGACTTTGTGGCGGAATGGACTCCCTATCCATCAAACCGTGGGGGCCATAGTGAGCAGAAACCAGAGCTCAAAGTTCCTGTATTCACTGAGCCTCACTGGACCCCCTACTTTGATGGCTCCATGCAAAGGTAGGGGGCCAGAGCTGAAATCGTTCTCCTAGCTCTCACCGGAGAGAAGGTCAAGTACATGGTACACCTTGATTTCAAGGCAACCAACAATATGGAGGAATATGAAGCCCTCATCTATGGACTAAAGGTGGCACTATTCTATGGTGTAAAACAACTATTGATGAAGGGAGATTCACAACTCATCATCAAACATGTGAAGGTGAATGCTCCTGCAACAATTCTCAATTAGCTGCTTATCTCCTTGAAGTCCAGAGGCTTCAGAAGGACTTCGAAGTCATGGATCTCCATCATGTTCAACGCCTTGATAACTCTGAAGCTGATGAACTCTCGACAAAAGCTTCAACCGGAGCTCCGGCTCCTGACGGAATCTTCGTCTAAAGGTTGTCAAAACCAATAGTTCAGCCTGCCGAACTGAGCGAAGGGGGCGAGACCAGTACCTTGAAGTTGGTGGTCCCGGTGGCCCTGTTACCATGGCGTTCACCAAGGGTCGTAGGTGTTGTTGGAACCTCCGAGCAACCCAGCACGCAAGACCCAGAAGCTCAAGTTAGCTCCAATGCATGGATCTCGGAGATCTGGAGCTACTTGAAAGACAATATCCTTCCTGAAGACAGTGTATCCGCTGACCGAATTGTCAGATTGGCTAAAAGATACACGTTGGTAGAAGGGGACCTCTACCGATGCGGTGCCAATGGCATCCTAATGCGGTGCATTGCAAGGGAAGAAGGTCGCGATCTTCTCGCGGAAATCCATGGAGGCGAGTGCGGGAACCATGCATCTTCTCGTACGCTGGTCGGTAAAGCATTCCGGCATGGCTTTTACTGGCCTACAGCACTCCAGGATGCGGTTGAGCTAGTGAAGAAATGTGAAGCATGTCAGTTCCATGCAAAACAGATTCACACACTGGCTCAATCACTACAAATGATACCTCCTACATGGCCATTCATTGTGTGGGGAATGGATATCTTGGGACCTTTCCCAAAAGCCGTCGGAGGTTACAGGTTCCTATATGTCGCCATCAACAAGTTCACCAAGTGGCCGGAAGCAACTCCAGTAGTAACAATCAACAAGCAATCAGCAATCAAGTTCTTGAAGTCCATAATATTCAGATTTAGAGTTCCAAACAAAGTCATAACTGACAATGGAACTCAATTTACAAGTGTTGCCTTCCAAGAATATTGCAAAGACCTCGGCATTCAACTTAGCTACGCCCCAGTAGCTCATCCAGCAAGCAATGGCCAAGTCGAGAGAGCAAATGCAAAAATCCTAAAAGGATAAAGACACGCACATATGAGCGCTTGAAAAAGCACAGAGCTAACTGGATTGAAGAGCTTTCGTCCACATTATGGGCGAATAGGAGAACACCTAATCAGTCAACTGGAGAGACTCCATTTCCTGGTGTACAGAGCTGAAGCAGTCCTTCCTTCGGAGATCACTTTGGGGTCCCTCTGGGCCTGGACCTTCAACGAAGCCATGCAGGACTAGCTCCGGCGTGAAGACCTTGACCTCATCGACGAGGGAAGGTGTCGAGCAGCTGTTCGAAATGCACGTTATCGCCAAGCGCTCTGGCGCTACCATCAAAGGCATGTGCGTGACCGACAGCTTGAAGAAGGTGACTTGATGCTCTGGAAGATACTAACTCGTGAAGGGATGAACAAACTTTCTCCCAGCTGGGAGGGTCCTTTCCGAGTCATTAAAGTATCCCGACCAGGCTGCGTTCGCTTGGCAACTGAGGATTGGATCCCACTTCCTAATCCTTGGAACATCAAGTACCTCCGTCAGTTTTATGCTTATAATCATGGAGGTGAGTCTATAATTACACACAATGCATGTTTTAGAGTCATTATACAGAGTCGAGCAAGTCCTCCGGGAGAACATCCGGACCACTCCGGGAGGGTCCGTGAAGTTCAAGTAACACTTGACGCAGTCATAGTACTAAAAGTGTAACTACTTGCTCTGGGCTAGCACAAGATGTATAACACATTTAGCTTGGTCCAGCACCCTAAGTGTATCCTTGTCTCCCTTGTAATCTTGACCTATAATGAAAAGCATTGTTGTGTGAAAACAAACTCCACGTGCATTGACTTTTTGTACAAGGCTCAATATGTCAAATTATTTTAACCCTGCTTGTCTATAATGAAGTTGTGTAAATCTTTTTGAGTTTTGTTCCAAGTAATTCACAAGCCTTATTGATAGTCTTTTTGAATCTTAACACTGCCACATAGTCTACTTGCCTGAACGCCAAGCCAACATAGGTCCGAAGTGTGCTATCGACTTAGCCTGGTCGTGCACCCTAAGTACGCCACTCTACCTACACCCCGGCAGGCCTTAGTAGGGTTAGTACTAAAAAGGCATGTAGATCCAAAAAGATTATATCAACATGCTCGTTATCATGCTGAGTTTCTTCGGGCTCAAAGTTCAAATAAGAACAATAAGCCACAACCAATTTATAGATAAGAGGACGAATTTTACTTTTTCTCTTGCCTTTAATGTGCAGGAAAAGCAAAAATTCATAGCGATGATGGACGACGCGGAGCTACTAAGCTCCAACATCTCCCAAGATAGGTCCACCGTCAATATCTAATATGTTGACGCCGGAGCTACCAAGCTCCGACCATTCCAGGGGGCCTGTGTTTGATGCTTCAAATTTGAAGACTTCAACATACTGTCATAACCTTTGGTACATGTATACACCTCAACTGTACACATGTACCAGGGGGCCAACAAGACACGACATAGTATATTGAAGACAAAGTGAAATTCAAGGCAAAAAGTGAAATTCAAGGCAAAAAGGAGGATTTCATCAATTAGAAGATCTGGATTACAAAATTGAGATTACAAGGGACGAAAGGAGAAAAAGTCCAAGCTACTGGAAGACCTAAGACCTGCGGAAGAATGAAGCTACTTTTTGGGCAACTTCTTGGACGCTGGCTTTGGCGGCATCTTCCTCTTCAGCAACAGGATTTTCGAGCATCGGGTCCAGTGGGAATTGGGGATCTCAGCTTACATAACACGTCAACACATATTCTGCGACTTTTGTAGCTAGGGTTTTCCCCTCCGCCTCCAGCTGATCCGCGATGACGTTGCCCATTGCATCAAGTTTGCCGCCAGCACCGTTGAGGGCCACCAGTGCTCGGTCCAGATCCAGCTCCGGGTTGTCCGGACGTACTGGACTGCAACCCAGCGGTGTCAGCGCGTCATTTGCCTGCCCGAGGAAGTCCCACACTTGAATAGCTTCAGTCTCCTTTAGGCTCCGCAGCTCCTCCAGTGACCTC
This sequence comes from Tuctoria greenei, assembly GCA_036927565.1. Classification (NCBI taxonomy): domain Eukaryota; kingdom Viridiplantae; phylum Streptophyta; class Magnoliopsida; order Poales; family Poaceae; genus Tuctoria; species Tuctoria greenei. The sequence goes on along the minus strand of JAYESD010000011.1, from coordinate 115,596,994 downwards.
TGGGCGGCCGCAAGCTCCAAACCTTCACGGGCAAGTCGCTCAACCAACTTAGCATGCTGGTTGGACTTCGGCAACCTGCTTCTCCTGGTCGGCCAGCTCCATCTCCTGGAGGTGGATGCGGTTCCGCCTCTCAGCAAGGTCCTTCTCCCTGCCCTTGACTTTCTCCTCCCTAGCGGCAACATGAGACTCTCTTTTCGAGAGCTCTTGCCCCACCTTCCAGTTCTTCTTCCTCTCTTCCTCCTTCCATAGATCCAGCTTTTCGCAGCGATCCGCCAAATTTTTCCCACCCAGAGTCAACTTTTGGGTGACCTCCGCTTCCCTCCTCACCACATCTTCATGCTGTCCCAGGAGTTTTTCCTCCCTCGCCTCCAGGTCCGCTCGATGCTTCATGACAGTTTCATTCAACTCTGCGAGCTTTTCGTAATGCTTGTCAGCAGCGTCACGTCTCTCTTTGGCTTGCTCTAGAATTTCCCTGGAGTTAGCATCGAGCGCCCAGATGGTGGCCTCTTTCTCCTCCATCAACTTGTCCTAGTACTCTAATCGGGCATTCTCCCCCTTGATCCATTCCTTTTAGTCAGCTAGCCTTGTCTGAGCAAGCTTGGTTTCAAAATGGAGTCTGCTGCGCCAACACCTCAAGGTATTGCGCTCCTCCTCCAAAGCTTTGCTCTCATTGTCGAAGGCGAGCTAGACCTTCCTGAGGCTTGAGCAGGCGTTGTCTATGGACAGCGTCAGGGGGATAGATTCTGGGCCTACTGGGACCATTTCCACAGGCTCAAACGGGTTCTCCGTAACAAACATTGGGTCCCACTCTACGATAGTGGTCCCCTGTACTCCTGCGGCGCTGGGGACGCTCTCCTGGAGCCCTTCAGTGGTAGCAGAAGAACCCACAGGGGGAACTTCTGCCTCCGGAGCAAGTGAAGGCACCGCTTCGAGGTCTTCAGTTGACGGCTCCGACGTTGAAGGACCTATCACCGGTCCTGCAAGCTGCTCTGGCTCAGGCCCTGGTACCTCCGAGACCACCACTTCTGGAGCAGCAGCAGGAGCTTCAACTGGGGCCTCAACCTCCACTGGCTCGAGCTCCGGCGCGGCGACCACCTCTGGCGCAGCCGCCGGACTTCCAACCTCCTCTGGCTCAGCAACCAGACCCTCTACCACCTCCGGCTCAACCACCAGATCTTCAATCATTTCCGGCACAAGGGACGGAGCGTGGGTGATCTCCGGCTCAATAGTCGGGGCTTCAGCTACCTCCGGCTCAACAGTCGGTCATGCTTCTATATTTTTTTTGATCCACGGGTTCACCATCTTCTTCAAGTTCAAGTGTCATTGTTGTACCCTTTGGTGTCCAAAGAGGCTTGCTTTTCTCCATGTTGAAGCGCTTAAGGAGATCTTTCGTGTACTTCGTTTGATGCACAAAGGTTCCCTCCTTAGTTTGCTTGATTTGCAGTCCAAAAAAGTTTGTGAGCTCTCCCATCATACTCATATCAAATTTTGAACTCATCATAGCTGAAAACATGAACACAATATCATGAGAAGCACAACCAAAGATAATATCATCCACATACACTTGCATGAATAATGGGTCATTGCCATGCTTAAGCACAAAAAGAGTTTTATCAACCTTGACCATGGTAAACCACTTTTCAAGTAAGAATGTTTTTAACCTATCATACCTTGCTCTAGGGGTTTGTTTGAGACACGACAAGGCTTTGGACAATTTGTAAACATGATTAGAAAAATCTAGATTTTCAAAATCTGGTGGTTGCTTGACATAAATCTCCTCATCTATGTAGCCATTAAGAAAAGCACTTTTAACATCCATTTGATATAACTTGAGTCCTTATGATGCAGCAAATGCAAACAAAATTTTTATGGCTTCTAATCTAGCAACGGGAGCAAAAGTTCCATCAAAATCTAGACCTTCAACTTGTGTGAAATGTTGAGCAACCAACCTAGCCTTATTCCTAGCCACAATCCCATCCTCATTTTGTTTATTTTCAAACACCCATTTAGTTCCAATTAAAGTGTGATCTTGAGGTGGAGGTACAAGTTTCCAAACTTTATTTCTTTCAAAATTTTCTAACTCTTATTGCATGGCAATAATCCAAAATTTATTAGTGAGTGTGTATGATATATCTTTGGGTTCAAAAGAAGCAACAAAAGCAGAATGAGCGTGAGAGTTTGGATCGCCAAATTTTGACTGTGTAACTCGGTCGTGCAAGCTTCCAATGTTTTGTTGTGGAGGATGACTTTTGAGGATGCGGAGGGGAGTAGACACTTCACAAGATCCTTCTTCTTCATGTGCATCACAGATTTAAGAACTTGTGGCTTGAGGACGATCTGTACCAGCTGCAATAGTTGTTGGTGCTAGTAGTGGTGCAAAATCAGCAGCGTGATCAATGTCATTTGCATCTAATTTTCTGGCAGCAGCACCACTTCTTTGTCTTCTTCGATGAAAATACTCTCCTCCTGCGGATATAGATCTGGACCTGCAATATTAGAGCTAGTACCTGAGCTAGCCTCATCAAAAGAAACTTCACAAGTCTCCACAATTTTGTTAGTGTCAATTAAAAGCACACGATAGCCTCTACTATGAGATTGACAACCAAGAAAGATGCCATCAACAGATATAGGTTCAAATTTATCAAGATTACCATGTTTCTTAACAAAACATTTACAATTAAAGACCTGAAAGTGTGTGACACAAGGCTGATGTCCAAACGTAGTTCATATGGTGTTTTTCCTAGCTTAGCACGCAAGAAAACACGATTTAAGATATAACAAGCGGTTGCAATTGCATCAACCAAAAAATTCTTAGGAGTTTGATATTCATCAAGCATAGTCCTAGCCATCTCAACTAAGGTTATGTTCTTTCTCTCTACGACCCCATTTTGTTGAGATACATAAAGTGAAGAAAATTGATGATCTATTACATTTTCAGCACAAAAGCGATCAAACAATTGATTTTTAAATTCGATTTCGTTATCACTTCTAATTGCTTTTAAAGATCCTGGGTGATCAACTGATAATCTAAGAAATAGAGTTCTAAAGTGACTAAAAGCTTCATTCTTAAATGCCATAAACTAAACTAAAGAGTATCTAGAATTATAATCGTGAACAATCAAAAGAATATATCATTTACTCCAAAAGATTGAACACGTGAAGGACCTACGGTGTCAAGGTGCAAAAGTTGTCCCAGTTCAGTTGTCATGGTCACTTTGAGAGGAGCATGTGAACCTGCAACCATCTTAGGATGTCTACAAGAAGAGCACACAATTTCTGTGTCCCCTTCAAGCTTCGGAAGCCCGCGTATGCGATCAAGAGCACTAACATGCGTGAGATGATCAAAGCCTACGTGATCAAGTCTACGATGCCAAAAATATAAGTCTTTCGAATCATTTGCAACTAGACACCTATGCTTAGAGGATAAAATATAAAAATCAGCTTTAAAAGATCTTCCAAACCGAGACATGTTAAAAATGAGCTCACTATTTGAATCTACAACCTTGCAGCAATTTTTAGTGAAAAATAATTTCTAGATTTTCATCTAGCAATTGTGAAACAGAAAGCAAGTTGTATTTCAAATTTTTAACAAGTGTCACATCCTTCAAAGTGTAGTGATTATTTACTCTAACCGAACCCTTAGCAGTTATAGGAGTTGAAGAATTATCAAAAAGTAGCATTCTTTACACGTGACACAAAAGAGAGGGAGGAGAACCAATATTTGTTACGGGTCATGTGGCGTGAGCAATCTGAATCCACAATCCAAATGTTCTCCTTCCACAAGCATGTAACCTACATAGAAGCACAATACATAGATGACTCAATAATAGGGTTAGTCAAAAGGCATTTAGGAATTCAGTACTGAGTCACACAACGTCCAGTGGGAGTAACACTCGAAAGCTGAGATAAAACAACAGGTTCATGAGCCAAAGTTTGAGGATTTTTATACTCAATTACTGACCTATGAGGTGTTACATGTGTAGCACTAAAAACAGTAGATTTCGGAGCAAACTTTGCATGTTTTTTACTCATTACAGTAGGTTACATGTTTCTAACTTTCAATTCAGCATGTGCAGCAAATTTTGCATGAGAGTTATGAGATCTAGCTTGCATTCTATTCCTTTTTTCTGTTGTGAAATCTATGACATGACCATCTCTACCACAATAGGTACAATAAAATTTAACTTGGTGTTCATATATAGATGAGCAAGCAACATGTTTATTAGAAAATGAATGAGACAACACTCCTGCAGATTTGAAAACCACTTCTTTTTGTTTAGGAACTATTTGAATCAAACCACTTCCTAATGACTTTACAATTTTAGGTGGATGATCCTTAGCATGAGCATGAGAATCAAAACCTAAACCAGTTTTATCGTTGCAAGACTTAGAAGAATTCAGCAGCAAGTTCAGAATTTTATTCCCATTACAAAACCGCTCTAATGTCCTATTCATGTCATCAAGTTTCTTAAACAAGTCTATGCAGTTTTCAAATGAAGTTTTTCCTTTTAGTTTGCAATTAGAACAATATTTAACTTCATCAGAACGTAAATCATTGTTCAAAATAGAAATTTCATTCATAGCATCATGTAGCTTCTTGTTAAGATCATTACAACTAGAACAATGCAAATTAATTGTAGAATAGCTAGCATCTTTCATATTTTTATCATTAAGTGCAGCAAGATTTTTTATCTTTTCAATTTCAAGTTTAGGCTTATCAAGTGTTGCGGTGTGCGCACTTCTTAAAGAGGACAATTGTTCATATATAAGCTCACATGAGGAATAAGAATCATCATTAGGAATCAAAGATTTTAAACGCTTAATTTCAGATTCTAGTAGTTCAATTTTACCAGCATTGTCCCTAAGTTTTTTTTTCCACTATAACAGTGGTACGAGAAATAACATCACACATTTCTTTGCAAGTGGGGCATACCTCTTCATCATCACTGTTGTGTTCTGCCTCCTCCATACTTGATCTTGAGTTGCCCACCATGAAGCACATATTTGACAAATTATCTTCAACTTGATCAATTTCGATGTCCACACCGCTCGAGCCAAGTTCTTGGAGTGCAGAGATAAAACGGTTTACTAATTGGCGACCTGTAAAACCCATGTTCTTGTTGTTGTTGTTTGCAGAGGAGTGCTTCGTCCTTGTTTGCTTTTCATCACGAGAAGTAGGACCTGAAGTATTAGTACAACCCGTACGAAAATGTCCTATCTTACCTCATTCCAAGCATTGTTAAGAACCAACACTCCCTCTCCTTCTAGTTCTCACATTTTGCAACGCTTTTGAGAACCGAGTAGAGAGAAGTGTTAGCTCCTCCTCTCGAAACTCTTCAATCTGTTCAGGGGTTAGAGAGGACAACAAAGCAAGTGTACCACATGATGAATATTGGCTAGAGCTAGGCATGTCATATTGAGAAACAAATGCAAGAGACTTGTTGCGGTTCTTACGTGAGATTATGTCAATTTCATGAGTTTTCAGCTTAGAATATAGCAATCTAATGTAAGTGTACTCATGACAGTGGATTCACAAATAGATGTAACTTTCATCTCCCAAAGTGACATGTCTAAAGCACTTAGTAATTTCCTAGCATTCTCAGCATCCGAAAACTTAACGTTGACACTACGCAAGTTACTGAGAAGTTTGTTAAAGCGAGTAAAGAGGTCATAAATTGACTCACCCGATTTCATCTCAAAGCGCATGTATTCTTTCTTGAATATGTCTTGTCTTACCTCCTTTATAGTGTTGGATCCTTCATGATAATCACATAGAGCTTTCCAAACATCGTACACAGATCGGAGGTGTGCAACACGATCGAAGTCGCTTTGAGGCAATCCTTGTATAACCAAGTTCTGCACCTTGTTGTTGTCTACATCTCTCATGTTTGTAGTTGTACCTTGATCATTTGGCGGCACATCGTAAGGTTTTTACACCTTTTCTCATATTGCAAATCCCTGCACCTAGATGAAAGCCTCCATACGTGCCTTCCAAACCTGAAAATCAATGTCATCGAACACACAAGGTTTTGCAGAGTATTTCTCCATGTCGATTAGTCATAACACGTGCAAATCACAAAAGATTAGAGCACCATGGCTATGATACCAATTGTAGGATCGAAGAGCACGTGAAAAGCTACCATAGGGGGGTGAATGGTAGATTAAAACTTTTTCAGCGGAAGCAACAAAAACCCCTCGGCGGTAAATTGATCTGTTAAAAAAACAATGTGTGCGACTAATCTAAACGAGATTAATCATGACAAAAGTAGTATATATTATAGAGAATCAAGTAACGAAGACATGGCAACAAGAATCACAAAAAAACATCAAGAAAACTCAAGTTATGATCGAAAGATCGAGCAAAGGTCAATCTGTAATACCCAAGTACAAACAAATCTGCAACACTGCAAAGAAACTTATGTAGATCAGAAACCACGAATCCAATGACCGTGAAATTTTCATAGATGATAGATAATCAAGTTTTGAAGACAACCCAAAAAGAATCATATCAATTGGATATTTAAAACTCGAGTTATGATAAAAAATACCGACGCAACATAGTGCTGTGCAGAAACTTGATGAGAAAAACTTGTCTGAAACAAGTCAGATGAACAAGGCGCAAAAGCTCCTTTAAACTACGAATTTTATTAATCAAAACAAAAGAGGAACAGCCCAAAGTCTTCTCCCCACAAGTCGGACAAACAAGGCACAAAAGCTCCTTTAAACTATGAATTTTATTGATCAAAACATAAGAGGAACAGCCCAAAGTCGTCTCCCCACGAGCTCTGACCTCCCTTACTTTTATAACCAGCCCTAAGGCTAACCCAATCCAAATTAGGACTCTAATCCTACTCAGTTATAACTGAAACTTTCCATGACTTCTCCGGACTCTTCTATACGCAGATAGAAGTAATCTTAAGACTTCCAAACACCTTAGGAACGTATCACACATTACTAAAACAACTCAACTTCAATACCCACATGAAATCTAATCAAAACAAACTAGAAACTTTTTATAAACGAACCATAACCACCTCAGCCGCAACCTTTGGGATAATCCATTCGATTGGACCTTTCCGACCAATTCTTCATGTCTACTTCTCTTCATCTTGCCTTGGAACCATGCTGCCACATCCATGCACTCCTTGCACAAGTGCAAACACCTTCCAATAATGTCAACGATACTTTCATATGCATTGTTCTTGACCCAAGAATGTTGTGTGACCTCCCGATCAACTCAACCACAATTCCGCCCAAACTTGGTTGTTGAACCTCATCTTCTCCCTAAGACTAGTTCAATGGATCCCGTCACCAGTCATGTCTTGACCTCAAGCAACACCTGCACATGAACAAACAATCAATTCTCCTGATCACAAGTCCTCGACTTTACTCTCGTTAGTCCGATAACCACAACACCTTATGTGAGCACCTCATATAAGCATGTCGCAAATATAGCAAGACAATGTCCACCATGATCAGCCAAAACACATCAAAAACTTAGTAAAAAAATAATAAGCAAATCTTCCCATAAGTGTAAAGCAAGTTTGAAATATTGCAAATAAAAACCATAGCAGCCACACAATTATTTCAGCACATAGAAAGATCAGACGATCCAAAATAGCAGTTATGCATTGTACAATAAAGGTTCGGACAGTGCAAAGTGTGTTTGTCAAGTATATTCAAAACTTTGCGTATAAACCTTCACATTTAACATAATTGACAATGTATTCAACACATAGGTCTCACAAATGACCGTTGGTTCCCTATCGTTTCTAATGTATATGCGTCGGTTACAATAGGGAACCGATGCCTACATGGTCGACGCCCTATTCACCGATTGTTGTAGTGTTGGTCCATTGACCATACCACAAGCAATGCTGAGATCACTGGTTGGTGTTTGTCCTCCTCGGAGGGGATTTCAAGGGAAGGGCAGTGGGGTTGGCTGGGTGCGCCGGCAGTGAAACTAATAGGACAATTATCATAAATAAGAGAAATTTGTCACATACAACTGGACATAACAAGATATTTTTTTCACACTACAGATTTAACAAAATCACAATAACATTAGTTCCTTTAACAACTTCAAGGACTCTTTGATCTAACCATCATCATCCTCTTGTTGGTCAGGGAATTCTAGACACTATTGTCATCTTCAGATCTTCTAGCAGCATTTCTCGGTCTTGAACTAGAAACTCTAAACGGAAATATCCTTGTGTTAGAAAACAATGCACTTTAGAGACAAAATAAATTCCTAAAATTACAACAGTACGCATGACAGATAGTCCACAGAACATGAACACCAACATGCAAATAAAGCAGATTATATCTATCATATTCATGTGTAGAAAACTCATCTTTACTTACAGTGTTGATGCTTCCAGCTTGAAAAATGACGAGAGGAGTGTGTGAAGAAGACTGTAGATGAAGCAGATCTTCTATCGAGCAGTCGCGCGAACGCTACCCAAAAACCTGATTTGCCCCAATCCGTGCAGATTCTTCACTGGGGCGTGGTTTTGGAGACACTGCTCTCGCACACGTCGGTGACACACCGACGGGAGGGATGGACTAGCCTGTAGCTGACGCTCAACACAGTGGACTAGTGAGTCTGTTCACCTCTGTATTTTAGAATGAAAGCACTCATTCTGTATATATAGTGACAGACTCTAGTAATTGAAAGAATTAAGTATACAGTAAAGCAGCACAATTAGGCTCTAGTAACTGAAGACAATAAACTTCAGTATTTGCAACATAATTGCGTCAGTTACTGCATACCATTATTTTCCAGAAACTGACTCATAAAGTGCCATGAATTGCACCAAATTAAAGTCATATTAGTGTCAGTTTTTATCAAAAAGAGAGAGAACAGGTTTACTGCGCTAGTCGTCACGTCGCAAGTCACAAGTCACGCGTTAACTCACGCGAAAATACGGGAATACGTGAATACGCACGCGTGCGTGTGATTTGTTTGTGGCTATAGCTATCCTTCTCTCACATATTCCACACATAGAAAATAGCTTCCCTTATAAATAAGTGCTACTCTCCTCAAATAGTCAATGTGGGATTAATGCCTCCATTACACCTTTGGAATTAAATAGAGAATTGTTGGGCCTAGGCCCAAATATTCCAACAATCCCCACCAAATTCCAAAGGCATAGCTGACACTACTTGTCGTATGTCTACAATGTTATTTGATATATCAGTTTAACGATGGAGACCTATTCGGTTGAACATCCATCTAGATCTAAAAAGTCTACCAACTCACAACTACACAATGGACTATGCCTTGAATTGGTAGTTTTGCGCGAGGTGGTTTCATTTAAAGACCAAACTGATACTAGGCGCCTATTGGGCTAGTCCTCGGATGGAGCCTATAAGTCATACTCCCGTGTCTCTTTCATGAGCTTCTTAGAGAATTCCCAAATCTCACAGACTGTGACCAACAGTCAGCTCATATAGGTGTGTTCGTACAAGAATACTCTGTAGGACAGTATCTCGCACTATAGCCTCCAAACACATTAAGACTTAAAGTCAGCCTTCCTTACAGAATGGAGAGTGTTGCATCTTCACTGGAGTGGGTACTACATAGTTATATACTCTCCTAGTTATACATACACCTTGTTCTTCCCAAATTCTAATTCACGGGATCTCCGATCACATAGGTTTGGGTTACTGCTGTGTATAACTAACGTGGGTCTCAATCCCATCTCCTTCGATGCACTATCTATCACATTTCTTGATAGACCTTTTGTAAACGGATCTGCCAGATTTTTTGCCGTTTGAACATAATCAATGGCTATCACTCCGGAGTTTCTCAATTTTCTGACAGGTTTTAACCATCTTTTCACATGTCTTGAGGATTTCATATTATCCTTTGTACTTGACACCTTCGCAAGAACTGTTTGATTGTCACGGTACATAAGAATTGGAGGAATTGGTTTTTCCACCACTGGTAAATCCATCAAGAGTTCCTTCAGCCACTCTGCTTCTACAGAAACTGTATCTAATGCTATAACTCTGCCTCCATGGTTGACCTCGTCAAAATAGTCTGTTTACAAGACCTTCATGAGACAGTTGCTCCTCCAAGAGTAAAGACATAACCACTTGTTTCCTTTATCTCATCAGCATCAGAAATCCAATTGGAATCACTATAACCCTCTAAAACTTTGGGGTCTCCTGTATAGTGAAGTCCATAGCTCATTGTACTACATAAATAGCGCATAACTCGCTCAAGCGCGAGCCAATGATCATCTCCTGGGTTAGCAGTAAACCGTCTCAATTTGCTAACTGCGAAGGAAATGTGAGGTCGAGTAGCACCAGCTAGGTACATGAGTGAACCAATAATCTGAGAATATCTCAGTTGGTCTCTTCCTAGTCTTTTATTCTTCCGAAGAATTATATTAGGATCGTATGGTGTTGGTGAAGGCTTGCTGTCCAAATAGCCAAAACGGCTCAAGACCTTCTTAACATAATGGGACTGTAAGAGAGTAATCCCATTCTCATTTCTTATCAGCTTGATGTTTAAGATAACATCAGCCTCCCCTAAGTCTTTCATATCAAATTTTTGGAACAGAAAAGATTTTACCTTATTTATCACATTAATATCAGTTCCAAAAATTAATATATCATCTACATATAAACACATGATCACTCCTCTACCCCCACCATATCGATAGTATACACATTTATCAGCCTCGTTGACAACAAAGCCTGCTTGTGTCATGGTACTATCAAATTTCTCATGCCACTGCTTTGGTGCCTATTTAAGACCGTATAAAGATTTCTTTAACTTACACACCTTATTATCTTGACCGGGTATCTCAAATCCTTCTGGCTGATCCATATAAATCTCCTCATTCAACTCTCCATTAAGGAAAGCCATCTTCACATCCATTTGATGGACTAGAAGACCGTGTGAGGCAGCCAAAGAAAGAAGTACCCGAATTGTTGTCATTCTAGCAACGGGTGAGTAAGTATCAAAGAAGTCTTCTCCTTCTTTTTGTGTATAACCTTTCGCCACCAGCCTGGCCTTGTACTTCTCAATAGTACCATCAGGCCTAAGATTTTTATTGAACACCCACTTACAGCCAATCGTTTTACAACCGAATGGACGATCCACTACATCCTAGGTCCCGTTAGTCATGATGGATTCCATCTCACTACGGACTGCTTCCTTCCAATCTTCTGCATCAGGAGATGCAAACGCCTCTTGGATAGATCTGGGTGTATCATCCACAAGGTAAACAATGAAATCATCACCAAAGGATTTTGGGATCCTCTGTCTCTTGCTCATTTTATGAGTTGTTTCATTGTTTTCTCCATCATATGGCTGTAATAGATTTTATGATGGTGTAAGAAGAGGCTGTTCTAAGGTTTCGAATGAAGGATAATTTGTGTCATGCGTATGACCATATGAATTACGTGCATCATTCATAGGAAAAATACTTTCAAAAAATGTGGTATCTCTAGATTCAACTATTGTATCAACAAGTACAAGTGGTGAATCAGATCTGATTACTAAAAATCTATAAGCAGGACTACTTGAAGCATAGCCAATAAAGATGCAATCAACAGTATTAGGTCCGAGTTTACGCTTTTTAACTATTGGTATATTTACCACAGCCAAACAACCCCATGTGTGCAAGTAAGAAAGAGATGGTTTTCTTCCTTTCCAGCCTTCATATGGAGTTTTCTCACTATTTTTAGTGGGAACTCTATTTAGTACATGGTTTGCAGTCAAAACTGCCTCCCCCCACCATTCCTTAGATAAACCAGCAGTATCTAACATGGCATTCACCAAGTCTGTTAGAGTGCGGTTTTTCCTCTCGGCAACCCCATTTGATTGAGGTGAGTAGGGTGGTGTTCTTTCATGTACAACTCCATTCTCAACACAAAATTGGGTGAACTCATTGGAGAAATACTCTCCCCCACGATCAGATCTATTTCTATTGATTTTCCTTTCTAGTTGATTCTCAACCTCAGCCTTATAGATTTTAAAGTGATCTAATCCCTCATCTTTTGATTTAAGTAAATACACATAACAGTAACGAGTTGAATCGTCAATAAATGTCATTAAGTATTTCTTTTCTCCCTTAGTTAATATGCCATTCATTTCACAAAGGTCAGAATGAATGAGTTCCAAAAGTGTCGTATTTCGTTCATCAACAACAAAGTGAGGTTTTCTTGGCTGTTTAGCTTGCATGCAAGCTTGACACTTGGAACCTTTCACTATAGGAATTTTAGAAATTAAATTCAAGGTAGATAGCCGTGAGATGCATCCAAAATTTATATGACATAAACGCGAGTGCCAAACACTCGCTTCATCATCTCTATTCAAAAAATTCACCACAGAGCTACTAGAATGTGAAAGGGAAAAACGGAACAAGCCTTCGCTGTCATAGCCTTTTCTAATAAAGAGTCCACATTTTGACACGACTACTTTATTAGACTCAAACACCAACTTAAATCTGTCTCGACACAACAAAGAGCCACTGACGAGATTTTTATTTATTGAGGGGACATCGTGCACGTTCTTCAGTTGTACGGTCTTTCCCGAAGTGAACTTAAGACTGGTCGTACCAATACCACGAACAGAATCACGTGAGCCGTTTCCCATCAGGACGGAGGCACCATGGGTAGCCTGATAAGAAGAAAACATAGATACATCAGCACAAACATGAATATTAACCCCTGTATCAATCCACCATTCAGTAGGTTGACATGCTGTTAGAACAGTATATGTATTACCATACCTTGCTGTTCCAGCATCGCTAATAACCATGTTGGCAGATTTTTGCTAAGTTTTCTTTCCTTTCCTGTTTGTGCACTTTTTGGCAAAATGCCCAGCTTTGCCACAGACATAGCATTCAACCTCAACCATGTTTATCTTCTTCTTCTCCTTTCTCTTGAAGTTGGTGGTGTGTACAGCTTTATTTTTCCCTTTCTTTGGTCCAGCATGCTGCACGACATTAGCACTGGACTGTCCTTCATGCATCTTGGATGCACCATCTTTTGCCCGAGCCTTCTCCTCCACATCAAGAGAAGCCAACAAATCCTCAACAGAAATGTTCTGTTTCTTATGTTTCAGAGATGTGGCAAATCCCCTCCAAGATGGAGGTAATTTGGCAATAATGCCCCTAGCCACAAATCGATCAAGCAAATTTAGTCCAAGTTGTTGGAGCTCTCCGAAAATAAGTTGTATTTCATGAGCTTGCTCACCCACTGAACGGTTGTCTACCATCTTAAAATCGTGATAGCGCTCTATGACATACAACTCATGTCCAGCATCCGACGCATCGTACTTGTGTTCGATGGCCTCCCAAAGCTCTTTTGCGCTCTTATGAGTCATATAAACATCACACAGTTTGTCGGACAACACACTTAAAATACAACCCACTGCCATCACATTAATCTTATCAAACTCAGCCTGTTTTTCAACAGTCATGGGTCGACCTACAGACTTAAGAACATAAGATATGTCCATAGCAGTGAGCCACAAGTCAAGTTTTGTAGCCCATCTCTTAAAGTTTGAACCAGCGAACTTCTCATGTTTCATCGCATCAGCAAAGCTATTACCCATCTTAAAGTGCCTATCAGTTTTTGGATTGTTAGAAAACAATGCACTTTAGAGACAAAATTAATTCCTAAAATTAAAACAGTGCGCATGACAGATAGTCCACAGAACATGAACACCAACATGCAAATAAAGCAGATTATATCTATCATATTTATGCGTAGAAAACTCATAGGCTGACGCTTCCAGCTTGAAAAATAACGAGAGGAGTGTGTGAAGAAGACTGTAGATGACGCAGATCTTCTATCGAGCAGTCGCACGAACGCTACCAAAAAACCTGATTCGCCCCAATCCGTGCAGATTCTTCACTGGGACGTGGTTTCGGAGACACTGCTCTCCCACACGTCGGTGACACGCCGATGGGAGGGATGGACTAGCCTGTAGCTGACGCTCAACATAGTGGACTAGTGAGTCTGTTCACCTCTGTATTTTAGAAAGAAAGCACTCATTCTTAGAGTGAAAGCACTCATTCTGTATATATAGTGACAGACTCTAGTAACTGAAAGAATTAAGTATACAGTAAAGCATCACAATTAGGCTCTAGTAACTGAAGACAATAAACTTCAGTATTTGCAGCATAATTACGTCAGTTACTGCATACCATTATTTTCCAGAAACTGACTTATAAAGTGCCACGAATTACAGCAAATTAAAGTCATATTAGTGTCAGTTTTATCAAAAAGAGAGAGAACAGATTTAATTGCGGCAATTGTGTTTTGACCGTTGTTTTGGACTCCAATTGTGATCTAGACCCCGATTTTCAGATTTTGCGTTTTAACCACAAATTTTTTCACACGAAACTCCAGATTGCCACAAGTCCGTTTAGTATCCCTAACGGTGTTAATTATAACGTGAAAAGACAAATAGATCCTTTGTGATTTTACCACGGTTTTAATGTTACCAATACATCTATACCATAATTTTGACATATGTTACTATAATTTTGAACAACAATTCAGTTTGAATATAATATGAACTAATTCAAAATTTTCATGCCAAATTTCAAATTCTAAACATAATTTTTCAAAAAAAACTTTATAAATTAAATATAATTTTAACAACAATTCATTGATATATACCCACTTGGATGAACATTATTTTGCCTCATGATATTGAACAAGCACAGAGCTTCTCCAGCCAAACTGTTCTGTACATTCCGGCTAGGAATTTTGTCAAACACAATTCGTTGCTGTATACCGACTTGGATGAACATTATTTTGCCTCATGTTATCGAACAAACACAGCTTCTCGAGCCAATCTGTTCTCCACATTCCGGTTGGAAATTTTGTCAAACACCTTCCGGGCGCTCAAGTCGCTAGCTTTCACGTACACACGGACGCAGGCATGTCCCGATGGAGGCCATGTCGCGGAGCGCCGCATAGCAGCTGAGCAACTTGGTGCGGGCGCGGAGGTCGACGAGGAGGCCGCCGTCGAGGACGCCCGTGTGAGGGTGTGCAGGGAAGAGAGGGCACCGCACCGCGCTAGCTTGCCGTCGCCATGCCGCCCCCGCAAGCTGTCACCATGCCGAAGCCGCTTGCGCCGCGTCCGCAAGCCGTCGCCATGCCGCATTCGCGCCTCGCCTGTCGTCACCATGCCGCGCCCGCCCGCCGTCGCCATGCCGCATGCAGCCGAACCGTGCCCGCCGTCGCCATGGCGCAACCGAGCCGCGCCCGCCTACCGTCGCCATGCCGCAGCCACGCCGTGCCTGACTGCCTCCTCGCCGCGCCCTTTCCCTGCCGCCGTGCTGCTAGGTTTCTTCGCCCGCTCGGGAGTCGCCAGAGAGGATTGGGTCGACCTGGTAGAAGAAGTGACGGGCATTTTGGTCCACATCCGGTTTTACGGGTTTTTTCTTTTTCTTTTTGTTCTGTTTGTTCCTGTTTGTTCCAATTAGACTAACACCGTTCGTAAGTTGTGGTTAACGGGGAGTTCAGATGGAAAAAATTGTGGCTAAAATGCACAATTTGAAAAATAAAGTCTAGATCACAATTGAGATCCTAAACTATGGTCAAAACATAATTGTCTCTATATGTATCTATGATCCCATCCTTAATAAAAAAGGCCATAAATCGCGTCCACCTTGCAGCATTGCCACTGGTTAAAAGTAACCAAGCGCATGCATTCTTGCCACGTATTTCACATATCCATGGTCAAAAAGAGGAAATAGGACATGAACAAGAAGGAAGAAAATGCACACAATTAGCCACCAGGTTGCTTGTGAAACTCTCATGTCCTCACAGTTCTTCCACCATTCTTTATAAAACAGGAACAACTTAAGCAAAACCATTCTCATTCCACCAGAAAACTCTAGGAACTTCATGAATGGCCCAGAACAAGATCATTGTGTTGGCCCTGGTCATCGCTGCCCTCATGGTTCTGGCTGCATCAGAGCAAATGGCGACCATGGATGATATAATAACTCAATGCTCCAAGGTTTGTTCAGAGGGAAACAAAGATCCCATCCAAGCAAAACAGTGCACCGATAACTGCATTGAAATCTTCAAACAGATTCTGACCACAGATGGGAAACCGAAGCCATAGGCAGAGGCTCATGATGTGGAGTCTATCCATATTCTTTTCTATTCCTCAATCATCAGTTGTGCATCTATGGCTATCACCATATAGGCATGCAGAGCATTGCTATTATTTGAATTTTCTGTTTCACGACTTATATAATTCCTTGTGTTCATGATTTTCTTTAATTTCTTCTCATTTTTTACTGTTTACTTAGTGGATATGTTGCCTTCACCAATGCTATGTGTGTATAACAATTTTTTAATAATAATAATATTATGCCAATATATATGCAACTGATGAGCAATTGACGGTGCTTGGAATAGGGATTTGAGTTCATAATTTTTAGGTTGCACAACCACTTTGGATAGCTGAAATTGAAGGACTGCACATATATGAAATTCATCCTCAATTTCCATTGGGGCTAATTTTGGTTATGAAGCAAACAAATAAAGCCCAAAGTCATCTTAACTACTCAGAAGTCATGTTGGTGGATTGATCAGGCGGGGGATAGGCTGCAGCGACGGTTTATGCTTGCCGTGGCAACAGCCTGTCCCTGTCCACCAGTCTAACGCTGTCCCCACTCAGCCAGGTAACGAAGCAGGACTACAGGTCTGACTTACGTGGCAAAGGGCGGGGATTCGATGGCGACGGCAGATCTTATACCACGGGACCAGCTAGAGCTGCATTCCGTCGCTACTCGGCAGCCCGATGTTGTTCCTATTCAGCTCATCGCCGTGAGGCAACCCCATCAACGGAAACTTCGTGCACTATTCATTTATTTGGAATTTAGATGTAAAAATGGATACAAACACCTACGATATGGGTGTGATATCTGCTGCAGCAAGGTCACCAAATGAATAGTACATGCCTATAAGAAACGTTGGGTCCTCAAAAAATACATAGGCACTCTGTAACACAGCAAAGAAGGTCTCTATGGTCTACTATTTTTGACATATTGGATAAGAAAAAGAAATATGCCGTGTTTATTTTAATATTGCCATATATTAGGCTACATATCTGTTTTCTATATTAAAACTAAATTATATGTATTCATGATCCCATCCTGAGTAACAAAAGACACAAATAGTAATTCTGATCCTATCAACCTAGCAGCATTGCCACTGCTTCAAAATATCCAAGCGCATGCATTCGTGTCACACGTCCCACATTTCTATGGTCACAAGGAGGAAATATTACTTTCACAAGAAAATAGAGAATGCTTGCATGCAATTAGCAATGCAGGTTGCTCGTGAAGCTCTCGCCTCCCCACAGTTCCTCTACCCTTTTCTATAAAATGGAATCTCATTAAGCAAAGTCATTCTCATTCCACATGAAACCTCTAGGAACTTAACTAATGACCCAGAACAAGATCATTGTGTCGGCCCTGGTCATTGCTGCCCCCATGGTGTTGGCTGCATCAGAGCAACAGGCAACACGGGATGATATAGTACGTCAATGCTCGAACGGTTGTTCCGAGAGAGACAAAGACACCATCCAGGCAAAACAATGCACCGATAACTGCATCGAAATCTTTAAAGAGATTCTTATCCCAGATGGGAGACTGAAGCCATAGGCAGAGACTAATAATGCGGAGTCTCTCCATATTTCACGAGTTATCTAATTCCTTGTGCTCATGACTTTCTTTGATTTCTTCATATTTTTGTTGTTTAGCTAGTGGATATATTGTCTTCACCATTACCATCTTAAGAGTGTATAATGATTTGAATAATAATAATGTAGGATAAAAGAGCACGTGAGAAGCTACCAGATGTAAGTGAATGGTAGATTTAAACTTTTTTAGCGGAATCTACAAAACCCCCTGAGCAGAAACTAATATGTTAGAGAAACCAGTGTGTGTTACTAATCCAAACATGTTCAAACATGACCGAAGTAGTAGAAATTGTAGAGAATCAAGTCACGAAAACGCCACAACAAGAATCACGAAAAACTGTTTAGTAAAACTCAAGTTATGACCAAACCTCTAACCAAAGGTCAATCTGTTCTAACAGAAGAAAAACAGATCTGCTACGCTGCAAAGAAACTCATGTAACTCAAAAACCAAAAATCCAATAATCGTAAAATTTTTAAAGATGATATACAAATGAGTTATAAAGACAACACAAAAATAATCACGTCAATTGGATTTATAAAACTCGAGTTATGATCAAAACACCAAAGCAAAATTGGCTGCGCAGAAACTCGACGATAAAGATTTGACGAAAACAAGACGGACGAACAAGACACAAAAGCTCCTCCCAAACTACGAATTTTATTCATCAAAATGAGGAACACCTCCAGGTCATGTACTTCACAAGTCCTGCCCCCCTTGCTCATATAACCAGTCCTAAGGCAACTCCAATTCAACTATTGTGGGGACCGGAATCCCGACATCCAAGGGTCTCGTTGGGTGGTGTTGTGCGATGTGACACCCAACAGTATACAAGAAAAGAATGAGAATAAAATACAATTCTAAGTCTTTGATTTATAAACACAGCGAAAGTTTTACAATATGTAATGTAGGAAAAAAGTATATACATCATACTACGCTCTCAGCACTAGCTATGCATGAGTAAAGCTGTCCATGCCCTCGGATGCTTTACACTAGCAACACTCATAGATTTTGGCGGCGTGCAGGGATCTTACTCAGCCATGAACCCTAAAGGGTATAAGGCATCGTCGTTAGGCCCTTCATCAATGGTATAACCTGCAGAAACTCGTTAACTGCAAACGTGAGCATAAGGCTCAACAGGACTGACCCATCTCACTAGACATATGCAAGGTAAAGACTAAACATAGGTAAGGAATAGCATAAATAGACTCGCCTACAAGTGGATCCTTATAATCATGTTTTAAGTAGCAAATGACATTCTTCAGGCACGGCATATCATAGACTCCACAATCAAACAAGAAATGCTTTGCCGATGATATGACATGCCCAAAGCACATAATGCTATTACAACTAAAGTATGGGGAAACTATAAACTTTTAATTGTGCTATCTCTAAGCCACACAAGGTTGCAAAGCAATTATAAATCAATACATCATATTCTTCTGGCTTCTTTAGTATTTACTACGTCATGACAACGACGGACAAGTGGTATTCAAATAACCATGAGGGACGGTGATTGCAATCAGGACACACCAGGACTGCACGACACGCACACCCGCGTGGGAGACACATACGTGCTCTCCTCCCTGCATTATATGTGGCTACCTTTCACCCAAGACCCCAATGTCGACAAACCTCTTCATCTCGAGCAAAAGGTCCCCTACACGGACACGTCAAAACGTTTCGCTAGGAGATTTACACCTTTCTGCCTTCGCATCTCCATTCAAGGACAACCGAGGAGTCTCCACACTACAGTCTGGAGTTACATCAGTTTATTGGGCCCATATCCCATTATGCAACCGGTACAGTTCAAGCTTGCCCAACGGTGTCGTATACGGCACGATCCTCGAGCGACATAGGTAGGGCTATGTGCCCGAGATTCTGTCTCGTCGACTCCTATTTCTCCTGCCCGATCTCGTATTCATTTCATAAGCCATTCTTTCATCTTTCAGCCTCATATGAACTGTTATTCCTATCTCGCGAGTAGATTCCAGCTACTCGACTTCTACCGGTATATCTACAACATTAGCATTGGCAGTTCTACACGTCAAGTTGTAAACCTTTCGAACCCTCCCATAGGATTTGTGGATATGCAAGTGGAGTATCAAACACCTTATACGTAATGCACAATATCAACTGAAGACATAAATGAATGAAACTGAAATTGAAAAGCTCTTAATGCAAACCGGGGATTGCCTTAGTTTGCGACTTGATTAAATGTCAATTGTTAGTGGTCCTTCTCTGAAGACTCTGCCAAGGACTTCAAGTGGACACCCTGTCCTTCTCCTCCAAGCGACACTTCTCGTCAATATCGATCACAACAAGACATGCATATATGAATGCTAGTAAATTATAATGTATACATACTTCATAAGCTTCTAACTATGGTTTTAGTGAGTGAATGATCTTCTTTGGCTTTGGGATTTTTATGGTAGATGTTAGGGACTACAAGGGATACTCCTGCAAAGAACAGGAGATGATTAAAGAAGTTTGTTGTTCCTAAAAATTATGGTAAATAATAACCTCCTCTAAATTTTGATTAAAATTTTGGATAAGTATCATGGCTACCAGTGGTGGTATCATGTAGAGGGGACCTCACTGGTTATAGAAAAATTGGTTTTACAATTTTCTAAGTTTCTGTGAAAGAGATATTGAATTCTTAAGTTGCTAGGAGTTTCTGGAATTATTTTATAACAGAATTTAGTTTCTCAATTAACATTCAGGTTGGGAATTGAATTTGGGACAGGATATCAGGTCTAATAAATCTGAAATTTTATAGGAGCTAGCATATAACAGAAGAAAGGTTTAGATCAAATTTGGGACATAACAAAGCAACTGAACATCTGTAATAATTCAATGAATGAAAAAGCCAATTGAATTATACAGAAAGTCATACAGGTTTTCGTACCGAACTAACTGTACAACTTGCAATTTAAGATCATAAGGGTTATACAGGATTTTACTTGAGATTTTTAGAGAAAGGATACTAAGAGAAATTGAATTTAAAAGTTTGATTAAATTCCTGGTTACAGTTCTATTTTATAACTGAACAGCAGAAAGGGATTTGGAATTTGATTAGGTTATACAGGTTAAATGGCTCCCAAACTTTTTCTAGTAACCAAGAACAGGACAAAGTATTTTATGTGAATTTTGGGGATTTTTCCAGTGGAAGCATTTGCTGTGAAAATTCCAGGAGTGTTTGGAGAAGGATAATTATCCATAAATGAAAACTTATATTTATGGATCTTAATTGGTACTAACAGAAACTAGAACTCAAGGGCTTTCAAACAAAATTTGTTTGAAGATTTTTGGATTAATCTACAGAGAGTTATGGATTTTCTAACTTTGATTAAAATCTGGAATTTATTTTCTAATGGGAAAGTTTAAATAAATCAACCCGGGCCCACACCAAGGCCCACTGATTTAACCGCGTAGCCACACTGGATCACTGGCCACACCAGATCCGAGTGCGCCTTCCTCTCTCTGACGAATGGGCCCCACGGGTCAGGTTCGTCTTCAACCTCGGTTCACCCCGATCCAGAACAGGGGATTGCGATGGCATCCGCACGTTACCACCTCAAAGCTAGACCAAACTTCAATCTTTTTGTGGGGATAGATTCCATGGAGCAAAGGACACCCGTGGGACACCATGGTGACGGCCGGCGGCGAGCAGAACCTTGCCGGTGTCGGCAACCGCGGCGGTCTTGGCATGGCCGACGGAGATCTCACGGAGGAATGCACCAAATGATGCGTTGTGATGTCCAGTAGCATATTGGTGCTCCAAGGAACAAGGAAATGGCCACCAATCAATAGAAAAACTGGGCGTAAGGGGGTTCTCGATGGTGCACCGAGCCTTTTTTAATAGCGGTGGGGAAAACTTTGATTTCTCGACCGTTGCTTGATTATTTCTTAATCTTCTTGGTTCGATTTGCACGTTAGGAGTTGGTGAACACAATTGCAAGCTATTTCCAAGAATTATTACACGTAGAAAATGAATTGAGCTCGAGGTCTAATGGCAAAGGTATGAACTAGCTTCGGTAAAGTAATAGTTTCTCATGACATAGTGAATGAAATGAGGAGAGGTTTTTACCGAGAGTAAAAGGGCAGGATGGCAATCCTTTTCTATGTGGGAGTTGAAGCTTGACAAGGCTTGTGTGGAGCTGTCCACGGTGGAACAAAAGAGCTCCTTCCCGGCGGCTGAAAATCGATGGTGGAAAACTGCAATTTAACGAGCGCACGGTTGAGGAAATGACGAACCAATTGGACTGGATGGTGGAGAGGAAAGTGGTGCGCAACTTTGCTGTGGATATCAGGATCAAAACTCGTCTTGCTTGCGAGCTGCGGCAGGAACGGCGAGGAAACGTCGCTGCGCTCGGTTCTGCACGCGTGGGCGCGATGGGGACCGATCGAGAGAGAGAGCTGGGAGAGAGAGAGCAAGGGGGGGTATTTGTAGGGCTCAAACAGGGAGCAGCTCGCTGCTGTTGCGCTGGAGCATGCATGCCAGGAGGTGTTGTCACTACGGTGAGTTGAAGCAGGGTATTCACGTATTGGTTCCTCTGACTAGTGGGTCCCACTGTCTCTTCAATTCACTCCTCTCTGTTAACCAAAATATCCTACCAACTGATGTCCAAAAATCATAAAAACTTATGGATAGGCTCAAATAAATATCTGGAATGTTATTCTGAAGTTAAATTTCGAATTGGAACAAGTTTCATTTGAAATTCAAATTTGAATTTGAATTTGAATGAAATTCAATGGGGCCACTGAATTAAATAGCAAGTGAGTTTCAAAAATTGTGAAACTTGGGGAATAAGTCAAGCAAGTTATGCTGACCATGATGGTGTGTTCAAATCTTGATGTGCAAAAAGTTTGAACAGAATTTAAAATTTGAATTCTAATATGGTTGGAGTCTACTAAGCGTCTCAAATAAAATAGCAAATGCAGTTCATAATTTCTGAAACTTTGCAGGAAGTCTATTGGGAATATTAGTAAACCATAGAAAAATTTATGGTCTCTGAATTGAATAATTTTGACAGGGCCAAATATACAGTGGTATATTCAATTTGCAATTAATATGAATATATATTGGGTACTGCATATTAATTTGACCTAGGATCCTCCATTCAAATAATTCCAAAATTTGAAGAGAGGTCAAAGAATTAATCTAAGATTATTAGTGAAGTCCATTCGTCATGTTAATAAAATTTAAGCATGAGTGGAAGAAATTATTTGATGAGATCAAGTTCATAAGCATAGTTATAATTGGTCTCCATTAGGGTTGATAACCAACTTACAACTGAACCTCATATGAAGGAAAATGTGGGATTTTACATTCCTCTCCCCTTAAAAGAATCTCGTCCCGAGATTACAAAAGGAAGGATAAAAGGAAAAGATCTAATGAACATATAACGTTAACAAGTTCGGATAGTTCGATCTAAGAAAATCCTCGCTTTCCCAAGTCGCTTCATCAGTGGTATGGTTGTTCCACAAGTCTTTGTAAAAGTGCAAAGTGTGGTTTCTTGTGGTGCGAGTCTTCTCATCGATGATCTTGACCGGATGCTCAGAATAAGTGAGATCAGACCGTAGAGCGTCAAGATCTTCCGAGCAGACCTCAATTGGGGATTTGAGACACTTCCGCAACTGAGAGATGTGGAATACATTATGAACTCCAGAGAGAGACGCCGGTAACTCAGAACAATAGGCCACAGGTCCGCATTTCTCAGTGATAGCGAACGACCCAATGAAGCGTGGAGCCAGCTTTCCCTTCACTCCAAAACGATGAATACCTTTCATTGGAGATACACGAAGGTAAACGTGATCCCCAATGTCGAAGTGAAGAGGTCGACGTCATTTATCTGCATAACTCTCCCGTCGAGATTGAGCAGCCTTGAGATTGGCTTGGATTACTCGCACTCGTTCTTCCGCTTCGTTGACCAGATCAATGCCATATGTCATTCTTTCACCAGACTCACACCAATTCAATGGTGTGCGACACTTCCTGCCATAGAGAGCTTCATATGGCGCCATCTGGATACTAGATTGATAGCCATTATTATATGAAAACTCCACCAATGGTAGATGATCATCCCAATTTTTACCATGGTGGATGGCACAAGCTCGTAGCATGTCCTCAAGGACTTGATTTACTCGCTACGTCTGACCATCAGTCTCGGATGATAAGTAGAGCTTCAAATCAACTTGGTACCCAATGATGCGTGGAGCTGCTCCCAAAATCGAGCAACAAATAAGGCTCCATGATCTGAAATGATAGTGCGGGGTACTCCATGTAGGCACATGACCCTTGTGATATATAACTCTGCATACTTGGGAGCACGATAGTTGGTGTTGATAGGGATAAAATGAGCTGACTTGGTCAACCGATCAACTATCACCCAAATCGAATCATGCTTACGGAAAGTGAGGGGTAACCCTACGATGAAATCCATGCTGATGTCTTCCCACTTCCATGCTGGTATGTTCAAGGGTTGTAACTGTCCAGCTTGCCTCAAACGGTCGGCTTTCACTTGCCGACATGTATCACATTCGGATACATACTTCGCTATCTCTCGCTTCATCTGGGACCACCAAAATTTTTCTTCAGATCCTGGTACATCTTGTTGCTACCCAGATGAATAGAGTACTTGGATAAGTGTGCTTCATCCAAGACCTTCTTTCGGAGCTCTATGTCATGAAGTACGACTATACGGTCTTTAAACCAAATAGTATTGTGATCATCACATCAAAAGCATTTCATCTCCCCCTTCTTCATTCTTCATCGAATGTGCGACATTCCCTTGTCTTCCTTCTAAGCCTCTACAATATCTTCCCTGATGGTAGGGATGAGGGCTAGATTGTAGAGCGCTCCATATGGAACCAAGTATAAACTCGGCTCATCCTCTTCCATTGAAATGATCGACAGATGATTGACATGAGACTTGCGGCTAAATGCATCTGCAACCTCATTTGCTTTGCCAGGATGGTAGTGGATCTCAATCTCATAGTCTTTGATCAATTCCAACCATCTTCGCTGTCGCATATTCAAGTCTTTCTGGGTGAAAATGTACTTCAAACTCTTGTGATCAGTGTAGAGATGCACTAGATTGCCTAATAGGTGGTGCCTCCACATCTTCAATGTGAGCACCACGGCAGCGAGCTCAAGATCATGAGTCGGATAATGTTTTTCATGATTCCAAAGCTGTCGGGATCCATACGCGATCACTCTTCTATCTTGCATGAGTACACAACCAAGACCAATGCTATATGCATCACAATAGACATCAAATGGTTTGGTTGTGTCTGGCTGAGTCAACACCGGTGCTGTTGTGAGCTGTTTCACCAAAGCTTGAAATGCTTCTTCACATTTTTTAGTCCATACATATCTTGTTCCCTTCTTTAGTAGTTCCGTCATTGGTTTAGCTATCTTTGAGAAACTCGGAATGAACCTCCGATAATAGCCAGCCAAGCCAAGGAAACTATGAACTTCATGTACGGACTTGGGAGATTTCCACTTCAGGACTTGTACAATTTTGCTTGGATCAACGGCAATACCATCAGCCGAGATCATGTGCCCTAGAAATGGCACTTGGCGGATCCAAAACTCACACTTGCTGAAATTTGCATATAGTTTGTGATCCCTTAACCGTTGCAACACAATATGCAAGTGTTTAGCGTGTTCTTCTTCAGATTTAGAATACACCAAGATGTCGTCAATGAATACCACGACAAACTTGTCCAACTCCGGCATAAACACCGAATTCATGAGATACATGAAGTGAGCTGGTGCATTGGTCAACCCAAAGGACATGACAAGGTACTCATACAGCCCATACCTCATGGAGAATGCGGTTTTTGGAATGTCCTCAGGTCGTATCTTAATCTAATGATAACCTGAACGAAGGTCCATCTTTGAGAATACCTTAGCACCCACTAGTTCATAGAATAAGATATCAATGCGTGGTAGTGGATACTTGTTCTTGATGGTGACCGCATTCAGTGGACAATAGTCCACACACAACCTCAAAGTCTCATCCTTCTTCTTCACAAACAACGTGGAACAACCCCAAGGTGATGAACTTGGGCGAATAAAACCCTTGCTCCATAAGTCATTCAGCTGCTCCTTCAATTCTGCAAGTTCCTTTGGTGCCATCCTATATGGCTTCCTTGAGATTGACATGGTTCCTGGCGTAAGTTCAATCTTGAACTCGACGTCACGTTCTGGTGGCATGCCCGGAAGATCGTCAGGAAACACGTCTGAATATTCACACACCACGGGGATATCCTCAAGCTTCTTGACACTTGTGTGATGCACTGTTGAGACTCTTGGTGCAGTATCCAAAAGATTTAAAGTGTTGCTACCATGGAATTGAGAATTCAGTTGGACAGTCCGCGAGCTGATAGCAAAGATAGCTCCATGATGTGTCAACCATGACATCCCCAAGATGAGGTCAATCTGTTGAACTTCCAAAATGATGAAGTTCACCGGATAGATTCTTCCATCCATGCACAAAGGTGCTCGAGAAACAACCTCATTAGCTAAAATATTGCCTCCAGGTGAACTGACACAAAAAGGATGTGAGACAGTCACAATTGGCACTTGATGTTTCAACACAAAATACTTGCTCACAAAGTTATGAGTAGCTCTAGAGTCAAACAGAACGACTACTGGTTGATCATGTAAAGTAAACATGTCTGCTAAAACATGTTCTCCTTCTGGAATGTCCTCAATCGCAGCATAATTAACACTAGCAGACTTCGATGAGGTCTTCTTTTTAAGTTTATGGTGCTGATCAGAATTCTTGGAAAAGGACAATTGGACACGGTCACGTTCCGTCTTGCGACGTTCCCGTGCTAAATGCATTATGTGCTTTCCACTGAATTGGGGTGGACTGACAACATGCACATCTTGCAGAGATTGTGCTGCAAGAGTGAGATCATACTGCTGCGGTGGAGAACCAGGACACACTTGCACACTTTGTTGAGGTGCAAGTAAGGTCTCCACTAGATAGGAGTGATACCGAACCTGTTGTAGTTGCTCACTCGACCAAAGCTCTCGACCGGACGGTAAGCAATATACCGCTCGATCCTCCTAAGGAACATCATTGATAATCTTCAGTGATGTCTTTCTCTTCCTCTTCTCTGCCTGATAGCAAAGAATTGCATCCTCCTGAACAATAGCGACACCAACCAAGTCATTGTAGTTGCTGTTATTAAATAACACCAGTCGATCTTGAAGCTTGACGTTCAGTCCTCGAAAGAAACAATAACACTTCAACGCCTCAGTATTCACATACTCAGGCACATATTGAGCCAAACGATTGAACGCCTTGGAGTATTCATAAGAACTCATTTCTCCTTGCTTCAACTCCACAAACTCCTCCAACTTGGTTTTAATCATCCCTGTAGAAATGTGGCATGCACGAAAAGCATCACAGAACTTTGGCCAGGTCACACAATGACCGTCAGGGAGAGTGGTGAGATATTCATACCACCAAGCTCCTGCGGATCCGTGAAGTTGTTGAGCGGCAAATAAAGCCTTCTGATACTCATCACACCGGAGTAACTCAAACTTGGCTTCAATCACCCGGAGCCAATGTTCTAACTCCAATGGTTCCCAAGCTTCTATGAAAACTGGTGGTTCAGTTGCCAAGAAATCCAGATATGTGACTTGAGGTTGATCAAGTGGTTGAGCCTCAGGTTGTACACTCCGCTGTATCAATGTCTACAGAGACTCGGCCATTCTTGCTAAGACTTCTGCCAATCTGGTTGATGATGGCACTGGTGGTAGAGTTGAGTCATCTCCATCATGAGCAGAATTACCCGGTTCACTCTCAAAATGAGTGTGATCCGTGCTGCAAGAGTGAGCATTACGGTTAAGATCCAAAGTTGCAATACCAACTGGAATCATGATAAAGACCGTAATATGCATCACTTGACAATGCAGTAGGCAAGGTGTAAATAAAGATTAGAACATTGAACTAGACCCAAATAAGTGATACTGCCCACCAATAACTTAACATGGTGTTTCAACTTTATGTTAATCAATCATGTGGAGTAATCACCCCTAGACCTGATGAGTTACATAAGAAGGTGAAACTAAAACGATTTGAGTTGATAATATCGCATACTGGTATGCCGTCCAGTTTCTGGTCCATCAGACCAGTCTGTAGAAATGTAATTATTTCTCACAGTTAAATGCAGAATTTGGTCTGGAGTTCAACTACAAATTTATAGTAAACTCAAAAACCTTTCCAGAATGTATTACTTTGTCCCCATAGAAATTCTGTAGTGAAAGATATTGAAGCTTGATTAATGGTTACAGGACAGTTCAAATATGAAATATGAACTTCAGTTCTGTTCCAGCGGACCATCCTGTAGAAATTCGAAATTTGCTCCCAGTAAATGGCAGGAATAGGATTTGAGTTGAATACAAAAGTTTTATAGCACTTAATAGACTTTCCAGATTGTAATTGAACACCTACAGGTGAGCTCTGGATTAAAAGTTATACAGGTCTGAAGTTGACTAAATTTTTCTGGAAATTTTGACAGAACCTCCCCTGTATATGTGGGTTTTTGTCCACGGTTTATACAGGTATATCAAAACAATATCTTGAGGTAATGACAAAATAAACATGGTACCAAATCATGTTAATATTCCAGAAATAGATTTGGTTCCGGCTTACGAAGTCGTTATACAGGTCAAAGCTTGCAAATTCCAACTATGCACAAATGATTTCTGGTCATGGACTGCCAGAACAGCGTTTGCGACAATTGGAATTCGGCTCTGATAATGAAAGATTCAGACCAGGAGTTGAATAGAAAGTTGATAGAGGACTTCCTAAGATTTCCGGAAATGTATATATATGACTATGTCAAGTTTTAATATTAGGAGATATGACTGTCCAAAATTGACAGATGAGTTGACTGGTTTTCTGCCAACAGATCTGCAGTGTACCAGTTTCAACCTGGGATTTGGATTGGTTCAGTGTTGAACTAGAAAACACTTCAATTTACAAAGTTGTAGTGATGCTTCTGCCCTCTCCAGATATGTATCAAAATAGAGCAGAAGATTTTTTTCTACAAGAAGTTATGGTGAAAATACAGAGACTGTGTAATTGGGCAAGACATTTGTAGTAGTTTTTGTGGAGTTCAGTTTACACCAAGGTAGGATCATTTTCAGTCCTAAAGACCAAAATAAACTTTGTAGTGGACTTGATGATATTTCTGTCCATATAGCATATCCTTATGTTATTTTTCAACTAACCAAGATTACGACCTGGCAAACTTGAGCAAACTTTTGCCAGAAATAAAGAACCTTGATTCTTCACGAGTTATGAGTGATATTCACCTTGCAATGTCCAAAACTTACCAGCAGCTGGTAGTCGGACGTTCCAAAAAAGTAATGCAATCATTCTGACGTTGGGTATGGTCAAGTATCAAAGTCGATACTGACGGTACTACGTGCCTCACCAAAGAAAATTCAAACTGGTATATCCGGATACATTTATAGGTGGTACTATTATCGTTCACTCACAAACGTGTGCTACACGGGTCGCTACCGTAGTCAATGCTGCAAAAGACAAACAATCTCCTTTCACACCTTCACACCTCAAGGGCGGCACGGGGAAATACGACAGACAGCCACAATAATATATACAAAATTAAATGCATATGACTCTGGTGTGAGTCGCCCTCGAGGGATGTCATGTCTCGAGGTACATGGCTGTAATACGTCTATACAGCAAAGACTCCCGTACGAACCGTCTTATACACGCTCGGGCATACGTGTTTCGCATGCTCCCATAGAATAAGAATGATTCTAGAGAGGCATACTATCGGGTTATACACCACTCGACGGGGGCTCCCACTAACTTTGAAGCATGCTGGGGGTACTGCGTGTCATAGGTTCTCAGAAACATAGAAAGCTTCGGAGACTCCTATTAACATTTCCGTGTCAAGCCACGGAAAGACTTCCATGCTACCTCTCGCATGGTGAGCTTACCGCAATTGATCCGCTTACGGTGGCGTACCTTACCTCTTACCTGATGTCGGTGCGTCGTTACAGAATTAATAGCATATAACTTAGTTTACCACCTTTATATCTTATACTAATAATATTCCTTATAAGGTAATATAACTAATTCCTCACTCAAATACTAATTTTTGAAAATATGCTCTTTCAAGTACACTGTTCCCAACGATGCTCTGATACCATGCCTGTGGGGACCGGAATCCCCACATCCAAGGGTCTCATTGGGTAGTGCCGTGCGATGCGACACCCAACAGTATACAAGAAAAGAATGAGAATAAAATACAATTCTAAGTCTTTGATTTATAAATACTGCGGAAGTTTTACAATATGTAATGTAGGAAAGAAGTATATACATCATACTACACTCTCAACACTAGCTATGCATGAGTAAAGCTGTCCATGCCCTCGGACGCTTTACACTAGCAACACTCATAGATTTCGGCGGCGTGCAAGGCTCTTACTCAGCCGTGAACCCTAAAGGGTATAAGGCGTCGTCGTTAGGCCCTTCATCAACGGTATAACCTGCAAAAACTCATTAACTGCAAACGTGAGCATAAGGCTCAGCAAGACTGACCCGTCTCACTAGACATATGCAAGGTAAAGACTAAACATAGGTAAGGAATAGCATAAATAGACTCGCCTACAAGTGGATCCTTATAATCATGTTTTAAGTAGGAAATGATATTCTTCAAGCATGGCACATCATAGATCCAGAATCAAACAAGAAACGCTTTGCCAATGATATGACATGCCCAAAGCACATAATGCTATTACAACTAAAGTATGGGGAAACTGTAAACTTTTAATTTTGCTATCTCTAAGCAACACAAGGTTGCAAAGCAATTATAATTCAACACATCATATTCTTCTGGCTTCTTTAGTATTTACTATGTCACGACAGCGATGGACAAGTGGTACTCAAATAACCGCGAGGGACGGTGATTGCAATCAGGACACACCCGGACTGCACGACACACACACCCGCGTGAGAGACACATACGTGCTCTCCTCCCCGCGTTATACGGGGCAACCTTTCACCCAAGACCACAATGTCAACAAACCTCTTCATCTCGAGCAAAAGGTCCCCTACACAGACACGTCAAAACGTTCCACTAGGAGATTTACACCTTTCTGCCTTCGCATCTCCATTCAAGGACAACCGAGGAGTCTCCACACTACAGTCTGGATTTACATCAGTTTATTGGACCCATATCCCATTATGCAACCGGTACAGTTCAAGCTTGCCCAACGGTGCCGCATACGGCACGGTCCTCAAGCGACACAGGCAGGGCTATGCGCCCGAGACTCCATCTCGTCGACTCCTATTTCTCCTGCCCGGTCTCGTATTCATTTCATAAGCCATTCTTTCATCTTTCAGCCTCATATGAACTGTTATTCCTATCTCACGAGTAGATTCCAACTACTCGACTTCTACCGGTATATCTACAACATTAGCATTGGCAGTTCTACACGTCAAGCTGTAAACCTTTCCAACCCTCCCATATGATTTGTGGATATGCAAGTGGAGTATCAAACACCTTATACGTAATGCACAATATCAACTGAAGACGTAAATGAATAAAGCTGAAAAACTTTGAAAAGCTCTTAAATGCAAACCGGGGTTTGCCTTAGTTTGCGACTCGATTAAATGTCACTTGTTAGTGGTCCTTCTCTGAAGACTCTGCCAAGGACTTCAAGTGGACACCCTAGCCTTCTCCTCCAAGCGACACTTCTCGTCAATATCGATCACTGCACGACATGCATATATGAATGCTAGTAAATTATAATGTATATATAGTTCATAAGCTTCTAACTATGGTTTTAGTGAGTGAATGATCTTCTTTGGCTTTGGGATTTTTATGGTAGATGTTAGGGACTACAAGGGATACTCTTGCAAAGAACAGGAGATGATCAAAGAAGTTTGTTGTTCCTAAAAATTATGGTAATTAATAACCTCCTCTAAATTTTGATTGAAAGTTTGGAGACGTATCATGGCTACCCATGGTGGTATCATGTAGAGGAGGTCTCACTGGTTATAGGAAAATTGGTTTTACAATTTTCTAAGTTTCTGTGAAAGAGATATTGAATTCTTAAGTTGCTAGGAATTTCTGGAATTATTTTATAACATAATTTAGTTTCTCAATTAACATTCAGATTGGGAATTGAATTTGGGCCAGGATATTAGGTCTAATAAATCGGAAATTGTTATAGGAGCTAGTATATAACTACGGAAAGGTTCAGATCAAATTTGGGACATAACAAAGCAACTGAACATCTGTAATAATTCAATGAAGGAAAAAGGAATTTGAATTATACAGAAAGTCATACAGGTTTTTATACCAAACTAACTGTACAACTTGAAATTTAAGATCATAAGGGCTATACAGGATTTTACTTGAGATTTTTAGAGCAAGGATACTAAGAGAAATTGAATTTAGAAGTTTGATTAAATTTCTGGTTACAGTTCTATTTTATAACTGAACAGCAGAAAGGGATTTGGAATTTGATTAGGTTATACAGGTTCAATGGCTCCCAAACTTTTTCTAGTAACTAAGAACAGGACAAAGAATTTTATGTGAATTTTGGGGATTTTTCCAGTGGAAGTATTTGCTGTTAAAATGTGTTTGGAGAAGGATAATTATCCATAAACGAAAACTTATTTTTATGGATCTTAATTGGTACTAACAGAAACTAGAACTCAAGGGCTTTTAAACAAAATTTGTTTGAAGATTTTTGGATTACTCTACAGAGAGTTATGGATTTTATAATTTTGATTAAAATCTAGAATTTATTTTCTAAAGAGAAAGTTTAAATAAGTCAACCCGGGCCCACGGTTTTAAAATGAGCCAATCGGGCTGAAGCAACAACAAGGCCCACTGATTTAACCGCGTAGCCGCACTGGATCACTGGCCACACCAGATCCGGGCGCGCCTTCCTCTCTCTGACGAATGGGCCCCACGGGTCAGGTTCGTCTTCAACCTCGGTTCACCCGATCCAGAACAGGGGATTGCGATGGCGTCCCCACGTTCCCACCTCAAAGCTAGACAAAACTTCAATCTTTTTGTGGGGATAGATTCCATGGAGCAAAGGACACCCGTGGGACACCATGGTGACGGCTGACGGCGAGAAGAACCTCGCCGGCGTCGGCAACCGCGGTGGTCTTGGAATGGCCGACGGTGATATCGCAAGGGAATGCAACAAATGATGTGCTGCGATGTCCAGGAGCATATTGGTGCTCCAAGGAACAAGGAAATGGCCACCAATCGATAGAAAACTAGCTGTAAGGGGGTTCTCGACGGTGCATCGAGCCTTTTTTAATAGCGGTGCGGAAAACTTCGATTTCTCGACTGTTGCTTGAGGAATTCTTATTCTCCTTGGTTCGTTGTGCACGTTAGGAGTTGGTGAACACAATTTCAAGCTATTTCCAAGTATTATTACACGTAGAAAATGAATTGAGCTCGAGATCTAATGGCGAAGGTATGAACTAACTTCGGTAAATTAATAGTTTCTCATGACATAGTGAATGAAATGAGGAGAGGTTTTTACCGAGAGTAAAAGGGCAGGATGGCGATCCTTTTCTATGTGAGAGTCGAAGCTTGACAAGGCTTGTGTGGAGCTGTCCACAGTGGAGCAAAAGAGCTCCTTCCCGGCAGTCGAAAATAGATGGTGGAAAACTGCAATTTAACGAGCGCACGGTTGAGGAAATGACGAACCAATTGGACTGGATCGTGGAGAGGATAGTGGTGCGCAACTTTTCTGTGGAGCTCGGGATCAAACCTCGGCTTGCTTGCGAGCTGCGGCAGGAACGGCGAGGAAACGTCGCTGCGCTCGGTTCTGCACGCGTGGGCGCGATGGGGACCGAGAGAGAGAGAGAGAGAGAGCTGAGAGAGAGAGCAAGGGGGGGGGGTATTTGTAGGGCTCAAAAAGGGAGCAGCTCGCTGCTGTCGTGCTGGAGCATGCATGCCGGGAGGTGTTGTTGCTACGGTGAGTTGAAGCAGGGTATTCACGTATTGGTTCCTCTGACTAGTGGGTCCCACTGTCTCTTCAATTCACTCCTCTTTGTTAACCAAAATATCCTACCAACTGATGTCTAAAAATCATGAAAACTTATGTATAGGCTCAAATAAATATCTAAAATGTGATTCTGCAGTTGGACTTCGAATTGGAACAAGTTTCATTTGAAATTCAAATTTGAATTTGAATGAAATTCAATGGGGCCACTGAATTAAATAGCAAATGAGTTTCAAAAATTTTGAAACTTGGGGAATAAGTCAAGCAAGTTATGCTGACCATGATGGTGTGTTCAAATCTTGATGTGCAAAAAGTTTGAACAGAATTTAAAATTTGAATTCTAATATGGCTGGAGTCTGCTAAGCGTCTCAAAAAAAATAGCAAATGGAGTTCATAATTTCTGAAACTTTGCAGGAAGTCTATTTGGAATATTAGTAAACCATAGAAAAATTTATGGTCTCTGAATTGAAAAATTTTGACAGGGCCAAATATACCGTAGTATATTCAATTTGCAATTAATTTGAATATATATTGGGTACTGCATATTAATTTGACCTAGGATCCTCCATTCAAATAATTCCAAACTTTGAAGAGAGGTCAAAGAATTAATCTAAGATTATTGGTGAAGTCCATTCCTCATGTTAATAAAATTTAAGCATGAGTGGAAGAAATTATTTGATGAGATAAGGTTCATAAGCATAGTTATAATTGGTCTCCATTAGGGTTGATAACCAACTTACAACTGAACCTCATGTGAAGGAAAATGTGGGATTTTACAACTACGACTTACTACTACTTGGATTCTATCAAAACTTTCCATAACTGCTCAAGACTACATCACAAACAATGCCGACATCGTTGGATGGTGTTTGTCCTCCTCGTAGGGGATTTCATTGGGAGGGTAGTGGGGTTGACTCGGTGCGCCGATAGTGAAACTAATAGGGCAATAATCACAAATAAGAGAAATTTGTCACATACAACTGGACATAACAAGAGATTTTTTTTCACACTACATACATAACAAAATCACAATAACATTAGTTCCTTTAACAATTTAAATGACTCTTTGATCTAACCATCATCATCTTATTGTTGGTCGGGGAATCGTAGACACTGTTGTCGTCTTCAGAACTTCTAGCAGCGTTTCTCGGTTTTGAACTAGAAACTATAAACATAAATATCCTTGTTTCTTAATTTCTCAGACATTAGAATCAGTTAAAAAACTTTTTAGGCACAAGCGCTTTACTGTGAGATGATCTTTTTTTTTGTGCCATGCCAATTTATATGCAACTCATGAGCAATTGACAGCTCTGGGAGTTGGGATTTGAGTTCAAAATTTTGAGGTTAAAGCACAGCCATTTTGGATAGCGGAAATTGGATGACTGCAGATTTATGAAGAACATTCTAAATTTCTATATATTGGGGCTAATCCGGGTCATGAAGCAAACAAATAAATCCCAAATTCATCTTAACTACCCAGGAGCCATTGTGGTGGATTGATCAGGCGAGGATCGGCTACAGCGGCGATTCTTGCTCGCCCTAGCAATTAGCCTGCCCCCGTCCAGCAGCCCAACGCCATCCCAGCTCAGCCACGTGATGAAGCAAGGCTAGAGGTCTGATTTACGAGACAAATGGCGGGGACTCGATGGTGATGGCAGGTTTACAGCCACTGAACCAGCCTGGGCTGCGTTCCAACCCTACTCGCCAGCCTTAACATCATCACCGCTCAGCTCATCACGATGAGGCAGGCCCATCGCTGGAAATCTGTTACACTATTCATTTATCTTGAACTTAGATGTAAAAATAGTTTCAAATACATTCGATATGGGTGTGATATCTGGTAGCGGTGAGGTCCAAAAATAAATAACACTTGTATATAAGAAATGTTGGGTCCTCAAGGAATAAATAGGCACTCTTTCACACAAACAAGGTCCCTATCATCCACTATTGTTGACATATAGGACTGAAAAGAAAAACTGGGCCAGGTTAATTTCGTCGCCATATTGTGGTTGTTTTGTAGAATAAAATAAATTATATGTATCTATGATCTCATTCTTAGTAAAAAAGCCATAAATCGTTTCCACCTTGCCGCATTGCTACTGTTTAAAAATAACCAAGCACATGCATTCTTGCCACGTATTTCACGTATCCATGGTCAAAAAGAGGAAATAGGACATGGACAAGAAGGAAGAAAATGCATGCACGCAATTAGCCACCAGGTTGCTCGTGAAACTCTCATGTCCTCACAGTTCTTCCACCCTTATCTATAAAACGGGAACACATTAAGCAAAACCATTCTCATTCCACCAGAAAACTCGAGGACTTCACTAATGGCCCAGAACAAGATCATTGTGTTGGCCCTGGTCATCGCTGCCCTCATGGTTCTAGCTGCATCAGAGCAAATGGCGACCATGGATGATATAATACCTCAATGTTCCAAGGTTTGTTCCGAGGGAAACAAAGACCCCATCCAAGCAAAGAAGTGCGCCGATAACTGCATTGACATCTTCAAACAGATTCTGACCCCAGATGGGAAACCAAAGCCATAGGCAAAGGCTCGTGATGTGGAGTCTCGATATTCTTTTCGATTCTTCAATCATCAGTTGTGCATCTATGGCTGTTACCATATAGGCACACAGAGCATTGCTATTATTTGAATTTTCTGTTTCACAAGTTATGTAATTCCTTGTGTTCATGACTTTCTTTAATTTCTTCTCATTTTTTGTTGTTTACTTAGTGGATATGTTGCCTTCACCATTGCCTAAGTGTGTATAACATTTTTTTTGAACAATAATAATAATAATCAGATGCCGATTTATATACAACTGATGAGCAATTGACAGTGCTAGGAAGAGGGATTTGAGATCAGAATTTTGAGGTTGCACAGCCATTTTGGATAGGGGAAATTGAAGGACTGCACATATATGAAAATCATCTTAAATTTCTATTGGGGCTAATCTTGGTTATGAAGGAAACAAATAAAGCCCAAAGTCATCTTGTTGGATTGATCAGGCGGGGGGGGGGGGGGGGGGGGTGGGATGGGCTGCGGGGGCGGTTTATGCTCGCCGTGGCAACAGCCTGTCCCTGTCCACCAGTCCAACGCTGTCCCTGCTTAGCCAGGTAACGAAGCAGGACTAGAGGTCTTACTTACGTGGCAAAGGGTGGGGATTCGATGGCGATGGCAGATCTCATACCACGGGACCAGCTAGAGATGCAGTCCGTCGCTTCTCGCCAGCCTGACATTGTCCCTGCTTAGCTCATCGCCATGAGGCAGCCCCATCACCGGAAACTTTGTGCACTATTCATTTATTTGGAATTTAGATGTAAAAATGGATTCAACCACCTTCAATATGGGTGTGATATCTGCTGCAGCAAGGTCACAAAATAAATAATACATGTCTATAAGAAACGTTGGGTCCTCAAGAAATACATAGGCACTCTGTAACACAGCAAAGAAGGTCTCTATGGTCTGCTGTTGTTGACATATTGGACAAGAAAAAGAAATACGCCAAGTTAATTTTAATATTGACATATTGTAGGCTACATATCTTTTTCTAGATTAAAACTAAATTATATGTATTCATGATCCCATCTGAGTAACAAAAGCCATAAATAGTAATTCTGATCCTATCAACCTAGCAGCATTGCCATTACTTAAAAATATTCAAGCGCATGCATACTTGTCACATGTCCCACATTTCTATGGTCAAAAGGAGGAAATATTACATGGACAAGAAAATAGAGAATGTGTGCATGCAATTAGCAATGCATGTTGCTCGTGAAGCTCTCGTCTCCCCACAGTTCCGCTACCCTTTTCTATAAAATGAAAACACATTAAGCAAAGTCATTCTCATTCCATCTGAAAACTCTAGGAACTTAACTAATGACCCAGAACAAGATCATTGTGTTGGCCCTGGTTATTGCTGCCCCTATGGTGCTGGCTGCATCAGAGCAACTGGCAACGCAGGATGATATAGTACGTCAATGCTCCAAGGGTTGTTCCAAGAGAAACAAAGACCCCATCCAGGCAAAACAATGCACCGATAACTGCATTGAAATCTTTAAAGAGATTCCATCCCAGATGGAAAACTGAAGCCATAGGCAGAGACTAAATGATGCGGTGTCTCTCCATATTTCACGGGTTATCTAATTCCTTGTGCTCATGACTTTCTTTGATTTCTTCTTATTTTTTGTTGTTTAGCTAGTGGATATGTTGTCTTCACCATTGACATCTTAAGAGTGTATAATGATTTGAATAATAATGTAGGATAAAAGAGCACGTGAAAAGCTACCAGACGGGGGTCAATGGTAGATTTAAGCTTTTTTAGCGGAAGCTACAAAAACCTCTAAGCAAAGACCAATATGGTAGAGAAACCAGTGTCTGCGACTAATCCAAACATGTTCAAACATGACTGAAATAGTAGAAATTGTAGAGAATAAAGTCACAAAGACGTCACAACAAGAACCATGAAAAATTGTCAAGTAAAACTCATGTTATGACCAAAACCCTAACCAAAGGTCAATCTCAGGAAAAACAGATCTGCTATGCTGCAAAGAAACTCATGTAACTCCAAAATCACAAATCCAATGATCGTGAAATTTTCAAAGATGATAGATAATTGAGGTCTGAAGACAACACAAAAAATAATTACATCAATTGGATTTATAGAACTCGAGTTGTGATCAAAGCACCAAAGCAATATTGGCTGCACAGAAACTTGAGGAGAAAGATTTGACGAAAACAAGTCGGATGAACAACGCACAAAAGCTCCTCCCAGACTATGAATTTTATTGATGAAAACAGGAGAGGAACAGCTCCAAGTCATGTACTTCACATGTACTGGACCCCTTGCTTATATAACCAGTCCAAAGGCAACTCCAATTCAACTACGACTTCGTATTCCTACTTGGATATAACCGAAACTTTCTATAACCGCTCAAGACTCTTCCATATGCATATAGTAGCAATATTAGGACTTCCAAACACCTTAGGAACATCCTACACATTCCTAAAACTACTCAAATTTGTGCCAAACTTTCCATATTCGAACCATAACCGCATCAGCAGCATGCCTGAGCGCATAATCCACCCGCTTGGACCTTTTCGTCCATATCTTCTCATTCATTGAATGTGTTAGGAGGGGGAGGGGGTTGAATAGGCATTGAAACTTTATGTGCAACACTTAGCAAAACGATCAAATACCAGGAAGGGCGGTCCGGTGTTAGGTGTGGACTACCAGTGTTAACGCAACACCAACAAATACTTTACTCTTTTTGGTTTTATCATGAATATATAAAGAAGCAGAGTATGTAAATCTACTTAAGAGTAATAAGCAAGTATGTAGGATGATCAAGTTCCACAAGAATCACAACTTTAATTGCT
Organism: Tuctoria greenei; assembly: GCA_036927565.1. NCBI lineage: Eukaryota > Viridiplantae > Streptophyta > Magnoliopsida > Poales > Poaceae > Tuctoria > Tuctoria greenei. The sequence goes on along the minus strand of JAYESD010000011.1, from coordinate 115,557,879 downwards.
AAGTTGGAGATTTGATCGAATCCAGCCCTAGATAATTGTAAGTATAAAAGAAGTAAGTAAAAGTCACAAGACAGGACAATTTTTATTGAGTTCAATCCCACACAAGGGATCTACGTCCTCGTTGAGGAGCTCACACAAAGCCAGGTCTCAACCAACCCTTTACCTCGTCAAGTCACCATGAAGGCGGACTTGAATTCCACTATCAACGGGGTAATCACCAAGTCAATGGGGCAACCTCACAAGTTGAGGGCTCCCACAAGATCACAATGAAAGAACAGATCAAACACACTCGAAAGATGTACAAGAAACGAAGAGTGTGAGAGAGATCAAACCCCAATAGCTCAGGATTGCGTAGAAGTCACTCTCCCTTTCCCAAATATCAAATCCCAAAAGGTTGAACTTTCTAGGGCCTTAGATGTGTGGAGAGTAGTGTTTTCATGCTCTATGGAGGTATGATGGCTCTATGGTTCTTAGTTGTGTGTTATGGGGTCGTGGATCACATATTTATAGACATTCTGAAAAGTTACCGTTTGATATCCTGATGCCCGGTCTAGTCTGCTATGCTGAGTGACTTCTGTGTGGAGAAGTTCAGCACACTATGAAATCGTAATTTTTGTGAGCGTACCAAACTAGTCCATTTGGGACCAGACTAGTATGTTTTGTGTCCAGAGATGAATCGGACTAGTCTGGATAAAATTGGACTAGTCCGATGCATTGTGAATGTGAGAGGAAAAAGGACTAGTCTGCATTTGAGGACTTGTCCATTTGAGCAACAGAGAGATATCAAACTAGTCCGTATAAGATCGGACTAGTTCGTACTCTATTCTGAGAGGAATTGGACTAGTCCGCACATTATCGGACTAGTCTGGTCCGTTGACTGTGTTTTCGATTAAAAGATTAGCCCTTACTCTCCACGCAAAGGTTTTAGCTCTTGGGGTGTGTCTCTCACACACACCCTACACATTTCGAACTACTTTGCACTTCTATTATCCACTTGTGCTCTTCCCTTCTTGTTCCTTATTTTTCACATTTTTGTGCACTGTTACTTCCATCTCTGAGACCTATTCTCAACTTAATAAACCTTATTAGGATCTCACTTGTTTGTCATCAATTGTCCAAAACCCACAAGGGTGTGCCTAGATGCACTTTCAATCTCCCCCCTTTTGGTGATTGATGACAACCATTTATATTTCACAATTAAGAGCAAAAACATGATTTTCATAAAGCGTGCATATATGAGAACAACAATTAAGAGCAAAGATTACTTCTCATATATATGAACTCTTTATGGTGGGGTGTCTATCAAGTGTGTGTGAGCAATAATTGTGATGAACATATATGATAAGAATAATAAAAAATCATCAATGTGACATCATAATAAGCATCACGCACTAACATAAACTCATAATAGGCATCATCCAAATGAAAACTTACAATAGTTCCGAATTTAAAAAGATACATGTCCAAGATCATATAGTCCTTAGGGAAATACTACTACTCTCAATCTCTCCCCCTTTGGCATCAAGGCGCCAAAAAGAGAAAAATGAGGGAAACTACTCGATGTACTCACTCTCTCCTGCACTCTCTATCCTATCTTCGTCATCATGATCATGGTTAGGATGCGGAGGAGGATGACCTGAGGGACCACCAACTCCAAAGAAGGCGAGCTCGTCGTCTGTGAACGGCAGGATCTCTGAGATGTCTTCAGCTGGGTCCTCTGAGATCTGTGGAGATCAAATGAGTTCAATTTCCAGCTTCTGATATATGGCTTTGATGTTGTCCTTCACATACCGCTGATGCTTCTTTCTTGCCATACTCTTCTTATGTTGCCTCACTTCCACTTTGTGACAGGATGAAAAGATGGAATAAAGCATCTTCAAAATGCCACTAGAGGACCCCTTGGAGGATGGTGGAGCAGATGTAGTAGCAGGAATCCTCGAACTTTCCTGAGCATGCTTAGAGTGTTGTTACCTTGCAGGTGAGAGAGGTGCTAGAGGAATTAAGGATGTTGGTGGCATCTGGGGCCTAGGACCGGTATGCTCAACATCCTTCACAAACTCAAGCCCGATGACCTTCTTGATCATGAACATGATGTACGACAAATAGCCACAAGATCTGTTGGGAGTCCAAGAGATGTTCACAATGTCGTTGTAGATGTAGTCAAACACATTGAATGTCCTTCTCTTGCTTATCACTTTCATCAAGGACCTCAAAAATCCTTGGATATTTCCAACATCTCCATCTTTGGGAGCAATAGTTTTCCTTAGAATATGATTGAGTACCACAAAGAATGATTTCATGTACTTTGTTATAGGTGGTCTATATGGCATCCGGGTGTCATACAGGAAGGTTAGCTCATCCTTGTCCAAGGCCTTTGTGTTATGGATGACAATCCATGTGATGCTTTCTTCACCATTGCTCGAGAAGTGGCTGGTAGAGTAAAACTGGGCAATCACCTCATCACTACATTTGTATATGAAGGAAAAGAGATCCCCTTCATCCCATGTCTCTCTAATGCTTCTAAAAATTCCTGGAAGGCTTCACAACTCTTGGACTCAAGATATTGCAAATCAATCCATTGAATTTTGATTACTCGAGTCTTCATCTTCATGTAGACAATGTCATAGTAATCAATATTGAAGTCATTGCAAAATCTCGGATCTGCTGCTTGCTTGGCTTGTTCATATACATTGATATTTCAGTGCTTCCAAGCAATACTCCCCTTGCTAGTGAAAATATCATCAGAGGGTCGTCGATTCCTTTGAATGGGAGACTTCATCTTTAGAGGAACAATAGGTCCACTTGCAAGCCCCTTGCCCTTGCTCTTGCTTCCTCTTGGCACCGCTGAGCTGGTGCCAACAACATCTTTGCCCTTGTCTCGATCCCTGAGGGCTTCTTGGCTACAACCTTCCTGCGCTGCATGAGAGAGGAGGTAGGTGGAGGAGTGGAGGCATCGTGGTCATGACACTTCTTGCTCCTCATTTATTTTTCCCGAGCCAACCTCTCACAATCTCACTCGACCTCATAATTGAACATGCTCTCATCCGATGAACTCGGCATGATGCCTGACACAAGAGATACAAGGATGAAATAGTAAGATTGGATTCATGACATTGTTGAGATTACAAGTAGGTATCTCACACTGTCAAGGTTCGAACTTGTCCGGTCTCAGAGTCTAGACTTGTCTGGTGTACCAGACATGTCCTTACCTAGGGCCGAACTAGTCCAGTTTGACCATATGAACCCTAATTTCAGAATCGCGACAAATCTAGACAATGTGAGTGCAATGTGAATGTAGCCTAGAGGGGGGGGTGAATAGGCTTTTTGAATTTTCGTCGGATCCTGAAACACTTAGCAACTTGATCAAATACAGAGAAATCAGACTAGTTCGGTAGGGTGCGGACTAGTCCGGTGTGTGCGTACTAGATTGATCAAGTTTGATCATTGATTTCAATTCAAGTACTCTATGCAGCGGAAATTAAGTTGTAACTTGAATGTATTACGTCAATGAAACTAGGTATGGCACAAACTAACATTGGTTTCAATGCTTTAACATAAGATGTATAAGATCGAGTAAACCCTAGCATATGATGAAAAGTAAGAACGACTATGACACAAGATTTTTATCCCGTGGTTCGATTTCACAGAGGAAATCTACGTCCACGTTGAGGAGTCCACGGAGGACCGGGTCTTCACGAACCCTACCCTCGTCGAATCACCACGGAGGCCGATTCTTAATCACAAAGGGGGCAAATCACCGTGTTCAAGGGGCCTTCTCACAAGTTGAGGGCTCCCCAAGATTTACAATTGAAAACACCACCAAACACACTCGAAAGATATGCAATAAAATAGCGAGAGTGTGCGAGAGATTCAAACCCAAGAGCTCAAGACATGTAGAACGAGTCTCTCCTTTGATCAATGACCAATCCTCGAAGATTTGATCTTTCTAGGGTTAGATTGTGTGGAGAGACGTGTATTCTAGGCTCTTGGAAGGTGTGACGGTGCAGGGGGTCAAGTTGGTTGGTTGTAGGGTTGTACACCTATATTTATACTATGGTTTCCAAATGTCACCGTTAGGGTTTGCAATGTCCGGACTAGTCCGTGGTGGACTCCAGACTAGTCACGTCTCACAACACATGTTAAAAAAAGAATAAAAGAGCTTAATCAAAGTTTTACAACCCAAAAGAAACACAAATGGAGCTCTCATCTCTCAACCTACTGCTAGGACCTAGTGACTCCCCCTCAATCTCTCCCCCTTTGGCATCAAGGCACCAAAAAGAAGGAGAGGAGGGATCTAGAAGTTGTCGTCAACTCATTCCTCGCTGTTGGTTCTCTCGTCGTCTTCATCATCAGGTTGAGAAGGAGGAGGATGAGAACCACTTGGCGTACCCCAATGCCGAAGTATGCAAGCTCGGAGGGAGATAGAGGTGGAAGCTTCGAGAAGTCAGAAGGAGAGTCCTCGGAGATAACAGGAGACCCAATAGGGAGATAACAGGAGACCCAATAGGCTCAATCTCCAGCTCTGACATATGGCTTTGACATTTTGCTTTATGTACCTCATGTCCTCTTTCATTGCCTTGTTCAACTTGTGTACTTTCACCTCTATTTTGTGGCAAGAACCGAAGATGGCAGCCAGGTACTTCATAATGCCACTAGGAGACCCTTTGTGAGGAGGGGCCCTAGTGTTAGATTCAGGGCTTGCATCTCCTTGAGCTCTTCTAGGAGCCTCTTCACTTGACACAGGAGATGGAGCAGCTGGGAGAGTGGCTTGGGGAGGCTTCTGGGACCTCAAGGCTGTGTGCTCAACGTCTTTCACAAACTCAATCCACGTGACCTTCTCTATCATGAACATGATATAAGGCGCATAGCCACAGGAATGGTTAGGGGTGTAGGAAATGTTCACCATATCATTCCAAATGTAGTCAAAGATGTCAAACTTCCTGCTTTTGCTGATCACCTTCATCAAGGTCCTCAGGTAGCCTTGGACACTCCCTGCATCTCCATCCTTCGGAGCAATTGTCTTCCTAAGCACCCTGTTGAGAAGCATGAAGAAGGGATTCATGTTCTTGGTTGATGGAGTGTTGTACTTTTGGCGAGTATCATAGAGGAACTCCATCTTATCCTTCTCCAAGACACCAATGTTGTGAATGATGAGCTCATTGCTGCTAGTGCCCTCAAGATGCAGCAGTCTTGCAAACTCATCATAAGTAATAGTATACTTAGATCCATGTGTCATCCAAATAACTCTCTCTTCTTCATCGCTAGCAAAGTAGCAGGTTGCATAGAATTCAGCGATGACCTCATCATTCCAGTTACACCTGAAGGAAAACAAGTCCTTGAGGCCATGTCTCTCCACAGCCTGTATCACTTTATCAAAGGTTGGGCAGCTCTTTCTCTCAAAGTGTACCCAATCGATCCATTGTTTGTGGACCACAAGAGTCTACATCGGGAGATACACGGTACTATAGTAGTCCGCGTGAAAGTTGCTCCAAAATCTTGGATCAGCTGCCTTCTTGCTACTGTTGTATGCATCAACTTTCCTTAGCTTCCAAGCCACATCCCACTCCCCTTGCCATTGAATTTTTCTTCCGAGGGGTCTCTATTCCCCTGCCTTGGAGCACTCATCTTGAGAGGGCCAATTGGGCCAGAGGCAATCCCTTTGCCTTTCCCTTTGGATTGGTGATGAGCTGCTGAGCTAGAGCTAACCAAATCTTGAGTTTTCAAAGCTAGCTTCTTGGCTGCAAACTTCCGTCGCATCCAAGGTGGGGGGGGGGGGTGACAGTTTGGCAGCACGCTCTTGCCTATTCTTGCTTTGCCCTATCGAAGCACGAGGCAAAAAGTCTTGTTCCATCTCGGCCTCAAAGTCAGAAATCTTATCGTTTGAGCTCAACATCGTCCTGATAAGAAGATTATACAAGACTTAGATAAGGATTGATACCAAGTGAATGCATTGAGTAGAAGGAAATTAGGGTTCTGTCCAATAAAAAATTGGACTTGTCGGCACTAAGAACGGACTAGTCCGATATTCAATTGCTCAAACCCTAACTTACAAGGCAATGGAGTTTCTCAATGCAAAAGTGACTAGAGATAGTTGAAATATACCGAGGAATCATGTATAGACTAGAGGAGCTAAGCTATTTGGTCCAAAACAAAAGAAATCGAAGGTTCTAGGGGTTGGGAGAAAATTTACCAAATCCTTTTATTCGTGGAGTTGGAGGAGTTTTTGATGCGGACAAGTTCGGGGGTCCTCGATCCCATTGCGACGAAGATCGTTTCCCAAGGAGATTTGAGAAGATTTGGTCGAGAAATCGCCAAATCACCTTTGGGGCACTTGAGTGAGGAGAGAGAACGTGAGGTGAGTTGTGAGGATGAAGAAGATTAGGTTTTGGCAGCCCTAGGGTTACGGAGTTGAAAAATTGGATTAGTCTTTGGTCGAACCGGATAAGTCTGGACTACCGGAACTCTGCAGACTAGTCTGCATTGTGCGGACTAGTCCGGGTTACCACGGACTAGTCCGTGGCCACCAGAACAGAAGCAGTTAGACCATTCGTATATATTCGAAGGTGCTTACAAAGAAAATAGGGGACAAAACACACAAATAATCTTGATGAATATAATCAGTAAACATACAACAATCAAGCTATGGCCATAATTCACCAAGATCAAGTAATTAACATAGTTTTTTGGAGAAAATAGAGAGAGATTATTTTCATAACACAACCAATAGATTTTGAAGATGTCATACAGGTATGCAAGATTTCAAGCCACGTTCCGAGCATCACAGATATTTAGTTCATTTCGGAGCTCACAAAAATGTTTCTCATGAAGTGGCTTGGTAAAGATGTCAGCTAGTTGTTTTTCGGTATTAACATGGGAAATGGTTATGTCGCCTTTCATTGAATGATCTCTCAAAAAGTGATGTCGGATGTCTATGTTTTTAGTTCTAGAGTGCTCAACGGGATTATGGACAATTTTAATTGCACTCTCATTATCAAAATGGAGTGGAATATGATATTGTAACCGTAATCCCTTAGAGTTTGTCGCATCCAAACGAGTTGTGCACAACAACTCCCGGCTGTAACATACTCCACTTCGGCCGTGGATAAGGCAATGGAGTTTTGTTTCTTGAAGGACCAAGAAAGTAGGGATCTACCTAGGAATTGGCACATACCAGAGGTACCTTTTCTATCTAATTTGCTTCCGGCGTAATCTGCATCGGAGTATCCAATGAGATTGAAATTTGAACATTTAGGATACTAAAGGCCTAGGTTGGGTGTATGAACTAAATATCGCAAGATCCTTTTTATGGCTGTCAAATGACATTCCTGAAAGTGCATCTAGGAATCCCTTGTGGATTTTGGATGATTTATGACAAGAAAATGAGATCCTAACCACTTTGTTGAGATGAGCACAAGTTTTAATGAGAAAATGAGCAAAGAGCCAAAAAGAAGGGAGAATGAGGAGCAATGTGGAAAAGAGCTCAAGGAATAAGTGTAGTAGATCATTATGTATGGAGTGTGTTAAGGAAACACACCCCAAGAGCTCAAACACAAATAAACACACACATTGCACAAATCTATACAGGATCGGACTAGTCCGACTGACACCGGACTAGTCCGATATCTTTCTGCACAAGATCAGACAAGTCCGATATCACCATGGACTAGTCCGATATCTCTCAGACTAGAATCGGACTTGTCCTCCCCAGTGCGGACTAGTCCTCAAAACACTTCACAAGTTGCACAAAATCGGACAAGTCCGGTCACACAACGGACTAGTCCGATATCATTCTGATGAAAATCGAGCAAGTCCGATATTGGCACAGACTAGTCCGAAAACCCTCTGACCTAAATCAGACAAGTCCCCCAAGTGCAGACTTATCACCCAATTCACTTAGGGTTTCACTGATTCGGAAAAGTCCGATGATTATCGGACTAGTCCGAAGATTTCTAGAAGCGAAATCGGACAAGTGCACTTCTAGGCGAACTAGTCTGATATTTTAGGACACTTAGGGTTTGCTACTCACAGCACACCAGACTAGTCAGGTGTCCACCACAGACTAGTCCGATATTCCTAAACCCTAACGGTCACTTTTAGAAACCCCATATAAATAGATGTGCATGGCCCAACTTTAATATCTCTTCACCCCCTGCGCCGTCACACCTCCCAAGAGCCTCAAAAACACATCTCTCCATGAAATCAAAAGAAACAAAGATCAATCCCTTGAGGATATACTTTGGAACATTGGAGAGACACGGTTCATCACTCATTGAGCTCTTGGTTTGATTCCCTAACACACTTCTGTGATTTTCATTGTAATCTTTCGAGTGTGTTCTTAGTGGAGTTCTTGTTGTAATCTTGGGGAGCCCTCAACGTGTGAGAAGGCCCCTTGAATTTGGTTATTTACCCTTTGTGATAAGTGAAGAGGATTGGCCTTCGTGGCGATCCGACGAGGGTAGGGTTGGAGAAGACCTGGTCCTTTTGTGGACTCCTCAACGTGGATGTAGGTTGCCTCTATGGGAACCGAACCACGGGATAAATTGCTTGTGTTCTTGCTTTGCGTTCATCGTTCTTATACATCATATCAATCTAGGGTTTCAATCAATCTCGCTCACTTTACGTTGAAACATTTAATATAAGATTGACTTGTGGTATACCCTAGTTCATAATCGTGTAACACTTCAATTACAAGTATATTTCCGCTGCATACATCCTAGAATCAAATTATTCGATCAAACTTGATTAACCTAGTGGATACACACCGGACTAGTCCGCACTTGATCGGACTAGTCCGATATCTCAGTTTTTGATCTAGTTGTTAAGTGTTGCAGGTTCCGACAAAAATCAAAAAGGCCTATTCACCCCCCTTTAGGCCACATTCAATTGGTATCAGAGTGGGTTCTTCAAGAAGGAGACTAATCGCTCGAAGAGATCATGTTGGACATGAAAGACGTACACAAGAGCAACAACCAAGAGAAGGTTGATGAAGACAAGAACCAGAAATTGGAAAAGCTCCTCGATGTCATTCAAGACTTTGAGGATGATGATGAGGAGGCACTGGAACTCAAGGCGCTCCTAAGGAAGAAAACCCTTTCTAAGGGAAAGGTGAAGATCGAATAGGAGAAGAGAAAGAAGGGGAGTAGTCACATCGACTACTCCTGATATCCTTTTAACTATGATCGCCTAAATTCTAACAATAATCATTATCTATCTATTCCACTTGTAAAAGCCCCACACTTTGACGGCAATGATTACTCAATGTGGAGGCAAAATATGAAAATGCATTTGATTTCTCTAAATCCAAGTTTGTGGCACATAGTATGCACAGGAATAGATATCCCGGATGATGATTAGGAGCTCACACCGAGCCAAGAGCAAGCCATCCATCGAAATGCTCAAGCTGCCGCAATCGTTACTTCATCGCTCAATCGGGATGAGTTTACAAAGGTGGATGGACTCGAGATCACGAAGGAATTATGGGATACATTGCAAACCGCACATGAAGGTGATCGTCATGTGCGAGAAGCGAAGATCGAGATGATTGAAGGCGAGCTAGGAAGGTTCGCAATCGAAGAAGATGAGTCGCCACAAGACATGTACAACCGATGAAAGACGCTCATCAACAAGGCGCGAGCATATGGAAGCAAGAAGTGGAATGACCACGAGGTTGTGAAGCTCATCCTTAGAGGCTTCATGCCTCGAAATGTCACCTTATGCTCAATGATACGAGAAAGCCCCGGATACAAGAAGATGACCCCAGATGAGCTACTTGGGAAAATCATCAACTTTGAGATGATGGAAACACAAGCTAAACATGTTACAGAAATTGCTGACCTCACCTCGGCAAAGAAGAAAGGGGTCGCTCTAAAGTCCACCCTTAAGCCCTTGTCTAAAGAAGCTCGAGAAGATCAACTAGAAGAAGACGGTGATGATGAAAGCAGTGACTTGGATGAAGATGACATGATACTATTCATGAAGAAATTCAAGAAGATGATGAAGAAGAGACAAGGCGCTAAATCAAGTGAAGGAAAATACAAGGAAAGATCAAAGCCAAAGTTGAGGTGGGCATGCTATAATTGTGGTGAGTATAGCCACTTTATAGTTGATTGCCCATATGAAGAGAACAAGAAGAAGACCAAAGAAGCCAAGCCTCAACCCAAGAAATTCTTCAAGAAGAAGAAACAAGCCGAACAAGCGCATATAGGGAAAGATTGGGACTCAAATGATGAGTCCTCATCGGAAGAAGAAGAAGAGATGGCTAGCATAGCCATCGAGAAGACATCCAAGAAGTCCACTCTCTTCCCTACACTCGGCGCATGGAAGGGGAACGGCACTTGCCTCATGGCAAAGGAAGGTAAACGCAAGGTAACAACAAAACTCTCTTCCGTACATTCCTATTCTAATGATAGTGAAATTGCTAGCGATAATGAAGACATGCTCATTGGACTAGATAAGAAAACAACCACAAAAATGAAATTTTTACTTGATCAACTTGTTGAGAAGGAGAGGTTGATACATCGTCAAGAAGACATGATTATCTCCCAAAAGGGGGAATATGTTGAACTTGACAAGCTTCTAGAACTTGAAAAGGAGCAAAGCAAGTCACTAGAGCTTGAATTAGCTTCAAGCAAGGAAGCTTGCTTGAAGTTAAGCAACTCAAATGCTACAATCAAGGAAGAACTTGCTAACCTAATCAAGGTTAACAAGATCCTTGAAGTGCAAGTTGATTCACTCAAGCAAGGTGACCCTTCTTCCTCTTCAAGTTCACCTTCTCAACCCATTAAAACTGAAGTTGCTTCTACTTGTACATGTGGTAAAGTTGACACCAGTTTGAAAGACAAGTCAACCTATACCAAGGACAAGCATCCTTCAAAAAATTGCATATTTGACAAGGAGAAGATCAAATATGCACGTAGTGCATACTTGGTCACAAGACCTCCAAATGTCAAATATGGCATTGGTTACTCTTATGGTGAAAAGCAACATGCTAGAAGCCATAAGAATAACAAGGAGAGTAATGTCTTTGAAAAGGGAAGACTCTCTCAAACTGGAAAATCCAAAATTAATGAATCCAACAGCATGATCACCGGACTAGTCCGGTCGGGATCCGGACAAGTCCGGTCTCCCATACTATCCTGTGTATAAACAACAACAGTTGCTATTCAGAACTTTTGATGCATCTTATGTCTTAATGAGAAGTAATTTTGAAAAATTTTATGCTCATTATGTTGGGCCACGCCATGGGAACACCAAGTCTCATGTGTGGGTGCCCAAATCCCTTGTGACTAACCTAAAAGGACCCAAGCAAGCTTGGGTACCTAAAACCAAGGCATAATTTGTGTTTGCAGGCCTACTCCTCCGGTGGATCAAAATGGGTGCTAGACAGTGACTGCACAAACCATATGACCGGAGAAAGAAGGATGTCCGTTGAGTACGAAGCAAATGAGGATTCAAGCGAGGGCATCTATTTTGGAGACAATAGTCAAGGAAAGGTGTTCGATACCGGTAAAATTGCCATATCATCTAAACACACTTTTTCTCACGTATTACATGTTGATTCCTTAGATTATAACCTACTGTCCATATATCAATTATGTGACAAAGGTTATAATTGCTTGTTCACTAACGAGGGTGTGATCGTCTCTAGGAGGAGTGATGGTTCCATTGCCTTCAAGGGTATGTTAAAGGGAAAGCTTTATCATGTTGACTTCAACAAGGATAAAGCCGAACTTGACACATGCTTGATTGAAAAGACCAACATGGGTTGGTTGTGGCATAGACGGCTAGCGCATGTTGGTATGAGGAATCTTCAAAAACTCCTCAAGGGCGATCACATCCGAGGTTTGAAGGATGTTGTTTTGAGAAAGACAGGCCTTGTAGCGCGTGCCAAGCCGGGAAGCAAGTTGGAGCACCCCATCCCACGAAGAACGTCATGACTACAACAAGACCACTCGAGCTACTTCACATGGACTTATTTGGTCCGATTGCTTACATAAGCATCGGTGGTAACAAATATGGCTTAGTAGTTTTTGATGATTTTTCTCGCTTCACTTGGGTTTTCTTTTTACATGATAAGTCAGAAACACAAGGAATACTCAAGAAGTTCTTCAAGCGAGCTCAAAATGAATTCTCATTGACAATCAAGAACATTCGAAGCGACAATGGCACGAAATTCAAGAACACACAAGTGGAGGAGTACCTAGATGAAGAAGGCATTAAGCACGAGTTTTCAGCACCTTACTCCCCTCAACAAAATAGAGTTGCTGAAAGAAAGAACCGAACCCTCATAGAGATGGCGAGAACAATGCTCGATGAGTACAAGACCTTGGATCGATTTTGGGTAGTAGCGGTCAACACCGCTTGCCATGCCATAAACCGACTTTACCTTCATCGACTACTCAAGAAGACATTCTATGAGCTACTCACCGGTAACAAGCCTAATATATCATATTTTCGAGTTTTCGGTTCCAAATGCTATATATTGAACCAAAAAACTAGGACTCCAAAGTTCGCTTTGAAGTCCGATGAAGGTTTCTTGCTTGGTTATGATTCAAACACTTATGCCTATCGTGTCTACAACAAGACCTCTGGACTTGTTGAAGTAGCACGTGACGTAGTGTTCGATGAAACTAATGGATCCCAAAAGGAGCAAGTTGATCCATGTGTGCTAGATAAAGAAGAAGCTCCTTGTCAAGCATTGAGAGGAATGGCGTTAGGCGAAGTTCGACCACAAGAGCCACCTCTACATATGCATGAGGAAAACGAACCACAAGAAGAGACCAATGATCAAGGGGGAGCTTCCGTACAAGATAAACCTCAAGAAAGTGAAGATGATCAACAAGTCAATGAGGGAAACCATTTAGGGGGAGAAGAAGATGTTCATGAAGATTCAAGACAGCAAGTACCATACCCAAGAGTACACCAATGCGTCCAAAGGGATCACCCAATCGACAACATCATCGGTGACACCCAAAAGGGAGTAACTACTAGATCTCGCATAGCTAATTTTTGTGAGCATTACTCGTTTGTGTCCTTTTTGGAACCACGCAGGGTTGAGGATGCATTGAAGGACCCGGATTGGGTAGCGGCCATGCAAGAAGAACTCAACAATTTCAAAAGGAACGAGGTGTGGGAACTAGTCAAAGGACCCAAATCCAATGTCGTCGGCACCAAATGGGTCTTCCACAACAAACAAGACGAACACGGGGTGGTGACAAGGAACAAGGCACGACTTGTGGCCAAAGGGTATTCACAAGTCGAAGGTTTGGATTTCAATGAGACCTTTGATCCCGTAGATAGACTTGAGTCCATTAGAATATTATTTGCATATGCTACTCACCATGATTTCAAGCTCTATCAAATGGATGTGAAAAGCGCCTTCCTCAACGGACCAATCAAGGAGGAGGTGTATGTGGAGCAACACCCATGATTTAAAGATGAAGAGTTCCCCGACCACGTATTTAAATTGCGTAAGGCTCTCTGCGGCCTCAAACAAGCTCCTAGAGCTTGGTATGAGTGTCTTAGAGATTTCTTAATTGAAAATAGCTTTAAGATCGGTAAAGTAGATTATACATTGTTTACAAAGAACTTTGACAATGATCTCTTTGTTTGTCATATCTATGTTGATGATATAATCTTTGTTTCAACTAACAAATCTTTTTGTGGGGAATTTAGTAAAATTATGACAGATAGGTTCAAGATGTCCACGATGGGAGAGCTAAAGTACTTGTCGGGTTTCCAAGTGAGGCAACAAAAGAAGGTATGTTCATAAGCCAAACTAAGTACACTCAAGACATACTCAAGAAGTTTGGAATGGACAAGGCAGAGCCCATAAAGAATCCCATGGCAACGAATGGCCACTTGGATCTCAATGAAGATAAACCAAACATCGATCAAAAGGTATATCGCTCCATGATTGGATCTTTACTCTACTTATGTGCATCTAGGCCAGACATTATGTTGAGTGTATGCTTGTGTGCAAGGTTTCAAGCCAACCCAAAAGAGGGTCATTTGGAAGCCGTTAAGAGGATCTTGCAGTATTTGGTTCATACACCCAACCTAGGCCTTTGGTACCCCAAAGGTTCCAAATTTAATCTCATTGGTTACTCCGATGCAGATTATGCCGGATGCAAAGTAGATAGAAAAGGTACCTCCGGTACATGCCAATTCCTAGGTAGATCCCTAGTTTCTTGGTGCTCCATGAAACAAAACTCCATTGCCTTATCCACAGCCGAAGCAGAGTATGTTGCAGCTGGGAGTTGTTGTGCACAACTTCTTTGGATGCGACGAACTCTAAGGGATTATGGTTACAATATGAACCGTATTCCACTCTTTTGTGATAATGAGAGTGCCATTAAAATTGCCCATAATCCAGTTGAGCACTCTAAAACCAAACACATAGACATCCGGCATCACTTCTTGAGAGACCACTCCATGAAAGGAGATATAGCCATTTCCCATGTCAACACTGAATAGCAATTAGCTGACATATTCACCAAGCCACTTGATGAAAAATGCTTTTGCGAGCTTCAAAATGAACTAAATATCCTTGATGCTTGGAATGTGGCTTGAAAATTTGCATACGTGTATGAATTCTTCAAAATATGTTGATTGGATTGTGAAAATCATCTCTCTCAATTTTCTATGAAAAACTATGTCAATTACAAGATCTTGGTGAATTATGGTCATTGCTTGATTGTTGTATGCTTACTAATCATATTCATCAAGATTATTTGATTTGATTTGCCTCCCTATTTTCTAAATAAGTACCTTCAAATATATACGAATGGACTAAGAAGTTCTTCCCTGGTGACCACGGACTAGTACGTAGTTACCCGGACTAGTCCGCCCATGCAGACTAGTCCGCAGAGCGCCGATTAGGCCGGACTAGTCCGATAGACCACGGACTAGTCCGATATAGCCTCTGGAAAAGTTTGGACTAGTCCGATCATTTTTGGACTTGTCCAATTTTTCGTGTCCATAACCCTAGCCGCCTCCAAAACTAATTTCCTCACCCCCACACTTGCCTCAAGCCTTCTCTCTCTACGCTCGAGCTCCCTAAGGCGATTCCTTGATTTCTCCATCAAAATTTCGCAAGTTTGGGTGGAAATTGATCTTATTCGCATAGGGATTGAAGTTCACGGACTTGTCCGGTCTTCAACACCCTCCTCTCCGAGATTCAAGCAATTTTTCGGTAAAATTTTCACCAAACCCTAGAAATCTCCATTTTCTTCATTGTTGACCAAATAGCCTAGCATCTCTCACATGCTTCCTTGATGTATTACATTGATGATAAGCTAGTTGTGCATTAGGACCATTTGTCTCATTGGTTAGGTTTTTGAGGATGAATACTGGAATAGTCCAGTCCATGCACGGACAAGTCCGATCACCCGGACTAGTCCGTGCCTGTGCACCGGACTTGTCCAATTTTTCTGATTTCAACCCTAACCTTTTAATTCCTCAATGCAATTCCTTGTCATCCATTCTCATCATACCTTGTACAATCCATTCTCAGGGCATGTCGAACTCTCACGACAAAGTTTCCGACTTCGAAGCTGAGATGGAACAAGAAGCCCCGCTTCGGTCCTCGACGGACCAAAGCAAGAAGCGCCCTTTTGAACCAGCCCCCCTCTCCTCCTCGGTCTCAAAAGAGGGCGGCTCGATGAAAGGTGCCTGCTTCCAGGGCTTCTGCTGGTGGTGGCCCTAGCTCGGCGAGTGCTCGCCTAACAAAAGGGAAAGGCAAAGGGATCGCAATGGGCCCGATTGGCCCTCTAAAGATGGCAGCTCCGGAGCAAGGGGCTCGGGATCCCACAGAGGAAAGGTTGAACGGGAAGGGCAGTGACTCAGCGGCTAACTTTTGAAATGTTGATTGCTACAGCCGTCCGAAGCAAGCAGACGATGGAAGATTTTGTAGCAATTTTCATGCAGATTTCTACAAGTCTGTATACCTCCCAATGAAGACACATGTAGTGTGTAGACAATGGATCGATTGGGCGCATTTTGAGAAGAAGGGCTGCTCACCGTTTGTTGAAGTGGTGGAGGCAGTCGAGAGGCATGGCCTGAAGGATCTCTTTGCCTTCAGGAACAATTGGAATGATGAGGTCATAGCGCAGTTCTCTGCGACTTGCTATTTCTCAAGTGATGAGGAAGAGGGTGTGACTTGGATGACTCACAGATCCAAGTACAGTATAACTTATGAAGAATTTGCAAGACTGCTACACATTGTCACCTCAAGCCATGACAACTTGATCATCCACAACATAGGTGTCATTGAGAAGGACAAGATGAAGTTCCTCTATGAGCCCAACTCCAAGTTCAATCCTCCCTCCACAAAGAACATTTGTGGTATTGAACAGAGTCTTGAGGAAGACAATTGCCCCCAAGGATGGGGATGCTGGGAGTGTGCAGGGCTATCTCCGGACCTTGATGAGGGTCATAAGCAAGGACCACAAGTTTGATGTGGTTGACTACATCTGGAATGATATGGTCAACATCTCTTGCACACCCAACAGGTCATGTGGATATGATCCCTATCTGATGCTCATGATTGAGAAGGTCACTGGCATTGAATTCGTTAAAGATGTGGAGCACCTTCCCTTGAGGCCCCAGATGCCTCAAAAGCCAAGCATACAGGCTGCTCCATCTCCGGCCTCCAGTCCCGAGGCTCCAGCGAGAGCCGGTGCTGTTGCTAGAGTTGCCCCTGCCACTAGGGTAGCTCCTCAAAAGGGATCTGCAAGTGACATCTTCAAGTATCTGGCTGCTATCTTTGCCTCCCGCAGAAAGGCCGAAGTGAAGGTCCACAAGCTTAACAAGAGAAGAAAGGAAGACATGAAGTATGTCAAGGCAAATGTGAAGCAAATTTGTCAAAAACTGGAGATCAAGCCCATTGGATCTCCAGTCATCTCTGAGGATTCTGATTCTGACTACACCGAGCTCGAGCTCTTGACTCCCTTCGAGCTTGCCTATTTCAGCATTGGGGGATCGAGTGGCTCTGTTCCTCCTCCTCCTCCTTATTCGCCCAAAGATGAAGATGAAGACGACGAGAGGACCGACAGCGAGACTTGAAGACTTTAGGTCCCTCCTCTCCTTCTTTTTGGTGTCTTGATGCCAAAGGGGGAGAGATTGAGGGGGAGTCTTAGGTCTTAGGTCTTAGCTATAGGATGCGAGGAGAGAGCTTCCTTTGTGCTTTTTGTCTATTTTGTGGGTTGTAAAATGTTTAATATGCTCTTATGTTACTTAATGGTCCTGTGATGCAATGTTTTGAACTACTTGTGAAGTAATTGATGAAATATGTGATTTTGCTCCTAGAATGACATATATGCTTGTTATTGGTGTGTTAATGTCAATTATGTCACTCTCTTCATGATTATTGTTTCTATACTCTTAGTTATGCATCCCACCATAAAGAATGCACATATGGATCATGTTTTCATTACTTAATGTATTTTAAACTCATATGTGCATACTTTATGAAAATCTCAACTTTTTATCATATTTTGTGAAATCTCAATTGGTTGTCATCAATCACCAAAAAGGGGGAGATTGAAAGTGCATCTAGGAATACCATGTGGGTTTTGGATGATTTATGACAAGCAAATGAGATCCTAACCACTTTGTTGAGATGAGCACGGGTTTTAATGAGAAAATGAGCAAAGAGCCAAAAAGAAGGGAGAATGAGGAGCAATGTGGAAAAGAGCTCAAGGAACAAGTGTAGTAGACCATTATGTATGGAGTGTGTTAAGGAAACACACCCCAAGAGCTCAAATACAAATAAACACACACATTGCACAAATCTATACAGGACCGGACAAGTCCGACTGACACCAGACTAGTTCGATATCTTTCTGCACAAGATCGGACAAGTCCGATATCACCACGAACTAGTCCGATATCTCTCTGACTAGAATCGGACTAGTCCTCCCCAGTGCGGACTAGTCCTCAAAACACTTCACAAGTTGCACAAAATCGAACAAGTCTGATCACACAACGGACTAGTCTGATATCATTCTGATG
Organism: Tuctoria greenei; assembly: GCA_036927565.1. NCBI lineage: Eukaryota > Viridiplantae > Streptophyta > Magnoliopsida > Poales > Poaceae > Tuctoria > Tuctoria greenei. The sequence continues at coordinate 115,539,867 of JAYESD010000011.1, read as the reverse complement.
AAAATCGGACAAGTCCGATATTGGCACGGACTAGTCCAAAAACCCTCTGACCTAAATCGGACAAGTCCTCCAAGTGCGGACTTGTCACCCAATTCACTTAGGGTTTCACTGATCCGGAAAAGTCCGATGATTATCGGACTAGTCCGAAGATTTCCAGAAGCGAAATCGGACAAGTCCGCTTCTAGCCGGACTAGTCCGATATTTCGGGACACTTAGGGTTTGCTACTCACAGCACAACGGACTAGTCTGGTGTCCACCACGGACTAGTCCAATATTCCTAAACCCTAACAGTCACTTTTAGAAACCCATATAAATAGATGTGCACGGCCCAACTTTAATATCTCTCGACCCCCTGCGCTGTCACACCTCCCAAGAGCCCCCAAAACACATCTCTCCACAAAATCAAAAGAAACAAAGATCAATCCCTTGAGGATAAACTTTGGAACATTGGAGAGACACGGTTCATCACTCATTGAGCTCTTAGTTTGATTCCCTAACACACTCCTGTGATTTTCATTGTAATCTTTCGAGTGTGTTCTTAGTGGAGTTCTTGTTGTAATCTTGGGGTGCCCTCAACATGTGAGAAGGCCTCTTGAATTTGGTTATTTACCCTTTGTGATAAGTGAACAGGATTGTCCTTCGTGGCGATCCGACGAGGGTAGAGTTGGAGAAGACCCGGTCCTTTTGTGGACTCCTCAACGTGGATGTAGGTTGCCTCTGTGGGAACCGAACCACGGGATAAATTGCTTGTGTTCTTGCTTTGCGTTCATCGTTCTTATACATCATATCAATCTAGGGTTTCAATCAATCTCACTCACTTTACGTTGAAACATTAAATATAAGATTGACTTGTGGTACCCCCTAGTTCATAATCATGTAACACTTCAATTACAAGTATATTTCCGCTGCATACATCCTAGAATCAAATTAATCAATCAAACTTGATTAACCTAGTTGGTACACACCGGACTAGTCTGCACTTGACCGGACTAGTCCGATATCTCGGTTTTTGATTTGGTTGTTAAGTTTTGCAGGTTCTGACAAAAATCAAAAAGGCATATTCACCCCCCTCTAGGCCACATTCAATTCCTTAGGATTGGCTTGAAATCTTGCACACAAACATACACTCAACATAATATCAGACCTAGATGCACGTAAATAAAGTAGGGAGCCCATCATGGAGCGATATACCTTTTGATCCACTTTTGGTCCGTCTTCATTGAGATCCAAGTGTTCATTTGTTGCCATGGGAGTATTTATGGGCTTCGCTTTGTCCATTCCAAACATTCTGAGTATGTCTTGAGTATACTTGGTTTGGCTTATGAACGTCCCTTCCTTTTGTTGCCTCACTTGGAATCCCAAGAAATATCTCAATTCTCCCATCATGGACATCTCGAATCTATTTGTAATAATCTTACTAAATTCTTCACAAAAGGATTTTTTAGTTGAACCAAATATAATATCATCAACATAAATTTGATAGATAAATAAATCATTATCAAAATGCTTGTTAAACAACGTGTAATCAGCTTTGCCAATCTTAAATCCATTTTCAATCAAAAAATCTCTAAGGCACTCATACCAATCTCTGGGAGCTTGTTTGAGGCCATAGAGAGCCTTACGTAGTTTGAACACATGGTCGGGGAACCCTTGGTCTTCGAATCCGGGAGGTCGCTCCATGTACACCTTCTCCTTGATTGGTCCATTTAGGAAGGCGCTTTTCACATCCCTTTGATAGAGCTTGAAATCATGGAGAGTAGCATATGCAAGTAATATTCAAATCGATTCAAGCCTAGCTATGGGAGCAAAAGTTTCGTCGAAATCCAAACCTTCGACTTGTGAATACCCTTTGGCCACAAGTCGTGCCTTGTCCCTTGTCACCACCCCGTGTTCATCTTGCTTGTTGCGGAAGACCCATTTAGTGTCGACAACGCTGAACTTGGGTCTTTCGACAAGTTCCCACACCTCATTCCGTTTGAAGTTGTTCAGTTCTTCTTGCATCGCCACCACCCAATCCAGATCTTTCAATGCATCCTCAATCCTGTGTGGTTCCACAGAGGATACAAAAGAGTAATGTTCACAAAAAGTAGCTATACGAGATCTAGTTGTTACTCCCTTTTGGATGTCACCGATTATATTGTCGACGCGGTGATCTCATTGGATGCATTGATGTACTCTTGGATGTGGCACTTGTGGTCTTGAATATTCATGATCATCTTCTTCTCCAGCTAGATGGTTGCCCTCATTGATTTTTTAATCACCTTGATCTTCATGAGATTGATCTTGTGTAGACGCTCCCCTTGGTCATTTACCTCCACTTGTGGTTCATCTTCTTCATTCGCATTTGGAGGTGGCGCTTGTGGTCGAACATCGCCGAATGCCATTCTTCTGAATGCTTGACATGGAGCTTCTTCTCTATCTAGCACACATTAATCAACTTGCTCTTCTTTAGAGCTGTTAGTTTCATCGAACACTACGTCACGTGCTACTTCAACAAGTCCGGAGACCTTGTTGAAGACACGATAGGCATAAGAGTTTGAATCATAGCCAAGCAAGAAACCTTCATCAGACTTTGAAGCGAACTTTGAAGTCCTAGGCTTCTTGTTCAAAATACAACATTTAGAACCAAAAACTCGAAAATTGGAAATATTCGGCTTATTACCGGTGAGTAGTTCATATGACATTTTCTTGAGTAGGCGATGAAGATAGAGTCGATTTATGGTGTGACAAGCGGTGTTAACCGCTTCAGCCCAAAACCGATCCGAAGTCTTGTACTCATCGAGCATTGTCTTCACCATCTCTATGAGGGTTTGGTTCTTCCTTTCGGCTACTCCATTTTGTTGAGGGGAATACGGTGCTAAAATTTCATGTTTTATCCCCTCCTCGTCTAGGTATTCCTCAACTTGGGTGTTCTTGAACTTCGTCCCATTGTCACTTCGTATGTTCTTGATCTTCAATGAAAAATCATTTTGGGCACGGTTGAAAAACTTCTTGATGGTTCCTTGAGTTCTGTCTTATCATGCAAAAAGAAAACCCACGTGAAGCGCGAAAAATCATCAACAATTACTCAACCGTATTTGTTACCGCCGATGCTTATGTAAGAAATTGGACCAAATAGGTCCATGTGAAGTAGCTCGAGCGGTCTCATTGTTGTCATGACATTCTTCGCGGGATGGGGTGCTCCTACTTGCTTCTCTGCTTGGCACGTGCTACAAGGCCTGTCTTTCTCAAAAACAACATCCTTTAAACCACGGATGTGATCGCCTTTTAGAAGTTTTTGAAGATTCCTCATACCAACATGTGCTAGCCGTCTATGCCACAACCAACCCATGTTGGTCTTTGCAATCAAGCATGTGTCAAGTTTGGCTTTATCTTTGTTGAAGTCAACTATATAAAGTTTTCCCTTTAACACACCTTTGAATGCAACCGAGTTATCATTCCTTCTAAAGATGATCACACCCTCATTAGTGAACAAACAATTATAACCCTTGTCACATAATTGAGATATGGACAGAAGGTTATAATCTAAGGAATCGACATGTAAAACATGAGAAAGAGTGTGTTGAGACGAAATCACAATTTTACCGGTACCGAGCACCCTTTCTTGTCTGTTATCGCCAAAATAGATGCCTTCGCTTGGATCTTCATTTTCTTCATATTCAACAAACATCCTTCTTTCTCTGGTCATGTGGTTGGTGCATCCACTATCTAGCACCCATTTTGCTCCACCGGAGGAGTAAGCCTGCAAAAACAAATTATGCTTCGGTCTTAGGTACCCAAGGTTGCTTGGGTCTTTAGAGGTTAGTCACAAGTGATTTGGGCACCCAAACATGGGACTTGGTGTTCCCATGGCATGGCCCAACATGTTTAGCATAAACTCTACGAAAATTACTTTTCATAAGAACATATGATGCATCAAAAGTTTTAAACAAGAGTTGTTGCTCGTATGTGTTAACAATGTTAATTTTATCAACATTATTAGGTTTTCTAACTTGAGAGGAGTTTCCCTTGGCAAAGGCAATGCATTCCTTGTTATTCTTGTTGCTTCCAGCATTTTGCTTTTCACCATAAGAATACCCAATGCCATATTTGACATTAGGAGGACTTGTGACCAAGTATGCACTTCGTACATACTTGACCTTCTCCATGTCAAATATGCCACTTCGGGAAGGATGCTTGTCCTTTGTCAAGTTTGACTTCTCCTTCAAGTTTGTCCTCAATTTTAGCACATACACAAGCAATAGTAGTTTCAAATTTCATATGTTGAGAAGGTGAGCTTGAAGGGAATGAAGAACCACTTGACTTGAGTGACTCAACTTGTACCTCAAAGATCTTGTTAACTTTGGTTAAGTTAGCAAGTTCATCCTTGATAGCCATGTTTGAGTCTTCTAGCTTCAACCAAGCTTCCTTGCTTGAAGCTAACTCAAGTTCCAGTGAGTTGCTTTGCTCCTTTTCAAGCTCGAGGAGCCTTTTGATCTTAAGATATTCTTCCTTTTGGAGGATGATCATATCTTCTTGACGATCAACTAGCTCCTCGTTATCAACAAGCTTATCCATTAAAAATTTCATTTTAGCTGACTTATCTAAACCAACAAGCATATCTTCATCGTCACTAGAGTTATCACTATCACTATTAAAAGAATGTGAGGAGGAAGATTTAGTTGTTACCTTCCTTTTACCTTCCTTGGCCATTAGACACGTATGATCGGGGGCTTTTCAAGCGCCGATGGTTGGGAATAGGGGGGGTTTCTTGGTTGGCTTCATGATGGCTATGGTAGCCATCTCCTCTTCCTCTTCGGATGAGGACTCATCATTTGAGTCCCACTCCTTCCCTAGATGCGCCTGCCTGAATTGCTTCTTTTTCTTGAACATCTCTTTGGTTTGAGGCTTGTTGTCCTTGGTCTTCCGCTTGTTTTGTTCATGAGGACAATCAACTATGAAGTGGTCGTATTTGCCACATTTATAACAAGTGTGCCTCATCTTCGATCTTGGTTTGTTTCTATGTATTCCTTCATTTTATCTACCACCTTGTCTTCTTTTCATTATCTTCTTGAATTTCTTCATGAATAGGATCATATCTTCTTCATCAATGTCACTGCTTTCATTGTCGCTGTCGTCTTCTTCTTGAGCTTCTCGAGCTTCTTTTGTCATAGGATTACAAGTGCACTTCAAAGTGACTCTTTCTTCTTTGCCGAGGTAAGGTCGGCAATCTCTTTGACATGCTTTGCTTGTTTCTCCATCATCTCAGGATTAATAATATTTCCAAGCAATTCATTCGGGGTCATTTTCCGATACCCGAGACTTTCTCTAATCATCGAGCATAGGGTTATGTTGTGAGGCATGAAGGCTCTGAGAATTAACTTCACCACCTCGTGATCATTCCACTTCTTTCTTCCATATGCTCAAACTTTGTTGATGAGATTCTTCAACCGATTGTACATATCTTGCGGTGACTCATCTTCTTCGATGGTGAATCTTTCCAGTTCGCCTTCGATCATTTCAATCTTGGCCTCTCGCACATGACGATCGCCTCCATGTGCGGTTTGTAGAGTATCTCATATCTCCTTAGCAATTTCGAGTCCATCCACCTTGGTGAACTCGTCTCGTCTCAGTGATGATGTTATGACAGCTGCAGCTTGAGTGTTCCGATGAATAGCTTGTTCTTGGCTTGGTGTGAGCTCTTCATCGTCATCTGGGATATATATCCCTGTACACACTATATGACACACGTTGGGGTTAAGTGATATGAAATGCATTTTCATATTTTGCCTCCACATTGAATAATCATTGACATCAAAGTATGGGGCTTTCCCTAGAGGAATAGACAAGTAATGATTATTGTTTGAATTTAACCGATTATAGTTAAAAGGATATCGGGAGTAGTCGGTGTGACTACTCCCCTTCTTCTTATTTTCATCCTTGATCTTAATCTTTCCTTTGGAGAGTGCCTTCTTCTTTAGGAGTGCCTTGAGTTCAAGCGTCTCCTCATCATCATCCTCGCAGTCTGGGATGGCGTCGAGGAGCTTCTCCAACTCCTGAGTCTTCTCATCGTCAACCTTCTCTTTGTTGAAGTTCTTGTGCACATCTTTAATGTCTGACATCTTCTTTTCGAGCGATGAGTCTCTTTCGAAGAAACCTGACTCTCATACCAATTCAATGTAGCCTAGAGGGGTGCGAATAGGCTTTTTGAATTTTCGTCGGATCCTGAAACACTTAGCAACTTGATCAAATACAGAGAAATCAGACTAGTCCGGTAGGGTGCGGACTAGTCCGGTGTGTGCGTACTAGATTCATCAAGTTTGATCACTGATTTCCATTCAAGTACTCTATGCAACAGAAATTAAGTTGTAACTTGAATGTATTACATCAATGAAACTAGGTATGACACAAACTAACTTTGGTTTCAATGTTTTAACATAAGTTGTATAAGATCGAGTAAACCCTAGAATATGATGAAAAGCAAGAACGAGTATGACACAAGATTTTTATCCCGTGGTTCGATTCCAGAGAGGAAATCTACGTCCACGTTGAGGAGTCCACGGAGGATTGGGTCTTCACCAACCCTACCCTCATCGAATCGCCACGGAGGCCGATTCTCTTCCACTAATCACAAAGGGGACAAATCACCGTGTTCAAGGGGCCTTCTCACAAGTTGAGGGCTCCCCAAGATTTACAATTGAAAACACCACCAACCACAATCGAAAGATATGCAATAAAAAAGTGAGAGTGTGTGGGAGATTCAAACCCAAGAGCTAAAGATGTGTAGAATGAGTCTCTCCTTTGATCAATGACCAATCCTCAAAGATTTGATCTTTCTAGGGTTAGATTGTGTGGAGAGACGTGTATTCTAGGCTCTTGGAAGGTGTGACGGTGCAGGGGGTCGACTTGGTTGGTTGTAGGGCCGTACACCTCTATTTATTCTAGGGTTTCCAAAAGTTACCGTTAGGGTTTGCGATGTCCGAACTAGTCCGTGGTGGACTCCGGACTAGTCCGGTGTGCGGCGTGTGGGAAACCCTAAGTGTACCAAATTATCGGACTTGTCCGGAAATGAGCGGACTAGTCCGATTTGGTCTCTGGAAGTGTTTGGACTAGTTCGACACATATCAGACTAGTCCGATGTGGTGAACCTCAAGAAGAATTAAGGACAAGTCCGCACTTGGAGGACTTGCCCGATTTTAGTCAAAGAGTTTTTGGACTAGTCCATGGTGATATTGGACTTGTCCGTTTCTTTGTAAAGTGTGAGGTCTTGAGGACTACTCCACACTTGGGCGGACTTGTCTGTTTTTAGTCAAAAATATATCAGACTAGTCTGTGGTATTATCAGACTAGTCCGTTGCTGTGACAACAGGTGTACTAGCGGACAAGTCCGCACTGGGAAGACTTGTCCATTTTTAGTCAGAGACATATCGGACTAGTCCGAAGTCATATTGGACTTGTCGTTTTTTCCTGTGAATTGTGTACTGAATGAGGTTTCTTGTGCTTGAGCTCTTGGGGTGTGTTTCTCCAACACACTCCATACACAACACCATATTCTATTCAGCTCTTGAGCTCTTTTCCATAGAGATTCCTCATTCTCCTTTCTTCCCGCGCTTTCTTCATAATTTCATTAAAACCTGCGCTCATCTCAACAATTTGTTAGGATCTCAATTGTTTGTCATAAATAAACCAAAACCCACAAGGGATGCCTAGATGCACTTTCACAATTCAATGAGGAGACAGTAGGAATACATCAAGGATAGGCATGTAAACCTCTAGAGACCAACAATCTTGAACAAAACATGAGAATAGAAGAACCTAGGATTTTGGTAGAGGAATTACCGAATCCACAAATTAAAGGAGAATGCACAGCCTTGGTCTGGATTAGTCCGGGGATCTTGGTTCTGCGATGAAGGAGGTCGATTCCCACGGAGAAAAAAAGCGATTTGGGGGAGGGATTGGGGATTCGCCTTGGGAGCTCACGGGTGAGGAGAGAGAATGTGAGGGAAGTTGTTAGGAAGAAGAAAGAAAGGATTGGTGGTTGGCATGGGTTAAGAATGAAAATAATTGACTAGTCCGCTCAAGACTGGACTAATATGGTATAACAAACCAGGGTCGAACTAGTCTGATGGAGCGGACTAGTCGGGTGTTGACCACTGACACTCCAGGGTCAATAGGACAGAGAAGGTTGGGATTCTAAAGATATTGGAGGTTTAGACTAATATTGATCTTTAGGACACAAATTCACAAATAATCTTGATGAGTTTGACAGTAAGCAATCAACAACCAAGCAATGGTCGTAATCACCAAGATTTGATAATTAAAATAGTTTTCAAGAGAAAATCAAGAGAGGAGAAATTTTTTTGTAAAACAAGTAAACTTTGAAGAAACAATCAGGTATGCAACCTTTCAAGCCACATTTTGAGCATCAAGGATATTAACTTCATTTCTAAGCTCACGAAAGCGTTTTTCATCTAAAGGATTGGGTATGTCGGCTAGTTATTTCTCGATTCTAACATGTGAAATTACTATGTCTCCTTCTAAGGAGTGATCTCATAGGAAGTGATGAAGAATATCGATGTTTTTAGTTCAGGAGTGCTCTACAGGATTGTGTGCAATTTCTATGGCACTCTCATTGTCACATAGGAGTGGAATACAGTTCAACTTGTAACCGTAATCCCTTAGAGTTTTCGCATCCATAGGAGTTGCGCACAACAACTACCGGTTGCGACATACTCCGCTTCGGCTGTGGAAAGGGCAATGGAGTTTTGTTTCTTTGAGGACCATGATACTAAGGATCTACCTAAAAATTGGCAGGATTCAGATGTGCTTTTTCTATTCACTTTGCAGCGTGCATAATTGGCATCGGAATAACCTATAGGTTGAATTTAGAGCCTTTAGGGTACCAGAGGCCTAGGTTGGGTGTGTGAACTAGGTATCTTAGGATTCTTTATACTGCAATTAAATGTCACTCTTTTGGTGCAGCTTGAAACCATGCACACATACAAACACTCAACATAACATCAGGCCTAAATGCACATAAGTAAAGCAAGGAACCTATCATGGAATGGTATACCTTTCAATCCACAATTGGTCTATCTTTATTAAGGTTGATATGCCCATTTGTTTCCATAGGAGTATTGATGCTTGGCTTTGTCCATGTTGAACTTTTTGATTATGTCCTATGTGTACTTGGTTTATCAAATGAATGTGCCATCTTTAAGTTTCTTCACTTGGAATCTCAAAAAGAACTTCAATTTGCCCATCATAGACATCTCGAACCTATCCGTCATGGTCTTACTAAATTCTTCACAGAACGATTCATTAGAAGAACCAAAAATGATATCATCAACATAAATTTGACAACCAAATAAATTACCATCAAAATGCTTAGTAAATAGTGTATAATCAACCTTTCTAATTTTGAAACCATTTTGAGTGAGGAAATCTCTAATACACTCATACCAAGCTCTAGGAGCCTGTTTGAGGCCATAGAGAGCGTTACGCAGTTTGAACACATGGTCGGGGTGGTCTTGGTCTTCAAAGCCTGGTGGTTACTCCATGTAAACCTCCTCCTTGATAGTAACATTGAGGAATGCACTTTTGACATCCATTTGATACAACTTAAAATTGTGACGAGTAGCATAGGATAATAAAATTCGAATGGACTCAAGTTAGCTACAAGAGAAATGTTTCATCAAAATCCAAACATTCGATTTGTGAGTAACCTTTTGCCACGAGTCATGCTTTGTTCCTTGTCACCACTTCGTGCTCATCTTGCTTGTTTCAGAAGACCCATTTGGAGCCCACTATGTTCACTTTTGGTCTTTCTACAAGCTCCCACACTTCATTCCTTTTGAAGTTGTTTAACTCTTCTTGCATGATTGTCACCCAATCCGGATCTTGCAGTGCTTCATCAACCCTATAAGGTTTCAAAGACGAAACAAAGGAATAGTGTTAAAAAAATTAGCAGTACGAGATCTAGTGGTTACTCCCATTGCAATATCTCCAATGATGTTGTCAACAAGGTGATCTCTTTGTACACTTTTGTGTACTCATGGGTGAGGCACTTGTGGTCTTGTTCCCTCTTCATCTTCTTCATTTTTGTCATCACCCTCTAGATAATTTGCCCCATCATTATGTTGATCATCTTCATCTTGTTGATGTTGATCTTGTATAGAAGCTACCCTTTGATGATTGCACTCTGGTTGTGGTACATTTTGAGCACTTCAGTCTTGTGATGTTTCTTGTGGTCGAATATCACCAAATGCCATCCTCCTCAATGCTTGACATGGGGCTTCTTCTTGATCTAGCACACACTTATCAACTTGCTCCACTTGGGATCCATTAGTCTCATTGAACACTACGTCATGTGCTACTTCAACAATTCCAGAGGCTTTATTGAAGACACAGTAAGCGTAGGCGTCCGAGTCACAACCAAGCAAGACATCGGATTTCAAAGTGAACTTCGAAGTCCTAGGATTATTGTTAAATATGTAATATTTACTACCAAAAACTCCAAGGTATGAAACATTTGGTTTGTTACCTGTTAGGAGCTCATATGGTATCTTCTTTAGAAGTCGATGAAGATATAGCCGGTTCGTGGTGTGACAAGCGGTGTTCAATGCTTCCGCCAAAAATAGGTCCGAAGACTTGTATTGATCTAGCATTGTTATTTCAATTTCAATGAATGTTTAGTTCTTTCTCCCGGCCACCCATTTTGTTGAGGTGAATAGGGTGCTGAAAACTCGTGCTTTATTCCTTCTTCATCCAGGTACTCCTCAACTTGAGTATTCTTGAACTCTGTTATATTTTCACTCTTTATGTTCTTGATTATTGTAGAGAATTCGTTTTGTGCTCTCTTCAAGAACTTCTTGAGGATACCTTGGGTTTTTGATTTGTCATACAAGAAAAACACCCACATAAAACTAGAAAAATCATCAACTATGACCAAACTGTATTTGTTACCTCCTATGCTTATATAAGCGATTGGACAAAAAAGATCCATGTGTAGAAGTTCAAGCGGTCTTGACATTGTCATCATGTTCTTTGCCGGATGTGGTGCTCCAACTTGCTTCCCAGCTTGGCATGCACTACACGATCTATCTTTCTCAAACACAACATCTTTCAAGCCTCGGATGTGACCACCTTTTAAAATTTTCTGCAGATTCCTCATACCAAGATGGGCTAGCAGTCTATGCACAGCCATCCCATGTTAGTCTTTGCAATCAAGCATGTGTCTAGTTTGGCTTTATCTTTGTTTAAGTCAACAAGATATAGCTTTGCCTTCAAAATACCCTTGAATGATACTAAGTTATTGATTCTTGTGAAAACTGTCGCACCCTCATTAGTGAACAAGCAGTTATATCCTTTGTCACATAACTGAGATATGGACGAAAGACTGTAATCCAAAGAATCAACATGTTAACATAAGAAAGGGTGTGTTGACATGTGTTGGAGTCTGGTTCCGGCAATTCTCCCGGTACTACTGTTGGTAGCCCGCGGAGTTTGTAGTTTGGTATTGGGCGCGCAGAGATTCAGAAAAAAGATGGCAAGTTGACACGAGGATTTACGTGATTCGGGCCGCCTAAGTGTAATACCCTAATCCACGGGGTGTGTAGTTGTTGTATTGAGCATCTGAGCACTTATGAGTGTGTGTCAGCGCTGAGTCTGGAAGAGGTCTGGGAGCGTGGACCCTCCTCTGTGTATCGCTCGACCAGTCCTTTTATAGTACAAGGACTGGTCGTTACATTGTTAGCCTGACCTGACATGTGGCCCTAGCGGTTACTGATGTTGAATACACAATTAATGAGCTTAATTACCCTTAATAGTGTGGTAACGGGTTTTGACAGTGTTGTTACTGGTATTAAGGGCCCTCCAATCGTGTGTCATTAAGATGGAATCAATGACACTTAATCGGGTCTTGAAGTCTTTGATTGCCCCTTGAAGGTCCGAGCTGTTGGGGGTCCTCCAGTCTGCTTGTTGAAGTTGAAGGTTCGGTGGTTGGACACGTGGCAGCTCCGGAGCTTACTGTCTGGGACGGGTAGGTCCGGTGCAGTTGTACACGTGTCGGTACCGGAGCTTCCCTCTGTCGGGGGTTAGGTTTGGGGGTGCCGCGCAGGTATTTAGCCTGGAGCTTTCCCATGTGTGGGACATAGCTCCGGTTGCAGTATACACGTGGCAGCACCGGGACTAACCATAGAAGGGAGGCAGGTCCGGTCCCCTATGACACGTGGGGCCTTCGGTGGTCTTCAACTCAGACAGGTGAAGTTCCTATGGTATTTTTGTAGTCTCATGGGGTATACGGTACGTAGCGTACCGACAGTGGCCCACTGGGCCCACCTCTGGGAGAGACCTTTTGGATGAAATCATTCTTCGGAGGTGGGTCCATCCTTCAATTTTTGAGTCGTGTCTTCAAGGGTCTTTGGATGTGCCGTTGGCGGTAATTCCGGTTAAACCAACGTCGCGTGGCATATCTAGGCTGCGGCAGGTGAGATCTGAGCGTGCGAATCTCACACAATTGAAGGTCGCCGGTTCCTAATACGAAAACCGTATCGGTTCCGCGCGCCCTGTTAGGCCGCCGCCCTCGGGCTTCCCGCCTCTCATGATGACAACCATTCGCTTGGGGTAAGGACCTCGACTTGATCGTCGGGGTGGCCCCGGGCCCCCTTGTCATTAGCAGTGTGAAGTTTTTGAACTGTATCGTCAGCCCTTCTGCGGTTTCCATCCAAGCGTTACGGGGGCTTACTTAAGAAGGAAAGCGTGCACTGTTTGGGGATTCTTTACGCCTTCATTTGAACTTGCGCTCGAATCCTCCAAACTTTAGCCTACTTTTCATCTCTCGCACCGTTGTGCTACGATGAAGTTGGGACTCCCCAAGAGCCGCATTGGGAGCAAGAAGGAGTTGTCTAGGGTCTGGACCTACATGGGTTGGTCCAGTGACTCCTTCGACAACGACATTCGCTGCGGCAAGCTTCCCTTCGAGAAGGAGCAAGGCGGAGATATGGTGTACTTCCTTGGGTACGCCATGGCAGGTTTGATCCCGCCTTTCTCCACTTTCTTTCTGATGCTGCTTGATTTCTATGGTCTGCAGCTCCACCATCTAGGCCCTCACTCAATCTTGCTAGTGGCGGCTTTCGTCCACTTTTGCGAGATGTGGGTGGGCGTGCCCCTTGCATGGAGTTGTTCCGGACTTTCTTCACTGTCCATCCGATTGGGAAGAGCGATGAATTCATCGGCTTCTACTACCTCATGAAGCAGAAAAACTCCCCCCTCAAGTACTTGAGGTCCTTCCCTTCCGACAAGTGGGATGATTGGAAGAAAGACTGGGTGGTCATCACCGTCGAGGGACACGAGAGGCTGGAGCTGCCTGAAGGCCTTCCTCGTGTCGACATCGACACTTGGAGTGATGTGCCAGAGCTGTCGAGGGAGTACAGACCCATCCTGGACAGAATCCAGGAATGTGTCGAAGGTGGGGTAACCCCGAAGATGGTCTTCGACAACTTCTTGATGAATAGGTGGGCCCCACTGATGGCTAGGAGCCGACCTGCCTGGGCCTTCAATAGTGAGATGGACACCAACTGCATTGAGGTCGGCTTGGACAGCAACCTGACCAGTGAAGCCTTGAAGACCCATCTCAAGAAGTTCCAGCCTGGGAACATCGGCCCTGGTGATGTGTCTCCACCGGCAGCCTTCCTTCCTCTGAATATGATACCAGAGGAGTGCAAAGAGCTCTGGAGGAAGATGCCGCTGTTGGACGACTTGGGCCTGGTGGAGAGGCGATCAACCTCCAGGGTGGCGATCCCAGGAGCTTCGAAGGATGGCTCTGTTCCCTCCCCGAAGCCAAGAACCGAGGTCGTAGGCAAGGGCAATGAGTTGGCCGAGCCCTCGAGCCGCAAGAGGAAGTTGAAGCATGCTGATGGGAGGTTCGTCAGGCCTACTCCTTCCATGACGGCTCCTTCTCCCCGGCGGAGGTGGTCTTTGACGGCGGCGACCACTCCAGCTTCGGCATCTCCCCGGGACGCTAGCTCCGGCCTTGTGGCTCTGGTACGAGGGCCAGCTGAAGGCTATTGGTCTGAAGGTCCTTCCCGATCGAGGGGGACCTCAACCAGGACATCGTTGATGGCTGGAGCAAGCTCCGGGGAACCATCTGGAGCTATCACGCCAGTGGCAACAGGATCCAGTCCTGAGCGTCCGGTGAAGAGGTTCCGCGCTAGCTGGAGCGGAAGCCTTCCAAGGTAAGTTTGATTTTTTTACCTCAGTTGATGGTTTTTGCTGTAATTATGTTTTGAGTTTCTTTGTCCTTAATCTGCAGGGTCCCCAAGAAAGGGGTTGACGCTCCGGTTCCTGCAGCAGCAGTTGAGGCTGTGTAGGCGGAGGCTCCGGCTCCAATCCCAGTGCCGCCCCAGGTGGGGGCTGAGGTCGCGGCAGCCCTGGCACTGGCTGTCGTGGTCCTGGACCTCGACTCATCCCCTAAGGATCCTGTGGTAGTGCTGGACCACGGGAATGAAGATGTAACAGCGGCACCAGCCCCGGAGTTTGAAGCTCCAGGTTTGGATGCTGAGATGATGGACACTCCGGCCTCAGAGCCGGAGGTAGCTGCAGTCTCGACTCTAGAGTCGGACGTTGTTGAAGCCCCGACAGCAGCGCCGGTGGTTGATGAAGCCTCGGCGGTGGAGCCGGGTGTTGATGAAGCCCCGGCGGTAGAGCCGGTGGTTGATGAAGCTCCAGCGGTAGAGCCAGTGGTTGATGAAGTTCCGGTGGCGGAGCCCGGTTTCGATGAAGTTCCGGCACCTGAGCCGGTTGTCGAAGAAGTGCTGGCACCCGAGCCAATGACAGTCGACGCACTAGTGCCTGAACTCGTAGTGGAGGAGGCGCCAGCATCGGAGCCGAAAGTGGCTTCAGCTCCGGCCAAACCTTCTACACCTGCCCCGGAGGTAGTGGTTCCGGAGGTGCCCGCGCCTGAGCCAGGGTGCCAAGAGGAGGCTGCTGGTCCCCCGCTTGAGGGACCAGTTGCTGATGACCAGGCGGCAGGACCTTCGAAGCCGACTCCAGAGGTAGGAACTTCTGCTGTAAAACCTTTCTCGGCGGCGGCCGAGGCTATCCCGGAGGGCGTCCCTAGTGCCGCGGAAGCTCAGGGGACCACTCTTGTAGAGTGAGGCCCAATTTTTGTTGTAAAGAACCCGCTGGAGCCAGCGGAGAGGAACCCAACAGGTCCGGAGCCCATCCCTCTGTCGTTGTCTATCGACAATGCCTGCTCCAGCCTTCGTCAAGTGCAGCTGGCCTTTTACCATGACAGCAAGGCCCTCGAGGAGGAGCGCCAAACCCTTAGGAGGTGGCGCAACCGGCTCCAATTCGAGATCAAGCTGGTGCAAACCAGGCTGGCTAACGACAGGGAGTGGGTGAAGAAGGAGAAGGCCCGGATGGAGTACTGGGGTCAGCTGCTGGATGAGAGGGAAAGCATGACGCGATCCCTTGACAACCAGTCCCGGGCCATCTACAAACAAGTTGTAGTTGCTAATAATGCAGCAAGTGATCGCCAAGAGAAGCTCAACACCATCCACGATAGCCTCATCAAGCGTCGGGAGGATCTTGAGGAACAGGGGAAAAAGCTCGAAGATGAAGAGCAAAAACTCCTGGAGCTGCGGGATGACCTCGTGAAGAGGGAGGAGGTGCTTACTCAGAGGCTGACTCGGGGTGACAAGAGTCTCGCGGAGCGCACTAAGAAACTGGAGGAGCGCTGCGAGAAGGAGGAGAAGAAGGCCTGGCAGCGAGGAAAGGACCTTCACAAGAGGGAGAATGAAATTGATGCCAGGGAGAAGAAGGTGCGAGGCCAGGAGAAGGACTTGGTCGACCGCTAGAACAAGATCCACCTCCGGGAGGAGGAGCTCAGGAAACTCGAGAGGAAGGTTGTTGAAAAGATTCAGCAGAATGCCAAAGAGGTTGAGCTCCTTGCCCGGGAGAATTTGAAGCTTGCGGCGACCAGAAGATCCTTGGAAGAGATGCGAGGCTCAAGGGTTGCGGAGTCCCAACAAGTTTGGGACTTCTTGGGCAAAGCCAACGATGCGCTAACGTTGATGGGTTTTAGTCCCGTGCGTCTGGATGATCCGGAGCCAGAGCTGGACCAGGCGTTGCAGGCGTTGAGCTCGGCGGGAAACAAGCTCACCAAGATGGGTGATGTCATCGCGGACCAGCTGGAAACCGAGGGACAATCCCTTGTGAAGAACATCGCAAAGTTCATGCTGACGTGCTACACAAGCCAGGACCCTCACTTCCCCCTGGACCCAGTGCTTGAAGGCCCCATCGACGGAGAGGGAGAAGTCGCCAAAGCCAGCGTGTCAGAGGTTGCCCAAAAGGTCACCTCGTTCTTCCATAGGGTCTAGGATTCTCTCTTTATAGCTCCCGCTTGTATTCTCTCTTCTTTTTCTCCAATTTTGTAATGTCTTGTCTCCGGATTAATGAAATCCAAGAATTTTATGAATTTCATTTTTTGTCTTCAACACCTTTGTCCCACTTGGCCCCCTGGTAGATGTACACAATTTGATTGCGAACATGTACCAAGAGGATGCAACATTTTGTTGAAGACTTGCGTGCTTTGAACTTGTAGTTTGTAGGTCCGAAGTCGCAGATAGTAGGGGCCCCCTGAGGTTGTTGGAGTTTAGTAGCTCCGGCAGTGACCCTTATCAACACGTATAGCATCGACAATTAGTCCTTTGGGGTTGTCGAAGCTTGGTAGCTCCGGCAGCAACCACTGTCAACACGTGGTGCATCCATAGAAGACCCCACCGGGGAGTCTTCCCACCATCTTTTCTTCACGTTGACGGCTGGCCCTCTGGATTTGCCAGAACTTTGTAGCTCCGGCGATGTCTACTATCAATGTTTGAAACATCGACAGTAGACCACCTTAGGGGGTGTTGGAGCTTTGATAGCTCCGGCTTCATCCACCATCATCATGAGGTCTTTATTTTTCCTGCACACTGAAGTCAAGAAAAACAGTAAAATCCATTTTTTCTCTATAACTCATTTGCGGCTTACTATCTCGAAAGAAATTTTTAAGTCGAACGCAATTCTAAATATAATGAAGTGCACTGGCTTGTTTTCTCCAGGTCCGATCGTTTCTGGACTCGCCTTACTTCAGCCTGCCGGGGTGTAGGTAGAGTGGCGTACTTAGGGTGCAGGACCAGGCTAAGTCGATAGCACACTCCGGACCTAGATTGGCTTGGCGGCATTCAGACGAGTAGACCATTAACAATGTTTATGACCCAGAAGAATTGACAATGCAACTTGAATTATATATGAACTGGTCGAGCTAAAGTTTCTTAAGAATTGCACAACTTTGTTACAGACAAGAAAGAGAAAAATAAAAAATATTGATCCTGTACAAAATAAATGCACGTGGAGTCTAATTTCACGCAATGATGTCTTTCATTATAGGTCCAGAGTACAGGGAAAACAAGTACACTCTTAGGGTACGGAACCAGGCTAAGTGTGTTGCGTTTCTCTTTTGACCCAAGGTAGATAGCTATACTTTTAGTTCTGAGACTGTGACAAGTGTTGCCTGAACTTTGCGGACCTTCCGGGGAAGGTCCGGCTGTTCTGCCGAAGGAGCTACCTGACTCTGTACAATGACTCTATAACATACACCACATGTAACTACAGACTCACCTCCATGATATTAAGCGTAGAACTTATGGAGGTGCTCAATGTTCCAAGGATTAGGGAGAGGTATCCCATCCTCGGTTGCCAAGCGAACGCATCCGGGACAGGATACTTTGATCACTCGGAAGGGTCCTTCCCAGCTGGGGGGATAATTTGTTTAACCCTTCGCGAGTTTGTATTCTGCGTAGAACCAGATCGCCTTCCTCGAGCTGTCGGCTGTGAACATGCCCTTGGTGATAGCGCCAAAGAGCTTGGCGGTATCGGGCATTCCGAACAGCTGCTCGGCACCTTCCCTCTTCAACGAGGTCAAGGTCTTCACGCCGGAGCTGGTCTTGCATGGCATCGTCAAAGGTCCAAACCTGGAACGACCCCAAGGTGATTTCCAGAGGAAGGACTACTTCAGCTCCGTACACCAGGAAGAAGGGTGTCTCTCCAGTTGACCAGTTTGGAGTTGTCCTGCTGGCCCATAGTGTGGGCGGAAGCTCTTTGATCCAGTTGGCTCTATGTTTTTTCAGGCGCTCATATATGAGTGTCTTAAGTCCTTTTAGGATTTCTGCATTTGCTCTCTCATCTTGGCCATTGCTTGCCGGGTGAGCTACAGAAGCGTAGCTGACCTGAATGTCGAGGTCTTTGCAATATCCTTGGAATGCAGAGCTTGTGAATTGGGTCCTGTTATTAGTTATGATCTTGTTTGGGACTCCAAATCTGCATACGATGGACTGAAAGAAGTTGATAGTTGATTGCTTGTTTATTGTCACAACTGGAGTTGCTTCCGGCCACTTGGTGAACTTGTCAATGGCAATGTACAGGAACTTGTAACCTCCGACGGCTCTTGGGAAAGGTCCCAAGATATCCATCCCCCACACGGCGAATGGCCATGTAGGAGGTATCATTTGTAGAGGTTGAGCTGGTGTGTGAATCTGCTTTGCATGGAACTGGCATGCTTCACATTTCTTCACTAGCTCAGTTGCATCCTGGAGTGTTGTAGGAAAATAAAAACCATGCCGGAAGGCTTTGCCGACCAACGTGCGGGAAGATGTGTGGTTCCCACACTCGCCTCCATAGATTTCTGCGAGGAGCTCGCAGCCTTCTTCCCTTGTAATGCACCGCATTAGGATGCCGTTGGCACCACGCTGGTAGAGATCCCCTTCTACTAGTGTGTATCTTTTAGCCAATCTGACTATTCGGTCAGCGGATACATTATCTTCAGGAAGGAAATTATCTTTCAAGTAGCTATGAATCTTCGAGATCCATGCATCAGAGCTAACATGAGGATTTGAGTCTTGCGTGCTGGGTTGCTCGGAGCTTCCTGCAGCACCTGTGACCCTTGATGGATGCCATGGTAACAGGGCCATCGGGACCGCTAGCTTCGAGGTGTTGGTCTTGCCCCCTTCACTTAGTTCAACAGGCTGAGCTGTTGGTCTTGACAATCTCCGGACGAAGGTTCTGTCAGGAGCCGGAGCTCCGGTTGAAGCTTTCGTCGAGAGTTCGTTGGCTTCAGCGTTGTTGAGACGCTGGACATGGCAAATATCCAGGATGTCGAAGTCCTTCTGAAGCTTCTTGACTTCAAGTAGGTAAGCAGCTAGTTGAGGGTTGTTGCAGCAGTATTCACCTTTGACTTACTTTATAACGAGTTGCGAATCACCCTTTACCAACAGTTGCTTGACACCATATGATAGTGCCACCTTGAGCCCATAGATTAGTGCTTCATACTCCGCCATGTTGTTGGTCGCCTTGAAGTCAAGGTGAACCATGTATTGGACCTTCTCCCCGGTCGGAGCGAGGAGAAGGACTCCAGCTCCGCCCCCCTGCTTTTGCACAGAGTCGTCAAAGTAGAGAGTCCAGTGAGGCTCGGTGAAGATCAGAACCTTAGGTTCCATCTTCTACTCACTAGGGCCCCCAGGATTTGAGTGAGAGGGGGTCCATTCCGCCACGAAGTCCGTCAGTGCTTGAATCTTAATTGCTTGTCTTGGGATGAATTCAAGATCGAACTCGGCCAGTTCCGCTACCCACTTTTGTAATGTTCCCAGTAGAGTTGGGATTATGCAAGATTCCACGCAATGGGTAAGAGGTTACCACTGAAATCTTGTGAGCTTGGAAGTAGTGTCATAGCTTCCTAGAAGCAATAAGAACTGTGTAGAGCAGCTTATGCACTTCCAGGTACTGAGTCTTGGTGTCATGGAGTACTTCGCTAATGAAGTACACTGGACATTGGACTGTCCGGACCCTCCCGGAGTGGCCCGGACCTTGTTTGGGGACCTCTGGGTTCCTACTGGAGGAACCCGGAGCTTCTTCTGCAGTGACCCAGACCTTCCCGGAGGGGTCCGGATCGTGTTGCTCAGCAACAGCAACTTCTTCATTTGAAGGAGGTTGATCCTCTGGCATCTCGCCTTGAGGATCAGGGTCTGGGAGCTGGGACCCAGACTCGTCTTCAGGTAGCTCCGGACCCTTCCGAAGAGGTCTGGATTCCTGATCTGGAGATGGTTCTGGTCTTTCCGCAACCAGGACCATACTGACTACTTTGTTAGTTGTCGAAATGTAAAGCAGAAGTGGCTCACCAGGATTCAGAGCTACCAAGGTTAGTAGAGTGGTGAGGAGCTGCTTCAGCTCCTGGAATGCCTTTTCTGCTTCTTCAGACCATTGGAATGGTTCGGACTTCCTCAATAACTTGAAGAAGGGTAGCACCCGTTCCGCCAGTCTTGAGATGAACCAGCTGAGGGCCTCTAGACATCCAGTCAGCTTCTGGACGTCCTTGATGCGGGCTGGTGGCCGCATGTCTTCTATAGCTTTAATCTTCACCGGATTTGCTTCTATTCCTCATGGTTCACCCAGAATCCAAGAAGCTTTCCAGAGCTAACCCCAAAGACACACTTGTCTGGGTTCATCTTCGTGCGTGTGACTCGCAACTTGTCGAAGACAGCTTGCAAGGTGTCAAGGAATGACTCCTTGTTCTTGATCTTGACGATGATGTCATCGACGTACACTTCCACTACATCTCTGATAAGCTCTCCAAAAGTTTTGTACATAGCTCGTACAAACGTTGAAGCGGTGTTTTTGAGACCGAATGGCATGGCATGTAACAATATAATCCATCTACTGTGATGAAGGAAGTATGTTCTTCATCTTCCCTAGATATTCTGATTTGATGATACCCAGAATATGCGTCTAGGAAACACAGTAATTCACACCTGGAGGTGGAATCCACTATCTGATCTATTCTAGGTAGTGGGAATTGATCCTTTGGACATGCCTTATTCAATGTAGTGTAGTCGATACACATCCAAAGCTTCCCGCCGACCTTGGGTACAACGACTGGGTTTGCCAGCCATTTTGGGTGGAAGACTTATCGGATGAATCCAGCTTCAAGCAACTTCTTCACTTCTTGTCGTGTGAAGTTCTGTCGCTCTTCTGATTGCTTCCGAGGCTTCTGATGTACAGGCCGAGCATCGAGATAGATCTTCAGATTGTGCTCGATCACTTCCCTAGGGATCCCAGGCATTTGTGACGGTTGCCAGGCAAACACGTCAACATTAGCCCGGAGGAAAGTGACGAGCGCGAGTTCCTATTTGTCATTCAGATCTCCCGATATACGGGTGGTCTGAGCAGCATCGGAACTGATTTGGACGACTTTGACGGGAATGTCGATGTCGCCGCTTGGTTGCACGCGGGGTGTGGAGGTTGAGGTCCTATGACAAATGCTCGGGGGTTTCGGAGCTTGTTCCTTTCCGTATTCTTCCTCCTGCGCTGTAGCAAGCGCATGGAGTTCTTCCAGAGCAGTCACTCCGGTGTTGCGATCTCCGAAGATTCGGAGAACACCTGCTGGTGTTGACATCTTTAACACCAAATAACCATAATGGGCAGCAGCCATGAATTTGTACAAGATTGGCCTGCCCAAGATGGTGTTGAATGGTAAGTTGATATGCGCCACGTCGAAGACCAACTTTTCAGTGCGGTAATTCTCCCGGGTTCCAAAGGTCACCGGGAGTGTAATGGCACCGAGTGGGGTTATGGCCCCCGGACCTACTCCGAAGAAAGGTCGGGAGGGGCGAAGATCCAAAGGTCAGAGCTGAAGCTTGACAAAAGCTTCGAAGCTTATGAGGCTCAACGCCGAACCTCCGTCCACCATCACATGATGGAGTTGGATGTTGTTGATGGTAGGAGATACCATCAGTGGAAGTTGTCTAGCTCCAATCATGTTCCGAGGGCAGTCCGAAGCATCGAAGGTGATGGCAGTGTCCATCCACTTCCGGTGCGGCTCCGCCCTGGCGGTGGGAGCTACTGAGGCCATGTCCCGCCGCATGGTCTTGAGGACACGGCGGGAGGTGATGTTCCATGAACCACCAAAGATGGTGTTCATGGTCTTCCAACGCTCATTGTCGGAGACGTCGGAGTCGTCGTCGACGGAGGTGTAAACAGCTTTCAAGACCTTTTTAGGGTCCTGAAAGCCTAACTCCTCTTCAGCCAGAGCTTCGTCGACTTTCTGTTTTCCTTCCCTTTGACAGAAAGGAACTTCTTCTCGGCGCTTGTTGTAGCGCTCGACAAGGTTCTGGACCTCTCGGCAACCTTCTAGGTTGTGGTTGTTCGACTTATGTACGGGACACCACATCTTGGAGCTGCCTCCGTCTTCAGACAACGGTCGAGGTCATTTCTCGGGGCGTGGCCCCCGGCCACCCAGAGCTGCAGCAGCTGCAGCAGTAGCCGTGCCGGCCGACAGCTTTTTCTTGCCATTGGACTTTTTCTTCTTCTTGCCACTCCCGGAGGTAGTGGCTTCTCCCTTGGAGGACTTTTTGTTGTCCTCCGAAGGTGGTTGGGAGTGCATTTCACGTCCCTCCGCAGCTTTGGTGCACTTGTCTGTCAGGATGAAGAGTTCCGTGACACTGGTGACTTCCTTGGTCGCCAGCTTCTCCAGCATCTTCTTGTCTCGTACACCCTGTCTAAATGCCACAATGATTGAAGCGCTTGAGATAGAAGGTATGGTGTTTCGTACTTGGGAGAACCTCTGGATGAAGGATCACAGGGACTCTCTACCCTTCTGCTTGACAGCAAAATGGTCCAGTTCGGTGCCTGGTCGGGTGTATGAACTCCCGAAGTTGGCAGTGAACTGTTGGCACAGTTCCGCCCAACTGTTGATGGAGTCGGGCGGAAGGCTCATGAACCAGGACATGGCGGTCCCAGTCAATGCCACGGTGAAGTAATTGTCCATTACGGCCTCATTTCCTCCGGCCGCAAGGATTGCGGTGGAGTAGATTTGGAGAAATTTGGTGGGATTGACAGTCTCATCAAATTTCTCTAGCAGGTGAGGCCGAAACTTCTGCGGCCATCTGACCATGCGTAGGGTCATGGCCAAGGCAGAGCAGCCTCCTCCTACTTCCTCGGGAGCAGGACTGTCTCGAGCCTCTCGCCTCTTGCGAGCACGCTCAATGTGGACGCGGCCGTCTTGTTGACCGTAACGGCGATCAAGCTCCGCCCGGAGGTCGTGAGTCGAAAGCCTGGTTACCGTATGGGTGTGTCGCGCCCCGGAAGGCAGCGATGTTGCTCGTTGAGATGCAACACGCCTCCTATGTTGGGACGCGTGTGGACCAAGTCTACCTGACACGGTCCGATGCTGCGATAGGGCCCGCCGTGAGGCGGGAGGACCTTGGTTGCTGATACGATCAGCTGCCGCTACAACCAAATGTTCCACATCAGCCCTCCACTGCTCCATTGCATCCTGAGATACTCCTGGAGGCGGTGGACGCTGAAGAAGAGCATGTGCGGCATGGAGCGTGTGTTCAGGGTTGTTGTTCGCCGATGTCGTGACCGGTGCAGATGCCCCATCTCACTGTCTAGCTTGATTCGCCGGTGCGGACAGTGGCGACGGTGGCATGACTCCTGCTGGAGCCATGGCACCTGCTGGCTGCTGCATGTTGGAGGGATATCCTCCAGCAGGTTGCGCAGCAGGGTTGCCATTGGACGATCCAGCAGCAGAGTTCACCATCCTTGAATCTCGGGCACCCCTACCTGGTGCGCCAACTGTCGGAGTCTAGTTCCGGCAATTCTCCCGGTACTACTGTTGGTAGCCCGCAAAGTTTGTAGTTCGGTATCGCGAGTGCAGAGATTCAGAACACGATGGCAACTTGACACGAGGATTTACGTGGTTCGGGCCGCCTAAGCATAATACCCTAATCCACGAGGTGTGTAGTTGTTGTATTGAGCGTCTGAGCACTTGTGAGCGTGTGTCAGAGCCGAGTATGGAAGAGGTCTAAGAGCATGGACCCTCCTCTGTGTATTGCTCGACCAGTCCTTTTATAGTACAAGGACTGGTCGTTACATCATTAGCCTGGTCCGACATGTGGCCCTGGCGGTTACTGATGCTTAATACACAATTAATGAGATTAATTACCCTTAATAGTGTGGTAACGGGTCTTGATAGTGTCGTTACTGGTATTAAGGGCCCTCCGATCGTGTGTCATTAATATGGTATTAATGACACTTAATCGGGTCTTGAAGTCTTTGATTGCCCCTTGAAGGTCCGAGCCGTTGGGGGTCCTCCAATCTGCTTTTTGAAGTTGAAGGTCCGATGGTTGGACACGTGGCAGCTCTGGAGCTTACCGTTTGGGACGGGTAGGTCCGGTGCAGTTGTACA
Organism: Tuctoria greenei; assembly: GCA_036927565.1. Taxonomy (NCBI): domain Eukaryota; kingdom Viridiplantae; phylum Streptophyta; class Magnoliopsida; order Poales; family Poaceae; genus Tuctoria; species Tuctoria greenei. The sequence goes on along the minus strand of JAYESD010000011.1, from coordinate 115,515,608 downwards.
CGTGTCGGTACCAGAGCTTCCCTCTGTCGGGGATTAGGTCCGGGGGTGCCGCGCAGGTATTTAGCCCAGAGCATTCCCATGTGTGGGACGTAGCTCCGGTTGCTGTATACACGTGGCAGCACCAGGACTAACCATAGAAGGGAGGCAGGTCCAATCCCGTATGACACGTGGGTCTTTTGGACGTCTTCAACTCAGACAGGTGAAGTTCCTATGGTCTTTTTGCAGTCTCAAGGGGTATACGGTACGTAGGGTACCGACAACATGATATCGCAATTTTACGGTACCTAGCATTTTTCCTTGTCTATTGTCTCCAAAGTAGATACCTTCACTTGGGTCTTCATTTTGCTCATACTCAACGAACATTGTTGTAAAAGCCCGCTTTTTGGAAGAACAAAAACGCAAAAATGCGAACTTAAAATTTTTGAATGTGGACTTGGAAATCCAAACTCACATGAACCATATGAGTTAACCAATATTCACTAAAAATAGGAACTTGTTAAAAATTTTCATATAGAACATGGTTGCTAATGTATATTAGAACTTAAGGAGTAAAATCCTTAATTTCCAAGTATTCACATTTTCAGTGAAAATTAAAGGAGGAAAAGAAAATAAAATAGAGAGAAAGAAAAATGAATTATTCTAGCCCTAAAATGGGACATTCAAAAACTCAAATTAATCTACTGTTCAAACTTTGTTCACATGAAGATTTATGCTGCTGAATAGATGGAGATTGCTAGGTCAAATTAATATGCAGTATCAAATATATATTCAAATTAATACAAATTGAATATGCTACTGTACATTTGGCCCTGTCAAAAATATTCAAATCTAAGGCTGTAAATTTTTCCATGACCTTCTAATATTCTAAATGAACTCTCGGCAAGGTTTCAAGATTTTTGAAGCAAGTCTCCATTAACTTGGACACGCACTGAGAGTTTAATTCAACGTCGACTCAAAAGGTTGACGTGTACTTAACTTTGTCGAAATGAAGTCCCAATTTTTCTAGATGCCCCTCAAGGTTCCAAAAGGCTAAATTCAAAGTTTCAAGATTTTTGAGCCTCATATACTAATTATTCACCTGAGCAAATTAAATACCATTTGAATTCAAATTTGAAATTAAATCTGGCTCAAACTTTGTCGAAACTGAAATTTGATTTCACATTTGGATTCCCCACATTTTTCTTAGACCTCACACCAAATTTGGAAATTTTTCGAACAAAGTTTGAGGAGAAATTAAAAGTAGCAGAGAGGATAGGGATGAAAATAAAAGTAGGGCCCACATGGAAGCCACACAAATGCAGTTACCTGACTCCTCCAATTGCTGTGAGCCTGCCACCGTGATACATGCAGCCAGCACATGCAAATTTTTCCTCCAGCATGGCTTGATCTTTACCTCAAACAGTCCAAGCCTATCCATTCTACTCTCTTTTCCTCTGTGCTTTCCATCTGAGTTCTCTCTCTCTATTTCTCCCTGGACTGCAGAGAAAACGTTCATCTGCTCTCTGTTCTCTCAGCCTGTGCAGGACCTTCCTCCTTGTTCCAGGTTCGTACACCTCGATTCCTTCTTCATTTGCTCATGTGGCCAACACGAAAATGAAGCACAAGATTGCTAGCTACCCTCTGGTGCAACCGGTTCATCAATTTATTGCTGTTTGGTGTTGTATTTTGCAGTGTTTCCGGAGCTTGCGGTGCAGGCTTCAAACTGCCGCGTTTACTCCATCGTGGACAGGTCAATACACTCCCGTTCTCAACTACTCTCCAAAAGCGAAAAGGTGCACCATACCGCATATAGTCTACCCACAAAGTTTCAGCCCAGGACTTAGCTCCTAGCTTCCTTATTTCAAGTTTTACCGGAGCTAGTTCATAACAAGGTCGTCGGTTTAATTTTATTTCTACGTGCAACCATTTTCCAATTCGTTCATGAATGTTGTGCACCACCTCATGGAGCACACTTCTGCCACATTTCAGTAGCAGCCATCGAGTAACGGTCGAGTTCCATGAGTTTTCCCCACCGCCTACAAAAATGGCGCGGTTCACCGTCGAGATCCTATTTCAAGCTATTTCCTCCACGATTTGAGTACTCTATCATGTTCCTTCAACACATAGGATACTTCTAGACATCATTATGCATCGGTTTAAGGCTGGGGTGGACCTTCTTGACATGGCCGCCGAGCTCACCGCCGCTGCCGCCGTTGCTGGCACCATTTTGGTGACATTGGCACCGGGAAACCATATCCACTTCGTGTTCCAGGATACAGGAAACAACTTTTGTTTTGGGATCGTGGTCGTTCGATGCTTCTAGGAGATGGAACGCCGAATGCCATTCGTGCGGTATCTGTGCACTGGGCGCGAACTGAAGGGCGCAGCTGGAGGTTGAAGAAGGTGCTGACAGTGGGCCCCACTGTCAGCCATTCAACCATTTTTCCATTTCCAGAAAATTGTGCAAACTTAAAAAATGCATATCTTTCTATAAACTGCTCCAAAAATCTTCAAACAAATTTTGTTTGAAAGCACTTGAGCTCTAGTTTCTGACAATGACAATTAGGATCTAATGAAATTCATTTTTCAATTCTGTAGAAAGCCATCATTCGAGATACAAATGTATTTTTCACAGATAAAATTTCAACTGGAAAAATCCCCAAACTTCACATAAAATACTCTGTCCTGTTCTTGGTTACCAGAAAAAGGTTGGGAGCCATTGAACCTGTATAACCTAGTCAAATTCCAAATTCCTTTCTGCTGTTTAAATATAAAACAGAACTGGACCAGAAAATATATTCAAACTGCTAAATTCAGTTTCTCCTAGAAGACTTGCTCTAAAAATCTCAAGTAAAATCCTGTATAACCCTTACACTCTGAACTTTCAGGTTGTACAGTTAGTTTTGTATGAAAGCCTGTATAACCCTCTGTATAATTCAATTGTCTTTTCCCTTCATTGAATTATTACAGATGTTCAGTTGCTTTGTTATGTCCCAAATTTGAACTGAAAATTCCTTTGGTCATATCCTAGCCCCTGAAGAAATTTCAGATTTATTAGATCTAATCTACTGGCCCAAATTCAGTTTCTATCTGAATGTTAATTAAAAGACTAAATTCAGTTATAAAATAATTCCAGAAATTCCTAGCAACTTGCAAATTCAATATCTCCTTCACAAATGCTTAGAAATTTATTAAACCAATTTTTCTAGAACGAGGGCAGCCCCTTCTATCATGATCATCAACTGGTAGCTATGTTAAAGCTACAATTTTCCCTCTAAAATTCTGTGAAGGTTATTGTTTGCCATAATTTTAGAGACAACAAACTTCCTTGATCATCTCCTGTTCTTTGCAAGAGTCTTCTCTATAGTCTCTAATATCTACAATAAAAGTTCCAAAGCCAATTAACCTAATTATCTTATTTCATCCTAGGATATTCACACCACCTCAAGCATTTTAATTAATTTCAAAGTCATTCATACCTAGTATATGCACATCGTGTAGTAGCTGAAATCGAGGAGCAGCCGGAAGCTTTGGAGGTCCAGCTGCCAGAAACTAACATAGGCTCAGACTCGCATTCAGGCAAGCCTCGGTTTGCATTTAAGTTCCTTACAGTGTCTTTGCAGTTTTCATTCACCTTACGTCTTCAGATGTTTGTGCATTACGTTTAAGGTGTTTGACATCCACTTGCATGACCGACAAATCTCATGGAGCATTGGGTAGGTCTATAGCCGGATGAGTAGAAACTGCCATGCTTATGTTCATAGGAATCTAGTAGAAGTCGAGTAGTTGGAATCTACTCGCGAGATAGAATTTTACCACACGAGATGAATTGGATGAATAAATGGTTTTGGAATATGAAATTGAGACCGAGCAGTAGGTAGGATGCAGCGAGACATGGTCTCACGTGCGTAGCCCTGCTTGTGTCGATTGAGGACCGATTCGTGTGCGGCCCCGCTAGACAAGCTTGAATTGTACTGGTAACATACTCGAGAAATGGGCTCCAGCAAACTGACGTAGCTTGATACTGGTTTGTCAAGGCATACCGTTCCGTTTTATAGGTGTGGGTTGAGGGCAGCAAGGTGTAAATGAGCTGGTGGGCACATCAGAGTACGCCCCACGCAGTGACCTCCTGCTCGTGACGGATCGACCGATTCGACATTCGAGTGTTTGGTGAAAGATGGCCATATATGACTAGTACTGAAGTGCTATGTAGGTACTGCTGTAAGTACTCGCTGGTGCTTCCGAAAGTGCGTATGTGTCGTGTTGACCGGGTGTGTCCTGATTGCAATCACTGTCCCTCACGGTAATAGAGTACCACTTGTTCACTGTGTCATGACGTAGTAAATACTGAAGAAGTCAGGAGAATACGATGTATTGAATTACAATTGCTTTGCAACCTTGTATGGATTAGAGATGGTACAATTAAAAGTTTACAGTTTCCCCATAATTTACCTGTAATAGCATTATGTGCTTTGTGCATGTCATATCATCGGCAAAGCGTTTCTAGTTTGATTGTGGAGTCTATGATGTGCCATGCCTGAAGAATGTCATGTGCTACTTAAAACATGCTTATAAGGAACCACTTGTAGGCGTGTTCTTTATGCTATTCCTTACCTATGCTTAGTATTCAACCCTGCATATGTCTAGTGAGACGGGTTAGTCTTGCTGAGCCTTATGCTCACGTTTGCGCTTTAATGATTTTTGCAGGTATTAGATTTATTTTTGCTGTTCAGGTTGTACATGAGACCTCGAGGTGTCGAGATGAATCTCATGTGAACCATGTCGCTGTTGAGTGTTCTTCGTGTTGCTAGTGAGAAGCGTCCTCGGGCATGGACGTCTTCTCTCCTGCTTGGTTAAATGAGAGTATGAGTATATATTTTCCGTTGCATGTGTACATTTGTTGTACACCGTTTTGTAAACTCTTATTATATTATGAAATAAGAATTTTGCTTGTTTTGCATTCTTTCGTGTGTGCTGTGAGGTGTCGCATCGCACGACACCACCCAATGAGATCCTTGGACGTCGAGATTCCGGTCCCCACAGACATGGTATGAGAGATTCATTGGGAATAGCACACTCGAAAAGAGCCTATTTTTGAAAACGTCGAAATAGTTGAGTGAGGATTAGCTATATGCCCATTAAGGACTATTACTAGTATAAGTTATAAAGGTGGTGAACTAACTTACTTGTTATACTATTCTGTAACAACGCTCCGTCTTCAAGGTAAGAGGTAAGGTACGCCACCGAGAGCGGATCAATCTCGGTAAGCTCTGCATACGAGATGTGGTATGTGATATTTTCGTGGCTTTGCACGGAAAGTCAATATGAGTCTCTGAAACTTTTCATGTTTCTGAGAACATATGACACGCGGTACCCCAGCGTGACACAAAATTAGTGGGAGCCCCCGTTGGATGGTGTATAACCCGATAGTATGCATCTCTAGAACTATTCATGTTCTATGGGAGCATGCGAAACACGTATGCCCGAGCGTGTATAAGCCGGTTCGTGCGGGAGTCTTTGCTGTACATACGTAGTACAACCATGTACCTCGAGACATGACATCGCTCGAGGGCGACTCACACCAGAGTCGTATGCCTTTACTTTTGATTATATATTATTGTGACTGCCTGTCGTGTTTCCCTGTGCCACCCTTGAGGTGTGAAGGTGTGAAAGGGGATTGTTTGTCTTCTACGGGTACACTAACTCCAGTAGGGACCCGTGTAGAATACGTTTGCGAGTGATCGATATTAGAACCACCTGTAGACGTATCCGGATATACCGGGTTAGACTTTTCTTTTGGTAAGGCACGTAGTACCGTCAGTATCCCACTTGATACTTTGACCATCCCCCACGGAAGAAATGGCTTCATATTCATATTCAGTCCAAGTGTCTGTTGCTGGTATCTTATGGACAATAGAAAATGTATCTCTTCAAGATTTGGCGAACCAAAGTTCTTTGTTTCTGGCGAGAGTTTAGCTCAACTTCGCCGGAGTGAGACTTTGGTTAAGCATGAAGATTCATAGTAATATGCTATAGATAAGAAGGTCGTCAAGTTCTCTTTCAAGACCCCATTTAGTTCCAAAGTAAATGATTAGTTGTAAAGCAAGTTCTAGCTATCGTACTTGAGTTTTGAGCTAAGTTTCAAAATTTAAGTTTGCTCCCAATTCTTGTGTTTTGAAGCCGGTGAGATCTGTTTTCTAACAGAATTTGACCTGATTTGAAAATCCATATCTCTTCAACCTGAAGGGCTATGGATGCAAATGAATAGTTTTTGGAAATATCTTGAAGTATTCTATAAGTTTTATATTGACCTCCAAGCCAATAAACTGTTGTAAGGTGACAAAAATCTTCTCTAACTAAATCAGCTGCTGTTCTGAAACTGTTTGAACAAGCATCTGAATTTTTGCCTTAATTATCTGTTGAAGTCTCTTCTAGTCTATTGTGATACATTTTTGGAAAGGGGAAGCGCTATTCTACAACTTTTCTATTCATTGTTACCTCAAATTTGGTTTAGAACTAATTAGAAACTGGAGTTGAAGTTAGTACATGTGTATAGTACTATCTGAAACAGCCAGAAAATTTCTGAACTTTGAACAACCATAACTCTTAAATTAGAAAGGCAACTATCGGTACCCCGCAGACCGGGTACCCCCGCGCACAAGGAGAAAACGGCTAAAGACTCAGCCTCTACTTGGGGGCAGAGTCCGAGGCTTCCACGTCGTGGAGGGAAGGACCAGATCCTACCTCCCCGCCGGGGCGGGCTCCCGGGCTACCACGTGGCCGGCAGGACAGGACCCTCGCCTCCCCGCCGAGGTGAGCTCCGGGGCTGCCACGTGGCCGGCAGAACCGGACCCTCGCCTCCCTGTTGAGGCGGGCTCTGGGGCTATCATGTATCCATTGGAACCCCCGGGACCAGGCCCATCTCCCCGCAGGGAAGGGCTCCGGAACTACCACGTGGCCCGCAGGGCTGAGCCTCCACCCTTCCGCGGAGGTGGGCTCCGAAGGCGCCACGTGGCTTGTACAGCCGGGCGCTCGACTCCCCGCAGAGGCAGGCTCCAGTGCGACCATGTGGCAGACGACCAACTCAATGCGGTAGGAGGCCGCAGTAAAGGAAAGAGTGCGCTGCTCAGACATGCATTAAGTACGCGCGCTTTCCCCAGGCGAAGCGGAGTTGCCCATGCGAAAGTCAAGGCTCCAGTGTCCTGTCTTGTCCAAGTAGCCGGTACAGACCCACTGCGCAAGACGGGCGAGTGAGCCGCGGGGACAAGACGGGCGGGACATGCCCTGCCATCATCAACAACTATGTGTAGCCCTGGCGCACGACGTGGCGGGATGGCACATTGAAGCCCCTGACAAAGGGAAGTAGATAGCATTTAATCCTAGATCTTGTATAGGATTTGGCTCTCCCCAGGACCACTTGTCGGGCCCCGGGGCCCACCTTGTGACTGCAGAGTCCTTGGACTATAAAAGAACTCAGCAGGCGACCTTCACAAGGGATCGGAACTCATACATGCTCAAGCAAGGCAATACACAAACACTCCCGTGTACGTAGGGTGTTATGCTCCGGCGGCCCGAACCACGTAAACCCTCTGTGTTCATCATCTCGCTGCGCTCAATCTCCTGGGACTAGCCCTCGTGAATCCAAAGAACCTCCATGGTCTGCTCTCTAAGCAGGTCCGGGGGAAGTGTCGTTTATGACCTTTGACATTTGGTGCGCCAGGAAGGGGGCTTTTTCCCCGTGAAGATTTCCACCAGCAGCAATGGTGAACGGCCATTCCAACGCCGGTTCATCCTGGCCGTAGTCACGGCGACAGGCAGTAGCTGAGGACCAGGCATCATCTCGCTCTAGGGCGGGATCCCGCTATAGAGCAGCAAGGTCGGGACCTTCGCGTCGCCCTGCTGTAACCTCGCCGGCTGCAGGCCGACACGCCACACCACGGCATACTCCAGCCGTGACGGCAGCTACGGCGCCGCCGGCTGCGAGCCCGGAGAGTGCGCTCGCGGCGGCGCGCGCGCTACTCCACAACCCACCTGCTTGGGGGAGCAGCTCAGCAGTGGATCAATGACGTCGACCACCTCGTCACCGCTGCGCTCAAAGCACCTCCACCAAGGGAGACACATTCCCACCCAATGCATGTGTCGTTGTCACGGACTCCAACAGATGACCAATGGACGGCAGACTCGCGCTTGACCAGGATCTCGACAACAGACCTGAGAACCGGGCTGCAACGCCACAGGTCAGGAGAAGACTGCCGAGTCACCATCGAGCGACAGAGGGAGCAGCAGCGTAACCTCGAGGCAGATTGCAGTGCGCCGGGCCCTGAGCCCCAGGCTCACGCCGTGCCTCCACCATACCAGGCGTACGTCGCGCCTCCACCTCCGCAGGCATACGCTGCACCACCCCAGCCTCAGGTGTGCGCAGGCCTACCTGCTCACCAGGGGTATGCAGTGCCACGACCGGCGCCAGCCAGCCCCAGCCAAGGGTGTGCAACTCTGGCACCTCACCTCCGTTTCGTGGTCTGGCCACGAAATTTCCTGCCACACATGCCAGAGAAGTACGACTGGAGTGTCAACCTGAGCGAGTTCCTGCAGATCTACTCCACCGCGATACTAGTTGCAGGAGGCGATGAGGCCATCATGGCTAACTACTTCCCCGTCGTCCTGACCAGCCCAACCCAGTCATGGCTCATGAACCTGCCCCAGGGGTCCATAACCTCCTGGGATGAGCTGTGCCGACAGTTCGTGGCGAACTTTGGCAGTTCCTACAAGCACCCCGGCACAGAGCTTGACCTCCACGCCGTCAGACAGCGCGCTGGAGAGTCATTGCGATCGTTCATCCAGCGGTTCTCTTAGGTACGGAACACCATCCCTCATGTCCCTAGCGCATCAGTTATTGTTGCGTTCAGGCAGGGTGTGAGGGACAAGAAGATGCTCGAGAAGCTAGCCACGCATGAAGTGCGTGATGTCTCTGAGCTGTTCGCCCTGGCAGACGGATGTGCTAGGGCAGCTGAGGGATGCAACTGGCACTCCCAACCTTCCTCAGAGGCAAGGGAGGCCATGTAGACTGAGGGAGGAGCCTCTGCAAAGAGCAGCGGCAAGAAGAAGAAGAAGGGCAATGGCAAGAACAAGCCAAAGCCCGGAGCCCATGCGGTGGCGGCCGCGGCACCCGGCGAAGCCCGGGCGCCGCACCGAGACAAGCGCCCTCGGTAGTCACCAGAACCCGAGGAGCCTGACTTCAAGTGCCCGGTGCACTGCACAAATAGCCATAGCGCTAGCGAGTGTCGGGAAGTGAAGAAGTTCGCAGAGCGCTTCTGCGAGCAGAAACAGAAGCAGCAACGCCAGCAGGGCACACCTCCCCGCCGGAGGGAGGGCAAACAGAAGGTCGATCCTGAAAAGGAGGATGACAGCGAGATGGGGTTCCAGGAACCCCAGAGGGCGGTGAAGGCCGTCTTCGAGGGTGGCGACTCCGACTCCGGCAGCGATAAGGAGCGCCACAAGACTCTCCACGTCATCTACGGGGGTGCCACCGATCCCACGTCCCGAAACGCAGTGAAGACTCTGCGACGGGCAGTGGCCGCGGTGGCCCCGTTCCGAACCCGGCTCCCCACCACAAGTGGATGAGCACAACAATCAGTTTCGACGCCTCTGACTGCCCGATGAACATGGCGGGAGCAGGCGTACTCCCGTTGCTGGTGTCCCCGACCATCGCCAACGTGAAGGTCTTTCACGTGCTGATTGATGGTGGGGCAGGCCTCAACCTCATCTCCACGACGGCCTTCCGGAAGCTGCAGCTGCCGATGTCCCAGCTCACACCTTCGAGCCCGTTCTCAGGTGTTGGACTGGGGCAAATCCACCCGTACGGTAATGTCCACCTCCCGGTGACCTTTGGGACCCCGGAGAACTACCGTACGAAGAGCGTTTTGTTCGACGTGGCGGACGTCGACCTCCCCCTCAATGCAATCATCAGAAGACCGGCGCTCTACAGGTTCATGGCTGTAGCCCACTATGGCTATCTCGTCCTAAAGATGCCGACGCCTTTCGGCATCCTCAGGGTGAGAGGGGACCGCTCAGCTGCAGTATCCGCCTTGGAGCAGCTCCAGGCGCTTGCAGCGGGGAGGGCTCTGGCTCCAGGGGGCGCGAAGGAGAGTCGACCAAAACAGGGCCCGACGTAGCGGGCCTCCACTTCTGCACCCCGCGTGCGACCAGTCGACAAAGACGTCCTGGTAAAGGTCGTCAAGATTGGCTCCGAGGCTGCCGAGACAACCCGCATCGCGGGGAACCTGGACAACAAATAGGAACTCGCGCTCGTCACCTTCCTCCGGGTTAATGTTGATGTGTTTGCATGACAACCATCACAAATGCCCAGGATCCCAAGGGAGGTGATTGAGCACCATCTGAAGATCTACCCCGACGCCCGACTGGTGCAGCAGAAGCCCAGGAGACAGTCCATTGAGCGGCAAAACTTCATCCGTGAAGAAATCAAGAAGCTGCTCGATGCTGGTTTCATTCGGGAGGTCCATCACCCACGGTGGTTGGCCAACCCTATTGCCGTCCCCAAGGCTGGCGGGAAACTCCGGATGTGCATCGACTACACCAACCTCAATAAGACATGCCCAAAGGATCCATTCCCTCTTCCTAGGATAGATCAAATAGTAGAGTAAACATCAGGTTGTGATCTTCTGTGTTTCCTAGATGCATATTCTAGTTTCCACTAAATACCAATGTCTAGGGAAGATGTGGAACACACTGCTTTCATAACAGTAGATGGCCTGTATCGTTATGTCTCCATGCCTTATGGACTTAAGAATGCTCTCCCCACCTTTTGTACGAGCAATGCATAAAACATTTGGGGACCTCATTAGAGATCTGGTAGAGGTGTATGTCGATGACATCGTGGTAAAGATTAGAGCCCGCACATCCTTATTAGACAACCTAGCCCAAGTCTTCAGCAAGCTGCGCACGACACGCACGATGTTGAACCCCGACAAGTGCGTCTTTGGGGTTTCTGCAGGGAAGCTCCTTGGTTTCTTGGTCTCGCACCGAGGAATCGAAGCTAACCCAGAGAAGATTAAGGCAATAGAACTGATGCGGCCGCCGGCCCGCATCAAGGACGTGCAGAAGCTTGCAGGGTGTTTGGCAGCCCTCAGCCGGTTCATCTCAAGACTGGCTGAGCGAGCGCTGCCCTTCTTCAAGATTCTAGGGAAGTCAGGTCCCTTTGTGTGGACCGAGGAAGCGGAAGCGGTGTTCCAGGAGCTCAAGAAGCACCTGACGACACTACCCATCATGGTGGCGCCAGAACCCGACGAACCACTCCTGCTGTACATCACCCCAACAACGGAGGTGGTCAGCATGGTCTTGGTTGCAGAGCGGCCGGAGCTACTGCCGCAGCAAGCACCCGAGGGAGCTCCTGAGGAGGAAGCTGAGCCTCAAGGCCCGGACCCAGCAAAGGATCCCCTCGCTGTGTGCTCCAGTGACCAAGTGGCCTCGAGGTCCTAGCCCCCGGAGGTCCAACTAGATCCTGGGGGCCACATTCCCCAGGATGCAAACGCATTGCAAGGAACCCCAGACCCCCCAGGGAGGGTTCGGACCTCCCAACGGCTAGTCTACTACATCAGTGAGGTCCTCCATGAAGCAAAAAACAAGATATATGGAGGTACAAAAACTGTTGTATGCAGTGCTCATAGCGTCGAGGAAGCTCCGACATTACTTCTAGGCTCACCGGGTTTTAGTGGTCACCTCCTTCCCACTAAACACCGTACTCCACAGCCCCAACTCGACTGGCAACATCGCCAAGTGGGCAGCGGAGCTGGCGGAGTTCGAGCTAGAGTTCTTACCTTGACATGCAGTTAAGAGTCAAGCACTGGCGGAGTTCTTGGCAGAATGGACTCCATCGCCAAGCAAACCAGGGGGCCCGAACAACGGAGAAATGGTGCCCAAGGCCCCAGTTTTCACCGAAACCCCCTGGACGCTCTACTTCGACGGCTCCTCGCGGAAGCAGGGGTCCGGGATCGGGGTCCTGCTCCTCACCCCGACTGGGGAGCAGTTCAAGTACATGGTGCGCCTCGACTTCAAGGCGACTAACAACATGGAAGAATACGAGGCCCTAATCTTTGGGCTAAAAATTGCCCTGACTCTCAATGTCCGTCAGCTTCTGGCTAAAGGTGACTCCCAGCTAATCATCAAGCAAGCCAAAGGGGAGTGCAGCTGCAACGACCCTCAGCTAGCAGCATACTTGCTGCATGTCCAGAAGCTGGAGAAGGACTTTGAAGTCTTGGACCTATGCCATGTACCCCGAGCCGACAACTCAATCGCAGACGACCTGTCAACAAAGGCCTCTACAGGGGCCCCAGTGCCTGAAGGAGCCTTTGCAAGGACGTTTCCGCGACCAACCGCCCGGGTAGCCGAACCGGGCGAAGGGGGCGATCCCAGCACCTCGAAGCTGGCAGTCCCGGCGGCCCTGCTACCATGGAGTCCTCCAAGGATCGTATGCGCCACCGGGGGCTCCGAGCTACCGGGCGCCCAAGATCCAGAGGCTCAAGCAAGTCCCAATGCATGGATCTCGGAGGTCCAGGACTACTTAAATAACAACATCCTTCTCGAAGAACATGCCCTGGCAGAAAGGATAGTCTGCATGGCTAAGAGGTACACGCTGGTGGAAGAGGATCTCTACCGGCGTGGCGCCAACGACATCCTGCTGCGATGCATTACCCGGGAGAAGGGTTACGACTTGCTCGCAGAGATCCATGGAGGCGAGTGTGGGAACCACGCGTCATCCCGCACGCTGGTCAGTAAAGCCTTTCGGCATGGATTTTACTGGCCGACAACACTCCAGGATGCCGTCGAGATGGTCAGGAGATGCAAGGCGTGCCAGTTCCAAGCCAGGCAGATCCACACACTAGCTCAGGCGCTGCAGATGATCCCTCCCTCATGGCCATTCGCTGTATTGGGGTTGGATATCCTGGGACCCTTTCCCAGAGCCGTCGGAGGATTCTGGCACCTCTACGTCGTCGTAGACAAGTTCACCAAGTGGCCAGAAGCCGCCCCAGTTGTCACCATCAACAAGCAGTCAGCAACCAAATTCATCAAGTCGATCGTCTGCCGGTTCGGGGTCCCGAACAGAATCATCACTGATAACGGGACCCAGTTCACAAGTGCAGCGTTCTAGGAATACTGCGAGGACCTTGGGATCCAAGTCTGCTATGCATCTGTTGCTCATCCAGAGAGCAATGGACAGGTCGAGAGGGCCAATGCAGAGATCCTCAAGGGCCTCAAGACTCGCACATTCTCACACCTTGAGAAGCTTGGTGCAAATCGGGTAGATGAGCTTCCGTGTGCGTTGTGGGCTAGCCGGACATCAACCAGCCAGGCTACAGAGGAAACACCTTTCTTCTTGGTGTACAGGGCAGATGCCGTCCTCCCCCCAGAAATTACCAGGGGCTCCCCCCATGTCCGGGTGTACGACGAAGCCACGTAGGACCAGCTCCGGCGTGAAGACGTGGACCTCATCGACGAGGGACGAGTGAGAGCGGCTCTCCGAAATGCACGGTACAGGCAGGCGCTCTGGCGCTACCACCAGAGGACCGTGCGGAGTAGGGAGCTAAAGGTAGACGACCTGATTTTGCGTTGCATACTCTCCCGGGAAGGGGCTAACAAACTCTCCCCCAGATGGGAGGGCCCCTTCTGGGTTCCAGAGGTATGCCGTCCAGGGTGCGTCCGCCTAGCTACGGAGGATGGAGAGCGACTGCCCAACCCATGGAACATCGAGCACCTCTGTAAGTTCTACCCCTAGACCAGTGTTAGGACAATTTTCGTTCATTGTAAAAGGTACATAGTGTCTAGGGACAATACTTAGGGTAACTAAGGCTAGGGAGATGGGGCTCGGAGTGCACATTCCGCTTAGCCTGGTCCAGAACCCTGAGTAGGTGCACTCGACGTCCTTTGTTGCCCGGGTCGGGTCGTTCCCCTTGTAAAGTCTGTCCCATCTTATGGGAAACCGCAATGAAAGAATGTTGTCCTGCCCTATATAGGGTTTGTCATTCAAAAAAATATCTTTAATTTTTTATGATATTGTTGTAAGTTCGCCATAGCTCGTGATCTATCATGGGCGTTGTCATTTTTCCCCTGCTTTAGCAATAGTGGGAGCCTTGCTGTCTGGTTGTAGGTGGGGTTGCTTGAGGTACCTGCAATGTGCCTGGGGCCTCGGATGTTCCCATACTCGGGGGCCTGTGTCTCCAAACGGTCTCCCCTGGGAAAGGCTTACGCCGAGCGGGAGGTCCAGGGGCACAGCCTGCTTAGCCTGGTTCTGTACCCTAAGCCTGTGCGCTCTGCCTCCCCAGCGCTGCAGCTGAGTACTGGGGCCCAGATGGACCACCCTTAGGTAGTATGGATAGCGAGCCCTAGGTGCAGATGCACCGAATACCCAAGCCCCATGAGTCAGCCCAAGATCGTAAGTTAAGTGACACTAAAAAAGAGCAGGGGAGAAATGACCAGCGGACAGAATTACTTCTCCTATTTTTGATCTATACGCAGGTCTTCAAGGAGTTATTCCGACAATAACCGTCAGAGTACCCCCGAAGATGGTGGGCACCATCGGACCAAAGCTCCGGCGGCACCCCAGGGGGCCCGCCGTCGACGTTCCACCGAAGATGGTGGGCACCGCTGGACTGAAGCTCCAGCGGCACCCCCAGGGGGCCCGCCATCGACGTTCCACCGAAGATGGTGGGCACCGCCGGACTGAAGCTCCTCCGGCACCCCCAGGGGGCCCGCCTTCGACGTTCCACCGAAGATGGTGGGCACCGCTGGACTAAAGCTCCAGCGGCACCCTTAGGGGGCCCACCGTCGACATCCCTGCATACTCAGTTACAACAATGCTACCTACGCATCCTAAGCTCTCTCGCAACTGTCCGCCCTAAGTTCTAGGTATTTGACAGGTGTGCCCATAACAACTGGCCACACCTGCCAGGGGGCCACACTCCGGGGGACCGCAGGTCCTGGAAGCTAAGGAACAACAGGCAACTAGAAGATATTGCTGAAAAGTAAAACATGCTAAGTATGAGGGGCACTCCAAGCAGATTTTCCGTTCCAAAATGAAGGTATGTCATCACAAAAAACTACAAAGAAAAACTGAAAGAAACACAAGATACAAGCAGCGCATAGGGAGCCCTCAGCCGCTCCGCTGGAATCTCGAGGTGATGAGCGCCACGGCATCTGAGAGTTCAGATTTGGCGGCCTCCTTCCTCTCGGCAATGGGCCCCTCAAGGACCGGCTGAAGAGGGACATCAGGGTACCAGCTCCAGTAGCAGGACAGAATGTGCGTGGCCACCTCCTTCACCAGCATCTTCCCTTTTGCCTCCAGCTGGTTGTCGATGATGGCCCCCAGTGAACGCATCTTCGAGCTGGTGGAGTCAAGAGCTGGGAACACCTAACTCACCTCCTGCGCTGGTTCCCCCACGCGCACCAGGCTGAAGTCGAGCGGCACTAGAGCTGAGTCGGCGCCGCCCAGGAACTCCCAGACCTTCCGGGCCTCAGCAGAACGCGACGCCCGGAGCTCCTGCACCTCCTGTTGGGCTGCCACCAGCGCCCGGGGGCCGCCGTCCAGGAACCGCTCCTCCTTGGCTGCCAGGACCCTCTCGCGCTCGCTGACCTCCCTCTCATGGCGGCTCAAGTCACCCTCCTTGAGGGTGATGTTGAACTCGCATTCCAGGAGAGCCTGGCACTCAGCGAACTGGGCTTGCTCCACCTCAGCCAGGGCAGCATCCCGACGGTCTAGCTCGGCGGCACGGATTCTCGCCCCTTCCTGCTGGAGGACGAGCCGGCGGGAGGTCGCCTCCACCTCAGCCTGCTTCGCCGCCAACTCCTGCTCCTGTTCGGCAAGAGCAGCCTCCCGGCGAGATAACAACTGCTGAAGCTCCTCGCAGGACTGGAGATGGGAGTTGGCCTCAGCATGGATCGCCGTGGCGTCCGCCTTCATCTTCTGGGTGACGGCATCCAGACGAGCGATAAGCTCGCGCTCCTGGTCGAGGATTTTCATCTCCTCCCGGACGACCGCCTCCCGCTGCGCCACCCGGCTCTTCGCCAACCGTGTCCGGGCTTCCAGGGCCCTCGCCCATCCCCGGAGCCAGTCCTCCTCGTCCTCAAGCCTCCCCCTCTCCCAGTCGTGGGCTACCCAAGCCTGCCGAAAATCGGAGTAGGCTACAGCCATGGCTTCAGACAGGGGGAGGGGCTCCACCGTAGCCGCGGGTCCCTTCCTCCCCACCTCTTCAATATCGTCCTCCATTTGGAGGACCACCGGGAAGACAGGGACCAGAGCTCCCCCAATCGAAGAAGGCGGGGGGGGGGGGGGGGGGGCACCACTGGAAGCAGGCGTGTCGTCTCCAGGGGCCCCCTCCCTAGCAAAGGCCCCAGCACAGCTGCCGACGGCTCCTAAGCCGGCTCCAGGAGCTCCACCCGGGGCGGTGGCGCCAACCGACGTAGCAGTGTCAGTCGGCGCGGTAGCATCGGCTGGTGCGGAGTATCCGGTGTGTAAGACCTATATGTGTTGAATACATTGGCTTGTAGTGAATACACTTCGCTTTGATGATAAAATTTTTAAATATCACCAAAACACCTTTTTATCAAGGTCCGACTCTAGCTCTGAGCTACAGCAAGGTCCAATGTTAGGTCCGGCTTGGTTTGGGTAGCTCCAATTACGTTCGATGCTAGGTCCGACTAGCTTTGGTTAGCTCCGATGAGTTTTGTATTTAGCTCCGACATGTCTTTGATAGCTCCGGCGTGTTTTGCTAAGCTCCGAGTTGATTTTTCTAGCTCTGAATTTTGGGTTTACTAGTTCCGACTAGTTCTGGTTAGCTCCGGTGCTAGGTCCTGCTAGTTTTGTAAGCTCCGGCAGGAGCTTGGTTATACTAGTTCTGGTAAGTTCCGGCGCTAGGTTCTACTAGCTTTTGTTAGCTCCGGCTCAAGGTCCGGGTTGCTCTGGCAAGGTCCGGAACTTGACCGCAGTGCTTCTACTTTTCATTTGCAATGTTTCGTACTTGCTTTAAATTGTTGGAAAGTTTGCTTAGTATTCTTTTACTATGTTTTTGGTGCGTTTTGGATGATATGGCTGATATCGTTTTGCTATGCTTTGCAACATGCTTATGTGAGGCTCTCACGTAAGGTGTTGTGGTCGGAACTAACTTGAGTCAAGTCAAGGACTTGGGCTGTATGGATTCGTTGTTTATTCATGTGCAGGTGTTGCTTGAGTTCAAGTCATGGCTGCTGACGGGATCCATTGGACTAGTCTCAGGGAGGAGATGAGGTTCCAACAACCAAGTTCGGAAGGAACTGTGGTTGAGCTGATCAGGAGGTCGTGCAGGATGATTGAATCAAGGGCGGTGCATATGAAGGTTACTGGACGTTGAAGGAAGGTGTTTGCACGTATGAAAGGAGTACATGGACGTGGCTACATGGTTCCGCGGCGTGATGAAGAGATGTGGACGTAAAGAGTTGGTCGGAAAGGTCCAACCGACTAGGTTATGGACTCAGGCTGCGGCTGAGTCGGGTTTGACTCAAATATGGAAAGATTTGAGTTGGTTATGATAGAATTACGTGTGGGTCACGAATTTGAGTTGTTTAGGAATGTGGGATACGTTCCTAAGGTGTTTGGAAGTCTTAATATTTCTTCTATCTGCGTATAGAAGAATCTTGAGTAGTTATGGAAAGTTACGATTCATGATCTGCGTAGGACTGGAGTCCTAGTTGATATTGGGTTGGCCTAAGGGCTGGTTATATAAGCAAGGGAGCCCAGAGCTCGTGGTGCACGACTTTGGGGCTGTTCCTCTTGTGTTCTATTGAATAAAATTCGTAGTTTGAAGGAACTTTTGTGCCTTGTTCGTCCGACTTGTTCCAAACAAGTTTTACTCGTCGAGTTTCTGGATAGCACTAACTTTCGTCGGTGGTTTTATCACAACTAGAGTTTTACAGATCCAATTGACGTGATTCTATTTGGGTTGTCTTCACAACTTTATTATCTATCATATATCAAAATTTCATGGTCATTGTATTTGTGGTCTATGATCTACACGAGTTTCTTTGCAGCGTTCCAGAACTGTTTTTCCTCGGGTAGGGCAGTTTGACCTGTGTTTGATCTTTCGATCATAGCTTGAGTTTTTCTCAACGGATTTGAGTGATTCCTTTTGTGTTGTCTTCGTGACTTGATTCTCTCTGATATCTATCACTTTTGTCACGGTGAAACACATTTAGATTAGTCTCACCTACGAATTTTTTAAGAGATCATTTTTCTGCCGAAGGAGTTGGGGTTTAGTTGTTTCCGCTGCGTAAGATTTTTAAATCTACCATTCACCCCCCCCCCCCCCCCTCTGGTAGCTTTTCATGTGCTCTTCGATCTTACAATTGGTATCAGAGCTACGGTGCTCTAATCTTTGAGATTTGCACGTGTTTTTGGCTAATCATCATGGAGAAGTACTCCGCCAAACCTTGTGTGTTTGCTGGTATTGATTTCCAGGTTTGGAAGGCACGCATGGAGGCTTTCATCCAGGCACAAGGCTTTGCAATATGGGAGAAGGTATACAAGCCTTACGAAGTGCCATCAAACGATCAAGTTACAGCTACAAATCTGAGAGATGTCGACAACAACAACAAGGCTCGGAACTTGATCATACAAGGATTAACACAAAGCGACTTCGACCGTGTTGCACACCTCCGATCTGCATACGATGTGTGGAAAGCACTTTGTGACTACCACAAAGGATCCATCACGATCAAAGAGGTAAGGCAAGACATGTTCAAGAAAGAATACATGCTCTTCGAGATGCAACCCGGTGAGTCTATTGATGATCTTTTTGCTCGCTTTAATAAAATTCTCAGCAACTTGCGTAGTGTCAATGTTAATTTTTCAGATGCTGAAAATGCTAGGCAATTGTTAAGTGCATTAGATATGTCAATTTGGGAGATGAAAGTCACATCTATTCGTGAATCTACTGTCATGAGTTCTCTTACATTAGATGTACTCTATTCTAAACTAAAAACTTATGAAATTGACATCCTAGCACGTAAGAACCCAACTAAGTCTATTGCATTTGTTTCACAACGTGATATGTCTAGCTCCGACCAATCATCATCTTGCAATACTCTTGCTTTGTTATCCTCACTAACCCTGGAGCAGATCGAAGAATTTCCAGAAGAGGACTTGGCACTCATCTCTACTAGATTCTCAAAAGCATTGCAAAATGTGAGAACTAGAAGTAGAGGAAGCTCGGACCTCAACGCTGTTTTGAATGTGGTAAAATAGGACACTTTCGTACAGAATGCCCTAACCTTTCAGGTCCGACCACCCGGGAAGAAAAAACAAAGCAAGGTCCGGACCTCCTCTGGAAATTCCAACAAGAAGAAGAAAGGTACCATAGGACGCAAGATGATCAACAGTTTCATCACCGCGCTTCAAGAGTTCAGTTCAACTGACATAGACTTTGAAAGTGATGAAGATGATGTTGACCTGGCCAACATATGCTTCATGGCGGGCAAAACAAAATCAAGATCAAGTCAGGAGGATGCAGAACACAACAGTGACGATGATGAGGTATGTTCTACATGTAATGAAATGTGTGATGCTATTTCTCGTGCAACTGTTATTGTCAAGAAAAAGGACAAAAAATTTAGGGATAATGCTACTAAAATTTAATCACTAGAATTCGAAATCAATCGGTTAAAATCTCTAATTCCTAGTGATGATGCATGTCCCTCTTGTGACTTGATCTATGAACAATTGTCCTCCCTAAGAAGTGCACATTCCTCCACACTTGATAAACTTGAGCTTGAAATTGAAAAGAACAAAAAGCTTGCTGCACTTAATATTGGAAACTTAAAATATGCTTCTTGTTCTACAATTGATTTGCATTGTTCTAGTTGTGATGATCTTGATAAAAAACTGCAAGATGCTATGAATGAAATTTCTATATTGAACAATGCTTTACGTTCTCATGAAGTTAAATTTTGTTCCAATTGCAAACTAAAAGGAAAAACTTCATGTGAAAATTGCATTGATCTGTCCAATAAACTTGACAACATGCATAGGACATTAGATCGGTTTTGTAATGGGAATAAGAACCTAAACTTGCTGTTGAATTGTTCCAAGTCTTGCAATGATAAAACTGGTTTAGGTTTTGATTCTCATGCTCATGCTAAGGCACATCCACCTAAAATTGTAAAGTCATTAGGAAGTGGTTTTGTTCAAATAGTTCCTAAACAAAAAGAAGTGGTTTTCAAATCTGCAGAAGTGTTGTCTCATTCGGTATCAAATAAAAATGTTGATTGCTCATCTAGACATGAACACAAAGTTAAATTTCATTGTACCTACTGTGGTAGAGATGGTCATGTCATAAATTTTTGTTATAGACTAGCTAAACAACAGAAAAAGGAAAGGATGATTGCTAGATCTTATAACTTTCATGCAATTAGAAAAACACAACCTGCTTTAATGAGTTAGAAATTTGAAAAGGTAGCTTCCGGAACTTTTGGCAAGAAATCTACAAAGGCAGCTCCGGTAGTTCTGATAGCTCCGAGAGCTCCCGGATCTTCTGTTGTTCCCTCCAAAGCTTTAGTTTTTGCATCCAGACCTTCTGCTTTTACCTCCGGAGCTACTGGTTTTCACTCTAAACAAGTAACAACTTCTAAATCAATTGTTAAGAACAAAAAACCTCAATCTTTGACTCATAAACCTGCTGTTTTGTCTCAGCTTTCGCGTGTTTTTTTCCTACTGCACGTCGCGTGACTCAGTACTGGATTCCTAAATGCCTTTTGACTAACCCCAGTATTGAGTCATCGACGTATTGTGCTTCTATGTAGGTTACACGTTTGAGGAAGGAGAACATTTGGATTGTGGATTCAGGTTGCTCACGCCACATGACCGGTAACAAAGATTGGTTCTCCTCCCTCTCTTTTGTGTCGCGTGTAGAGAATGTTACTTTTGCCAATAATTCTTCAACTCCTATAATTTCTAAGGGTTCGGTTAGAGTAAATGATCACTACACTTTGAAGGATGTGGCACTTGTCAAAAATTTGAAATACAACTTGCTTTCTGTTGCACAATTGCTAGATGAAAATCTAGAAATTATTTTCAATAAAAACTGCTGCAAAGTTGTAGGTTCAAATAGTGAGCTTATTTTTAACATGTCTCGGTTTGGAAGAGTTTTTAAAGCTGATTTTGATATGTCTTCCTCTAAGCATAGGTGTCTAGTTGCTAATGATTCAAAGGACTTATATTTTTGGCATCGTAGACTTGGTCACGTAGGCTTTGATCACCTAACGTGTGTTAGTGCTCTTGATCGCATACGTGGGCTGCCTAAGCTTAAAGGGGACAAAGAAATTGTGTGCTCTTCTTGTAGACATGCTAAGATGGTTGCAGGTTCACATACTCCTCTCACAATGATCATGACAACTGAACCATGTCAACTTTTACATCTTGACACCGTAGGACCTTCACGTGTTCAATCCTTCGGAGGTAAATGGTTTGTTCTTGTTATTGTTGATGATTATTCTAGATACTCTTGGGTTTACTTTATGGCGTCTAAGAATGAAGCTTTTAGTCACTTTAGGACTTTATTTATTAGATTATCAATTGATCACCTAGGATCTTTAAAGGCAATTAGAAGTGATAACGGAACTGAATTTAAAAACCAATCTTTTGATCACTTTTGTGCTGAAAATGGAATAGATCATCAATTTTCTTCACCATATGTACCTCAACAAAACGGTGTTGTATAAAGAAAGAACAAAACCTTAGTTGAGATGGCTAGGACTATGCTTGATGAATATCAAACTCATAGTAAATTTTGGGCTGATGCGTTAGCAACCGCTTGTTATGTCTCAAATCGTGTTTTCTTGCGTGCTAAGCTAGGTAAAACACCATATGAGATCCGGTTTAGACATAGGCCTAGTGTTACACACTTTCGGGTCTTTGGTTGCAAATGATTTGTTAAGAAACATGGTAATCTTGATAAATTTGAACCTAGATCCATTGATAGCATGTTTCTTGGTTATCAATCTCATACTAGAGGCTATCGTGTGCTTTTACTTGACACTAACAAAATTTTGGAGACTTGTAAAGTGTCTTTTGATGAAGCTAGCCCAGGTACTAGCTCTGGTGTTGCAGGACCAGATCTGTATCCTCAGGGGGAGGGTATTTTCGAAGATGAAGAAGAGCCGGTGATACTGCCTGGTAGTTCCGAAGTTGATACGTGTCCAGCTCTGGACATTGAACAAGCTCTGGCTATCACCTATGCTGGTCCTGATCATCCACAAGTCACAAGCTCATCAATCTACGATGAACCTAATGAAGAAGAAGCTTGTGAGACATCTATTCCCCTACGTTTTTACAAAGATCATCCCCCACAACAGATGATTGTAAGCTTGCACGAACGAGTCACACGGTCCAGGTTTTGCGATCCAAACTTTTATGCTCATTCTGCTTTTATTGCTTCTTTTGAACCCAAAGATATATCACACGCACTCACTAATGAATCTTGGATTATTGTCATGCAAGAAGACTTAGAAAATTTTGAAAGAAATAATGTTTGTAAACTTGTACCTCCACCTCAAGGTCACACTTTAATTGGAACTAAATGGGTATATAAAAATAAACAAAGTGAGGATGGGGTTGTGGTTAGGAATAAGGCTAGGTTGGTTTCTCAAGGTTTCACTCAAGTTGAAGGTCTAGATTTTGATGAAACTTTTGCTCCTATCGCTAGATTAGAAGCCATAAGAATTTTGTTAGCTTTTGCAGCATCTAAAGGTTTTAAGCTATTTCAAATGGATGTTAAAAGTGCTTTTCTTAATGGCTACATAGATGAGGAGGTTTATGTCAAACAACCACCAGATTTTGAAAATACAGATTTTTCTAATCATGTTTACAAACTGTCCAAAGCCTTATACGGTCTCAAACAAGCCCCTAGAGCATGGTATGATAGGTTAAAAACATTCTTACTTGAAAAGGGGTTTACCATGGGCAAGATTGATAAAACTCTTTTTGTACTTAAACATGGCAATGACTCATTATTCGTTCAAGTGTATGTGGATGATATTATCTTTGGTTGTGCTTCTCATGATCTTGTGTCCAAGTTTTCAGCAATGATGAGTTCCGAATTTGAAATGAGTATGATCGGTGAACTCACTTACTTTTTAGGGCTGCAAATCAAGCAAACCAAGGAGGGTATCTTTGTGCATCAAACGAAGTATACCAAAGACCTCCTAAGGCGCTTTAACATGGACAAAAGCAAGCCTCTTCGGACACCAATGGGAACAGCAACAACACTTGAACTTGATGAAGATGGTGAACCTGTGGATCAAAAAGAATATAGAAGCATGATTGTATCACTTTTGTACCTCACGATATCAAGACCAGCCATACAATTCAGTGTATGTCTTTGTGCACGGTTTCAAGCTTCCCCACGTGCTTCACATCGTCAAGCCATTAAAAGGATTTTCAGGTACTTACATGAAACTCAAGAATTTGGCATTTTTCTTCCTTCTTCCTCAATCGTTACTTTGAAAGCTTTTTCGGATGCTGATTTTGGGGGTTGTAGGATTGATAGGAAAAGTACTTCTGGTGCTTGTCATTTTCTTGGTAATTCTCTTGTTGTTTGGTCCTCTAGAAAACAAAATTCAGTTGCACAATCCACAGCCGAATCTGAATATGTAGATGTTGCTAGTGCTTGCTCACAAATTCTTTGGATTGTTCAAACACTTAAGGACTATGAGGTTGATCTAGATAGTGTTCCACTATTTTGTGATAACACTAGTGCCATTTGCATTGCTAAAAACCCCGTGCAACATTCTAGAACTAAGCACATTGACATTAGGTATCACTTTCTCAGAGATAATGTTGAAAAAGGAAATATTGTGCTTCACCATGTAGATACCAAACAACAATTGGCTGACATTTTTACAAAACCTTTGGATTTCACTCGTTTTTGTTACATTCGTAGTGAAATAGGGGTTATGCATCATCATGGCTTAAATTGAGGGGGTTTTTTTTTGAAACTTGGGAAGTCTATTTGTGAATCTGAAATTAAAATAATATGAGCATAGTATTTCATACATATATGACTCTGTGATTCCTTTTACATACTAAAAGTTTTTACTACATTACTCGTGTTATACATTTTGTAGTTTTTGCCATGTCTAGTAATTGGAATAATTACTTACACTAAAACTGGTCATGGTCGAACTTTCTTACTGTTTTGAACTTGTTACATGTTCACAAGTGCTTTTAATCATTAAGAATTAATCAAGTAATCAACTCACATGTTAAGTTTTTATGAACAAATATAAATTGAGAAAAGATCAAGAGAATATGCATGCATCGCACTTCTTCTTTTGAGATGGCTTGTCATTGCACTTAGCTATGAACTTGGAAGAAGTTGTGTATGACTAAAACCATGTCCTTAAGCTTCTGATTGTAAAATGACATATGCTTGGCTTGGTTGGTTAGAATAAGGTAGATGCGCATATAATCTCTTGCAAATATCATATGATCTAAATTTATGCTTTGAAAAATAATAAAATGCAGCAACTAGTGTCATGCTTTCAGGTTTTGAAATAGTTAAGTTTGTGAGATCATGACTTACTTAAATTGAAAATTACATTTGATCTCTAGCATGGCTTACACTACTTTATGTATTTCATTGATGTGATAATGTAAGGTACTTGATAGTATGACTTGGATGAGCTTTGTTTATATGTATATGTTATAATATGCTCATAACAACTAAAGGGGGAGAGATAATTTGTTTATATGCTCATGGCTTGCTGAATACATTGTCAAAGGGGGAGAGATAAGCATGAAGAGAAAGAGAATATGTGTATAAGGAGAGATAATAAAGGGGGCATAAGGAGAGATGATAAAGGGGGAGAGATTTTCTTCTTATTTTACTTTTGATTTACAAAAGGGGAGAAATTGCCTTCAAAACTTTTTTTGTGAATAAGCCAATGTTCGGATTTTAAATGGTGTTGCCAATGCATTCATCAAGGGGGAGATTGTAAGACCTATATGTGCTCAATACATTGGCTTGTAGTGAATACACTTGGCTTTGATGATAAAAGTTTTAAATATCACCAAAACACCTTTTTATTAAGGTCAGACTCTAGCTCTAAGCTACAGCAAGGTCCGACGTTAGGTCCGGCTTGGTTTGGGTAGCTCCGGTTACGTTCGATGCTAGGTCCGACTAGCTTTGGTCAGCTCCGATGAGTTTTGTCTTTAGATCCGACATGTCTTTGATAGCTCCGACGTGTTTTTGCTAAGCTCCGGGTTGATTTTTCTAGCTCTGGCTTTTGGGTTTAATAGTTCCGACTAGTTCTAGTTAGCTCCGGCGCTAGGTCCTGCTAGTTTTGTAAGCTCCGGCGGGAGCTTGGTTATACTAGTTCTGTTAAGTTCTGGCGCTAGGTTCTACTAGCTTTTGTTAGCTCCGGCTCAAGGTCCGGGTTGCTCTGGCAAGGTCCGGAACTTGACCGCAGTGCTTCTACTTTTCATTTGCAATGTTTCGTACTTGCTTTAAATTGTTGGAAAGTTTGCTTAGTATTCTTTTACTAAGTTTTTGGTGCGTTTTGGATGATATGGCTGATATCGTTTTGCTATGCTTTGCAACATGCTTATGTGAGGCTCTCACGTAAGGTGTTGTGGTCGGAACTAACTTGAGTCAAGTCAAGGACTTGGGCTCGTATGGATTGGTTGTTTATTCATGTGCAGGTGTTGCTTGAGTTCAAGTAATGGCTGGTGACGGGATCCATTGGACTAGTCTCAGGGAGGAGATGAGGTTCCAACAACCAAGTTCAGAAGGAATTGTGGTTGAGCTGATCAGGAGGTCGCGCAGGATGATTGAATCAAGGGCGGTGCATATGAAGGTTACTGGACATCGAAGGAAGGTGTTTGCACGTATGAAAGGAGTGCATGGACGTTGCTACATGGTTCCGAGGCGTGATGAAGAGATGTGGACGTAAAGAGTTGGTCGGAAAGGTCCAACCGACTAGGTTATGGAATCAGGCTGCGGCTGAGTCGGGTTTGACTCAAATATGGAAAGATTTGAGTTGGTTATGATAGAATTTCATGTGGGTCACGAATTTGAGTTGTTTAGGAATGTGGGATACGTTCCTAAGGTGTTTGGAAGTCTTAATATTGCTTCTATCTGCGTATAAAAGAATCTTGAGCAGTTATGGAAAGTTACGATTCATGATCTGAGTAGGACTGGAGTCCTAGTTGATATTGGGTTGGCCTAAGGGCTGGTTATATAAGCAAGGGAGCCCAGAGCTCGTGGTGCACGACTTTGGGGCTGTTCCTCTTGTGTTCTATTGAATAAAATTCGTAGTTTGAAGGAACTTTTGTGCCTTGTTCGTCCGACTTTTTCCAGACAAGTTTTACTCGTCGAGTTTCTGGACAGCACTACCTTTCGTTGGTGGTTTTATCATAACTCGAGTTTTACAGATCCAATTGACGTGATTCTATTTGGGTTGTCTTCACAACTTGATTATCTATCATATATCAAAATTTCATGGTCATTGTATTTCTGGTCTATGATCTACACGAGTTTCTTTGCAGCGTTCCAGAACTGTTTTTCCTCGGGTAGGGCAGTTTGACCTGTGTTTGATCTTTCGATCATAGCTTGAGTTTTTCTCGACGGATTTGAGTGATTCCTTTTGTGTTGTCTTCGTGACTTGATTCTCTCTGATATCTATCACTTTTGTCATGGTGAAACACATTTAGATTAGTCTCACCTACGATTTTTTTAAGAGATCATTTTTCTGCCGAAGGAGTTGGGGTTTAATTGTTTCCGCTGCGTAAGATTTTTAAATCTACCATTCACCCCCCTCCCCCTATGGTAGCTTTTCACATGCTCTTTGATCTTACACGGTGGATGCGGAGTCATTGGCGGGCGTGGCACCAGTTGCCGGCGCGCGCTGCGGACCCTCAGCAGCTGCTGTAAGGGCTTCGGGCACGAAGGCCCGGGGCACCTCGGCGGCAACAGCCCGGTGCGCCCGAGCAGGGTACGAGGCTGCAGAGGAGCCCCGTGAGCCGGCTGGAGCAGCATGCCCACCAGCAAAAGGGCGCCCGGGCAGAGAAGGAGTAGCTGCGGTTGCGCTGAAATCAGACAAACCTGAATCATAAGGATATTACAGGGTAAGCACACATCAAAGAACATCCAAGATGAAATTTATGCATACTTACCGGGAGACGTTGACGCTCCACCGCTTCCCGAAAGGGTTGGGGGGGGGGGGGTCCGGACCCCCCAAACTCGCGGCCAGGGCCGCTGCGTGTGCTGGGGGCCCCTGAGATGGAGGAGTCGGCGGCATCCCTGAAGTCTGGCGCTCCTCCGAATAGTGAGGGAATGCTTGGGTCCCATCGGCATTGAGGATCCTCCCCTTCTTGCGCGTCGAGGACTCGAGCGGCAAAGTGGCGCCACCGGCACCCCCTGACGTCGGGTGCAGCAGGACTCCAACATCCTGACAAGGAACGGAGGGGGTTGACGGCGGCGACCGGGCGTGCTTCTTGGGGGGGCGGGTCCGACACCGACACTGGTACTTTTACTTTCCCCTTGTCAGCAGAGGTGCCAATGCCTCCCCGCTGACGGAGCTGGAGCCCGCATGAGGGGTCATCGCTTGGGGGATCTTTGTTGCTTGAGGGATCTCTGCCTCCCTCAGCGTCGTCGGCTATGTTGACCCCCTCAACATCGTCGGCAATGACGACCCCCTGGAACGGGTCTCCAATCTGGCGCTGCGCCAGCCCAGACTCGTCGAGCGTGGACATCGCCTTCAGCAGCCGCCTCTTCAGCTCGGAGTCTGAGCACAGGGGGCGGCAGGCCGCCGGAAGGGCCAGTCCCTCAGTGGAAATGTCGTTGGGGCAGACCCGGACCAGCATATCGTGCATCAGCCGCTCATCCGGGTTGGAGTTGGGGCCGGTCTCGAGTCGGGTGCAGTCCATTGGGCCGGTGTACATCCATGCCGGGCGGACGCGGTGCTGGAGCAGAGCCATGCGCCAGGACATGAAGTCCCTCAACACCATCGCAGATGTCAGCCCGTGGCCCGCCAGCATCTGGATCCTCTCCAACACCGGGTTAAACGCCTTCTCCAGCTCTGGGCGCTCCTCCCAGAATGACCGTTCGGAGTAGGGGCTCCCTGTGGGGAGGCACATCCGGTCGTGAGCCTCGACCTTGACGATCATCCAATCTTCGTGCCATTGCTCCCATCGTGCAGAGCAGAAGGAAGCAATGTACCTAGAGGGGACCTTGGTTCGGCGCTGGAAGTAGTAGGCGCCGAGCTGATCCTTCGAGCTTTTGCCGGTGGCCCTCAGTACAAAGAAGTACCTGAAGAGCTTCACCGACGGCATCACCCCCACGAACATCTCGCTGAGGTGAGCAAAGACCGCCAGCAAGGCGATTGAGTTCAGCGGGAGGTGGTGGAGTTGGAGGCCGAAGGTCTCTAGAAGCATTACCAGGAAGGCAGATGTTGGTGGAACGAAGCCGGCCAGCACGTACGACGAGAATAGCACCATTTCCCCGTCGGTGAGGTTCAGTGGGAGCTCCCCGCGATGGAGCCACTTCTCCCGTTCAGGGGCTTGCCAGCCGAGAAGCCGGTGCACGGGGGCCAGATCGACAGACCTGGACAGCCGAGACCTGGGCAGGATGCTCGCCATGAGGTTGAAGGAGGAGGCTCCAGAAGGGGAGATCGGCTGCTAGAGCGCAAGAACTGGGCTTGGGGCAAGAGGCACGAGCGCAAGGATGCAGAAGCGGAAGAAAGGAATCTTAGGGGGAAAGGTCTCTTTTTATTCACCTCTGCAAGCCAACAGACGCGGCATGTGAATCGCCACAGCCTTGGTAGAAGAGCAACAGACCCGCATTGGCAATGACATGAGGGCCCGGGTCGCTCGACAAAGAAGACGAGCCGGGTGGCCAACTGTGCGGGAGGTAACTCGGCGGTTTCTGAAAAGGCAAAAGCAGCGGAAGTGCAGGAGTCACCTTGGGAACCGCCGCAGTTAAATCACGGTTGAAAGCAGAAGTCATGTCGCGCGGCGCACGTCCCGCGCCTCCGCTTACTAGAGGGAGACGCGTCGCCACGATGACAGGGACATGCCGCCCGGGGAACTGCCCCGAATTGGAATCGAAAGAGTTGCGCAGGAAGATAAGGAAGAAGACCCCACCTGCGGTATCGACGACTCTCCCGAGGTGGGCTCGGGAGCCACTGTCGGTACCCCAAAGACCGGGTACCCCCGCGCACAAGGAGAAAACGGCTAAGGACTCGACCTCTACTTGGAGGCAGAGTCCGAGGCTGCCACGTCGTGGAGGTAAGGACCAGATCCTACCTCCCCGTTGGGGCGGGCTCTCGGGCTGCCACGTGGCCAGTAGGACCGGACGCTCGCCTCCCCGCCGAGGCGGGCTCCAGGGCTGCCACGTGGCCGGCAGAACCGGACCCTCGCCTCCCCGCCGAGGCGGGCTCCGGGGCTGCCACGTGGCCGGCAGAACCGGACCCTCGCCTCCCTGCTGAGGCGGGCTCTGGGGCTGTCACGTAGCCATTGGAACCCCCGGGACCAGGCCCGTCTCCCCGCAGGGAAGGGCTCCGGAACTACCACGTGGCCCACAGGGCTGAGCCTCCGCCCTTCCGCGGAGGTGGGCTCCGAAGGCGCCATATGGCTTGTACAGCCAGGCGCTCGACTCCCCGCAGAGGCAGGTTCCGGTGCGACCACGTGGCGGACGGCTAACTAGATGCGGTAGGAGGCCGCAGTAAAGGAAAGAGTGCGCTGCTCAGACAGGCATTAAGTACGTGCGCCTTCCCTAGGCGAAGCGGAGTCGCGCATGCGAAAGTCAAGGCTCCAGTGTCCTGTCTTGTCCAAGTAGTCGGTACAGACCCACTGCGCAAGACGGACGAGTGAGCCGCAGGTACAAGACGGGCGGGACATGCCCTGCCATCATCAACAACTATGTGTAGACCTAGCGCACGACGCGGCGGGACGGCACATTGAAGCCCCTGACAAAGGGAAGTAGATAGCATTTAATCCTAGATATTGTATAGGATTTGGCTCTCCCCGGGACCACCTGTCAGGCCCCGGGGCCCACCTTGTGACTGCAGAGTCTTTGGACTATAAAAAGACTCAGCAGGCGACCTTCACAAGGGATCGGAACTCATACACGCTCAAGCAAGGCAATACACAAACACTCCCGTGGACGTAGGGTGTTACACTCCGGCGGCCCGAACCACGTAAACTCTCTGTGTTCATCATCTCACTGTGCTCAATCTCCTGGGACTAGCCCCCGTGAATCCAAAGAACCTCCGCGGGCTGCTCTCTAAGCAGGTCCGGGGGAAGTGTCGTTTACGACCTTTGACAGCAACCTAGGCATATCTATACATGTCTAGAAAGGTTAAAGAGTCCTCTATCAATTTCCTATTCAGCGCTAAGGCTAAAACTCGCAATAACCAGGTCTAAATCGAAGTATCATTTAAGGTGTCGAAACAGTCCATAATCTGAACAGGGGTGTATTCAGATGCTGTTTTGGATTGTAATTTCTAGTAGACTTGTCGAAAGACTTCATAATTTTCATTTATGGAATCCTGAGGAGGTGTGTAACAAGTTTGCAATATTTTGTTTCTGCAAATACTAATATTTCTCTATTGAAAATTGTGGACAAAATCAGCAACATACAAAGGAAGCTCTGCCGAATTTCAGTTAAAATCTGGGAACTTGGTCAAAATTCGAAATTTCATATATCCTCAACCAGAAGTGCTATTAGGGCAAGTAAATACTCTTTAGAAATATTTGGAAGTTCTCTACAAGTTTTCTATTCAACTCAAGACCAGAATCGTTTTCTAAGTCGGTGAAATTTGGAGATTTGCAGAAACTGTCCGGAATCAACCAAACTGGACAGCAATCTGTACAGTTCTGAATTTGAACCATAACTCGCAGACCTTACATCCAATAGGGTCACACGAGTAACAGTTGGAAATTTTAGTGAGTCAGCTACAATTTTTGTAATTGGCTCCAGATCTGAATCGGTCTTCTACCTCTCCCAAATTGAGTTTGAATACAGGGTGGTCAGTCTGAACTGAACCCCCATTTCTTCTGAATACTGAATTTTTAACAAACTTCAAAAATTGATATCTTTTGAACCAGGACTGATATGCATACAAATAAATACATCTGGAAAGATTATTACATTGGATACAACTTTGTCAATAAGAATATTTCCAGATTTCTAATAGAACAGACTGAAAACTTTAGATCAAAACTGCTACTTTTTAAGCAGGTTCTGCTGGAAGTGCAGAAAATTCTGCTAACTTTAAAATAGCATAACTTGCAAACCAGAGATGATCTAGACGCAAAACAATATATTTTGGAAAGGTCTTGAAGGGTCCTTTAACTTGTTATTCACCTCAAGATCTTATTTTGCCCTTAACTGGATCAAAATCGAGTTTGCGTCCAGACTGGTCATTTGTCACTATAGCCTGACCAGTTTGAACCTGTTGGTTTTTGTTAGGCATTCGGTTCTCGATTTCAACTCGAGGAGTGTCGTAAACCAACCAAGAGTTAGAAATCAACTAATTACCAAGTTGAATAGAGTGTTTAACTCATTTGAAGCCTTTTCCCTTGGATAGACATACTAGTATTTGATTTATGTGACTTGCCACATCACATCTTGTGATGTTGAACGCAAGTCGCAATTACTCGAGTTGCATCTCGTCTTCCCATGAGGATTGTTTGAAGTACGCTTCGACATCTTGGTTCAAAACTTTAAGGGAGAAGGTGAGCACTCAAGTAATAGTGGTGTTCAACCATCAACCTTGGTTACAACGGGTTGTGTCAACGACAAAGCAAACAAGTGAGTTTGCATCTTCAAGAGGATCCAACCTCCACCACCAGATTGAGTTACTCTAAGAAGCGTGTGACTTCAACTCCACTAAAGTGATAGAGAAGGATATCCGTTCCTCCTGTTTGATCAAAGAGAAGGTTAAATGAACTAACACTGTAGATGTGTCTAGTGATCCCAACCAGGTGTCTAGGGATAACCTTCGCCACAAGTTAGTTGTTTTCTTCTCATGAAGATACTCCTCAAGTCAACTGGTAACTCTAAGACCTAGTTGAAGATACAATCAAGTGGAGTAGTACATGAACAAGCTTTCAAAAGGTTGAGGTAACGTGGTATGTTTCCCACATTCCTTGTCAATCGTTCTGTTATGAATTCCTTAACTACGGTCGAGTCATGAAAAGAACACTACTCATTGAGTGTCTTTCATGACCACGGTATCCAAGCCTTGCAAATCATGAGTTAGTTCTTGAGTTGTGTGTGTGGTTTATTTAGTCTTGCTCAAACTATAAAAGCTACTGCACCATACATATGCACCATTTGCACCATACCATGTGCATATTCATTGCACCATACAACATATGATGCATCATGAAGCATCATTATCAATGAAACACCAATGATAGAATGCATGGTAATACTAAAATTTAGAGCAAGATGTTGTACCCCATTCAAACTATTCTAAGGTGTCTAATGACTACGATCATTTCACCATCTTCATTTGACTTCTTACATTGTTGATCTCCTTTTCATTGAGTAATATTTGGGAAACCGATTACTCAACCTCACTTGCAACTAAACAGACACTTGAACTTCCATCCTTGACTTGTTTATGTTCAAGTACCTTGATTGTTGCAACTATACTGTTCGTCATCGAGTGGTCATCAGTTCGATGATCAACTTTGTAAAAATCCATAAATTCTCCTTACTCGCGAGGATACCGTTCGATTATCAACCTCGTGAAACTCTTTGGGTCCATCTAAGATCTTGCATTGTTATATGGTAACCTTGCTACGCTCATTACCTTGTAGTTACCATATGATTGAGTTCTTTGCTATGTTGAAAACATATGAGGATGTTGAATCCTTAAATCCTCATATGCCACCGCGAAGAGTCCTCGTCTTCTACTTTTATTAATTGAAGATGTTCATATACCCAAAAACCTTGCAGTCGCCATATCTTCAGTATTCCTACTGTTTTGATCACGTAAGAGTCTTGAGTGTGTTGCTACTCTTATGCTACAGCTACAGGATCCTATGGTTGGCTAAACATCAAACGAGGTTAATGATTGTTGTTTAACCTCGTAAACCATCTTAACTCATGTCAAGGGAAATACCACATCAAGTTATAAGGACCTATGCAAAACCAAGCAAGCAACCAAGAATCAATGCAAAGATAGTTTCAAACTATCATGGTGACCTAGAGAAGCAAAGAACAAGTCCTGATTATTCCAGTCAGGACTAGGACAGGACAAGATGTCATGTTAGTGTAAGAGTACAACAATAAAGGGTCAGTAACAGACGTGAAAGTTTTACGATGTGATATTGTCATGTCGAGCATCCTATCAAGGTTAACAAACTAAAGATTGGAATCACCTGAAGCAAACTTTAGAATTTCTTATGATGCTTGAAGATAATCACTATTTCGTAGAACCCAAGTCTTTAAGGGCATTGTCATTTTCCTTAGTCAATGACCCTCTTTTACGGATTGTCCCCTCATCGTTTCTGTTATTCTACTTGTTAGAATCTCGGAACGAGATTCCTTTAAGGGAGAAGGATTGTAAAAGCCCGCTTTTCGGAAGAACAAAAATGCAAAAATGCGAACTTAAAATTTTTGAAAGTGGACATGGAAATCCAAACTCACATAAACCATATGAGTTAACCAATGTTCACTAAAAATAGGAACTTGTTAAAAATTTTCATATAGAACATGGTTGCTAATGTATATTAGAACTTAAGGTGTAAAATCCTTAATTTCCAAGTATTCACATTTTCAGTGAAAATTAAAGGAGGAAAAGAAAACAAAATAGAGAGAAAGAAAAAAGAATTATTCCAGGCCTAAAATGGGACATTCAAAATCAAATTAAGCTACTGTTCAAACTAGGTTCACATGAAGATTTATGCTGCTCAATAGATGGAGATTGCTAGGTCAAATTAATATGCAGTACCAAATATATATTCAAATTAATACAAATTGAATATGCTACTGTACATTTGGCCCTATCAAAAATATTCAAATCTAAGGCTGTAAATTTTTCCATGACCTTCTAATATTCTAAATAGACTCTCGGCAAGGTTTCAAGATTTTTGAAGCAAGTCTCGATTAACTTGGACAGGCACTGAGAGTTTAATTCAACGTCGACTCAAAAGGTTGACGTGTACTTAACTTTGTCGAAATGAAGTCCCAATTTTTCTAGATGCCCCTCAAGGTTCCAAAAGGCTAAATTCAAAGTTTCAAGATTTTTGAGCCTCATATACTAATTATTCACCTGAGCAAATTAAATACCATTTGAATTCAAATTTGAAATTAAATTTGGCTCAAACTTTGTTGAAACTAAAATTTGATTTCACATTTGGATTCCCCACATTTTTCTTAGACCTCACACCAAATTTGGAAATTTTTGAACAAAGTTTGAGGAGAAATTAAAAGTAGCAGAGAGGATAGGGATGAAAATCAAAGTAGCGCCCACATGGAAGCCACACAAATGCAGTTACCGACTCCTCTGATTGCTGTGAGCCTGGCACCATGATACATGCAGCCAGCACATGCAAATTTTTCCTCCAGCATGGCTTGATCTTTACCTCAAGTAGTCCAAGCCTATCCATTCTACTCTCTCTCTCTTCCTCTGTGCTTTCCCTCTGAGTTCCCTCTCTCTCTATTTCTCCCTGGACTGCAGAGCAAACGTTCATCTGCTCTCTGTTCTCTTAGCCTGTGCAGGACCTTCCTACTTGTTCCAGGTTCGTACACCTCGATTCCTTCTTCGTTTGCTCATGTGGCCAGCACGAAAATGAAGCACAAGATTGCTAGCTACCCTCTGGTGCAACCGGTTCATCGATTAATCGCCGTTTGGTGTTGTATTTTGCAGTGTTTCCGGAGCTTGCGGTGCAGGCTTCAAACTGCCGCGTCTACTCCATCGTGGACAGGTCGATACACTCCCGTTCTCAACTACTCTCCAAAGAAAAAAGGTGCACCATACCATATAGAGTCTACCCACAAATTTTCAGCCCAGGACTTAGCTCCTAGCTCCCTTTTTTCAAGTTTTACCGGAGCTAGTTCATAACTAGGTCACTAGGTCGTCTGTTTAATTTCTTTTCTACGTGCAACCATTTTCCAATTCGTTCATGTGGATGTTGTGCACCACCTCATGGAGCACACTTCTGCCAAGTTTCAGTAGCAGCCATCGAGTAACGGTCGAGTTCCACGAGTTTTCCCCACAGCCTACAAAAATGGCGTGGTTCACCGTCGAGATCCTATTTCAAGCCATTTCCTCCACAATTTTAGTACTCTATCATGTTCCTTCAACACCTAGGATACTTCTAGACATCATTATGCATCAGTTTAAGGCTGGGGTGGACCTTCTTGACATGGCTGCCGAGCTCACCGCCGCTGCCGCCGTTGCTGGCACCATTTTGGTGACATTGGCACCGGGAAACCATGTCCACTGCGTGTTCCAAGATACAGGAAACATCTTTTATTTTGGGGTCATGGTCGTTTGATGCTTATAGGAGCGGGAACACCGAATGCCATTCGTGTGGTATCTGTGCACTGGGCGCGAACTGAAGGGCGCAGCTGGAGGTTGAAGAAGGTGCTGACAGTGGGCCCCACTGTCAGCCATTGAACCATTTTTTCATTTCCAGAAAATTGTGCAAACTTCAAAAATGCATATATTTTTATAGACTGCTCCAAAAATCTTCAAACAAATTTTGTTTGAAAACTCTTGTGCTCTAGTTTCTGTCAATACCAATTAGGATCTATGAAATTCATTTTGCAATTCTGTAGAAAGCCATCTTTCCAGATACAAATGTATTTTTCCCAGATAAACTTTCCACTGGAAAATCCCTAAAATTCACATAAAATACTCTTTCCTGTTCTTGGTTGCCAGAAAAAGTTTGGGAGCCATTGAACCTGTATAACCTAGTCAAATTCCAAATTCCTTTCTGCTGTTTAAATATAAAACAGAACTGGACCAGAAAATATATTCGCACTTCTAAATTCAGTTTCTCCTAGAAGACTTGCTCTAAAAATCTCAAGTAAAACCTGTATAACCCTTACACTCTGAACTTTCAGGTTGTACAGTTAGTTTTGTATGAAAGCCTGTATAACCCTCTGTATAATTCAATTGTCTTTTTTTTTGAAAAAGGAAGGCAGGAGGACTGCCTTTGTATTAAGCAGGGGTTACAACCTAAGGGTACAGGAGCTAATAGATTACATTAAGCAAAGAGAAGCAATCTGAGGATACAACATCCAGCGGGTAACATACCACAAAATGCATTTTAAAGGACATAACACTACTAGTGTGGACAGAAGGTGGCTATTGAATGGGATCGGATTTCCTCCAATGCCAGCTGAGTAACTTGTTGATATGGTAGTTCTTTTTGTTGAAAAATACGCCTGTTACGTTCCTTCCATATCTGCCACCAAAAATAAAATAAATATCCCAGTGTTTTGATCCTTTGAGTCTTGGGACAAGAATCTACAATATTTTGCACCCATCCTGCTGCGCCGGTAGAAGATGCATGTGAAAACGCAGTCGGGATTTGTAGCAGTTGAGCCAAAGCATGCCATGAGGCTTCAGTGAACCTGCATTGGGCCAACAGATGATTTGTGGATTCCGGGAATTCATTACAAAGTGTGCAGGTTACTTGATGAGGCCATTGTTTTTTTCGTAGGGTTATCAGCTGTGAGCGCCTTGTTGAGCATTACAAGCCATGCAAAGAATCGACACTGTGGTTGGGTTTTCGCAGCCCAAAGTGATGGTGCCTAGCTGGATGAGGCTCCTCCAGTGAATTGAACCTCATAAGCCGAGGCTGTCGTGTATTTTCCGTTTGGGGTCCAGCGCCAAATTATGGTGGCAGTCTCGTCTGTTAAGGTGACCTCCCTTAGTGCTTGAAATAGAAGGACAAATTTCTCCATTAGCTCTTCATTCCCCAAGGATTTAATGTTCTTAATCCAATTAAAGTTTGACAATTCCTTGTCCACAGTTCGTTTCTTGAGTCGTGTCTGCAAAAACAGGTTAGGAGCCAGATTTTTCGGAGCTTGGCCATTAAGCCAACGTCCTTCCCAGAACGGGGTATTCTTGCCATTGCCGACCGAAATAATGGTGTAAGCAAAGAAAAGTTGTCTGTTAATGTGATCGTGATACTTGAACATCGTCTTCCATGGTCTAGCTTTCTGATCCCAACAAAACCAGAGCCATCTAAGTCGCAGAGCTCGTCCAAATCTGTCAAGATCCTTGATTCCAAGACCTCCTAATTTTTTTGGTCGCGTGCATTGCCTCCACTTTACCAGACATCTCCCACCATAAACCTTATCTGGATCTTCACCTTTCCATAAGAAGCTCCTTCTAATTTTATCAATTTGCTGAACAGCCCATGTAGGAAGATGAAAAACAGTCATAAAATAGGTCGGTTTAGCTGTTAGAACTGACCTGATTAAGGTTTCTCTTCCTGAATATGAGAGCATGTTCTTCTTCCACCCTGCTAGTTTGGTAGCAACCCCCTGGATAATAGGTTGTATAGAGGTTTTTGGCAGTTTTTTGTAGTGCAATGGCAGCCCCAAATAAGTACATGGGAAGGTGCCCAGCTGGTGTTCTGGTCCCAAAACTGAGCTCAAAACCGTATCTTGACAGCAAATGGGAAAGAACTCAGTTTTTTCCAGGTTGGTGATGAGGCCGGACGCTTGCCCAAAGATGTGTAGAATAAACTTTGTGGTCATAAGATCCTGGGGGGAGGGCCGAATGAAAATGGCTGCATCATCCGCATATAGCGATACACGGAGTTGTGCTCCAAGTTATGGTATAGGAGATAAGAGCCCCTTCTGTTGAGCCACTTGGAATAATTTGATCAAAGGCTCCATAGCAAGTAGAAAATCATTGGAGAGAGAGGGTCACCTTGTATAACTCCTCTCGCATGAGCAATTCTTGCACCCGGTGAACCGTTTAGCAAAAAACATGAGGAGGTTGTTCCCCAAAGTGCAGCAACACATTCAATCCATTTGCTTCCAAAGCCTAGGTGCCTCATGACATCAAGCATATATGGCCAGTTAACTGTATCAAATGCCTTGGATATGTCTAATTTGATAAATAAGGTTGGAGATCTCTTTTTGTGGAGATGACGCACTGTATGTTGGATGAACAAGAAATTATCATGTATGCATCTCCTTTTAATGAATGCATTCTGGTGCATGGAGATTATATTGTCGAGTTCTGGGGCAAGTCTGTTGGCGAGCACTTTAGAAATTATTTTGGCAAAAATATGGATTAGAATAATAGGCCTATAGTCTGTAATCTTCCTTGGTTCTATCTTCTTAGGAATGAGGACCACAAACGCAGAGTTCAAATTCTCAAGCCCTTGCTGGTTGGCTTGACAAAATTGGTTTACTGCTGCAAGAAAGTCGGATTTAATAATGTCCCAGCATGTGGAAAGAAAGAGACCGGAAAACCCATCTGGACCTGGCGCTTTACATTTCGGCATCTCTTTTACTACTTTCTATACTTCTTCCTCTGAAATTTGCCTCCCCAAATGTTGCAGGTCTCTCTGGTGCCAACCCAACCGTGTGAAATCCAGAGCAAAATTCCTGGGATGGTGTGTCCCCAAGTGCTCTTTAAAGTGCTCAAATATTATCTTATGTTTCTCTGAATGCAGGAAGGTTGTTGTGTTGTCTTTCTCCAGGGATTGGATGAAGTTTGATTTTCTTCTCGATTTTGCAATAGTATGAAAAAATTGTGTGTCAGCATCTCCTTCCCGGATCCATGTTAAACGCAACCTTTGTATAGCACGTGATTTTTCAATTGTTGCAAGTCCTAAGATTCAGCGCTTAAGAAGTGCCCTAACCTCCCTTTCCTGATCTGATAGAGGTCGCGATTCCATGGCTTCATCCAGACGCAATATGACTTCCCTGCATAGTATCATTGCCAACTTGCCTTGTGGAATATGAAGGTGGGACCATTTACGTAGGGCCTTGGCAGTTCTGTTTAGCTTGATGTGCAGCTTGAGCATGACATTAAGATGTGATGGCACATGTCGAAGCCATGCCTGTTGCACGCAGTCTAGAAATTCCGGCATTTTTGGCCAATGAGCCTCGAAACGAAACAACCAGCTTTCGTAATTATTTTCAAACGGACTCAATAATAACGGACAATGATCAGATGCTGAAGAAGATAATGCATGGAGGACAGGGGTGCAAAATGTTTCCCAATGGGGAGTGATAAACGCTCGGTCAATTCTTGTCATTGTTGGTTGTTGTTGCTCATTTGACCAGGTAAATCGGCGCCCGATTAGGTGTACCTCTTTGACTTCAATATGGTTTAGGGTTCTGCCAAACCTGGTCATCATGCGTCTGTTGAGTCGCCCATTACTCTTGTCCTCATCTCAGTAGATCAAGTTGAAATCCCCTAATATCAACCATGCCGGGAGTGCTGTCTGTTTCAATTGCCTAAGTTCAGCAAGGAACAATCTTTTCTCTCCTTCGTCTTGTGGGCCATAAACTCCTGTTATCATGGAAGGCTCCACTGATCTATTATTAACAATGGTTGCTGAGACCGAGTATTGGCCGACCGTAAAATTAGTAAGCTTCATGTGGGTATTAGTGCAGGCAAGGAGAATTCCACCTCGAGTTCCATCAGAGGGGAGGTAACCAAAGTTATCTGCATGGGTCGGCCCTAAGATTTCATGCATAACTTGGGGGGTTATTAACACCAATTTCGTTTCCTGCAGGCAAACTATTTCTGACCGATGTATTTGGATATGCTGCTTCACCTCAGCTCGTTTAGCACCATTATTTAGTCCTCTAACGTTCCAAGACATAAGTGAGTAAGATGTAATCATATCATTCATCGAGAAAGGACATCACAACTGAAATGAAGTAAGGTGCTGCCAGCTGAACATCTTCCATCCTCCAACATAATGCAACAATTAGTAAGACACAGGGGAAAGCACACGTTACAACTCGAAACTGACAAAGGGTCCATAGACCTAAGAGGGGATGTCCCTGGAGCAGGTGAGAATACCCATTCTGCAGACAAAAGGAGGGACACTGAAAACTAGCAACTAATTTATATGGTTTTGCAGAGCCTAGACACACGTCCTGCGATACGAATAGACAGCAAAATAGGCGAGAACAAAAAGCTATCATCGCAGGATATTGACAACATAGGAGCACGAGCATCATTAGTTCGTACCAGCCTCCACCCTAGACATTTTTGTGTCCTTCTTCTCGCGGATCTTGCGTTTCTTCTTGCTTTCCAGCACTGCAGTTAAAGCAGTAATAGCTTCCAGGGCTGAGGGGGAGAGAGGCTTTTTGTATTTCTTTAAGTATTTCTTCAGGGCTGCATCATCCATGGGTTGATCAGGTTTAAGAAGACCCCATTTCCTAGCTAATACCTCCTGCGCCATTTTAACTGCTGGCTTACGGTTCTTCATTCTATCTTTGAGTCTTGGACTATATCTCTGCGGAACATCTACCTTGCTGCACTATTTCTGTAAGCCTTTCTGGGGACTGTCTGCCTTGCTGTTCAGTTTCTGTGGATTTTCCGGGGGGTCATCTTTATTGCTTGGAGGAACTGGGAGAAGGGCGGGCTGGACCAGATGTACAACCTCCTCTGCAAATTCTACAAGCTTGTCAATGGGGATGCTGACCTCTGTAGCCTGCATTCTTTGTTTCCATACACAATCAGGAGATTTAGTTTCTGTGTTTATTTCAAGAGATTTAGTTTCTGTGTTTAATTCAGGAGGGTCTCTAGCCTCCACACCTTCAACTCATTATTTGGCTCATGATCCATACCCTGGGACACTACATTGTTATCAGACATCATTGCGGAATGCCCCTGCTCACTATCAAAGAGAATACCAGAAACCACTGGCTGAAGATTCGGATCCTTACACAACACTTGGACTTTATCCGAGGTCTGTATGATTATGGCATCAGAATGACGGCTGCGCTCTGTCTCTAAATGAATGGCATTATTTTTACCGACATCTCCAGAGTCCATTGTGGGCCACAGTCCAGGTTGAGGAATAATTATTATTGCGTCTGAAGCAGCAGAACCTCTTGTTTCCACTTCGTCGCAATCATCTGCATCCACTTGATTAGTCATAACCATATCTGGTAGAATTGCTTCCACTGTATTTGTAGCTCCTGTAATTTCTTGACTGGCTGTATCATACACCTTGGTCTTGACAGCAGTAGCGACAGTCGGCTTAGCCTTCCAAAGTTTCCAAAGTGCTCTACGATCTTCAAACTGAAGGTCTTTCCTAGCAGGAGGGGGAGAGACAGCATGCACTCTTCAACGGGAACTTTCTACCTGCTCCCATCTATCATGTCGGGATCTTTCAGCCGATCTTCCTCGCTCGTATCCCCGATTACCAACCCATCGCGCCACCCGAGCAATCAAATGGCGAGGCCTTGAGCTGCGATCAGGACCCTCATAATCATCATCATCTTTCGGGCGTCGATGGAACGATGCAGGGTGACAGTCTCGAGACGGAGGGATCAGCACCTCCTCTGGGAGATCACCATCCATCCTCCCGTATTGCCACTTGAACTCTCTGAGCGGCCTTTTCCCTTCAGCTAGTAGTTCGTTTGGGGGTAATGATAATCAATGTGGATGAAAATTCTATATGTGTGTCCCCTCTGCAGACTTCTTGGTCTGGTAAACTGGATATATTGCTCCGGTCCCTGCTGGTCCATACGTTGTGTGAGGGTGAGGTACACTACCTGAGGAATCCTATTGGGGTCATGACAAAAAGCCCAGCAAACAAAGGCTCGCATGTCCTCTTGCTGTCTGGATTCAGTAGCCACATGATGTATAGCACAGGAGTCCCCGAGTAATTTTGCTGCAATGTTCTCATTCCAAGCGTGGTACGGGATTCCTTCTAGACAGATTTTGATGTGGAAGGGAATGATACATATCTCTCCGTGAACCTCAACATCCCATTGATGAAACCTGAAAGCAAATGGCCCTTCACAGATTCGTCTCCTTGCATAAGCAATATCCCTAAGAGTTTTATTAGTAAACAGTATAAAGAAAGGTTCAGGAGCACTGCGAAAAATATGGAATTCATTTTCTCTTAGCTGTAAGTGACGAATGAGAGCCTCCTTGAGTTCCTCTCGGGAGCTGACGCCAAGGGCTCCCTCTTCAGTAACTAGCAGCGCTCTATTAGTCAGCCGCTGCAGTTCCTGCACCATCCCTTTCGACAGAACCTCCATCTTCTCAGAGTATCTCGGATGAAGTCGCGGGTTGCCTGGATACGCAATACCATTGCCATGCACCAGAGAATCCTGGGGCTCCACTGGCATCAGGGGACCACTTTCCCGACGATGGGAATCTAGTGAGTTTCCTCGAAACGATCGTCGCTGATCCATCTCGTGAGGGAGAGCTATCTGGGAATTGTTGTGATGGAGAGGATATGAGAGGTCTGGGTTGGAAGGTACAGGCATACTTTGTCTAGTGGGTGAAGGGGTATATAAATAACCGGTGTCCTT
Source organism: Tuctoria greenei (assembly GCA_036927565.1). Classification (NCBI taxonomy): domain Eukaryota; kingdom Viridiplantae; phylum Streptophyta; class Magnoliopsida; order Poales; family Poaceae; genus Tuctoria; species Tuctoria greenei. The sequence continues at coordinate 115,473,096 of JAYESD010000011.1, read as the reverse complement.
AGTCTCCCGCCTGCTGTAATAATATTTACTTGGGCACCGAGAAGATATATGGCCACTGGTCATGCAACGCCAGCATTTCTTGGGTTCCCTGCATTGAGATTTGATATGATCTAAAGCTAAATAATTATAACAGCGACTCTTCATATTTCTTTTAAAGAATTGACTGTTCGCGTGGCGCGCCGTTGAGGAGGGGAAGTTGATTTGGTCTTTGCGCCACCAGTGTTTGCCTTTAACGCGCTGCCATTCATTGGTTGAATCTACCGATGTCTTCACGGTTAGCTGAGCTGGCTCACCATTAATTCTTTCAGACGGAATCTCAAGTGGGGGATACGCAGTAATTGCATGACTCCTCTGCTTCACTGCACTTTTACGCTCCTGTTTATTTCTGGTGATATCTGCTTGGCAGCCCAAACGCTGTTCCAGCCCACGCTGAGCGATGGATCCTGTTTGACTATCTTCACTGAGTAAACGGCATGGTTCATCATCTTTCCGGAAATTGGCCACGGCGAGCTGTGGATTGAACTGAACTCGACAGGATCTATCAAGAGTGGAACCGGCCAACTGTTTGCTCCTAGTATATGAGGAACCATCTAACCAAGTGCATGTGTTACCAAATCGGACCGCTTCTGCGAAGGATTTAGGGGACTTACCAGAGCCTAACGAGGAATTTACCACTGCCTTGCGCCCCGTCATCGTCATTGGATGGAACGGTTGATATGCTGAGGCGTGGTTGAATTCTTCCGGCTTCGATATATTTCCTGAGGTTGCAATGTTGCAGAACTGAGGGTGCTTCACTCGAATGTCCTTTGCTGTATCTTCCGTCATCGCGCTGGGACAATGACCCAAGCAGGCACTAGGAACTAGAGACGCCCTCGAGTAGGCCAACTGGGGGGAATCAGCCTTGGTAATCTTCGTTGCATTTACAGAGAATGGCGATTGCAGGGGGGTGCAATTGGATTGGAACTGGGTTGGGGCGAAGGGGGTAGAGCTCTGATGGAGACTGGCCTGGGCTTTTCCGAGGGGAGAAAGATCACTCGACGACAGCACCGAGGCGAGGCGGTTGTCCAGTAGCAGTGGAGTGGACGCCGGGGACGGTATGTCGGCCGGCGAGGGGTTGATGGCCGTCGGGGGTTGGGGGTCGCCCGGCACAGGGCTCTCTCGCTCACGGGCGCTCATCTCGCTCTCCCAGTGCTGCTGGGCGCTCATCTCGCTCTCTAGTACTCTAAGATCATGGACTGTTATTCTAAGATAGATTGATTCAATTGTCTTTTCCCTTCATTGAATTATTACAGATGTTCAGTTGCTTTGTTATGTTCCAAATTTGTACTGAACATTCCTTTAGTCATATCCTAGCTCCTGTAAAAGTTTCAGATTTATTAGATCTAATCTGCTGGCACAAATTCAGTTTCTATCTGAATGTTTATTAAAAGACTAAATTCAGTTATAAAATAATTCCAGAAATTCCTAGCAACTTGCAAATTCAATATCTCCTTCAAAAATGCTTAGAAATTTATTAAACAAATTTTGCTAAAACCGGGTCAACCCCTTCTATCATGATCATCAACTGGTAGCTATGTTAAAGCTACAATTTTCCCTCTAAAATTCTGGGAAGGTTATTGCTTCCATAATTTTAGAGACAACAAACTTCCTTGATCATCTCCTGTTCTTTGCAAGAGTCTTCTCTATAGTCTCTAGTATCTACCATAAAAGTTCCAAAGCCAATTAACCTAATTATCTTATTTTCATCCTAGGATATTCGCACCACCTCAAGCATTTTAATTAATTTCAAAGTCATTCATACCTAGTATATGCACATCGTGTAGTAGCTGAAATCGAGGAGAAGCCGGAAGCTTTGGAAGTCCAGCTGCTAGAAACTAACATAGGCTCAGACTCGTATTCAGGCAAGCCCCGATTTGCATTTAAGTTCCTTACAATGTCTTTGCAATTTTCATTCACCTTACGTCTTCAGATATTTGTGCATTACGTTTAAGGTGTTTGACATCCACTTGCATGACCCACAAATCTCATGGAGTATTGGGTAGGTCTACAGCCCGATGAGTAGAAACTGCCATGCTTATGTTCATAGGAATCCGATAGAAGTCGAGTAGTTGAAATCTACTCGCGAGATAGAATTTTACCACACGAGATGAATTGGATGAAAAAATGGTTTTTGAATATGAAATTGAGACCGAGCAGCGGGTAGGATGCAGCGAGATGTGGTCTCACGTGCGTAGCCCTGCTTGTGTCGATTGAGGACCGATTCGTGTGCGGCCCCGCTCGACAAGCTTGAATTGTACCGGTAACATACTGGAGAAATGGGCTCCAGCAAACTGACGTAGCTTGATACTGGTTTGTCGAGGCATACCGCCGTTTTATAGGTGTTGGTTGAGGGCAGCAAGGTGTAAATCAGCTGGTGGGCACGTCAGAGTATGCCCCATGCAGTGACCTCCTGCTCGTGACGGATCGACCGGTTCGACATTCGAGTGTTTGGTGAAAGGTGGCCATATACGAATAGTACTGAAGTGTTATGTAGGTACTACTGTAAGTACTCGCTGGCGCTTCTGAAAGTGCGTATGTGTCATGTTGACTGGGTGTGTCCTGATTGCAATCACCGTCCCTCGCGGTAATAGAGTACCACTTGTTCACTGTGTCGTGACGTAGTAAATACTAAAGAAGTCAGGAGAATACGATGTATTGAATTACAATTGCTTTGCAACCTTGTATGGCTTAGAGATAGTACAATTAAAAATTTACAGTTCCCCATACTTTACCTGTAATAGCATTATGCGCTTTGTGCATGTCATATCATCGGCAAAGTGTTTCTTGTTTGATTATGGAATCTATGATGTGCCATGCCTGAAGAATGTCATGTGCTACTTAAAACATGATTATAAGGATCCACTTGTAGGCGTGTCCTTTATGCTATTCCTTACCTATGCTTAGTATTCAACCTTGCATATGTTTAGTGAGACGGGTTAGTCTTGCTGAGCCTTATGATCACGTTTGCGCTTTAACGATTTTTGCAGGTATTAGATTTATTTCTGCTGTTCAGGTTGTACATGAGACCTCGAAGTGTCGAGATGAATCTCATATGAACCACACCGCTGCTGAATGTTCTTCGTGTTGCTAGTGAGAAGCGTCCTCGGGCATGGATGTCTTCTCTCCTACTTGGTTAAATGAGAGTATGAGTATGTATTTTCCGCTACGTGTGTACCTTTGTTGTACACTGTTTTATAAACTCTAATTATATTATGAAATAAGAACTTTGCTTGTTTTGCATTCTTTTCGTGTGTGCTGTGATTTGTCGCATCGCACGACACCACCCAATGAGATCTTTGGACGTCGGGATTCTGGTCCCCACAATTGTCCTTTCTTCGATCATGTGGTTGGTGCATCCACTATCTAGCACATATTTTGATCCACCGGAGGAATATTCCTACAAAATAGAATTATGTCTTGGTTTTAGGTACCCAGGCTTGCTTGGGTCCTTTGAGGCTAGTTACAAGTGATTTTGGCACCCACACACAGGAATTAGGATTCTTGTGGTGTGGCCCGACTTATTTAGCATAAACACGACCAAATTTGTTCCTTATGAGAACATATGATGCATCGAAGGTATGAAACAAGGTTTGTTGTCATGTTCCGATGAGTTCTCTCTAACAAATGCAATTTGTCCTATATCATTCTTGTGAACATTAGTAAATTGTTTTTTACCTCTAGTATACCCAAGACCATCTTTGATATTAGGAGGTCATGTTATCATATATGCACTACGTGCATATTTGATCCTTTCTTATCAAAGATGCCACTTTGTAAAGGATGCTTAACTTGTGGCACATTGGTCTCATTCTTCAAATTGGTATCCAAGTTGGCACGTGAGCAAGTTTTAATAGGTGTAGACTTGACATTTTGAGAAGATGAGCTTTTGGAGGAGGAAGAGTCAGTTTGCTTGAGTGACTCAACTTGTACCTCAAGAATCTTGTTAACTTTAGACAAGTTAGCAAGTTCATCTTTGATCGCAACATGTGATTCATCTAGCTTTGAGCAAGTTTCCTTACTCAAGGCTAGCTCAAGCTCAAGTGTCTTGCTTATGTCCTTTTCAAGCTCAAGAAGCTTCTCAACCTCAATATATTTCTTTCTTTCAAGAATGAGCATATCGTCTTGATGGTTGACAAGCTCCTTCTTCTCAAAAATGTCATCGGACAACAATTTCATTTTTATTAAAAAAATTTTACTTAATCCTTTTAACATATATCATTGTCACTAGCACTATCAAAATCATCAATAGAGGAATGCAAAGAGGAGGGTTTAGATTTGACATTTTTCTTGCCCTCGGCCATGAGGCAGGTGTGATTGGAGTCCTTCCATCCTCCCACGTTTGGGAAGAGTGTGGACCTCACCGTGGGCTTCTTGATGGCAATTGTTGCTATCTCTTCTTCATCTTTAGAATAGGACTTGTTGTTTGACTCCCACTCCTCGACGATGTGCGCTTGGTGTGCTTGCTTCTTTTTTTTTGAACATTTTCTTTTCTTGTGGCTTTGATTCTTTCTTTTTTTTTCTTATTATCTTCATATTGGCAATCGACCATGAAGTGACCATATTCGCCATAGTTGTAGCAAGTACACCAAGCTTTGGATTATCCCTTGTCTTTATTTGAGTTATCACCTTTGCTTCTTCTCATCATGTGCTTGAACTTTTTTATGAAGAGCACCATCTCTTCATCATCTATATCGGTGCTTACATCACCACTATACTCTTCTTCATTGGTCTCACGAGCTCCTTTTCCCTTGGGCTTGCATTTTGCCATGAGGGCAATGTCCTTCTTCTTGAATGAAGTAAGCTCCACAAGATCTTTCACATATTGAGCCTCCTTTTCCATCATCGCATGGTTTATAATTTTTCCTAAAACCTCGTTGAGGGTCATTTTGTGGAATCCTGGGCTTTCTCTTATCAGTGAGCACAAAGTGACATTGCATGGCATGAACGCCCTTACATCCTCTTGACAACCTCATGATCAGTACATTTCTTGCTTCCATAGGCACAAATCTTGTTGATAAGTGTCTTCATTCGGTTGCACATTTCTTGAGGAGTTTCACCATCCTCGATGGAAAATCTCCGCAATTCTCCCTCAAGCATTTGGATCTTCGCTTCACGGACGACACGATTTCCTTTGCATGCAGTCTTGAGAGTGCCCCATATATCCTTGACAATTTCCCGTCCATCCAACTTATTGAACTCCTCTTGACTTAAGGATGAAGTGATCACCACAACGGCTTGTGCATTGCAATGAATTGCTCGTTCTTGCTCTGAGGTGAGTTCTTCATCAATGTCCGGATATCTAGACCTGTACACACTATATGCCAAAGACTTAGATTAAGTGATATAAGATGCATTTTCATTTTGTATTTCCACATAGTGTAGTCACTTTCATCGAAGTGAGGAGGCTTTCCCAAAGGAATAGAAAAATAATGATTATTATCGTTGATCCACTCATAATTAAAAGGATACCGGGAGTACTCTTGATGACTACCCCTTTTGGCTTCATGTCTTCCTTCTTGCCTTTTTGGCTCAAGAGCTTCTTCCTTAGAAGTGTCTTGCGCTGGCGCACTTCATCATCATCGTGCTTGTACTCCTTGAGAACATTAAACACTTCTGCTTCTGAAGATTCTGCGTCGGTGTTCTTTTGCGGAATTTCATTTTCCTTCTCGTTTGCCATTTGTCTCTCTTGGCGATTAGTCTCTTGATGGAAAAAACCCGCCTTGATACCAATTGAATGTGGCCTGGAGGGGGTGAATAGACGTTGAAACCTTTCCTACAACACTTAGCAAAACAATCAAATACAAGGTTGGACTAGCCCGATGTTAGGTGCGGACTAGTCTGGTGTTAATGCAACACCAACAAATACTCTACTCTTTTTGGTATTTCACGAATATGTAATGCAGTGGAGTATGTAAATCAACCAAAGAGTAATAAGCAAGTACGTCGGATGACCAAGTTCCATGAGAATAACAACTTTAATTGCTAAGTTGGAGATTTGATTGAGTGCCTCTTTAAGCTCATTTTCAGGTTTAGAACAAGATTAGCACATTTGCAAGTTTTAGTTTATGACTCCATATTTGATGAGGATGAGCTCTTTGAGGAGGAGGATGAGATACTTGACTTGAGAGTGTCGAATTGTGCTTCATGATTCTTGTGAGTTTTGGTCAAACTCACAAGTTCATCTTGGAGCACTACATTTGTACTCTTGAGACTAATATAAATATTCTTTCTCTTGGCAAGTTCAAGCTCAAGTTCCCTACTCTCCCTCTTAATCTCAAGGAGCTTCTCAATCTCAAGATTTCCTTGCTTCTCAAAGACAATAAGCAATTCCTCTTGTACCTTGAGAAGCTTCTTCTTATCAAATATTTCATCAGATAGCCTTTTCATTTTAGCAATAACATTCTTATTTAAGCCTTTAAACATGAGTTCATTTTTGCTGAGGCTATTAAAATCATCATCATCAATGGAATTCAAAGGAGGAGGTTTATATTTGACCTTCCGCTTCCCTTCTTTGGCCATGAGGCAAGTGTGGCTTGAAGTCTTCCAATCTCCCTTGTTGGACAAGAGTGTTCTTTATGGTTGGCTTCTTGATGGCGATGATTGCCATCTCTTCTTCAGCTTCGGAGGAGGGCTCATCGTTGGAGTCCCACACCTTGCCGATGTGGTCTTGCCCATGTGTCTTTTTTTCCTTAAAGATTTTCTTTTCTTGTGTTTCCTGTCTTCCTTCTTCTTCTTGTCATCTTTTTCTCTTGCGGGCAATTGACAATGAAATGCTTGTACTCGCCACAATTGTAGCACACCTACTTGGTTCTTGACTTGATCTTCTCCTTGCCCTTGCTCCAATACCTGATGCTTCTTCTTCTTTTCCCCATTCTCTTGAATCTCTTGATGAGGAAGGACATCTATTCATCATTCATGTCCGTGCTTTCATCAACACCATCTTCATCTTCACTTGGTGTTTGCACTTCTTTGCCTTGGACTTGGATGAGGCTTTGAGAGCTATGTGCTTCTTCCTTGATGAAGTGACCTTGGTGAGGTCTTTGACATGTCGGGCTTCCATCTCCATCATCCCATGGTTGATAATTTTTCCTAGAACCTCATTTGGAGTCATCCGGTGGAAGTTGGAACTCTCCCAGATCAAGGTGCAAAGGGTGACATTGTGAGGTATGAATGCCCTTATCAACCTCTTCACCACTTCATGGTTCGTCCATTTCTTGCATCAGTACACTCGGCTCTTGTTGATGAGGGTCTTGAGCCGGTTGTACATCTCTTGTGGTGTCGCACCATCTTCCATAGGGAAACATCCAAGCTCTCTCACGATCATCTCAATCTTGGCCTCTCACACGGATCGATTACCCTCATGTCCGATCTTGAGAGTATTCCAAATCTCCTCGGCGAGCTCAAATCCATCCACCTTGTTGAACTCTTCTTGGCTCAATGATGAGTTGAGCACGACCGCCGCTGTAGCATTGCGATGAATTTGTTGCTCTTGTTCTTGTATGAGCTCATTATCATCCTCAAGGATATCTATACCCATGCAAACAACATGCCAAAGACTTGGTTTGAGGGAGATTAGATGCAAATTCATATTGTGTTTCCACATGGCGTAGTTAGTTCCATCAAAGTGAGGCGGTTTGCCCAAAGGAAAGGAAAAATAGCTAGAATGGGAATTTAAGCACTCGTAATTAAAAGGATATCAAGGGTAGTCTGCTTGACTACTCTTAAGCCTCATGTCCTTGTCTTCTCTTTTCTTCCTCTTGCCTACCGCTTTCTTCTTCTTGAGGAGCTCCATGAGACGGATCACCCCTTCATCCTCATCCGCACTTGAGACGTCAAATGGTGGTGGTGGTTGTTGGCTTCCACCTATCTTGGGAGGAGGTAGATCCGATCCTTGATCTTCCTTGGAGGTGTTGTTGAGTGTATTCGACATTGCCCCCATACTAGCTCTGAGCGGTTAAGCCCTTGACGGAGAACTCTGCTCTGATACCAATTGAAAGTTGCTTAGAGGGGGGGTGAATAGGCAAATATGAAAACTTAAACTTAATTTAAATTTGTCCTGATCCCAAAACTTTGATACGACTAAGCCTGCATTATACATATCTGATATGACTCGGACAAGTCTGACAGAAAGTCGGACAGGTTTGACTTTCTGCACGGGACAAGCAAAAGGAAGGATTTTTCTCTACCCTATTGATGTCAAAATATACCTAACGGTTCTAGTAGAAATATGGATTACAAAATATGAAATACGAGATGCTAGAACAAGTAGATAACAAAGAGACGCCTAGATTAGCACTAGAGAAGTAAATACGATGCAGAAATGAGAAGTGAGACAATAGACACGAGATTTTTCATCAAGGTTCAGTTCCATGAAGGAACCAAGGTCCCTGGGGAGTAGTCCACACATGATCGGGTCTTCACTGGCCCTTCCCTAACCTACAGACAACAAAGGTCATGTCATGGTTTTCCACTATCTCTAGAAGGGTAAATAAAAACATCTCGAAACAAGAAGTCACAAGCGAAATCAATAGGGCAATGCATAACCGTCTAGGGTATGAACCCAAGAGTAACAAAAATGAAAAACTCATGCAAACTCTGCGAATCAAATCAAAGCTCAACCCTAAAGCCCCTTTCACTCAAATCTCGCAAACACTCCTTCACTCTTCCCAAAACTCAATGGTTTTGGCTCTAGAAGGTGAAGAACAAATTTTATAGGTATCTTGAGGGTTTCTTAAGCGCATGTGTGTTGTGAATGGTTAGGTGAAGCTAAAAAAGGACTTGGTCCCCTACTTATAGCCCAACAGTAATTTTGACCATTACCAACGGCCCCCTGGAACAAGTTCAAAAATATCTCGGACATGTCTGAGGCAATGGACCCACTAAAAGTACGACCAAGTACTTCAATTTGAATGAGTGCGCAAAAGCCTCTTCGGGCATGTTCGACAAGCTTCGGACAAGTTCGAGCTCCAAGATGGGGTTTTTCTCAGACTTTTCCGGCTTCACACCCTCGGACAAAGAATGCATCGGAAAAGTCCGACACACCTTGGACATGTCCAATTCCTTTCAGAGAGAACTTGGACATGTCTGGCCTAACTCGGACATTTCCGAGTGTTAGAGGAACTCAGTATTTTTTTAAGTCCTGGTAGGTCGGACAAGTTCGACCTACTTCGGATAAGTTTGAAAACTTGCAAAGGGTTTTTGAACATGTCTGACCCATCTCGAACATATCTGAGTGCCAGACAAAGTTAGATATTTTTCTTCTAAGTCCAAGTAGGTTAGACAATTACAACCTACTTCGAACAAGTCGGGAAACTTGCAGGGGGTTTCTAGATATGTCTGAGCCCATGGCTCTGACAAGTCTGAACCAACACTGTAAACCACTTCTAAAAAACATTTACGAGTTGTGTTCGAGCTTCCATTTGATTCCCTAAGTTTAAAATAGTCATGTCCCTCTTGATAGTACGATGTTTCCTATGACTCAAGAATGTGAGATCTAGGTGTTGAATACATTGGCAATTATGTTAAAAGTTAGGCTTTACATGCAAAGTTTCGGATATACATGAGAAACCCACTTAGCACTGTCTGAAATTTATCACGCACGTGAGGTACACGTGTTTTGCATTTCAAAATGTCTGAACTTTTCCCTGTACAATGCATAACGGCTGCTTTGGATTGTCCGATCTTTCTCATGCTGAAATATTTGTGTGGTTGTTATGTTTTCACTTGCAATGTCTCGAACCTTCTTTTTGGGTGATTGGGAAGTTTTCTTAGTATTCTTTTTAAAGTTTTTGATGTGTTATGGCTGATTACGGTGGACATTATCTTGCTATGTTTGCAACATGCTTATGTGAGGTTGTCGGTACCCTGCGTACCGGGTACCCCTTGGTACTGTAAACAAAGTCATGGAGTTCCTATATCTAGGTGGTAGACGTTCGAATGAGATACGCGTCCGACAGTATCAGATCTACCTCCCTCCATAGGGTGGCTCCGGTGTTGCCATGTGTCCAGAAGAGTCGGACATGCCTCCCTCGTTTGGGTCGCTATAGTGCTACCATGTGTCCTGCAGAGCCGGACCTATCTCCCTCCTGAGGGAAGCTCCGGCACTGCTACGTGTCCACTAGCACCGGACCTACCCCCCAATAGAGGGAAGCTCCTAATCTTTCACGTGTCATGTGCCCGGACCTAAGTCTGCAACAGTATGACGGCAGGATCTCCAACGGCGCAGACATTCAAGGGCTATCAATTAGCCGTTACTAGAATTGGTTAACGCGTCATTAATGCTATATTAATGATGCACGATCAGAGGACTATCAAGACTGGTAAAGCTACTGTTAAGACACGTTATCATGCTATTAACTACCCTTAACACTATAGATTGTGTATAGAGCAGTGATTACAGCCAGAGCCACCTGTCGGGCCAGGCACACACTGTAACAGCCAGTCCTTGGCATATAAAAGGGTTGCGCTGCACGTTAGAGAGGACGACTGATCTCAGACACATCCAAGCTCATACACACTCAAGCTCATAAAATTAACACACACCCTATGGAGTAGGGTATTACGCCCAGACGGCCCGAACCATATAAAAGTCTCTGTGTTCACCTCTTGTTCCCTATCTTGATTAGCACCCCATTCAAATATGAACCTCCGCAGATTACTTATTAGGAGTGCTGAGAGAAGTGTCCTAGTCCACACTTCGACATTTGGCGTGCCAAGTAGGGGGAGCATTCAAGATTTCAAGATGATGAAATCCGCTGCCGCTACATCCAACATACCAGCTGTGCAACCCGTTGGGGAAAATCCCTCGAAGGTGCAGCAGCCGCCCAATGTTGTCGTTCCGGCGGGCGCGGCACCACCACCACCTGCTCCATCAGCCAACGCTGGATACCAAGATGGTGAATTTGCATCGATCACTGCATCAACAAATAACCCAGATAATGCGCTAAACGCAACACGAACTCTACTCCAGCGTCTTCCAGCGCTGGGAGCTCCTCCCGCCGTGCTAGAATAGTGGCACGCTGATGTGGAGCATTTGGTTGCAGCTGTAGCCAGTGCGATCAGCAACCAAGGTCTGCCCCATGCAGGACAGACACCTTCTCAAAACAGGACCTTGTCTGGTAGACTTGGTCCTCAAGCGTCGCAGCTCAGGAGACGCGCACGCTCCCAGCAAGTGACGTCACTATCCTTCGGGGCTCGTTGTACTCACACATCGATGAGGCTCCCGACTCAGGACCTCTGGTCAGAGCTCGACTGTCGTTACATGAGGCAGGATGGCCGTGTTAACATCGAGCGTGCTCGTGAGAGGCGAATTGCTCGAGAAAACCCTTCTCCTCTCGGAGTGGGGGTGTAACACCCTCATTTTCATCCATCATGCATTGCATACATTTTTATACATGTTTAACTCAAAGCAACATAAAAACAAACAAGTTTAAAATGAATTAGAAGCCAAGTAGCATATAAAAACTTGTATATAAAAGGGAACTTGTCTGGTGTGCCCGAATCGAATTCAATTTTTCCTCCATGATATGTTATTGGGTATTAGACTTAATTGGGTTCAAGAACATCGTGTCCAACCCCTATGGAGACCATGTGGGACCCCACCCCAGCCTCCACGACCTTAAACTCGAGATCCATTAAACCCTACCACCTCCACCTCTATATAAACACCCCAACACCCCACCTTTCATCCCTTTGTCACAATTGAAGAAACCTCTAACCCTAGTTCGTGGGAGCCGCATCAAAACAAGGTCACCACAGCTAGGAGAAGAGAAGGAGGAAGGAGAAGGATCAAGCAAGATCGATCTTTGTCAACTCATCGACATCATCGCCAATTTTTTGTCAATTCTTTGTCTCCTTCGATCTTGATGTCAAATTTTCGAATCCTTGACCCTTGAACCCTAGGACTCACAGTAATTATCTTAGACGCATCTTTTCTAAGTAAATTATGGTTCTATATTAACTAAAATCATGTTCTAATTGAAAACTTGCCAAAAACCCTAGCCAACGGACTTGTCTGTTCCCTGTGCGGACTGGTCCGATTTTCTCTCTGTACCAGAACGGACTTGTCCGGTCCCTGTGCGGACTAGTTTGGCTTTCCTGTTCTGAATATTCCTGGAACTTCCTTAACAATCTCCAAAATGACTTGGAACTTGTTCTAACATGTAATACTTAATTGTGAATAGTTAGTAAGCTATCATATCAACCTAATAACATGCGTTACCACATAATTTCATTAATCATGCATATCATGACATATTGAGTAAAATATGAGCATTTATTGATTATAATATTTGTTCTGTATGTTTATTGCGCGGAATAGAAGGTGTTGCTCTAGAGGGTGCTGTAGAGGAACTCCAACACCAGAACTTTGAGGCTTTCGACCCTAATCAGTCTCAGGAGCAAAGCAAGTGTCCTTAAACATTTTGATCTTGTTTTTAAATATTTTGTTTGCAAAACTGCATGCTTGTGTCAATTAGATGGGAAAGCTAAGATAGGTGTTTACTAGACTTGTTTGACCATCCTTCTCGCTTGGAATATATTGTAGAGAGTCAGAAAGGGTATTTTACCTTTTTGTTTTGCTCTAATTAATTGGGGTAAGAAAACAAACAAATGGCTTAATTATGAATTTATGGATGATATGAATTAATGAACATGGTTATATGATAATATGGGACTTGGGAGATCTAAGCAAGCATGGTTTGTGGAATGGGATGGATGATATGGTGGTTTGCTTGCCTTGGATCTTTGGACCGGTTCATGCGATAATAAGCTAGGACAATAGTGCCACCACAAGACCAAATATGGGTGTGGCTTAGCCAATTAACTAGGTGTATTGCTAGCATTGTTTGAATCATTTGGGGGAGCGGGGAATGAGAGTGAGTTGGGTTTGCAATAGTGGTGAGACTGCGCAGAGATCCAAACAGTAAAAGAGAGGGCCCTTGGTTGGATGTGCTCAGTTGGATGCATCACCACCGGTGAAACCTCAGTGGGTCTAAATATGCTGGTAATCCTTTTGTAAAGGCTATTTTTGATCTCTTGGCCATACACCTAAGGAAGTGTAATTGGCATAAGGGAGGTTCCTTTAGTTGCCGACGGGTGACGAAATCACAAACTTGTGGGTAAAGTGGTACAACCTCTGCAGAGTGTTAAAAACTATCAAGATAGCCATGCTCCCGAATATGAGCACCTGGACAACTTCCATGATTAAAGTGGATCTTGGAAATTGGTATGATTATGGATTGGATGGTGATAAATGGATATGTTTAATGATGATGGTAAGAATACGATATATGGATGGATAATGAATGATGGATATGAAAAATATTGTGTTATTTGGGGTATGTTGGGATGAATTTCACATAAACATCGTAAGATGCTTTTCATATGTTTTAATTGTACTTTTAGCAAATGGCCATTATTTATTATCAATTCCCTGTTTAAGCTACATGTCATTATTTCCCACACTTGCTGAGTACGACATGTGATCACCCTTGCTATTCCCCCACCAACAGTTTCAGGTGATGTTTCGGAGTACCCTGAGGATAATGCGGAGTACTAGGCTGTGTGCTGCCGTCCACTTGCCTGTGGTGTTGCTTGGAGCCGCGCTATATTCTCTTTGCTTAGTTTGCTCATTTTAGATTATTTCCACTGCAGTTATAGTTCAATAATGATCATTAGAGTTTGTAAATTTAGGATTATTTGAATATTGTAATAAAAGTACTTGCTTAATTGAATTGTGTTGTGGCAATTTTCTGTATATCATTTATGAAGCACTCGTGTATGTGTGATCAACATCCTGGGCACACATATGCGTCACACTTAGTTCATTTTTGGTACCGGGTGTCACAATTTGGTACCAGAGACACAGGTTGACCGTAGGACGCAACCTAGATAGAATGGACACTTCAGAGCACATAGGAACACTCAGGGATCATTTTTGTTTCGCGGTGTGTTGATTGTTATGTAATGCTTGCTTGTGTGCTTTGTAGGGGATTGTAGGATGCTTTAGCGCTTGCCACATCCATATAGGCTTTTATAGGTAGTTGCTTAGTTTCATACTCCTTGATGCATATAGTTGGGAATTTTTTCTATCTCTCTTTTATATCTTGCTCAACCTCTACTTCGATGGAAGATGGACACAACTAGAAGATTCACTATCTCAAACGAAGCTGTACTGTATGAAAGATGAGAACTAAGATAATATGTCCAAAAGTAAGTCTTAAAATAAGGGGGTAGAATTCCTCGCTAACCTCATGATTTGGATTCACAAGGATTGGACAGACGGGATGTTCCTTGCTTGGGAGTTGACCGACGAGGACATCGGTGTTCTAAGGGGGGTGGATTGGCTAAAGAAGCATGATGGAGTAATTCAGTGAGCCATCAGGAATGGTGCAATTGACAAATGATAAGGGAGTCAAACTTGAAATTAATTTGTCATAGTAAACATCGAAGGGCATAATGCAACATATTTAGCAACATACTCAGCAACGTGTTCAACAATGTGTTTAAGAAGTTGCATTATGTGTTGTGTGCCAACGAGTCAAAGTTGAACATCAAAGGCCAGCTGACTTATTGCAGCCATTGAAGATTCCGAAGTGGAAGTGGGAAGAAATTAGTATGGACTTCATAGTTGGATTACCTCGAACGCAGTCCAGCTATGACTCAATATGGGTTATTGTGGATCGGTTGACCAAATCAACTCATTTCATCCATGTTAAGACCAGTTATACCGCTGCACACTTAGTTGAGTTGTACATGGAGAAAATTGTATGCCGACATGGAGTATCCAAGAAATGAGGTCCAAATACTTGGTTCATGCAGACCTGATGCGTTACAAGAGGCTGAAAGGCAAGTTCAGACAATCCGAGAAAATTTGAGGGCTGCATATTCGAGACAAAAGGGCTATGCGGATAATTGGCGAAGAAACATGGCCTTTGAAGTGGGAGACTTTGTATACCTCAAAGTGTCACCTATGCAAGGTCATAAGCGGTTTAATGTCAAAGGAAAGTTGGCACCTCACTATATTGGACCATTCAATATTTTGGGCAAACGTAGAGAAGTGGCAAATAAGTTGGAGATGCCAGCACATCTTTCCAATGTTCATGATGTGTTTCACGTTTCCCATCTCAAGAAGTGCTTAAGGGTACCGAAAAAACAAGTGCCAATGGAGGAATTGGAATTAGAGGCATATTTGACTTATGTCGAGCCACCGATCAAAATTTTAGAAACCAAGGAGAGAGTCACAAGAAACAAAGTGATTCGATGGTGTAAAGTACAATGGAAGCATCATGCAGAATCAAAAGCGACTTGGGAGCTGGATGAAGACCTCAAGAGAGAATTTCCCTATCTCTTTCCTTCTACGTCGAATCTCGAGGGCGAGATTCATTCTAAGAAGGGTAGGTTTGTAACACCCTCATTTTCATCCATCATGCATTGCATACATTCTTATACATGTTTAACATTAAGCAACATAAAAAAGAACAAGTTTAAAATGAATTAGAAGCAAAACAACATTTAAAAACCTGTATAGTTGTAGACTTGTCCGGTTTGGACCCAGGACTAGTCTGTTTTGCCCTCTGTTGTCTCCCGGACTTATCCACTTTTTGCTGCGGACTAGTTCGGAAACGTTTATATTGTTGCCCAGACTTGTCCGTTCTCGAGTACGGACTAGTCTGTTCTTCGCTACTCGAACTCTTCGGAGTTGTCTCATGAACCCCCGTTTGGTCCGGTTTTTCGAATTTTCGGAAAATCTCCAAACTTGTCCATTTAAATCTTTGGAACTTTGTTTTGCCTACAAACAGACTTGTCCGGCTTGATATCGAACTTATCTGTTCAACTTTCTGACTTCCAACGGACTAGTTCGGCCCCTAGCGGACATGTCTCTTGTGCCCGACTCAGATTCAGTTTTTCCTCCATGATATGTTATCGGGTATTCTCCTTAATTGGGCCCAAGAACGTCGTGTCCAGCCCCTGTGGATCCCATGTGGGACCCCACCTCAAACTCCAGTGCCTTAAACTCGAGCTCCATCAAACCCTACCACCTCCGCCTCTATATAAACACCCCAACACCCACCTTTCATCTCCTTGTCACAATTGAAGAAACCCCTAACCCTAGTTCGTGGGAGCCGCCATCAAAAGGAGTTCACCGCAGCCAGGCGAAGAGAAGGACGAAGGAGAAGGATCAAGCAAGATCAATCTTCATCAACTCATTGACATCAGCGCCAATTATTCGTTAATTCTTCATCTTCTTCGATCTTGATGTCAAATTCTCAAATCCTCGACCCATGAACCCTAGGATTCACGGTAATTATCTTAGACACATCTTTTCTAAATAAATTATGGTTCTATATTAACTAAAACCATGCTCTAATTGAAAACTCTCCAAAAAATCCTAGCCAACAGACTTGTCTGGTCCCTGTGCGGACTAGTCCGATTTCCTCTCCGTACCAGAACGGACTTGTCCAGTCGCTGTGCGGACTAGTCCGGTCTTCCTGTTCTGAATATTCCTAGAACTTCCTTAACAATCTCCGAAATGATTTGAAAATTGTTCTAACATATAATACTTGATTGTGAATAGTTAGTAGGCTATCATATCAACCTAATAACATGCATTACCACATAATTGCATTAATCATACATATCATGGCATATTGAGTAAAATATGAGCATTTATTGATTGTAATCTTTGTTTTGTATGTTTATTGCGCAGAATAGAAGGTGTTGCTCTAGAGGGTGCTGACGAGGACCTCCAGCACCAGAACTTTGAGGCTTTGAACCCTCATCAGTCTAAGGAGCAAGGCAAGTGTCCTTGAATATTTTGATCCTGTTTTTAAATGTTTTGTTTGCAAAACTGCATGCTTGTGTCAATTTGATGGAAAACCCAAGATAGGTGTTTACTAGACATGTTTGACCATCCTTGTTGCTTGGAATACATTGTAGATAGTCAGGAAGGGTATTTTACCTTTTTGCTTTGCTCTAATTAATTGGGATGGGAAAACAACCAAATGTCTTAATTATGAATTTATGGATGATATGAATTGATAAACATGGTTATTTGGTAACATGGGAATTGGCAGATCTAAGCAAGCATGGTTTGTGGAATCGGTTGGATGATATGGTGGTTTGCTTGACTTGGATCTAAGGACCAGTTCATGCGAGAATAAGCCAAGTCAACAGTGCCACCACAAGGCCAAGTATGGGTGCGGCTTAGCCAATTAACTAGGTGTATTGCCAGCATTGTTCGGATCATTTGGGGGAGCGGGGAATGGGAGTCGGTTCAGTTTGAAATAGTGGCGGGACTGCCCTGGGATTCGAACGTCACAAGAGGGGGACCTTGATTGGATGTGCTCAGTTGGAGGCATCACCGCCAGTGAAACCTCAGTGGGTCTGAATATGCTGGTAATCCCTTTGTAAAGGCTATTTTGTGATCTCTTAGCCATACACCTAAGGAAGTGTAATTTGCATAAGGGAGGTTCCTTTAGTCGCTGATGGGTGACGAAATCACAAATTTGTGGGTAAAGTGGTACAACCTCTTCAGAGTGTTAAAAACTATCATGATAGCCGTGCTCCCGGATATGAGCACCTGGACAACTTCCATGATTAGAGTGGATCTTGGGAATTGGTATGGTTATGGTAGGGTTATGGTTATGGATTGGATGGTGATAAATGTATATGGTTAATGAGGGTGGTAAGAATATGGTATATGGATGGTTAACGAATGATGGATATGAAATATTTTGTTATTTGGGGTATGTTGTGATAAATTTCACATGGACATTATAAGATGCTTTTCATATTTTTCAAATGTAATTCTCAGCAAATGGCCATTATTTATTATCAATTCCTTGTTTAAGTTATGTGCCATTATTTCTCACACTTGCTGAGTACGAAATGTGCTCACCCTTGCTATTCCCCCACCAACAGTTTCAGGTGATATTTGGGAGTACCCCGAGGATAATGCGGAGTACTAGGCCGTGTGCTGCCGTCGACTTGCTTGTGGTGTTGCTTGGAGCCACGCTATATCCCCTATGCTTAGTATGCTCAATTTAGATTATTTCCATTGTAGTTATAGTTTAATAATGATCATTAGAGTTTGTAAATTAAGGATTATTTGAATATTGTAATAAAAGTACTTGCTTAATTAACTTGTGTTGTGGTAATTTTTCTGTATATCGTTTGTGAAGCACTCGTGTATGTGTGATCAACATCCTGGGCACACTTATGAGTCACACTTGGTTCATTTTCAGAACCGGTTGTCACATGGGGGCGGGTGTTTAGCTCTTGCCATGCATCTCGCATGGTCGAGTGGCCACCCATGTTCTAGCCTCTTTTGCCGGAGAAATACGATGGAACAATCAATCTCGTAGAGTTTCTTCAAATCTCCTCCACTGCCATCCTCGCGGCTGGAGGCAATGAGGTTGTGATGGCCAATTACTTTCTTATGGCTCTAACTGGGACTACAAGGTCCTGGTTTATGAGCTTACCTCCCAACTCCATTTACAGTTGGGGAGAACTCTGTCGCCAGTTCACCGCCTATTTCGAGAGCTCCTACACTCGGTCAAGCACCTAGCTGGACCGTTTTACTGTACAACAGAAGTCTGGATAGTCGCTGCGACTGCGATCCTTCATCCAGCGGTTCTCTCAGGTAAGGAACACTATCCCTTCTATCTCCAACGCTTCTATCATCGTTGCATTTCGACAGGGGGATCGAGATAAGAAGATGGTGGAGAAGCTGGCAACCAAGAATGTCAGCAGCATCACATAACTCTTTAGCTTGGCTGACAAATGCGCCAGAGCTGCAGAGGGGTGTGAGATGCACTCCAAACCAGCTATGGAGGCCAGGCAATCTACCTCCAAAGCTGAAGCTACTGCCTCCGGCAGTGGTAAAAGGAAGAAGAAGTCAAGTGGCAAGAAGAAGTCACTTGCCAGCACACCTACAGCAGCTGCAACTGCAGCACCACGCCCCGACAACCGACATCGACCATCGTCTGAAGATGGTGACGCTGAAAAGATGTGGTGTCCGATTCACAAATTGACTAGCCACAATCTTGAAGACTGTCGCGAGGTCAAGAGGCTTGTTGAACGCAACAGCAAGCGTCAAGACGAGACCCCTTTTCGTCAGTGGGAAGGGAAGCAAAGAGTCGACGAAGCTCCGTCTGATCAGGAGCTAGGCTTCAAAGACGCCAAGAAGGCATTAAAGGTGGTCTACAACACTGTCGACGATGACTCCGACCGACACTGATGTATGGAGGGTCCTGGGACATCACCTCCTGGCGCATTTTGAAGACTATGCGTCGGGAGATGGCTGCTGCTGCTCCTACTGCCAAGGCGGATCTTCATCGGATGTAGATGGATACTTCTAGGGGTGGGCAAAAAAACTGGTAACTGAAACCGAATTAACCAATAATCGAAACCGATCTAACCGAACCGACAAAACCGGATCAAATTTCGATTGTCATTCTTTGAAAACCAAATTTTTTTTCGGTTTTCGGTTTTTTTCCTCAGTTAACCGAGTTAACCGAACTATTAACCAGTCAGCCCAATAACTATGAACCCACCAAATAGTCAGCCCAATTCGGCCCAGCAACAACCCTAATATCACGTATGCCCACCACCCTCAAGCTTCAGCCGCCGCTACCACCACGCGTGGGCGCGCCCCGCCGCCTGGCCACATCGCCGCCCCGCCTCTGCCCCACCGCCCGACGGCCCAATGCCGCCTCGCCTCGCCGCTTGGTGGTCGCGCCCCTCGTGCCCTGCCGCGTGGACGGCCGCCTCTGCCCGGCCACAGCGCCGCCCGTCGCCTGGCGCGCCCCGTCGCCCGGCACGCCCCGTCGCCCGAAGGCCGCCCCCGCCCCGCTGCCCAACGGTCGACGGCCTTAGTGCCGCTTCGCCTCGCCGCTTGGCGAGCCCCGGCGCCCCACCTCACCCTTCACCCCCGAAGCCCTCCGCACCTTGCGGCCATGTCAGGCGACATCCAACGCGCCATCGGGCGGCATGGCCCCTGCTAGATCGAGAGGGAGACTGGGGTTCATGTTGAGTCTAGTTTTTTTCGGTTAACCAAAAATCGAACCGAATTTTCTGGTTAACCGACTACCCGGTTTTTCTTTTTGTATGCTGTATTTCAGTTTCCATTTCTCAAAAACCGAATTTAAAAAACTGAAAAATCGAACCAAAATTTGTCGGTTAACCGAATGCCCACCCCTAGATACTTCCATGACCTTCAATTCTTTGGACTATCCGAAGAACATGGTCAGGGCTAAATAATTGCCATTGATGGTCTCTCCGACTATTAATAATATCCAGCTCTTCCATGTCTTGGTGGATGGAGGCGCGACGCTCAACCTCCTCAGCTTCGCAGCTTTTATGAAGCTCCAACTCAACCTCTCGGACCTCAAGCCCTCACGCCCATTCTCTGGAGAAGTTCCGGGAGCCATCACGCCTCTCGGGTCGGTTACTCTACCATGACTTTTGGGACACGGGACAACTATAGGTCTGAGAAGCTGGTGTTTAGCACACATCAATCTCCCCTTCAACGCAATCCTAGGTAGGCCAGCCCTGTATCGGTTCATGGTCGTGGTCCACTACGGCTACCTTGTGTTGAAGATACCAACTCCGTCAGGCATCCTCCAGATCCGAGGGGACCGCACTGCTGGGGTTACTGCGCTGGAGGAACTTCATGCGCTTGCAACAGCGCAAGAAGAGGAATCCGGCAAGGAGCAAGTTGCTCAACAACCACTGAGCTCGTGCCAGCACGGCTCATCCTCTGCACCTCGTGTGCAAGCAAGCGGTGACACCGACATTCCCGTCAAAGTTGTTCAAATCGGTTCTGATGCCACGTAGACCATCCACGGTGGCTGGCAAACACAGTTGTTGTACCAAACCCTGGCGGGAAGCTTCAGATGTGCATCGACTACACCACGCTAAATAAGGCATGTACAAAAGACCCTTTTCCACTACCAAGAATAGACCAAATAGGAGATTCTACCTCCGGGTGTTAACTATTGTGTTTCCTAGACACTTATTCTGGATATCATCAAATTCCAATGTCTATGGAAGATGAAGAGCATACTGCCTTCATCACAGTAGATGGGTTGTATTGTTATACTGTCATGACTTTTGGTCTTAAAACTACTGCCTCAACTTTTGTGCAAGCCATGCACAAAACTTTTGGGGAGCTGATTAGGGACCTGGTGGAAGTCTACATTGATGACATCGTTGTCAAGGTGAAGAACAGAGACTCACTCCTGGACAATCTTCAATCGGTCTTCGACAAGCTGTGCCTGACACGCACGAAGATCAACCCGAACAAGTGTGTCTTTGGAGTTAGCTCCAGAAAGCTTGTTTGTTTATTGGTGACCCACCTAGAAATTGAGGTAAATCTGACCAAGATCAAATCCATTGAAGATATACAGCCTCCGACCCATATATCATGGACGTCCAGAAGCTTACTGGGTGTCTAGCTTCGCTCAGTTGGTTCATCTCAAGGATGGCAGAGTGGGCACTTCCCTTCTTCAAGTTGTTGAGGAAGTTTGAACCATTCCACTGGTCTGAAGAAGCGGAGAAGACGTTCCAAGAGCTTAAGTTGCTCCTCACCACACTACCAATCATGGTAGCTCCAGAATCTGGTGAGCCTCTTCTGCTTTACATCGCTGCAACTATGGAGGTTGTAACCATGGTTCTAGTTGCGGAGAGACCAGAAACAACTTCAACTCAGAAGCATAGACCCCTCCGGGAGGGTCCGAAGCTACCTGAAAGCGAGTCTGGATCCCAACCCCCAGGCACGGATCCTAAAGGCAAGATGCCTATGGATCAACCTCTCTCATCTGATAGAGTCTCTACTGCTTAAGAAGGAGATCTGGACCACTCCCGGAGGGTCCGGGTTGTTGAAGAAGAAGCTTTAGACCCCTCCGTGAGGGTCCAAACTATTTAGTGGCCAGTGTACTTTATCAGAAATGTACTTCATGACGCCAAGACTCAGTACATCGAGGTGCATAAGCTATTGTGCGCAATTCTTATTGCCACAAGGTAACTTCATCACTACTTGTAGGACCACAAGATATCAGTGGCAACCTCTTATCTTTTGCGAGCTATTTTACATAATCCCAATTCAACAGGATATATCACCAAGTGGGCAGCGGAGCTGGCAGAATTTGATCTCGAATTTCTGCCTCGACATGCAATCAAGAGTCAGGCGCTGGCTAAGTTCGTGGCGGAGTGGACACCTTCCTCACCAAGTCCAGGGGGCCTCAATGAGCAAAAGCCGGAACCTAAGGTACTGGTCTTCACTGAGCCTCACTAGACTCTCTACTTCAACGGCTACGTGCAAAAGCAAGGAGCCAGAGCTGGAATCCTTCTACTCACTCCGACGGGGGAGAAGGTCAAGTACATGGTGTGCCTCGACCTCAAGGAAACCAACAACATGGCAGAACACAAAGCTCTCATCTTCGGACTTAAGGTGGAGCTATCATATGGCGTATGAACACTCCTAGTGAAGGTTGATTCGCAACTCATCATCAAACAAGTGAAAGGTGAATGTAGTTGGAATAACCCTCAACTTGCTGCATATCTGCTTGAAGTCCAGAAGTTGCATAAAGACTTCTACGTCCTGGACCTCTGCCATGTCTAGCGTCTCAACAACACTGAAGCTGACGACCTCTGGATGAAGTCTTCAACCAAGGCTCAAGCATCCGACGAGGTTTTTGTCAGGAGATTACCAACATCTGCCGCTCTGCCTGCCGAACTAAGTGATAGGGGCGAGACCAGCACCTTGAAGATGGCAGTCCCGGTGTCCCTGTTACCATGGCATCCACCAAGGATCGTAGGCCCTACAGGAAGCTCCGAGCAACCAAGCGCACAAGATCTAGAAGCTCAAGTCAGTCCCGATGCATGGATCTCAGAGATCCGGGACTACTTGAAAGACAACATCCTTCTTGAAGATGGTGTATCCGCATAGCAAACTGTCAGATTGGCTAAAAGATACACGTTGACAGAAGGGGATCTCTACCGATGTGGCGCCAATGGCTTTCTAATGCGGTGCATTTCTCGGGAAAAAGATGCAAACTCTCGTAGAGATCCATGGAGGCGAGTGCGAGAACCACGCATCATCCCACACGCTGGTCGGTAAGGCCTTCGGGCATGGTTTTTATTGGCCTACAACACTCCAGGATGCAGTCGAGCTGGTCAAGATGTGTGAAGCATGCAAGTTCCACGCAAAGCAGATTCACACACCGGCGCAGTCACTGCAGATGATTCCTTCCACGTGGCCATTCGCTTTGTGGGGGATGGACATTTTGGTACCTTTCCCAAAAGCCGTCAGAGGATACCATTTTTTATATGTTGCCATCGACAAGTCAAAAAGTGGTCAGAAGCTACTCCAGTTGTGACTGTCAACAAGCAATCAGCCATCAGATTTGGAGTTCCGAACAGAGTCACCACCGACAACGGAACCCAATTCACAAGTGTCGCTTTCCAAGAGTACTGCTAAGAACTCGACGTACAAGTCAGCTATGCATCAGTAGCTCATCCAACAAGCAATGGCCAAGCTGAGAGAGCAAATGCAAAAATACTCAAGGGACTCAATACGCGCAATTATGATTGCTTAAAGAAACATGGCGCCAAATGGATTTAAGAGCTTCTGTATGCACGGTGGGCGAGCCGGACAACACCCAGCCGAGCAATATGAGAGACACCCTTCTTCTTGGTGTATAAAGCTAAAGTAGTCCTTCCTCCAGAGATCACCATGGGTTCTCTCTGAGTCCGGACCTTCGATGACACCATGCAGGATCAGCTCCCCATGAAGACCTAGACCTCATCGACAAGGCAAAGTGCCAAGCAGCTATCCAAAATGCGCGCTACCGTCAGGCGCTCCGGCACTATCACCAAAGTATGTGCACAACCAGCAGTTGGAGGA
Source organism: Tuctoria greenei (assembly GCA_036927565.1). Taxonomy (NCBI): domain Eukaryota; kingdom Viridiplantae; phylum Streptophyta; class Magnoliopsida; order Poales; family Poaceae; genus Tuctoria; species Tuctoria greenei. Next base: position 115,449,149 of record JAYESD010000011.1, on the reverse strand, counting down.
AGGCAATCTGGTGCTGCGGCAAATACTTACTCGAGAAGGAATGAATAAACTTTCTCCTAGCTGGGAAGGTCCTTTTTGTGTCATCAAAGTTTCCTGTCCCAGATACGTTCGCTTGGCAACAGAGGGTGGGATACCACTTCCTAATGTCTGGAACATCAAGCACCTTCATAAGTTCTACACTTAGTCACATGAAAGTGAGTATATATTTGCCTAAAATGTATATTATAGAGTCAATGAACAGAGTGGGGGGGGGGGGGTCTTAGATCAAAAGCACACTTAACTTGGTCTTGTACTTTAGTTGTGTCTTTACCTTCCCTGGGTCAGTACAAGATGAATAGTACACTTAACTTGGTCCTGTAAGTGTGTCCTTGTCTCCCCTGTTATTCAGACCTATAGTGAAATACCATTATGTGCAAACATACTCTACGTGCATTTATTTTGTGCAAGCTCATTATTTTCATCATCTTTTACCTTCTTGTCAATAGCAATGTTGTGCAATCCATTTGAAATTTAGTCCTAGAGATTTATGTGATACATAATTTTTATTGGTAATCTTCTACGAATCTTAGTATTACTAGATGGCTCGCTTTAAAACCAAAGCCAATGACAGGTCTGGAGTGCACTATCGACTTAGCCTAGTCCAGCGCCCTAAGTATGCCACTCTACCTATTCTGGTGGGTCTCAGTAAGGCGGGTCCAGAAAGCATTCAGATCTAAGGAAGTTTAATCGGTATACTTATGTTGTCACAGTGAGTTTGTTAGGATCTAAAGTTCAAAGAAGGATAATAAGCCGCAAATGAGCTATAGGCAAGAGGACGAATTTTATTGCTTTTGTTGTCTCTCATGCGCAGGAAAAATGAACAATTGACGGCAATCTGCACGGGCAATGGTTGATGCTGCCAGAGTACTAAGCTTTGACAACCCCTAGGGGGCCTGTCGTCGACGTTTTACGCATTGACAGTGGGTGCTGTCGAAGCGAACAAGCTCCAACAACCCTCAGAGGGCCCACCGTTGACGTTTTACGCATTGACAGTGGGTGCTGTCGAAGTGAACAATCTCTGACAACCCTCACGGGGCCCCCAGTCGACGTTTTACGCGTTGACAGTGGGAGCTGTCAAAGCGAACAAGCTACGACAACCCCCAGGGGGCCGATGTCAACGTTGTACGCATTGATAGTGGGCGCTGCCAAAGTGAACAAGCTCCAACAACCTCCAGGGGACCCGCCGTCGACGTTGTACTCATTGATAGTGGGCGGTTTCAAAGCGAACAAGCTCCAACAACTCCCAGGGGGCCCGCCATTGACATTTTACGCATTGACAGTGGGCGCCATCGAAGCAAACAAGCTCCACAAACTCCCAAGGGGCCCGCCGTCAACGTTTCACGTGTTAACAGTGGGTGTCGTCGAAGCGCACAAGCTTCGCCAACTTCTAGGGGGTCTGGCGTCGATGTTACAAAAGGTCCTTGGAGATTTAGGAAGCAAGACTCAGACCTTGAAGCTATCATGCTAGCTATGAGTTCGGAGCAATCAAGTTTTCAAGACATTGTTAAATTCCTAATGGTAGATGTCCTCAATCAATTGAACACATCTACCATGGGGCCAACAAGATAAAGGGCAATGTATTGAAGCCAAAAATGGAATTCGAAAGGATTTCATATATTGAAAATTGGAGATTAACAAGGTGAAGGTACAAAAGAAAGGTCCTAGCTACTGGAGTTACTCACGAAGAGTGAAGCAACTTTCTCGGCGGCTTCTTGGATGTAGGCCTTGGCAGCTTCCTCCTCCTCGGCGATGGGTCCTTCAAGCACCGAAGATAGAGTCCTCGAGGAATCTCAACTTCAGAAGCACTTCAGCACATACTCTGCAATGTTCCTAGCCAGATATTTCCCTTCAGTCTCGATTTCGTCGACGACCACATCTCCAAGAGCCCCCAACTTTGTGCCAACGGAGTTAAGCGCCACCAAGGCCTTGTCCATCTCTGGCTCTGCATCAGCTGGTTTGAGCAGGCTAAATCTAAAAGGTACCAGAGCTTCATTCACCTACGTGAGGAAGTCCTAGACTTGCAAGGACTCAAATGCTCCCTCACTTCGGAGCTCCTCTAGCGTCCTCCTTGCAGAAGAGAGCTCCGCAGAACCCTTCTTTGAGAAACGCTCGACCTCCTTAGCATGTTGCTGGATCCGTTCAGCCATCAACTTCTCTTGGTCGACAATATGCTTCTCTAGGAGGTGAATGCGGCCTTGCCTTACCACATGGTCCTTCTCCTTTTCCTTCACCATATCCTCCTGGGAAGAGACATCACTTTCTCTTTTACTGACTCCTTCCCCTGCCAGCCACACTTGGTGCTTCTCTTCTTTGCACCAGGACTTGAATTCTTCCACGCGGTCAGCCAAGTCCTGCTCGCCGCGTGCCAACATATGAGTTAGTTTATCCTACCTCTTTTGGATCTTATATTATTTTTTTTGGAGTTCATCCTCCTTATTATCCAATTCATCCCAACATTTGAGGTGCTATTCCCTCACAATGTTGAGAATCTCTGAGCGGTTTTTGGACACTTCATTGGCCCTCTAAGCATGCTCGTAGATCTCTTGGTTCTTCTTATCGAGGGCCTTTATAGCGGCCTCTCATTCATCCAGCGCCTTGTTTAGGCACGACTGTCGGGGCCTTCTCTGCTGCCACCCACTCCTTCTGGTCGTAAGCCAGGACTGCGTCAGCCTCGCTCAAAGTACACCTTTTGGCGCCAACGCTCCATCATGGCGCGCTATTCATCAAGAGACTTGCGCTCGTAGAGGAAGGCGAGCTGGACCTGGCAAAGGCTGGAGCAAGCATTGTCAATCGACAATGCTAGAGGGATTGGCTTCAGGCCTACTTCAGGTCCGTCCTCTGGTTCCTCCAGGTCTTCCGGAATAGTTGTCGGATCCCATGGCACGAGCATGGACTCCAACACCTCGTCGTTGGTTGGGTTGATCTTCGGAAGTTCATATATCTCTAGTGCGGACGAGGAAGGTCCAGAGGCCTGATCTTCTATCTTCAGCAATGACAAAGAGGGTCCTGCAGCCGGATCTTCAGCCATCGATGCAAAAGAAGAAGGTCCAGCAGCAGGATCTCCCGCCAATGGCTTCGTCTCCTCTGGAGCTGGTGTCGAAGCTTCAACTGCAGCTTTTGAAGTCTCGGGCACTGGCGCCGATACCTCCGGTGCTGGCTCCGAAGTAGTTGGCACTGGCGCAGGTACCTCTGGTAGTGGCTCTAGAGTAGTTAAAGCTTGCTCTGGCGCAATTGTGGCTTCTTCTTTGACTGCTAGTGCCAAGATCATCTCAGTGCTAGTAGGCACCAAAGCTGCAGAGTCGACTGCCTCAACCACCAGAGGAGCCGTTTGAACTGTGGAGGCTTCGCACTGTGCAGCCTCTTGGACCGAGGCGCTAGCGGATGCTGGAGAAGAAGCTCCTCTCGATACTCTGGAAACAAAGGGTAAAGAATTTAAGAAAAAAGCAAGAAACAAAATCAAGACACAAACTAAAGAGTTGGCCCTTACATAGGGATGTTGCCGCTCCAGTCGGCATGGATCTTATTTCTGGGACGGCCGGAGCCAGAACCCACCGTCGCTGGTGACATAGAGGCTCCAGACTTCATCTTGGAGTTCGAAGTAGCCACCGACATTGCCTTCGTCAGTAGCTCCCTCGTCTAAGAAGGGACTCCGAACCAAGAGCTTCTCGCCGGCGCCGGGACCGGAGTCGACTTGCCAGAACTAGCACCCACTGTAGGAGCTGGATCTAAAGATGATCTTGCCATCAGAGCTGGACTTGCTGATGTTGGAGGCACAACCAACACAGAATTGCGGCTTAGCTGAGGCAGAGGCACCATTTGCATCGGAGTCGATCTAACGTAACTGCCATTAGACCGCGCTAGCTTTCTCTTCCAGCTGGAGGTTTCGACGGGCTCTTTGCCCTTAACCTGACTTGGGTCGGGTTTCTTCTGACATGAAGCTGCAGGCGTTGTGCCCTCTGAAGCTTCGAGGATTGAAATCTCTGTTGGCGGAGTGCTCTTACTCCTTTCCACAATGCCCAAGTCATCAAGCATAGGCATCTTCTTCTGCAGCTCTGTCGGTACCCTAGAAACCGTACACCCCTTGAGGTTACAAAGATCTCAAAGGAAAGTCATCTACTTGATTTGAAGACCTTCGGAAGCCCACATGTCAGATATAACCGGACCCGCTTCTCCAACATGGTTAATCCCAGGGTCGCCACGTGTACTATCAAACCGGAGCTACCGCACACAAGGGGGAAGCTTCGGGCCATGTACCGAAATGGCACCTCCGGACTTAACCCCAGACCGAGAGAAGCTCCGGACCTGACACGTGTCAGGTAGCTCCGGAGCTACCTGTTTCCCACAGTATGCTCCGAAGCTGCCACGTGTCCAATCGTCGGATCTTCAGCCTCTAACCTCCGGAAGACTCCACAACGGCTCCAGATCTTCAAAGGAGAATCAAGGACTTCAAGACCTGATTTAGTGTCATTAATACCATATTAATGACACACGGTCGGATGACCTTAATTACCAGTAACGGTGCTGTCAAAGCCCATTACCCAGTCATTAAGGGCAATTAAACTTGTTGAATGAATATCAATACTAGTAACCGTCGGGGCCACATGTCGGGCCAGGCTAACTTGTAACGGCCTGCCCTTGTACTATAAAAGGACAGGCCGACGACACGTTCAGGGAGGCTAGACACACGCGCCATAGACGCTCGACACAAGCTCATACAGCTAATACAACACCAACACACCCGTGGAGTAGGGTATTACGCTCAGGCGGCCCAAACCACGTAAACTCTTGTGTCTCCTGCGTCATTTACTATTCACCTTCTTGAATCTCCACGCGCCCACACCGAACATCAAACTCCTCTAACACTTTAGTAGTGTCGGGAGATCTGCCGGTTCCAAACCACCGACAGTTGGCGCGCCAGGTAGGGGGCGCTTGAGATTTTGAGAATGGTGAACTCAGCTGCTGGATCATCCAACGGTCAACCTGCTGCTCAGGATGTTGGGGGCAATCCCTCCAATATGCAGCCACCAGCAGGAGCCTCAGCACCAGCAGGAGTCACACTCCCACCACCACCGCCTCCACTAGCAAATCATGCTGGGCAACGTGATGGTGCGCCGGCGTGAATCACTGCGTCGGCAAATCATGACAACCCAGAACACGCGCTCCATGCAGCGCGTGCTCTGCTCCAACGCCCACCACCTCCGGATGCATCCCGAGATGCACTGGAACAGTGGAGGGCCGATGTGGAACATTTGGTTGCAGCAGCAGCCGAACGCCTCAGCAACCAGGGTCCTCCTCCTTCAGGACGAGCCCCGTCGCAGCGGCGGACTTTGTCTGGTAGACTTGGTCCGCACGTTTCCAATAGCAGGAGACGTGCTGCATCACAACAAGTGACGTCATTGCCCTCCGGGGCACGACGCACTCACACGGTATCTAGGCTCTCAACTCATGACCTCCGGGCGGAGCTTGATCGCCGATGCCGCCAACAAGACAGCCGAGTCCATATTGAGCGTGCTCGTGAAAGATGGGAAGCTCAGGACCTTTCTGCTCCTAAAGGAGTAGGAGGAGGATGTTCTGCTCTGGCCATACATCTGCGTATGGTCAGGTGGCCACAGAAGTTCCAGCCTCACCTGCCGGAAAAATTTGACGGGACTGTCAATCCCGCCGAATTTCTTCAGATCTACTCCACTGCAATCTTGGCAGCTGGAGGAAACGAGGCCGTGATGGCCAATTATTTTCCAGTGGCCTTAACTGGGACCGCCAGGTCCTGGTTTATGAGCCTTCCACCCAACTCTATCAACAGTTGGGAGGAGCTGTGCCGGCAGTTCACCGCCAACTTCGGGAGTTCATACACCCGACCAGGCACTGAACTGGACCTTTTTGCAGTCGTGCAAAAAGGGGGAGAATCCCTGCGATCATTCATCCAGAGGTTCTCTCAGGTACGAAACACTATTCCTTCTATCTCTAGCGCCTCTGTCATTGTGGCATTCAGACAGGGTGTACGGGACAAGAAGATGCTGGAGAAACTGGCGATCAAGGAGATCACCAGCGTTACGGAACTCTTCAGCTTGGCTGACAAATGTGCCAGGGCTGCGGAGGGCCGTGAAATGCACTCCAAACCAACCCCGGAGGGTCACAAGAAATCCTCCAAAGAAGAAGCCGCTACCTCCGGGAACGGCAAGAAGAAGAAAAAGACCAAGGGCAAGAAGAAGCCGCTACCTCCGGGAACGGCAAGAAGAAGAAAAAGACCAAGGGCAAGAAGAAGCCGTCGGCCGGTACATCCAATGTTGCAGCTGCTGCAGCTCCGGGTGGCCGGGGGCCACGCCCCGAAAAGCAACCTCGACCGTCTTCTGAAGACGGTAGCAAGCCCAAGGTGTGGTGCCCAATTCACAAAACGGGCAGCCACAGTTTGGAAGACTGCCGAGAGGTCCAAAACCTTGCCGAGCGCTACAACAAGCGCCGGGAAGAATCTCCTTTCCGACAGAGGGAAGGAAAGCAAAAAGTCGACGAAGCTCCAGCTGAAGAGGAGTTAGGTTTTCAGGATCCCAAAAAGGTCCTGAAGGCCGTTTACACCTCCGTCGACGATGATTCTGACGTCTCTGACAACGAGCGTCGGAAGACCATGAACACCATTTTTGGTGGATCATGGGACATCACCTCCCGCCGCGTCATCAAGACTATGCGTCGGGATATGGCTGCTGTAGCTCCTACAGTCAGGCCGGAACCTCATCGGAAGTGGATGGACACAACCATCACTTTTGATGCTTCGGATTGCCCTTGGAGCATGGTTGGAGCAGGTCAGTTACCTTTGATGGTATCTCCTACCATCAACAACATCCAGCTCCACCACGTCATGGTAGACGGAGGTTCGGGGCTTAACCTCATAAGCTTCGAAGCTTTTACTAAGCTTCAACTCCGACCTTCGAATCTCCACCCCTCTCGACCTTTCTCCGGAGTAGGTCCGGGGGCCATTACCCCACCCGGAGCTATTACCCTCCCCGTTACCTTCGGGACACGGGAGAAGTACCGCACCGAGAAGTTGGTCTTCGACATCGCTCAGATCAACTTACCCTTCAATGCCATCTTGGGTAGGCCTGCCCTGTACAAATTCATGGCAGCTGCTCATTATGGTTATCTGGTGTTGAAGATGCCAACGCCAGTAGGCGTTCTCCAGATCCGCGGAGATCGTACTGTCGGAGTAACTGCTCTGGAAGAACTACATGCACTCACCACGGCGCAAGAGGAGAACTCCAGGCAGGAGCAAGCTCCAAAACCCCCGAGCATTCGTCAACGAGGCTCGACTTCTGCACCTCGTGTGCAGCCAAGCGGCGACACCAACATTCCCGTCAAAGTCGTCCAAATTGGTTCCGATGCCGCTCAGACCACCCGTATATCGGGGGGATTGAACGACAAATAGGAACTCGCGCTCATCACTTTCCTCCGGGCTAACGTCGACGTGTTTGCCTGGCAACCGTCACAAATGCCTGGGATCCCCAGGGAAGTGATTGAGCACAATTTGAAGATCTACCCCGACGCCCGACCTGTGCATCAGAAGCCTCGGAAGCAATCCGTAGAGCGACAGAACTTCATCCGACAAGAAGTGAAGAAGTTACTCGAAGCTGGATTCATCCGAGAAGTCTTCCATCCAAAATGGCTGGCAAACCCAGTCGTTGTGCCCAAGGCCGGCGGGAAGCTTCGGATGTGCATCGACTACACCACACTAAATAAGGCATGTCCAAAAGATCCATTCCCACTACCTAGAATAGATCAGATAGTGGATTCCACCTCCGGGTGTGAATTACTGTGTTTCCTAGACGCATATTCTGGGTATCATCAAATCAGGATGTCTAGGGAAGATGAAGAGCATACCTCATTCATCACAGTAGATGGATTGTACTGTTATACAGCCATGCCCTTTGGTCTCAAGAATGCAGCTTCAACTTTTGTACGAGCTATGTACAAAACTTTTGAAGAACTCATTAGAGACATAGTGGAAGTGTACGTCGATGACATCATGTCAAGGTCAGGGACAAGGAGTCACTCCTTGACACCTTGCAGGCTGTCTTCGACAAGCTGCGGGCCACCCGCACAAAGCTAAACCCAGACAAGTGTGTCTTCGGGGTTAGCTCTGGAAAACTTCTTGGTTTCCTGGTAAGTCACTGGGGCATAGAAGCTAATCCGGCGAAGATTAAGTCAATTGAAGACATGCGGCCACCAACCCGCATCAAAGATGTCCAAAAGTTGACTGGATGTCTAGCAGCCCTCAGCCGGTTCATTTCAAGACTGGCGGAACGGGCACTCCGTTTCTTCAAGTTATTGAGGAAGTCCGGACCATTCCAATGGTCCGCAGAAGCAAAGAAGGCATTCCAGGAGCTGAAACAGTTCCTCACCACCCTACCAATTCTGGTAGCTCCGAAACCTGGTGAGCCTTTGTTGCTTTACATTTCAGCAACTGATGAAGTCGTCAGTATGGTTCTGGTTGTGGAGAGACCAGAGCTACCTCATACTCAGGAATCCAGACCCCTTCGGGAGGGTCCGGAGGTACCTGAAAGCGAGTCTGGGTCCCAGCTCCCAGACTCGAATCCACAAGAAGTCACTTGAGGAGACCCAGACCCCTCCGGGAGGGTCCAGGTCGCTTCTGAAGAAGCCCCGGGTTCCTCCAGCCAAGACCCGGAGGTCCCCGAAGAAAATCCAGATTCCTCCGAGAGGATCCGGGTCAGTGAAGAGGAAGCTTCGGACCCCTCCGGGAGGGTCCGGACCTTTCAGCGCCCAGTGTACTTCATTAGTGAAGTACTACATGATGCCAAGACTCGATACCTAGAGGTGCATAAGCTGCTCTATGCAGTTCTTATTGCCTCCAGGAAACTTCGCCATTACTTCAAAGCTCACAAAGTCTCAGTGGTGACCTCTTACCCACTTCGAGCAATCTTGCATAATCCCAATTCAACTGGGAATATTGCAAAGTGGGTAGCGGAATTGGCTGAATTTGATCTTGAATTTATTTCAAGGCAAGCAGTCAAGAGTCAAGCATTGGCAGATTTTGTGGCAGAATGGACTCCCTCTCCATCAAACCCTGGGGGCCCCAGTGAGCAGAAGATGGAGCATCAAGCTCCAGCCTTCACCGAGCCTCACTGGACCCTCTACTTTGACGGCTCCATGCAGAAGCAGGGGGCCAGAGCTGGAATCCTTCTCCTTGCACCGACCGGGGAGAAGGTGAAATACATGGTACACCTTGACTTCAAGGCGACCAACAACATGACAGAGTACGAAGCGCTCATCTACGGACTAAAGGTGGCACTGTCATATGGTGTCAAGCAACTGCTGGTCAAGGGAGATTTGCAGCTCATCATTAAGCAAGTGAAGGGTGAATGTTCCTGCAATAATCTCCAGCTAGCTGCTTACCTCCATGAAGTCCAGGGGCTTCAGAAGGACTTCGAAGTCCTAGATCTCCACCATGTTCAGCGTGCCCATAATGCTGAAGCTGACGAACTCTCGATGAAAGCGTCAACCGGAGCTCCGGCTCCTGACAGAATTTTGTCCAGAGGTTGTCCAAGCCAACAGCTCAGCCTACCGAACTGAGCGAAGGGGGCGAGATCAGCATCCCGAAGCTGATGGTCCCGATGGCCCTGTGACCATGGCAGCCATCAAGGGTCGTAGGTGCTGCCGAGAGCTCCGAGCAACCCAGCACGCAAGACTCAAAAGCTCAAGCCAGTTCCGATGCATGGATCTCGGTGATCCGGAGCTACTTGAAAGACAACATCCTTCCTGACGATGATGTATCCGCTGACCGGGTAGTCAGATTGGCTAAAAGATACACGCTGGTAGAAGGGGATCTCTACCGGCGTGGTGCCAATGGCATCCTAATACGGTGCATCACAAGGGAAGAAGGCTGCGAACTCCTCGCAGAAATCCATGGAGGCGAGTGTGGGAACCACGCGTCTTCCCGCACGCTGGTTGGTAAAGCCTTTCGACATGGTTTCTACTGGCCTACAGCACTCCAGGATGCAACTGAGCTGGTGAAGAAATGTGAAGCATGTCAATTCCATGCAAAGCAAATTCACACACCAGCTCAGCTCCTACAAATGATACCTCCTACATGGCCCTTCGCTGTGTGGGGGATGGACATCTTGGGACCTTTCCCAAGAGCCGTCGGAGGTTACAAGTTCCTGTACGTCGCCATTGATAAGTTCACCAAGTGGCCGGAAGCAACTCCAGTTGTGACAATCAACAAGCAATCTGCTATCAACTTTTTGCAGTCCATTGTATGCAGATATGGAGTCCCAAACAAAATCATCACTGATAATGGGACCCAATTCACAAGCTTTGCATTCCAAGGATATTGCGAAGACCTCGGCATACAAGTTTGCTACGCCTCCGTAGCTCACCCAGCAAGCAATGGCCAAGCCGAGAGAGCAAATGCTGAAATCCTTAAAGGACTCAAGACGCGCACATATGAGCGCTTAAAAAAACATGGAGCTAACTGGATTGAAGAGCTTCCGCCCACTTTATGGGCCAACAGGACATCTCCAAACCGGTCAACTGGAGAGACACCCTTCTTTCTGGTGTACGGAGCTGAAGCAATCCTTCCTCCGGAAATCACCTTGGGTTCACTCTGGGTTCGGACCTTCGATGAAGCCGCGCAGGACCAGCTCCGGTGTGAAGACCTAGACCTCCTTGAGGAGGGAAGGTGCCAAGCAGCTGTTCGGAATGCCCGATATCGCCAAGCCCTACGGCGTTATCATCAGCGGCATGTACACAACCGACAGCTCGAGGAAGGCGATCTGAGGAAGGCGATCTGGTGCTATGGAGAATACAATCCAGAGAAAGGTTAAACAAACTATCCCCCGGCTGGGAGGGACCCTTCCGAGTGATTAAAGTATCCCGACCCGGAAGCGTTCGCTTGGCTACCGAGGATGGGACACTTCTCCCAAATCCTTGGAACATCGAGCACCTCCGTAAGTTCTACACTTAATACTACGGAGGTGAGTCTTGAGTAACTTGAGGTGTATGTTATAGAGTCATTGTACAAAGTCAGGTAGTTCCTCCGGGAGAACAGCCGGACCTTCCCCGGAAGGTCCACAAAGTTCATGCAATACTTGTCACAGTCTCAGAACTAAAAGTGTGGCTAGCTACCCTGGGACAAACAAGAAATTAAACACGCTTAGCTTGGTTTCGTACCCTAAGAGTGTACTTGTTTCCCTTGTACCCCGGAACTATAATGAAAGACATCTTCAGGTGAAACAGACTCCACGTGCATTCATTTTGTACAGGCTCAACATTTTTATTTTTTTTATTTTCTCTTTCTTGTCTATAACAAAGACGCGCAATTCTTAAAAAAAATTTAGTTCGACCGGTTCATATACGATTCGAGTTGTATTGTCTATTCTTTTGAATTCAAATATTGTTCATGGCTCACTCGTCTGAATGCCGCCAAGCCAATCTAGGACCAGAGTGTGCTATCGGCTTAGCCTGGTCAAGCACCCTAAGTACGCCACTCTACCTACACCCCGGCAGGCCGAAGTAAGGCGAGTCCAAATACAATTGAATCCGGAAGAAAAGGCGACGCATTCGATTGTGTTTAGAATCGCGTTCGACCTAAAACTTTCTCGAGAATCGTAAGCCGCGACGAAGTTATAGGCAAGAAACGAATTTTACTATTTTCTTGACTTCAGTGTGTAGGAAAAATAAAATACACGTTGATGGAGAAAAGCCGGAGCTAACAAAGCTCCGACTCCTCTAGATGGCTTGTAATCGATGTTAACAAGCATCACCGGAGCAACCAAGCCCCGGTAAAGCTAGGGGGGCTAGCCGTCGATGTAAAAGATGGTGAGAAGACCCCACAAGTGGAGTCTGCTGCCAACAAGTTACGTGTTGGCAAAGGTCAGTGCCGGAGCTACTAAGCTCTGACACCTCGGAGGACTAACTGTCGATGCCCTATGCATTGACCTCAGGGGGCCTTCACCATCAAAGACTTCGGACCTACGCTCTACAAGTTCGAAGAAAATGAGTCTTCAATAAAACATAATATCCTCTTGGTACATGTTCACAATCAAATTGTGTACATCTACCAGGGGGCCAAGTGAAGACAAAAGTGTTGAAGACAAAAAAGTGAAATTCACAAAAATTTGGGGATTTCATTCATCTCGAGACGAGGGATTACAAAATTGAGGAAGAAGAAGAGAGGATACAAGTGGGAACTACGGAGATGGTCCTAGACCCTATGGAAGAATTGTGCGACTTTCTGGCAACCTCCGACACGTTGGCTCGGGCAGCTTCCCCTTCTCCTTCGACGGGACCTTCAAGCACCGGGTCCAGAGGAAATTGGGAGTTCCGGCTGGTGTAGCACGTCAGCACGTACTCTGCGACGTTCTTCGCCAAGGATTGCCCCTCAACCTCCAATTGGTCCGCGATGACATCGCCCACCTTGGAGAGCTTGCTACCTGCCGAGCTCAATGCCTGCAGCGCTAGGTCCGGCTCCGGATCATCCGGGCGCACGGGACTGAAGCCCATTGGTGTCAGCGCGTCGTTGGCCTTGCCCAGGAACTCCCAAATTTGTAGGGAGTCCGCAGTCCTCAAGCCTTTCAATTCTTCCAGAGATCTTCTGGCCGCCACCAGTTCGGAATTCTCACAGGCGAGGTGCTCAACTTCTTTGGCGTTTTGCTGAATCTCCTCAGCAACCCGCTTCTCGAGTTTTTCGAGCTCCTCCTCCCGGAGGTGGATCTTGTTCCGGCGGTCGACCAGGTCCTTCTCCCTGCCCCTCACTTTCTTTTCCCTGGCAACGAGGGCACTCCCGTTCATGGAGCTCCTGCCCTCGCACCCAGGCCTTCTTCTCCTCCTCTACACAGCGCTCTTCCAATTTCTTGGCGCGCTCCTCAAGGCCCTTGTCAGCCAGAGCCACCTTCTCGGAGAGCTCCTCCTCCCTCCTCAGGACGTCATCCCGCAGCTCTACGAGTTTCTGCTCTTCATCTTCGAGTCGTTTCTCCCTCTCTTCAAGTGCCTCTCGGCGCTTAACGAGTGTAGTGTTAATGGCCTCAAGCCTTTCGTGGCGTTCATCGGCCGCACTATTGGCTGTTTTGGCCTGATCGTAGATCTCCCGGGATTGAGCGTCGAGAGCGCGAGTCATACTCTCCCTGTCATCCAATAATTTACCCCAATACTCCAGGCGGACTTTCTCCCGTTTGATCCACTCTTTGTCATCCGCTAGCCTTGCCTGCGCCAGCTTGGTCTCGAAGTAGAGCCGGTTACGCCACCTCCTAATGGTTTGGCGCTCCTCTTCAAGAGCCTTGCTGTCGTGGAAGAAGGCCAGTTGAACTTGACGTAGACTGGAACATGTGTTGTCAATGGACAGTGACAACGGGATAGGCTCCGGACCTGCTGGGGTCTCCTCCGCTGGTTCCAGTGGGTTTTCAGATACAAAAATTGGGTCCCACTCCACAAGAGTGGTCCCCTGTGTCTCCATGGTACTAGGGCCATCCTCCGGGATGGCCTCAGTCGCCATCGAGGAGGGCCCCGCCACCAGGTCTTCATTCACCCCCTCAGACAGGGGGCCAGCGACTTCACCAGGGCACTTTGGCTCAGCCGTGGGTACCTCCGACGTCATCACTTCCGGAGCAGGGGCCGCTTCTGGCTCCGGCCTTGGCACCTCCTCCGATGGGGGCTCGAGCTCCGACACTTCTGTATCAACCGGCTCGGGGGCCGGAAGATCTTCATCTTCAATCGGCCCTACAGTCGGAGCTCCAACAACTACCGGCTCTGTGGCCGGTGCTTCTGAGGTAGCCGGCCCAACCGCCGGGACTTCCTCAACATCCGGCGCGCACGCCGGGACTTCAATCACCTCCGGCTCGACCGCCGGAGCTTCGACACTTTCCGGCTCTAGGGCCGGAATCATAGCTTCTTTCAGCTCAACAGCCGGAGCTTCCAACATCTCAGCACCAGGACCCGGAGCTTCAACTTCCGGGATAGGTGCCACTGGCGCATCTTCATCCCCGCAGTCCGGCGCTACCACGGGAGCCTTTGGGGATGAGTCGAGGTCCATCACCACGACAGCCGGGGCCGGAGCTGTCGCGGCTTCATCCACCACTTGGGGCGGCACCGGGACAGGAGCAGAAGCTTCCACCCTCACGGCTTCAGCCGCTGTGGCTGAGGGTGGAGCCTCACTCCCCTTCTTGGGGACGCTGCAGATGATGAACGAAGAAACTTAAAGAATAGTTACTACAATTAAAACAACTATCCAAGGTAAAGATTAAAAATTACCTTGGGAGGCTTCCGCACCAGCTTGCGCGGAATCTTTTTCCCGGGCGTTCTGGGCTAGTCATAGCCTGCGTGGAAGCTATGGAAGGCCCCCCGGAACTCGTCGCAGCCACGGGTGTTTCCCGAGTCGAGGCCCCCCTCGATCGGGAAGAACCCCCGGACCTAGAGGCCTCCACCGGCCCAGGTGCTGGAGTCGCATGCCCGGAGCTAACACCCCGGGAGGACCCCACTGCGGGAACAGTAGCGCCCCGGGAGGACCCCACTACGGGAACAGTCGCCGCAGTTGTAGAAGACCTTCCCCTCCGGGGAGAAGGAGCCGACGCAGAAGTAGCGGGCCTGACGGACCTTCCGTCGGCGTACTGCAGCTTCCTCTTCCGGCTCACGGGTTCATCCGTCAGCTCCTTGCCCTTGCCGACGACCTCTTCCCTCGGCTTCGGAGCAGGGTCGGAGCCATCCTCGGGCATTCCGGGGATCGCTACCCTGGTGGTTGATCTTCTCTCGACGACACCAAGGTCGTCAAGCACGGGCATCTTCCGCCGGAGCTCCCTGTTGAACTCCACTTCCACGTTCAGATGAAGAAAAGCTGATGGCGGAGTCAAATCGTCACCATCGACATCGATACCGTGCTGGAACTTCTTGAGGTGGAACTCCAAGGTTTTCCCCACCATGTTGGACTTCAGCCCCGTCTCGACCCGGTCGTTGACCATCACGCTGTTGAGGGCCCATGCGAGTTTCTCTCTTCTCTTCAGCGGCGCCCACCTGTTGACCAAGAAGTTGCAAAACACCGCCTGAGGAGTCAATCCTCCCTTCACGCATTGGCGGATCCTGGTCAAAGCAGGGTTGAAGGCTTCCACCAGCACCGGAGCTTCACTCCACATTGTCGTGTCGATGCTGGGAAGGCCTTCGGGCAGCTCCAGCCTCTCGTGCTCCTCCACCCGGACGACTATCCAGTCCTTCTTCCAGTCATCCCACTTCCCAGGGGGAAATGACCGGAGGTACTTGAACAGGCACTTCTTGCGCTTCACGAAGTAGTAGAAGCCAAGGTACTCATTGCTCCTGCCGGTGGTATGGATGGTGAAGAAGGTCCGGAAGAGTTCAATGCAGGGGGGATGCCCACCCACATCTCACAGAAGTGGACGAAAATGGACACAAGAAGAATGGAGTGGGGGCCGAGATGATACAACTTCAAATCATAGAAGTCTAGCAGCATCAAGAAAAAGGAAGAAAAAGGTGGGATCAACCCCACCATGGCGTACGAGGAGAAGTACACCATTTCGCCAGCGTGCTCCTTCTCAAACGGGAGCTCTCCACCGGCGCGGACCGAGCGGTTGAAGAAGTCCGAGGACCATCCCATGAGGGCTCGGACCTTCTTCAGGTCGCCGTCAGTCTTCAAGCGACTCTCACGGAGACCCAACTCCATTGCGGCACGGCTAGGCAAGAGAAGAAAAGCGAAGCACAAGTTGGGAGTTTGAGCGCAAGATCAGATGGGAGGCGTGAAGAACCCCAAACGGTGCGCGCTTTCCTTCTTAAGTAAACCCTCGCGACGCTTGGATGGAAACCACAGAGAAGTCGAAGATACCACTCAAAAATTCCACCCAGCCGATGACAAGAGGGCCCGGGACTACCCCGACGATCAAGTCGAGGTTCTTACCCAGACGAACGGTTGTCATCATGAGGCGGGAAGCCCAAAGGCGGCGGTCTGACAAGGCGCGCGAAACCGATACGGTTTTCGTATCGAGAACCGGCGACCTTCAATTGCGTGAGATCTGCACGCCAAAGATCTCATCTGCCGCATGCGGGATACGCCACACGCCGAGGATTTAACTCCAAACCCTCGCCAACGGCACATCCGAAGACCTTTGAAGACTCAGTTCAAAAGTCGCGAGGATGGACCCACCTCCGGCGGAATGACTTCACCCCAGTGGTCTTCCCCGGAGGTGGGTCTAGGGGCCACTGTCGGTACCCTAGAAACCGTACACCCCTTGAGGTTACAAAGATCTCAAAGGAAAGTCATCTACTTGATTTGAAGACCTTCGGAAGCCCACATGTCAGATATAACCGGACCCGCTTCTCCAACATGGTTAATCTCAGGGTCGCCACGTGTACTATCAAACCGGAGCTACCGCCCACAAGGGGGAAGCTCCGGGCCATGTACCGAAATGGCACCTCCGGACTTAACCCCAGACCGAGAGAAGCTCCGGACCTGACATGTGTCAGGTAGCTCCGGAGCTACCTGTTTCCCACAGTATGCTCCGGAGCTGCCACGTGTCCAATCGTCGGATCTTCAGCCTCTAACCTCCGGAAGACTCCACAACGGCTCTAGATCTTCAAAGGGGAATCAAAGACTTCAAGACCCGATTAAGTGTCATTAATACCATATTAATGACACACGGTTGGATGACCTTAATTACCAGTAACGGTGCTGTCAAAGCCCATTACCCGGTCATTAAGGGCAATTAAACTTGTTGAATGAATATCAATACTAGTAACCGCCGGGGCCATATGTCGGGCAAAGCTAACTTGTAACGGCATGCCCTTGTACTATAAAAGGACAGGCCGACGACACATTCAGGGAGGCTAGACACACGCGCCATAGACGCTCGACACAAGCTCATATAGCTAATACAACACCAACACACCCGTGGAGTAGGGCATTACGCTCAGGCGGCCCAAACCACGTAAACTCGTGTGTCTCCTGCGTCATTTACTATTCACCTTCTTGAATCTCCGCGCTCCCACGCCGAACATCAAACTCCTCTAACACTTTAGTAGTGTCGGGAGATCTGCCGGTTCCAAACCACCGACAAGCTCCCACCTGAACTCCGAAACCATGTTCAGGGGTAGGAACTCTGCTGGAGGTGTCAGGTCATCAGGATTGATTGTTTCGCGGTGCAACTTTTGGAGATGAAGCTTCAAAGACTTTTCATCCAAGTTTGACCTAAGACCAACATCAATCCAGTATGGGTCCATTACTGTGTTGAATGCCCATGCAGGCCATTCCCTCTTCTTCGGTGGAACCCAATGGTTGGCCAGGAAGTTCACAATCACCATCAAAGGGGTCACCCCTCTTTCCACGCAACTCTGGATCCTTGTCAAGATCAGGTTGTACTCTTCTGTCAACTTCGAGAGAACCTCCCAAGTGTCAGTGTTGATGGTGGGAAGACCGTCAGGCAGCTCCAGCCTATCATGGCGATCCACCCTGACGACCACCCAATCCTTCTCCCAACCATCCCACTTCTCAAAAGGAAACGTCTTCAAGTACTTGAAGGGTGAATTCTTGCGCTTCACGAAGTAGTAGAAGACAATGAACTCGTTCCTTTTCCCAGTTGTGTGAACTGTGAAGAAGGTCCAGAAGAGCTCGATGCAGGACGGCACACCCATCCACATCTCATGGAAACGGGCGAAAGTCGCCACCAGCAAGATAAAGTGGGTGCCGAAGTCGTGGAGCTGCAAACTGTAGAAGTCCAGCAACATCAACAAGAGGCTGGAGAATAGAGGGATGAGCCCCACCATGACGAACGCTGAGAAGTACACGATCTCGCCAACGCTTTCCTTCTTGAAGGGAAGCTTGCCGAAGCAAATAGAGTTCATGAAGGAGTCACTCGACCACCCCATGTAGGTGCGGACTCTCAAAAACTCGCTGTCGTTCGTGATCATGCTGAGAGGAAGTTCTAAGTCCATGCCCCCTAAGTGGAGCAGAAATGGGAAAAGTGATGCAAGGGTGGAGGGCTCTAAGCGCAAGATCAAATGAATGCGTAAAGAGTTCTCTTCCCGTGTAGACTTTCTCCCTTTAGTAAGCCTTCGCAACGCTTGGATGGAAACTACATCCGGACCCGAATCACGAATAACCTCGTCAATGATAAGGGGGTCCGGGTACATTTCGTTAAACAGTTGCACTAGGCAAACTATTGTCATGATGGGAAGTTGGAAGCCCGAGGGCGGCAGCCTGACAGGGCTACAAAGATTATGTCAATAACCAATATAAACTTCGTATTGGGAACCGACAATTTTCAATTGCGCGAGATCCTCACACAAGGATCCCACTCACCATATCAAGAATTGCCACGTGGCGATGGCATAACTGTGTGCTGTCGCTTCAACCTCTTAAGAGAAGACTTTTGGGCAGCAGCGCGGGAATCGATGATGGCCCCACATGTGGTAGCATAACCTCACCCTGAGGTGGGCCTGGGGGGCCACTGTTGATACACTACGTACCGGGTACCCCTTGGTACCGTAATAAAAGTCATGGAGTTCCGATATCTAGGTGGCAGACGTCCGAAGGAGATACTCGTCCCGCAGTATTGGATCTGCCTCCCTCCATAGGTGGCTCCGATGTTACCACATGTCCAGAAGAGCCGGACCTGCCTCCCTCGTTTGGGTAGCTCCGGTGCTACCACGTGTCCTGCAGAGCCGAACCTATCTCCATCCTCAGGGAAGCTCCAGTACTGCCATGTGTCCACTAGCAATGGACCTATCCCCCATTAGAGGAAAGCTCCGGAGCTTTCAAGTGTCATGCGCCCGGACCTAAGTCTACAAAGGGAAGACGACGAGATCTCAAACGGTGCAAACATTCAAGGGCTATCAATTAGCCACTACTAGACCAGGTTAATATGTCATTAATGCTATATAAATGACGCATGATCAGAGGACCATCAAGACTGGTAACGTTGCTGTTAAGACACGTTATCATGCTATTAACTACCCTTAACACTATAGATCGTGTATAGAGTAGTCATTACAGCCGAGGCCACCTGTCGGGCCAGGCACACACTGTAACAACCAGTCCTTGGCATATAAAAGTGTTTTGCTGCATGGTAGAAATGACGATTGACCTTAGATGCATCCAAGCTCATACACTCTCAAGCTCATACAATCAACACACACCCCGTGAAGTAGGGTATTACGCTCAGGCGACCCGAACCACGTAAAACTCTCTGTGTTCACCTCTTGTTCTCGATCTTTATTGGCACCCCAATTGAATACAAACCTCTGCAGACTACTTCTTAGTAGTACTGGGAGAAGTGTCCTAATCCACACTTCGACAGAGGTACTCACATAATGTGTTGTGGTTATCAGACTAATGTGAGTCAAGTCGAGGACTTGTGATCAAAAGATTTGGTTTTTTGTTCATGTGCAGGTGTTGCTTGAGGTCAAGACATGGCTCGTTATGAGATCCATTGAACTAGTCTTAGGAAGGAGATGAGGTTCAACAACCAAGTTCAGAAGGAATTGTGGTTGAGTTAATCGAGTGTTCACGCAGCATGTTTGGGTCAAGAACAATGCATATGAAGGTATTGTGGACGTCGTTGGAAAGTGTGCACATTTGCAAGGGGTGCATGAACGTGGTAACATGGTTCCAAGATGTGATTAAGAGATATGGACAAGAAGATTTGGCTAGAAAGGTCCAACCGGCTTGATTATGCCTCAGGCTGCGGATCGTTTGTTTATGTAAAGTTTCGAGTTCTTTTTTGTTAGATTTCGTGTGGGTCACTAAGTTGAGTTTTTTTAGAAATAGTTAGGCCATTTATAATGTTTTTGGAAGTCTTAATATTGGTTATATCTGCGTATGGAAGAGTCTTGAGCAGTTATAGAAAGTTCGATTGAAACTGAGTAGGAGTCCTAGTAAGGATTAGGTTAACCTTACGGCTGGTTATATAAGCAAGGGAGGCCAGAGCTCATGATGAGATGACTTTGGATTATTCCTCTTGTGTTTCTTTGAATAAAATTCATAGTTTAGAGGTGATTTGGTGCCTTGTCTGTCCGACCTGTTTCAGAGAAGTTTTTCTCGCCGAGTTTCTGGATAGACAAAGATTGCTTCAGTATTGCAATCATAACTCGCGTTTTACAGATCCATTTGACGTGATTACTTTTGGGTTGTCTTCACAACTTGATTCCCAATAAAATGTGAAAATTTTGTGGTCATAGGATCTGTGTTTTTTGATCTACACGAGTTTCTTTGCAGCGTTATTGATCTGTTTTTAAATAGGGTAGAACAGATTAGCCTTCGTCTAGTCTTTTGATCATATCTCAAGTTCTACATAGTTTTTTCGCATGACTCTTGTTGCATTAGTTCTATGAATTGATTATATACAATCTAAACTTGTTTTGTCATGGTTGAACACGTTGAAAACATATTACACACTCGCTTTCTTAACAGATTGATTTTCTGCCGAGAGGTTTTCTTAGCTTTCGCTCAAAAGTTCTAAATCTACCATTCACCCCCCTCTGGTAGCTTTTCATTTCCTCTTCGATCCTACAGTCGGTATCGGAGCCACAGTGCTCTAATCTTTGTGATTTGCACATATTTTGACTAATCATCATGGAGAAATACTCTGCAAAACCTTGTGTATTCAATGGCATTGATTTTCAGTTTTGGAAGGCTCGCATGGAGGCCTACATACAGGCGCAAGGCTTCGCCATATGTGAAAAAATATTCAAACGCTTCGTCATGCCATCAAATGATGACGTTACGGCTGCAGACATGAGATACATCGACAACAACAACAAGGCGTGCAACCTAACTATACAAGGATTGACTCAAAGCAACTTCGACCGTGTTGCACACCTTCGATCTGTGTGTGGGATCTAGGGTCCCGCCATTCCAGGATCACATTGGGTTGTGCCATACGATGCGGCACCCAATGGCACACATGAAAAGCAACACAAAATAACCAACACAAATATTTTATTTCACAAGATATCTTTTACAACATAATATACAATGCATCGTAATATACATACTCATACTCTCAACTAGCTATGCACAAGAGACGTTGTCCATGCCCGCGGACGCTTCTTAGCAACACAAAACAGAGATGCAACGACAAGGTTTTTGTGAAATATACATCTCGACAAGCTCGAGGTCTCACGGACAACTATAACAAAAGAATAAGCTAATATACCTACCAAAAAGCACAATATAGCAACCGTGAGCACAAGGCCCAGCAAGACTTAACCGTCTCACCTAAAGCATGAAATATACATGTTAGAAACTTTAAAGACTGGAAAGCTGAATTTGCAGAAATGAACTCGCTGAAAGTAAATCCTTAGTGGTCAGTTTTAAAGTAGCATACGCGATTCATGGGCATAGCATCATTGTGAATTCCACAATCAAACAAGAAGCGCTTCATCCAGGATGATACTCGCCCAAAGTTTCATAAGCTTCATTCAATTTTAAGGTTTGGAAATGATAACTTTAATTGTGCAAATTCTAATTTAGCCAGGGTTGCAATACAAGATATTACTCATAGCAGCATATTCATAATCTTCCCACTACTCTTCATTACTACGTCAAGACTCAGTGACCAAGTATGCTCAATCCATAACCGCGAGGGGTGGTGATTCGAATCAAAAACACCCAAACTACATGACATGTACGCCCATACTCGGAGTTGCGATGGCACAGTCCACTAATGTCGCACGTAGCCACCTTTCCCAAGGTTCAACCACATCGAAACAGTTCGGTCGACCCGAACAGTGAGCTCCCCTCAAGATGCACCTCCGTTGTGAGATGTTCATGAATTAGTTGACTCCCACTGTACGAACAGCTGACAACTTAAGCCGATTGAAAAGGTCCCAACATAGAATCCTCAAGCTACATCGGTTTTCTAGAACCCCTATAGGCAGTATGCTTTTTGGTACAATTCAAACTTGTTCAACAGGGTCCACGAGACGGACCTTAACCGATACAGACGGGGCTACCAATCCACTCCCGACACCTTCCTCGCTATTACCGACCTAGGCACGATGTGGGCAAACGAACCTGCACAAATCCCCGTCCACGTCTCAATTAAAGAGTTAATGTTATGGTAACGACTTGCGAGTAGGTTTCCCTCACTCGACTTCTCTCGCAAGTAGAATTGAACTACTTGACTTGTGCTCGATAAAATGTGACGAATCTTGAGAGTAGTGTCCAACACTCGACTTCTATCAATCTTCTAACTAAAAATTAAGCATAGCAATATAATCCGAGGGCATCTTATACTACCCTCCACTCCAAGGATTATTTGGTCATGTATGTGGAGTATTCAATCAACATAGACCTAATGCACATATAAAGTACATTCACTGGAAGGTATAAAGCAAAACCTAAAAAGACTCTTAAATGCAAACTGAGGTTCACCTTGGGTTGCGACTATATATAAATGTCAAAAGTCAGAGGTGGAGCTTCCAGGTTGAGCATCACGTTGAGTTCATCCTTCATGGGTCCCCGCCCTTACAGTCCATGCTAGTCCTTCTCCTCCAAGTCGTGACCTTCGTTTGTCTTTATCGTTACGTAACCTATTGATATGAAAATGCATCATTTCACAAGTTGATATTTTAACATGCAACCTAACCAATTGTTATCCTAACAATATTTGTAGGACCGAATGGAACCTGATTGGTGAACGGATGTACCACGTCTTGACTGAGGCATCTTACCTGCGTAGGCTGACACCAAGGTCACCGCTGACAAGTAGTCCTACACGGACAAGACATTGATGACATGGTATATGGCGGCAAGATAGGAACATCTGGTGATTAAAAGAATCGCCCTACTGTCAAGAATGTTCAGTGGAGTGTGGCACCTCTGGATGAGCTTGCTATTGACCTGTTCCTCATAAGCATTCAGCATTAGTTCCGCTGGTTAACTTCCAACCATATCAACCATGAGTGTACCTGAAGCAGCTTTGTGGATTTCCTTTGAAACAGCAAATTGAATCCAATGAACACCACATTGCATTTACGAATAATAGCAGTGTAGGGACTCGATGCTCCGGTTGTGTCATCGTCCTCACAGAGCAGTTAATCTATCTGTGTCCACACTAGTGCCTTCCATGCTGTGAAGTCGTCCTCAATGCACTAACTTCATCCAGTATATACACGATCTGTCCTCCTGTGTTCGGCATGCCCTATACATTAGCTTGACCGAAGTATCCATGAGAAGACATCACAACAATTGATTTCACCCTTGGTCTAATTCTCCTTGTCGGTTGCGACATTCTCCCGTCCCTGCATCACAGCACAATGTTGATCACTATCACACTTGGTTTCTCCTTGTAACCATTTTATCGAACAACTTGGTTGCACAATCGATCCGAACCACCATGCACAAATAAGAGCTAACCTTGGCCTAATTGTCCTTTCCATTGTGTCGCCCACGTGTTCCTGCATATCACACATCCTGCGCATCAATCACCGGTCGCCGGTACGCGGCCATGGTGCAAAATGCCGCGACGACGTCAAGTGATCAACAACGACAGAGTGAAGGAGACGGTCATGGACACTGGCCATCACGGTGTGGAAGACGACAGCAGGGAACATGGAGCGCTTCCCGTACCTGAGTGGAGACTTGGACAGTGGTGAGGGAAGACAAGGCGGACGCCTGGCAAGATGCAAAGGCCACCGTGCTGCTGGTCTGGACGGGGTGCAGCGCAAGCAGGGAGTGCGGTGGCCATGGGGCAAAGGCATCGAGCAAGGGGATGCGTATGGCGCTGTGTACCAGTCGATGTCGGAGATGAGGATGGAGGTGAGCACCTGCGCTACAGAACATGCAGGCAAGGGTCGCGAAGAGTCTGGAGATCACGCGGCACAACAGCGGGGAGTGGGGACAGCAGGGAGAACGTGCGGCGGCTGGTGCAGCTTCAAGTAGCGATGACGGGGAGGGTGGCCACGTGCTGAAGGGCAACGCGGCGGTGGCGGGGTACCGCACAATTAAAGTGCATCCAAGCAATCACTTGTGGGTTTTGGATAATTTTGATGACAAACGAATGAGATCTTAATGGACTTGTTGATATGAATGCAGGTTAACATATATTAGATAGTTTGGTGCACTCAAAAAGTGAAAAATAAACACTATAGAAATGGAACAATGAAATTTCAGGCTTATAGTTGTCAGTTAGCTACTGTAACCGACGACTATACTCTAAAAATATCGGCCTACCGATGGCCATAGTCGTCGACTCTGGCTCGACGTTCTTATAGCTTTATAGTCATTTGTCCCAGCAACTTTAGACATTTAAATCCGTCGGGCACCACAACTCGACGTCTTCAATATGAACTATGACTGTCGGGCACCAAAAACCGACGACCATAACGCCCATAAAGACGTCGTTCTTCTTCCGGACGACTTTAATCTCACCCATCTTTTTACACCAACAAAACGTTTTTTATTCCTACCAACGCAGCACCAACACCGGCAGAACGTTTTTTATTCCTACCAGTGCAGCACCAACCGCGAATATCCTGATCTTGGCGGTTCTTGCAGCATTCCTGAGATTTTCTTTCACAAAGATACACATAACGAACACAAGATGCAAATGATGAACACAACCACGAACATGAGCTCCAAATCTTAGTAACAAAATGATGAACACAAACAAGAGTATTATACAATGGCATGTCTCACAATAAACAATCTCTATTCACAAAGAACAGACGCTTCAGATCTCAACAATGAACACATCGGTATCTGCCATGGTAGCACGCGGCGCTGGGCGTGGGAGGCGTCCGAGTAGCCGCCATGGTGCATCGGAGCAGGGCGGGAGTGGCATCACCTCCGGTCCGGAACGGACGATGCCGGGACGGGCGCAAGGGCAGCGGTCGTGGGAGGCATCGCCGGAGCTGCGCCGACGGACGGATGGAGAGGGCGGCAGACGGACGGACGGAGAGGGCAGCGGCCGTGGGAGGCGTCATCGGAGCCGCGCCGACAGATGGATTGAGAGGGTGGCGGAAGACGACGAAAGCGGCTCCGGTGAAGTCGGTCGTTCTGCTGGCTCGGTGGTCGACGGGCGACGCAGATCTGGGTGGGCGGCGCGCGACCGACGGACGGCGGAGGAGGGAGCGCGCGGACGAATGGCGGCGGATGACGACGGGCAGTGCGGACCCCCGGCAAAGGCACCAGTGCTAGCCGGCAGTGGCCTTAGGGTTTCGGTGGGCGGCGAGAGACTGGGAAGAAAGTGGGAGACGAGGAAAGGAATGAAGACGTGCAACACAGCGGGAATCCCGACCGTGGGGTAAGGACGATGAGCCAGCAGGGCCCACTCACGTTTTTAAATAAAGAAAGAGACGAGGAATGCCAGAGAGGCCGCGGTATATGAATGAGGAACACCGGAAACAGGGCCCACTTCTGGCGTTAAAGCCGTCGGTATTAATAGTAATAGTTGGTACTGCATTGCTCACCCACACATTTAATTTAGCTCGTCGGCTGCCTCGAAAGCACTGACGGCTCATCCTAAGAGCTCAAGTCTCTGTGTACGGGTAAGGGTCTTAAAATACATCTTAAAATTCACTAAGCACTGAACTAGTCTGTTCATGAACCAGACTAGTCCGTTCAACTCTCTATTGTCTCATTTCATAGTGCACCGGACTAGTCCGTTAGTGGACCGGACTAGTCCAATCAATTTCTAGAACCTCACTTCACAGTGCACCGGACTAGTTCGTTTATGGACCGAACTAGTCCATTTAACTTTCTGTAAACTCAATACACTGTGCACTGGACAAGTCCGTTCGAAGACCGGACTAGTCCGCTGAACTCTCTGATGTTTCATAACACATCATATCGGACATTTCCGTTTGTGGACCAGACTAGTCTAAGAAAATTTCTGATGTTCCAATTCACAGAGAACCATATAAGTCTGGACTCCTGCCGGACTAGTCCAGTATACCTTACACAATTTAGGGTTTCTAGTGTGCTGCACATTTCACGCTAACTTTACACAGCACATCGGATAAGTTCGGTACCCAGTACGGACTAGTCCGGCCGTCGGGATCCCTAACGGTAACATTTTTGGAAATACTATAAATAGGAGATCCACGACCCCATACAAACATAACTCATATTCTACTATTCATAACTGAAACCCTAGCGCCGCCACCTGTCCTAAGAGCACAAAAACACATCTCCCCATGCATCTAAAGTCCTCAAAAGTGAAAATCATTTGATTATTCAGATTTGGGATTGGGAGATCGTTGTCTACCCATCATTGATCATCTTTTCGAGTTTATTTGATCATCTTTTCGCTTTAATTCTTGTGGGAGCCCTCAAAGTGTGAGGTTGCTCCACCAACTCGGTGATTACCCGTGATAGTGAAATCAAGTCGGCCTTGTGTGGTAACTTGATGAGAGAAAGGGTTTGAAGAGACCTGGCTCTGTGTGGGCTTCCTCAACGAGGAGTAGATTTGTTTGGTGAGATCGAACCTCAGTAAAAATCCGTATCTCTGTGTGATTTACTCTTTTACTTTTGCAAGTTTGATTATCTAGGGCACTAGATTTAATCTATCAAGTGATTTTTGTTTCTTGTGCACGTTTGCAATATTGATCATTTAATCAAGATTGTTTGAATAAGTGCTTAAATTTAGGGGTGGGCAAAAAAACCGAAAAACCGAAAACCGGAACCGAAATAACCGGAACCGAAACCGAAATAACCGGAACCGGTTAAACCGGTGTCAATTTCGGTTCTCAATCTGTGAAAACCGATTTTTTTCGGTTTTCGGTTTTTTATTCCGGTTAACCGAGTGAACCAAAATTCTGTCTGGTCTAGTACTCCTTATGAAATTAGTCCAACCTCCTGGCTCAATTGGCGAGTGACCACATTCAATCGGCCTACCCGAAGTCCCGAACAGCCCCGGCGGCCCGGCCCAGCCCAGTCGACGAGTGAACTCCAACCCTAACGAGCTAACCCGGGCGCCCCAACTTCCGTCTCCGCCCGAGCGAGCGCCGACTCCCGTCCCCACCGCCACTCTTTGCGTCCAGCGTCGCCGATGCCCCACTCTGATGCTCCCCGCTCTAGTGGCCCCCGCAGAACCACACCAGCTCTGATGTCGCCCCGGTCCTCGCTGCCTCGAGCAGGCACGCCTCGCTCTCGCACCGTCGGACGGCCTCCTTGGTCCGATGACCTTCGTCGTCCGTCGTGCACTATCGTTGCCGCCGTTTGTGCTTCGTCGCCGTCGTTCGGCGAGCCGCATCGTCCCATCCTTGCCCCCGACCGCCGTCGCTGCTCCGGCGAGTCGTATCGTCCCGCCTTGCCCCCGAACGCTGTGACCATCGAGAGAGATGGAGGGTTTGCTTTAAGTCCAATTTTTTCCGGCTAACAGGAAACCGAACCGAATTTCCCAGTTAACCGGAGGGCCGGTTTTTATTTTTACCTGTCATATTTCGGTTGTCATTTTTCAAAAACCAAATTTAGAAAAAAAAAAACGAAAAACCGAACCGAATTAGACCGGTTAACCGAATGCCCACTCCTACTTAAATTCCACTGCTACAACACATTCAAATTCTACTATAGCACTTGATCAATTCACATTATTCAAGCACACCGGACTAGACCGCATTTGCACCAGACAAGTCCAGTCCACCAGGAATTTAACGATTTGATTAAGTGTGCAAAAAATGTTAAAAGCCTATTCACCCCTTCCAGGCCACATTCAATAGGTATTAGAGCAGACTCTCCATCTACGAGACTCACCTCTCGGAGAGATCAAATGGCCTCAAAGAAGAAAAATGAGATACCGAAGGTGCCCAACACTGATGAAGTGCGTCAACTCAAGGCACTTCTAAGAAAGAAACTCCTAAACCAAAAGGGAAAAGAAGACGAGAAGACGACGAGGAGTGGTCATCATGACTACTCCTGATATCCTTACAATTACAATCGTCTAAATTCCAATAATCATTATCTTTCAATTCCCATGAGAAAACCTCCGCAGTTTGACAGAAACGATTATACCATGTGGATGTACAACATGAAAAAGCATTTAATCTCCTTGAACCCTAGTCTTTGGCATATTGTGTGCACCGGTGTACATATCACAGATACAGATGATGAACTCACTCTGAAGCAAGAACAAGAAATTCATCGCAACGCACAAGCCGTTGCGGTGATCATGTCATCTTTGAGCCGAGAAGAGTTCACTAAGATTAATGGACTAGAAAGTGCCAAGGAAATCTATGATACACTCAACACTGCACATGAAGGAAATCGGTCAGTTCGAGAAGCAAAAATTGAAATGCTTGAAGGAGAATTGGGGATGTTTGCCATTGAAGAGGGTGAATCACCTCAAGACATGTACAACCGAATGAAGACCCTTATTAACAAGATCCGCGACTATGGAAGAAAAAAGTGGATTGGCCATGAAGTGGTCAAAAGAATGATTAGAATTTTTATGCCAAGAAATGTCACCTTGTGCTCCATGATCTGAGAAAGCCCGGTGTTTCACAAAATGACTCTGGATGAACTATTGGGCAAGATTAGCAATCGTTAGATGATGGAGAAGGAGGCCCAATACGTCAAGGACTTGGCTGAACTTACATTCTCCCAAAAAAAGGACGTTTCTCTCAAAGCAACTTGCAAGCCTAAAGGAAAGGAAGCTCGTGAAACACAAGATGAGGAAGACACAAGTGATGTGAGCACCAATTTGGATGAAGAAGAGATGGCACTCTTCATCATAAAATTCAAGCGCATGATTATAAGAAGGAAGGGCAACAACTCTAGTGATGGGAAGAGCAAACAAAAAGGAAAATCCAAGGTACGATGTACCTTCTACAATTATGGCGAGTATGGTCACTTTATGGTTGACTGCACATATGAAGATAATAAAAAGAAGAAGGAAGCGAAGCCTCAAGAAAAGAAAACCTTCAAGAAAAGGAAGCAAGCCCATCAAGTGCACATTAGCAAGGAGTGGGACTCAAACGATGAGTCCTCCTCTGATGAAGAAGAAGAGATGGCCACCATGGCCAGCAAGAAGCCTGCCAAGAAGTCTACGCTCTTCCCAAACATGGGAGGATGGGAGTCTCATAATCACACTTGCCTCATGGGTAAGGAGGGAAAGAAAAAGGTTCGACTCACACCTCCCTCGCTTAATTCCTCTATTGATGATTTTGATAGCTCTAGTGAAAATGAGGAAATGTTTAGAGGTTTAAGTAAAACTTCTTTAAAGAAAATGAAAATGTTGTCGGATGAAATATTTTCGAAGGAGGAGCTTGTCAACCGACAAGAAGATATGCTCATCCACGAAAGGAAGAGATATCAAGAGGTTGAGAAACTTCTTGAGCTTGAGAAGGAGAAGAGCAAGTCACTTGAGCATGATCTAGCCTTGAGTAAGGAAACTTGCTCAAAACTAGAAGACACACACATTGCAATCAAGGATAAACTTGCTAACTTGTCAAAAGTTAACAAAATCCTTGAAGTGCAAGTTGAGTCACTCAAGCAAAGTGACTCCTCCTCCTCCAAGAATCACCTTCTAAATATGTAAATTTGACAACAACTATAATTTGCACCTTCTCTAGTAAGAAAAATACTGTTAAACATGATGCTTCTACTTCACATGCTAAACATCCATCCCAAAGTGGGTCTTTGACAAGGAAAAGATTAACTATGCACGTAGTGCATATATGGTCACAAGACCTCCTAACATCGAAGATGGTCTTGGGTTTCCTAGAAATAAACACATGTCCACTAATGTTCAAGTTAAGAAACAAATTACCTTTGTTAAGGAAACATCACATGAATTTGAATTGCAATTTTTTTTCCGTACATTGATGCTTCCTATGTTCTCATGAAAAATAAATCCGGACATGTATTTGCTAAATATGCAGGGCCACGCCACAAGAACTCAAAAACTCATGTGTGGGTGCCCAAGACTCTTGTGACTAACCTGCGAGGACCCAAGCAAGTTTGGGTACCTAAAACCAAGAAATAACTCTGTTTTGCAGGCCTACTCCCCCGGTGGATCAAAATGGGTGCTATACAGGGGATGCACGAATCACATGACCAAATAGAGGAGTACGTTCAAGGAGTATGAGCGCGACGCGAATCCAAGTGAAGGAATATGCTTTGGAGACAATAGCCAAGGAAAGGTCATTGGTAGCGGTAAAATTGAAATTTTTTCTCAGCATACTCTCTCAAATGTTCTACATGTAGATTTTTTATATTATAACCTTTTGTCCATATCTCAGCTGTGCAACAAAGGTTATAGTTGTATATTCACTAATGACGGTGTGACTGTTTTTAAAAGAAGCGATGGCTAAATTGCATTCAAGGCAATGTTGAAGGGAAAGCTTTATCTTGTTGATTTCAACAAAGATAAAGTTGAACTCAACACTTGCTTGGTTGCTAAAACTAACATGGGATGGCTATAGCATAGACAGCTATTCCATGTTGGGATGAGAAATATGTAGAAACTTCTAAAAGGTGGTCACATCCGAGGTTTAAAAGGTGTTTTTGAGAAAGACAAGGCGTGAAGCGCATGCCAGGCGGGAAAACAAGTTGGAGCACCACACCCTGCCAAGAACGTGATGACTACCTCAAGACCGCTGGAACTTATTCACATGGACCTCTTCTGTCCAATTGCTTATATAAGCATCGGCAGTAACAAATATGGATTGGTTATAGTTAATGATTTTTCTAGATTTACCTAGGTGTTTTTGTCGTATGATAAGCCAGAAACTCAGGAAATCCTTAAGAAATTTCTGAAAAGGGCACAAAATGAATTCTCCTCAACTATCAAGAAATTAGAAGTGACAATGGAACGGAGTTCAAGAATACTCAAGTTGAGGAGCACCTAGATGAATAAGGAATAAAGCATGAATTTCCGGCACCCTACTCCCCTTAACAAAATGGGATGTCCGAAAGGAAGAACAGGACGCTCATCGAGATGGCGAGGACAATGCTGGATGAATACAAGACATCAAACCAGTTTTGGGCTGAAGCGGTGAACACCGCTTGTCACGCCACAAACTGGTTGTATCTTCACCAACTCTTGAAGAAAATGCCATATGAGCTTCTCACCTGTAACAAACCAAATGTTTCATATTTTAAAGTATTTGGTTGCAAATGTTTTATCTTGAACAAGAAACCTAGGACTTCGAAGTTTGCTTCAAAATCTAATGAAGGGTTCTTGCTTGGTTACGATTCGAATGCCTACCCTATCGTGTCTTCAACAAAGTCTCTGGCCTTGTTGAAGTTGCATGTGACGTAGTGTTCGATGAAACTAACGGCTCCCAAGTAAAGCAAGTTGATAAGTGTGTGCTAGATCAAGCAGAAGCCCCATGTCAAGCGTTGAGGAGGATGGCACTTGGTGATATTCGACCTCAAGTGCAACTACAAAACTCAAGTGCTCAAGATGATTCTCAACAGGAAAGCAATGATCAAGGGGGAGCTCATGCATAAGATCAAGGTCAGGAAGATCAAGAAGATCAATATAATCAAGGAAGCAATGATCCAGGGGGAGACATTGACAATGAAGAACATGAAGTGCAAGAAACTTCACAAGTTCCTCACCCAAGAGTACATTAGAGTGTACAAAGAGATCATCACGTCAACAACAACATTGGAGACATTGCTAAGGGAGCAAACACTAGATATCGCATAGCTAATTTCTATGAATATTACTCTTTTGTCTCTTTCTGAAACCATACAGGGTAGAGGAAGCACTAAAGGATCCAGATTGGGTGATTGCAATGTAAGAGGACCTGAATAACTTCAAGAGAAATGAAGCATGGGAGCTTGTAGAAAGACCAAAGGCGAACATCGTAGAAACCAAATGGGTCTTTCAGAACAAGCAAGATGAAAATGGCGTGGTAACAAACAATAAGGCATGACTTGTAACAAAAGGTTACTCACAAGTCGAAGGTTTGGACTTCGACGAAACTTTCGCTCCCGTAGCTAGACTTGAGTCCATTCATATTTTATTGGCATATGCTACTCACCATAATTTTAAGCTGCATCAAATGGATGTCAAAAGTACTTTCCTCAATGGTCCCATTAAGGAGAAAGTGTACGTGGAGCAGACACCAGGATTTGAAGACCAAGAGTACCCGAACCATGTGTATAAATTGCGTAAGGCTCTCTATGGCCTCAAACAAGCTCCTCGAGCTTGGTATGAGTGCCTTAGAGATTTTGTAACAAAAAATGGTTTTAAAATTTGAAAAGTTGATTATAGTTTTTTCACAAAAACTTTTATGATCATTTATTTGTATGTCAAATCTATGTTGATGATATCATTTTTGGTTCTAGTAACAAATCTTTTTGTAAAGAATTTAGCAATATTATGACAGACGGATTCGAGATGTCGATGATGGGCGAATTAAAGTTCTTCTTGGTATTCCAAGTGAAGCAATTAAGAGAAGGCCCGTTCATAAGCCAAACAAAGTACACGTAGGACATCATCAAGAAGTTCAATATGGACAAAGCCAAGCCCATCAAGACACCCATGGAAACTAATGGACATCTCGATGTCAACAAAGATGATCCAAATGTGGATCAAAAGGTATATTGGTCTATGATTGGCTCATTACTTTATTAATGTGCATCTGGGCTAGATATCATGCTAAGTGTCTGTATGTGTGCAAGGTTTCAAGTTGCACCTAAAGAGTGCCATTTAATAAATGTAAAAAGAATTTTAAGATCCCTCGTGCACACACCCAACTGGGGTCTTTGGTATCTGAATGTAGTCCTAGAGGGGGGGTGAATAGGCCTTTTTGAAAATTTTCGGATCCTGCAACACTCAACAACCAGTTCAATACCAGAGATATCGGGCTAGTCCGGTAAAGTGCGAACTAGTCCGGTGTTCACAGACTAAGTTGATTAAACTTGATTGATTGGTTTGATTCTTTTATGTGTACAGCGGAAATATAGAATCAAACAACAGTTTAACAGTTATATACTGGATTATATGACAATTAAGTCTTATGTTCAACAATTCAACGTAAGATGAACAATGTGTATGAAACCCTAGATTGAGTTGATTAATTAGAATGATGAACACTAAAACAAGACACAACGATTTATCCCGTGGTTCGGCTACCACGAAGGCAACCTACGTCCACGTTGAGGAGTCCACAAAAGGATCGGGTCTTCTCCAACCCTACCCTCGTTGGATCGCCACGAAGGCCAATCCTCTTCCACTAATCACAAAGGGGTGAATAACCGAATTCAAGGGGCACTCTCACACGTTCAGAGCCCCCTTAGATTACAAATCAAAATGCCACCGAAAACACACTCAAAAGTTACAATTGAAACACAGGAGTGTGTTAGAGGATCAAACCAAGAGCTCAATGTGGTGTTGCAAGTGTCTCTCCAATGATCTAGAGTGAATCCTCAAGGGATTGATCGATGTTGCACTTAATTTCCTGGAGAGATGTCATTTTTGAGGCTCTTGGGATGTGTGACGACGCTAGGGTTCGAGAGAGTGTGAAATTGGGTCGTGCACCTCTATTTATATGGGGTTTCTAAAAGTTACCGTTAGGGTTCAGAAAGTTCGGACTAGTCCGCGGTGGTCACCGGACTAGCCCGGTGTGCTGTGTGTAGCAAACCCTAAGTGTCCCGCAATATCGGACTAGTCCGGCTGAAAACGGACTTGTCCGATTTCGCTACTTGAAATCTTTGGACTAGTCCGATGTCCATCGGACTTGTCCAGACATGTGAAACCCTAAGTGTGTTGGATGACAAGTCCGCGCTTGGAGGACTTGTCCGATTTAGATCAGTGGGTTTTTCGGACTAGTCCGTGTGAATATCGGACTTGTCCGAAGTGGATCAGAAAGGATATCGGACTAGTCCGGTTAATAATGGACTTGTCCGATTTTGTGTGACTTGTGTAGTGTTTTAAGGACTAGTCCGCACTGGGGAGGACTAGTCCGATTCTAGTCAGAAAGATATCGGACTAGTCCGACAGATATCGGACTTGTCCGATCTGGTGC
Source organism: Tuctoria greenei (assembly GCA_036927565.1). Taxonomy (NCBI): domain Eukaryota; kingdom Viridiplantae; phylum Streptophyta; class Magnoliopsida; order Poales; family Poaceae; genus Tuctoria; species Tuctoria greenei. Next base: position 115,415,192 of record JAYESD010000011.1, on the reverse strand, counting down.
AGAAAGGTTATCGGACTAGTCCGGCTGTGATCAGACTAGTCCAGTCCTGTGTAACTTTGTGCACTGTGTGTGTTTGATTATGATTGAGCTCTTGGGGTGTGTTTCCTTAACACACTCCATACACAATAATCTACAACTCTTTTTCCTTGAGCTCATTTCCACTTTGCTCCTCATCACCCCTTCTTTTTGGTATTTTGTTCATTTTTCTATTGTAGGCCTGCATTCATCTCAACAAAGAGGTTAGGATCCTAATTGCTTGTCATAAATCATCCAAAACCCACAAGGGAGTCCTAGATGCACTTTGAATCTCCCCCTTTTTGGTGATTGATGACAACGAATTGAGATTTCACAAAATATGACAAAAATTGAGATTTTCATAAAGTATGCACATATGAATCAAAAATACATCAAGCAGTGAAAGAATTATCCATATGTGCATTCTTTATGGTGGGATGCATAGCTAAGTGCATTAAGACATGGAGAGTGACATAATTTACATTAATCAACAAAAACCAAGAACATATGTCATTCCAGAAGCAAAATTACAGATTTTAGCAAATACTTCTCAAATTAAGCAAGCATTGCATCCCAGAACCATAGTTAACTTAGAAACAACGTTAAATCATTACAACCACAAAGATAGATAAAAAGAGCTCTCTCCTCGCATCCTACAGCTAAAGCTAAGACTCCCCCGCAATCTCTCCCCCTTTGGCATCAAGACACCAAAAAGAAGGAGAGAAGGGTCCTAGGGTCTTCACTCTTCACTGTCGGTCCTCTCATCGTCGTCTTCGTCATCTTCATCTTCAGCTTGATGAGGAGGATAAGGAGGATGAACGGAGCCACTCGAGCCCCCAATGCCAAAGTAGGCAAGCTCGGAGGGGTTCAGGGGTGCGAGCTCAGTGAAGTCCGCGTCAGAGTCCTCAGAAATCACTGGAGACCCAATGGGGTCGATCTCCAGCTTTTGGCAGATTTGCTTCACGTTGGCCTTTATGTATTTCATGTCCTCCTTTCTCTTCTGGTTGAGTTTGTGGGCCCTCACTTCGGCCTTCTTGCAGGAGGAGAATATGGCAGCCAGATACTTGAGGATCCCACTAGCTGATCCTCTCTGAGGGGCTTCCCTAGACGTAGGGACAGCTCTAGCACCTTCTCTTGATCTTGTCGGTGCCTCGGGACTAGATGTCGGAGAGGGAGCAGCCTGGACATTCACTGGTTGAGGCTTCAGAGGCCTCAAAGGAGTATGCTCCACATCCTTCACAAACTCAATCCCTGTGACTTTCTCAATCATAAACATGAGATAGGGAGCATAGCCACATGACCTGTTGGGGGTGCTGGAGATGTTGACCATATCATTCCATATGTAGTCAAACACATCAAACTTACGCCCTTTGCTTATGATCTTCATCAAGGTCCGGAGGTATCCTTGTACACTCCCTGCATCCCCATCCTTAGGAGCAATGGTCTTCCTCAAGACCCTGTTTAGCACCACAAAGAATGGCTTCAAGTTCTTCGTGGAGGGAGGGATGAACTTTGAGTTGGGCTCATAGAGAAACTTCATCCTCTCCTTGTCGATGACACCAACATTGTGGATGACTACATTATCATTGCTGGAAGTGTCAAGATGCAGCATCCTAGAAAACTCCTCATATGTGATAGTGTACTTGGATCCATGAGTCATCCAAGTCACTCTTTCTTCCTCGTCGCTTGCAAAGTGGCAGGTGGCATAGAATTGAGCCACCACTTCATCATTTCAATTGTACTTGAAGGAAAAGAGGTCCTTCAAGTCATGTCTTTCAGCTGCCGCAATGACTTCATCAAATGCGAAGCATTTCTTCCTCTCAAGGTGTGCCCAGACAATCCACTGACTGCGCACCACCGGTGTCTTCATTGGCAAGTATACCAATCTGTAGAAGTCAGCATGGAAGTTGCACCAGAACCTTCCATCTGCGGCTTGCTTCAGTTGGGCCATACCAGTCGATGCTTCTGAATTTTGCCGCCGAGTCACTGCCCTTGCCATTGAATTTCTCTTCAGTAGGGTCCCGGACCCCTTCCCTGGGAGCATGCAACTTCAAAGGGCCAACTGGACCCGTCGCTATCCCTTTGCCCTTGCCTTTGGCTAGGCGGGCACTTGCCGAGCTAGGGCCACCACTGGCGGTAGCCCTAGAAGCTGTTACCTTGGAGGCCTGCTTCTTCGCTAGCACTTTCCTCCAAACTTGTGGAGGGGATGGAGCTGGCTCAGTAGGTCTTTCTTGGTGCTTCCTGCCAAGACTCGTTGAGGTCCGAGGTGCCACCTCGTGGTCCATCTCGGCCTCAAAGTCGGAAATTTCTTCGTTTGAGCTCGACATGACCTGAGAATGAGTTTCAAGAAATATGATGAATGATACAAGGCATAGGTATGAGAGGATGGCAAGGAATTGCATTGAGGAATTGAAGAATTAGGTTTTAAGTTCAGAAACATCGGACTTGTTCGGTGCACAGGCACGGACTAGTCCGGGGGACCGGACTTGTCCGTGCATGGACTGGACTAGTCCGGTGTTCATCCTCAAAAACCTAACGGTTTGGACTGAAACTGATTCCTAATGCACTATAAGTCTAGCATACACATAGTACATCAAGGAAGCATGTATATAGTGAAAGATGCTAGGCTATTCAATCAATAATGGAGAAAACACAAGATTTCTAGGGTTTGGGAGAAAATTACCGAAAAAATCGATTGAAGCTTGAAGATTAGGGAGTTGGAGCCCGGACAAGTCCGCTAGCTTCAATCCGCACGAGGTCAAGCTTGATTTCTGCCAAAATACGGACCTTTTTGATGGAGGGAGCAGGGAATCACCTTGGGAGCTTGAGCGCAAGAGAGAGAGTGCGTGAGCAAGAATGGGGATGAGAGGAATTAGGGTTTGGTGGCGGCTAGGGTTATGGACACGAAAAATCGGACAAGTCCGGAGATGATCGGACTAGTCCGAACTCATCCAGAGAGCTATATCGGACTAGTCCGTGGTCTATCGGACTAGTCCGGCCTAACCGGCACTCAGCAGACTAGTCTGCATGGGCGGACTAGTCCGGGTAACCACGGACTAGTCCGTGGTCACCAGTAGAAATTTGCATTGCCCATTCATATATATTTGAAGGTTCAAAAATAGAGAATAGAGGGGCAAATCAAATCAATTAATCTTGATGAATTTGACCAGTAAGCATACAACAATCAAACAATGATCATAATTCACCAAGATCTAGTAATTTACATAGTTTTTCGGGAAAAATTGAGAGAGAGGATTTTCACAATTCAATCAACATATTTTGAAGAAATCATACAGGTATGCAACTTTTCAAGCCACACTCCGAGCATCAAGGATATTTAGTTCATTTCGGAGTTCGCAAAAACGCTTTTCATCAAGTGGCTTGGTAAATATGTTGGCCAATTGCTTTTGAGTGTTGACATGTGAGATGGTTATATCTCCTTTCATGGAATGGTATCTCAAAAAATGATGTCTTATGTCTATGTGTTTAGTTCTAGAGTGCTCAACTGGATTGTGGGCAATTTTAATGGCACTCTCATTGTCACAAAGGAGAGGAATACGGTTCATATTGTATCCGTAATCCCTTAGAGTTTGTCGCATCCAAAGGAGTTTTGCACAACAACTCCCGGCTGCAACATACTCCGCTTCGGCTGTGGATAGGGCAATGGAATTTTGTTTCTTGGAGGACCAAGAAACTAAGGATCTCCCTAGGAATTGGCATGTGCCGGAGGTGCTTTTTCTATCTACTTTGCACCCGGTATAATCTGCATCGGAGTAACCAATGAGATTGAATTTTGAGCCTTTTGGGTACCAAAGACCAAGGTTGGGTGTATGAACTAAATATCTCGATATCCTTTTTACGGCTGTCAAGTGACATTCCTTAGGGTTGGCTTGAAATCTTGCACACAAACATTCACTCAACATAATATCTGGCCTAGATGCACATAAATAGAGTAGAGATCCAATCATGGAGCGATATACATTTTGGTCGACGTTAGGTCCATCTTCATTGAGATCCAAGTGGCCATTTGTTGCCATGGGGGTCTTTATGGGCTTTGCTTTGTCCATGCCAAACTTCTTAAGTATGTCCTGCGTGTACTTGGTTTGACTTATGAACGTTCCTTCCTTTTGTTGCCGCACTTGGAATCCCAAGAAGTATTTTAATTCTCCCATCATTGACATTTCAAACCTGTCTGTCATGATTTTGCTAAATTCCTCACAAAAAGATTGATTAGTTGACCCAAAGATTATATCATCATCATAAATTTGACAAATAAAGAGATCATTGTCTAAATTCTTTGTAAATAATGTATAATCTACTTTGCCAATTTGAAAACCATTCTCAATTAAGAAATCTCTAAGACACTCATACCAAGCTCTAGGGGCTTGTTTGAGGCCGTAGAGAGCCTTACGCAATTTGAATACATGGTTGGGGAACTCTTCGTCTTCAAACCCAGGTGGTTGCTCCACGTACACCTCTTCCTTGATTGGTCCGTTGAGGAAGGCGCTTTTCACATCCATTTGATACATCTTGAAATCGTGGTGAGTAGCATATGCAAGTAATATTCTAATAGATTCAGGCCTAGCTACTGGAGAAAAAGTCTCATTGAAATCCAAACCTTCGACTTGTGAGTACCCTTTGGCCACAAGTCGTGCCTTGTTCCTTGTCACCACCCCGTGTTCGTCTTGTTTATTGCGGAAGACCCACTTGGTGCCGACGATGTTTGCATTGGGCCTTGCCACAAGTTCCCACACCTCGTTCCGCTTGAAGTTGTTCAATTCTTCTTGCATTGCCACCACCCAGTCCGGATCCTTCAATGCATCCTCAATCCTGCGTGGTTCCAAAATGGATACAAATGAATAATGCTCACAAAAGTTAGCTATGCGAGATCTAGTGGTTACTCCCTTTTGTATGTCACCGATAATGTTGACGATTGGGTGATCCCTTTGGACGCATTGGTGTACTCTTGGGTGTGGCACTTGAGGAGTTGTGTCTTCATGATTGTCCGCTTCTCCCCCTAAGTGGTTGCCTTCATTGACTTGTTGATCATCTTCGTACTCTTGTGGTTGATCTTCTGTTGAAGGTCCCCCTTGATTGATGGTCTCCTCTTGTGGTTCATTTTCCTCATGTACGTGTGAAGGTGGCTCTTGTGGTCAAACTTCGCCTAGAGCCATTCTTTTCAATGCTTGACAAGGAGCTTCTTCTTTACCTAATTCACATGGATCAACTTGCTTCTGTAAGTAGCTCATAGGGAGTCTTCTTAAGTAGTCCATGGAGATAAAGTCGATTTGCGGCGTGGCAAGCGGTGTTAATCGCTTCTGCCCAAAATCGATCCGAAGTCTTGTACTCATCGTGCATTGTTCTTGCCATCTCTATGATTGTTCGGTTCTTTCTTTTGGCAACTCCGTTTTGTTGTGGCGAGTATGGCGCTGAAAATTCGTGCTTGATGCCCTCTTCATCAAGGTACTCCTCCACTTGTGTGTTCCTGAACTCTATGCCATTGTCGCTTTGAATACTCTTGATTGTCAATGAAAATTCGTTTTGAGCTCGTTTGAAGAACTTCTTGAGTGTTCCTTGTGTTTCTGACTTATCATGCAAAAAGAAAACCCAAGTGAAGCGAGAAAAATCATCAATGATAACTAAACTGTATTTGTTACCGCCGATGCTTATGTAAGCAATTGGACCAAACAAGTCCATGTGAAGTAGTTCGAGCGGTCTTGTTGTAGTCATGACGTTCTTTGCGGGATGATGTGCTCCAACTTGCTTCCCGGCTTGGCACGCGCTACAAGGCATGTCTTTCTCAAAAAAAAACATCTTTCAAACCTCGGATGTGATCGCCCTTGAGGAGTTTTTGAAGATTCCTCATACCAACATGTGCTAGCCGTCTATGCCACAGCCAAGCCATGTTGGTTTTTGCAATCAAGCATGTGTCGAGTTCGGCTTTATCCTTTTTGAAGTCAACAAGGTAAAGCTTTCCCTTCAACATACTCTTGAATGCAATGGAACCATCACTCCTCCTAGAGACGGTTACACCCCCGTTAGTGAACAAGCAATTATAACCTTTGTCACATAGTTGAGATATGGACAATAGGTTATAATCTAAAGATTCAACATGTAAAACATGAGAAAGTGTGTGTTCAGAGGATATTGCAATTTTACCGGTACCGAGCACCCTTCCTTGACTATTATCTCTGAAGTAGATGCCCTCATTTGGATCCTCATTCTCTTCATATTCCACGAACATCCTCCTTTCTCCGGTCATGTGGTTGGTGCATCCACTGTCTAGCACCCATTTGGATCCATCGGAGGAATAGGCCTGCAAAAACAAATTATGCTTTGGTTTTAGGTACCCAAGCTTGCTTGGGTTATTGGAGGTTAGTTACAATACATTTGGGCACCCACACATGGTATTTTGTGTTCCCATGGCGTGGCCCAACATAATGAGCACAGACATTGCCAATATTATTTCTCATTAATACATAGGAGGCATCAAAAGTTTTGAATAATAGATGCTGTTGTTTATCAGCCGGACTAGTCTGAGGGGTCGGACTTGTCCGGAGGACTGTACTTGTCCAGACCCCAACTGGACTAGTCCGGTATTCGTGTGAGTTCAAGTTTTTATTCTTCAAATTACCAATTTGAGAGGGTCTTCCCTTCATAAAAGAAATCCTTCCCTTGTTATTCTTATGACTTCCAACATGCTGCTTTTCATCATAAGAGTAACCAATGCCATATTAGATATTTGGAGGTATTTGGACCAAGTATGCACTACGTGCATAGTTGATCTTCTCCTTGTCAAATATGCCACATTGGGTAGGATTTTTATCCTTTGTGGAGGTTGACTTCCCTTTCAATCTGGTGTCAGTTTTACTACATGTGCACATATGAGCAAACTCAGTTTTAGTGGGTTGAGAAGGTGAGTTTGAAGAGGAGGAAGGTTCACTCATCTTGAGTGACTAAACTTGCACTTCAAGGATCTTGTTAACCTTGATCAGGTCAGCAAGTTGGTCCTTGATTGCAACATTTGAGTCAGTTAACTCCAAGCAAGCTTTCTTGCTTGAAGCTAACTCAAGCTCTAGTGAATTGTTTTTCTCCTTTTCAAGCTCTAGAAGTTTGTCAAGTTCGACATACTCCTCCTTTTGGGAGATAATCATGTCCTCTTGACGATGAATTAACTTCTCCTTCTCAACAAGTTGATCAAGTAAGAATTTCATTTTTGTTGCTGTTTTCCTGTCTAGTCCATTTAGCATATCCTCATCATCACTATCTATTTCATCATCACTAGAGTAGGAATTCACGGAAGGGGTTTTGATGATTACCTTGCGCTTACCTTCCTTTTCCATAAGGCAAGTGCCATTTCCCTTCCTTGCACCGAGTGTAGGGAAGAGTGTAGATTTCTTGGACGTGCTCTCGATGGCTATGCTAGCCATCTCTTCCTCATCGGATGATGAGGACTCATCGTTTGAGTCCCACTCCTTCCCAATGTGCGCTTTTTCGACTTGTTTCTTCTTCTTGAAGAATTTCTTAGGTTGAGACTTGGATTCTTTGGTCTTCTTCTTGTTCTCCTCATATGGGCAATCAACTATAAAGTGGTTATATTCACCACAATTATAGCATGCCCGTCTCAACTTTGGCTTTGTTCTTTCCTTGTACTTGCCTTCACTTGATCTTGTCCCTTGTCTTTTCTTCATTATTCTCTTGATCTTTTTCATGAATAATATCATGTCCTCTTCATCTAGCTCACTGCTCTCTTCGTCACTGTCTTCCTCTAGTTGTGCTTCTCTTGCTTCTTTGGATAGAGGCTTGAGGGTGGACTTTAATGCAACCCCTTTCTTCTTAGCTGAGGTGAGGTTGGCAATTTCCTTGACGTGCTTTACTTGTTTTTCCATCATTTGAAAGTTGATAATTTTTCCAAGCAATTCATCCGGAGTCATCTTTTTGTATCCGGGGCTTTCTCTAATCATAGAATATAGGGTGACATTGCGAGGCATAAAAGCTCTAAGGATGAGCTTTACAACCTCGTGGTCATTCCACTTCTTGCTCCCATATGATCGAACTTTGTTAACTAGTGTCTTCAATCGATTGTACATATCTTGGGGTGACTCGTCTTCCTCAATTGGGAATCTTCCTAGTTCGCCTTCGATCATCTCAATCTTTGCTTCACGCACATGTCGGTCACCTTCATGTGTAGTTTGCAGAGTATCCCATATCTCCTTAGCAATTTTGAGTCCATACACCTTGGTGAACCCGTCCTGACTGAGTGAGGAGGTGATTACAGCTGCGGCTTGAGCGTTTCTATGAATGGTCTGCTCTTGGCTTGGGGTGAGCTCTTCGTCGTCATCCGGAATATCTATCCCTGTGCATACAACATGCCATAGACTTGGATTTAGGGAAATCAAATGCATCTTCATATTCTGCCTCCACATTGAGTAATCACTTCCATCGAAGTGTGGGGCTTTTCCAAGTGGGATAGATAAGTAATGGTTGTTATTGGAATTTAGACAATCATAGTTAAAAGGATATCGGGAGTAGTCGGTGTGACTACTCCCCTTCTTCTTCTCTTCAACTTTCGCTTTCCCTTTGGAAAGTGCCTTCTTTCTGAGGAGTGCCTTTAGCTCCAGCGTCTCCTCATCATCGTCCTCGAAGTCTTGAATGGCTTCGAGGTACTTCTCCACTTTTTGGATCTTGTCGTTGTTAACTTCCTCTTGGTTGTTGATTTTGTGGACGTCCTTCATGTCCGACAGATCTCTTCGAGTGATTAGACTCTTTCTTGAAGAACCTGCTCTGATACCAATTGAATGTAGGCCTAGAGGGGGGGTGAATATGCCTTTTTGAAAATTGTCGGATCCTGCAACACTCAACAACCAGTTCAATACCAGAGATATCGGACTAGTCCGGTAAAGTGCGGTCTGGTCCGGCGTTCACGGACTAAGTTCATTAAACTTGATTGATTGGTTTGATTCTTTTATGTGTACATCAGAAATATAGAATCAAACAACAGTTTAATAGTTATATACTGGATTATATCACAATTAAGTCTTATGTTCAACAATTCAACATAAGATGAACAATGTGTATGAAACCCTAGATTGCGTTGATTAATTAGAATGATGAACACTAAAACAAGACACAACGATTTATCCTGTGGTTCGGCTACCACGAAGGCAACCTACGTCCACGTCGAGGAGTCCACAAAAGGACTGGGTCTTCTCCAACCCTACCCTCGTTGGATCGCCATGAAGGCCAATCCTCTTCCACTAATCACAAAGGGGTGAATAACCGAATTCAAGGGGCGTTCTCACACGTTCAGAGCTCCCATAGATTACAAATCAAAATGCCACCGAAAACACACTCAAAAGTTACAATTGAAACACAGGAGTGTGTTAGAAAATCAAACCAAGAGCTCAATGTGGTGTTGCAAGTGTCTCTCCAATGATCTAGAGTGAATCCTCAAGGGATTGATCGATGTCACACTTAATTTCGTGGAGAGATGTCGTTTTTGAGGCTCTTGGGAGGTGTGACGGCGCTAGGGTTCGAGAGAGTGTGAAATTGGGTCGTGCACCTCTATTTATATGGGGTTTCTAAAAGTTACCGTTAGGGTTCAGAAAGTTCGGACTAGTCCGCGGTGGTCACCGGACTAGTCCGGTGTGCTGTGTGTAGCAAATCCTAAGTGTCCCAAAATATCGGACTAGTCCGGATGAAAACGGACTTGTTTGATTTCGCTACTGGAAATCTTCGGACTAGTCCGATGTCCATCGGACTTGTCCGGACATGTGAAACCCTAAGTGTGTTGGATGACAAGTCCGCGCTTGGAGGACTTGTCCGATTTAGATCAGTGGGTTTTTCGGACTAGTCCGTGTGAATATCGGACTTGTCCGAAGTGGATCAGAAAGGATATCGGACTAGTCTGGTTAATAACGGACTTGTCCGATTTTGTGTGACTTGTGTAGTGTTTTAAGGACTAGTCCGCACTGGGGAGGACTAGTCCGATTCTAGTCAGAAAGATATCGGACTAGTCCAACAGATATCGGACTTGTCCGATCTGATGCAGAAAGGTTATCGGACTAGTCCGGTTGTGATCGGACTAGTCCGATCCTGTGTAACTTTGTGCACTGTGTGTGTTTGATTATGATTGAGCTCTTGGGGTGTGTTTACTTAACACACTCCATACACAATAATCTACAACTCTTTTTCCTTGAGCTCATTTCCACTTTGCTCCTCATCATCCCTTCTTTTTGGTATTTTGTTCATTTTTCTATTGTAGGCCTGCATTCATCTCAACAAAGAGGTTACGATCCCAATTGCTTGTCATAAATCATCCAAAACCCACAAGGGAGTCCTAGATGCACTTTCAGTATCCCAAAGGATCTAAGTTTAACTTGATAGGATATTCCGATGCCGACTATGCAGGATGCAACTTTGATAGAAAGAGCACATCAGGGACTTGCCAATTTCTTGGCAGATCCCTAGTTTCATGGTAATCTAAAAAGCAAAATTCCATTGCTCTTTCCACAGCTGAAGCAGAGTATGTTGCAGCCGGTAGTTGTTGTCCACAACTACTTTGGATGCGACAAACTCTAAGGGATTATGGTTACAATTTGAACCATATTCCACTCCTATGTGACAATGAGAGTGCTATAAAAATTGCACACAACCCAGTAGAGCACTCAAGAACTAGGCACATAGATATTCGTCACTATTTCTTAAGAGATAATTCATTAAAAGGTGATATAGCAATCTCACATGTTAGGACTGAAAAACAACTTGCGGACATTATCACCAAACCATTAGATGAAAAGAGATTTTGTGAGCTAAGAAATGAGCTAAATATACCTGACTCTCGAAATGTGGCTTGAAACTCTGCATACCTGGTTGTGATTTCAAAATTTACTCATTTTTGCAAAACTTTGCCCCTTATCTCAATTTTCTCTTGAAAACTATTTAAATTAGTGAATCTTGGTGAATTATGGTCATTGTATGATTGTTGATTGCTTACTGGTCATGTTCACCAAGATTATTTGTGAAATGATGTCCTTTAAATCACTATTAGTTCAAACTCCCAAAATCAATTTGTTCTATTCAGTCTCTGTTTAGTTGACCTGGACTAGTCTGATGTTAGCACCAGACTAGTCCGTTATCTCAGACTAGTTTGGCCCTGGTCTGGCCTATCGGACTTGTCCGGTTCCTACTGGACTACTATGTATTTATCGGTCTTAAACCTAGCCTGTCGCCAGAACCCCTTCTTCCACATCTCACAATCATTCCCCCCCCTCTCTCTCCTCGAGTTTGAGCTCCCAAGGTGATTTTTGTGTTTAGCCACCAAAATCGAAAAAAATTTCAAGGGAAATTTTTTCCTCAGCACGGAGCTTGTCCACTCATGACTAATCCGGACCCTACTCCGCTCCTTCAACTCCAATCTTCAAATTTTTTGGTAAAATCTCACTCAACCCTAGTTCTCACCTTTTCTCCAGTCTTGCTTATTTTTCTTGATTCCCAGGGCATAAATTAACTCTCTAGATGTATTCCTACTGTATGCCTACTTGCTTTGTATCGATTCGAGCTAGATTTGTTGAAAATAGGAAATTAGGGTTCTTATGCCAGAACGGACTAGTCCGGGTATTCAAGTGCGGACAAGTCCGCACTCTGAAAATGGACAAGTCTGGTACCCTGACAATTTGAACCTATAAACTATTATTTGCACCAAGTCTACAATCAATTCTTATCAATCCTTTAATTTCTCTATCAGGCGCGATGTCGTCAGGTTTGGAGGATAGCTCACTTGACTATGACGAAGAGCGTGATCAGGCAAGAGTGCAAAGAGCAAAAGAACGAGTCATGATGAAAAGGCATGACAACAATGTTCACTCTTCTCTTCCCGACGATGTTCTTCCTAAGAAGAGAAGAGTTGTAGTGACGAAGCCACTGAGCAAGGAAGGTGCTAGCAGTTCATCGGCACCTAAGAGAAGTCTCAACAAGGGCAAAGGACTGTCTAGTGGTCCTATTGGCCCGTTGAAGATGAAGGCTCCAATTCACCACCAAAGGCAACCATCAAGTGATGATTTTACTAGTAAAGGGAATGAATTGGCTGACAAATTCAGAAAGATGGAAGTCTATGAGCAGCCCAAACAGTCAGCTAATTGAAGATTCTTGAGCAACTTCCATGCTGACTATTATGAGCATGTGTACATGAAGATGAAGAACCCAGTGATTGAAAGTCAGTGGGTCAATATCACCTACCACCAGTCCAAGAAATGCCAAGCTTATCAAGAGGTCTTGGAGGCATTAGAGAGACATGGACTGAAGGATCTCATTTCCTTCTAGTGGGACTGGAACAATGAGGTCATAAATCAATTCTACTCAAATCTATACTTTGCTCGTGATGATGGTGATAAAATGATATGTATGACACATGGAGCAAAGTATAGTGTTACTTATCAGGAATTTGCAAGAATTCTTCATCTCAAAGATTCTTTAGAGAATGACATCATCATTCACAACTTGAAACCTCTAGAGAAAGATGAGCTTGACTTCCTCTATGATACAAGAATGCCTTACAAGTCTCCAACTACCAAGTATCTGAAGCCATTCTTTGCAGTCTTGAACAGAATTCTGAAGAAGGCAATAACTCCCAAAGAAGGAGATGAAGAATCCATCCAAGGTACTCTAAGGACCTTGATGAAGGTGATAAGAAAGTGAAGGACCTTCAATGTCTTTGAATACATCTACAATGACATTGTGAACATATCCATTACTCCAAACAGGTCTTGTGGCTATGCATCCTATATCGTGTATATGATTGAGAAGGTGACGGGACTTGAGTTCGTCAAGGATATTCCTCACACTGGTCTCAAGCCCTAGAAGCGTATAATCTACACTATTCCCTCTGCTCCTACCTCACCTGCAGAGGAACAAAGATCTAAGAGGGCTCATGAAGGCACAAGGACTCAAGCTGCTACTACCACTCCTCTACCCTCTAGAGAGTCCTCCAGTGGTGTGCTGAAAATGCTTTTCTCCATCTTTGCATCCTGCCGCAAAGTGGAAATAAAGAAGCACAGGGAGAGTTTGGCCAGGAAGAAACATCAAAGATATGTGAAGGCCAACATCAAATCCATTTGTGAGACACTAGAGATAGAGCCAGTGGGGTCACCTCAATTTCTAAAGATTCTGAAGAGTATATGAGAGAGATGGCACCACTCCTAGAGCAAGAGTTGGCTTCATTTGGACTGGCTGGCGTCTCCGCTCCTCCTCCTCCTCCGCAAGTACCTGAAGATGAAGAAGAGTATGAAGATAGGACCGAGAGTGAGGGAGGCAGTGGCGATGAGTGATTCCACTCAATTTTTCCCTTTTTGGGGCCTTGATGCCAAAGGGGGGGAGATTGAGACTAGTATCTTTATTTTGTAGTCTTAAGGACTTGTGATCGAGGACATGTATCTCAATTTCATGTTATTGTAATCTCTTGTGGATGTGCTTACTTTATTTAATGTGTGATGCATAGTTTAATGTTAATGTGATGATTACTGCTATAATTGTCAAGTTTTTATCTTTTGCTCATCACATCATTTGATCACACACTCTATTGGCACCCCACCATAAAGAGTGAATATATGTGAGAAGTTATTGTTACTCATTTGTCAGTCTCATATATGCACACATTATGAAAATCAATTTTTACTCTTTTTGTGAAATCTCAATTGGTTGTCATCAATCACCAAAAAGGGGGAGATTGAAAGTGCATCCAGGCAATCCCTTGTGGGTTTTGGACGATTGATGACAAACAAATGAGATCCTAATGGACTTGTTGAGATGAATGCAGTTCAACACTTATTAGATAGTTTGGTGCACTCAAAAAGTGGAAAATGAAGTGATGAGGAAAAAGAAAGGCCCCATTGATGAATGAAGCGCAAAGTAGACTTAACTGTATAGGATGTGTGTGAGAGACACATCCCAAGAGCTCAAGTCTTTGCATAGGAGTAAGGGTCTTAAAATCAATCTTAAAATTCACTGAGAACAGGACTAGTTCGTTTATGGACCGGACTAGTCCGTCCAACTCTCTGTTGTCTCATTTCACAGTGCACCAGACTAGTCTGTTCGGGGACTGGACTAGTCCAATCAACTTTCTGAAACCTCACTTCACAATGCACTGGACTAGTCCGTTTATGGATCGGACTAGTTCGTTTAACTTTCTGTAAACTCATTATATTGTGCGCCGGACAAGTCCATTTGAAGACTAGACTAGTTCGGTGAACTCTTAGATGTTTCAGAACACATCATACTGGACAAGTATGTTTGTGGACCGAACTAGTCCGAGAAAGTTTCTGATGTTTCAATTCAAAGGGAACCGGACTAGTCCGGTATACCTCACACAATATAGGGTTTCTAGTGTGCTGCACATTTCACGCCGACTTTACACAGCACACTGGACAAGTTCGCTATCCAGTACGAACTAGTGCGGCCGTTGGGATCCCTTAATAGTAACATTTTTGGAAACACTATAAATAGGAGATCCACAACGCCACACAAACATAACTCGTGTTCTACTGTTCATAACTGAAACCCTAGTGCCGCCACCTGTCCCAAGAGCACAAAAACACATCTCCCCACACATCTAAAGTCCTCAATAGTGAAAATCATTTGATTATTCAGATTTGAGATTGGGATATCGTTGTCTAAGCGTCATTGAGCTCTTGGGGTTTGATCTCTTTACACTCGTGAAAATACTTGTAATCTTTTCGAGTGTATTTGATCATCTTTTCCCTGTAATTCTTGTGGGGGCCCTCAAAGTGTGAGGTTGCCCCACCAACTCGGTGATTATCCATGATAGTGAAATCAAGTCGGCCTTGTGTGGTGACTTGACGAGGGATAGAGTGTGAAGAGACCCGGCTCTGTGTGGGCTTCCTCAACGAGGAGTAGATCTCTTTGGTCAGATCGAACCTTGGTAAAAATTCGTGTCTCTATTTGCTTTACTCTTTTACTTTTGAAAGTTTGATTATCTAGGGCACTATATCTAATATATCAAGTGATTTGTGTTTCACGTGCACGTTTGGAATATCGATCATTTAATCAAGATTGTTTGAATAGGTGCTTAAATTCCGCTGCTACAACACATACAAATTCTGCTATAGCACTTGATATATTCACATTATTCAAGCACACCGGACTAGTCCACATTAGCACCGGACAAGTCCGTTCCACCAGGAATTTAATGATTTGACTAAGTGTGCATGAAAAGTTAAAAGCCTATTGACCCCCCTCTAGGCCACACTCACGCAGGACGGCGGTGCGACTAGCGAGGAGGCGGGTGCTGGGCGCACGGAGCATGGCAGGGGTTGCAGGCAGGGGCGCGGTGCTGGGCGCGTGTGGTGCGACGAGGAGGACACGTGACAGGGGAGAGCGAGGCGACTCGACGGGCGCGCAGCAGCAGGGCCACGGTGGTTGAGCTGGAGGGAAGCAGAGGAAAGGGAGCGGGGAAGAAGCTTATGCAAGAAGACAATGAGAGATAGAGATAAAGTTTTGTACCCATAAGGTTGACCGGTGGTGTCTGCTGACGGGTAGGGCCCACAAGGCAAAAGTCTTGAGCGGCCGGTGGGCCCTGAAGGTGCCTTGTGGCTGAATCAAAGATCGGTGTTAAATAGGCTGACTTGTGGGCCACACGATAGGTGGGACCCACCCAAGGTATTATCCTGTTGGCTGCAATATTAAAATCGGAACAAATTGCGGACGAGCCCCTACAGTGGTCTGAAACTACATGGCATCTATAATCCCCATGAACCCCGCCGTGAGTTAGAATCTGATAATTAAACAAAATTGAATTTCAAATTCAAATTTGAATTTGAAGTACACAATGGGGGCTTGTTTGAAATTTCCTACATATCATTCCAAACACCGGCAATGACTCTGCGTTAATCATAGGGACTAAATGCTAATTTAAATTACTATCTATTGCGGATTCTGGAAGTTCACTTAAGTTTGAATTATTGCTCTAGGTCTATTCAATATAATATAGCTTTTCAACTTGACTCCGGTTCTTGAAGTAATTTTAGGATCTTTTCGTACTATGTACTTAAGAAACCTTGAAGTTTTTAACAAGTTCACATTGTAACCCCCTTGATTAACTACCGTATTCCAACTCAGTTTGTATTTCCCAATTTAACTAAAAATTTTAAGTTCGTATTTTCTCATTTTTGTTCTTCTCAACATTGGGCTTTTACAATCCTTTCCCCTTAAAGAAATCTCGTCTTGAGATTCTAGCGAGTAGAACAACGGAAACAAGTAGGGAACAAGTGGTAAAAGAAGGTCATTGACTAAGGAAGATGACGATGCCCTTAAAGGCGTGGGTTCTACAATGTAGTGACAACCATAATCACTCAGTAGGATTCCAAGATTTTCTTTTGGGTGACTTGAGTCTTTGGGTTGATAATGTTGATAGGGTGCTCGACATGATGATATCACGTCGTAAAGCCCTTGCGTCTCTTACTGAACTTCTATCTATGTCTTCTTACATTGGTATGATATCTGGTTTTTTCCTAGTCTTGACTTGAATAATTCCACACTTGCCTTATGATACTGTAGATTACCTTGATATCTTCAAACTAACTTTGCCTCAAGTCTCGGTTGTGTGCTTGTTTTATTCAGTTTAAGTCTTTATAAACTTAACATAGCATCTTCCCAATAGGAGTTACGGTAGTTGGCGGGGTTACTCAATGAATCAATAACCTCGTATGGTGTTTTGTCAACCATAGGATCCCTTAGCTGGATCATATAAGGGTAGTAAAGTTTTCAGTGTTCTTATGTGATAAGAACAGAAGCATCACTAAAGGTATGGCGACTATGAGGTTCTTGGTATATTAACATCTTTAAACAATGGAAATATAAGACAAAGACTCTTCGCGGTGGCATATGAGGATTTAAGGATTCAATATCCTCATATGTTTTTAACACAACAAAGAACTCAATCATATGTTAACTACAAGGTCATCAGTGTATCAAATTACCATATACCAATTTCAGAATTCAGATGAACTCCAAGAAGTTTTGCAAGGATGACAATCGAATGGTACCTTCGCGAGTAGATATAATCAAGGATTTACAAGGTTGATCATCTAACCGATGATCGCACGATGAAGGATATTGTGGTTTCAACAATCAAAGTACTTGAACCTAAACAAGTAAAGGATGAAGGTTGAAGTGTTTGCGTAGCTGCAAGGGAGGTTGAGTAATCGGTTTCCTAAGTATTACTCCATGAAAGAGAAATCAACAAAGTAAGGAGTCATATGAAGGTGGTAAGATGCTTGTAGTCATTAGACATGTGAGACCCGGTTCTAAAAGTGAACCAAGCACAATGCATATGTGTGCCCAGGATGTTTAGCACACATACACAAGTGTTTCACAATTGATAAACAGATACAAACCATGTCTCGAATAATAATAATGCTAATAATAGTACCTTATTAGAAGCCAAATAGTCTCTATTACAAGCTCTAATGAATCTGCAGCGGATGAACTAAACACTAATTACTCCAAACTCCACAGGCAGGTTTGACGGCAAAACACACGCCTAGAACTCCTCAAAGACCTCCTGTTACTCCACTTGGTCGCCGACGTCAGGATTTGGTGGGGGGAATAGCAAGGGTGAGCACATGTCGTACTCAACAAGTGTGGGAAAGTATGACATGTAGCTTAAACAAAGGCATGCTAATAAAATGGGCTAATTGCATAAATGTATATTAAAAAGAGTTGAAAATGCAATAATATCATTATTAAGTGAGGTCCTTCCCAAATAAACCAAATAATCATCCATTCCAACTTAAATAACAAACTTCAGCAATAATAATCCATATTCAATTCTTAACTGCTCATGTATCTCAATTTTATCAATCCCATGTACCAGAGCTAATTAATTAACCAATACATATTCCCAATTCAATTCCAGCCATTAAATCAAGTTAAAGTCCAAATTCTAATCATGTGAGGGTCCAGGTTGCTATTGACCAGTAGCACGGCTATCATGATAGTTTTAGACACACTCTGCAGAGGTTGCACCACTTTACCCGCAAGTTCGTGATTTCATCACCTTTCGATGACTATGGAATCTCAATTATGCCGTCTCACACTTCTTTAGGTGTGTGGCCAAGAAATCACAAAATAGCCTTTACAAAGTGATTACTAGCCTATTTAGACCCCACTGAGGTTTCACCGGTGGTGATGTCTCCAACTGAGCACATACAACCAAGGGCCCCCTCGTGAGCCATTCGGATCCTAGGGTAGTCCCACCAATTTCTACGAACCCACTTGGACTACCCCTTCCCCGAGCATTCTTAATGGCCAAACATCACTGGCAATTCACTAATTAGTCAGCTAAGCCGCACCCATACTTGGCCTTGTGGTGGCACTGTAAATTTTGGATGGTCGCTCCATGAAATGGTCCTTAGATCTAAAGCAAGCAGAACCACAAAAACAGTCCAACCCATTCGACATTACCAACTTGCTTAGATCCCTAGGAACCATGTTGCTAAAGGGTCAATATTATCAACTCTCATCATTCATTTGTTCAATAATTCATAATTAAGCATTATAGTTGATTCTCAAACCCAATTGAACATTGTGAAGCAAAAGTGTAAAATACCCTTCCTGACTCTCTACATAGTGTTCAAGCGACAAGGGTGGTCATAAAAAATTAGTAAACTCCTAAAATTGGGTTTTCCCATCATATTGACACAAGCATGCAATTTTGCAAACAAAACCTTTAAAATGGGATCAATATGGTCAAGGGAACTTGCCTTGCTCTTGAGCTTGGTTTGGATCAAAGGCTTCGTAATTCTGATTATGCAGGTCCTCAAAAACACTCTCTATGGCATCTCCTTCTATTCCGAGCGACAAACATGCAAAACACACAATTCAATCAAGTAATGCTCATACAGTACTCAATATGCCATGATATGCATGATTAATGCAATTGTGAGGTAAAACTTGTTAATGAGTTGCTATTAATGTTTACTAACTAGTTCTAATAGATTTCAACAAGTTTGAACAAGTTTTGAATTGATTTGAGTTGATTTGGAATTAATTCAGTGCAATTCAGATTCAGAGGTCGGACTAGTCCGTATACAGGGGTCGGACTAGTTCGCCCTAGACAAACATCAAATTAGGGTTTTCTAGATCTGCGAGAATTGGGTTTGAATTTGCATGAAAACTTGAATGTAGAGGGTGTACCACGTGTTTAGAGATCCAAAGATCACGGTTTTGACGCGAGGCTTTGAATCTTGGCAATTAGGGCTTGATGGAGATGAGTTGGTGAAGATTGGTGATGAAGAACATCAATTCATCGAAAAGAAGATGAAGATTGATCTTGACTGGTCACTCTTTGTGTGTTTCCCCTCCTCCTTGCCTCTAGACTTGATCTTGATGACGGCACAATGCAGAAGTGGTAGCAAGGGTTTTCAATTGGGGTGGAGAGGTGTGGGGTATTGGGTTGTTTATATAGAGGTGAAGAATTAGGGTTTTGGGGTGAATTCCAAGTATAATTCGGTGGGGGGAACAAGTAGGGACCGACGTGGGGTCCACTTGGGCTTCTCTGAGGTTGAACACAAAGTTCTTTGGCCCAAATTAGGCAATTACCCAAAAAAAAATCATGGAAAATTAATGGAATCCGAGTTGATTCCCGAAGGCCAGACTAGTCCACAATAGGGACCAGATAAGTCCGTTTGGGAACAGAGGAAAAATGGAGCTAGTCCGGTGTATAAGGTCGGACAAGTTCGTGGTTCAAAGAAAAAGGCTTTCTGGACTGAAATTTTGGATACAATCAGACTAGTCCGCTCGAAATCAGACAAGTCCGGACAAAATCAGGGCCATCAACGGACTAGTCCGCACACTGTGCCAGACAAGTCCGGACTCTGAAGAAACTGAATTTTCTATGTTAGAAGGGCAATAACGGACTAGTCCGGTTCAAGGACCGGACAAGTCCGTACGCTGACAGACTGAAATTTCCAGATTAAGCCTAAATTCATTTTAATCTTGTTCCCTTTTACATGGCTTAATATTAAACATGTATGAGGATGTATGCAATGCATTATGCATGAAAAATGAGGTTGTTACAAGACACCTCAGAATAGTTTGAATGGGGGTACACAATCTTGTTATGACTTTTAGTATTACTCATGCATTCTATCCTTTCTGCTTTGTTAATAATGATGCTTAATGATGCATCACATGTTGTATGGTGCAATGCATATGCATATATGTTATGGTGCAAATGGTGTATATGAATGTTGCATCCTCAGTTGTTGAACGTTGATGGATTGTGCATTTTTTTTCTAATCTCACAATATGTATGATGCATCATCTTTTATAGTTTGAGCAAGATTCAGTGTACCACGCACACAAAACTCAAGAACTATCAGATAATTTGCAATTCGTAGATACCGTGGTCGTGAAAGACACTTAACAAGTAATGTTGCTTCGATGACTTGACCCCAATCAAGGAATTCACGTTTAAGACAATTGACAAGGGAAGTGGAAAATATACCACATTATCTTAACCATAAAAAGCTTGTGCATATTCTAATCAACTTAATTATCTTTTCATCTAAGTCTTGGAGGTACCTGCTGACATAAGGAGCAGCTTCAGTCAGAGAAAACAACTAACCACTATTTGTCAATACTAGTGTAACACTAGACACCTGTTCGATGTTACTAGAGCTGTCTCTAATGATGCTTCTAAAAGTGCATCTAGGCATCCCTTGTGTGTTTTGGTTGATTAATGACAAACAAATGAGATCCTAACAAAATTGTTAACATGAGCGCAGGTTTTAAAGCAATAAGGAAGAAAGTACAAAAAGAAAGGAGAATGAGGATCCAAACGGAAAAGAGCTCAAGAGCTGAAAAGAATAGAATTATTTTGTATAGAGTGTGTTGGAGAAACACACCCCAAGATCTCAAGTGGAAAATTGGTTGCACTCAGTACACATTTCACAGGAAGAGCTGACTAGTCCGATAAGCACCAGACTAGTCCAATATTTCTCTGCACAAGAATCGGACAAGTCCTTCAGCAAGGACTTGCCCGCAGCACTTCACAGCTGTAGAACCGGACAAGTCCGATAAGCACCAAAATAGTCCGATAACTCTTTGAGTAAAAATCGGACAAGTCCTCCAAGTGCAGACTTGTCCTCAGTTGAACATTTTTACACCACCATGGACTCGTCCGATATTGACCAGACTAGTCCGAAAACTCTCTGACTAAGATCAGACTAGTCCACACCTCAACAGACTAGTCCGATATCTATCAACACTTAGGGTTTTCCATACACCACACACCGGACTAGTCCGGTGTCCACCATGGACTAGTTTGGACTTCGCAAACCCTAACGGTAACCCTTGGAAACCCTAATATAAATAGAGGTATATGGCCATACATCAAACTCTCTCGACTCCGTGCGCTGTCACACCTTCCAAGAGCCCAAAATTTACATCTCTCCACAAATCCTAAGCCTAAAAAGATCAATTCTTTGAGGATTAACAATTGAACAAAGGATTAGCAATCCACACATATTGTGCCAGACAAGTCCAGACTATGAAGAAACTGAATTTTCTGAGTGAGAAGGGCAATACTGGACTAGTCCGGTTCAGGGGTCGGACAAGTCCGTACCCTGACAGACTGAAATTTCCAGATTAAGTCTAAGTTCATTTTAATCTTGTTCCTTTTTACATGGCTTAATATTAAACATGTAATAGGATGTATGCAATGCATTATGCATGAAAAATGATGGTGTTACAAACCTACCCCCCTTAAAATGAATCTCACCCTCGAGATTCAACGCAAAAGGAAAGAGATAAGGAAATTCCTTATTGATATCATCTTCTCGCTCCCAAGTTGCTTCTGATTCTGCATGATGCTTCCATTGCACTTTACACCATCGAATCACCCTGTTCCTTGTGACCCTCTCCTTAGTGTCCAAACTTTTGACGGGTTGCTCGACATAGGTCAAGTCCTCCTCAAGCTCCAATTCTTCCATCGGTACTTGCTCCTCCGGAACCCTCAAGCACTTGTTGATTTAAGAAACATGAAACACATCATGAACATCGGAAAGATGTGCTGGCATCTCCAACTCATACGCTACTTCTCCCCGTTTGTCCAGAATCTTGAATGGTCCAATATAGCGAGGTGCCAACTTTCCTTTGACGTTAAACTGCTTGTGACCTCACATAGGTGACACTTTGAGGTATACAAAGTCTCCCACTCCAAAAGTTAGGCTTCGTCATCTATTATCTCCATAACCCTTCTGTCTTGACTCAGCGGCTCTCAAGTTTTCGCGAATAGTCTGAACATGCTTTTCGGCTTCCTGGATCACATTAGGTCCAAATACTTGAGTCTCTCATGTCTCATTCCAAAACAAGGGTGTCCTACATCTTCTCCCATACAATGCTTCATATGGTGATATCTTCAAGCTTGCTTGATAACTGTTGTTGTAGGAAAACTCAGCATATGGCAGACTTTTGTCCCAGCTTCCTCCATACTTTAGCGCACAAGCTCTTAGCATGTCTTCAAAAATCTGATTTGTCCTCTCGGTATGTCCATCCGTCTGAGGGTGATATGCAGAACTGAAATTCAATTGAGTCCCCATTGATTCGTGCAGCTTTTGCCAAAACCTCAAGGTAAATTGAGAACCTCGATCAGACACTATTTTCCTGGGCACTCCGTGTAAACACACTATCCTTCCCATATACAGTTTTTCTAACTTGGTTCCACTATAAGTAGTCTTGACGGGAATGAAATGCGCTGATTTCATCAACCGATCCACAATAACCCATATAGAATCATATCCTGCTGAAGTGCGAGACAAACCAACTATGAAATCCATACCAACCTCTTCCCACTTCCATTCTAGAACCTTCAATGGTTGTAATAATCTGGCTGGCCTTTGATGTTCAGCTTTGACTGGTTGGCGTACATCACATAGTGCAACATATTCTGCTATGTCCCTTTTTCATACCATCCCACCAGTAGCATGTCTTCAGGTCTTTGTGCATCTTCGTACAGCCGGGATGGATAGAGTAAATAGAATCATGTGCCTCCTTTAATATCAATTCTCGGAGACGCTTCTCATTAGGCACAACAATCCGTTTTCCAAGCCATAGAGTACCTTGGTCATCCTCATCAAATCTGAATTCCCTCCCCTCTTGGGTCCTTTCCTTGATTTCCTGGACCTCCTTGTCCTTCGTTTGAACTTCTCGAATCTCTTGTTCCAGGGTTGGATTCACCTCCATTGCTCCCATCTCATTCACAAATCCAAGATTCAACCGTTCAAACTCCTTGCATAGCTCAGGTGGCAACTCATTGACGGTAAGCCGGTGGTTAGCTCCCTTTCGACTCAAGGCATCAGCCACTACGTTGGCTTTTCTCGGATGATAATTGATCCCTACATCATAATCCTTAATGAGTTCCAACCATCTTCGTTGCCTGAAATTCAGATCCGTCTGAGTGAATATGTACATAAGACTCTTATGGTCCGTATAAATCTCACATCTATGGCAAAGAATGTAATGTCTCCAAATCTTCAATGCATGCACCACGGCTACGAGTTCGAGATCATGCGTCGGATAGTTCTGCTCATGTTTCTTCAATTGTCTGGATGCCTAAGCCACTACTCGGCCTTCTTGCATCAACACACAACCAAGTCCTTGCCTTGATGCATCACAATAGATGTAGAAACTCTTGCTCACATCCGGCAATACCAACACAGGTGATGTTGTAGATCTCTTCTTTAGTTCCTCAAAACTGCCCTGACAAGTTTGAGTCCACTTGAAAGGCTTCTCCTTCATTAACAGCTCAGTCTTGGGCTTCGCTATCTTGGAAAAGTCCTTGATAAATCGATGGTAATATCAAGCCATTCCAAGAAAAATCCTTATCTCCTTCACATTCTGTGGCAGTTCCTACTTTAGCACGTCTCTAACCTTTCATGGGTCGACCGACACTCCTCCTCCAAATATGATATGATCTAGAAATGACATCTCCCTCAACCAGAATTGACACTTGTTGAACTTGGCATACAATTGATGCTCTCACAATTTCTGCAATGTCTGCCTTAAGTGCTCTTCGTTCTCCTCTTCACTTTTGGAGTAGATCATGATGTCATCAATAAAAACTACCATGAATTTAGCCAAATACTCCATGAAGACTTTATTTATGAGATACATGAAGTATGTAGGTGTGTTGGTCAATCCAAATGACATGATCGTGTACTCATAGGATCCATACCGTGTCCTAAAAGCTGTTTTGGGTATGTCCGATGGTCTAATCTTCATTTGGAGTATCCCGACCGAAGATCAATCTTAGAGAAGATTCTGGCTTCCTTCATCTGGTCGAACAGATCTTCAATGCGGGGCAGCGTGTACTTATTCTTGATTGTCACCTCGCTGAGAGATCGGTAATCTACACACATTCTTTGGGATTCATCCTTCTTATCTATGAAAAGCACTGGGGCTCCCCAAGGTGAAGAGCTTGGGCGTATAAATCCCTTCTCTAACTGCTCTTGAATTTGCTTCTTGAGCTCTACTAATTCCTTAGGTGGTATCCTATTGGCCTCTTTGCTATAGGTGCAGTTCCAGGTATTAAATCAATGATGAAATCGATGTCATGATCCGGTGGCATACCTGACAATTCCTTAGGAAACACTTCTGGGTTTTCTCAAACAACTGGAATATCCTCCAAGGTCACACCTTCTGCGTGATTCACCATTGCATTCTCGGTTGTCGGTTGTACTGCCTTGAACTCTATACTGACTCCTTCCTCATTTGTCAGTTACACTGTCCGAGCAGCGCACTGAATCACTCTGTTATGCTTCCTTAACCAATCCATCCCAAGTATGATGTCCAAGCCGTGGAAATTCAGGACTATAAGGTTGGCAACGAACTCTACCCCCTTATTTTGAGACTTACCCTTGGACATACTCCTCATTTCCCATGTAGCTTGGTCCGAAATAGTGAATCTTCTAGTTGTGTCCATCTTCCATTTAAGTACTTCCATAAAGGGGGTTTGGTGGTAGGGGCATGTGGGGATGGTTTTTGTTGCCAGCTTGCAACTATCTCAAGGTTAATATTCTCAGGTACCTTATTGTTCTTATTCTCCCCATTGGCACTCCTTTGGTTACGGGTCCTTGACATCCGTTGGTGAAAGAATAATAGATACGGAAGAATTTAGAATTTGAAAAAAAAACGCCCCAACTATATGCATCAAGGTATATGTAACTAAAAACTCCTTTATTAATACTAATAACCCTATTAGAGGATGTGGACAAGGATCCCACAACCCTCTACTAGTGCGGATATGGACAAAATGCTAGACGTCCCACAACTCGAATCAAGCACACAAGCACAAGAACACACCAAGAAAATTCAGCACACCACACCCAACATGACTAAGACGATCTAAACGATTTTCCAACTTCTAATAGGAGACCTAGACTAAATTATGTGAGCCGTGGCTATCCTGGTCGTGAGGCAGCGAAGGCGACGACGGCGGTGAGGCATATAAGGGCGCAAGCCAGGGTGAGTTGGCCGTCCATGTAGGCGCTGGAAAGGTTGCTACACCATTGACCTCCACGGTGGCACAAGCTTCTTCTTGCTTCTCCATGATAAACAACTTCTTACGGAGGTAACAGATCTCTTCCATAGCATTAGCATAGCGATTTCTCAAATTCACCAATACTGCCTAAGATCTGTTAATAGCACGAGAACTGACTCGGGCTCCATCCTGTGGTCTTAATATCTCCCTTTTCCCCTTCTTGCATTGCGGGTGTAGTGCAAAACTATTATCTCAATTTGCTCCCGATAGATGTGGCACAATCTAGTAAGTGCATCCCAAGCGACATCATCAATAGCTTGCTCCCTGGTGCTTCTCCATGTGGATGCAAAGTGTCAGATGACCACCTCATTTCTAGCAAGAACAGTAACTTGAGCCCTCCATTCTTCACGTCCATGGAGAGGAATCCTCTTTACATAATACTCCGGGTGCATCTTGCATAGATCAAGGAACTCCTTCAATTGCTTGGCTGGAAGTCCTCCATCGGTGCCATCAGAACAAAATTCTTGAGCATCACGATAAACTATACATTTGTCCTCCTTTCTGGCTTCACTAGGATGCGATGCATTCCTTTGGGCTTCCGGTACTTCTTCTTGTGCAACCGGTTCCTCCTCTTGTGTGGCAAGTTTATCTTCTTGTGGTTCCTCCTCTTCTTCGCTACCAAATCATTCCACCATTTCAGGGTCTTCCTCTTCCTCACCATCTTTATAGGACTCCACCATTTTAGGTTCTTCCTCCCTTCTGTTGGAGTGTTCATGCTCAACTTCCTTTGTGGGAGAATTCACTTCTTCCTCCTCTTGGGTTGTTTCCATCCTTGGCTCCTTGCGAGGCCTAAGCTTGCTTCCAAGGGGTGGCAAATGAGCTCTCTTGCAGACTGTCCTTCTTGTCTGAGCCATCTACAAGAAAACATGAGAACATAGAGGAAAAAAATATCAGTTTCTAAATTGCAGAAGCCATAAATTAGATGAGAGGATGTGCATTGCTCAAAAAGATGCAAAAAACAGCAAAAATTTCAGCAGCGGCAAAAACACAGTTTTTCCCACTTTATATAGCTAGTGGAAGGCAAAATAGTGCAAAACTGGCTAATTTTGAATAGGAAAGAGGTCCTAAGTTATTTGTGGTGTCCACTCTAACTAGGCACGCGTCCTACGGTCAAACACGGCTCTGATACCAATTTGTGACAACCGGTTTCGAAAGTGAACCAAGCGCAATGCATATGTGTGCCTAGGATGTTTAACAGACATACACAAGTGTTTCACAATTGATAAACAGATACAAACCATGTCTCGAATAGTAATAATGCTAATAATAGTACCTTATTACAAGCCAAATAGTCTCTATTACAAGCTCTAATGAATCTACAGAGGATGAACTAAACACTAATGACTCTAAACTACTCAGGCAGGTTTGACGGTAACACACACGCCTAGAACTTCTCAAAGACCTCCTGGTACTCCACCTGGTCGCCTGCGTCTGGATTTGGTGGGGCAATATCAATGGTGAGCACATGTCGTACTCAGTAAGTATGGGAAAGTATGACAGGTAGCTTAAACAAGGCATGATAATAAAATGGGATAATTGCATAAAAGTACATTAAAAACAGTTGAAAATGCAATAATATCATTATTAAGTGATGTCCTTCCCAAATAACCCAAATAATCATCAATTCCAACTCAAATAACCAACTTCAGCAATAATAATCCATAATCAATTTTAACTGCTTATGTATCTCAATTTCATCAATCACATGTACCAAAGCTAATTCATTAACCAATATCAATTCCCAATTCAATTCCAGCCATTAAACCAAGTTAAATTCCAAATTCAAATCATTTGAAGGTCCAAGTTGCTATTGACCGGTAGCACGACTATCATGATAGTTTTAGACACAATTTGTAGAGGTTGCACCACTTTACCCATAAGTTCATGATTTCATCACCTTTCGATGACCATGGAATCTCAATTATGCCGTCTCACAATTCCTTAGGTTTGTGGTCAAGAGATCACAAAATAGCCTTTACAAAGTGATTACTAGCCTATTTAGACCCCACTGAGGTTTCACCAGTGGTGATGTCTCCAACTGAGCACATCCAACCAAGGGCCCCCTCTCGAGCCATTCGGATCCTAGGGTAGTCCCACCAATCTTTACAAACCTACTCTGACAACCCCTTCCCTGAGCATTCTTAATGGTCCAAACAACACTGGCAATTCACTAATTAGTCAGCTAAGCCGCACCCATACTTGTCCTTGTGGTGGCACTGTAAATCCTGGATGTTCGCTCCACGAACCGGTCCTTAGATTGAAAGCATGCAGAACCACCAAAACAGTCCAACCCATTCCACATTACCATCTTGCTTAGATCCCTAGGCACCATGTTGCTAAAGGGTCAATATTATCAACTCTCATCATTCATTTGTTCAATAATTCATAATTAAGCATTATAGTTGATTCCCAAACCCAATTGAGCATTGTGAAGAAAAAGTGTAAAATACCCATCCCGACTCTATACATAGTGTTCAAGCGACAAGGGTGGTCATACAAAATTAGTAAACTCCTAAAATTGGGTTTTCCCATTATATTGACACAAGCATGCAATTTTGCAAACAAAACCTTTAAAACAGGATCAATATGGTCAAGGGCACTTGCCTTGCTCTTGATCTTGGTTTGGATCAAAGGCTTCGTAATTCTGATTCTGCAGGTCCCCGAAAGCACTCTCTATGGCAACTCCTTCTATTCCGAGCGACAAACATACAAAACACACAATTCAATCAAATAATGCTCATATAGTACTAATATGCCATGATGTGCATGACTAATGCAATTGTGTGATAAAACTTGTTAATGAGTTTCTATTAATGTTTACTAACTAGTTCTAATAGGTTTCAACAAGTTTGAATAAGTTTGGAATTGATTTGAGTTGATTTGGAATTATTCATCACAGTTCAAATTCGGAGGCCGGACTAGTCCGTATACAGGGGCCGGACTAGTCCGCCCTGGACAGACTACAAATTAGGATTTTCTTGATCTGTGAGAATTGGGGTTAAATTATCATGGAAACATGAATGTAGAGGGTGTACCATGTGTTTAGAGATCCAAAGGTCAACGTTTTGATGTGAGGCTTTGGATCTTGGCAATTAGGGCTTCATGGAGATGAGTTGGTGAAGATTGGTAACGAAGAAAGTCAATTTGTCAAAAAGTCGATGAAGATTGATCTTGACTGGTCCCTCTTTGTGTGTCTCCCGTCCTCCTTGCCTCTAGACTTGATCTTGACAACGGCACAATGCAAAGGTGGCAGCAAGGGTTTTCAATTGGGGTGGAGTGGTGTAGGGTATTGGGTTTTTTATATAAAGGTGGGGAATTAGGGTTTTGGGGTGAATTCCAAGTATAGTTCGGTGGGGGAACGAGTAGGGCCTGAGGTGGGGTCCACTTGGGCTTCTCTGAGGTTGGACACAGAGTCCTTCAGCCCAAATTAGGCAATTACCCAAAACAAATCACGGAGAATTAATGGAATCCAAGTTGATTCTTGAGGGCCGGACTAGTCCGCAATAGGGATTGGACGAGTCCGTGTGGCAACAGAGGAAAAATCGGACTAGTCCGGTGTATAAGGCCGGACAAGTCTGGGGTTTAAAGAAAAAGGCTTTCCGGACTAAAATTCTGGATACAATCAGACTAGTCCGCTCGAAATCAGACAAGTCCGGACAACATCAGAGTCATTAACGGACTAGTACGCACACTATGCCAGACATGTCTGGACTCTAAAGAAACTGAACTTTCTGAGTCAGAAGGGCAGTACCGGACTAGTCTAGTTCAGGGGCTGGACATGTCCGTACTGTGACAGATTGAAATTTCCAGATTAAGCCTAAGTTCATTTTAATCTTGTTTTTTTACATGGCTTAATATTAAACATGTATGAGGATGTATACAACACATTATGCATGAAAAGTGAGGGTGTTACAAGACACCTCGTAATAGTTTGAATGGGGTACACAATCTTGCTCTAACTTTTAGTAATACTCATGCATTATATTCTTTTTGCTTCGTTGATAATGATGCTTAATGATGCATCACATGTTGTATGGTGCAATGCATATGCATATGTTATGGTGCAAATGGTGCATATGAATGGTGCATCCAAGGTTGTTGCACATGATGGATTGTCCAGTTTTTTTTTCTAATCTCACAATATGTATGATGCATCATCTTTTATAGTTTGAGCAAGATCCAGTGAACCACGCAAATAGAACTCAAGAACTATTTGATAATTTGCAAGTCGTAGATATTGTGGTCGTGAAGACTCTCAACAAGTAATGTTGCTTCCATGACTCAACAATTAGGAAGAAAGTACAAAAAGAAAAGAGAATGAGGATTCAAAAGGAAAAATCTCAAGAGCTGAAAAGTTTAGAATTATTTTGTATAGAGTTTGTTGGAGAAACACACCCCAAGAGCTCAAGTGGAAAATTGGTTGCACTCATTGCACATTTCACAGGAAGAGCGGACTAGTCCGATAAGCACCGGACTAGTCCAATATTTCTCTGCACAAGAATCGGACAAGTCCTTCAGCAAGGACTTGTCCGCAGCACTTCACAGCTCTACAACCGGACAAGTCCGATAAGCACCAGACTAGTCCGATAACTCCCTGAGTAAAAACTGGAAAAGTCCTCCAAGTGCGTACTTGTTCTCCGCTGAACATTTTCTCTCCACACCGGACTAGTCCGATAACCACTGGACAAGTCCTACAATTCTTTGACTAAAAATTGGACAAGTCCTCCAAGTGCAGACTTGTCCTCAGTTGAACATTTTTTCACCACCACTGACAAGTCCGATATTGACCGGACTAGTCTGAAAACTATCTGACTAAGATCAGACTAGTCCGCACCTCAACAGACTAGTCCAGTGTCCACCACAGACTAGTCCAAACTTCGCAAACCCTAACGGTAACCATTGGAAACCCTAATATAAAGAGAGGTGTACGGCCATACATCAAACTCTCTCGACTCCCTGCGCCATCACACATTCCAAGAGCCCAAAATTTACATCTCTCCACACATCCTAATCCTAAAAAGATCAATTCTTTGAGGATTAGCAATTGAACAAAGGAGAGACTTGTTGTACACATCTTGATCTCTTGGGTTTGATCTCTTGCACACTCTCGTTGTTTGTTGTATATCTTTTAAGTGTGTTTGGTGGTGTTTATTTGATGTAATCTTTGGGGAGCCCTAAATGTGTGAGAAAGCCCCCTTGAACATGCTTAGTGGTGAAGATCGGCCTCCGTGGCCATTACCCCCGAGGGAAGGGTTAGTGAAGACCCGGTCCTCCGTGGACTCCTCAACGGGGACGTAGATCCCTGTGTGGGATTGAACCTCGGGATAAATCGTGTGTCTCGCGTGTTCTTGTTTACTCTTCATCATAATCTATGTTTTGCTTAGTATTGTAAAATTTACCTTGAAACTTTGTATAATATTCTATCATTGCAATACATTGGTTCATTAGATCAATACACTTTACATGTAATCTGATTTCCGCTGCATAGTGTACTAGAAGTAGAATTATCAATTCACTTTGATCTTCTAGTCGCACACACTAGACTAGCCCGAACCATAACGGACTAGTCTGGCCTACTCATATTTGATCTATCTGTTAAGTGTTTTCAGGGTCTGATAAAAGTGCAAAAAGCCTATTCACCCCCCCTCTAGGATACATTCAATTGGTATCAGAGAAAAACTCTTCAAAATAGACTCACCGCTCGAAGAGACCATGTGGGACATCAAGGATGTACACAAGGGCCTCAACAACAAAAAGGGTGATGAGGAAAGAAACCAAAAGATAGAAAAGCTCCTCGATGACATTCAAGACTGAGGATGATGATGAGGAGGTGCTTGAACTCAAGGATCTTCTACGGAAGAAGGCACTCTCCCCAAAAGGGAAGAGGAAGATCGACGATGAGAAGAAGAAGGGGTGTAGTCACACAGACTACTCCCGATATCCTTTTGACTATGAATGTTTGAATTCTAATAATAGTCATTACTTATCAATTCCTTTAGGCAAAGCACCTTACTTTGATGGAAATGACTATTCAATGTGGGGACAAAATATGAAACTGCACCTTATATCTCTTAACTCAAGTTTGTGCCATATAGTTCGTACAAGGATAGATATTCTAGACAATGATGAACAGTTGACACCAAGTCAAGAACAAGCAATTCATCGAAATGCTCAAGTTGTAGCTGTGATCACTTCATCATTGAGCTGAGACGAGTTCACCAAGGTAGATGGACTCGAAATTGCCAAAGAGATATGGGACACTCTACAAACCGCACATGAAGGTGACTGTCATGTACGCGAAGCAAAGATAGAGATGATCAAAGCTGAATTGGGAAGATTCACTATAGAAGATGGTGAATCTCCTCAAGACATGTACAATAGACTTAAGAATCTTATCAACAAAGTCCCGACTTATGGAAGCAAGAAGTGGAATGATCATGAGGTTGTGAAGTTGATTCTTAGAGCATTCATACCTCGTAACGTGACTCTTTTCTCTATGGTTAGAGAAAGCCCCGAGTATCGAAAAATGACCCTAGACAAACTTCTTGGCAAGATTATCAACTTTGAAATGATGCAGAAGCAAGCCAAGCACATCAAGGAAATTGCCGACCTTACCTCGGCAAAGAAGAAAGGAGTTTCTTTGAAGTCAACTTGTAAGCCCGCATCAAAAGCAGCTCGAGAAGCTATTGATGAAGATAACAGTGATGATGATAGCAGTGATGTCAATGATGAAGACATGATCTTGTTCATGAAAAGGTTCAAGAAGATGATGAGAAGAATAAAGGGTAATAGCTCAAACGAAGGAAGACAAAGGGACAAATAAAACCCAAGATGAGACGGGCATGCTACAATTTCAGAGAATATGATAACTTCATAGTCGATTGCCAAAATGAAGATACCAAGGAGAAGAATAAAGACTACAAGGCTCAACCAAACAAAATGTTCAAGAAGAAGAAGTAATATGGCAAAGCGCATCTAGGGAAGGAGTGGGACTCCAATGATGAGTCCTCATCTGAAAAAGAAGAGGAGATGGCCACCATAGCCATCAAGAAGCCTACCAAGAAATCCACCCTCTTCCCAACCATGGGCGCATGGAAGGAGACCGACCACACGTGTCTAAGTGCCAAGGAAGGTAAAAGAAAGGTCACAATTAAACCTTCCTCCTCGCTTTATTCTGATAGTGATATTGATGATTATAATGATGAAGAAAACATGCTTAGTGGTTTATATAGAAAAATAGCTTCTAAAATGAAAGTTTTAATGGATAAGATTGTTGATAAGGAGGAGCTAGTCAATCGCCAAGAAGATATGATCATTCTACAAAAGGAGAAATATCTTAAGATTAAAAAGCTCCTTGAACTTGAAAAGAAGCGAAGTGAATCACTAGAACTTGAGTTAGCTTCAAGCAAGGAAACTTGTTTGAAGTTAAAAGACTCAAATGTGTCCATCAAGGAAGAACTTGCTAACTTAACCAAAGTTAACAAGGTCCTTGAAACACAGGTTGAGTCACTCAAGCAAAGTGGGTCTTCATCCTTTTCAAGCACACCTTCTCAACACATCAAGTCCGAAACTGTTTTTACTTGCACTTGTGCTAAAAATGATACCTACTTGGAAGAAAATTCCAAATTGATAAAAGAAAAGCATCCCTCCCAAAGTGGCATATTTTATGAGGAGAAAGTCAAGTATGCACGTAGTGCATACTTGCTCACAAGACCTCCAAATGTTAAATATGGTATTGGGTATTCTTATGGTGAAAAGCAAAATGCTAGAAGCCACAAGAATAACAAGGATCGCATTGCTTTTATCAAAGGAACTTCTTCTCAAGTTGGAAAACATGTTAACTTTGATAAAATAAACATTGTACTCATATGAACAA
This sequence comes from Tuctoria greenei, assembly GCA_036927565.1. Classification (NCBI taxonomy): domain Eukaryota; kingdom Viridiplantae; phylum Streptophyta; class Magnoliopsida; order Poales; family Poaceae; genus Tuctoria; species Tuctoria greenei. Next base: position 115,381,686 of record JAYESD010000011.1, on the reverse strand, counting down.
CAAGTTTTAGTTAGAACCTTTGATGCTTCATGTGTACTTACGGAAAATGCTTATGGGAAAGTTCATGCAAAATATGTTGGGCCCCGCCATGAGAACACCAAGTCTCGTGTGTGGGTGCCCAAATCACTTGTGACTAACCTCAAAGGACCCAAGCAAGCTTGGGTACCTAAGACCAAGATATAATATGTTTTTGCAGGCCTATTCATATGGTGGAGTAAAATGGGTGCTAGATAGTGGATGCACCAATCACATGATCGGAGAAACAAGAATGTTTGTGGAATATGAAGAAAGTGAAGACCCAAGTGAAGGAATTTATTTTGGTGATAATAGTCAAGGAAGGGTTCTTGGTACTAGTAAAATTGCAATTTCATCACAACACACTCTTCCTATGTTTTACATGTTGACCACTTGAATTATAACCTTTTGTCCATATCTCAATTATGTGACAAAGGTTATAACTATTTATTCACTAGTGAGGGTGTGACTGTCTCTAGAAGGAGTGATAACTCGATTGCATTTAAGGGTGTGTTAAAGGGAAAATTTTATCTTGTTGACTTCAACAAAGATAAAACCGAACTTGACACATGCTTGATTGCAAAGACCAATATGGGTTGGATGTGGCATAGACGGCTAGCACATGTTGTATGAGAAATCTTCAAAAACTCCTTAAAGGCGATCACATCCGAGGTTTATAGGATGTTGTTTTTGAGAAAGATAGGCCTTGTAGTGCGTGCCAAGCCAGTAAGCAAGTAGGAGCACCACATCCCGCGAAGAATGTCATGACTACAACAAGACCGCTTGAGCTCCTCCACATGGATCTATTCAGCCCAATTGCTTACATAAGCATCGGTGGTAATAAATATGGTTTAGTCATTGTCAATGATTTTTTCACGCTTCACGTAGGTTTTCTTTTTGCATGATAAGATGGAAACTCAAGCAACCCTCAAGAAGTTCATCAAGCGTGCCCAAAATGAATTCTCACTGAAGATCAAGAACATACAAAGTGACAATGGGACAGAATTCAAGAATACTCAAGTTGATGAGTATCTGTATGAGAAAGGAATAAAGCAAGAATTTTCAACACCCTACCCTCCTCAACAAAACGGAGTAGCCAAAAGGAAGAACCGAACACTCATTGAGATGGCAAGGACAATGCTAGATGAATACGAGACTTCAGACAGGTTTTGGGCTGAAGCAGTTAACACCGCTTGTCACGCCATAAACCGACTATATTTTCATCAGTTGCTCATAAAAACTTCATATGAACTACTCATGAGTAACAAACTAAATATTTCATATTTTTGAGTCTTTGGTTCAAAATATTATATTTTAAACAAGAATCTTAGGGCTTCAAAGTCGGATGAAGGTTTCTTACTTGGCTATAATTCGAACTCCTACATCTATCGTGTCTTCAACAAAGCCTCCATAATTATTGAAGTGGCACGTGATGTAGTGTTCGATGAAACTAACGGCTCTCAAGAAGAGAAAGTTGATAAATGTGAGATAGATAAAGAAGAAGCTCCATGTCAAGCATTGAGAAGAATGGCGTTGAGCGATGTTCGACCACATGTGCCACCTCCAAATGCGAATGAAGAAGATGAACCACAAGTGGAGGAAAATGATCAAGGGGGAGCTTCCACACAAGATCAACCTCAAGAAGATCAAGGTGATCAAAACATCAACGAGGGAAAACTATCCAGGGGGAGAAGAAAATGATAATCATGAAGATTCAAGACCAGAAGTGCCACATCCAAGAGTACACCAAAGCATCCAAAGAGATCACCCTGTCAACAACATAATCAATGACATCCAAAAGGGAGTAATAATTCGATATCGCATAGCTAATTTTTGTGAACACTATCATTTTGTATCCTCTTTGGAACCATACAGGGTTGAAGATGCATTAAAACATCCGGATTGGGTGATGGCGATGCAAGAAGAATTGAACAACTTCAAAAGGAACGAAGTGTGGGAGCCTGTTAAAAGACCCATGTCCAACGTCATGGGCACTAAATGGTTTTTCCGCAACAAGCAAGACGAACATGGAGTGGTAACAAGGAACAAGGCACGACTTGTGGCCAAAGGGTATTCACAAGTCGAAGGTTTGGATTTTGACGAGACTTTTGCTCCCGTAGCTAGGCTTGAATCGATTCGTATATTACTTGCATATGCTACTCACCATGGTTTCAAGCTTTATCAAATGGACATGAAAAGCGCCTTCCTCAATGGACCGATCAAGGAGGAGGTGTACGTGGAGCAACCACCCGGTTTTGAAGATCAAGAGTACCCCGACCATGTGTACAAACTGCGTAAGGCTCTCTATGGCCTCAAAGAAGCTCCTAGAGCTTGGTATGAGTGCCTTAGAGATTGTTTGGTTGAAAATGGCTTCAAAATTGGTAAAGCTGATTACACTTTGTTTACCAAGCGCTTTTATAATGATCTCTTCGTTTGCCAAATCTATTTTGATGATATCATATTTGGTTCAACTAACAAATCTTTTTGTCGGGAATTTAGTAAGAGTATGACAGATAAATTTGAGATGTCTATGATGGGAGAGTTGAGATACTTTTTTGGATTCCAAGTGAAGCAACAAAAGGAAGGGACGTTCATAAGCCAAACAAAGTACACTCAAGACATTCTCAAGAATGTTGGAATGGACAAAGAGAAGCCCATAAAGACTCCCATGGTGACAAATGGACACTTGGATCTCAATAAAGAAAGACCAAACGTGGATTAAAAGGTATATCGTTCCATGATTGACTCTTTACTATATTTATATGCATCTAGGCCAGATATTATGTTGAGTGTATGTTTGTGTGCAAGGTTTCAACCAATCCTAAGGAATGTCATTTGACAGCCGTTAAAAGGATTGAGATATTTAGTTCATACACCCAACCTAGGCCTTTGGTATCCCAAAGGATCAAAATTCAATCTCATTGGATACTCCGATGCATATTATGTCAGATGCAAGGTAGATAGAAAAAGTACCTCCGGTACTTGCCAATTCCTAGGTAGATCCCTAGTTTCTTTGTCCTCCAAGAAACAAAATTCAATTGCCTTATCCACGGCCGAAGCGGAGTATGTTGCAGCTAGGAGTTGTTGTGCACAACTCCTTTGGATGCGACAAACTCTAAGGGTTGCAATATGAGCCGTGTTCCACTCCTTTGTGATAACGAGAGTGCCATTAAAGTTGCACATAACCTTGTTGAGCACTCTAGAACCAAACACATCGACATCCGGCATCACTTTTTGAGAGATCACTCAATGAAACGAGAAATAGCCATTTCCCATGTCAACACTGAAAAAAAACTAGTCGATATCTTTACCAAGCCACTTGATGAAAAACGCTTTTGTGAGCTCCGAAATGAACTAAATATCCCTGATGCTCGGAACGTTGCTTGAAAACTTGCATACCTATATGCCATCTTCAAAATCACGTTGATTGTGTTGAAAACTCATCTCTCTCTATTTTCTCCAAAAAACTATGTTTATTACTTGATCTTGGTGAATTATGGTCATAGCTTGATTGTTGTATATTTACTGATCATATTCATCAAGATTATTTGTGTGTTTTGCCCCCTATTTTCTTTTTAAGCACCTTTGAATATATACAAAAGGTCTATGTTAATTTCTATCCCTATGACCACAGACTAGTCCGTGGTTACGCCGGACTAGTCCGCACATTGCAGACTAGTCAGCATAGTATCCACCAGTCCGGACTAGTCTGGTACGACCACGGACTAGTCCGATATTCCGACTCCATAACCCCTAAGGACCGGCGCAGACCTAGTCTTCTTCTACCTCACAACACCTCTCATGCTCTCTCTCTTCACTCGAGTGCTCCCAAGGCGATATCGCAAGATCTCCAACAAATCCTCTCAAAACTATGTGGGAATCGACATCCACTGCTAGAGGATCGACAACCCTGGACTAATCCGCATCAAAAACTTCCTCAACGCCTCGAATCGAAGGATTTGGTAAATCTCTCTCCAAACCCTAGAACCTTCAGTTTTCCTTGTTTTTGCTCAAAAAGCTTGGTACTTCTGGCCAATTCATGATTTATTGATGTATTCCATTTACCCTAGATCACTTTTGCATTGAGTAACCTCAAATTTTTCTAAGTTAGAGTTTGAACAGACGTACAACAGACTAGTCCGTTCTCAGGGCGGACGAGTCCGGTACTCCGAACTAGTCCGTACCTGAAAAACGGACAAGTCTGGTATGCCCTGATCAATACCCTAGCTTACATCAATTCAATGCAATTTATTGTCATCCCTGCTTATCCATATCCTTTATATCTTCCTTGTAAGGACCATGTCGGGCTCGAATGAGAATCTCTCCGACTTTGAAGCCGAGATGGATCAAGAATTGTTGTCTCGTGTTTTGGAGTCTCGCTCCAACAAAAGGCAAGAGCATGTTGCCGAACCCTCTCCCACTCCACCTCGAGTGCGAAGAAAAGTCACGGCCAAGAAACCACATTCCAAGGGCAAAGATGTGGTTGGATCCAGCTTGGCGGCTCCACACCAAACTAAGGGCATAAGAAAGGGGCTTGCCTCTGGCCCGATTGGTCCCTTGAAGATAACCTCTCCAAGACAAGGGAGTAGGAACTCTTTGAAGGAGAAGTTCAATGGCAAGGGTAGTGATGCTTTTGATGGGGTGGTAGAGGCTGCAGAGTGGCACAGTCTAAAGGACCTGTTTTCTTTTAGATACAGCTGGAATGATGAAGTGATAGACCAGCTCTACTCCACCTGCTAATTTTCTCAAACGGGTGAAGAAAGAGTAATTTGGATGACTCATGGATCAATATACTCTATCACCTATGCTGATTTTGCGAAGTCGTTACATCTTGAGGATAGCAGAGACCATGAAATAGTGATTCAAAATGACAGTCTTCTCGAGAAGGACAAGATGGATTTCCTCTATGACACTCGCCTCTGCTACAATCCCCCATCAACCAAGAACATGACGCCATTCTTCATTGTCCTCAATAGAGTGCTTCAGAAGACGATTGCTCCTATGGATGGGGACGCAGGCAGCGTCCAAGGTTACTTGAGAACCTTGATGAAGGTGATATGCAAAAAGAGGAGGTTTGATGTGTTCAACTATATTTGGAATGATATGGTGAACATTTCTTGTACTCCAAACCGCTCCAGTGGCTATGCACCATACCTGATGTTTATGATAGAGAAAGTCACAGGGATTGAGTTTGTGAAGGATGTGGAGCACACTGCTTTGAGGCCTCAAAAGTTGCCTCAAGCTGCTCTGCCAACTGCTCCCTCACCTGCATCAAGTGAAGAGGCTCCTAGGAGATCCCAAGGAGAGGCAAGACCTTCCCCTAGCACTAGGGCCCCTACATCTCACAAAGGGTCCGCTAGTGGGATTATGAAATACTTGGTTGCTATATTTAGTTCTTGCCGCAAAACTGAGGTGGAGGTTCATAAGATGAAAAAGTCAAGAAAAGATCATATGAGATACATGAAGGACAATGTCAAAGCAATATTCCAAAAACTGGAGATTGAGCCGGTAAGATCCCGAGTTATCTCTGGAGACTCTGACTCTAACTTTTTGGAGCCTCCGCCTCTCTCTCCTTCTGAGCTTGCCTACTTTGGCCTTAAGGGCACAACAAGTGGTTCTTCTCATCCTCCTCCTAAGCCTGATGAAGAAGATGAAGAAAGGACTAACAACGCGGATGAAGGCGGTGACGACGAGTAGATCCCTCCTTCTCTTCCTTTTTGGTGCCTTGATGCCAAAGGGGGAGATATTGAGGGGGGTCTTAGGTCGTAGCATTAGGTTGAGAGAGAGAGAGAGTTCTATTCCTATTTTGTGTTTTGTTGCTACTTTTTCATGCTTGTAATCTTGTAAAAGCTAAATTATTCTCTAATCATGCTTGTGGACACGATTTTGTGAAATGATGGTTATGTTGTACTATGATCAATGGTTTATGCTTTAAAACTGCTATGTGTGCTTGTTATCCTTGATGATGTTATGATTATGCTCCTTATCTCATTCACATCAATATTACTGCTCACACACATAGTTTTTGCACTCCACCATAAAGAGTGCACATATGTATTACTTCTACATTGACTATTTTTCTCAAAATTGATATGTGCACACTTTATGAAAATCTGAATTTTTCATCATATTTATGTAATCTGAATTGGTTGTCATCAATCACCCAAAAGGGGGAGATTGAAAGTGCATCTAGGCATCCCTTGTGGGTTTTGGTTGATTAATGACAAACAAATAAGATTCTAACAAAATTATTGAGATGAGCGCATGTTTTAAAGCAATAAGGAAGAAAGAACAATAAGAAAGGAGAATGAGTATCCAAACGGAAAAGAGCTCAATAGCTGAAGAGATTAGAATTATTTTGTATAGAGTGTGTTGGAGAAACACACCCCAATATATCAAGTGAAAATTTGGTTGCACTCACTGCACATTTCATAGGAAGAGCGGACTAGTCCGATAAGCACCAGACTAGTCCGATATTTCTCTACACAAGAATCGGATTAGTCGTCAACAAGGACTTGTCCGCAGCACTTCACAGCTGTAGAACCGGACAAGTCCGATAAGCACCGTACTAGTCTAATAACTCCCTGAGTAAAAATCGGACAAGTCCTCTAAGTGCGTACTTGTCCTCCGTTGAACAATTTCTCTTCACACCGGACTAGTCCGATAACCACCGGACAAGTCCGATAAATCTCTAACTGAAAATTGAACAAGTCCTCCAAGTGGGGACTTGTCCTCAGTTGAACACTTTTTCACCACCACGAACAAGTTAGATATTGACCGGACTAGTCCAGAAACTCTCTGACTAAGATCGGACTAGTTCGCACCTCAACAGACTAGTCCGGTATCTATCAACACTTAGGGTTTTCCACACACCGCACACCGGACTAGTCCAGTCTCCACCACGGACTAGTCCGAACTTCACAAACCCTAATAGTAACCTTTGGAAACCCTAATATAAATAGAGGTGTACAGCCATACATCAAACTCTCTCGACTCCCTATGCCGTCACACCTCCCAAGAGCCCAAAATTTACATCTCTCCACACACCCTAAGCCTAAAAAGATCAATTCTTTAAGGATTAGCAATTGAACAAAGGAGAGACTTGTTCTACACATCTTGAGCTCTTGGGTTTGATCTCTCGCACACTCTCCTTGTTTATTGTATATCTTTTGAGTGTGTTTGGTGGTGTTTATTCATTGTAGTATTTAGAGAGCCCTCAACGTGTGAGAAAGCCCCCTTGAACAAGCTTAGTGTTGAAGATCAGCCTCTGTGGTGATTACCCCCGAGGGAAGGGTTAGTGAAGACCCGGTCGTTCGTGGACTCCTCAACGAGGACGTAGATCCCTGTGTGGGATCGAACCTCGGGATAAATCGTGTGTCTCGCATGTTCTTGTTTACTCTTCATCATAATCTAGGGTTTGCTTAGTACTGTAAAATTTACCTTGAAACTTTGTGTCATACTTGATCATTGCAATACATTGGTTCATTAGCTCAATACATTTTACTTGTAATCTGATTTCCGCTGCATAGTGTAATAGAAGTAGAATTATCAATTTACTTTGATCTTCTAGTCCGCGCACACCGGACTAGTCTGCACCATAACAGACTAGTCTGGCCTACTCGTATTTGATCTATCTGTTAAGTTTTTTCAGGGTCCGATAAAAGTGCAAAAAGCCTATTCACCTCCCTCTAGGCTACATTCAGCTTCACTTAACCTTCGCTTCGATCAGACAAGAGGAATTGATATCCTTCTCTATCACCTTAGGGGAGTTGAAGTTACACTCTTTCATGATAAGTCACCATTGTGATTGGAGTTGAATCTTCTTGATGTTGTAAACCCATTTGATCGTCTTGTTGTTAACAAGGCTCAATGTAACCGAGGTTGATGGTTGAACACTACAGTTACTTGAGCGTACAACTTCCCCCTAAAAATTTTGAACCAGTATGTTGAAAACATACCCCCAAACAATCCTCACGGAAAGATGAGATGCAACTCTTGTAGTTGTGACCTGCGCTCAAAATCACCACAAGATGTGGTGTGGCAAGTCACATAAATAAGACACTAGGATGACCATCCAAGGAAAAGAGCTTCGAATGAGTTAAACACTCCATTCCACTGGTAACAAGTCGAGTCTCATCTCTTGTTTTGTTACGACCCTCCTCGGGTTGAAATCGAGAACCGAATGCCTAACAAAACCTAAATGTCCCAAACTGGCTAAGCTGCTGTTGACCAATGATCAGCCTGGACGCCAACTCAACTTTTATCCAGTTAATGGCAAAATCAGATCTTGAGGTGAATAACGAAGTTAAAGTACACCTTAAGACCTTTCTAAAAAGTATTTGTATGTCACTATGTGATTTTTGGTTGAGGAGATACGGCTTTGCAAATTTGATGTATCATCTGAAGAATTCTGCAGCATCCCAGTGGTATATACCCATTTGATCCTATTATTTCTCACTTCTATTATCCAACTTTGACCAAACTCACAACTACAAAGTTTTAGTATAACTCCTAAAATTTGTATACAGGTGATGCATAACTTTTGGTGACTCTTATTTTGGAAACCTGAGCAATGTGCAGCAGTATACAGAAACACTGATCAGATTGGGTGTGGCTGGACAGTTTCTGCGATTTCCAAACTTTCACCCACTTAAAAGGGGATTCTGGTCTTAAGGCTAATACAGGACTTGTATAATACTTTCAAAGATTTCCAAAAGTTATACGTTTTCCCTCATAGAACTTCTGGTTGAGGAGATATGAATTCTTAAAGTTCAACTATGTTCCCAGATTTTTAATGAAATTTCGACAGAACATCCTTTGTTTCTTGCTGATTTTGTCCACAGTTTTTAGATAGATAAACATCGATATTTGCAGAAACAATTTATTACATACTTGTTATATACATCATCAGGATTTCAGAAATACATTACATTAGGCCATACGACGATTCTACTAAGAGCTATGATCAAAGCGGTATCAGTAAACAGGACAGTCCAGATTCTGGGCTGTCAGGACATCTTCGACGATACTTTGATTTAGACCCTGTTATTGCAAGTTTTAGCCTTAGTGTAGAATAGAAACATGATAGAGGACTCCTTAAGATTTACATACATGTATATATATGTGTCTATGTTCCTTCTCTAGTTTAGGATTTATGGCTGTTCAATGTTCACAATTTCCTGGCTGGTTCAGTAGCACCTGTACATATGTACCTGTGTAAACTCGAAGGTCTAATTCCTTCTGTGCTGAATTTGCGATAGCTTTGAACTACAAGGTTGGAGAATATCTCCTCCCCTTTCCAGGAATGTACCACAATGACCTAGAAGAGTTTTCTACGAAGAGATATGACAAAAATACAGATGCTGATTCACAAAGCATCGGAACATCAGCAGTTTAGTTTTTGGGTGTATTATTATCATCTTACACGGGTCTTTTGGCTTGGAGGTCAATAAGAAACTTATAGAGGAAATTTCAAGATTTTTAACCATGTAACATACACCTATATGATAATATGAAAACCTGAGAGATGTGGATGTCTAAACTTCAAAGATAATATGAAGGGAACTGCCAGCAACTGGACCGAATACCAACTTCACCCCACCAATTGAATCTGTTCTATGCTGAATTGGACTTTTTGTCCGGTGTCGTGGAATTTTTTTCCAGACAATATTGTGACACCCGGTTCCGAAAATGAACCAACTACAGTATATGTGTGTCCAGAATGTTCAACACACATGCACGAGTGCATTCACAAAAGGATATACAGAAAATTATCACAGAACAGGATTAATTAATCACCTTTATTATAGAGTTCATAACATCCTCGAATGCAAGCTCTAATGAAATTTTATTGACAAGTTCAACTAATGCAGTGGAAACAAACTAAATTGAGCAAACTAAGCAGCTAAGCAAAGGGGTATAGCACAACTCAAACACTCCACAGGCAAAGCTGGCGATAGACATGGCCTAAAACTCTGCATTATCATCGTTATACTCCTAATCCTGACCTGCAACTGTTGGTAGGGGGATTGCAAGGGTGAGTACATGTCGTACTCAGCAAGTCTGGAAAGTATGACATGTAGCTGATTCAAATGACGAAATAATAATGGCTAAGTATTGAAAAGTACATCAAAACAAGTAAAAAACATTATACTATGTCTATGTGAGACAACCCCATCATATCCATCGTATTGACATAATATGAAATCATATCCAATTATTGCTATCATCATCATTATCCATGTCCAGTTACTATAACTCAAATTCATATCCATTAACATAAGCCATAAACCATCTATAACCATTACCAAATCATAACCATTACCAATTAGAACCATCCTAAATCCCAAGTACCATCTAATCATGGAAGTTGTCCAGGTGCTCTTAACCGGGAGCAAGGCTATCATGATAGTTTTATTAGACTCTGTAGAGTTTGTACCACTTCACCCACGTGTTTGTGATTTCATCACCCGTTGGCAACTGAAGAACCTCCTTTACGCCAATTAGACTTCTTTTGGTGTATGACCAAGAGATCACAAGATAGCCTTTACAAATGGATTACTAGCCTATTTAGACCCCACTGAGGTTTCACCGGTGGCGATGCCTCCAACTGAGCACATCTTCAACCAAGGGCCCCCTCTTGAGCCATTCGGATCCCAGGGTAGTACCACCAATCATCAACAAACCCAATCCGACTACCCCTTTCCCGAGCATCCTTAATGGTCCAAATAGCATTGGCAAAACCCTAATTAATCAGCTACGCCACACCCATACATGGCTTCGTGGTGGCATTGTAGTCCTGGCATATTCTTGCATGAACCTGTCCTTAGATCTAAAGCAAGCAAACCACCGTAACATCCAACTCATCCACATACCGGCTTGCTTAGATTACCCATTACCATATCATATTAACCAGTTCATAATAACCATAATCTCATTAATACATAATTAAATGTGTAGTGTGGTTTTCCCATCCCAATTAATTAAGTGAAGCAAAAAAAGTAAAAAGCCATTCCCGACTCTCTACCATGAATTCCAGGTGACAAGGGTGGTTAAACAAATGTAGTAATCTTCCTATCATAGGATTCCCATCAAAATTGACACAAGCATGAAGTTTTGCAAACGAAACATTTACTTAAAAAAATAGGATCAATATGCTTCAAGGACACTTGTCTTGCTCTTGGGCTTGATTAGGATCAAAGACTTCATACTCTTGGTGTTGGATATCCTCCGCGGCACTCTCTAGCGCAAATCCATCTAATCTGCTCAACAAACATACAAGACAAGAATTACAATCAAAAAGTGCACAAATATTACTCAATATGACATGACATGCATGATTCATGCAAATGCAAGGCAAAACTAGTTAAAAAGTTGTTAATGATGTTTATTAGTCAATTACAATAGTTATGAAGAAGTCTACACAGGTTTGGAGTTGATTCGATATAATTTTGGAAGTAATTCAACACAATTTAATAGGAAAATTGGACTAGTCCACAAGGGACCAGACTAGTCTGCCCTTCGCAGAACTAGCAAACTAGGGTTTTCTAGATTGACGTGAATTTGAGGGAACGGGGTTGAATTCACGTAAGGAAAAGGAAGTAGAAGGTATACCAGGTGTCTAAGACTCCAAAGAATCAAAGGTATTGGAGGCAACACTTGGATCTTGACGATCTAGGGTTGATGATGAACTAGATGGTGGATTGTTGACGAAGAACGCGAAGTTGATGGAGATCTTGATCCTCTTTCGTTTCCTCCTCTTCTTTTGCTTGCTCTAGATCTTCTTCTCCCTCCTTGGTGGTGGCTATCCACGAGGTAGGGTCTGGGTGAGGTTGGAAAGTGGCAAATAGATTTTAAGGCAATGGATGGGGTTGTTTAAATAGAGGTGAAGGCTAGGGTTAGATGGATTTCGAGTTTAGGATGAGTAGGGGTCGATTTAGAGTCCCACATGGGCTATAAAAGAGTTAGACACAGCGTCCCTAGGCCCACTTATGGTAAAACCCAAAAACAAGTCGTGAAACAAAAGATCAACTCAAAGTCGCGATTTATCGGACAAGTCTGAAAAACTGGACTAGTCCAAAGTTAGACAGAGAGAAATCAGACAAGTCCGGACTATATCGGACAAGTCCGAACTTGGTCAGAGGAAAATTAGACAAGTCTAGCTAAAACCAGACAAGTCTGATTTTAGTCAGAGGAAAAACGGACAAGTCCACTGGAATACCGGACTAGTCCGGACAAGTCCATGGACTTAGCAAAATTTTCAAGCAATTTGGGATACCGGACTAGTCCGCACAGGACCGGACAAGTCTGAAAGTGTCCAGAAGGAAAAACAGACTAGTCCGCAGCAAACGGACAAGTCCAATGGAGGTCAGAGAGAAATCGGACTAGTCCGCACCAAAATCGGACTAGTCCGCACTTCCCAGAATTCTTAAGTGCGGTTTTGTTTCTAATTCATTTTAAACTTGTTTCTTTTTATGTAGATTAATGTTAAACATATATTAGAATGTATGCAATGCATGATGGATGAAAATGAGGGTGTTACAATAATAAATATGTTTGTATTGCCACCTTAATAACTTATACTATTAATAGTCCTTATATGGGCATATATACTAATCCTCACTCGACTACTCCATAGTTTTCGAAAATAAGCTCTTTCCGAGCGTGCTATTCCCAATGAAGCTCTATTACCATACTGTGGGGACGGGGGTCCCGCTATTCCACGATCACATTGGGTGGTGTCGTTCAATGCGGCACCTAACAGCACACATGAAAAGCAACACAAAATAACCAACACAAATCTATTATTTCACGAGATATCTTTTACAACATAATACACAACGAAGTGGAATATACATACTCATACTCTCAACTAGCTATGCACGAGAGAAGTCGTCCCATGCTCGCGAATGCTTCTCACTAGTAACACGAAACAGAGATGCAACAACAAAGTTTTCGTGAGATATGCATCTCAACAAGCTCGAGGTCTCACGAACAACTATAAGCATAAGCTAGTATACCTGCAAAAACCACAATATAGCAACCGTGAGCACAAGGCTTGGCAAGACTTAACCATCTCACCTAAAACATGCAACTCTACATGTTGGAAACTTTAAAGACTGGAAAGCTGAATTTGCAGAAATGAACTCGCTGAAAGTAAATCCTTAGTGGTCAGTTTTAAAGTAGCATACGTGATCCATGGGCATAGCATTATTGTGAATTCTACAATCAAACAAGAAATACTTAATCCACGATGATACTCACCCATAGTTGCATAAGCTTCATTCAATTTAAAGGTTTGGAAATGATAACTTTAATTGTGCAAATCCTTATTCAGCCAAGGTTGCAATACAAGATATTATTCATAGCAGCATATTCATAATCTTACCACTACTCATTATTACTACGTCAAGACTCAGTGACCAAGTATGCTCAATTCATAACTGCGAGCGATGGTGATTCGAATAAAAAACACTCGGACTGCACGACACGTACTACCATACTCAAAGTTGCGACGGCACACTCCACTGATATCGCACGCAACCACCTTTCTCAAGATTCAACCACATCGAAAAAGTTCGATCTGCCCGAACAGTGAGCTCCCCTGAAGGTGCACCTCCACTGTGAGATGTTCATGAGTGATTTGACTCCCATTGTACTAACAACCGACAGCTTAAGCCGATTGAAAAAGTTCCAACATAGAATCCTCAAGGTACATCGGTTTCTTGGGTCCCATATAGGCAGTATGCTTTCCAATACAATTCAAACTTGTTCAACAGGATCCAAGAGACGAACCTTAACTGACACAGACGGAGCTACCAATTCACCTCCCAACACTTGCCTCGCCATTATCGACCCATGCATAATGTGGGCAAACCAACCTACACAAATCCCCGTCCACATGTCATATTAAAGAGCTAACGTTATGGTAACAACTTACGAGTATGTTTCCCTCACTCGACTTCTCTCGCGAGTAGAATTCAACTACTTGACTTGTGGTCGATAAAATGTGACCAATCTCGCGAGTAGTGTCCAGCATACTCAACTTATGTTGATCTGCTAACCAAACATTAAGCATAGAAATATTAACCGAGGGACTCTTATACTACTCATCCACTCTAAGGATTATTTGGTCATGCATGCGGAGTATTCAATCAACATAGACCTAATGCACATATCAACTCTATTCAACGAAGTGTATAAAGCAAAACTTTATAAAAGCTCTTAAATGCAAACCGGGACTTGCCTTGGGTTGTGACTATATGTAAATGTTAAAAGTTAGAGGTGGGGCTTCCAGGTGAGCTTCACGTCGAGTTCATCCTTCACGGGTCCCCGCCATTACAGTCCATGCTAGTCCTTCTCCTCCGAGTCATGACATTCGTTTGTGTCTATCGTAACGTAACTTATCATTATGAAAATGCAACATTTCGCAAGTTGATATTTTAACATGCAACATAACCAATTATTATCCTGACAGTATTTGTAGGACTGAATGGAACCTGATTGGTGAAGGGATGTACCACGTCTTGACGGAGGCATCTACCTGCGTAGGCTGACACCAAGGTCGCCACTAGCATGTTTTCCAATAAGTACAAGATGTCGATCACATGGCAGGTGGCGGCAAGATAGGAACATCTAGTGATTAAAAGAATCGCCTTGCTGTCAAGAATGTTCAGTGGAGTGTGGCACCTCTGGATGAGCTTGATATTGACCTGTTCCTCATAAGCATTCAGCACTAGTTCCGATGGTTAACTTCCAACCATATCAACCATGAGTGTCTATGAAGCAGGTTTGTGGAGTTCCTTTCAAATAGCAAATTTAATCCAATAAACACCACATTGCATTTAGGAATAACAGCAGTGTAGGGACTCGATGCGCCGGTTGTGTCATCGTCCTCACGGAGTAAATCTATCTCTAGCCACACTAGTGCCTTCCATGTTGTGAAGTCGTCCTCAATGCACTAACTTGGTCCAGTATATAGACGACATGTCCTCTTGTGTCCGACATGCCCAATACATTAGCTTGACCGAAGTATCCATGAGGAGATACCACAACAATTGATTTCACCCTTGGTCTAATTCTCCTTGTCGGTTGCGACATTCTCCCGTCCTTGCATCATAGCACAGTGTTTATCACTATCACACTTGGTTCTCCTTGTAACCATTTTATCGAACAACTTGGTTGAACCATCGATCCGAACCACCATGCACAAATCAGAGCTAACCTTGGCCTAATTGTCCTTTCCGTTCTGTTGTCCACGTGTTCCTGCATAACACACATCCTGCACATCAATCTCTGGTCGCCGGGACATGACCATGGTGCAGAATGCCGTGACGATGTCAGGTGCTCAACGACGACGGAGCGAAGGAGACAGCCACGGACACTGGGCAACACAGTGTGGAAGACGACAACAGGGAACACAGAGCGATTACCGTACTTTAGTGAATACTTGGACAGTGGTGAGGGCGGACAAAGCGGACGACGGCGAGATGCCAAGGCCATCGTGCTGCTGGTCTGGATGGAGTGCAGTGCAAGCAGGGAGTGTGGTGGCCATGGGGCAAAGGCGTTGAGGTAGGGGATGTGCCCGGCGCTGTGGACCAGTCGATGTCGGAGACATAGACGGCGGCGAGCACCTGCGCTGCAGAACGCGCAGGCAACGGGCGCGTGGAGTCTGGCGAGCGTGCGGCACAACAGCGTGGAGCGGGGACAGCAGGAGAACGTGCGGCGGCTGGTGCTGCTTCAAGTAGCAACGGCGGGGAGGGTGGTCGGGCGCTGAAGGGCAACGCCGCGGTGGCGGGCAACCGCACAGGACGGCAGCGCGACTGACGCGGAGGCGGGCGCTGGGTGCACGTTGCGCGGCGGGGATGCAGCCGGGGCGGGTGAAGGAGGCGCGGCGCCGAGCGCGCGCGGTGCAACGAGGAGGAGGCAAGACAGGGGAGCGTGAGGCGGCTCGGCGAGCAGAGGAAAGGGAGCGGGGAAGAAGCTTACGCAAGAAGGCAATGAGAGAGAGTATAGAGATAAAGTTCTGTACCGCTAAGGTTGACCGGTGGGGTCTGCTGACGTGTGGGGCCCACAAGGCAAAAGAAAATTTCCTCCCTATAAGAACGACAAGGGAACAAATACGGTAGCTTCCTGAGCGGCCGGTTGGCCCTGAAGAAGCCTTGCGGCTGAATCAAAGATCCGTGTTGAACAGGCTGACTTGTGGGCCACACTACACGTGGGACCCACCCTAGGGTATTATCCTTTTAGCTGCAATATTAAAACTGGAACAAATTGCAGACGAGCCCCTACAACGGTCTGAAATTACATGGCGTCTATAATCACCATGAACCCGCGGTGAGTTAAAATCTGATAATTAAACAAAATTAAATTTCAAATTGAAATTTGAATTTGAAGTACACAACGGGGGCTTCTTCTACATATCATTCCAAACACCAGCAATGACTATGCGTCAATCATTAGGACTAATTGCTAATTTAAATTACTGTCTATTGCAGATTCTAGAAGTTCACTTAAGTTTGAATTATTGCTCTAGGTCTATTCAATATAATATAGCTTTTCAACTTTGTCGAAGTGTTCTTGTGACACTTCCCCCGGGCCTGCTATGTCAGCAGCTCGCGGAGGTTCTTGATCGCCAGGGCTTAGTCCACTATCGAGAGATTGCACGTATGAGAGTTGTGAGACTGTGGTTTTTACGTGGTTCGGGCCGCAAGAGCATAAAACCCTACTCTACGGTGAGGTTGTATTGCTGGTGTGAAATGTGAATGCGTAGATTGGGGATCCTTTGTAACAGCGGCGGTCCGATCCTTTTATATACAAGAACGAACGCCTTACAAGTGGGGTTCGAGGCCCGACAGGTGACCCCGGGGCGATCTTATCCTAAGGATCTACGGCTTTGCGCATAAGCTTCCTCTGACCGCGGCTTGAAGACTCGTCGTCTTACCGCCTCAATCGCCAGTGGCCCATGCGTAGTCATTGATGTTGGCAGGGAATGTCCTGTCCAACTATCCCTGTCGCCGTAAGCTACCTACTTGGCAGAGTGGGGTAGGCCTGCGGCGTCTTCACTGTGATGCGATTGGGCGCAGTGGTTGTAACACCCTCAATTTTTGCATCATGCATCACATACATGTTCATGCATTAAACATTAGTAGAATAAAAGAAAAACAATAAAACATAAAATATACATATACAAATATGTGTAGCAAAAGAAGAGAAAAAGAAAATAATAGCATAAAACATGTAATAGGGAATAAGTATAATAATAATAATATATATAATAAAATAAAATAAATAAAATATATATAATAATATATATAATGATAATATATGTAAATAAAAATAAAATATAAATACAAAAATAATATAAAGAATGAATAAATAAATAATATATATATAAAGGAAGAAAAAAAGAATAAAAAAGGAGCAGCCCGGTCGGCCAGGCCGACCGAGCCGACCCACTCCCGACCGCGCCTGCACCAGCCCCGCAGCCAGCGCGCCCCAGCCCCACCCAGCGCGCGACCCCGAGCGCTCCCGCCTGAGCCGCCCTAGCGCCGACCCCCTAGCGCCCAATGCGCCTGGCCCGCGTGCCCTAGCTGCCGCCGACTATAAAAAAGCCCCGAAGGCTTTGTACTTCCCTCGATAGAAGCTGTCCAGCGCCGCCGGAATAAGAGGAGAAATAAACCCTAGCACCACAGAGAAAAAAACAAACAGTGGAGACTAGAGGTGTCGCCAGGAAGAAAAATAGAGGAAAAAAGGGGAGGAAGAGGAAGAAAAAGAGGAGGGCGCCGTCGTCCGCCGGAGATCGTCGTCGCCGTCGTCGTGCCGCCGTAGGACCGTTGCGCCATCCACTTCGTCTACGCGTCGCTTCCATTCCGCGATCTTCGAACCCGTCGCATCTACGGTAGGGTTCGTTTTTCCGATACGAATTTTAGCGACGTATTAGATCTAATAGACGTAAATTTATTTTAGTGGCATCGTCTTTTTATTTTCAGCAGCACTAATTCTCGCTAAAACCCCGTAAACTCATATGAACACGTATGAACTAGTTGCATCTAATTAATAAACAACCGTATTTAATTAATTATTGAACTTTGCATGCATGCATGTTATCGCATGTTGATTAGTACGTGTGCATCGTGTTGATTTGTATATATTTTCTTGTACGTGTGATCACGAGTAGAGGGAAGTGCTCAAGAGGTCGTGTACGAGGATTTCGAGAACCAAGACTTCGAAGCGCTTGAGCAACCCTATCCGTCGGAGCAAGGCAAGTGTCCTTGAAGCATATTGATCCTGTTTTTAAAATAAATGTTTTGTTTGCAAAACTGCATGCTTGTGTCAATTTTGATAGGAATCCTATGGTAGGAAGTTTACTAGTTTTGTTGACCGCCCTTGTCACCTGGAATATATGGTAGAGAGTCGAGAAGGGCTTTTTACCTTTTGCTTCGCTTAATCATCTGGGATGGGAAAACAACTATACCACTCAATTTAATTATGCATGGATGAGTTTACGGTTAACATGAACCGGTTAATATGATATGGTAACGGGTGATCTAAGCAAGCCTGGTATGTGGATGGGTTGGATGTTATGGTGGTTTTGCTTGCTTTAGATCTAAGGACCGGTTCATGGAGCGACCATCCAGGATTTATAGTGCCACCACGAGGCCAAGTATGGGTGCGGCGTAGCTGATTAATTAGGGCTTTGCCAGTGCTATTTGGACCATTAAGGATGCTCGGGTAAAGGGTAGTCGGATTTGGTTTGTTGATGATTGGTGGGACTACCCTGGGATCTGAATGGCTCAAGAGGGGGCCCTTGGTTGAAGATGTGCTCAGTTGGAGACATCGCCACCGGTGAAATCTCAGTGGGGTCTAAATAGGCTAGTAATACCTTTGTAAAGGCTATTTTGTGATCTCTTGGCCACACACCTAAGGAAGTGTGAGACGGCATAATTGAGATTCTATAGTCATCGAAAGGTGATGAAATCACAAACACGTGGGTAAAGCGGTACAACCTCTGCAGAGTGTGTCTAAACTATCATGATAGCCGTGCTCTCGGTTATGAGCAACCTGGACCCTCACATGATTAGAGGGAAATTGGGATTTGGGATGGTTATGGTTTGGTATTATGGTTATAGATGGTTATGAATTAATATCTGGTATTGAATATGGATATTGATATGTGTTGATGGATATGGAATATGGACTGGTACTATGATTTTAATTATGGTTTATGATGGGCTTATTTCAAATACACATAATATATTGCTTTTCAAATGTTTTACTGTACTTTTTAGCACTTAGCCTTTATTACATTCGTCATTTGAATCAGCCACATATCATACTTTCCACACTTGCTGAGTCTGACATGTACTCACTCTTGCAATCCCCCCCCCCCCCCCCCCCCCCCCCCCCCAGTTGCAGGTCAAGACTGTGAGTATTAAATGGCGATAATGCGGAGTTCTAGGCCGTGTCTGCCGTCAACTTTGCCTGTGGTGTTGATTAGAGTTGTGTTATACCCTATTGCTTCTGCTGCCTAGCTGTTTAGTTTGCTTAATTAGTTTATTTCCGCTGCATTAGTTGAACTTGTCATTAATATTCATTAGAGCTTGTATTCGAGGATATTTTGAATTGTGTAATTAAAGTACTTATTTAATAACTTGAGTTGTGGTAATTATCTGTTTATCATTTGTGAATCACTTGTGTATGTGTGTTAAACATCATGGGCACACATATACTGCACTTGGTTCATTTTCGGAACCGGGTGTCACAGTGGTACCTGACAGTAGGCGTGCACAACGTCACGCGCCTTGGGAAGATGCAAGTCTTCAATGCTTTATTTAGACAAGGTGCACCACCCTCTTAACTGCCGCAACCCACAGTCCAGGGCAAGTTGCAGGGTACGTGGAAGCTCAGGAGCTAACCTCTGTGGGGGAGGCCTGGCCCCGACCCGTGGAGCACGTGGCAGCCCTAGAGCCCGTTCCTAAGTAGAGCGAGGGATCCAGGGCCGCGGGACCTGTGGCAGAGTCGGAGCCTGCCTCTACGGGGGGGGGGGGGGGGGGGGGTGGCCTATCTGGTGCTTCGAACCACGTGGTAGCACTAGAGCCCTCTCCCATGGGGGAGCAGGATTCTGCCCTGCTGGACACGTGGCCGCTTGGGAGCTCGTCTCCAAGGGGGAGCTGGACTCTTCCTTGAGGTCCATGTGGATACTTCGGACCCCTTTTCTAAGTTGGACGGGTCCGGGCCATCTGGAAACGTGGCACCCTCGGACCATGCCTTAGCACGAAGGTAGGACACCTAAGCGGCTTTAGCCTGTGCGTGAGGGTACCCAGTATGCTGGGTACCGACAGTGGCCACTGGGTCCACCCTGGGGGAGGTGATGAGCCCGAGGGTGGAGCCCTATCCCTGCTCTCCCGCGCTGTCTTTTGATTTTGTCTTAATTGGCCAAAGAGGTGCGCACCTCTACCATCGTGCCCACGTGTCCCCCTCTAGTTGAGGGCTCATGGCAATGGAATTTTTGCTTGCAGCAGCTTCTTATCGTTTTGGTTCCCAATGCAGCTGCTGCGCTTCTGCTACTTTCTTTTCAACATTTATGGGAACCGCCAGGTTGCCTTCTCAGGTGGGGGCCCGCTCGGGCCTATCTCTCTGGTAGGGGACCTGGGCCCTCCCATCAGGGATGCTATGGGTTTAGCAGCAGGTTTTGGCCCCATGCGATTTGCACAGTTCGATCATCATTAGGGTGTTAAAAAGGAAAACTTTGTGGGCAATGGTGATTCCTCCCTTATGCACACCCCAACGTTTGAGCCTTCATCTTCCTCCTTGAGCATCCGCTCTTTCCCCACCTTCGAGGTTCTTGACTCCTGCTCCAATGGACTCTGCCTCGCCTCCTTCCCGCTAGAGGATGTAGCGTCCGTGAGGCGGCTAATTGGCTGGGAGGATGAGGAGCAGCGAGATCTGATCCGCTCCCGGCTCCCTACCACTGAAGTTGGAGGAGAAAGAGATCATCTTCTTCCAGTCGTACGTGTACTCCAAGTTCGTTCCTCCTGTTTCGTCCTTCCTAGTGACACTTTTGGAGGTCCTCGGGTTCCAGCTTCATTACCTGTCACCGAACTCACTTATGGTGGCGCGGTTTCTCGCACTTTTGCGAGATGTTCGTCGGGGTGTATATGTTTGTGCCGGTGTTTCGGCATGCTAAGGCGGACTGGGAAGAAGAGCAAGACGAGCTTCCTCAACGTCTACAACTTCCAGCATCGGGCCAATAGCCCTTCAAGTACATAACCTTGCTCTCCTTAGCAAAATGGGCCGACTGGAGGAGTGATTGGGTGATAGTACACGCCGATGCCCATGATCGCATGTTCCCGCCCACCGACTAGCCGACACTTAGGAAGGAAACCTAGGAGGAGTGCCCAGAGTTGGAGCCGGCATATACCCTGGTGATGGAGAGGATCCGATTCTTGGAAGATGATGGTTTGTCGGAGTTGATGGCACTGGTGAACTTCATGCGTTGACGTTTGCCCCCCCCCCTCCAGCATCATAGCTGCCTCGTATGGCTATACTTTGGGCCGTGGGATGGCACCAGACTGGCGCGGGGTCCTGCACAGAGACAACCCCACAAGAGGTGTTTGATGTAATGTCCAAGGCGTGCGGCGACACACTGTCTCCCGATGTCTTCATCATTCTGCGGTCTTGCCCGCTGCTTTGCTCGGATCGGAACCTTCAGGTGAATATCCTATAGGAGATGCCAAACATGGAGGCGCTCGGTCTTGCACTGCGGCAGTTTGGCGATGCGTACCGTGGACTGGCCATCGTCGACCCTCCACAGAAGTCTACACCTGCTCCAGGCTTCGAAGCGTCAAGAGTGGAAGACACGCCCTCTAATGGAGGGAAAGGCAAGGTGTCGGTCCCCAACACAGGGACGGGGAAAGCGCCGGTCACCGATGTAGGGAATGGGAAGTCGCCAATGATCGAGGTTGTGGAGGACAAACACCCTCGATCGCCGCTGAGGGCACTGCCGCGGCAGTCCACGCTCCAAGTCAATGTTCGATGGAGCGCCCCTCCTTAGCATCGGGTGTAGGTGGTTCTTTGGGGAGAGCTCCAGCCCGTCAAGCAGCGGTTCCGTAATCGTCTGCGGCCGGCACACCAGCCAGCATCTCCGCCATCGATGCAGTCCAAAGCACCAAAGAGGGCTCCGGGAGTGCTACACCCACAGAGCCTCAGGCCAAGAGGCCTCAGGACGCCAGCAATCTTGCCCCAGGTTTGGCAATGGACATCGGCGGCGACTCTAGAGGAGGCTTCGGGAGTGGCACTATTGGAGTCGATGGGGACACACCGATGCAGGGTGGCTGCATTATCGGTGCTTCTGGTGGAAGTCTGGTCGAGTCGACCCCGCCTGCCACACTGTCGACAGGACCCACAACCATATAGCCGCCGAAAGTCGAGGCCCGCTGGAGCTTCCAGGGACGTCGGTAAGGCATTCTTACCAATGCTTGCATCATTGTGTTATCTGTTCTTCTTTTTTGGACAGATTTTGATTCTGATCTGCAGGTCTATGCCAGCTGTTGTGACGCCCTTACCACTGGGGGTAGTGACCCTGAGCGCTCCAAAGTCGGCCCAGGAGGCTACAACTGCATGACCGGAGCAGACCGCCAAACAGGTACAGTGGAGCGTTGCTCCAGTGTCCCCGCCTGGTGCGGGTAGTGAAGCACCACCGACCACTGTACCAGGGGCAATGTCGAAGTTGGCTCAGTGAGCTGAGGGCCCAACCTCCAAGGCTGTTGATCCAGAGGGTGGCTCCTCGAGCGATGGTGGTGATGCCGCCTCAGGTAGTGCCGCAACTTTCGCTCAGTACCCGAGGATGAGGCCCATGATACTGGTGGTCTCGCCTTCATCATCACTGGAGGAAGAGGTTCCCAAGATGATTACCGGGCGGCCTTCCATAGCTTCAGCAGAACAAGAGAGCTTCTCTGATGTCATGGACTCGGCGCAGTCCAACATCAACCTGGTGCAGTCCAACCTCCACCGGGTGCAGGGGGCCCTCGCCGCAGAGTGGGAGAAGTTGCGTGCTGAGGGCAAGCGCCTCTGAGCCTAGGAGGACCTTCTGAGGTCCAGGATCGCTAAGGTGAAGGCGAAGTATCAGAAGTAGAGTGAGGAGCTGAAGTTGAGGCACCGCTTAGTGAAGGCCATGGACGCAATGTCCCAGAAGATTCTGGTCGACGCCAAGGTAACTAATGACATGGATGACGCCCGCCTGCTGCCCTTGAAGAGGGTCGAGAGGCCCTGGGTCACCGCGAGGCCGCTGTTGCAGAGTGGGAGGTCGCTGTTGCCGAGCAAGAGGCAGCGACCCAAGCGACGATGACTCGAGTTGAGAAATTCACCTCATAATGTGCACAAAAGAGAAACACAATGTAGTGATAGGGTTAAAAACTAACCAATTCCACAAGTGTTGGTGTTTATTTGTGTCCAGGTGAAATTAGACCCAAAATACCAAAACATGCAGGGAGTAATCTATAAAATTGGATTTCAACGAATTAGACAATGCCACGTGTCATCACATGGATGATATGGCCCACAAACAGAAGTATTCGAGGCCATCCAATGGTGTAGCACCCATGTAAGGGGATAGTACCCACCTGGCAGAGACCTGGAGGAAGCACAGCCCCAACGGGGCTGAGTTCAGGTTGGTCGACCTCCCTAGTCGGCTGACTAGGGAGTGGCGCCAAAGCCGGTCAAATGCCACGTGTTGGCTCCTTCCGACTTAAAGAAGTCATGGCCAACTAGGGAGTGGTGCCAAACTCAGTCAAATGCCACGTGTTGGCTCATTCCGACTTGAAGTCATGGGTGACTGATTAGCGTGCAATTGGTGGTGGGAACCGACCCTTCTGCCCCTTATAAATAGAACCCCACACCTCACTTCACAAACACACCAAAAGTTGATAATGGAATACCACTCTTAAGGTTTAGAGTCATCCTAGAGGCTGCCAAGTAGAAGGAGCGTGTGGTGAGAGTTTAGGATAAGGAGGCTTGGGCTTGTCAAGTCCCTCTTCTACACTTGTATCCCTACAAAGGTTTACTCAAATCATGTAAGCCCTTTGTGAATTCAATTCAAGTTTGATTCTCAATTCATAGTAGTTTGCACAAGTAGATACTTGTGGGTTAATTGCTTTAATTTATTAGAGGCTCTAGTTGTAGATCTATCTTCAAAAAAACTAGAGTTGTGATTTAGAACGTAAGTGTGGTGCTTAGGTTAGAAATCACTAGTGAATATCTTGTAGACCCACAGATTGAAGAGGTAGGTAGTAGGTGGTGACAACCCTATTTGTCCTTTGTAATCCTCCATGTTCAGCTATGCCATAGGCTCTTTGCAGGACTCGTCCAAGTATTGCTAGGGGTAAACCCGTGCCCGAAGCAAGCAGCTACTGCAAATCCTGGTGAATTAGAATCGATACTTTGAATTCCTCTCTCTTCCTTGCCTACAAAACAACTTTGTGTCCTTGTCTGAATTAGTTTGTGAGATTACACACACTTTCTTTGAATTCGATACCCTTGGGAGTACTCTCTTAAGGGGAAGTGCTACACGATAATTTTCATGCGTTTGCGGATTTTTATTTGTGATGTAAGAAACGTCAACAAGCATTTTTGGCATCGTTGTCGGAGACAGTTGCTGTTAATATTTGAACCTTGTTCACCCTCGTATCTATCTTCTTATCTTATCTTTCCTTTTCTTACCACCACCACATATGTGGAGCAGCCCACCATTCAACCGTATTATGCCCCAAAGGGCAAGTTCTGTGAGCGACCGCCTTCGGCGGAACCCATCTATTCTACTAGCTATGAACTTCGCTCTGGCTTTATAGCCATGGTTTGGGAGCAATCCTTCTTAGGAATGGATTGTGAGAACCCTTACCACCATCTAAGAGAGTTCGAACAATTGTGTTCATGCCTTCTAATCAAGGGTATGACGTAAGAAATTCTCAAATGGAAGTTGTTTCCTTTTTTTGTTAAGGAAAAAGCCAAACAATGGTACGACCACAACGTTGGGAAGACAAAAGGAAATTGGAGTGAATTACGAGACATATTTTGTCTTGCTTTATTTCCAATTGCCCGAATTGTTTCATTGCTGAAGGAAGTACTATGCTTCCAGCTGATGTAAAAGGAACCGATAGGTGCAACTTGGGATATATTTTCTTTTTTGAGAAATTCCAGCCCAAATTTGTCTATCCCTGATCCATTGCATTTGCAACACTTCTATATGGGATTAAACAAAGAGTCTGTCCTATATATTGACATTACAACTGGGGGATCTTTCCTCCATAAGACGCTGGAAGAAGGCAAGGATTTTCTAGACCGAATTCTAGAAAATTCTTCCTTCATTATGAGCCTCCCCAAGAGGAAGTAGTGTGAAAATCTGAGGATAAATTCATGGACAAGGAAGAACCTATCTCTTGCTTATATTAAACCTTGCCGGAGGAATCCTCTAAAGAACCCGAAACTATGAAGGAAGAAGAAATTCGACCTTCAATGTTTCCCTTCTACTTCAAGGAGGAGATATTTGAAGATTTTGGAAATACCTCGAAGTATTGTTGCCATAGGAAACCATCATTTCCATTAACTCCACCTGACCCACCTGATGGAGTGTTCGTCCAACAGACGGTTAAGGAGTTAACCTATATTCTAGGCAGGGAATGGACTACGGAAGTTGAGCAGTCACCCGAAATTCTTCGGATGACCTAACCTTTGGCAACTACTCTATGCTTTACTAGAGGGACACCAATGAAGGTCCTATACAACCCCACTATTGGAGCAAATCTTATTTCCGATTCTTGTACTCTCGCCATTCTGGGTGATGTGCCATTGGCACCAACATGTAAATCCTTCCGAGATTCTTTCAGAAACATCCTTGAAGGATGCGGGTTTTGCAATAGGTATTTGTAAGACACAAAGATATTGAGGCAATCCTATATTTCCATGTGTTCGAAATCCAAGATTTCGACATTATGATTGGGATTCCCATTGAGAAATTTCTCATGGAAATTCCCTTGGAAGGAAATCTCAATGTCGAACTTGGAGGGAGAAAGTTCTCTATTCCTATCCCGCATTCCAAGAACACATCCGCATAATCTCCCATCCAAGATGAGCCTTTAGAGGAGGTTAGAACTCTTCAATTCTTAGCACCCCCTGAAATTGAAGCAGAAGACGATTTCATCCAAGAGGAGGATGAATTTAAGGAGGCAATTGAATTACCAAGAGAAGAGTTCTTCCCAAAACCTCCCGTTGAGCTAAAAATTCTAGCTCCAGACCTACGTTATGCTTTTCTAAATTGACATTTGAAAGCCATTGTCATCATAAGTGACAAGCTTTCAGATCATGAGATGCTCAAACTCAATGCCATGTTAGAAAAGTGTAGAGATGTTTTTGGCTATTCATTGGAGGATCTCAAGGGGATTAGTCCAGCTTCATGCACCCATCCCATTCCTATTGACCCCGAGAGTGTCCCCTCAAGGAAACCTCAAAGGCAACTGAATAATGTGATGCGGGAAGTTGTCAAGAAGGACGTCTTGAAACTTCTACATGATGGGATTATTTACCCTATTCCTCATAGTGAATGGGTCTGCCCAGTTCATTTAGTGCCTAAGAAAGGAGGTATGACGGTCATTCAAAATGACAAGAATGAATTAATTCCTTAACGAACCATCACGGGTTGGAGGATGTGCGTAGATTACCGAAAACTTAACAAGGCTACAGGGAAGGATCATTTTCTGCTACCCTTCATTGATGAGATGTTAGAGCGGTTGTCAAAACACTCCTACTTTTGTTTCCTTGATGGGTATTCGGGTTATCATCAAATCCCAATCCATACCGACGATCAAAATAAGACCACATTCACATACCCTATGGAACTTATGCATACCGGCGTATGTCACTTGGATTGTATAATGCTCCTGCCTCTTTTCAAAGATGCATGATGTCTATCTTTTCCGACATGATTGAGGAGATCATGGAAGTTTTCATGGACGATCTCTCCATCTATGGGAAAACTTCTAATCATTTTCCGGAAGATTTAGACAAGGTCTTACAAAGATGCCATGAGAAGGACCTTGTACTTAATCGGGAAAAGTGCCATTTTCTGGTCCGTGAAGGCATCGTTCTTGGACACTTAGTGCCCGAGAGAGAGATAGAGGTGGAAAAAGCAAAGATCGAGGTCATTGAAATACTTCCACCTCCTATCAATGTTAAGGGAATCCGCAGCTTTCTATGTCATGCAGGGTTCTATCGGCGATGATGAATGCCTTAAATCCTTTGATACACTAAAAAAGGCACTCATCTCCGCTCCAAGCATTCAACCTCCCGATTCGACGCTGCCATTCGGAATCATGTGTAATGCTAGTGATTTTGCCGTTGGTGCGGTCCTAGGCCAAACCAAAGATAAAAAGCATCATACAGTAGCCTACGCTAGAAAAACTCTAACAGAAGCTCAACTCAATTATGCAACAACTGAAAAAGAGCTCTTGTCTGTAGTTTTTGCTATTGATAAATTTAGGTCCTATTTGGTTGGAGCCAAGATCATAGTCTATATAGACCATGCTGCCTTGAAGTATTTGCTCACCAGAAAGGATGCTGAACCAAGGATAATCCGTTGGATTCTTCTACTCCAAGAGTTTGACTTAGAAATCAAAGATAAGAAAGGAGTAGAGAATTTCGTGGCAAATCATCGCTCACGTATGGAAGTCACTCAAACCATGGACATTCCTATCAATGACTTTCTACGAGATGATATGCTTCTCAAGGTGACTGACTCCATGCTTGGTATGCGGATATCATGAACTTCATGGTAACGGGATACATACCACCTGAGGAAAACAAAAAGAAACTCATCTATGAGAGTCGTAGACACCTTTGGGATGACCCATACCTCTATCGAGTTTGTGCTGATGGCCTTCTTAGAAGGTGTGTCCCATCAATTGAAGGCACCAAGGTTATTGAGAAATGCCATGCTAGCCCATATGGTGGCCATTACGGTGTTTAGGATACCAAAGCAAAGATTTGGCGAAGTGGATTCTATTGGCCTTCTATGTATGAAGATACAAAAGAATTCATTCGCAGATGTTGGAAATGCCAAAAGCATGGAGGAATCTTAGCTCGCAATGTGATGCCCCTAACTTATAGTCTCCAGGTGGAATTATTTGATGTGTGGGGTATTGATTTCATAGGACCTTTTCCTAGGTACTATGATTGCGAGTACATTCTGGTGGCTATAGATTATGTGTCAAAATGGGTAGAAGCTTTGCCATGCAAAACTGCTGATTCCAAGCAAGCTAGAAAAATGTCCCATGAGATCATTTTCCCACGCTTTGGCACTCTTGGTAGGGTCATAAGTGATGGAGGGTCTCATTTAATAGATAATACCTTCCAGAACTTTTTAAGGGAGCTTTGTGTCCAACATAACATTGCTACCACATACCACCCATAAACAAGTCGTCAAGCAGAAACATCTAATAAGCAAATTAAAAATATTCTACAAAAGACCGTCTTGGAAATGGGAATGGGATGAAAGCATGAGCTACCCGACGCATTGTGGGCATACTGTACTGTCTACAAAACTCCCATCGGCATGTCTCCTTTCCAACTTATCTATGGGAAGACTTGCCATCTTCCTGTAGAGTTGGAACATAAAGCCTATTGGGCCATGAAGCGATGGAACATGGACCTTAACGAAGTAGGAAAACATCGATTGAAGCAACTTTCTGAATTGGAAGAGTGGAGAGATAAGGCGTACCATAGTGCCAAAATCTACAAGGAAAGAACCAAAAGATGACACGATAAAAGGATTATGCCTAAAGAGTTCAAAGCTGGAGATAAATTTCTACTCTTCAACTCTAGGGTTAAACTCTTTAGACATGGGAAGCTTAGGAGTAAATGGGAAGGACCCTTCACTATAGTAGAAACCTCATTTCATGGAGCAATCGAACTCTAAGGTGATGATGATAAGCTATTTAAGGTTAATGGGAACCAACTAAAATTATTTCTTGAATCTGAAGAGGAGGAGGCGGAAAAAGAAATTGATGTGAGAAATATTATTGATTTTCATGCTGTTTCTTTAAATTCTATCTAAATTCTCCGCCTCCAATAAATGGGCCCATACAATTATTCATCCATGGGGCCCATTTAGCAAACCCACGAAAATATAGCCTGAAAGGAGCCAGGAAGGGTTTGGCCGAACCCTAGGGTCAACCGACCTCCCCCTTGTGCCGTCGGCTTTTTGTTTTTTCGTGCGGACTCTCCCGACATATCACAACAAGACTCTCGGTGCTCATACTTTCCCCACTTATATTTTGATGGGAACAGATAGGAGAAACTTGCACCATCCAGAAAAACCCATCTCGTGTTCCTCCCATCCAAGTCATGGCCGATAAGAAAATTATGCCTCATGCCTCCTCTAGCTCAACCTTCAACCTGAGCGGAGCCATTGCACTGGCCAATGACAAGTGCACCCTCGCTTTGGAGTCGGTTATGGCATTGGATGTCGTACCTCTCGCAATTATCCCACCGCCAACAACGACTCCACATGGGTGTAGCACCACACCTCGTGGTGCTGCACGGTCGCTCCCTCCTCGGAGGACGCCCATGAAGTTGATGACACCTAAACGTTGTCCGATTACGGTTGGCTTTAAGTCAGTCAAGACCCATCTTTTTCTTGATAAAGACGAGTCTCTCCCAAAGCTGCAATCTAGCGAGGAGTTCATGTACACTCTAAAGACCATGGACGGTGACATAGTGAGCCAACACTACAAGTCACCGACGCGTACCTCACCTGAGCGTGTGGGAGATCGCCTCATTATCCATAGGGTGCGCAAGCCTAAAGGAGTCTATGCAAAAGGTTTTTTCAATAAAATGGATAATTTGGCGATGGAGGAATCGATGGGCTCGTCACCATCCAAGATTAGGCATCACCTCTCACCACCTGCCATTAGAGGGCCACCCGACCAATTTGAGGACAGCGACGGGAAATCTCCTCGTGCCCCTAAGGTGGCACAACTTTCTAAGGAGTTAGCTTCTCTCCGTTTGGAGAACAATAAGCTATCGGACTTAGTGGCTGAAGGGCACATTGAGAGGGCGGAACTGAAGGATGAACTCATATCCCTCAAGGAAGATATTGATGGTGTTCGCTGTGGCATTGGCGCCAAGTTGTGGTGCGTATACAATACCGTCGGGAAGCCCGACATCTACAACGCTCCATAGTTTAGATGTCCCGACCGCATAGGATGCTTACTAGCTTAGTTTAGTTTTATTCCAATTTTTTATTTCATTAAATTTAGATTGAATAATGTAGGCACCCCATATTTTGACTTCAATAAAGTGAACTTACCGGTTCATCTAACCCGGCAAAGTCCCCCCTTTAGTTTATTTGTGCTGAATAAAGAATTCAGGGAACAAGTGTGGAGGAGGCACCCCAAATCCACGAAATCCTGATGTGCAAAAATAGTGTTGCATATCGAAACACGTCGCAACTGAAATACGATTCGACACATCGAAACAGAGCAACAATAAGGCCAGATGGGAGTCGACCGACCTGGTGTGGGCCCCACACAGCTCTGTTTCGCTCCACAAATTCGGTTTGGATCTTGTACCCCTGAATATGCATGCAACATTACTGTTTGAGTTGATTTTTATTATTTAATACTGAATATTTGAAAGCAATTCAACTCAACAAATTAAAATGTAAAACTTGGTATTCAAAATTCGCTTGAGTTGAAAATTTGAATACTTTATATTTTGATTTGTTGCCTTGTTTATGATTCCCACAAGCAAAGTAGGAAAAGCACGTCATCTAAGTATTTGACTAGTGTGATATGGTAAATGAGTTATTTGATGAGATATCTCTTTGCTTGAAATTGATTTTGATGTTTGTACAATTTGGAGTCTTAAACTATGTCTGATATCTCATTGGAAATTTAAATACCCACCACGGCTGTATGATACAAATTCTTGAACAACCACATGCATATGCCACTTTGTTTTTCATTGAATGTTGTCAAACTCATGACCCAATTGAGTGACATGTATGAACTTTTTGACCTAGAAATTCTTGTGCACCTTATTTATGCAAAATATCTCACATTCAGAATTTGCATCCACCATTCATCCATCCAATAAAGAAACTCCATACATTTTGGTCATCAATTTCTCTCTAGAAAATAAAAAGGAGTAGAATACATGGCTACAGAAAAAAGCATCTCCTCATCAAAAGAGGAAGTATGCAAAAAAAGGGACAAACAAAAAGGAAGTAGCCATGTTTTATCCTTAAAGATAGAACCATGGAGTCCACAAAGATCCATTCCATTCGTGTGCGCAAAAATTTTCTTTGTCAATTTGTTTGTTGCATAAGTCTCTCATAGGATCAAGTTTTTGACTTAGTAATATTTGAATTACAATGTGTGCCCCAATTATCCCTTCCAAGCTCCAGATATAGCCATATTTAGTATAGGGAAAAATTGGCACAACATGCCAAGGTGAGGATGAAAACACTTGTGAGACTTGAGAGGTTCCAGACGAGAGATAAGGACAATTCTTCCTTTGACTTTCCAAATATAGCAAATCTTCAGATCATTTCGGCTGGGGAAGATTCAAGAGAACTACATTCCAACCATTCCACTCTTCAAACACCCAAAGGGAATTCATGAATTGAGGTATGAGTTGAAATATGTAGTATTCTCTTTTTTCTAAACTTATAGCAAATTTATGAAATCACCTTAGTTCTTTTTCTTGCCTTAACTCGAGGACAAGCAAAGGACTAAGTGTGGGGGAGTTTGTTGACGGTCTTTAAGTACCATATTTAGACCGTCAATTCAGCTCATAATATGCACAAAAGAGAAAGACAACATAGTGGTATGGTTAAAAACTAATCAATTCCACAAGTGTTGGTGTTCATTTGTATGTAGGTTAAATTAGACCTAAAATACCAAAACATGCAGGGAGTAATCCATAAAATTGGATTTCGACGAATTAGGCGACACCATGTGTCATCACATGGATCAAATGGCCCACAAATAGAAGTATCCAAGACCATCCAATGCTGTAGCACCCATATAAGGGGATAGGACCCACCTGGCAAAGACTTGGAGGATGCACAACCCCAACAGGGCGAGACCAGGTCGGCCGACCTCCCTAGTCGACCGACTAGGGAGTGGCGCCAAACCCAGGAAAACTCCTCGTGTTGGCTCCTCCAGGCTAAGAAGTCATGGGTGACTGATTCACCCACAATTGGTGGCTGGAACCGACCCTTCCCCCCTATAAATAGAACCCCACAGCTCACTTCACACACACACACACCAAAAGTTGAGAATAGAATACCACACCTAAGGTTTAGAGTAGTCCTAGAGGCTGCCAAGTAGAAGGAGAGTGTGGTGAGAGTTTAGGAGAAGGACGCTTGGGCTTGTCAAGTCCTCTTCTACACTTGTATCCCTACAAAGGTGTACTCAAACCAAGTAAGCCCTTTGTGAATTCAATTCAAGTTTGATTCTCAGTTTGCACAAGTAGTTACTTGTAGGTTCATTGCTTTAATTTATTAGAGGCTCTAGTTGTGGTTTTGTGTTCGAAACAACTAGAGTTGTGATTTAGAACATAAGCGTGGTGCTTAGGTTAGAAATCACCAGTGAATATCTCGTAGACCCACAGATTGAAGAGATAGGCAGTAGGTGGTGACATCCCTATCTGTCCTTTGTAATGCTCCACGTTCAGCTATGCCATAGGCTCTTAGCAGGAGTCATCCTAGTATTGCTAGGGGTAAACCCGTGCCCGAAGCAAGCAACTACTTCAAATCCTGTTGAATTAGAATCAATACTTTGAATTCCTCTCTCTTCCTTGCTTACAAAAGAACTTTGTGTCTTTGGGTGAATTAGTTCGTAAGATTACACACACGTTCTCTGGATTTGATACCCTTGGGAATACTCTCTTAATGGGAAGTGCTACATGACAGTTTCCGTGCGCTTGCGGATTTTTATCTATGACCTAAGAAACGTCAACAGGTGGATTGGGACAGGACGCAGTCTCGCGATGAAGACCTTGAGCTTCGGGAGTGCAATCTAGCGCAAGATCAGGAGCAACACCTAGCCGACCACCAAGAACTCCTCCTGCTGGAGCTTGATGTTCAGGCTCGGGAGCAGACTTCAAAGTGTTGGGCTTGGGAGCTTGATCTGCAGGAGCGGCAGCTGGCCAGCCGTCTGGAAGCTGAGGGTAGAGTAGTGACAGAGACTGTGGCGTCCCACATTCTGGTGTGCTACCGGAGTCAGTACCTTGAGATTCTACTGGACCCGATTTTCAAGGGCCCCGTCGAGGAGCGCGAGGAGACGAAAGCGAGAGAGGTTAAGGATGCTGCCAAACAAGTCATCGCGCAATTCGCCAGCGATTGAGGCTGGCAACACGTCTTTGTTTCCGGGGTTCTCCCCTTTGTAAATATTCTTCAATGACTTTGACTTTGTGTTTGGTTTCTTGGCTTGTCTTGTGCTTCTCAAATTGTTTTGCTCTGAGTCCTAAGCTGCATAGGGGATTGAAGAACTTTTACCAAGTTCATTAGTTTTTGAGGGACCAACGATCGCATAGTTGACATGGCAGATTTGTTGTCAGTTGACGTCCTTCCTATGGAACCCCCTTAGAGGCCCCCTGGTAGATGTGGCCAGGTGGCTGGTCGCACCTAAAACTTGATTCCAGGATGTCTTCGATGGGCCCCTAGCGAAGCGGGGGAGTTTGAGCAGGTGACCTCTATGGGGTCCCTCCACGGGCGCCAAGCTTTGTCTTAGTAGGAACATCGGCGGCAGGCCCCCTGGGTGGTGCCGGAGCTGGTTGCTCTAGTGTCTCCCACCATCGTTGTAGAGACGTCAATGGCAGGTCCCCTGGGAGGTGCCAAAGTTGGCTGCTCCGACATCGCCCACCATCATCATAGAGACTTCAACGGCAGTCCCCTTGGGTGGTGCTAGAGATAGATGCTTCGGCGTCGTCCACCATTGTCGTATATACGTTGACGACAGGCCCCCTGGGAGGTCCCAGAGCTGGCTACTCTGGCATCACCCGCCATCATTGTAGAGACGTCGACGAGTTGTAGATACGTCGATGGCAGGCCCCCTGGGTGGTGCCATAGCTGGCTGCTCCAGCATCGCCCACCATCGTCGTAGAGACTTCGACGGCAAGCCCCTTAGGTGGTGTTGGAGCTTGCTACTCCGGTGTTGTGCGCCATCATTGTAGAGACATCTACGGCTGGCCCCCCTGGGAGGTGGCGGAGCTGCCTGCTCTGGTGTCGCCCACCATCATCGCAGAGACTTTGATGGTAGGCCCCTTGGGTGGTGCCAGAGCTGGCTGCTCCGGTATCGCCCACCATCATCGTAGAGACATCAACGACAGGCCCCCTTGGAGGTGTCGGAGAGGGCTGCTCCGGCGTCGCCCACCGTCGTTGTAGAGACATCGACGACAGACCCCCTTTGTGGTGTCGGAGCTTGCTGCTCCAGCGTCGCCCACCATCATCCCAGAGACTTCGACGACACGCCCCTCGTGTACACGTTACAACAAGAGAACCCTATTGGCAACAAGAGCAGGACGAGAGAGTGTACTCAAGAATCAGCGCTTGTTACTATCTTTGTCGTGTTGGGACATTGACAACAGGCCCCCTAGGAGGTTCCAGAGCTGGATGCTCTGACATCGTCCGCCACCGACGTGTAAACTTTGACAGCAGGCCTCTGGTGTACACGTCACCACAAGAGAACCCTACTAGCAAAAAGAGCGGGACAGGAGAGTGTATTCATGAATCAGCGCTTGTTACTATCTTCGTCATGCTGGGACATCGACGGCAGGCCCCTTGGGTGGTGCCGGAGTTGTATGCTCAAGCGTCGTCCACCACCGATGTGTAGAAACTTCAACAGTAGGCCCCTGGTGTACAGGTTACCACAAGAGAACCCTATTAGCGACAAGAGTGGCATGGGATAGTGTACTCATGAATCAGCGCTTGTTACTTTCTTCATTGTACTGGGATGTCGACAGCAGGCCCCTTGGGAGGTGCCAGAGCTAGATGCTCTGGCGTCGTCCACCAACCAATGTGTAAAACTTTGACGGCAAGCCCCTGGTGTATAGGTTACCACAAGAGAACCTTATGAGCAACAAGAGCGGGATGGGAGAGTGTACTTATGAATCAGCGCTTGTTACTGTCTCCATCGTGTTGGGACATTGACGGCGGGCTCCTTCGGAGGTGTCGGAGCTGGATGCTCTGGGTAGTCCACCACAGATGTGTAGAACTTCGACGGCATGCCCGTATTATAACAAGAAAACCCTATTAGCAAAAAGAGCGGGACAGGAGAGTGTACTCATGAATCAGCGCTTCTTACTATCTTCGTCGTGCTGGGACGTTGACGGCGGGCCCCCTAGGAGGTGCCGGAGCTGTATGCTCTAGCATGATCCACCACCGATGTGTAAACTTCGACGGCAGGCCCCTGGTGTAGAGGTCACCACAAGAGAACACTACTAGCAACAAGAGTGAGACGGAAGAGTGTACTCACGAATCAGCGCTTGTTACTATCTTCGTCGTGCTGGGACATTGACATCGGGCCCCTTGGGAGGTGCGGATCAGGATGCTCAGGCGTCGTCCACCACCAATGGGTAGAAACTTTGACGGCAGGCCCCTAGTGTACAGGTTACCAAAAGAGAAACCTATTAGCAACAAGAGCGGGACGGGATAGTGTACTCACGAATCAACGCTTGTTACTGTCTTCGTCATGCTGGGACGTTGACGACAGTCCCCTTGGGAGGGGCCGGAGCTGGATGCTCCGGCGTCGTCCACCACCAATGTGTAGAACTTCGCGGCAAGCCCCTAGTGTACAAGTTACCACAAGACAAAATTATGAGAAACAAGAGCGGGATTGGATAGTGTACTCATGAATTAGCGCTTGTTACTGTCTTCATCATGTTGGGACGTTGACGGCGGGCCCCTTGGGAGGTGTCGGAGTTGGATGCTCCAGCATCGTCCACCACAAGATGTGTAGAACTTCGACGGTAGGCCCCTGGTGTACAGGTTACCATAAGAGAACCCTATTAGCAACAAGAGAAGGACGGGAGCGTGTACTCACGAATCAACGCTTGTTGTCTTTGTCGTGCTGGGACGTCAACGGTGGGCCCCTTGGGAGGCGCCAGAACTGACTGCCCTGCACACATGGTAAAGGAGGGACTAGTTTGCTCGCCGGTTTTACCTGTTCCTCTTCCTTAGATTCGTCATGTTTCACTATCCTGAGTTGACACACGGGGCTTGGGTAATTCAATAAGTTAGCGCTTCGGGGTCCAACTCCCGCCGTCCTTAGGGTGCGAACTTCCTGGCCCCCGGTACTCGGCCGCAATGCTAAGAGGGAGGGTGTGCGTGCTTAGGGTACAAAACCAGACTAAGCAGTTCACATGCCCTAGACCTCTAGCTTGCCTTAGGCCTTTCCTTGGAGACCATCCAGCGTCACAGGACTCCAAGGATGGGAGCAGCCGCGAGAACCCCTCACACATTGCAGGTACCTCAAGCAAGCCCGCCTGCAGTAGAATTGCATGACTCAAGCTAGGGTGAGATACAGAGCATATAACCATGTATATGAAGGCAATATACAATAAATGATCCTAGCATGGATTATCATAAAATTAACGCGTAATTAAATGAAAATTGTAAGGGGAACTGGGAGTAAGACAATGATTTTTTTATATCAGTATTCATAGGAGGAGGCAGACTTTTACAAAAGAAGTCAACTACTTGCTTTCGAATGTCGAGGGAGGCAGGGTGCACAGGCTTAGGATTTGGTACCAGGCTAAGTTGACTGCGCACTCTGGACCTGGAGCTTGATTGTCCTAAATGCTTCTCCTAGACTCTATGAAAACCTTCACACTATCCTACTAAGCTAATGTTAACATATAGGGGTGCGCAAAGCTTCGAGGATAGCTTGTGACTGTTGCTGGGAAACTTGTCGCCGATAGCTACTAGTGGGGTGATGAGCGGGTGTCTCTACTTTCTGTCCTGGCCCCCTGCCTTGCGGATGGTCTGAGCATGGCCGGAACTGATGTTGATAGCTTTGACGGGAGTGTCGGTACTGTCAGAAGGCTGCTAACAATGTGAAGCGGAAAATCGCGCTGACACGAGCTCGGCGGAGGCTGACTTGGTCCAGCGCTGCCATGGGCAGGTGTTGGGTCTGGTGTGAGGGCTTGGAGCTTCTCCAAGGCTAACACCGCAGTAGTGCGGTCTCCATGGATCCTGAGGACATCGGAGGGGGTCGGCATCTTCAGGGCAAGGTGGCCATAGTGGGCTATGATCATGAATTGGTACAAGGCTTGTATACCGACGATGGCGTTGAGGAGGAGGCTGACGTCCGTGACGTCGAACAGGATGCTCTCGGTCCTGTAGTTGTTGGGTGTCCCAAAGGTCACCCGAAGGTTGATGTTGCCATATAGGATGATGTTCCATGGCCCCACCAGTGAGAACAGGCTCGAGGGGGTGAGCTTGGACACCGGGATTTGCAGCTGTTCAAAGGTTGTACAGCTGATGAGGTTGAGGCCAGCCCCGCCGTCTATCAACACATAGAGGAGCTTGACGTTGGCAATGGTGTGGACAACCAGTAGAGGCAAGATCCTGGCTCCTGCCATGTTCTTGGGGTAGTCGGAGGCGTCGAAGCTGATTGGCATCTCCTTTCACTTGTGGTGCAGCGCTAGAGCGGGAGCAGGGGCTATCAAAGCCACTGCTCGGCGCAGGGTCTTGACCGTGTTCTGGGATGCGAGATATCAAGAACCCCTGAAGATGACATGGAGAGTCTTGCGACGCTCATGGTCGCTGCTTGCGACAGAGTCCTTATCTTGGTGGACCATCTTGGCGGCCTGTTCCTGGTTCTGGTACTCCATATCCTCGTCATCATCGACCTTGGGGTCGACCTTCTGCTTGCTCTCCCACTAGCAGAAGGGGGCGCCGTCGGGACGCTGCTGTGCCCGCTCTTGGTATCGCTCTGTGCATCTCTTGATCTCCCGACACTTTCTCGCAGTGTGGTCGCAAGTCTTGTGCATCAGGTAGGGATCGGCGCCATTGTCAGTAGCTACTGCCGAAGTCGGTGTTTATCGAGGCGTGGGGATCTGCCACCATCGGTCGCAGCTGCTGCAACGATGGGGGACCCATGCAGTGGCTTGTTCTGGCCACTGCCCTGATTCTTGTTCTTCTTTTTGCCGCTATCTAGGGTAACGACACCTTCACCGGTCTAGCCAGCTCCGCCCACTCTGAGGGGGGGCTGGGTGTGCCAGTCACGGTCTTCTGCCGCCTTGGCGCACTGGTCGGCGATGGAGAAGAGCTCGAAGACATCTTGCACGTTGTGCGTGGTAGATTCTCGAGCATCTTCCTGTCACGCACTACCTGCCAAAATGCCACTATGACAGAAGCATTCAGGATGTTGGGGATGGAGTTGCGTACCTGGGATAAACACTAGATGAATGATCACACCGTCTCCTTGGGTTGCTGGCGCACAGCGTGAAGGTTGAGCTTGGTGACGGGGCGCGTGTAGGAGTTGCCAAAGTTTGCTGTGAACTACCGGCTATCAGAAGAGCTCATCCCAAGAGGTTATGGACCCCTTGGGCAGGTTCATCCGCCATGATCCGGCTGAGCCAATCAGGGCGACGGTGAAGTAGTTCTCTAGGATGGACTCATCTGCTCCTGCAGCAAGGAGTGTCATGGTGTAGATCGCAGGAACTCAGCTGGGTTGACGCTCCTGACAAACTTCTCTGGTAGGTGTGGCCAGAACTTGTGCGGCCACATCATTAGGCAGAGGTATGGTGCCAAGGCTGTGCACCCTCTGATGGGCTTCGTCGGAGAGGCGTACGGAATAGCATACCCCGAAGGGGTTAGCTGCAGAGCCTGCTGCTATGGTGCTTGCTAAGCTAGGTACTGCCGCTGTGGCACCTGCAGCAAAGAGTGCTACAGGGGGGCGGTCGACCCCACATAATCTTGGTGGGGCAGCGATAGAGGGTTTACCTGTGGTGCTCCTCGGACAGAGGACACCTCCTGCTCAGGCCCTTGAGGGCCGTACTCGGCTTCAACACTGTGCTATCTCTCCCGCCGCTGCTCGATGATGACGCGACCATCTATTTGAGCTTGACGACCATCAAGATCGGCCCTCAGGTCCTCTGTGGGGGTTCGAACAGCGCTAGCAAGCCTGGTGGAATAGGAGTCGAAGGTGCAATGGTCGATGGATGGCATGCGTGATATCAACACGTGACGCCTCCCTCTATTGGGAGAGTTGATGGCCACAACATTGAAGTGGTCGATATCTTGGACCCACTGTTGAGCCGCTCCCTGGGAAGCGTTCAAGGATGGTGGGTGGTGGAGAAGGGCCCTGGCTGCTGCCAGAGTGTCTCCGGACTTGTAGCTGGCAGCTCCAGGGGCGCTGACTGGGTTGGGATGTGCCCGGATGCGCTGCCCTGGCCAGCTGCATCTGTGCGGCGGCATGATGGACTAGAATGTGTCGCTCGGGGTGATGGATCTGGTCTCCGACGGCGGCCTTGGAAACTGCCATCCACGGGCTTGATGAACACCATTGCGGTGAAAGCACAACCACTTTTTTTAGGAAAGAACCCCTACCTGGTGCACCAAATGTTGAAGTGTTATTGCGACATTTCCCCCGGGCCTGCTATGCGAGCAGCCCGCGGAGGTTCTTGATCGGCAGGGCTTAGACCTCTTTCGAGGGATTGCGCGTATGAGAGTTGTGAGATTGTGGTTTTAACGTGGTTCGGGCTGTAAGAGCGTAATACCCTACTCCACGATGAGGTTGTATTGTTGGTGTGTAGTGTGTGAATGCGTACATTGGGGATCCTTTTTAACAGTGGTGGTCTGGTCTTTTTATAGATAAGGCTGGACGCCTTCCAAGTAGAGTCCGGGGCCTGACAAGGGCCCTGAGGCAATCTTATCCTAAAGATTTATGGCTTCGCACATAAGCTTTCTCCGGTTGAAGACTCGCCATCTTGCCGCCTCAGTCACCAGTGGCCCATGCGTAGTCGTTGATGATGGCAGGGAATGACCCGTCCAACTATCCCTGTCACCGTAAGCTACCCACTTGGTGGAGTGGGGTACGCCTGCTGTGTCTTCACCGTGATGCGATTGGGCGTAGTGGTACCTGATAGTAAGCGTGCTCGGCGTCACGCACCTGGGGAAGACGCGAGTCTTCAATGCTTGATTTATGCAAGGCGCACCACCCTATTAACTCCCGCAACCCACCGTCCAGAGTAAGTTGCAGGGTACGTGGCAACTCGGGAGCTAGCCTATGTGGGGGAGGCCGGGTCCCAACCCTAGTACCATGTGGCAGCCCCAGAGCCCGTTCTTGAGTAGAGAGGGGGATCCAGGGTTGCGGGACACGTGGCAGAGCTGGAGCCTACCTCTACAGGAGGTGGCCTGTCTGGTGCCTCGAACCATGTGGCAGCACCGGAGCCCTCTCCCATGGGGGAGCGAGATCCTGCCTTGCCGGACATGTGGTCGCTTGGGAGCTCGTCTCCAAGGGGGAGTTGGACTCTTCCTTGAGGTCCATGTGGATACTCAGGGTCCGGGCCATCTGGACACATGGCACCCTCGGACCCTGCCTTAGCAGGAAGGCAGGACACCTAGGAGGCTTCATCCTGTGCGTTAGGGTACCCAGTATGCCGGGTACCGACAAACTTGACTTCAGTTCTTGAAGTAATTTTAGGATCTTTTTGTACTATGTACTCAAGAAACCTTAAAGTTTTTAACAAGTTCAGATTGTAACCCCCTTGATTAACTACCATATTCCAACTCGGTTTGTATTTCCCAATTAAACTTAAATCATTTAAGTTCGTATTTTCACATTTTTGTTCTTCTCAACATTGGGCTTTTACACTGCATATGATGAGTGGAAAGCACTTTGCGACTACTATGAAGGATCTAACACGATAAAGGAGGTAAGGCGAGATATGTTCAAGAAAGAATATATGCACTTTGAAATGCAACCGAGTGAGTCCATCAACGATCTATTTACTCGCTTTAATGAAATTCTCAACAACTTGCGTAGTGTCAATGTTAATTTTTCCGATGATGAAAATACTAGGCAATTGTTAAGTGCATTAGACATGTCAATTTGCGAGATGAAAGTTACATCTATTCATGAATCTACTGTCATGAGTACACTTACTTTAGATGTTCTATATTATAAGTTGAAAACTCATGGAATTGACATAATCTCACGTAGAAACCCCAACAAGTCTCTTGCATTTGTTTCTCAACGTGACATGCCTAGTTTTAGCCAATCTTTGTGTAAGACCTATGTGTGCTGAATACATTGGCTTGTAGTGAATACACTTGGCTTTGATGATAAAAGTTTTGAATATCACCAAAACACCTTTTTATCAAGGTCCGACTCTAGCTCTGAGCTACAGCAAGGTCCGACGGTAGGTCCGGCTTGGTTTGGGTAGCTCCGGTTACGTTCGAAGCTAGGTCCGACTAGATTTGGCTAGCTCCGATGAGCTTTATCTTTAGCTCCGGCATGTCTTTGATGACTCCGACATATATTTGATAGCTCCGGCATGCTTTTGCTAAGCTCCGACGTACTTTGTCTAGCTCTGGTGCTAGGATCTGCTATGTTTTGTAAGCTCCGGCGGGAGCTTGGCTATACTAGTTTTGGTAAGCTCCGGCGCCAGGTTCTACTAGCTTTTGATAGCCCCGGCTCAAGCTCCAGGTTGCTCTGGTAAGGTCCGGAACTTGACCTAAGTACTTCTGCTTTTCATTTGCAATGTTTCATACTTGCTATACATCTATGGAAAGATTGCTTAGTATTCATTTGCTAAGTTTTTGGTGCGTTTTGGATGATATGGTTGATATCGTTTCTACTGTGGTTTTGCAACATGCTTGAGGTTCTCACGTAAGGTGTTGTGTTCGGAACTAACTTGAGTCAAGTCGAGGACTTGGGCTCGTATGGATTGGTTGTTTGTTCATGTGCAGGTGTTGCTTGAGTTCTAGTCATGGCTGGTGACAGGATCCATTGGACTAGTCTCAGGAGGAGATGAGGTTCCAACAACCAAGTTCGGGAGGAACTATGGTTGAGCGGGTCAGGAGGTCGCGCAGGATGATTGAATCAAGGGCAGTGCATATGAAGGTCAAAGGAAGGTGTTCGCACGTGTGCATGAGGTGCATGACGTGACAATATGCTTCTAGAGACGGATTATGAAAGGAAGATCTGATTGGAAGGATCGGATCGTATCGGTTGAAGACTTTGGCTGCGGCGGAGTCGGTTATGGCTCGGTATGGAAAGTATCGAGTTGGTTATGTTAGGATTTCGTGTGGGACATGCAACTATTATTGTCAAGAAAAAGGACAAAAAGCTTAGGGATAATGCTGCTAAAATTGAATCACTAGAATCTGAAATTAACCGTTTAAAAACTTTGATTCCTAGTGATGATGCATGTCCCTCATGTGACTTAATCTATGAACAATTGTCCACATTAAGAAGTGCACACTCCTCCATTCTAGATAGACTTGATGAAGAAATTGAAAAGAATAGAGAGCTTGCTGCACTTAATGATAAGAACTTAAAAGATGCTTCTTGTTCTACAGATGATTTGCATTGTTTTGCATGTGAAAATCTTGATAAGAAACTAAAAGATGCAATGAATGAAATTTCCATTCTGAACAATGCTTTACGATATCATGAAGTTAAAAATTGTTCCAATTGCAAACTAAAAGGAAAAACTTCATGTGAAAATTGCATTGATCTGTCCAATAAACTTGACAACATGCATAGGACATTAGATCGGTTTTGTAATGGGAATAAGAACCTAAACTTGCTGTTGAATTCTTTCAAGTTTTGCAATAACAAAACTGGTTTAGGTTTTGATTCTCATGCTCATGCTAAGGAACATCCACCTAAAATTGTAAAGTCATTAGGAAGTGGTTTGGTTCAAACAGTTCCTAAACAAAAAGAAGTGGTTTTCAAATCTGCAGGAGTGTTGTCTCATTCGGTATCAAATAAAAATGTTGATTGCTCATCTAGACATGAACACAAAGTTAAATTTCATTGTACCTACTGTGGTAGAGATGGTCATGTCATAAATTTTTGTTATAGACTAGCTAAACAACAGAAAAAGGAAAGGATGATTGCTAGATCTTATAACTTTCATGCAATTAGAAAAACACAACCTGCTTTAATGAGTCAGAAATTTGAAAAGGTAGCTTCCGGAACTTTTGGCAAGAAATCTACAAAAGCAGCTCCGGTAGTTCTGATAGCTCCGAGAGCTCACGGATCTTCTGTTATTCCCTCCAAAGCTTTAGTTTTTGCCTCCGGACCTTCTGCTTTTACCTCCGGAGCTACTGGTTTTCACTCTAAACAAGTAACAACTTCTAAATCAATTGTTAAGAACAGAAAATCTCAACCTTTGACTCATAAACCTGCTGTTTTGTCTTAGCTTTCGCGTGTTTTTCCTGCTGCACGTCGTGTGACTCAGTATTGGATACCTAAATGCCTTTTGACTAACCCCAGTATTGAGTCATCGACATATTGTGCTTCTATGTAGGTGACACGTATTAGGAAGGAGAACATTTGGATTGTGGATTCAGGTTGCTAACGCCACATGACCGGTAACAAAGATTGGTTCTCCTCCCTCTCTTGTGTGTCACGTGTAGAAAATGTTACTTTTGCCGATAATTCTTCAACTCCTATAATTGCTAAGGGTTCGATTAGAGTAAATGATCACTACACTTTGAAGGATGTGGCACTTGTAAAAAATTTGAAATACAACTTGCTTTCTGTTTCACAATTGCTAGATGAAAATCTAGAGATTATTTTCAATAAAAACTGCTGCAAAGTTGTAGGTTCAAATAGTGAGCTTATTTTTAACATGTCTCGGTTTGGAAGAGTTTTTAAAGCTGATTTTGATATGTATTCCTCTAAGCATAGGTGTCTAGTTGCTAATGATTCAAAGGACTTATATTTTTGGCATCGTAGACTTGGTCACGTAGGCTTTGATCACCTAACGCGTGTTAGTGCTCTTGATCGCATACGTGGGCTGCATAAGCTTAAAGGGGACAAAGAAATTGTGTGCTCTTCTTGTAGACATGCTAAGATGGTTGCAGGTTCACATACTCCTCTCACAATGATCATGACAACTGAACCATGTCAACTTTTGCATCTTGACACCGTAGGACCTTCACGTGTTCAATCCTTCGGAGGTAAATGGTATGTTCTTGTCATTGTTGATGATTATTCTAGATACCCTTGGGTTTATTTTATGGCGCCTAAGAATGAAGTTTTTAGTCACTTTAGAACTTTATTTCTTAGATTATCAATTAATCACCCAGGATTATTAAAAGCATTTAGAAGTGATAATGGAACTGAATTTAAAAATCAATCTTTTGATCACTTTTGTGTTGAAAATAGAATAGATCATCAATTTTCTTCACCATATGTACCTAAAAAAAACGGTGTTGTAGAAAGAAAGAACAGAACCTTAGTTGAGATGGCTAGGACTATGCTTGATGAATATCAAACTCCTAGGAAATTTTGGGCTGATGCGTTAGCAACCGCTTGTTATGTCTCAAATCGTGTTTTCTTGCGTGCTAAGCTAGGTAAAACACCATATGAGCTCCCGTTTGGACATAGGCCTAGTGTTACACACTTTCGGGTCTTTGGTTGCAAATGCTTTGTTAAGAAACATGGTAATCTTTATAAGTTTGAACCTAGATCCATTGATGGCATGTTTCTTGGTTATCCATCTCATACTAG
The DNA here is from genome assembly GCA_036927565.1 of Tuctoria greenei. Classification (NCBI taxonomy): domain Eukaryota; kingdom Viridiplantae; phylum Streptophyta; class Magnoliopsida; order Poales; family Poaceae; genus Tuctoria; species Tuctoria greenei. The sequence continues at coordinate 115,336,924 of JAYESD010000011.1, read as the reverse complement.
AGGCTACCGTGTGCTTTTACTTGACACTAACAAAATTGTGGAGACTTGTGAAGTGTCTTTTGATGAAGCTAGCCCAGGTACTAGCTCCGGTGTTGCAGGACCAAATCCGTATCCTCAGGGGGAGGGTATTTTCGAAGATGAAGAAGAGCCGATGATACTGCCTGGTAGTTCCGAAGTTGACACATGTCAAGCTCCGGACATTGAACAAGCTCCGGCTATCACCTCTCCTGGTCCTGATCATTCACAAGTCACAAGCTCATCAATCTACGATGAACCTAATGAAGAAGAAGCTTGTGAGACATCTGTTCCTCTATGTTTTTACAAAGATCATCCCCCACAACAGATGATTAGAAGCTTGCACGAACGAGTCACACGGTCTAGGTTCTGCGATCCAAACTCTCATGCTCATTCTGCTTTTGTTGCTTCTTTTGAACCCAAGGATATATCACACGCACTCACTAATGAATCTTGGATTATTGCCATGCAAGAAGAGTTAGAAAATTTTGAAAGAAATAATGTTTGGAAACTTGTACCTCCACCTCAAGGTCACACTTTAATTGGAACTAAATGGGTATATAAAAATAAACAAAGTGAGGATGGGGTTGTGGTTAGGAATAAGGCTAGGTTGGTTGCTCAAGGTTTCACTCAAGTTGAAGGTCTAGATTTTGATGAAACTTTTGCTCCTGTCGCTAGATTACAAGCCATAAGAATTTTGTTAGCTTTTGCAGCATCTAAAGGTTTTAAGCTATTTCAAATGGATGTTAAAAGTGCTTTTCTTAATGGCTACATAGATGAGGAGGTTTATGTCAAACAACCACCAGGTTTTGAAAATCCAGATTTTCCTAATCATGTTTACAAACTATCCAAAGCCTTATACGGTCTCAAACAAGCCCCTAGAGCATGGTATGACAGGTTAAAAACATTCTTACTTGAAAAGGGGTTTACCATGGGCAAGGTTGATAAAACTCTTTTTGTGCTTAAACATGGCAATGACTCATTATTCGTTCAAGTGTATGTGGATGATATTATCTTTGGTTGTGCTTCTCATGATCTTGTGTCCAAGTTTTCAGCAATGATGAGTTCCGAATTTGAAATGAGTATGATGGGTGAACTCACTTACTTTTTGGGGCTGCAAATCAAGCAAACCAAGGAGGGTACCTTTGTGCATCAAACGAAGTATACCAAAGACCTCCTAAGGAGCTTCAACATGGACAAAAGCAAGCCTCTTCGGACACCAATGGGAACAGCAACAACACTTGAACTTGATGAAGATGGTGAATCCGTGGATCAAAAAGAATATAGAAGCATGATCGGATCACTTTTGTACCTCACGGCATCAAGACCGGACATACAATTCAGCGTATGTTTTTGTGCACGGTTTCAAGCTTCCCCACGTGTTTCACATCGTCAAGCCGTCAAAAGGATTCTCAGGTACTTACATGGAACTCAAGAATTTGGCATTTTTCTTCCTTCTTCCTCAACCGTTACTTTGAAAGCTTTTTCGGATGCTGATTTTGGGGGTTGTAGGATTGATAGGAAAAGTACTTCCGGTGCTTGTCATTTTCTTGGTAATTCTCTTGTTGCTTGGTCCTCTAGAAAACAAAATTCAGTTGCACAATCCACAGCTGAATCTGAATATATAGCTGCTGCTAGTGCTTGCTCATAAATTCTTTGGATTGTTCAAACACTTAAGGACTATGGGGTTGATCTAGATAGTGTTCCACTGTTCTGTGATAACACTAGTGCCATTTGCATTGCCAAAAACCCCGTGCAACATTCTAGAACTAAGCACATTGATATTAGGTATCACTTTCTCCGAGATAACGTTGAAAAAGGAAACATTGTGCTTCACCATGTAGATACTGAACATCAATTGGCTGACATTTTTACAAAACCTTTGGATTTCACTCGTTTTTGTTACATTCGTAGTGAAATAGGGGTTATGCATCCTCATGGCTTAAATTGAGGGGGAGTTTTTGAAACTTGGGAAGTCTATGTGTGAATCTGAAATTAAAATAATATGAGCATAGTATTTCATACATATATGACTTTGTGATTCCTTTTACATGCTGAAAGTTCTTACTACATTACTCGTGTTATACATTTTGTAGTTTTTGCCATGTCTAGTAATTGGAATAATTACTTACACTAAATCTGGTCATGGTCGAACTTTCTTGCTGTTTTGAACTTGTTGCATGCTCACAAATGCTTTTAATTATTAAGAATACATCAAGTAATCAACTCACATGTTGAGTTTTTATGAACAAATATAAATTGAGAAAAGATCAAGAGAATATGCATGCATCGCACTTCTTCTTTTGAGATAGCTTGTCATTGCACTTAGATATGAACTTGGAAGAAGTTGTGTATGACTAAAACCATGTCCTTAAGCTTCTGATTGTCAAATGACATAGGCTTGGCTTGGTTGGTTAGAATAAGGCAAATGTGCATATAATCTCTTGCAAATATCATATGATCTAAATTTATGCTTTGAAAAATAATAAAATGCAGCAACTAGTGTCATGCTTTCAGGTTTTTAAATAGTTAAGTTTGTGAGATCATGACTTGCTTAAATTGAAAAATTACATTTGATCTCTAGCATGGCTTACACTACCTTATGTATTTCCTTGATGTGATAATGTAAGGTACTTGATAGTATGACTTGGATGAGCTTTGTTTATATGTATATGTTATAATATGCTCATAACAAATAAAGAGGGAGAGATAATTTGTTGATATGCTCATGACTTGCTGAATACATTGTCAAAGGGGGAGAGATAATCATGAAAAAAAGAGAATAAGGAGAGATGATAAAGGGGGAGAGATAATGACAGATAATATGGGATAATTTTTCTTCTCATTTTACTTTTGATTTACAAAGGGGGAGAAATTGCTTTCAAAACTTTTATGTGAATAAGCCAATGTTCGGATTTTAAATGGTGTTGCCAATGCATTCATCAAGGGGGAGATTGTAAGACCTATGTGTGCTGAATACATTGGCTTGTAGTGAATACACTTGGCTTTGATGATAAAAGTTTTGAATATCACCAAAACACCTTTTTATCAAGGTCCGACTCTAGCTCTGAGCTACAGCAAGGTCTGACGGTAGGTCCGGCTTGGTTTGGGTAGCTCCGGTTACGTTCGAAGCTAGGTCCGACTAGATTTGGTTAGCTCCGATGAGCTTTATCTTTAGCTCCGGCATGTCTTTGATGGCTCTGACATATATTTGATAGCTCCGGCATGCTTTTGCTAAGCTCCGACGTACTTTGTCTAGCTCCGGTGCTAGGATCTGCTATGTTTTGTAAGCTCCGGCGGGAGCTTGGCTGTACTAGTTTTGGTAAGCTCCGACGCTAGGTTCTACTAGCTTTTGATAGCTCCGGCTCAAGCTCCGAGTTGCTCTGGCAAGGTCCGGAACTTGACCTAAGTGCTTCTGCTTTTCATTTGCAATGTTGCATACTTGCTTTACATCTATGGAAAGATTGCTTAGTATTCATTTGCTAAGTTTTTGGTGCGTTTTGGATGATATGGTTGATATCGTTTCTACTGTGGTTTTGCAACATGCTTATGTGAGGTTCTCACGTAAGGTGTTGTGTTCGGAACTAACTTGAGTCAAGTCGAGGACTTGGGCTCGTATGGATTGGTTGTTTGTTCATGTGCAGGTGTTGCTTGAGTTCAAGTCATGGCTCGTGACAGGATCCATTGGACTAGTCTCAGGAGGAGATGAGGTTCCAACAACCAAGTTCGGGAGGAACTGTGGTTGAGCAGGTCAGGAGGTCGCGCAGGATGATTGAATCAAGGGCAGTGCATATGAAGGTCAAAGGAAGGTGTTCGCACGTGTGCATGAGGTGCATGACGTGGCAATATGCTTCTAGAGACGGATTATGGAAGGAAGATCTGATTGGAAGGATCGGATCGTATCGGTTGAAGACTTTGGCTGCGGCGGAGTCAGTTATGGCTCGGTATGGAAAGTATCGAGTTGGTTATGTTAGGATTTCGTGTGGGTCACGAATTTGAGTTGTTTAGGAATGTGGGATACGTTCCTAAGATGTTTGGAAGTCTTAAGATTGCTTCTATCTGCGTATAGAAGAGTCCTAAGCAGTTATGGAAAGTTCCGATTGTGATCGGATTAGGATTGGAGTCCTAGTTGAGATTGGGATGGCCTGAGGGCTGGTTATATAAGCGAGGGAAGGCCAAATTGCAGTGGAGACGACTTTGGGGGCTGTTCCTCTTGTGTTCTATTGAATAAAATTCATAGTTTGAAGGAACTTTTGTGCCTTGTTCGTCCGACTTGTTCCAGACAAGTTTTACTCGTCGAGTTTCTGGACAGCACTACCTTTTGTCGGTGGTTTTATCATAACTCGAGTTTTATAGATCCAATTGACGTTATTCTTTTTGGGTTGTCTTCACAACTTGATTGTCTATCATCTGTAAAAATTTCACGGTCATTGGATTTGTAGTTTCTGAGCTACACGAGTTTCTTTGAAGCATTCCAGAAACTGTTTTTCTCGGGTAGGTCAGATTGACCATAATCTGATCTTTCGATCATAACTTGAGTTTTTCTCGACGAATTTGAGTAATTCTTTTTGTGTTGTCTTCGTGACTTGATTATCTCTGATATCTATCACTTTTGTCACGGTGAAACACGTTTTAGATTAGTCTCATACACGATTTATTTAACAGATCGTTTTTCTACCGAAGGGATTAGGGTTTTATTGTTTCCGCTGCGTAAGATTTTTAAATCTACCATTCACCCCCCTCTGGTAGCTTTTCACGTGCTCTTCGATCCTACACTTTGTCGTGTGGTACACTTGTTTTGCTGTCCTCTCTAACCCTTGAACAGTTTGAAGAGTTTCCAGAGGAGCTAGCACTTCTCTCTACTCGGTTCTCAAAAGCATTTCAAAATGTGAGAACTAGGAGGAGAGGAAGTGGTGGATCTCAACGGTGCTTCGAATGCGGTGAGTTTGGACATTTTCGTATAAATTGCCCTAACCTTTCAGGATCTACTCCTCGTAATGAGAAGCAAACAAAGTTCAAGTCCTCCTCTACAAACAACAAGTATAAGAAGAAGTGTTTTACCCATCGCCAATTGGTAAACAATTTTGTATCCACACTTCAAGCACTTGGCTCGAGCGATGTGGACATCGGAAGTGACGAAGATGAAGAGAATTTAGCAAATGTGTGCTTCATGGTTTGCAACTCAAGATCAAGTATGGAGGAGGTAGAACACAACAACGACGAGGAAGAGGTATCTCCCACTTACAAAAAAATTGTGTGATGCTATTTCTCGTGCCACTATTATACTTAAGAAAAAAGGACAAAAAACATAGGGACAATGCAGTTAAAATTGAACCACTAGGAGTGTTGTCTCGTTCGGTTGGTAACAAACATGTTGCTTGCTCATCTAGACATGAGCACAAAGTTAAATTTTATTGTACCTACTATGATAGAGATGGCCATGTCATAAATTTTTGTTATAGACTAGCTAAACAACATAAAAAGGAAAGAATGCAAGCTAGATCTCATAACTCTCATGCAAAATTTGCTGCACATGCTAGACCGAATGTTAAGAACTTACAACCTGCTTTGATGAGTCATAAGCATGCAGAGTTTGCTACAAAATCTACTATTTTTCGTGCTACACATAACACACTTCATAAATCAGCAGTTGGGAACAAGTATTCTCAAAATTTGACTCATAAACCTGTTGTATTTTATCAACTTTTGTGTGTTATTCTTGCTAGACATTGTGTGACTCAGTAGATTCCTAAATGCCTTTTGACTAACATAAATATTGAGTCATCGACGTACTGTGTTTCTACGTAGGTTACATGCTTGGGGAAGGAGAACATTTCTCTTGTGGATTCGGGTTGCTCGCACCACCTTACATGTAACAAAGAATGGTTCTGCTCTCTCTCTTTTGTGTCACATGTAGAGAATGTTACTTTTGCTGTTACTTCTTCAAATACTATAATTGCTAAGGGTTCGGTTGGAGTTTATAATCACTACACTTTGAAAGATGTGGCACTTGTTAAAAATTTAAAATACAACTTGCTTTATGTTTCACAATTGCTAGATGAAAATCTTGAAATAATTACACTAAAAATTGTTGCAAGGTTGTAGATTCTAATGGTGAGCTTATGTTTAACATGTCTTGGTTTGGAAGAGTTTTTAAAGCTGATTTTGATATGTCATCCTCTAAGAATAGGTGTCTAGTTGCTAATGATTAAAAAGACTTATATGTTTTGATGAGTGAAAGGGTAGGGTAGTAGGTCCTGATCTTCCGAAAGATAATGGATAAGTCGATTGATGGAGAACTCGACATTGTTGAAGTAAGGCTCTCGAGTAGAACAAGAAACAGCCCTTGCAGTCACTACACTAGCACTACGTTGGTTTTCAACCGTGCTTCACATGTTTGATCTCACCAAGAAGGCTAATCCCTGCAAGTGAAACCGAGAACACAAGCAAGAACATAGAAGAAGCAATCTAAAATTGCTGATTTGGGGTTTCACAAACCGATAAACGATGAAATTCTTAATCTAAGAAAAACCTAATTATTTATGGCAGCTACTATGGAGTATATATAGGTGGGAGAACGTACAAGAGTGTGTTGGGGTCATGACCTTAACCCTAAGACACAAAAATAAGAGATGTAGATTTGATACAAGGCCCAATGGCCCAATACGGTGGCGCAACACCCTGATAGATTCTGAACTCGATTTTGTTTCAACGATTCCCGTCGACCCAGGAAAATTTTGACATGGGACCAGCAGCATTGGAAATCTTATCCCCTCCCTTTTCCGTACATATATAGAACGTCCAAAATGGAGTTCGTATGCGTTCTGGGTGTCCGTTTTAGTGCAAACTGCTCCTGGACTCTGAGTTGGACACGATTTTGAGTTGAGCTTGGTTTCCATCTTCTTCGAATGTATTCTTTGGTCCTTTGCACCCCTAAGCTTTCCTCCAAGTTCTCCTTTAAACTCTCTATGGATACTAATTATAGTTAAGTCATTAGGTAGCAATCTATTCTCAAAAATATATAAGGAAACATATAAGAACGAGCTCACCTCTGAATTCATTTGTTGTTCGTGGACTCTAGTAATTGCACCTTTTACGTACCATGAAGTGATGTGTGTATCCTTAAGACTGATGTACTGATCATCAACTCCTTCTTGAATTGGAGTCTTCCTCGACTCAATCTCATCTTCTCTCAAGTGCGGATCCAAATATGCAAAGCTACCCAATCCTCTTGTGTGCATGAAAGGAGGAGGCTACGGTGGCGGATGACGTAGTGCATGATCTGAATATTCTCCTTCAAATGAGTGTGCATATTCACTAGAGCTTGTATGTGTAGTGATGATGTGCATGATCCCATCATTCTCTCCTTCTTTATGATAAGCCGTACTCGGTTTGCTCGTATGTATATTAAAGAAGATTGCACAGGGAATAGAATGAGTGATATCCATATTGCACAACCGAAGCGAACAAAACTCGTCTTTCATGAATTGTTTGTGCTGCACAAAAAATGAACTAGGAAAACATGACAAAGAATTATTAGTGTTAGTGCATACATTCATTTCACTATGTTGTTGCAGCACAAAATGAGATTTCTCATTTGAGTATATGTAAACTTTATGCACCATAAATTTAACACTATCTTCATAGTTGCCTACAGCATGAATAATATTTCTACTTAACAAAGGCAATTCAGATTGGGAAAATATTCTCCTCTCTACAATATCTAGATCACAAAGAGTATCGAATTCAATATATCCCAAAGTATTTAGAGAAGACAACAATTTCAGTTCATCGATTTCACAAGTAATGAGAATCAAATGCTTAAATTCAGCACATGTGGGTGATGACGTATCAAACTCATTCACTTGTTCTAGCATAGGCATAACAACATTATCAACACCCAACTTCTCATTATCACAAAGACTAGTAGGAAAATTGACTTGTGACAAAGGTAAATCTATAAAAGCTTTCATCAGTTGGTGATCTACAATAGTGTGATTGGTCAAAAAATTGAGCACATCCAAAAACTTTTCATCTTATGTATTTGTAGAATGTTGTGTCTTACCTTTATCCTTATTTTCAGTAATGATTTCGAGCGTTATGAGTTGATCTATCTAAAATTTCACAAGTGTCGTCGGAAACTTCGTTCTCTTTTGCATCATCTACATTATTTTCTATATTGTCCCGCAAAACGTTGGACACAAAAGGAGGTGCAACAAGAATTTTTTCCTCAAATTGATGCACTTCATCTTTTTAATTGGATACATTCGCAAAAGTTTTTCGCATACAAATTTTCATATCTTTCCATGTTTGAGGTTTTTCTAAATCATTTAAATTTTTCACCAAGTTAATGCACAATCTACTAATACACTAGCAATATTTGTAATCTTTCTCCTTTCACACATACGACATTGTCCAAAAATTTTATCCATCTCTATGTCCCAAGTAATATATTCATCATCACTAAAACCATCATATGAAGGAAGAGATGGGAGAATGTAATTAATTATTGTGAAAGGAGTTGCAAATGTGGTTTGAATATCATGTGCAGCCTCGACTGGTGTTTGGTTCTCGGAAAGCAGCCCCATCATTGTCTTCATCATGTCAAGTATCTCAACATGTAGAGCACATTCACCATTCTCTCTTTTACCTGACATCGTTAGTAGCAAATACAAGATACCAAAAATATGGTATCCCTAACAACTACATATGGCAATGACAAGGTGGACACACTCTCAAGCGTCTTATCACGCTCTTACAAGTGTTCTTACCGACACTGTAGGTGGCAAACAGTGGCTGGTGTGAAGAACCAATCGACAGTGGGATGATTGCAAAGTTTTACGGCTTCAACTCAAGAGAAAAATGTAGCTTAGAAGGCACTTTATATCGTAGCAAGTATTAGCAACCATGAAATCTGATAGTAAAGTTGAATAAGTGTCCAAAATACTTGTGAAAGTTGTTGGCCTAAATGTGTTCCTAGTAGTTCAAGCTTGCAAGACATGAAATGAAACTATAGGACACAAAGGATGCAAGCACTTCTGTTTTTTTACCTTTTTTATATTTTTTGTGCGGATTTTGTATCTTGTTTTGCACTTTCCTTTTTCTTTTATTTTTATTTAGAATGTGCTGCAAAAGAATAACACAATGCAAAACAATAAATGATATCTCATTGGTGTATCACACATTTTATGCTTAATCTTCCAAAGACAATTAGGCACCATTAAAGGCTCCAAATCCGAAACTTTTCAACATCAAGATTATATATCTATCTATCTTCTTTAATTTCAGTATATGGAAGACCTATTTGAGACCAAAACAATAGGAGATATTGCCCCCGAAATACAGACTGTTCAGAAATTCTAGGTCAAGAATAGATTCGGATCTAATGTAATTTCGACTATGATAACTTCATTTTATGAGAAACTTATGAATAAGTAAGTTGTAGAGAACTTCTCATGCTTTCCATAAAGTACAAAAACACCAAAATCCGAATTCGTATGAGCAAGATATGATACAAATACTAAACTGGACAGAGATAAATTTAATCTAGACATGATGACGTGATTCAAAAGGATGAATCAACACAATGCAAAGTTCAAACTAAGACCAAAAACAAATTTTACACAATCAAGGTCACTCAACCACGGGCACAAAGTCAACAAAACCAAACTGAAAACGGAAGTTGCAAAGGCTCAATGGTAATTTGGACAAAGTAGTGAACAGATCTACTAAACTGCAATTTTTTGTGGCTTTTTATGGACTCTAGGTATGAAAAACAAAACTTATATAATTGATAGATGAATTACCTAATGGGCAACCTGGAAATCTGATACCAATTGATGAGTGAAAGGGTAGGCTAGTAGGTCCCGGTCTTCTGAAAGGTAATGGATAAGTCGATTGATAGAGAACTTGATCACTATGTTAGAAATCCAAATAGGAGACAAAGATAGAAGACAAGCTCAAAGGAGAGCGACTCTAATACAGTTAAGCGAGAAGTGTCTGCTTCAGCGAGGATCTGACATGGCTCGGTTGAACATACAAGGAGACGAGTTACAATACAACGTGTCTTAGTTAAGTAGGTATTCGAGACGCGCCCTCCTCTCTGACAAACGGGAGACGCACTTCGGACAAAGCGTGTCTCCTTTTTGCAAAAGAAATGAGACGTACTTTACAGAGAGCACGTCTTCTTTGCCTTCAGTTAAAGGAAGACATGAACAGGTAGCTGAACGATGAAACTCATTCATTCTCAGTTGAACACAAAAGATACTCATCACACAGATGAACACAAATAACACATGCATTCATTAATAATATATTACAGAACACAAGAAAAAAGTACAAGACACAAGAAAAGAAAAAACAACAAAAGAAAACCTAAATCTTACTCCTCCTCCCCCTCCTCCTCCTCCTCCGGTGGCCATTCGACGCTAGTGCAACAGGAGCCCTGGCCGGCTGCTCCGCCGGTTGCTCCGGTTGGTCCAGATCTGGCGGTGCAACCTCGTGACCGAGGTTCCTCGCCGTCGCTGCCACCAGGATACTACAGCCCTCGGTGCCGAGCACCTCGACCATCATCTCGAGCAGCCTCTGGACAACAGCATCTCGAGCAGCTCGTTGTGGAGCCTCTCGGGGGAGCGGCAACACTGTTTCTTGCAGGGTGGCTTCCTCGGCGGGCTTGGCGGCGGAATGTTAGCCATGGTAGGTAGTCTGCGCGAAGAAGACGAACAAAGAGAATAATAGAGACTGATGGCACCTTATATAAGGTCTATGCAGAGACGCAAAATGGAGACGCGCTTAACACCGAAGCGTGTTGCCTATGCTCGACATCTCCCTCTCCTCTGCTAAAAGGGAGATGCGCTCTTACGAAAAGCGCATCTCCTATTACACACGTCTCCTTTAGCTACGTGATTTTCTCCATTTTGCTTCGGTTCAATGTTGATATCACAAATCACTGAACTTAGAGCACATTCACTTGATAACTAAATCATTCACTTTTCTAGAAAATAATCAAAATCCTTCATGTTTGCAATTGCTTTCACACAGTTCACTATCCACACAATGAACACACAACACATTCATTCATTCACACAATTGAACATAGATAAATTTCATTCATTAACACAATATATTACAAAACACAAGAAAAAAGTACAAAACACAAGAAAAGAAAAACATCAACTAAAAACAACAAAGAAAAACTAAATCCTCCTCCTCCTCCTTTGTAAGTGCATCTAGGCATCCCTTGTGGGTTTTGGTTTATTTATGACAAACAAATGAGATCCTAATAAAATTGTTGATATGAGCGCAAGTTTTAAAGAAATTAGGAGGAAAGCTCAAAAAGAAAGGAGAATGAAGAATCAAAAGGAAAAGAGCTCAAGAGCTGAAAACAATAGTTTATTTGTATGGAGTGTGTTAGAGAAACACACCCCAAGAGCTCAAGCAAAAGAGATCTCACTCACTACACAAAAATCTACAGTTCTGGACTAGTCCGATGTCTACTGGACTAGTCTGATATCTCTCTAGCTAGAAGCGGACAAGTCCCCCCAGTGCGGACTTGTCCGCAAGCACTCCAGTTTACACAGCACTGGACTAGTCCGATATCAACCAGACTAGTCCAATAATCTTCTGACTAAAACTAGACAAGTCCTCCAAGTCCTGACTTGTCTTTAGCCTCACAATTTTTCACGACACCGGGCAAGTCTGATATTCATCGTACTAGTCCGAAAACTCTCCAACTAAAATCGGACAATTCCTCCAAGTGCGGACCTATCCTCAATTCTACACGAGGTTCATCACACCGGACTAGGCCAATATGTGCCGGACTAGTCCGAACACTTCCAGTGCCCAGATCGGACTTGTCCACACATTTACAGACAAGTCTGATATCTCTAAACACTTAGGGTTTTCCACACGCCGCACACTGGACTAGTTCGGAGTCCACCACAGACTAGTCCGGACATCACAAACCCTTACGATAACTTTTGGAAATCCTAGTATAAATAGAGGTGTACGACCCTACAACCAGTACTCTCGACCCCCTGCGTCGTCACACCTCCCAAGATCCAAAAATATACATCTCTCCACACATTCTAATCCTAAAAGGATCAAATCTTTGAGGATTAGCAATTGATCAAAAAAGAGTCTTGTTCTACACAATTTTGAGCTCTTGGGTTTGAATCTCTCGCACACTCTTGTTGTTTATTGCATATATTTCGAGTGTGTTTGGTGGTGTTCGTAATTGTAAATCTTTGAAAGCCCTCAACTTGTGAGAAGGCCCCTTGAACAAGGTTATTTGCCCCTTTGTGATTAGTGGAAGAGAATCGGCCTCCGTGGCGACTCGAGGAGGGTAGGGTTGGTGAAGACCAGGTCCTTCGTGGACTCCTCAATGTGGATGTAAGTTTCCTTCATGGGAATCGAACCACGGGATAAAATCGTATCTCGTATTTTTGTTTCATTGTTCATCATATTCTAGGGTTTACTTAATCTTGTGTAACTTACGTTGAAACATTGAAATCAAAGTTATCTGTGTCATAACTAGTTTCATTGTCGTGATACATCCAAGTTACAAATTACATTCCGCTGCATAGGACACTAGAATTGAAATCATCGATCAAACCAGATCGTTCTAGTCCACGTATACCGGACTAGTCCACACAATCCGGGCTAGTTCGATCTCTTTGTATTTGATCGATTTGTTAAGTGTTTCAGGATCCTACAAATGTTCAAAAAGCCTATTCACCCCCCTCTAGGCTACATTCAATTGGTATCAGAGCGAGGTTCTTCTAAAGAGACTCACCGCTTGAAGAGAAAATGTTAGACGTTAAGGATGTACACAAGAACTTCAACAACGAGAAGGGTGATGAAGAAAGAACTCAAAAGCTAGAGAAGATCCTCGCCGCCATCCAAGATTGTGAGTACGATGACGAGGAGATGCTTGAACTCAAAGAACTCCTACAGAAGAAAGCACTTTCCCTAGAAGGGAAGAAGAAGATTGATGATGAAAAGAAGAAGGGGAGTAGTCACACTGACTACTCCCAATATCCTTTTAATTATGATCGGTTAAACTCTAACAATAATCATTACTTGTCAATTTGTAGGATCGAAGAGCACGTGAAAAGCTACCAGAGGGGGGGGGGGGTGAATGGTAGATTTAAAAATCTTACGCAGCGGAAACAATTAAACCCCAAACTCTTCGGCAGAAAAACGATCTGTTAAAGAAATCGTGTATGAGACTAATCTAAACGTGTTTCACCGTGAAAAAAGTGATAGATATCAGAGAGAATCAATTCACGAAGACAACACAAAAAGAATTACTCAAATCCGTCGAGAAAAACTCAAGTTATGATCGAAAGATCAGACTATGGTCAATCTGACCTACCCGGGAAAAACAGTTTCTGGAATGCTGCAAAGAAACTCGTGTAGATCAAAAAACCACAAATCCAATGACCGTGAAATTTTGACAGATGATAGACAATCAAGTTGTGAAGACAACCCAAAAAGAATCACGTCAATTGGATCAGTAAAACTCGAGTTATGATAAAACCACCGACGAAAGGTACTGCTGTCCAGAAACTCGACGATTAAAACTTGTCTGGAACAAGTTGGACGAACAAGGCACAAAAGTTCCTTCAAACTATGAATTTTATTCAATAGAACACAAGAGGAACAGCCCCAAAGTCGTCTCTCACGAGCTCTGGGCTCCCTTGCTTATATAACCAGCCCTTTGGCCATCCCAATCTCAACTAGGACTCCAATCCTAATCCGATCACAATCGGAACTTTCCATAACAGCTTAGGACTCTTCTATACGCAGATAGAAGCAATCTTAAGACTTACAAACACCTTAGGAATGTATCCCACATTCCTAAACAACTCAAATTCGTGACACACACGAAATCCTAACATAACCAACTCGATACTTTCCATACCGAGCCATAACCGACTCAGCTAGCAGCCTAAGTCTTCAACCGATACAATCCGATCCTTCCGATCAGATCTTCCTTCCATAATCCGTCTCTAGAAGCATATTGCCACGTCATGCACCTCATGCACACGTGCGAACACCTTCCTTTGACCTTCATATGCACTGCCCTTGATTCAATCATCCTGCGCGACCTCCTGATCAGCTCAACCACAGTTCCTCCCGAACTTGGTTGTGGGAACCTCATCTCCTCCCTGAGACTAGTCCAATGGATCCCGTCACCAGCCATGACTTGAACTCAAGCAACACCTACACATGAATAAACAAACAATCCATACGAGCCCAAGTCCTCGACTTGACTCAAGTTAATTCCGAACACAACACCTTACGTGAGAACCTCACATAAGCATGTTGCAAAACCACAGTAGAAACGATATCAACCATATTATCCAAAACGCACCAAAAACTTAGCAAATGAATACTATGCAATCTTTCCAACAATGTAAAGCAAGTACGAAACTTTGCAAATGAAAAGCAGAAGCACTTAGGTCAAGTTCCGGACCTTGCCAGAGCAACCCGGAGCTTGAGCCGGAGCTAACAAAAGCTAGTAGAACCTAGCGCCGGAGCTTTCCAAAACTAGTAGATCCTAGAACCGGAGCTTACCAAAAACTAGTCAAAACTAGTCAACCCAAAACCGGAGCTAGACAAAGTACGTCGAAGCTTAGCAAAAGCATGCCGGAGCTATCAAGTATATGCCGGAGCTATCAAAGACATGCCGGAGCTAAAGATAAAGCTCACCGGAGCTAACCAAAGCTAGTCGGACCTTACCAAGAAGCCGGACCTAGCATCTAACGTAACCGGAGCTACCCAAAACAAGCCGGACCTACCGTCGGACCTTGCTGTAGCTCAGAGCTAGAGTCGAACCTTGACAAAAAGGTGTTTTGGTGATATTCAAAACTTTTATCATCAAAGCCAAGTGTATTCACTACAAGCCAATGTATTCAGCACACATAGGTCTGACAATCTCCCCCTTGATGAATGCATTGGCAACACCATATAAAATCCGAACATTGGCTTATTCACATAAAAGCTTTGAAAACAATTTCTCCCCCTTTGTAAATCAAAAGTAAAAAGAGAAGAAAATGAAAATCACTCCCCCTTTATTATCTCTCCTTATACCCATATTCTCTTTCTCTTCATGCTTATCTCTCCCCCTTTAACAATGTATTCAGCAAGTCATGAGCATATAAACAAATTTTCTCTCCAACTTGAGTTGTTATGAGCATATTATAACATATACATATAAACAAAGCTCATCCAAGTTATACTATCAAGTACCTTACATTATCACATCAATGAAATACATAAGGTAGTGTAAGCCATGCTAGAGATCAAATGTAATTTTTAGTTTAAGCAAGTCATGATCTCACAAACTTAACTATTTCAAAACCAGAAAGCATGACACTAGTTGCTGCATTTAATATTTTTCAAAGCATAAATTTAGATCATATGATATTTGCAAGTGATTATATGCGCATCTGCCTTATTATAACCAACCAAGCCAAACCTATGTCATTTGACAATCAGAAGCTTAAGGACATGGTTTTAGTCATACACAACTTCTTCCAAGTTCATATCTAAGTGCAATGACAAGCCATCTCAAAAGAAGAAGTGTGATGCATGCATATTCTCTTGATCTTTTCTCAATTTATATTTGTTCATAAAAAATCAACATGTGAGTTGATTACTTGATTAATTCTTAATGATTAAAAGCATTTGTGAGCATGCAACAAGTTCAAAACAGCAAGAAAGTTCGACCATGACTAGATTTGGTGTAAGTAATTATTCCAATTACTAGACATGGCAAAAACTACAAAATGTATAACACGAGTAATGTAGTAAGAACTTTTAGCATGTAAAAGGAATCACAAAGTCATATATGTATGAAATACTATGATCATATTATTTTAATTTTAGATCCACACATATACTTCCCAAGTTTCAGAAACTCCCCCTCAATTTAAGCCATGAGGATGTATAACCCCTATTTCACTACGAATGTAACAAAAACGAGTGAAATCCAAAGGTTTTGTAAAAATGTCAGCCAATTGTTGTTCGGTATCTACATGGTGAAGCACAATGTTTCCTTTTTCAACGTTATCTCGGAGAAAGTGATACCTAATGTCAATGTGCTTAGTTCTAGAATGTTGCACGGGGTTTTTAGCAATGCAACTGGCACTAGTGTTATCACAGAACAGTGGAACACTATCTAGATCTACCCCATAGTCCTTAAGTGTTTGAACAATCCAAAGAATTTGTGAGCAAGCACTTGTAGCAGCTACATATTCAGATTCGACTGTGGATTTTGCAACTGAATTTTGTTTTCTAGAGGACCAAACAACAAGAGAATTACCAAGAAAATGACAAGCACCGGAAGTACTTTTCCTATCAATCCTACAACCCCCAAAATCAGCATCCGAAAAAGCTTTCAAAGTAACGGTTGAGGAAGAAGGAAGAAAAAAGCCAAATTCTTGAGTTCCATGTAAGTACCTGAGAATCCTTTTGACGGCTTGACGATGTGAAACACGTGGGGAAGCTTGAAACCATGCATACGCTGAATTGTATGTCCGGTCTTGATGTCGTGAGGTACAAAAGTGATCCAATCATGCTTCTATATTCTTTTTGATCCACGGATTCACCATCTTCATCAAGTTCAAGTGTTGTTGCTGTTCCCATTGGTGTCCGAAGAGGCTTGCTTTTGTCCATGTTGAAGCGCCTTAGGAGGTCTTTGGTATACTTCGTTTGATGCACAAAGGTACCCTCCTTGGTTTGCTTGATTTGCAGCCCCAAAAAGTAAGTGAGTTCACCCATCATACTCATTTCAAATTCGGAACTCATCATTGCTGAAAACTTGGACACAAGATCATGAGAAGCACAACCAAAGATAATATCATCCACATACACTTGAACAAATAATGAGTCATTGCCATGTTTAAGCACAAAAAGAGTTTTATCAACCTTGCCCATTGTAAACCCCTTTTCAAGTAAGAATGTTTTTAACCTATCATACCATGCTCTAGGGGCTTGTTTGAGACCATATAAGGCTTTGGACAGTTTGTAAACATGATTAGGAAAATCTGGATTTTCAAAACCTAGTGGTTGTTTGACATAAACCTCCTCATCTATGTAGCCATTAAGAAAAGCACTTTTAACATCCATTTGAAATAGCTTAAAACCTTTAGATGCTGCAAAAGCTAACAAAATTCTTATGGCTTCTAATCTAGCGACAGGAGCAAAAGTTTCATCAAAATCTAGACCTTCAACTTGAGTGAAACCTTGAGCAACCAACCTAGCCTTATTCCTAACCACAACCCCATCCTCACTTTGTTTATTTTTAAATACCCATTTAGTTCCAATTAAAGTGTGACCTTGAGGTGGAGGTACAAGTTTCCAAACATTATTTCTTTCAAAATTTTCTAACTCTTCTTGCATGGCAATAATCCAAGATTCATTAGTCAGAGCGTGTGATATATCTTTGGGTTCAAAAGAAGCAACAAAAGCAGAATGAGCATGAGAGTTTGGATCGCAAAACCTGGACCATGTGACTCGTTCGTGCAGGCTTCCAATCATCTGTTGTGGGGATGATCTTTGTAAAAACGTAGGGGAATGGATGTCTCACAAGCTTCTTCTTCATTAGGTTCATCGTAGATTGAAGAGCTTGTGACTTGTGGACGATCAGGACCAGCAGAGGTGATAGCCGGAGCTTGTTCAATGTCCGGAGCTGGATACGTGTCAGCTTCGGAACTACCAGGCAGTATCACCGGCTCTTCTTCATCTTCAAAAATACCCTCCCCCTGAGGATACGGATCTGGTCCTGCAACACTGGAGCTAGTACCTGGGCTAGCTTCATCAAAAGACACTTCACAAGTCTCCACAATTTTTTTAGTGTCAAGTAAAAGCACACGGTAGCCCCTAGTATGAGATGGATAACCAAGAAACATGCCATCAATGGATCTAGGTTCAAATTTATCAAGATTACCATGTTTCTTAACAAAGCATTTGCAACCAAAGACCTGAAAGTGTGTAACACTAGGCCTATGTCCAAATCGGAGCTCATATGGTGTTACCTAGCTTATAACGCAAGAAAACACGATTTGAGACATAACAAGCGGTTGCTAACGCATCAGCCCAAAATTTCCTAGGAGATTGATATTCATCAAGCATAGTCCTAGCCATCTCAACTAAGGTTATGTTCTTTCTTTCTACAACACCGTTTTGTTGAGGTACATATGGTGAAGAGAATTGATGATCTATTCCACTTTCAGCACAAAAGTAATCAAAAGATTGATTTTTAAATTCAGTTCCATTATCACTTCTAATTGCCTTTAAAGATCTTGGGTGATCAATTGATAATCTAAGAAATAAAATCCTAAAGTGACTAAAAGCTTCATTCTTAGACGCCATAAAATACACCCAAGAATATCTAGAATAATCATCAACAATAACAAGAGCATACCATTTACCTCCGAAGGATTGAACACGTGAAGGTCCTACGGTGTCAAGGTGCAAAAGTTGACATGGTTCAGTTGTCATGATCATTGTGAGGGGAGTATGTGAACCTGCAACCATCTTAGCATGTCTACAAGAAGAGCACACAATTTCTGTGTCCCCTTTAAGCTTAGGAAACTCATGTATGCGATCAAGAGCACTAACACGCGTTAGATGATCAAAGCCTACGTGACCAAGTCTACGATGCCAAAAATATAAGTCCTTTGAATCATTAGCAACTAGACATCTATGCTTAGAGGAAGACATATCAAAATCAGCTTTAAAAACTCTTCCAAACCGAGACATGTGTAGGATCGAAGAGCACGTGAAAAGCTACCAGAGGGGGGGGTGAATGGTAGATTTAAAAATCTTACGCAGCGGAAACAATAAAACCCTAATCCCTTCGGTAGAAAAACGATCTGTTAAAGAAATCGTGTATGAGACTAATCTAAACGTGTTTCACCGTGACAAAAGTGATAGATATCAGAGAGAATCAAGTCACGAAGACAACACAAAAATAATTACTCAAATCCGTCGAGAAAAACTCAAGTTATGATCGAAAGATCAGACTATGGTCAATCTGACTTACCCGAGAAAAACAGTTTCTGGAATGCTGCAAAGAAACTCGTGTAGCTCAGAAACTACAAATCCAATGACCGTGAAATTTTGACAGATGATAGAAAATCAAGTTGTGAAGACAATCCAAAAAGAATCACGTCAATTGGATCTATAAAACTCGAGTTATGATAAAACCACCGACGAAAGGTAGTGCTGTCCAGAAACTCGACGAGTAAAACTTGTCTGGAACAAGTCGGACGAACAAGGCACAAAAGTTCCTTCAAACTATGAATTTTATTCAATATAACACAAGAGGAACGGCCCCAAAGTCGTCTACCACGAGCTTTGGCCTTCCCTTGCTTATATAACCAGCCCTTAGGCCATCCCAATCTCAACTAGGACTCCAATCCTAATCCGATCACAATCGGAACTTTCCATAACTGCTTAGGACCCTTCTATACGCAGATAGAAGCAATCTTAAGACTTCCAAAAACTTTAGTAACGTATCACACATTCCTAAAAAACTCAAATTCGTGACACACACGAAATCCTAACATAACCAACTCGATACTTTCCATACCGAGCCATAACCGACTCAGCTAGCAGCCTAAGTCTTCAACCGATACGATCCGATCCTTCCAATCAGATCTTCCTTCCATAATCCGTCTCTAGAAGCATATTTCCATGTCATGCACCTCATGCATACGTGCGAACACCTTCCTTTGACCTTCATATGCACTGCCCTTGATTCAATCATCCTGCGCGACCTCCTGACCCGCTCAACCACAGTTCCTCCCGAACTTGGTTGTTGGAACCTCATCTCCTCCTGAGACTAGTCCAATGGATCCTGTCACCAGCCATGACTTGAACTCAAGAAACACCTGCACATGAACAAACAAACAATCCATACGAGTCCAAGTCCTCGACTTGACTCAAGTTATTTCCGAACACAACACCTTATGTGAGCACCTCACATAAGCATGTTGCAAAACCACAGTAGAAACGATATCAACCATATCATCCAAAACGCACCAAAAACTTAGCAAATGAATACTAAGCAATCTTTCCAACAATGTAAAGCAAGTACGAAACATTGCAAATGAAAAGCAGAAGCACTTCGGTCAAGTTTTGGACCTTGCCAGAGCTACTCGGAGCTTGAGCCGGAGCTATCAAAAGCTAGTAGAACCTAGCGCCGGAGCTTACCAAAAAACTAGTCAAACCTAGTCAACCCAAAAACCGGAGCTAGACAAAGTACGTTGGAGCTTAGCAAAAGCATGCCGGAGCTATCAAGTATATGCCGGAGCTATCAAGTATATTCCGGAGCTATCAAAGACATGCCGGAGCTAAAGATTCACCGGAGCTAACCAAAGCTAGTAGGACTTTACCAGGAAGCCGGACCTACCATCTAACGTAGCCGGAGCTACCCAAAACAAGTTGGACCTATGATCTGACCTTGCTATAGCTCGGAGCTAGATAAAAAATGGTTTTGGTGATATTAAAAACTTTTATCATCAAGCCAAGTGTATTCACTACAAGCCAATGTATTCAGCACATATAGGTCTCACAACATGTTAAAAATAAGCTCACTATTTGAACCTACAACTTTGCAGCAGCTTTTATTGAAAATAATTTCTAGATTTTCATCTAGCAATTGTGCAATAGAAAGCAAGTTGTATTTCAAATTTTTGACAAGTGCCACATCTTTTAAAGTGTAGTGATCATTTACTCTAGCCAAACCCTTAGAAATTATAGGAGTTGAAGAATTATTGGCAAAAGTAACATTTTCTACACGTGACACAAAAGAGAGGGAGGAGAGAGGGAGGAGAACCAATCTTTGTTACCGGTCATGTGGCGTGAGCAACCTGAATCCACAATCCAAATGTTCTCCTTCCTCAAACGTGTAACCTACATAGAAGCACAATACGTCAATGACTCAATACTGGGGTTAGTCAAAAGGCATTTAGGTATCCAGTACTGAGTCACACGACGTGCAGTAGGAAAAACACGCGAAAGCTGAGATAAAACAACAGGTTTGTGAGTCAAAGATTGAGGTTTTCTGTTCTTAATAGTTGATTTAGAAGTTGTTACTTGTTTAGAGTGAAAACCAGTAGCTCTGGAGGTAAAAGCAGAAGATCCGAAGGCAAAAACTGAAGCTCCAGAGGGAACAACAGAAGATCCGGGAGCTCTCGGAGCTATCAGAACTACCGGAGCTGCCTTTGTAGATTTCTTGCCAAAAGTTCCAGAAGCTACCTTTTCAAATTTCTGACTCATTAAAGCAGGTTGTATGTTTCTAATTTTCAGTTTAGCATGAAAGTTAAGAGATTTAGCAGACATTCTTTCCCTTTTCTGTTGTTTAGCTAGTCTATAACAAAAATCTATGACATGACCATCTCTACCACAGTAGGTACAATGAAACTTAATTTTGTAATCATGTCTAGATGAGCACCCAACATTAGAAACAAAATTATAAAGCACTCCTGCAGATTTGAAAACCACTTCTTTTTGTTTAGGAACTGTTTGAGTCAAACCACTTCCTAATGACTTTACAATTTTAGGTGGATGTGCCTTAGCGTGAACATGAGAATCAAAACCTAAACCAGTTTTATCTTTGCAAAACTTGGAAGAATTCAGCAGCAAGTTTAGATTCTTATTCCCATTACAAAACCGACCTAGTGTCCTATTCATGTCATCAAGTTTCTTAGACAAGTCTAGGCAGTTTGCACATGAAGTTTTTCCTTTTAGTTTGCAATTGGAACAATTTTTAACTTCATGAGATTGTAAAGCATTGTTCAGAATGGAAATTTCATTCATTGAATCTTAGTTTCTTATCAAGATTTTCACATGCAGAACAATGCAAATCATTTGTAGAACAAGAAGCATCTTTTAAATTTTTATCACTAAGTGCAGCCAGCTTTTTGTTCTTTTCAATTTCTTCATCAAGTCTATCTAGAGTGGAGGAGTGTGCACTTCTTAACGTGGACAATTGTTCATAGATTAAGTCACATGAGGGACATGCATCATCACTAGGAATCAAAGTTTTTAAACGGTTAATTTCAGATTCTAGTGATTCAATTTTAGCTGCATTATCCCTAAGCTTTTTGTCCTTTTTCTTGACAATAATAGTTGCACGAGAAATAGCATCACACATTTCATTGCAGGTAGAACATACCTCATCGTCTTCACTGCTGTGTTCTGCATCCTCCTGACTTGATCTTGATCTTGTTTTTCCCGCCATGAAGCATTTGTTGGCCAGGTCATCATTCTCTTCCTCAAAGTCAATGTCACTTGAACTGAGCTCCTGAAGCGCGGTGATGAAGCTGTTGATCATCTTGCGTCCTATGGTACCTTTCTTCTTCTTGTTGGAATTTCCAGAGGGGATCCGGACCTTGCTTTGATTTTCTTCCCGGGTGGTCGGACCTGAAAGGTTAGGGCATTCTGTACGAAAGTGTCCTGTTTTACCACATTCAAAACAGCGTTGCGGTCCGGAGCTTCCTCTTCTTCTAGTTCTCACATTTTGCAATGCTTTTGAGAATCTAGTAGAGATGAGTGCCAACTCCTCTTCTGGAAATTCTTCGATCTACTCCAGGGTTAGTGAGGACAATAAAGCAAGAGTATTGCAAGATGATGATTGGCCGGAGCTAGACATATCACGTTGTGAAACAAATGCAATAGACTTATTTGGGTTCTTACGTGCTAGGATGTCAATTTCATGAGTTTTTAGTTTAGAATAGAGTACATCTAATGTAAGAGAACTCATGACAGTTGATTCACGTATAGATGTTACTTTCATCTCCCAAATTGACATGTCTAATGCACTAAGGAGTTGTCTAGCATTTTCAGCATCTGAAAAATTAACATTCACGCTACGCAAGTTGCTGAGAATTTTATTGAAACGAGCAAAGAGGTCATCGATAGACTCACCGGGTTGCATCTCAAAACGCATATATTCCTTTTTGAACATATCTTGTTTTACCTCTTTGATTGTGTTGGAGCCTTCATGGTAATCACAGAGAGCGCTCCAAACATCGTATGCTGATCGGAGATGTGCGACACGATCAAAGTCGCTTTTAGTGAGTCCTTGGATGATCAAGTTTCGTGCTTTGTTGTTGTTGTCAACGCCCCGGAGGTTTGTAGCCATAACTTGATCGTTAGGCAGGACTTCATAAGGTTTGTACACCTTTTCCCATATTGCGAAGCCTTGCGCCTGGATGAAAGCCTCCATGCGTGCCTTCCAAACCTGAAAATCAATACCAGCAAACACACAAGTTTGGCGGAGTACTTCTCCATGATGATTAGTCAAAAAACACGTGCAAATCTCAAAGATTAGAGCACCGTGGCTCTGATACCAATTGTAGGATCGAAGAGCACGTGAAAAGCTACCAGAGGGGGGGGGGGTGAATGGTAGATTTAAAATTCTTACGCAGCAGAAACAATTAAACCCCAAACCCTTCGGCAGAAAAACGATCTGTTAAAGAAATCGTGTATGAGACTAATGTAAACGTGTTTCACCGTGACAAAAGTGATAGATATCAGAGAGAATCAATTCAAGAAGACAACACAAAAAAGAATTACTCAAATCCGTCGAGAAAAACTCAAGTTATGATCGAAATATCAGACTATGGTCAATCTGACCTACCCGAGAAAAACAGTTTCTGGAATGCTGCAAAGAAACTCGTGTAGATCAAAAAACCACAAATCCAATGACCGTGAAATTTTGACAGATGATAGACAATCAAGTTGTGAAGACAAACCAAAAATAATCACGTCAATTGGATCAGTAAAACTCGAGTTATGATAAAACCACCGACAAAAGGTAGTGCTGTCCAGAAACTCGACAAGTAAAACTTGTCTGGAACAAGTTGGACGAACAAGGCACAAAAGTTCCTTCAAACTATGAATTTTATTCAATAGAACACAAGAGGAACAGCCCCAAAGTCGTCTCTCACGAGATCTGGGCTCCCTTGCTTATATAACCAGCCCTTTGGCCATCCCAATCTCAACTAGGACTCCAATCCTAATCCGATCACAATCGGAACTTTCCATAACAGCTTAGGACTCTTCTATACGCAGATAGAAGCAATCTTAAGACTTCCAAACACCTTAGGAACGTATCCCACATTCCTAAACAACTCAAATTCGTGACACACACGAAATCCTAACATAACCAGCTCGATACTTTCCATACCGAGCCATAACCGACTCAGCTAGCAGCCTAAGTCTTCAACCGATACGATCCGATCCTTCCGATTAGATCTTCCTTACATAATCCATCTCTAGAAGCATATTGCCACTTCATGCAGCTCATGCACATGTGCGAACACCTTCCTTTGACCTTCATATGCACTGCCCTTGATTCAATCATCCTGCGCGACCTCCTGATCAGCTCAACCACAGTTCCTCCCGAACTTGGTTGTTGGAACCTCATCTCCTCCCTGAGACTAGTCCAATGGATCCCGTCACCAGCCATGACTTGAACTCAAGCAACACCTGCACATGAATAAACAACCAATCCATACGATCCCAAGTCCTCGACTTGACTCAAGTTAGTTCCGAACACAACACCTTACGTGAGAACCTCACATAAGCATGTTGCAAAACCACAGTAGAAACGATATCAACCATATTATCCAAAACGCACCAAAAACTTAGCAAATGAATACTAAGCAATCTTTCCAACAATGTAAAGCAAGTACGAAACTTTGCAAATGAAAAGCAGAAGTACTTAGGTCAAGTTCCGGACCTTGCCAGAGCAACCCGGAGCTTGAGCCGGAGCTAACAAAAGCTAGGAGAACCTAGCGCTGGAGCTTTCCAAAACTAGTAGATCCTAGAACCGGAGCTTACCAAAAACTAGTCAAAACTAGTCAACCCAAAACCGGAGCTAGACAAAGTACGTCGGAGCTTAGCAAAAGCATGCCGGAGCTATCAAGTATATGTCGGAGCTATCAAAGACATGCCGGAGCTAAAGATAAAGCTCACCGGAGCTAACCAAAGCTAGTCGGACCTTACCAAGAAGCCGGACCTAGCATCTAACGTAACCGGAGCTACCCAAAACAAGCCAGACCTACCGTCGGACCTTGCTGTAGCTCAGAGCTAGAGTCGGACCTTGACAAAAAGGTGTTTTGGTGATATTCAAAACTTTTATCATCAAAGCCAAGTGTATTCACTACAAGCCAATGTATTCAGCACACATAGGTCTGACACAATTCATCTAGGGAAAGCACCTTTCTTTGATGGCAATGACTATTCTATGTGGAGACAAAACATGAAAATCCATCTCATATCTCTTAACACTAGTTTGTGGCATATAGTGTATACAAAGATACATATCCCGGATGATGATGAAGAGCTGACTACAAGCCAAGAACAAGCTATTTATCGGAACGCTCAAGCTGCAGCTATTATCACATCGTCACTGAGCCGAGACGAGTTAACCAAGGTGGATGGACTCGAAATTGCAAAGGAGATATGGGATACTATACAAACCGCACATGAAGGTGATCGTCATGTATGCAAATTCAAGATTGACATGATTAAAGGTAAATTGGGAAGGTTCGCCATTGAAGAAGATGAGTCACCACAAAATATGTACAATCGATTGAAGAATCTTATCAACAAAGTCCGAGCATATGGCAACAAGAAGTGGAATGATCATGAGGTCATAAAGTTGATTCTTAGAGCATTCATGCCTCGCAATGTGACTCTTTGCTCGATGATTAGAGAAAGCCCCAGATATCGGAAGATGACCCCAGATGAACTTCTTGGCAAGATTATCAACTTTGAAATGATGGAGAAGCAAGCCAAGCACGTCAAGGAAATTGTTGATCTTACCTCGACAAAGAAGAAAGGAGTTGCTTTGAAGTCAACTTGTAAACCCATATCAACAGAAGCTCAAGAAGCTCATGGAGAAGATGACAGTAATGATGAAAGCAGTGACATCGATGAAGAAGACATGATCTTATTCATGAAGAGGTTTAAGAAAATGATGAGAAGAAGACAAGGTGGCAGCTCAAATGAAAGAAGACATAGGGACAAACCAAAACCAAAAATGAGGTGTGTTTGCTATAACTGTGGAGAGTATGAACATTTCATAGTAGATTGTCCTCATGAGGAAAATAAGAGGAAGACTAAGGACAACAAGCCTCAACCTAAGAAAATGTTCAAGAAGAAGAAGCAATATGGCCAATCTCATCTGGGGAAGGAGTGGGACTCCAATGATGAGTCCTCATCCGAAGAAGAGGAAGAGATGGCCACCATAGCCATCAAGAAGACTACCAAGAAATCGACTCTCTTCCCAACCATGGGCGCATGGAAGGACAATGATAACACATGTCTAATGGCCAAGGAATGTAAAAGGAAGGTAACAACTAAATCTTCCTCCTTGCATTCTTTTACTAGTGATAGTGATAATTCTAGTGATGATGAAGACATGCTTAAAGGTTTAGACAAGAAAACTGATGCTAAGATGAAATTGTTGATGGATAAGCTTGTTGATAAGGAGGAGCTAGTTGATTGTCAATAAGATATGATCATCCTCCAAAAGGAAGAATATCTTAAGATCAAAAAGATCCTTGAACTTGAAAAGGAGCAAAGAAAGTCACTATAACTTGAGTTAGCTTCAAGCAAGGAAGCTTGCTTGAAGTTAAACGACTCAAACGCCACCATCAAGAATGAACTTGCTAACTTGACCAAAGTTAACAAGATTCTTGAGGTACAAGTTGAGTCACTCAAGCAAGTGGTTCTTCATCCTCTTCAAGCTAAACTTCTCAACATATAAAATATGAAACTGTTGTTGCTTGTACATGTACTAAAAATAACACTAACTTGAAGGAAAAGCCAGCCTTGACAAAGTACAAGCAACCTTCCCACAGTGGCATATTTGACAAGGAGAAGGTCAAGTATGCACGTAGTGTATACTCGGTCACAAGAACTCCTAATGTCGAATATGGCATTGGGTGTTCTTATGGTGAAAATAAAAATGCTAGAAGCCATAAGAATTACAAGGAATGTATTGCCTTTGTCAAGGGAAACTCTTTTCAAGTTAGACAACTTAATAATGTTGACAAAATTAAAATTGTGAACACATATGAACAACAAGTTTTATTTAGAACATTTGATGCTTCATATGTACATAGGAAAAGTAATCTTGGAAGAGTTTATGCTAAATATGTTGGTCCACGCCGTGGGAACACCAAGTCTCATGTGTGGGTGTCCAAATCACTTGTGACTAACCTCAAAGGACCCAAGCAAGCTTGGGTACCTAAGACCAAGGAATATTTTGTCTTTTGCAGGCCTATTCATCTGGTGGAGCTAAATGGGTGCTAGATAGTGGATGCACCAATCACATGACCGAAGAAAGAAGGATGTTCATGGAATATGAAGTAAATGAAGACCCAAGTGAAGGCATTTAATTTGGTGATAATACTCAAGGAAGGGTGCTCGGTACCTGTAAAATTGTCATTTCATCACAACATACTCTTTCTCATGTTTTACACGTTGACTCCTTGGATTATAACCTATTGTCCATATCTCAATTATGTGAATTTATTCACTAATGAAGGTGTGACCGTCTCTATAAGGAGTGGTAACTCGGTTGCATTCAATGTTGTGTTAAAGGGAAAACTTTATCTAGTTGACTTCAACAAAGATAAAGCTGAACTTGACACACGCTTGATTGCAAAGACCAACATGGGTTGGATGTGGCACAGACGGCTAGCACATGTTGGTATGATGAATCTTCAAAAACTCCTTAAAGGCGATCACATCCGTGGTTTAAAGGATGTTGTTTTTGAGAAAGACGGGCCTTGTAGAGCGTGCCAAGCCGGGAAGCAAGTAGGAGCACCCCATCCCGCGAAGAATGTCATGACTACAAAAGACCGCTTGAACTCCTCCACATGGATCTATTCGGTCCGATTGCTTGCATAAGCATTGGCGGTAATAAGTATGGTATAGTTATTGTCGATGATTTTTCTTGCTTCACGTGGGTTTTCTTTTTGCATGATAAGATAGAAACTCAGGGAACCCTCAAGAAGTTCCTCAAGTGAGCTCAAAATGAATTCATTGACGGTCCGGAACATACAAAGTGACAATGGAACAGAATTCAAGAACACCCAAGTTGTGGAGTATCTAGACAAAGAAGAGATAAGGCATGAATTTTCTGCACCATAATCTCCTCAATAAAACAGAGTAGCCGAAAGGAAGAACCGGACACTCATTGAGATGGCAAGGACAATGCTCGAGGAATACAAGACTTCAGATTAGTTTTGGGCTGTAGCAGTTAACACCGCCTATCACGCCATAAACCGACTCTATCTTCATTGTCTACTCAAGAAAACCTCGTATGAACTACTCACCAGTAACAAACCAAACATTTATTACTTTCGAGTCTTCGGTTCAAAATGTTATATTTTAAATAAGAAGCCTAGGGCTTCGAAGTTCGCTTCGAAGTTCGATGAAGGTTTCTTACTTGTCTATGATTCGAACTCCTACGGTTATCGTGTATTCAACAAGACCTCCAAACTTGTTGAAGTAGCACGTGATGTAGTGTTCTATGAAACTAATGGCTCTCAAGAAGAGCAAGTTGATCAATGTGTGATAGATCAAGAAGAAGCTCAGTGCAAAGCATTGAGAAGAATGGTGTTGGGTGATATTCGACAACAAGTTCCACCTCCAAATGCGAATGAAGACGATGAACCACAAGTGGAGGAAAAATGATAAGGGGGAGCTTCCACACAAGATCAATCTCAAGATAATCAAGGTGATCAAGACATTAATGAGGGTAACTATCCAGGGGGAGAAGAAGATGATAATCATGAATTTTCAAGACAACAAGTGCCACATCTAACAGTGCATCAAACCATCCAAAGAGATCACCCCGTCAACAACATAATTGGTGACATACAAAAGGGAGTAGTAACTCGATCTCGTATAGCTAATTTATGTGAACATTACTCGTTTGTACCATCTTTGGAACCACATAGGGTTGAAGATGCATTAAAGGATCCGGATTGGTGGTGGCAATGCAAGAAGAATTGAACAACTTCAAAAGGAACGAAGTGTGAGAACTTGTTGAAAGACCCAAGTTCAACGTCGTCGGCACTAAATGGGTCTTCCGCAACAAGCAAGACGAACACGGGGTGGATACAAGGAACAAGGCATGACTTGTGGCCAAAGGGTATTCACAAGTCGAAGGATTGGATTTCAACGAGACTTTTGCTCCCGTAGCTATGCTTGAATCGATTTGTATATACATGCATATGCTAGTCACCATGATTTCAAGCTTTATCAAATGGACGTGAAAAGCACTTCCTCAACGGACCGATCAAGGAGGAGGTGTACGTGGAGCAACCCCCCGGGTTTGAAGATCAAGAGTTCCTCGACCATGTATAGAAACTGCGTAACGCTCTCTATGGCCTCAAACAAGCTCCTAGAGCCTGGTATGAGTGCCTTAGAGTTTTTTTGATTGAAAATGGCTTTAAGATTGGTAAAGCTGATTACACCTTGTTTACTAAGCATTTTGATAATGATCTATTCATTTGCCAAATATATGTTGACGATATTATATTTGGTTCAACTAACAAATCTTTTTGTCAAGAATTTAGTAAGATTATGACAAATAGATTCGAGATGTCCATGATGAGAGAGTCGGGATACTTCTTGGTATTCCAAGTAAAGCAACAAAAGGACGAGACGATCATAATCCAAACAAAGTACACTCAAGACATTGTCAAGAAGTTTGGAATGGACAAATCAAAGCCTAAAGACTCCCATAGCGACAAATGGACACTTGGATCTCAATGAAGACGGACCAAACGTGGATCAAAAGGTATATCGCTCCATGATTGGCTCCTTAATTAATTTATGTGCATCTAGGCCTGATATCATGTTGAGTGTATGTTTGTGTGCGAGATTTCAAGCCAATCCTAAGGAATGTCATTTGACAGTCGTAAAAAGGATCTTGCGATATTTAGTTCATACACCCAACCTAGGCCTTTGGTATCCTAAAGGTTCAAAATTCAATATCATTTGATACTATGATGTAGATTATGCCGGATGCAAGGTAGATAGAAAAAGTACCTCCGGTACTTGCCAATTCCTAGGTAGATCCCTAGTTTCTTGGTCCTACAAGAAACAAAATTCCATTGCCTTATCCACGGCCGAAGCGGAGTACGTTGCAGTCGGGAGTTGTTGTACACAACTCCTTTGGATGCGACAAACTCTAAGGGATTACGATTACAATATGGGCCGTATTCCACTCCTTTGTGATAATGAGAGTGCTATTAAATCTGCCCATAATCCTGTTGAGCACTCCAGAACCAAACACATAGACATTCGACATCACTTTTTGAGAGATTACTCAATGAAAGGAGACATAGCCATTTCCCATGTCAACACTGAAAAACAAGTTGCCGATATCTTTACCAAGGCACTTGATTAAAAACGCTTTTGTGAGATCCGAAATGAACTAAATATCCTTGATGCTCAGAATGTGGCTTGAAAACTTGCATACCTGTATGCCGCCTTCAAAATCATGTTGGTTGTGTTGAAAAATCATCTCTCTCTATTTTTCTTTGAAAAACTATGTTAATTACTTGATCTTGGTGAATTATGGTCATAGCTTAATTGTTTGTATGTTTACTGATAATATTAATCAAGAATATTTGTGTGTTTTTGCCCCCTATCTTCTTTTTAAGCACCTTCGAATATATATGAAAGGTCTATACTTTTTTGTCCTGGTGACCACTGACTAGTCCGTGGTTACCCCGGACTAGTCTGCACAATGCAAACTAGTCCACTGAGATTTCTGGTAGTCTGGACTAGTCCGGTCGACCACGGACTAGTCTGATTTTTTGACTCCATAACCCTAGGGTGGCGCAAACCTAACCTTCTTCTACCTCACAACTCTCGTTATGTTCTCTCTCCTCATTGAAGTGCTCCCAAGGCGATTTCGTGAGTTCTCTATCGAATCCATTCAAGTATCGGTGGGATTTGATCTCCATAGCAAGGGGATCAAAGACCACGGACTTGTTCGCATGAACAACTCCTTCAACCTCGTGAATAGAAGGATTTGGTAAAACTTCTCTACAAACCGTAGAACCTTCGATTTTCCCTTGTTTTTGCACAAATAGCTTAGTTCGTCCTGTCAATACATGCTCCCTTGTTGTATTACAACTACATTGATCCACTTTTGCATTGAGAAACTCCATTATCCTTTTAGTTAGGGTTCGAGTAGCTGAATATCGGACTAGTCCATTATCGGTGCGGACAAGTCCGGTGCTCCAGACCAGTCCGCACAAGATCAACAGACAAGTCAGATGTTAGCTGAACAAAACCGTAATCTTTTTCAATTCAATGCTTTTTCTTGCCACCAATCCTTATCTATGCCATGTATAACCTTCTTGTTAGGACAATGTAGAGCTCAAACGAGGACATCTCTGACATCGAGGCCGAAATGGATCAAGATACCTTGCCTCGCGTTTCGACGGGCCAAGCCAAGAAGAGACAAGATCATACTGCTGACCCCTCGCCCACCCCACCTAGGGTGCGGCGAAAGGTTCTAGCCAAGAAACCAGCTTCAAAGGCAAAGGATGTGGTTGGCCCTAGTTCGGCAGCTCCACGCCAATATAAGGGAAAAGGAATGGCCTCCAGCCAGGTTGGCCCCCTCGAGATGACTGCTCCAAGATAGGAGAATAGGGACCCCTCAGAGGAAAAGTTCAATTGTAAAGGACGTGATGTGGCTTGGAAGCTGAGGAAAATTGATGCTTATAGTGGTAGCAAAAAGGCAGTTGATCCTAGATTTTGGAGCAACTTCCACGTGGACTACTACAGTGTCGTGTACCTTCAGATGAAGACTCCAGTGGTCCGCAGCCAATGGATTGACTGGACACACCTTGAGAGAAAGAGATGTCAAGCCTTTGATGAAGTGATAGAGGTTGTGGAGAGACATGGCCTCAAGGACTTGTTTGCTTTCCAATATAACTGGAATGATGAGGTCATAGCACAGTTCTTTGCAACCTACTACTTTGCCAGTGATGAAGATGAGAGAGTGACTTGGATGACACATGGATCCAAGTACAATGTTACTTACGATGAGTTTGCTAGGCTGCTGCTCCTTGAGGACATCGACAGAAATGAGGTCATTATTCACAAGATTGGAGTTTTGGAGAAGGACAAGATGGACTTTCTCTATGATACTCGCCTCAAGTACAATCCTCCATCAACCAAGAACATGAAGCCCTTCTTCATGGTTCTCAATATAGTGCTCCAAAGGATGGAGATGCAGGGAGTATCCAAGGTTACTTGAGAACCTTGATGATAGTGATTAGCAAGAAGAGGAAGTTTGACATCTTTGACTACATTTGGAACGACATGGTAAACATCTCCTAAACTCCTAATTGCTCCTGTGGCTATGCACCGTACATCATGTTCATGATAGATAAGGTCACTGGAATCATATTTGTGAAAGATGTTCAACA
This sequence comes from Tuctoria greenei, assembly GCA_036927565.1. Classification (NCBI taxonomy): domain Eukaryota; kingdom Viridiplantae; phylum Streptophyta; class Magnoliopsida; order Poales; family Poaceae; genus Tuctoria; species Tuctoria greenei. Next base: position 115,304,414 of record JAYESD010000011.1, on the reverse strand, counting down.
TAAATCTTTGAGGCCTCAGAAGCCGCCTCAAGTTGTTCTTCCAACTGCTCCATCTCTTGTTTCGAGTGAAGAGGCTCTGGGGAGAGCTCAAGGAGATGCAAGGCCTGCCTCTAACACCCCTCCTCACAAAGGGTCTCCTAGTGGGATTATGAAGTACTTGGCCACCATCTTTGGTTCTTGCCGCAAAGCTGAAGTGAAGCTCCACAAGATGAACAAGGCAAGGAAAGAGGACATGAGGTACATGAAGGAAAATGTCAATGCCATTTGCCAGAAGGTTGAGATTGAGCCCTTTGGGTCTCCAGTCATCTCAGGGGACTCAATTTATGACTTCTCAGAACTTCCACTTCTATCTCCTTCCGAGCATGCCTACTTTTGCATTGGGGGTACAACGTGTGGCACTCATCCTCCTCCTCCTCAGCCTGATGATGAAGACAACAGGAGGACCAACAGTGCGGAGTGAGCCTGCGACAACGAATAGATCCCTCCTCTCCTTCTTTTTGGTTCCTTGATGCCAAAGGGGGAGAGATTGAGGGGGAGTCTTAGGTTCTAGTAGTAGGTTGAGAGATGAGAGCTCTATTTGTGTTTCTTTTGGTGCTGTAAGACTTTTGGTGATGTAAGACTTTTATTATGTTCGCATTATGCTTCTGGACATGTTTGTGAAGTTTGTGGTAATGCTTTGTTATGATCTATGTTTTATGCTCTAAAATTGACATACATGCTTAATAGTCTTGATGTTGTTATGATTATGCTTCTATCTTATTCACATCAAGATTATTTCTCACACACACGTAGTTTTTTCACCCCACCATAAATAGTGCACATATGTCTTATGTCTACATTGCCTATTTTTCTCAAACCTCATATGTGCACACTTTATGAAAATCTGAATTTTAATCATATTTGTGTAATCTCAATTGGTTGTCATCAATCACCAAAAACGGGGAGATTGTAAGTGCATCTAGGCATCCCTTGTGGATTTTGGTTGATTTATGACAAACAAATGAGACCCTAACAAAATTGTCGAGATGAGCGCATATTTTAAAGAAAATAGTAGGAAAGCTCAAAAAGAAAGGAGAATGAGGAATCAAAAGGAAAAGAGCTCAAGAGCTGAAAAGAATAGTTTATTTTGTATGGAGTGTGTTAGAGAAACACACCCCAAGAGCTCAAGCAAAAGAGATCTCACTTACTACACAAAAATCTGCATTTCCGGACTAGTCTGATGTCTACCGGACTAGTCCGATATCTCTCTAACTAGAAACGGACAAGTCCCCCCTGTGCCGACTTGTCTGCAAGCACTCCAGTTTACACAGCACCGGACTAGTCCGATATCAACCATACTAGTCTGATCATCTTCTGACTAAAATCAGACAATTTCTCCAAGTCTGGACTTGTCCTTATGTGAGACCTATGTGTGCTGAATACATTGGCTTTGACAATAAAAGTTTTGAATGCTGCCATAACATCTTTTTAGCAAGGTCCGACTCTAGCTCCGAGCTTCTACAAGGTCCGGCAATAGGTCCGACTTTCTTTTTCTAGGTCTGACATGTTTTTGGGTAGCCCCAGTGAGCTTTGTCTTTAGCTCCGACATGTCTTTGATAGCTTCGGCATGTCGTTGTTAAGCTTCGATATGTTTTTCTAGCTCCGACTTATGTTGGTTAGCTCCGACATGTTTTTATAGCTCTGACTTTTGGGTTGACTAGTTCGGACTAGCTTTGGCAAGCTCTGGCGCTAGGTTGTACTAGCTTTGGTAAGCTCCAGCTCAAGCTCCGGTTAGCTTTGGCAAGGTTCGGAGCTTGATCGCAATGTTCTTGCTTTTATCTTGCAATGTTTCAAACTTGCTTTATACTTATGGAAAGTTTGCTTAGTATTATTTTACTAAGTTTTTGATGTATTTTGGTGGTTATGGTTGATAACATTTTGCTATGGTTTGCAACATGCTTTTGTGAAGTGCTCACGTAAGATGTTGTAGTTTCAGAACTAATGAGAGTCAAATCGAGGACTTGTGCTCGGAAGTATTGGTTGTTTATTCATGTGCAGGTGTTGCTTGATTTCAAGACATGGCTGGTGACGGGATCCATTGAACTAGTCTTAGGGAGAAGATGAGGTTCAACAACCAAGTTCGGCAGGAATTGCGGTTGAGTTGATTGGGAGGTCGCACAACATGTATGAATCAAGAACAATGCATATGAAGGTATCGTGGTCATCGTTGGAAGATGTTTGCACATATGCAAGGAGTGCATGGACGTGGCTACATGGTTTCGAGGCGTGATGAAGAGATGTGGACATAAAGAATTGGTCGGAAAGGTCCAACGACTAGGTTATGGACTCAAGCTGCGGCTGAGTCGTGTTTGACTCAAATATGGAAAGATTTGAGTTGGTTATGATAGGATTTTATGTGGTTCACGAATTTGAATTGTTTTAGGAATGTGGGATACGTTCCTACGGTGTTTTGAAGTCTTAATATTTCTTCTATCTGCGTATAGAAGAGTCCTAAGCAGTTATGGAAAGTTTCGATTCGTGAATGGAGTAGGATTAGAGTCCTAGTTGAGATTAGGTTGGCCTAAGGGATGGTTATATAAGCAAGGGAGGCCAGAGCTCATGGTGCACAACTTTGGAGCTGTTCCTCCTGTGGTTTGATCAATAAAATTCATAGTTTGAAGGAACTTTTGTGCCTTGTTCGTCCGACTTGTTCCAGACTAGTTTTACTCGTTGAGTTTCTGCACAACACTACCTTTCAACGGTGGTTTTACCATAACTCGAGTTTTACAGATCCATTTGATGTGATTCTTGTTGGGTTGTCTTCAATACTTGATTATCTATCATGTGTCAAAATTTCACGGTCATTGGATTTGTGGTTTCTGATCTACACGAGTTTCTTTGCAGCGTTCTAAAACTATTTTTCTCGGGTAGGACAGATTGACCTTTGTTCGATCTTTTGATCATAACTTTAGTTTCTCTCGACATATTTGAGTGATTCTTCTTGTGTTGTCTTTGTGACTTGATTCTCTCTGATATCTATTACTTTTGTCATGGTGAAACACGATTTGATTTATCTCGCACACGATTTCTTTAACAGATCGTTTTTCTACCGAGGGATTTAATTGTTTCCACTGCGTAAGATTTTTTAAATCTACCATTCACGTAGCTTTTCACGTGTTCTCCAATCCTACAATTGGTATCAGAGCCACAGTGATCTAATCTTTGTGATTTGCACGTGTTTTTGACTAATCATCTTGGAGAAATACTCCGCCAAATCTTGTGTGTTTAGTGGTATTGATTTTCAGGTTTGGAAGGCACTTATGGAAGCCTTCATCCAGGCTCATGGCTTCGCAATATGGGAGAAGGTATACAAGCCTTAAAATGTGCCTTCAAACGATCAAGTTACAGCTACAAATCTGAGAGATGTCGACAACAACAACAAGGCTCAGAACTTTATCATACAAGGATTAACTCAAAGCGACTTCGACCGTGTTGCACACCTCCGATCTGCATACGATGTGTGGAAAGCACTTTGTGACTACCACGAAGGATCCAACACGATCAAGGAGGTAAGGCAAGACATGTTCAATAAAGAATACATGCGCTTCGAGATGCAACTTGGTGAGTCTATTGATGACCTTTTTGCTCGCTTTAATCAAATTCTCAGCAAATTGCATAGTGTCAATGTTAATTTTTCAGATGCTAAAAATGCTAGACAATTGTTAAGTGCATTAGATATGTCAATTTGCGAGATGAAAGTCACATCTATTCGTGAATCTACTGTCATGAGTACACTTACTTTAGATGTGCTATATTCCAAGTTAAAAACTAATGAAATTCACATAATATCACGTAAGAACCCAAACAAGTCTATTGCTTTTATTTCTCAACATGACATGCCTAGCTTCGGTCAGTCTTCATCTTGTGGTACACTTGCTTTGTTGTCCACTCTAACCCTTGAACAGATTGAGGAGTTTCCAGAGGAGGAGCTAGTACTTCTCTCTATTAGGCTCTCAAAAGTATTGCAAAATGTGAGAACTAGAAGGAGAGGAAGCTCCGGACCTCAACGATGTTTTGAATGTGGTAAGAGAGGAAATTTTCATTCAGATTGCCCTAACCTTTCAGGTCCTACTTCCTGGGATGAAAAGCAAACAAGGACGAAGCACTCCTCTGCAAACGATAAGAAGAAAAAGAAGGGTTTTACAGGACGTCAATTGGTGAGCAGTTTTATCTCCGCACTTCAAGAACTTGGCTCAAGCGATGTGGACATTGGAAGTGATGATGGGCAAACTTGTGCTTCATGGCGGGCAAGTCAAGATCAAGTATGGAGGAGGCTGGACACAACAACGATAATAAAGAGGTATGTCTTACTTGCGAAGAAATGTGTGATGCTATTTCTCGTGCCACTATTATAGTTAAGAAAAAGGACAAAAAGCTTAGGGACAATGCTGTTAAAATTGAATCACTAGAATCTGAAATCAACCATTTAAAAACTTTAATTCCTAGTGATGATGCATGTCCCTCATGTGATTTAATATATGAACAATTGTCCTCATTAAGAAGTGTGCACACCTCCACACTTAATAAACTAGAGTTAGAAATCGAAAAGAATAGAGAGCTTGATGCACTTAATGATAAAAACTTGAAAGATGCTAGCTGTTCTACATTTGATTTGCATTGTTCTACTTGTGATGATCTTGATAAGAAACTACAAGATGCTATGAATGAAATTTCTATATTGAACAATGCTTTACATTCTCATGAAGTTAAGTTTTGTTCCAATTGCAAATTAAAAGAAAAAACTTCATGTGAAAATTGCCTTGATCTGTCTAATAAACTTGATAACATGCATAGGACATTAGATTGGTTTTGTAATGGGAATAAGAACCTAAACTTGCTGTTGAATTCTTCCAAGTATTGCAATGATAAAACTGGTTTTGGTTTCGATTCTCATGCTCATGCTAAGGCACATCCACCTAAAATTGTAAAGTCATTAGGAAGTAGTTTGATTCAAACAGTACTTAAACAAAAATAAGTGGGTTTCAAATCTACAGGAGTGTTGTCTCATTCGGTTTCAAATAAAAATGTTGCTTGCTCATCTAGACATGAACACAAAGTTAAATTTCATTGTACCTACTGTGGTAGAGATGGTCATGTCATAGATTTTTGTTATAGACTAGCTAAACAACAGAAAAAGGAATGAATGATTGCTAGATCTCATAACTCTCATGCAAAATTTGCTGCACTTGCTAAACCAAATGATAGGAACATTCAATCTACAGTAATGAGTCGAAAACATGCAAAGGTTGCTCCCAAACCTATTGTTTTTTGTGCTCCACATGTAACATCTCATAGGACAGTAGTTGGGTACAAAAAAACTCAAGCTTTGGCTCATAAACCTGTTGTTTTATCTCAGCTTTCGCGTGTTATTCGTGCTAGACGTTGTGTGACTTAGTACTGGATTCTTAAATGCCTTTTGACTAACCCCAGTATTGAATCATCAACGTATTGTGCTTCTATGTAGGTTACACGCTTGACGAAGGAGAACATTTGGATTGTGGATTCAGGTTGCTCACGCCACATGACCGGTAACAAAGAATGGTTCTCCTCCCTCTCTTTTATGTCACGTGTAGAGAATGTTACTTTTACCGATAATTCTTCAACTCCTATAATTGCTAAGGGTTCGGTTAGAGTAAATAATCACTAAACTTTGAAGGATGTGGCACTTGTTAAAATTGGAAATACAACTTGATTTCTGTTTCACAACTGCTAGATGAAAATCTGGAAATTATTTTCACTAAAAATTCCTGCAAAGTTGTAAATTCAAATAGTGGGCTTATTTTTAACATGTCTCGGTTTGGAAGAGTTTTTAAAGCTGATTTTGATATGTCTTCCTCTAAGCATAGGTGTCTAGTTGCTAATGATTCAAAGGACTTATATTTTTAGCATCGTAGACTTGGTCACATAGGATTTGATCATCTAACGCGTGTTAGTGCTCTTGATCGCATACGTGGGCTGCCTAAGCTTAAAGGGAACTATGCAATTGTGTGCTATTCTTGTAGACATGCTAAGATGGTTGCAGGTTCACATAGTACTCTCACAATGATCATGACAACTGAACCGGGTCAACTTTTGCACCTTGACACCGTAGGACCTTCACACGTTCAATCCTTCAGAGGTAAATGGTATGTTCTTGTGATTATTGATGATTATTCTAGATACTCTTGGGTTTACTTTATGACATCTAAGAATGAAGCTTTTAGTCACTTTAGAACTTTATTTCTTAGATTATCAATTGATCACCCAGGATCTTTAAAAGCAATTAGAAGTGATAACGGAACTGAATTTAAGAATAAATCTTTTGATCAGTTTTGTGCTGAAAATGGAATAAATCATCAATTTTCTTCACCATTTGTACCTCAACAAAACGGTGTTGTAGAAAGAAATAACGGAACCTTAGTTGATATGGCTAGGACTATGCTTTATGAATATCAAACTCCTAGCAAATTCCTAGTATACAAAAGACCTCCTAAGGCGCTTCAACATGGACAAAAGCAAGCCTCTTCGGACACCAATGGGAACAACAACAACACTTGAACTTGATGAAGATGGTGATCCCGTGGATCACAAAGAATATAGAAGCATGATTTGATCACTTTTGTACCTCACGGCATCAAGACCGGACATACAATTCAGCGTATGTCTTTGTGCACGATTTCAAGCCTCCCCACGTGCTTCACATAGTCAAGCCGTCAAAAGGATTCTCAGGTACTTAGATGGAACTCAAGAATTTGGCATTTTTCTTCCTTCTTCCTCAACCGTTACTTTGAAAACTTTTTCCGATGCTGATTTTGGGGGTTGTAGGAAAAGTACATCCGGTGCTTGTCATTTTCTTGGTAATTCACTTGTTGCTTGGTCCTCTAGAAAACAAAACTCAGTTACACAATCCACAGCTGAATCTAAATATGGAGCTGCTGCCAGTGCTTGCTAACAAATTCTTTGGATTGTTCAAACACTTAAGGACTATGGGGTTGATCCAGATAGTGTTCTACTGTTTTGTGATAACACTAGTGCCATTTGCATTGCTAAAAATCCCGTGCAACATTCTAGAACTAAGCACATTGATATTAGGTAGCACTTTCTCTGTGATAATGTTGAAAAATGAAACATTGTGCTTCACCATATAGATACCGAACAACAATTGGCTGACATTTTTACAAAACCTTTAGATTTTGCTCGTTCTTGTTACATTCGTAGTGAAATAGGGGTTATGCATCCTCATGGCTTAAATTGAGGGGGAGTTTTTCAAACTTGAGAAGTCTATGTGTGAATCTGAAATTAAAATAATATGAGCATAGTATTTCATACAAATATGACTTTGTGATTCCTTTTACATGCTGAAAGTTCTTACTAGATTACTCGTGTTATACATTTTGTAGTTTTTGCCATGTCTAGTAATTGGAATAATTACTTACGCTAAATCTAGTCATGGTCGAACTTTCTTGCTGTTTTGATCTTGTTGCATACTCACAAGTGCTTTTAACCAAAAATAATTAATCAAGTAATCAACTCACATGTTGAGTTTTTATGAACAAATATAATTGAGAAAAGATCAAGAGAATATGCATCCATCGCACTTCTTCTTTTGAGATGGCTTACCATTGCACTTAGATATGAACTTGGAAGAAGTTGTGTATGACTAAAACAATGTCCTTAAGCTTCTGATTGTCAAGTGACATAGGCTTGGCTTGGTTTGTTAGAATAAGGAAGATGCGCATATAATCTCTTGCAAATATCATATGATCAAGATTTGTGCTTTGAAAAATAATAAAATGCAGCAACAAGTGTCATGCTTTCAGGTCTTGAAATAGTTAAGAGTGTGAGATCATGACTTTCTTAAATTGAAAATTACATTTGATCTCTAGCATGGCTTACACTACTTTATGTATTTCATTGATGTGATAGTGTAAGTTACTTGATAGTAAGACTTGGATGAGCTTTGTTTTATATGTATATGTTATAATATGCTCATAACAATTAAAATTTGTCTTATAAAACTTGCTGAATACATTGTCAAAGGGGGAGAGATAATATGTGAATTTTTAAAGATAAGTATGCAAGGGGGAGAAATTGATTATGCATTGCACATATTCACAATTGTTTTTGGCACAATTCCTTTTAGGGGGAGAATTTATTTTTCTCATTTTATTTCTGTTTTACAAAGGGGGAGAAATTGTTTTCAAAACTTTTAATGTGAATAAGCCAATGTTCAGATCTTAAGTGGTGTTGCCAATGCATTCATGAAGGGGGAGATTGTGAGACCTGTGTGTGCTGATACATTGGCTTTGACAATAAAAGTTTTGAATGCTGCCATAACATCTTTTTAGCAAGGTCCGACTCTAGCTACGAGCTTCTGTAAGGTCCGACAATAGGTCCGACTTTCTTTGTCTAGGTCTGACATGTTTTTGGGTAGCTCCGGTGAGCATCATCTTTAGCTCCGGCATGTCTTTGATAGCTCCGGCATGTTGTTGTTAAGCTTCGATATGTTTTGATAGGTCCGACTTATGTTAATTAGCTCCGACATGTTTTCCTACCTCCGGATTTTGGGTTCACTAGTTCCGACTAGCTTTGGAAAGCTCCGGCGCTAGGTTGTACTAGCTTTGGTAAGCTCTAGCGCTAGGTTGTACTAGTTTTGGTAAACTCCGACTCAAGCTCCGGCTAGCTTTGGCAAGGTTCGGAGCTTGATCGCAATGTTCCTGCTTTTATCTTGCAATGTTTCAAACTTGATTTACACTTATGGAAAGTTTGCTTAGTATTATTTAACTAAGTTTTTGGTGTGTTTTGGTGGTTATGGTTGATAACATTTTGCTATGGTTTGCAACATGCTTTTGTGAAGTGCTAACGTAAGATGTTGTAGTTTCTGAACTAATGAGAGTCAAGTCGAGGACTTGTGCTCGGAAGTATTGGTTGTTTATTCATGTGCAGGTGTTGCATGAGTTCAAGACATGGCTGGTGACGGGATCCATTGAACTAGTCTTAGGGAGAAGATGAGGTTCAACAACCAAGTTCGGGAGTAATTGTGGTTGAGTTGATCGGGAGGTCGCGCAACATGTATGAATCAAGAACAATGCATATGAAGGTATCGTGGACGTCGTTGGAAGATGTTTGCACATATGCAAGGAGTGCATGGACGTGGCTACATGGTTCTGAGGCGTGATGAAGAGATGTGGACATAAAGAATTGGTCGGAAAGGTCCAACCGACTAGGTTATGGACTCAGGCTGCGGCTGAGTCGTGTTTGACTCAAATATGGAAAGATTTGAGTTAGTTATGATAGAATTTCATGTGGGTCACTAATTTGAGTTGTTTTAGGAATGTGGGATATGTTCCTAAGGTGTTTGGAAGTCTTAAGATTGCTTCTATCTGCGTATAGAAGAGTCCTAAGCAGTTATGGAAAGTTTCGATTCGTGAACGGAGTAGGATTAGAGTCCTAGTTGAGATTGGGTTGGCCTAAGGGCTGGTTATATAAGCAAGGGAGGCCAGAGCTCGTAGTGCACGACTTTGGGGCTGTTCCTCCTGTGGTTTGATCAATAAAATTCGTAGTTTGAAAGAACTTTTTTGCCTTGTTCGTCCGACTTGTTCCAGACAAGTTTTAATCGTCGAGTTTCTGCACAGCACTACCTTTCGTCGGTGATTTTATCATAACTCGAGTTTTACAGATCCAATTGACGTGATTCTTTTTGGGTTGTCTTCAAAACTTGATTATCTATCATCTGTCAAAATTTCACTGTCATGGATTTGTGGTTTCTGATCTACATGAGTTTCTTTGCAGCGTTCCAAAGCTGTTTTTTCTCGGGTAGGACAGAATGAACTTTGTTCGATCCTTCGATCATAACTTGAGTTTCTCTCAATGGATTTGAGTGATTCTTCTTGTGTTGTCTTCGTGACTTGATTCTCTCTAATATATATCACTTTTTTCATGGTGAAACACAATTAGGTTAGTCTCGCACACGATTTCTTTAACAGATTGTTTTTCTGCTGAGGGATTTAATTGTTTCCACTGCGTAAGATTTTTTAAATCTACCATTCACCCCCTGGTAGCCTTTCACATGCTCTCCGATCCTACACCTTAGCCCCACAATTTTTCATGACACCATACAAGTCTGATAATCATCAGACTAGTCCCAAAACTCTCTGACTAAAATCGGACAATTCCTCCAAGTGCGGACTTGTCCTCAATTCTACACGAGGTTCACCACACTGGACTAGGGCGATATGTGCCGAACTAGTCCGAACCCTTCCAGTGCCCAGATCGAACTAGTCCACAATTTTACGGACAAGACCGATATCTCTGAACACTTAGGGTTTTCCACACGCCGCACACCAGACTAGTCCGTAGTCCACAACAGACTAGTCTGGACATCGCAAACCCTAACAGTAACTTTTGGAAACCCTAGTATAAATAGAGGTGTACAACCCTACAACCAGTACTCTCGACCCCCTGTGCCATCAAACCTCCCAAGATCCCAAAATACACATCTCTCCACACATTCTAACCCTAAAAGGAGCAACTCTTCGAGGATTAGCAATTGATCAAAGGAGAGACTTGTTCCACACAATCTTGAGCTCTTGGTTTTGAATCTCTCGCACACTCTTGTTGTTTATTGCATATATTTCGAGTGTGTTTGGTGGTGTTCGTCATTGTAAATCTTGGGGAGCCCTCAACTTGTGAGAAGACCCCTTGAACAAGGTTATTTGCCCCTTTGTGATTAGTGAAAGAGAATCGGCCTCCGTGGCGATTCAACGAGGGTAGGGTTGGTGAAGACCCGATCCTCCGTGGACTCCTCAATGTGGATGTAGGTTTCCTTCGTGGAAATTGAACCACGGGATAAAATTGTGTCTCGCATTTTTTGTTTCGTTGTTCATCATATTCTAATGTTTACTTAATCTTGTGTAACTTACATTGAAACATTGAAATCAAAGTTAATCTGTGCCATACCTAGTTTCATTGTCGTGATACATCCAAGTTACAAATTACTTTCCGTCGCATAGGCCACTAGAATTGAATTCATCGATCAAACCTGATCATTCTAGTCCATGTATACCGGACTAGTCCGCACAGTACCAGACTAGTCTGATCTCTCTGTATTTGATCGTTTTGTTAAGTGCTTCAGGGACCGACAAAAGTTCAAAAAGCCAATTCACCACCCTCTAGGCTACATTCATCCTCCTCCTCCTCCGATGACTCTAGCGCCTATGCAACAGAAGCCCGACGGTGCAATCCTGAGACCAAGGTTGCTCTCCGTCGCTGCCACCAAGTTTCTATGACCCTCGGTGCCGATCACCTGGGCCATCATCTCGAATAGAATGTCGAGACGATCGGCCACCCCTGTGATGCCGTAGATGTAATGGCTGATGATACCCATTCTAGTAAACTATGGACGGGTACCCAGACCCAAGGAACTCATGGCATGAGACATATTTTTGTGCGCCTCTTGCGAGATGAGTAGGCGCTGCTCGGCCTTGAACCTCTCGAGGGAGGTGCAACACAGCTTCTTGCATGGTGGCTCCCTTGGCGGGCTTGGAGGTGGAACGTTGGCCACAGTGGTGGTGGGTCGTTGGCGCGGAGAAGACGAAGAAGAAGAAAATGATGGGTGACACGGTTGTGGAGAATTGACAGGTGATGGCGTGTCTTATATAAGGTTTGTGCGGAGTCGCTGATGGAGCGGTTGGTCTCCCGCGTATTGATGGAACTATGGATGCATCGATACCGCCTCGTTTAAACAAAAGGTCGCACAAGCAAGTCGCATGCGCCTCTGCACCACCGCCGCCGAAATTAAGTTCTCTGTAGTCCTCGTGTCGTGCATCTCTCTTTCAACAATGGAAGACGCACTTTTCGTGGAGTGCACGTCTTGCTTTAGTCTCTCACGCGTCTCTTTTTACGCTCGCGGGAACAATAGCTATCACATGCGGCTTGCCCGTATGTCCAAAACAAAATGCAAGACGCGCCTTATGTTCCGCGCGTCTCTGATTCATGTCGAAGATTTTTGTCTCACCTCGGAAGGTTGTGCGCGTTGCAACGATCATATAAGGCATTTTGCCCAGTTGCCAATTGGACATGCTAGTATGCGAGACAAGACGTTGCACCCCGCAAGCAACATCTTTCGCATGATGCGTGCCCGTTCAGCCAAAAAAATGTGAGACGCACCTTACCAGGGCTCATCTCCGATTCATGCCGAAGATCTTTTGTCCCACCACGGAAAGCTGAGCGCATTGAAACGATCATATAAGGCATTGCGCACAGTTTCAAGTTGGACATGCCTGGATGCCAAAGATGTTGTTCCTGGCTCAAGCACACCGTGGTGCACCTTTGACATACGGCATGCCCGTTCGGCCACAAAATAATGTGAGACACACATTATATATGTCCATCTCTAATTTTTTACCTAAGTTTAGCTCTCGCACACTCTCTGGCAAAAATTTCGCGCAAAACTTACTCACACTCTCTTGACCAAAGGGAGACGCTGAATTGAGAGATGGGTGTTATAGAGGCTCGTCTCCGAGTTTTGCTATTTTTATATCTCTCTCTACCAACACTTGGCGAAAATTTTTAGCTCTTGCGCGCTCTCTCGATCTAGAAACCACAGCTTCTGAGCACGCCGCCGTTGTCCCTCTTCCTCAACTTGCTCTTCGTCATTGTCATGCTACCGCCATCGACCTCGACCCCACCGTCAACCTTGATCTTCATTATCAGAGAGTTGAGCACGCTGGAGCACGCCACCTCGTTCCCTGTCTCTGGAGCACGCCGTCGCCTCGACACTGACCTCAGTAATCGGTATGAGCACACCACTGCCTTCACATAAGTGGAAATGTTCTCCCTATCCTCGGAGCATGCCGGCCTGCTGTCATCAGAGAGTTGAGGACCGCCGCTCCGGCGCCTCTGCCAGCTCATGAGGAGCACGCTGCCGCCTCCTCCCCTATGCCTGGAGCACCGCCGCCTCGACCCTGCCCTCAGAGCGTGCATTTCAGTGATTTCATTGAATTTGAGGATGTCCAATGAAGGCCCATCATTAATGAAGTCATTGATCCAAAGGGAGAATTTTCATTATGCTATACATTCATCTTCCTTGTTTACGTCCAATACAGAAGTAATGTTGTATATAATGAATTCTGATTCGCAAACCTTTGAAACTGCAGGAACTGTGGTTGACACTAGCCTTTGCCATCCCAGTGAGTTTGGTTTCTATCTCTGCAGCCATGCTGGAATCAAGGCACCTATGCAATTATTGGTGTTTCTCTCATGGGTTTTTGATATCAGGCTATTAATGCATCAGTGGAATATAAATTGTTTGTTTTTTCAAGGGACAAGCAAACCAGCGCACTACCATGTCCTTTATGATGAGAACAATTTCTCTTCTGATGCTTTGCAGATGCTCACCAACTACCTGTGCTACAAGTAAGCTTGATTCTCCATTCACTAACAGTTCCCTGTGTCTATTACAATTGTAAACCAATTTGTTCCTAAGCCTTCAGATATTTGCTCCCTTATGTGACTGTTTATGCAATTGTGACTGTAATTTGATAATGTTTTACATGATTTTAGTGATTTTATTGAATTTGAGGATCTCTCCGTAAGAGCATTAGAGGCTATGAAGGCGCATCGTTAACGAAGTCAATGATCAGCAGAATTTTCATTACGATATATAGGATTAGATGATGATAGTTATGATGCGTGTAATTAGTTACTTTGTAATCAGGATGAACAATGTATTTGATTGGTCAATATAATTTAAGGTGTGATCTTTTTGGCTATACATATATTTCTATATGTGTATGTTGCTGACATTGGCAATGCGGTTGCCAAATCTTAGCTAGCTCCAGGATGCAACCGGCAATCAGCATAATCAGGGGTGGGGGACACCTAATAGGAGACCCTACCTGTAAACAATCCGCGATGAGCTGTAATAGAGAACGTCTTAGATTACCTAAATAAATGAGACAAGCTTCCTTAAAGCGCATCTCAGATCAGTAAACAAATCTGCGATGTGCTTCAATAAAGAACGTCTTGGATCAGTCAATAAACATGCGACGCACTATGTTAGTGTATGTCTCGCATGTATGCTGATGGGCGACACGCTGAAAACCCGTCTCCAGTGACATCGCAAAGATTGTCTGTTATGACTCAATAAAAGGAGACACGCTACCTTTGAGCATGTCTCACACTTTGGCTGATCGGCGACACGCTTGCCGCTCATCTCTGATGATAACGTAAAGCGAGACGCAACGATGGAGATGCACAGTTTGTTCGTCTCCTTATTTGTTCGGGCGCATCTTAGATGAGCCTTTCTTACGTATGGTTTGGGGATAGGGCCCTAGCAGCAGCCCACCGACCTTGAAAGGTGCCTCATGTTGCAGGATCAGGCGACCTCGGGGCTTCAGGCGGTTGCTGACAGCAGGCGACCTCGGGGCTGCAAGACTGGGGTGGCGTACTGGGCAGCAGCATGGCAGATCGGCGACGTAGGACGGCGTAGCGGAGGTGGCGAACGTCAGGTGTGATAGAGCGGTACGACTACTTAACAGGCGGATAGAGAATCCGATTTATAACTAGCTAATTTATATACTTCACATAAACAGCTCGAAACAGTGTTTAAACCCGAATCAAACATGTTTACAACATTTAGATGGCGGTTGACTGCGGTTCTACTATTTACAGGCGTTTTTAGGGGCTATATTATAAAACATTGGTCGGTTCAACATTTAAACCACTACACAAGAATCAGGCAAAGAAGTATCGGAGAAGTAATAACATGCCATCAATTTTAAGTGATCCAACAGTGTCGGAGTCTGATTCTGGCAATTCTCCCGGTACTAAGGTTATTAGACCGCAAAGTTTCTTAGTTCGGTTAGGGCGCGCAGAGATTCAGAGAAAGATGGTGATTTGACACGAGGATTTACGTGGTTCGGGCCGCCTGAGCATAATACCCTACTCCACGGGTGTGTGTTGTTGTTGTATTGGGTGTATGAGAGTGTGAGCCAGAGAGAGGCCACAAAAGGGGGGTCCCCTGTGTATCGCTCCATAAGTCCTTTTATAGTACAAGGACTGGCTGTTACACCATTAGCCTAGCCCGACATATGGCCCTGGTGGTTACTGATGCTTAATACATAGTTAATGTACTTAATTCCCCTTAACAGCATGGTAACGTGCCTTAATGGTGGTGTTACTGGTATTAAGGGTACTCCAATCGTGTGTCATTAAGATAGCATTAATGACACATAATCAGGTCTTGAAGTCTTTAATGTCCCTTGAAGGTACGAGCCATTGCAGATCCACCAATCTGCCTCTTGAGGTTGAAGGTCCGGCGGTTGGACGTGTGGCAGCTACGGAGCTTGTCGTCTTGGACGAGTAGGTCCGGTGCTGTTTTACACGTGTCGGTACTATAGCTTCCCTCTGTCGGGGGTTAGGTCCGGGGGTGCCACATAGGTATCTAACCGGAGCATTCCCATTTAGGGATTGTAGCTCCAGTTTTATGATACACGTGGCGGCACTGGGACTAACCATAGGAGGAATGCAAGTCTGGTTCCGAGTAACATGTGTGGCCTTCAGAGGTCTTCAACTCAGATAGGAGGAGTTCCTTTGCACTCTTTGCAGTTCAAGGGGTATCCGGTACACAGGGTACCGACAGTGGCCCCCTGGGTCCACCTCTCGGAGATACCTTTTGGGTTAAGTCATTCTGCCAGAGGTGGATCCATCTTTCGATTTCTATGCCGTGTCTTCAAGGGTTTTTGGATGTGCCGTTGAGGTGGTGGTTTGCAATTAAACCATCGCCGCGTGGCATCTTCATTATGCGGTAGGTGAGATCTGCGAGTGCGGATCTCACGCAATTGAAGGTCGCCAGTTCCCAATACGAAAACCGTATCAATTCCGCGTGCCCTGTCAGGTCGCCACCCTCGGGTTTCCCGCCTCTCATGGTGACAACTGTTCGCCAAGGGTAAGGACCTCGACTTGATCGTTTGGGTGGCCCCGAGCCCCCTTGTCATTGGCGGGGTGAAATTTTTGAACTGTAACCTTGGCGTTTCTGCGGTTTCCATCCAAGCGTTGCGAGGGCTTACTTAAGAAGGAAAGTGTGCACTGTTTGGGGATTCCTTACGCCTTCATTTGAATTTACACTCAAATCCTCCAAACTTTCCCTTACTTTTCCTCTCTTGCCCCGCCGTGCTGTGATGGAGTTGGGTCTATGCAAGAGCCGTCTCACGACCGATGACGATTTGAAGAAGGTCCGGACCTACATGGGGTGGTCCAGTGACTCCTTCAACCACCTGGTCCGCGCTGGCATGCTCCCGTTCAAGAAGAAGCTCGCTGGCGACATGGTGTACTTTTCTATGTATGCCATGGTGGGACTGATCCCACCTTTCTCAACTTTTCTCTTGATGTCATTATACTTCTATGGTCTGCAGTTGTACCACCTTGGCCCCACTCCGTTCTTCTTGTGTCAACATTCGTCCACTTCTGTGAGATGTGGGTGGGTATTCCCCCCTGCGTTGAGCTTTTCCGTACCTTCTTCACCATCCACACTAACGGCAAGAGTGACGAGTATCTTGGCTTCTACTATTTTGTGAAGCACAGGAAATGCCCTTACAAGTACTTGAGGTCCCTTCCGGCAAGTGGGAGGACTGGAAGAAGAATTAGATTATCATCACGGCAGAGGAGCATGAGAAGCTGGAGCTTCCTGAGGGTCTTCCCAATGTTGACACGGATGCTTGGAGTGAGGCTCCGGTGCTGTCAGAGGCCTTCAACCCTGCCTTGACTAGGATCTGCCAATGTGTGGAAGGAGGTGTGACCCCCCAGGAGGTCTTCTGCAACTTCTTGGTCAATAGGTGGGCTCTGTTGAAGAGGAGGGAGAAGCTCGCCTGGGCCCTCAACAGCGTGATGGACAACGACCGGATCGAGACCGGTTTGAAGTCCAATATGGAAGGCGCTACTTTGGAGCTTCATCTCAAGAAGTTCCAGCATGGCATCGATGTCGAGGGCAACAACTTAACCCCGCCGGCGGCTTTCCTCCCTTTGAACATGGAGGCGGAGTTCTGCAGGGAGCTCCGACGGAAGATGCCGGTGCTTGACGACCTCAGTGAAGTATAGAGGCGTTCGACCACCAGATTGGTGATCCCCAGAGCTTCTGAGGGTGGACCTACTTCTGCCCCAAGAAAGAGAGCTGAAGTCATAGGCATGGGCAAAGAGTTGGCTAAGCCCTCTAGCCGAAAAAGGAAGTTGAAGCACTTTGACGGGAGGCCCGTCAGACCTGCTCCTTCCAGAACATCTCCTTCTCCTCGGCCGGGGAGGTCTTCGACGGCAACACCAACTCCAGCATCGGCATCTCCCTGGAACGCAACTCTGCCCAGGTGACCCCGGCACCGGAGCCAGCTAAGGGCTCTAGGTCTGAGGGTCCTTCTCAGTCAAGGAAGGCCCCAACCAAGACGTCGCTGATGGCGGCAGTAAGCTCCGAAGAGCCATCCAGAGCTACTACCGCAGTTGCGACTGGGACGGGCTCTGAGCGTCCGGTGAAAAGGTTCCACGCTAGCTGGAGCGGAAGCCTCCCAAGGTAAATTTGCTTTTTTACCTTATTTGATTGTTTTTGTTGTAATCATATTTTGAGTTTCTTCGTCCTTCATCCACAGAGTATCCAAAAAAGGGGCTGAAGCTTCGGTTCCTGCGACAGCGGCTGATGTTGTACAAGCGGAGGCTCCGGCTCCAATTCCAGTGCCGCCCCAGGTGGTTGCTGAGGTCACGGTAGTTCCGACGCCAGCTATCGTGGATCTTGACTCATCTCCCGAAGTTCCCATGGTAGCACCAGACCACGGGATTGAAGATGTACCAGTGGCATCAGCTCCGGAGGCTGAAGCTCTGGTTTTGGCTGCTGTGATGACGGACGCTCCAGCCTCAGAGCCGGAGGTAGCTGCAGTTCCGGCCTTAGAGCTGGATGTTATTGAAGCCCCAGCGTCGGAGCCGGTGGTTGATGAAGTTCTGGTGCCTGAGCCGATTGTGTGGAGGTGCCGGCACCCGAACCGATGGAGGTCGAAGCACCGGCGCCTGAACTGGCGGTGGAGGAGGCACCAGTGTTGGAGCTGGAAGTGGCCTCAGCTCCGGCCGAATCTTCAGCGCCTACCCTGGAGGTGGTAGTTTTGGAGGTACCCGCGCCTGAGCCAGGGTGCCAAGACGAAGCGGCCGGTCCTCTACTTGAGGGATCAACTGCTGATAACATGGCGGCGGGACCTTCGAAGCCGACTTTGGAGGTAGAAGCTCCCATTGCCGGACCTTCCTCGACTGCGACCGAGGCTATCTCGGAGGGCAGCCCTAGTGCGGCGGAATCTCAGGGGACCACTCTTGTATAGTGGGACCCAAATTTTGTTATGGAGGACCCGCTGGAGTCAGCGGAGAGGACCCTAGCAGGTCCGGAGCCAATCCCTCTATCGTTATCCATCGATCAAGCCTGCTCCAGCCTTTGTCAGGTCCAGCTTGCTTTTTATCACGATAGCAAGGCCCTCGAGCAGGAGCGCCAAACCCTTAGGCGGTGGTGCAACCGACTTCAATTCGAGACCAAGCTGGCGCAAACAAGGTTGGCCGATGACAAGGAGTGGGTCAAGAGGGAGAAGGCCCGGATGGAGTACTGGGGCCAACTGCTGGACGAGGGAATGCATGGTGCAATCTCTCGACAACCAGTCCTGGGCCATTCACGAACAAGTCGTGGATGCTAATGAAGCAGCGAATGACCGCCAGGAGAAGCTCAGCATCATCCACGAGAGCCTCGTCAAGTGTCGGGAGGCTCTTGAGGAGCAGGAGAAAAAGCTTGAAGATGAAGAGCAAACCTCCTGGAGCTGAGGGATGTCCTCGTGAGGAGGGAGGAGGAGCTCGCCCAAAGGCTGGCTCTGGGTGACAAGAGCCTTGCAGAGCGCACCAAGAAACTGGAGGAGCTCTGCGAGAGCGAGGAGAAGAAAGCCTGGCAGCGGGGACAAGACCTCACCAAAAGGGAGAACGAAGTCGCTGCCAGGGAGAAGAAGGTGCGAGGCCAGGAGAAAGACTTGGTTGACCGCCGGAACAAGATCCACGTCCTGGAAGAGGAGCTTGCCAACCTCGAAGGGCAATTTGCTGAAAGGATTCAACAGCATGCCAAAGAGGTCAAGCGCCTTGCCCGGGAGGGTTCGGAGCTTGCGGCGACCAAGAGGTCCTTGGAAGAGATGCGAGGCTCAAGGGCTACAGAGTCCTAACAAGTATGGGACTTCTTGGGCAAAGACAATGATGCGCTGACGCCGCTGGGCTTTAGTCCCGCGCGTCCGGACGATCCGGAGTTGGAGCTGGACCATGCGCTGAATGCGTTGAGCTCGGCGAGCAACAAAATCAACAACATGGGCGATGTCATCACATATCAGTTGGAAACTGAAGGAAAATCCTTTGCGCAGAACGTTGCAGAGTACATGCTGACGTGCTACACAAACCAGGATCCTCACTTCCCACTAGATCCGGTGCTTGAAGGTCCCTTCAATGGAGAGGGAGATGCCACCAAGGCCAGCGTGTCGGAGGTTGCCCAGAAGGTTGCCTCGTTCTTCTGTAGGATTTAGGACTTTCTTCTTGTAGCTCCCACTTGTATCTTCTCTTCTTTTCCCCAATTTTGTAATCTCTTATCCTCAGATGAATGAAATCCAAGAAATTTATGAATTTTATTTTTTGTCTTCAACCTTTTTCTCACTTGGACCCCTGGTAGATGTACACAATTTGATTGCGAACATGTACCAAGAGGATATAGCATTTTGTTGAAGACTTGAGTGCTTCGAACTTGTAGAGTATAGGTCCGAAGTCATCGACAGCAGGGGCCCCCTGAGGTTGTCGGAGCTTTGTAGCTCCGGCAGTGACCACTGTCAACACGTAGAGCGTCGACAGCAGACCCCATTGTGGTGTCCTTCTACCATTTTTTCTTCACGTTGACGGCTGGCTCCCTGGATTTCTCAGAACTTGATAGCTCTGGTGACGCCTACTATCAATGTTTAAAACATCGACAGTGGGTCACCTTAGGGGATGTCGAAGCTTTGATAGCTCCGGCATCATCCACCATCATCATGAGATTTTTATTTTTCCTGCACACTGAAGTCAAGAAAAATAGTAAAATCCATTTCCTATCTATAACTCGTTTGCGGCTTACTATTCCCGAAAGAAATTTTTAGGTCGACCACAATTCTGTATACAATCAAGTGCATTTGCTTATCTTCTCCAGGTCTGATCGTTTTCTGGACTCACCTTACTCAGGCCTACCGCGGTGTAGGTAGAGTGGCGTACATAGGGTGCAGGACCAGGCTAAGTTGATAGCACACTCTGGACCTAGATTTGCTTGGCATTCAGGTGAGTAGGCCATTCAACAATGTTAAGACCCAAAAGAATTAACAATGCAACTTGAATTATACATGAATTGTTCGAACTAAAGTTTCTTGAGAATTGCACAACTTTGTTATAGACAAGAAAGAGAAAAATAAAAAATAATGAGCCTGTACAAAATAAATGCACGTGGAGTCTGTTTTCACATAATGATGTCTTTCATTATAGGTCCGGGGTACAGGGGAAACAAGTACACTCTTAGGGTACGAAATCAGACTAAGTGTGTGGCATTTCTTGTTTGACCCAAGGTATCTAGCTACACTTTTAGTTCTGAGACTGTGTCAAGTGTTGCTTGAACTTTGCGGACCTTCTGGGAAAGGTCCGGCTGTCCTCCCAGAGGAGTTACCCGACTCTGTACAATGACGCTATAACATACATCATACATAATTACAGACTCACCTCCATGATATTAAGTGTAGAACCTACAGAGGTGCTCAATGTTCCAAGGATTAGGGAGCGGTGTCCCATCCTCGGTTGCCAAGCGAACGCGTCCGTGATGGGATACTTTGATCACTCGAAAGGGTCCTTCCCAGCTGGGGGAAAGATTGTTTAACCCTTCTTCAGTTTGTATTCTCCATAGCACCATATTGCCTTCCTCGAGCTGTCGGTTATGCACATGCCTTTGGTGATAGTGCCGGAGCGCTTGGCGGTATCGTGCATTTCGAACAGCTGCTTGGCACCTTCCCTCTTCAACGAGGTCAAGGTCTTCACGTCGGAGCTGGTCCTTTGTGGCTTCTTCGAAGGTCCAGACCCGGAGCGACCCCAAGGTGATTTTCGGAGGAAGGACTGCTTCAGCTCCGTACACCAGGAAGAAGGGTGTCTCTCCAGTTGACCGGTTTGGAGTTGTCTTGTTTGCCCAAAAGGTGGGCGGAAGCTCTTCAATCCAGTTGGCTCCATGTTTTTTCAGATGCTCATATGTGTGCGTCTTGAGTCCTTTTAGGATTTCTGCGTTTGCTCTCTCAGCTTGGCCATTGCTTACCGGGTGAGCTACGGAAGCGTAGCTGACTTGAATGCCGAGGTCTTCGCAATATCCTTGGAATGCAGAACATGTGAATTGGGTCCCATTGTCAGTTATGATCTTGTTTGGGACTCCAAGTCTGCATACTATGGACTACAAGAAATTGATAGTTGATTGCCTGTTTATTGTCACAACTGGAGTTGCTTCTGGCCACTCGGTGAACTTGTCGATGGAGACATACTGGAACTTGTAACCTCCGATGGCTCTTGGGAAAGGTCCCAAGATATACATACCCCACACGGCGAATGGACATGTTGGATGTATCATTTGTAGAGGTTGAGCTGGTGTGTGAATTTGCTTCGCATGGAACTGGAATGCTTCACATTTCTTCACTAGTTGAGTTGCATCCTGGAGTGCTGTAGGCCAGTAAAAACCATGCCGGAAGGCTTTACCGACCAACGTGCGGGAAGACGCGTGGTTCCCACACTCGCCTTCATGGATTTCCGCAAGGAGCTCGTAGCCTTCTTCCCTTGTAATGCACCGCATTAGGACGCCGTTGGCACCACACAGGTAGAGATCCCCTTCTACCAGTGTGTATCTTTTAGCCAATCTGACTCTCCGGTCAGCAGATACATTGTCTTCAGGAAGGATATTGTCTTTCAAGTAACTCCGGATCTCCGAGATCCATGCATCGGAGCTAACTTGAACTTTTGAGTCTTGCGTGCTGGGTTGCTCGGAGCTTCCTGCAGCACCTACGACCCTTGATGGACGCCATGGTAACAGGGCCATCGAGACCGCCAGCTTCGAGTTGCTGGTCTCGCCCCCTTCGCTCAGTTCGGCAAGCTGAGCTGTTGGTCTTGACAATCTCCGGACGAAGGTTCCATCGGGAACCGAAGCTTCGGTTGAAGCTTTCGTCGATAGTTTGCCATCTTTAGCGTTGTTGAGACGCTGTACATGGCAAAGATCCAAGACTTCGAAATCCTTCTGAAGCTTCTGGACTTCAAGTAGGTATGCAACTAGTTGAGGGTTGTTGCAACGGCATTCACCTTTGACTTTTTTTATTATGAGCTTCGAATCACCCTTTACCAATAGCTGTTTGACACCATAAGATAGTGCCACCTTGAGTCCATAGATGAGTGCTTCATACTCCGCTATGTTGTTGGTCGCCTTGAAGTCAAGGTGGACCATGTATTTGACGTTCTCCCCGGTTGGAGCTAGGAGAAGGATTCCAGCTCTGGCCCCTTGCTTCTGCACTAAACTGTCGAAGTAGAGAGTCCAATGAGGCTCAGTGAAGACCGAAACCTTGGGTTTCGGATTCTGCTCATTGGGGCCCCCAAGATTTGATGGAGAGGGGGTCTATTGCGCCACAAAGTCTGCCAACGCTTGACTCTTGATCGCTTGTCTTGGGACGAATTCAAGATCGAACTCAGCCAATTCCGCTGCCCACTTTGTAATGTTCCCAGTAGAGTTGGGGTTATGCAAGATTGCACACAATGGATAAGAGGTTACCACTTAAATATTGTGAGCTTGGAAGTAGTGATGAAGCTTCCTAGAGGCAACAAGAACGGCATAGAGCAGTTTATGCACCTCTAAGTATTGAGTCTTGGCGTCATGAAGTACTTCACTGATGAAGTACACAAGGCGTTGGACTATCTGGACCCTCCTGGAGGGGCCCGGAGCTTCCTCCTCATCAACTCGGACCCTCCCGGAGGGGCCTGGACCTTCTTCGGGGACCTCCAAGTTCTCGCTAGAGGAACCCGAAGCTTTTTCTGAAGTGACTGGTACCTTCTTGGAAGGATCTAGATCTTCTTGTTCAGTAACAGTAACTCTTTTATTTGAAGGAGGTTGATCCTCTGGCATCCCACCTCGAGGATACGGGTCTGGAGGCTGGTACCCAGACTCGCCTTCAGGTAGCTCCGGACCTTCCCGGAGGGGTCTGGCTTCCTGAACTGGAGATGGCTCTTGTTTTTTCGCAACCAGGACCATGCTAACAACTTTGTCAGTTGATGAAATGTAAAGCAGAAGTGGCTCACCAGGATTCGGAGCTACCAAAGTTGGTAGAGTGGTGAGGAGCTGCTTTAGCTCTTGGAAAGCCTTTTCTGCTTCTTCAGACCATTGGAATGGTCTGGACTTACTCAATAATTTGAAGAAGGGTAGCGCCCATTCCACCAGTCTTGAGATGAACCGACTGAGGGCTGCTAGACACCCAGTTAGCTTATGGACATCCTTGATGCAGGATGGTGGCCGCATGTCTTCAATAGCTTTAATCTTTGTCGGATTCACCTCTATTCCTCGGTGGTTCACCAAGAATCCGAGACGCTTTCCGGAGCTAACCCCAAAGACACACTTGTCCGGGTTCAGCTTTGTGCGTGTGATTCGCAACTTGTTGAAGATAGCTTGCAAGCTTTCAAGAAATGACTCCTTGTTCTTGATCTTGACGAAGATGTCATCGACGTTCACTTCCACTACATCTCTGATGAGCTCTCCAAAAGTTTTGTACATAGCTCGCACAAACGTTGAAGCAACGTTTTGAGACCGAATGGCATGGCAGTGTAACAATATAATCCATCTACTGTGATGAAGGCAGTATGCTCTTCATCTTCCCTAGACATTCTGATTTGATGATACCCAGAATATGCGTCTAGGAAACACAGTAATTCACACCTGGAGGTAGAATCCCCTATCTGATCTATTCTAGGTAGTGGAAATGGATCCTTTGGACATGCCTTATTCAGTGTTGTGTAGTCGATACACATCCGAAGCTTCCCACCGGCCGTGGGTACAACGACTGGGTTTGCCAGCCATTTTGGGTGGAAGACTTCTCGGATGAATCCAACTTCGAGAAACTTCTTCACTTCTTGACGTATAAAGTTTTGTCGCTCTACTGATTGCTTCCGAGGCTTCTGATGTAGATGTCGAGTGTCGGGATAAATCTTCAGATTGTGCTCAATCACTTCCCTAGGGATCCCAGGCATTTGTGACGGTTGCCAGGCAAACACGTTGACATTAGCCCGGAGGAAAGTGATGATTGCGAGTTCCTATTTATCGTTCAGACCTCCCGATATACGGGTGGTCTGAGCAGCGTTCGAACCAATTTGGACAACTTTGACGGGAATGTCAGTGTCGCCGCTTGGTTGCACACGAGGTGCAGAGGTTGAGCCTCGATGACGAATGCTCGGGGGTTTCGGAGCTTGCTCCTTTCTGAATTCTTCATCCTGCGTTGTAGCAAGCGCGTGGAGTTCTTCCAGAGCCGTAACTCCGGCGGTGTGGTCTCTGCGGATCTGGACAATGCCTGAGGGTGTTGGCATCTTCAACACCAAGTAGCCATAATGAGCAGCAGCCATGAATTTGTACAAAGCTGGCCTGCCCAAAATGGCATTGAATGGCAAGTTGATCTATGCCACGTCGAAGACCAACTTCTCGGTCCTGTAATTCTTCCGAGTTCCGAAGGTCACCGGGAGAGTAATGGCACCGAGTGGAGTTATGGCCCCTGGACCTACTCCGAAGAAAGGTCGAGATGGGCGAAGATCCGAAGGTCGGAGCTGAAGCTTGACGAAGGCTTCGAAGCTTATGAGGTTCAGCCCTGAATCCCCGTTCACCATTACATGGTGGAGCTGGATGTTATTGATGGTCGGAGATACCATCAGTGGAAGTTGCCAGCTTCGATTATGTTCCGAGGGCAGTCTGAAGCATCAAAGGTGATGGCAGTATCCATCCACTTCCGATGAGGCTCCGCCCTGGCGGTAGGAGCTAGAGAGTCCATGTCCCGCCACATTGTCTTAAGGACACGGCGGGAAGTGATGTCCCACAAACCACCAAAGATGTTGTTCATGGTCTTCCGACGCTCGTTGTTAGAGACGTCGGAGTCGTCGTCAACGGAGGTGTAAACAACCTTTAAGACCTTTTGGGGGTCCTGAAAGACTAATTCCTCTTCAGCCAGAGCTTCGTCGACGTTTTGTTTTCCTTCCCTTTGACTGAAAGGAGTTTCTTCCCGGCGCTTGTTGTAGCACTCAGCGAGGTTCTGGACCTCTCGGCATTTTTCCAGGTTGTGGTTGTCCGTCTTGGGTATGGGACACCACATATTGGAGCTGCCACCGTCTTCAGACGATGGCCGAGGTCGCTTCTCCGGGCGTGGCCCCCAGCTACCTGGAGCTTCGGCAACAGCGGCAGTAGGTGTGCCGGCCGACAACTTCTTCTTGCCGTTGGACTTTTTCTTCTTCTTGCCACTTCTGGAGGTTGTGGCTTCACCCTTGGAGGATTTTTTGTTGGACCCCGGAGGTGGATTGGAGTGCATTTCACGGCCCTCCGCAGCCTTGACACACTTGTCTGCCAAGCTGAAGAGTTCCGTGACGCTGGTGACTTCCTTGGTCGCCAGCTTCTCTAGCATTTTCTTGTCTCTAACGCCTTGTCTGAATGCTACAATAACAGTAGTGTTTGAAATAGAAGAAATGGTATTTCTTATCTGGGAGAACCTTTGGATGAAAGATCGCAAGGACTCTCCCCCTTTTTGCTTAACAGCAAAAAGATCCAGTTCCGTACCTGGTCAGGTGTATGAGCTCCCGAAATTTGTGGTGAAATGTTGGCACAACTTCGCCCGACTATTGATGGAGTCGGGCGGAAGGCTCATGAACCAAGACCTAGCGGTCCTAGTCAAATCCACAGGGAAATAATTGGACATCACGGCCTCATTTCCCCCAGGCGCAAGGATAGTGGTGAAGTAGATTTGGAAAAATTTCAGCGGGGTTAACAGTCCCATCAAATTTCTCCGGCAGGTGAGGCCGGAACTTCTACGGCCATCTGACCATGCGTAGGTGCATGGCCTGATGAGATCATGCATATTATTATTGCACCTACAATCATGACACAATATTTATTTGTTTGGGATCCTGGCTCAAGTGAATGTGCACTCTTATTTGATGGACAAGATCAAGATGGCGCACTATGTCGTCCACCACCTTGGCCTCCTCCATTCGTGCATACAAGAAGATTTGATGGCGTTGCACATTTGGACCAACACATGAGAGGAGACGAACTTGATTCGAGGACGACTCCAATTCAAGAAGGGGAGGATGATGAGGACATCACTTCTATGGATACAAACAACACTCCATTGAACATACAAGATGCAATCAATAGAGTTCATACACAACAATTAATTTCAGAGGTGAACTCGTTCTTATATATTTCCTTATATATTTTTGAGCATAGATTGCTACTTAATGATTTATCTGTGATTAGGATCCATTGAGAGGTTCAAGGAGTACTTGGAGGGAGTATTAGGGACGTGGAAGACCAGAGAATTCGTTCAAAGAAGATGAAAACCGAACCAAACTCCAAATCGTATCCAACTCGGAGTCCAGGAGCAGTACGCACTAAAAC
Organism: Tuctoria greenei; assembly: GCA_036927565.1. Lineage (NCBI taxonomy): Eukaryota > Viridiplantae > Streptophyta > Magnoliopsida > Poales > Poaceae > Tuctoria > Tuctoria greenei. The sequence continues at coordinate 115,277,680 of JAYESD010000011.1, read as the reverse complement.
GGACGCCCAGGACGCATACGAACTCCGTTTTGGACGTTCCACATATGCAAGGAAAGGGGATAGGATAAACTTTCTAATGGCGCTGGTCACATATCAAAAGTCCTTCGGAGTCGACAGGAATCGTCGAAACAAAATCGAGTTTAGAATCTGTCAGGGTGCTGCGCCATCGTATTGGGCCATTGGGCCTTGTATCAAGTCTAAGTCCATTATTTTCGTGTGTTAGGGTTATGTCACGACCCCAACACCCCCTTGGACGTCCTCCCACCTTTATATACTCCATAGTAGCCGCCATGAACAATTGTGTTTTGCTTAGATTAATAATATCGCCGTTCTACGGTTTGTGAAACTCCAACTTTGCGATTTCAGATCGTGTCTTCTATATTCTTGCTTGTGTTCTCGGTTGCACTTGCAGGGATTAGCCTTCTTGGCGAGGTCAATCGTGTGAAGCACGGTTGATAACCAAAGGAGCGGTGGTGTAGTGATTGCGGGGGTTTTTCGTGTTCTACTCGAGAGCCTCGGATCATCAACGTCGAGATCTCCATCAATCGACTTACCTATTACCTTTCGGAAGATCGGGACCAATTCTCCTATCAATCGGGACCAATTTACTCATCAATTGGTATCAGATTTCCATGTTGCCCGTTAGGTAATTCATCTATCCATTACATTAGTTTTATTTTTCATACCTAGAGTCCACAAAAAAGTCACAAAAAAACTTGCAGTTTAGTAGATCTGTTCATTACTTTGTCCAAACCACGTTTGAGCCTTTGCAACTTTGTTATTCAGTTTGGTTTTGTTGAGTTTGTGTCCTTTGTTGAGTCATACTGCTGGTTTATAAGTGTTTTTAGTCTTAGTTTGAGTTTTGCATTGTGTTGATTCATCCTTTTGAATCACGTCATCACGTCCAGATTAGATTCATCTCTGTCCAGTTCAGTATTTTCATCATATCTAGCTCATGCGAACTCGGATTTTCGTGTTCTTATACTTTCTGCAAAGATTAAGAAGTTCTCTATAACTTTCCTATTCATCATTTGCCCGGTAAATATAGTTATTGATGTCGAAATTGCATTAGATCCGAATCTGTTATTGACCTAAATATTCTGAACAGTCTGTATTTCGGGGGCAGTATCTCCTATTTTTCTTTTCCAAAATAGGTCTTCTATGTATTGAAATTAAAGAGGAGAGATATATCTACAATCTTGTTGTTCTAAGTTTTCCAATTTAAAGCTTATAAGTGTGCCTATTTGTCCTTGGAAGATTGAGCAGAAAATCTGCGACAGACACACAAGATATCTTGGATTGATTTTCATTGTGTTCTTCCCTTGCAGCACATTCTGAAAAAGAAAAGGAAGAAAAAAAATAAAAAGGCAAGTGCAAAACAAGAAACAAAAGCCACACAAAAAAAGAGGAAAAAAACAACAAAAAAAACAGAAGTGCTTGCATTCTTTGTGTCATCTAGTTTTGTCTCATGTCTTACTAGCTTGAACTACTAGGAACACATTTAGGCCAGTAACTTTGACAAATACTTTGGACACTTATTCAACTTTACTATCTGATTTCATTGTTGCTAATCCTTGCTACATATAAAGTGCCATCCAAGCTACACCTTACTCTTGAGCAGAATCGATACACATTTGCAATCATCCCATGCTTCATTGGTTTCTTCATACCGGCCACCGTTTGCCACCTGCAGTGTCGGTAAGAACACTTGTAAGAGCGTGGTAAGACGCTTGAGAGTGTGTGATTCCACTTCCACTTTGCCATTATCCTTTGTAGTTGATAGGGATAACATATTTTTTGTGTTGTCTTCTGTTTGCTACTAACAATGTCAGGTAAAAGCAAGAATCATGCATTATATGTTGAGACGATGGACATGATGAAGAGGACGATGGAGTTGCTCAGTAAAAATCAAATATCAACCAAGGATTCACATGACATTCAGACCACCTTTACAACACCTTTCACAAGAAGTAATTACATTCGCCCATCTCTTTCTTCTTATGATTGTTTTGGTTATGATGAATATATTACTTGGGAAATAGAGGTGGATAAAATTTTTGGACAATGTCATATGTGTGAGAGGAGAAAGATTAGAAATGTTGCAAGTGCATTAGTAGATTGTGCATTAACTTGGTGGAACAATTTAAATGAATTAGAAAAACCTCAAACATGGAAAGAAACGAAAATTCTTATGCGAGAAACTTTTGCTAATGTACCTATGTGCAAAGAAGAAATTCAGCAATCTGAGAAGAAATTTATTGTTGTACCTTCTTTTGTGTCTAACGTTTTGCAGGACAATATAGAAAATAATATAGATGATGAAAAAGAGAACGAGGCTTTCGACAACACTTGTGAAATTTTTGATGAATCAACTCATTATGCATTTGAATTTCTTGCTGAAAATGAGAGTAGTGTTAATGGACAATGCAATATAGTTAACCAAGGTATGACATTTTCAGATGTGCTGAATTTTGCTACCAATCATACTATCGATGAGCAGCAACAAGATGAACCTTTTCATAATACACCTTTACCATTAGTTGATTTTCCTACTGATTCTTATAACAAAATTGAGTTGTGTGCTGATAATTATATTATACCTATGCTAGAACAACCAAATGAATTTGATACTTTATCACTCACTTGTGCTGAAATTAAGCATTTGATCCCAACTACATGTGAAAGGGATGAGCTGAAATTGTTATCTTCTCTAAATACTTTGGGCTATATTGAATTTGACACTCTTTATGACCTAGATATCGTAGAGAAGATAATATTTTCTCAATCTGAATTGCCTTTGTTAAGTAGAAATATTTTTCATGCTATAGGCAAATATGAACATAGTGGTATGTTTATGGTGCATAAAGTTTACATATGTTCAAATGAGGAAGCTCCTTTTGTGCAGCAACAACATGGTCAAGTAAATGAATGTACTAACGCTAATAATGTCTTGTCAAGTTTTTCTAGTATGTTTTCCTTGCAGCAGGGACAACAAAAGAATTATTCACTGTGGTTGTGCATTATGGACAGCACTTACTCTACCTCCAATGCAAGCCTCTTTGCTGGACATACGAGCAAGCCGAGGACGGCTTGTCATAAAGAAGGGGAGAATGATGAGATCATGCACATTATTATTGCACCTACAAACATGACACAATATTTATTTGTTTGGGATCCTGGCTCAAGTGAATGTGCACTCTTATTTGATGGACAATATCAAGATGGCGCACTATATCGTCCACCACCTTGGCCTCCTCCATTCATGCATACAAGAAGATTTGATGGCGTTGCACATTTGGACCAACACATGAGAGGAGACGAACTTGAGTCGAGGATGACTCCAATTCAAGAAGGGGAGGATGATGAGGACATCACTTCTATGGATACAAACAACACTCCATTGAACATACAAGATGCAATCAATAGAGTTCATACACAACAATTAATTTCAGAGGTGAACTCGTTCTTATATATTTTCTTATATGTTTTTGAGCATAGATTGCTACTTAATGATTTATCTGTGATTAGGATCCATAGAGAGATTCAAGGAGTACTTGGAGGGAGTATTAGGGACGTGGAAGACAAGAGAATTCGTTCAAAGAAGATGGAAACCGAACCAAACTCCAAATCGTATCCAACTCGGAGTCCAGGAGCAGTACGCACTAAAACGGACGCCCATGGAGCATACGAACTCCGTTTTGGACGTTCCACATATGCAATGAAAGGGGATAGGATAACCATTCTAATGGCGCTGGTACCATATCAAAATTCCTTCGGAGTAGACGGGAATCGTCGAAACAAAATCGAGTTCAAAATCTGTCAGGGTGCTGCGCCATCGTATTGGGCCATTGAGCCTTGTATCAAGTCTAAGTCCATTATTTTCGTGTGTTAGGGTTAGGTCACGACCCCAACACCCCCTTGGACGTCCTCCCACCTATATATACTCTATAGTAGCCGCCATGAACAATTGGGTTTTGCTTAGATTAATAATATCGCCGTTCTACGGTTTGTGAAACTCCAACTTCGCGATTTCAGATCGTGTCTTCTATATTCTTGCTTGTGTTCTCAGTTGCACTTGCAGGGATTAGCCTTCTTGGCGAGGTCAATCGTGTGAAGCACGGTTGATAACCAATGGAGCGGTGGTGTAGTGATTGCGGGGGTTTTTCGGGTTCTACTCGAGAGCCTCGGATCATCAACATCGAGATCTCCATCAATCGACTTACCTATTACCTTTCGGAAGATCGGGACCAATTCTCCTATCAATCGGGACCAATTTAATCATCAATTGGTATCAGATTTCCAGGTTGCCCGTTAGGTAATTCATCTATCCATTACATTATTTTGTTTTTCATACCTAGAGTCCACAAAAAAGCCACAAAAGAACTTGCAGTTTAGTAGATCTGTTCATTACTTTGTCCAAACCACGTTTGAGCCTTTGCAACTTTGTTATTCAGTTTGGTTTTGTTGAGTTTGTGTCCGTGGTTGAGTCATATTGCTGGTTTAGAAGTGTTTTTAGTCTTAGTTTGAGTTTTGCATTGTGTTGATTCATCCTTTTGAATCACGTCATCACGTCCAGATTAGATTCATCTCTGTCCAGTTCAGTATTTTCATCATATCTAGCTCATGCGAACTCGGATTTTCGTGTTCTTATACTTTCCGGAAATCTTAAGAAGTTCTCTATAACTTTCCTATTCATCATTTTCCCGGAAAATATAGTTATTGATGTCGAAATTGTATTAGATCCGAATCTATTATTGACCTAAATATTCTGAACAGTCTGTATTTCGGAGGCAGTATCTCCTATTGTTCTTTTCCGAAATAGGTCTTCTATATATTGAAATTAAAGAGGAGAGATATATCTACAATCTTGCTGTTCTAAGTTTTCCAATTTAGAGCTTATAAGTGTGCCTATTTGTCCTTGGAAGATTGAGCAGAAAATCTGCGACAGACACACGAGATATCTTGGATTGATTTTCATTGTGTTCTTCCCTTGCAGCACATTCTGAAAAAGAAAAGGAAGAAAAAAGAAAAAGGCAAGTGCAAAACAAGGAACAAAAGCCGCACAAAAAAAGAGGAAAAAAACAACAAAAAAAAAACAGAAGTGCTTGCATTCTTTGTGTCATCTAGTTTTGTCTCATGTCTTACTAGCGACTACTAGGAACACATTAGGCCAGCAACTTTGACAAATACTTTGGACACTTATTCAACTTTACTATCTAATTTCATTGTTGCTAATCCTTGCTACATATAAAGTGCCATCCAAGCTACACCTTACTCTTGAGCAGAATCGATACACCTTTGCAATCATCCCACGCTTCATTGGTTTCTTCATACCGGCCACCGTTTGCCACCTGCAGTGTCGGTAAGAACACTTGTAAGAGCGTGGTAAGATGCTTGAGAGTGTGTGATTCCACTTCCACTTTGTCATTATCCTTTGTAGTTGATAGGGATAACATATTTTTTTGTGTTGTCTTCTGTTTGCTACTAACAATGTCAGGTAAAAGCAAGAATCATGCATTATATGCTGAGATGATGGACATGATGAAGAGGACGATGGAGTTGCTCAGTAAAAATCAAACATCAACCAAGGATTCACATGACATTCAGACCACCTTTACAACACCTTTCACAAGAAGTAATTACATTCACCCATCTCTTCCTTCTTATGATGGTTTTGGTTATGATGAATATATTACTTAGGAAATAGAGGTGGATAAAATTTTTGGACAATGTCATATGTGTGAGAGGAGAAAGATTAGAAATGTTGCAAGTGCATTAGTAGATTGTGCATTAACTTGGTGGAACAATTTAAATGAATTAGAAAAACCTCGAACATGGAAAGAAACGAAAATTCTTATGCGAGAAACTTTTGCTAATGTATCTATGTGCAAAGAAGAAATTCAGCAACCTGAGAAGAAATTTTTTGTTGTACCTTCTTTTGTGTCTAACGTTTTGCAGGACAATATAGAAAATAATATAGATGATGCAAAAGAGAACGAGGCTTTTGACAACACATGTGAAATTTTTTATGAGTCAACTCATAATGCATTTGAATTTCTTGCTGAAAATGAGAGTAGTGTTAATGGACAATGCTATATAGTTAACCAAGGTATGACATTTTCAGATGTGCTGAATTTTGCTACCAATCATACTATCGATGAGCAGCAACATGATGAACCTTTTCATAATACACCTTTATCATTAGTTGATTTTCCTACTGATTCTTATAACAAAAATGAGTTGTGTGCTGATAATTATATTATACCTATGCTAGAACAACCAAATGAATTTGATACTTTATCACTCACTTGTGCTGAAATTAAGCATTTGATCCCAACTACATGTGAAAGGGATGAGCTGAAATTGTTATCTTCTCTAAATACTTTGGGCTATATTGAATTTGACACTCTTTGTGATCTAGATATCGCAGAGAAGATAATATTTTCTCAATCTGAATTGCCTTTGTTAAGTAGAAATATTTTTCATGCTATAGGCAAATATGAACATAGTGGTATGTTTATGGTGCATAAAGTTTACATATGTTCAAATGAGGAAGCTTCTTTTGTGCAGCAACAACATGGTCAAGTTAATGAATGTACTAACGCTAATAATGTCTTGTCAAATTTTTCTAGTATGTTTTCCTTGCAGCAGGGACAACAAAAGCATTATTCACTGTGGTTGTGCATTATAGACAACACTTACTCTACCTCCAATGCAAGACTCTTTGCTGGACATACGAGCAAGCCGAGGACGACTTGTCATAAAGAAGGGGAGAATGATGAGATCATGCACATTATTATTGCACCTACAAACATGACACAATATTTATTTGTTTGGGATCCTGGCTCAAGTGAATGTGCACTCTTATTTGATGGACAAGATCAAGATGGCGCACTATGTCGTCCACCACCTTGGCCTCCTCTATTCATGCATACAAGAAGATTTGATGGCGTTGCACATTTGGACCAACACATGAGGGGAGACGAACTTGAGTCAAGGACGACTCCAATTCAAGAAGGAGAGGATGATGAGGACATCACTTCTATGGATACAAACAACACTCCATTGAACATACAAGATGCAATCAATAGAGTTCATACACAACAATTAATTTCAGAGGTGAACTCGTTCTTATATATTTCCTTATATGTTTTTGAGCATAGATTGCTACTTAATGATTTATTTGTGATTAGGATCCATGGAGAGGTTCAAGGAGTACTTGGAGCGAGTATTAGGGACGTGGAAGACCAGAGAATTCGTTCAAAGAAGATGGAAACCGAACCAAACTCCAAATCGTATCCAACTCGGAGTCCAGGAGTAGTACGCACTAAAATGGACGCCCAGGACGCATACGAACTCTGTTTTGGACGTTCCACATATGCACGGAAAGGAGATAGGATAACCTTTCTAATGGCGCTGGTCCCGTATCAGAATTCTTTAGGAGTCGACGGGAATCGTTAAAACAAAATCGAGTTCAGAATCTGTCAGGATTCTGCGCCATCGTATTGGGCCATTGGGCCTTGTATCAAGTCTAAGTCCATTATTTTCGTGTGTTAGGGTTAGGTCACGACCCCAACACCCCATTGGACGTCCTCCCACCTATATATACTCCATAGTAGCCGCCATGAATAATTGGGTTTTGCTTAGATTAATAATATCGCCGTTCTATGGTTTGTAAAACTCCAACTTCGCGATTTCAGATCGTGTCTTCTATTTTCTTGCTTGTGTTCTTGGTTGCACTTGCAGGGATTAGCCTTCTTGGCGAGGTCAATCGTGTGAAGCACGGTTGATAACCAACGGAGCAGTGGTGTAGTGATTGCGGGGGTTTTTCGTGTTCTACTCGAGAGCCTCGGATCATCAACGTCGAGATCTCCATCAATCGACTTACCCATTACCTATCGGAAGATCCGGCCTAAACCTTTTTTACTCATCATGGCCAAGGCAGAACAACCTCCTCCTACTCCTTCAAGAGCAGGGCTGTCCCGAGCCTCTCGCCTCTCGTGAGCACGCTTGATGTGGACGCGGCCATCCTGTTGACGGTAATGATGATCGAGCTCTGCCCAAAGGTCATGAATCGAAAGCCTCATTATCGTATGAGTACATCGCGCCCCAGAAGGCAGCAACATCGCCATTTGAGATGCAGCACGCCTCTCGTGCTGCGAAGCTTGCGGACCGAGTCTACCCGACAAGGTCCGACGCTACGATGGAGCCCGCCCAAAGGGGGGAGGACCTTGATTGCTGATGCGATCGGCTGCTGCTGCAACTAGATGATCCACATCAGCTCTCCACTGTTCCATCGCACCCTGGGGTGCCCCTGGAGGCGGTGGACATTGGAGAAGAGCGCGCGCAACATTAAGCGCGTGTCCGGGGTTGTTGTTTGCCGATGCAGTGACCGACGCAGACGCCCCATCTTGCTGTCTAGCTTGATTCACCGGAGCGGATGGTGGCGGTGGTGGCATTACTCCTGCTGGAGCCACAGTACCTGTTGGCTGCTGCATGTTGGAGGAATTGCCTCCAGCAGGTTGCACAGCATGGTTGCCGATGGATGATCCAGCAGCAGAATTCACCATCTTCGAATCTCAAGCACCCCTACCTGGCGCGCCAACTGTCGGAGTCTGATTCTAGCAATTCTTCCGGTACTAAGGTTATTAGACCGCGAAGTTTCTTAGTTTGGTTAGGGCACGCAGAGATTCAGAGAAAGATGGCGATTTGACACGAGGATTTACGTGGTTCGGGCCGCCTAAGCATAATACCCTACTCCACAGGTGTGTGTTGTGGTTGTATTGGTTGTATGAGAGTGTGAGCCAGAGAGAGGCCAAAAAAGGAGGGTTTCCTATGTATCGCTCGGTCAGTCCTTTTATAGTACAAGGACTGGCCGTTACACCATCAGCCTGGCCCGACATGTGGCCCTGGTGGTTACTGATGCTTAATACACAGTTAATGTACTTAATTCCCCTTAACAGCGTGGTAACACGCCTTAATGGTGGCGTTACTGGTATTAAGGATACTCCGATCGTGTGTCATTAAGATAGCATTAATGACACATAATCAGGTCTTGAAGTCTTTAATGTCCCTTGAAGGTCCGAGCCGTTGGAGATTCACCAATATTCCTGTTGAGGTTGAAGGTCCGACGGTTGGACGCGTGGCAGCTCTGGAGCTTATCGTCTTGGACGAGTAGGTCCAGTGTTGTTGTACACGTGTCAGTATTGGAGCTTCCCTCTGTCGGGGGTTAGGTCTGGGGGTGCCACACAGGTATCTAACCGGAGCATTTCCATGTAGGGATTGTAGCTCCGGTTTTATGGTACACGTGGCGGCACTGGGACTAACCATAGGAAGAATGCAGGTCCGGTTCCGAGTGACATGTGGGGCCTTCGGAGGTCTTCAACTCAGATAGGAGGAGTTCCTTTGCACTCTTTGCAGTTCAAGGGGTATCCGGTACGTAGAGTACTGACAAACTGCATCGGTTTTGGGGACCCGACGGCAAAAACATTATAAGCGCCAGTCCCTTTATTTCGGCTGACGACCATAAGTATATTCATCGGTTATTCTAAAGATCCCAACGCCCTAAACTAAACTCATCAGTTTGTGCTACACGGACGACGGCCATACGGTGGACCCGGTGCGCCCAAAAGCATCCTGTCCCGTCCAAACATTAAAAGCGTCGGTTTTCTATCCGGGCCCGACAGTCATAACATAAAGCGGGCGGAAAAAAACTAGGCCGACGGCCATAACCCAACGCGCCACAAAAACCCACCTGCGTGCCCCAAAGGAATTTTCCCGCCCTAAACATAAAGCCATCGGTTGCTCCACTCACCGACGCCTACAACCGCGGGCCCCGCGCATGGAATCATCGCCGGCAATTTTTTATTCGCGTGTGGATCTTCGGTTGCTCTCGAATAGTCTGGATCGCTATTAAATAGGAGTATTCAACCAACCAGCCAACGCTGCCTCCAAATCCTAGCACCCACCTCAGCTCTGAGACTCCTTGGAGGCGGTGCCCACCCTCCGAGGCACCGAGGCCTCCGCCTCCAGCTGTGCGCGCCCGCGGCCCACCCCGGTGACACCGCCACTAGCGTCAGCACTGCTGCATCCGCGATGCGGACTCCCGTTCCGGCATCCTCCTCCAACGACCTCGCGCACGCCCGCCTCCGAGGGCTCCGCCGGCGCGCGCCTATCTCCGAGGCCTATGAGGGCTCCGCCGGTGCGCGCCCGCCTCCGACGACCCCGCGCACACCAACTCTGAGGACTGCTGCCGCTGACACGCTACGAGTATGTCCCCATGTGTGCCCGCCCATCCACAGCGACACCCGTTCCGGCGACACCGCGGTGTGGCGGTGGTCGGCAGTGGGGCGCGGTGCAGCGCTGTCCGGCGGAGGAACCGGCCTGTGATGTTTTTTTGATGTTCCTACGATGTTGATTTTTTTGTGATGTTCCTTTGATGTCTTCTACGGCTAGTGATTGCGATTCAGTGGAAAGTGTGTGTGTGCGCTAACCATGGCCAAGATTATGTTTGCAGTTTGACCCAGCTAATTGAAAATCTTCTGGTCCATCCACCACTGCTATTGGACATTTCCATTTGTGTGCTCCCTTTTTAGATAATGGGAATCCCTAGTGCGCCAACAGTAAACTTTTGAGGAATCTACTCAGAGAGAGTCATTATCTTGCTTGTACCAATGAGTCGTCGGTGACCTCCACTGTGAGCTCGGCAGTGGCGGAGAGATGCGCTGCGGTTTTTTTTTGTGGCTGCAGCAGTAAAGACATCAGGTGTTTTTTGGCCAATGGCTGTATGTGAATAAAGGCGTCGGTCCGGCACAACTGTTGAGTGAACGTCATTCCTTTGTGGTTATAGATATATTGTACCTTAGCAAAAGAATAACAGATCGTACTCAACACATGTTGGGTACATGTCACTCCTTTATAGCTAAATGTTATCATTACCATAGCTAAGGAGTAACGGATCACACCCAATGCATTAGAGGTACAAGTTATTCCTATATGGCAAGAAGGTATGATACACCATAGCCAAAGAATGATGAAACACACTCAACACATGTTGAGTGCACGTCATTCCTTTATAGCCAAGGATTATCATTACTTTAGCCATGGAATAACCAAGTACATCCAACCTATGGGGACCTTGAGGTGTGGATAAGTGACATCAACAACACTCCCCTCAACCAGACTTGTGGAACCCATGGAAGGCAACCCAACATCAACACTCAAACCACCAATGTCAAAGCCATGTTGCAGCAAGGTTAGGCCAAACTCATGGCCTACATCCGTCATTAGGGTTTCAGCCTCCTATCGTGGACGTTGACCAAGAACAAGCTTGGGGGAGGACCCCCACTTGAGGTAACTTGTATCACAACCCTTGTATATTTATTTTATATCATCCACCATGCATATAAAAAAGCTTAAAATAAGTAGATAAGATTTGTTTTCAAAATAAAATAAAACTGTGAGACCTATGTGTGTTGAATACATTGTATTTGAGGATAAAAGTTTTAAATACTACCAAAAAACCTTTTTTTAACAAGGTCCGACTTTAGGCCCGAGCTCCTGCAAGGTCCGACGCTAGGTACAACTATCTCTGGTTAGCTCCGGCGCTAGGTATGACTAGCTTTGGTAAGCTCTGGTGCTAGGTCCGACTAGCTTTGGTAAGTTTCGTCGCTAGGTCCTGCTAGCTTTGGTAAGCTCTGGTTCAAGGTCCGGTTAGCTTTGGCAAGGTTCGGAGCTTGATTGCAGTGGTTCTGCTTTTAATTTGCAATGTTTCAAATTTGTCTTTTTGGATTATGGAAAGTTTGCTTAGTAATCTTTTATGAAGTTTTTGGTGTGTTTTGGTGGTTATGGTTGATATCTTTTTGCTAAGGTTTGCAACATACTTATGTAAGGTGTTCACGTAAGGTGTTGTAGTTATCGGAACTAACGAGAGTCAAGTCGAGGACATGTGCTCGGAAGTATCGGTTGTTTATTCATGTGCAGGTGTTGCTTGAGTTCAAGACATGGCTGGTGATGGGATCCATTGGGCTAGTGTTAGGGAGAAAATGAGGTTCAACAACCATGTTTGGGAGGAATTGTTATTGAGTTGATTGGGAGGTCGCGCAACATGTTTGAATCCAGAACAATGCATATAAAGGTATCGTGACGTCACTGGAAGATGTTTGCACGTGTGCAAGGAGTGCGTGGACATGGCTACATGGTTCCGAGGCGTGATGAAGAGGTGTGGACATAAAGAATTGGTCGTAAAGGTCCAATCAACTAGGTTATGGACTCAGGCTGCGGCTGAGTCAGGTTTGACTCAAATATGGAAAGTTTTGAGTTGGTTATGATAGGATTTCGTGTTGGTCACGAATTTAAGTTATTTTAGGAATGTGGGATACGTTCTTAAGGTGTTTGGAAGTCTTAAGATTGCTTCTATCTGCTTATAGAAGAGTCTTGAGCCATTATGGAAAGTTTTGATTCGTGAATTGAGTAGGATTAGAGTCCTAGTTAGTTTTGGGTTGGCCTAAGGCCTGGTTATATAAGCAAGGGAGGCCAGAGCTCATGGTGCATGACTTTGGGGCTGTTCCGTTAGTTTTGATCAATAAAATTCGTAGTCTAAAGGAGCTTGTATGCCTTGTTCGTCCGACTTGTTTTGTTCAAGTCTTTTTCATCAAGTTTCTACACAGCACTACCTTGCTTTGGTGGTTTTATCATAACTCGAGTTTTTCATTTTCGATTGACGCGATTCTTTTGGGGTTGTATTAAAAACTTCATTTTCTATCCTCTGTGAAAATTTAACGGTCATTGGATTTGTGGTTTCTGATCAACAAGAGTTTCTTTGCAGTGTTCCAGAACTGTTTTTCTCGGGTAGAACAGATTGACCTTTGTTCGATCTTTTGATTGTAACTTGAGTTTATCTCAACGTATTTTCGTGGTTCTTGTTGTGACATCTTCGTGACATGATTCTCTACAATCTATACTAGTTTTTTCACAGTTTAACACATTTAGATTAGTCGCACACATGGTTTCTTTAACAGATCGGTTTTCCGCTGAGGGGTGTTTTGTTGCTTCTGCTGAAAAGTTTTAATCTACCATTCACCCCTTGTGGTAGCTTTACACGTGCTCTTCGATACTACAATTGGTATCAGAGCTACGGTGCTCTAATGTTTGTGACTCGCACGTGCTTTTGACTAATCCTCATGGAGAAATACTCGACAAAACCTTGTGTGTTTGTTGGTATTTATTTTCAGGTTTGGAAGGCAAGCATGGAAGCTTTTATCCAGGCGCAAGGCTTCGCGATATGGAAAAAAGTGTACAAGCTTTACGACCTGCCGCCAAATGATCAAGTCACGGCTACAAACATAAGAGATGTCAACAACAACAACAAATCACACAACTTGATAATCCAAGGACTAACTGAGAGCGACTTCTACCGTGTTGCACACCTCCAATCGGCGTACAATGTATGGAGAGCAATTCGTGACTACCACGATGGATCCAAGACGATTAAGGAGGTAAAGCAGGATATATCCTAGAAAGAATACATGCGCTTTGAGATGCAACCCGGTGAGTCCATTGATGACCTTTTCGCTCGTTTTAATAAAATTCTCAGGAACTTGCATAGTGTCAATGTTAATTTTTCAGATGTTGAAAATGCTAAGCAATTGTTAAGTGCATTAGACATGTCAATTTGGGAGTTGAAAGTCACATCTATTCATGAATCTACTGTCATGATTACAGCTACATTATATGTGATATATTCTAAATTGAAAACTCATGAAATTGACTTAATCTCATGTAAGAACCCCAACAAGTCTCTTGCATTTGTTTCTCAATGTGATATGCCTAGCTTCTACAAATCTTCATTTAGTAATACACTTGCCTTGCTGTTTTCACTAACCCTGGAATAGATTGAAGAATTTCCAGAAGAGGAGCTAGCACTCATCTCTACTCGGTTCTCAAAAGCATTGCAATTTGTAAGAACTAGAAGGAGAGGAAGCTCTGGACCTCAAGAATGCTTTGAATGTGGTAAGACAGGACACTTTCATAAAGATTGCCCTAACCGTTCAGGTCTTTCTACCCGTGATGAAAAGCATAATAAAGTCAAGTCGTCTTCTGGCATTATCAACAAGAAAAAAGGGTTTTACAGGTTGCAAACTGATAAACAGATTCATCACCGCACTTCAAGAACTTGGCTCGAGTGATGTAGACATTGGAAGTGACGAAGATGAAGATGATCTGGCAAACTTGTATTTCATGGCGGGCAAATCAAGATAAAGTATGGAGGATGCAGAAGACAACAATCACAACGAAGAGGTATGTCCTACTTGTGATGAAATGTGTGATGCTATTTCCCGTGCAACTGTTATTGTTAAGAAAAAGGACAAAAAGCTTATGGACAATGTTGTTAAAATTAAGTCACTTGAATCTAAAATTAATTGTTTGAAAACCTTGATTCCTAGTGATGATTCTTGTTCCTCATGCGATTTAATATATGAACAATTGTCCTCCTTAAAAAGTGCACACTCCTCCACTCTTGATAAACTTGAGTTAGAGATTGAAATGAACAAAAAGCTTGCTACACTTAATGATTGAAACTTAAAAGATGCTTCTTGTTCTACAGTTGATTTGCATTGTTCTACCTAAAATGATCTTGAAAAGAAACTAAAAGATGCTATGAATGAAATTTCAATACTGAACAATGCTTTACGTGCTCTTGAAGTTAAATATTATTCTAATTGCCTAGAATTTTCGAACAAACTTGATGACATGAATAAGACACTAGAGCAGTTTTGTGTTGGGAATAAAAATTTAAACTTGCTACTGAATTCATCTAAATCTTGCAATGATAAAACTGGTTTAGGTTTTGATTCTCATGCTCATGCTAAAGCACATCCACCTAAAATTGTAAAGTCAATAGGAAGTGGTTTGATTAAAACAGTTCCTAAACAAAAAGAGGTGGTTTTTAAATCTGCAGGAGTGTTGTCACGTTCGAATTCAAATAAACATATTGCATGCTCATCTAGACATGAACACAAAGTTAAATTTCATTGTACCTATTGTGGCAGAGATGGTCATGTCATAGATTTTTGTTATACATTAGCTAAACAACATAAAAAGGAAAGAATGCAAGCTAGATCTTATAACTCTCATGCAAAATTTGCTGCACATACTAAACCAAATGTCAGGAACATGCAACCTGCTGTTATGAGTCAAAAACATTCAAAGTATACCTCCGGAGCTTCAGTTTTTGCCTTTGGACCTTCTGTTGTTACCTGCGGAACTTCTGTTTTTGCCCCCGGATCTACTGATTTCTACGCAAGTAACACCTTATAGGTCAGTAGTTAAGAACAAAAAATCTCAAACTTTGACTCATAAACCTGTTGTTTTATCTCAGCTTTCGCGTGTTTTTCCTGTTGGACGTCGTGTGACTCAGTACTGGATTCCTAAATGCCTTTTGACTAACCCCATTATTGAGTCATTGACGTATTATTCTTCTATGTAGGTTACATGCTTGAGGAAGGAGAACATTTGGATTATGGATTCAGGTTGCTCACGCCACATGACTGGTAACAAAGAATGGTTCTCCTCCCTCTCTTTTGTGTCACGTGTAGATAATGCTATTTTTGCCGATAATTCTTCAACTCATATAATTGCTAAGGGTTCGGTTATTGTAAATGATCACTACACTTTGAAGGATGTGGAACTTGTAAATTCATATAGTGAGCTTATTTTTAGCATGTCTCGATTTGGAAGAGTTTTTAAAGATGATTTTGATATGTCTTCCTCTAAGCATAGGTGTCTAGTTGCTAATGATTCAAATGACTTATATTTTTGGGATTGTAGACTAGGTCACGTAGGCTTTGATCATCTAACGTGTGTTAGTGCTCTTTGTCGCATACGTGGGCTGCCTAAGCTTAAAGGGAACAAAGAAATTGTATGATCTTCATGTAGACATGCTAAGATGGTTGCAGGTTCACATACCCCTCTCACAATGATCATGACACTTGAACTGGGTCAACTTTTGCACCTTGACACCGTAGGACCTTCACGTGTTCAATCCTTCGGAGGTAAATGATATGTTCTTGTGATTGTTGATGATTATTCTAGATACTCCTAGGCTTACTTTATGGAATCTAAGAATGAAGATTTTAGTCACTTTAGAACTTTATTTCTTATATTATCAATTGATCACCCAGGATCCTTAAAAGCAACTAGAAGTGATAACGGAACTGAATTTAAAAACCAATCTTTGGATCATTTTTTACTGAAAATGGAATAGATCATCAATTTTCTTCACCTTATGTACCTCAACAAAACGGTGTTGTAGAAAGAAAGAATAGAACCTTAGTTGAGATGGCTAGGACTATGCTTGATGAATATCAAACTCCTATGAAGCTGATGCGATTGCAACTGCTTGTTATGTCTCAAATTGTGTTTTCTTGCCGCTAAGCTAGGTAAAACACCATATGAGCTCTGGTTTGGACATAGGCCTAGTGTTACACACTTTTGGGTCTTTGGTTGCAAATGCTCTGTTAAGAAACATGGTAATCTTGATAAATTTGAACCTAGATCCATTGATGACATGTTTCTTGGTTATCCATCTCATACTAGAGGCTACCGTGTGCTTTTACTTGACACTAACAAAATTGTTGAGACTTGTGAGGTGTCTTTTGATGAAGCTAGTCCAGGTACTAGCTCGAACATTGCAGGTCCGGATCCATATCCTCAGGGGGAGGGTATTTTTGAAGAAGAAAAAGAAGAGCCGGTGATATTGCATCATAGTTCCGAAGTTGACATGTGTCCATCTCCAAAGCTGACACGTGTCCAGTTCCGAACTTTGAACAAGCTTCGACTACCATCTCTACTGGCTCTGATTGTCCACAAGCCACAAGCTCATCAATCTGCAACAAACATGATGAAGAAAAATCTTGTGAGCCATTTGTTCCCCTACGAATTTACAAGAATTATCCCTCGCAACAGATAATTGTAAGCTTGCATGAACGAGTTACAAGATCCAGGTTTTTCGACCACAATTCTCATGCTCATTGTGCTTTTGTTGCTTCTTTTGAGCTCAAAGATATACCACATGAAGTCTCTAATGAATCTTGGATTATTGCCATGTAAGAAGAGTTAGAAAATTTTGAAAGAAATAATGTATGGAAACTTGTACCTCCACCTCAAGGTCACACTTTAATCGGAACTAAATGAGTGTTTAAAAATAAACAAAGTGAGGATGGAGTTGTGGTTAGGAATAAGGCTAGGTTGGTTGCTCAAGGTTTCACACAAACTGAAGGTCTAGATTTTGATGAAACTTTTGCTCCTGTTGCTAGATTAGAAGCCATAATAATTTGTTAGCTTTTGCTGCATCTAAAGGTTTCAAGTTATACCAAATGGATGTTAAAAGTGCTTTTTTCAATGGCTATATGTATGAGGAGGTTTATGTCAAGCAACCACCAGGTTTTGAAAATCCAGATCTTCCTAATCATGTTTACAAACTGTCCAAAGCCTTATATGGTCTCAAACAAGCCCCTAGAGCATCGTACGACAGGTTAAAAACATTCTTACTTGAAAAGGGGTTTACCATGGGCAAGGTTGATAAAACTCTTTTTGTGCTTAAGCATGGCAATGACTCATTATTCGTCCAAGTGTATGTGGATGATATTATCTTTGGTTGTGCTTCTCATGATCTTGTGTCCAAGTTTTCAGCAATGATGAGTTCAGAATTTGAAATGAGTATGATGGGTGAACTCACTTACTTTTTGGGGCTGCAAATCAAGAAAACTGAGGAAGGTACTTTTGTGCATCAAACGAAGTATACAAGAGACCTTCTCAAGCGCTTCAACATGGACAAAAGCAAGCCTCTTCTGACACCAATGTGAACAACATCAACACTTGAACTTGATGAAGATGGTGAACCCGTGGATCAAAAAGAATATAGAAGCATGATCGGATCATTTTTGTACCTCATGACATCAACAAAGGACATACAATTCACCGTATGTCTTTGTGCACGGTTTCAAGCTTCTCCACGTGCTTCACATCGTCAAGCCATCAAAATAATTCTTAGATACTTACATGGAACTCAAGAATTTGGCATTTTTCTTTCTTCTTCCTCAATCGTTACTTTGAAAGCTTTTTCAGGCGCTGATTTTAGGGGTTGTAGAATTGATAGGAAAAGTACTTTCGGTGCTTTTCATTTTCTTGGTAATTTTCTTGTTGCTTGGTCCTCTAGAAAACAAAGTTCAGTTGCACAATCCACAGCTGAGTCTGAATATGTAGCTACTGCTAGTGCTTGCTCACAAATTCTTTGGATTGTTCAAACACTTAAGGACTATGCACTGCAAGGATTCCAGTTTATCGCAATGAAAAAATTCGTCGCAATAGGTTGTTTTTCGTCGCAATAGGTCGCTGTTGCAACGAAAAAGAGCGTGGCGATAGTTTTTATGAATCGTCGTAATAATTCCTGTGGCGATAGCTTATTGTGACACCTTTACATCCATGGCGAATAGTATGGTATTGCAATGATTTTACATCGGTGGCAAATAGGATGCTATTGCAACATTTTCATGTATTGCGACGATTTAACGTATCGCAACGAATTGTATGGTATTGCAACGGGTTCATGATCATGGCAAATAGTACGGTATTGCAACGATTTCATATTCGTGGCAAATAGTATGTTGTTACAACGATTTAGCATATTGCGACGATTTAACGTATTGCAACAAATAGCATGGTATTGCAACAATTTCACATTCATGGTAATTGTATGTGGTTGCAATGATTTCACAGGCGTGGCAATTGTAAGGTATTGTAACGATTTCACATTCGTGACAAATAGTATGTTATTGCAACAGTTTAGCGTGTTGCGACGATTTAACGTATTGCAACGAATAGCATTGTATTGCAACGATTTCACGTTCATTGTAATAGTATGTGATTGCAATGATTTTCACATTTGTGGCAAATACTACAGTATTGCAATGAATTTCACAGCCCTGGCAAATAGTAACATATTGCAACGAGTTATGGTGTAGCGACGATTTACCATATTGCAACGAATATCACAGTATTGCAACGATTTCACATTCGTGGCAAATAGTATGGTACTGCAACGATGTAACAGCGGTGGCAAATTGTATGATACTGCGATGGTTTAACGTCCGTGCTAAATAGTAGGTTATTGCAACGAGTCAACAAACGTGGCAAATAGTACCGTATTGCAACGATTTCAGATCCGTGGGAACTAGTCTGGTACTGCAATGATTTCATATCCATGGCGAATAGTTTGGTATTGCAACGAGTCCACAAACGTGGCGAATAGTACCGTATTGCAACGATTTCAGATTCGTGGGAACTAGTTTGGTACCGCAATGATTTTGCATCCGTGGCGAATAGTTTGGTATTGCAACGATTTCTTATATGTGGCAATAGTGTTTTAATGTAACGTTTTTTGAGTCATTGCCAAATGTTTATACTGCAACATTTTGTCATTATATTGCCACGTTTTATCAGCCGTATTGGCAATAGCTTCCTATTGCAACAATTTATCATTCATAACAAGAAATTCGTAATGCCACGTTTTATAATTAGCGGCAGTAGAACATCAATGCACCAGGTTTGAAAATTAATGGCAACAGAATCACGAGTTTAACAATAAACATCCATCAATTGATATTACAACATGCATAACAACACTCAAGGTTTACTAAAGAGACGTGTTTGCATTCTAAGAGTTTTCCTAAGCTGTCCGGGACTAATTGTTGGAGCAGGTGGCTTTTGGCGGTTCCTTTGGTGGACCATCTGTGGAGTGATCTCCATCATCATTTTGTGTATTTCAGCCATTGAGGCGCGCATGTCCTGCATTTCCTTAGCTGTCTGTTCACGATCAGCTGCTATCTGACCTTGTAAGTTCTGGACTTGAACGTTTAACTCTTCATTCTTCTGGTTTATGCAGTTCATCTGGGTGTTTAAGCTATCATTTCTTCCTTCCAACTCCTGCACTATTTGATTGAGGCCTGCATTTCTATCTTCTAAGTTTCGAACTTGATCGTTGAGGTGTTCAGACATCTGGATTTCGGGACCAGTTGGGTTAGCCATATAACCATGCCCCGAACCTATGATCCTGCACAATCGATTGAGGATCTATAACAACGCTGGAAGATGTGGTTTCTCTCCTCATTTGGAATTGGGCCTCCTTGCTCAGCTTCCATGTCGTCCACTTGGGCACGTGCCTGGATCTATATACGAAAACAAAAGTCACAGGTAATTTGTAAATATTTATTTAATTGGGGATTTTTTGAAGTGTTACTCACATATATAGCTTCTGCCAGCTTGTTTGCCCAGTTACCGTTCTCCAACAAATGGCTTGCCTCCCACAGTTGTATGTCATCGGGTTCTTCTCCGGTCTCTGGGTTTCACTACATAAAATACAAGTAAACTTTAACATGTCGGTATACATATTGTTTGCAGCGCAAAGTAAAAGCGTGATTTATTTTTCATACCTTCTCGTAACTAAGTTGGGCGTAGGATTTGGAGCCAAGCAAGTGACTCGCCTTTTGTTTTCTTTAAATTTGAGAATTGGTCCTGCTTATTGACTGCAATAATTTTAAGAATGAATTCCACGAATGAAAGTAAATGAAATATTTTTTGTATGATGTGAAGCTATTAAAAAGTTAGCTGACCTTGAATCGCTCAGACCGAAAATATTCTATTAGGTGCAACCACTCGGGCGTCGTAACGTCAGCAGGCTTGTTTCGTATACGTTCTTCATCGGTAGAATAACTCTTTTAGGTGGCATGCAAAGTCGAGCGCCACCCCTTTTAGTGCTCACCAGCAATTTTCAAAATTTTTCTTGCGCTCTCCAGTGTGTCCTCCATGTCCCAGGAATCCTGTACATTGTATAACAAGTTGCTGTAAACGTACGGGATGGAGATTGCAAGAAAAAAATACTTGTGTGGGGGTGTGACAACACTAACCAGAATGTCTCGTACTATATCTCTCTTGTTACTATGGCCAACCTCTTCCCACTTCCTTGTACTGCTGAGGGATGCATGTCTTTTTGTAAACATAACCACATCATCGACAAAGTGCCGCTGATTAATACCATCCGCAACACCCAACCTAGCGGATAATTGAATTGGTAGCTTCACATGCTCCGTTCTACTAACTTGGGATGCATATCATATTCTGGCAACCATAAGTCCTTTAGCCACACTTCTTCCTAGCTTCCTTCCTTCTGTTACATTGATTCAAACAGTAAACGATTAAAGCAAATTACCGCCTGAACAAGTTTAGTATCATGTACAAATAGTGTGAAAAGAAGAAAAGTTTGATGTTCATACCATCTTCACGACGAGTGCGGACATACGAGCGTGGGACGACTGCGTCGTCCCAGCACCATTTTGTTCTGTAGTACTCCCTCCTGGTTTATATTAATTGTCGTATCAGACTAACAAAAGAATTAAAAATTAACTACTGGTTAGGACTGTCTGAATGACAACTATTTTGATTGGGGGGGGGGGGGTACATTATTGACTTCTTTGTTGCTATTCATACCCTAAAATGAGCCATCATGTACACATATCAGTGGCGGTACGCACTCGTAGTACTGCAGAAAATTGTCAGTCCATGAGCGAAGCAGGCAAGACTGTGAGGGGGCATGCAGCTGGCAACGCTGGATTAGACAAAGATAGGATTCGCCGGTTCGGTCTGACTGACATCAGCTGGAGCGCGTCTCGAAGAAAATTATTAGTTGCAGGGAAAGTAATGAGTGCCAGTGGTAGCAGGTAGCAAATGCAAGACAGATAAGGCAGACAGCTTGCGGGATTGAAATCCTCCGCAGTACTGCACCTGCATTAGCTACCATTGACATGTGGGCCCATGAGACATCGGGTCTACTTGTCAGGGCGGCTACTGTAGATGCAGTACTACAAAGTGTCAGCTTGCGACACTCAACAAAGCGAGGGTTCGGTCTCGCCGAAACTCTCGAGGAGGATTGGTGGCAGGGCGAGTAATGGCCTGGGATTTGCGGGCGGCGGGGTAATCACGCAAAGGATGCTGGCGATGGGCAAGGGAGACGCGTCGGGGAGGACACTGAAGTGACCAGCAGCAGGGTGTGGGCGCCGGTGCCGGCTGGAGTGGCCGGCGGCAAGAGAGCACAACGTAGAGGCATAAAAAAATCACACCATCACAGAGGTTGATGAATTGTTAACTATAAAGACTAAGTACTAAGAAAGTAGAATTGCAAGGCATGTTAAAACAATTAGTAGAGCCTAGGAAAGAATGCAAATGACCATGATACACCCATCATCAATACATCTAAAGGACATAACATAGTCTCTCAAAATGCTCCAAATTCAATGCCAAAGGAGTAAAAAACTAACATGCTCCGCCAAAACAAATGGCACAGTAGAGAGGCAGGTAGTAATGTGATGTGATATGGGCAGTTGGAAGCTACTACCAAGGATAGAGTTGGAGTGGGACATTTTTAAGCTCCAAAAGTAAAGTTACGCTGAGGTGGAAGGAGTATTTCTCGTTTGTATATCTATACCTGCTGTTGGTTCATGCATCGTAGTACCAGGGAGTGAAGAACCTCGGGGTTCCTGAACATCATCTGCTGCAATATTCTTTGGGTACCATGCAAACGATTTAATGTTGTCTAAATTTGTTTAATTTTGATAGTAAACACATTTATATTTATACTAGGTGCTTGTTGACCACCATGAATGCTTGTAGACGACATCACGGTTTGATGTCTTGTTCCTAATGTAAAGAGCATTGTAAGTAGTGATTCCAAATAATAGTGATAACGTCAGATTACATGACCAACGTAGATTTTGGATTGGACGGTGTGCTTTCTATAAACTGCAGTGTTTGTTACTAACAAAGGAATTAGAAAAGAAAGAATATAAAAAAACATACGATTCGAGAAAGCCACAAGAAAGAAAAAAGTGTAAAAACCATGAGAACTAAAAATCTTAGGAATACAAATTTGTAAAACAAGAATAAGAGTACAACATTTAGAGTGGTTGATCAGATAACCCGTGCGTCATTTACTTCTAAATCCAGAAATTACATACTACTACCTCTGGTTTTTAGTATTTGTCGTTCCCGACCAGGAATTGAACTAGAAATACACTACCGTAATAAGCTGTCAGAGCAACATTTATTTAGGGACAGATGTAGTATATATATATATATATATATATATAACTAAATTCGTGAAACAGAAGACCACATTTCTTGTTTGTTAATTTATTTAATCTTCGTATATCAGGATGGATCATGTATAACTTAACTAGGCCAAAACTGCATGGATCGTGTAGAACCAAGCCAATATAGCTCTATAAAAAGACGACATGAATCGTTTAGTTTACCTAGCACAACTGGAGTCCGGGATGCGATGTCACAGGGAGGAGTCGGCAACGAAGAGGTTCGGTAGAGCCCGTCAAACTTGGTCGCCCGACGTTGTACCAAGGAGTCAACACCACCAAGAGCTTTGATGCGTCACTGCGAGATCCGTGGGGGAAAAAATTGTAAAAACCGTGGGAAATGAAAACACGGGAATTTCTTAAGAATACAAGTATGGAACACAGGACAAAGAGACAACACATTTAGAGTACTGCAAGATCACCGGAAGGGCGGGGCAGCGGTGTGCCTAGAACGGAGGCTAGTGTTTCCATTTATACACATCGTGGCTGAAATAGGGTTACAATAATAGGCGGGACTGAAATTGGAGGCGCAGGTAGTGAAAATTGAATTGTCGAAATCTCAAATGTGGCGCGCCAAGTAGAAGGATAAAATTTTCGCAGGAGTGGAGAATTTGACGCAAGTCGTGCCCTTGTGCACGCATGCAATCATGATTAATTACATCTCATGTCGCATCGATTCCTGCACATGGTGTGTGTAGCTACAGGGGTAGACTTCGCCTTAGGACAACTTGCTCGCTTCTTAATTCATCTTTGTTGCCATGCATGGAGATTAAAATCTAAAAGCAGTCATCTGCTAGCTAGTGGTACATTCCAAAAAAAATACGAAAACAAATATGAATCGCCAAATGTATATGTGCTAATGCAAATATATGCAAATACAGCCATGTCCACGAAAGGACGATGGTAAACAATCAGCATTTTGTAACATTAATCACAATGAAATGATAACAGGTAGTATATACTACTACATACTAAAAATACATTTTCCCAAGCGCCGACAACAAATGAAAAAATTGAGTGAAAGAATACAAAAGAGGAGAAACGCAGCCTCAACCACGATCTCAATGGAGTTTCAACCAAGAGTCGTCGACTGTCGCAACACAACAAATTCTTGGCTAGACATTGAACAACAGTTATCTCGCCCCTTTTTCAGAAAGGAGTTGTTTTTCGATACTGCATAGGACGCATTGTTCATGAACAGAAAAGACATTTAATTTTAAAATAGAAACAACACATATATTACAAACAAGAACTACGAAAGCACATAGAAAACAAGAAAAAGAAAAACTACAAATACTACTCTACTCAGAGTCGGAGGAGATCTCCTCCACCTCCTTCTCCGCTGCCGCCGCCTCCTCCTCTGCCACTGCTGCCGCCGCCGCCTCCTCCGCCGCTACCACCGCTGCCTCCTCTGCTACCGCCGCTGCTGCCGCCTCCTCCAGCAATTGAGTCCGGAGCTTCCGGGCGACGGTCCGCAGAAGATGTTGGCGGCCCTCCACTCCAGCCACCTCCCTGATCGTCTCGTAGAGGACGTTGAGACGACCGGCCATAAAGCCTAACCCGAAGATGTAGTGGCCGGCGGTGTCCATGCTGGTGCAGACGGGAAGTTTCCCAAGACCCAAGCGGTCACACGAGCGAGATGTATTAGAAAATACATCGTGCGCCAATTTGTCGAGCTTTTTTGCGCGCCCGGCGGTGGCGGAAAGGTGCTCGGTGGCCTCCTTCAGGCGTCGATTGAGTTCATCGAAGCGGTGTTCGACGAGGCGGACAGTCTCCTGAACCCAGACGAGATGAGGAGGTGTGGGCGCCACGGGCGGAGAAGGGGACGGAGGAGGTGCGGGTGCCGCCTCCAGTTCCACTGGCATTGGCTGCGACGGAAACGGGGAAGAAGGAGGTTCGGAGGACGTCGACGGCCTGGAGCGCTTCGGTGCGGGGCTTCCCATTTGTGCGGCGACAGAGGTGCGGAGAAAGAGCAAGAGGTGGTCGGCGAGATGGAGTGGTGCGGCGGAGACGCAAGAGGACGAGTGTGCCTTTATAGCGGGTCCTCGTCTAAGACCATCCACACCAGCGTACTCTAAAGAATACTCTATACATTATTCTCCTTCAGCTTTTACAGTACATACTCTAAATTACACTGCAAAACAGTGTATCCAGTTTGCTTTACAGTATGCCACTACGGATGGTCTAAGCGCCCGAGTGGAGATGACCGGACGCTTTGAAAACTGCGCTTTCGAGTTAATTCAAACCGTGGTTGGCTTCCTCAAAGTTGTTGCAATGGCTCGACGCGTCCCATCTCCGCTTCACAAGCAGTTTTTAATTTAACATGCAAAGGGTCCAGGGTATGTAGTGGCCCACCTAGCATAATTTGTAGGTCTGTCCAGCAGTGTTTCAGTTTTTGAGTTCCCGTTTTTAATTTTGACACGCAAAGGGCCCACCAGCTCAAGGTATATGCAATGTTCCAGTTTTTTTCAGTTTGTCACGCAAAAGACCTCGATCATGTTTCATGACGTTACGTATTTTTTCTTATTTTTTGAAAGATCGTCATATATATATATATATATATATATATATATATATATATATATATATATATATGAAAGATCATCAGAAAACATAAGAAAAAAGTACAAGACGATGAACACACCACACATTCATGCATTCATTAACACACACACACACACAGATATATATATATATATATATATATATATATATATATATATATATATATATATATATATATATATATATATATATATATATATATATATATCACAAACCCCCGTTCATGTTTTCTCAGTTTGACAAGCAAAAGACCTCGATCATGCATGTTTGATGACGTTAGGTGTTTTCTAATTTTGGTGAAGGATCGTCATATTTGAGACTCGTTGATCATGTTTGGGGTGTAGCAAGCATGCATGGACAGGTAACATATGCACTTGAAAACCTCGCGACGGTCATGTTTGATGACAACATTATTGCGTGTTTTCTCTATTTTTTTATTGAAACATCATCATATATAGTTTGAGGCTCGTTGATCATGTTTGGTGCATGACAACTAACGTGTTATATATATATATATAGTTTTCTCTTTTTATTGAAAGATCGTCATATATATATATATATAGTTTGGCTCCTTGATCACATGTTTGGGGTGTAGGGTAGCATGCCTAGACAACTATAACATGCATGTGAGAGTGATGTCGATGATCATATGTACTCCCCCTGTCTCCATGAACTTGTCGCTTTGTCGTAGTTCCTTTTTTAATTACAAAGCCGCATCAAAAGAGCTTGTTTATTGGCTCATGGACAAGGAAAATTCTTTGTACGTAGTACAAAAAGTATAAGTTGGTCGGCGTTGCCATTCGTACGCGAAGGATGCGGCCAGGTAGTTGCTCTTGCAGGTGTATGCTAATTATGTGAGTGTCTGGTCAGGTCATGTGGTTAGTTCACGGTGCACCCTAAACCCGGTGTTGAGGCTGTGTATTTGTCATTTGTGCGTACACTCTAGTGACATGTGACAGAGTGCTCAATCATCAATTGCATTTGGTTTGACGTCGAAGTTGGATTGGAGATAGATCATCCATTTCTTTATGTCTTGGATCATCCAAATTAACGTTTGGTTGGATGGACTGGACGATCCATTTTTTTGTTGGTAGGTTCGATGAAACTTGATTGGATTATTGAATCATCTAAGTTGATAATTTCATAATATTAATTGATTATATACTAATTATCATATTACTAGCAAATATTAATGTTAATATCATAATTGTAATTATTAATCAACAATAAACAAGGTAATTATCACTAATTACATTGCTAAGAAGCATGATTAGATAAGGTGGATGGACTCACATCCAACCAAATATCCTGGACCATCTCATCCAGCATCTGCGAGCAATATTTTATATTCCTCAAACCTGGATCACCAGTATCACCGCAAAATAAATAACACATGACTGGACCATGCAATTAATCCAAGTCAATTCAGTCCAAGACAAGCAACCAAACACAGATCTTTTTGGTTGTGTCGTACGTGCTCGTGCGCGTGATGATGGATCGTGCACGCCGAGTGCCGAGTTATTCGGATCGCTGAGCAAAGTTCTGACATGGAGTTCGTGTGCCCGTGCGCGCTGCAAGATTTGGTGCTTTCACGTACGTGGCAATCATCAGGGTAGGGTGGTACAGTCGCGTGAACCGTGCAGTGCGTCCTTGGCTATAAGATTTGGAGCATGAACATACGTGGCAACCATCTGGGCAGGGTCGCACAGAGACGGCTGTGCGGAAAGGCCGCAGAGAATTTGATTTCCGCACAAGGGGTTAAGAGATAAGACCATCTGATTCGCAGGCCAGTAATGGTGTTTGGGAATACGGTATTTTTGGAGTTTTAGAGCAATTAGCAATGCTGTGGTATTTGAGATTACTATTGTATTTTTTATAGAATGGTGTTTGTCAACCAAACAGTCCTATGTATTGCAAAATCGTAGTATTACAAAACTGTGTTATTGAAATACTTTGGTATTGCCATGTCATTTTAAAAATTGTGGTTTCCAAAACATTAGTATTGAAAAACTGTGCTCCCAAACACAGCCTAAAGCTTTATCGTGAACCATTGTGGATGGTCTTAAAGGCAGGCCCGGCTCTGGGCTTAGGTGGGCGGAAATAAATTTTCTGCATCCCTACCGCACAACGTCGCGCGTGCGCCCCCGCCCCGCACACCGTCTGATGGGAATCCCGCTGAGATCCTTCACTTCACGCATGGTTTGTTGTCTGGAGACCAAAGGATGGAAATCCCGCGTGTCCCGCTCCCACGATTATGAAATTTTGATCGGACGGCGTGCGAGGCGGGGGCGCACGTGCTATGCTGTGCGGCAAGGTCGCAAAAAAATTGTTGGCTACTGCCAAGGGCCAGGCCGGTGGGTGGGGGTGGTGGGGTGGGCACGATGACAGCCGGTAAAGAGAAAAGAAATAAAATTAATTAGTGTGTAGCTTTTTATTTTCATAATTTCTCAAAATATAATTCTACTACGTACGTCCTACTAATGTGCTTCATACTCCCTCCTTAACTTTTTAATTGTCATTTAGACAGCAAGTTCTAGTTCATATATAGTTCAATGCTTTGTCCAAAACGTCAAGCAAAAGAATAAGGAGGGAGTATTTATTAGATACAATATAATATTACTAATGTGTTAAAATTCCATATGCGATGTTTTTCGATAAAAGGAGGAGTTTTTCGTTAGTCCATGTACTGTAGGACACATTGTTCATGAACATAAAATAAAAAAACATTTTTCATTAACATAAAACAACACATATATTACAAACAAGAAAAAAACACAAAGAAAACAAAAGAAAAAACTACTACTCATCTTACTCGGAGGAGGACTGGTCCACCACCTCCTCCGCCACCTCCGCATCCGCCGGCGGTGCCCCTGCCGCCGGCGCCTCTGCCTCCGCATCCACTGCCGGTGCCTCCGCCTCCGTCGCAACTGCCGGCGGAGCATCCTCCAACACCAGATCGAACTTCTTCCAGCTGACGGCGTTCACGAGTTTCTCACGAAACTCCACCCCAGCCTCCTCACCGATCGTCTCGTAGAGGCAGTCGAGACGAGCGGCAACAAAGCCTAACCCGAAGATGTAGTAGCCGGCGGAGTCCATGCTGGTGTGGTGGGGAAGGATACCAAGTCCCAATCGGCGACAAGAGTGAGATGTATTGTGAAATACATCTTGCGCTATTTTGTCGAGAGCTTTTGCTTGCACTTCGGCAGCGAACAGGCTTCCGGTGACCTCCTTAAGCTTGCTGTCGAGTTTGTCGATGCTTTCCTCGATGAGGTGGACAGTCTCTTCATAGTCAGACGGAAGAGGTGTGGGCGCCGCAGGCGGAAACGGGAGTGGAGGAGGTGCGGGCGCCGCCTCCTGTTCCACCGGCCTTGGCGGCAACAGAAACGGAGAAGGAGGTTCGGAGGACGTCGATGACCTGGAGCGTTTCGGTGCGGGGCTACCCATTTGTGCAGCGACGGAGGTGCGAACAAAGAGAGAGAGGTGGTCAACGGTGGTGCGGCAGAGAAGCAACAAGAGAAGTTTGGAGGCTAAAATCAATCGAAAGGTGCGGCGGAGAAGAAGAGGACGGTGTGCCTTTATAGCGGGTCATCGTCTAAGCGCGTGAGTGGAGATGATCGGACGCTTCAAAAATTGTGCTTTTGAATCGACGGTCAGAGTTACTCCAAACTGCGGTTCGCCTACTCTAGGTTATCGCAGCGGCTCAACATGTCCCATCGGCCAGTTTTTTAATTTGACACACAAAGGTGCGGAGATTGACGTGAACGCGCGTGGCAATCGACCGAGAGTCCATATCTTTTTTTTAAGGATCCGACCGTTGCCGACCGAGAGTCCATATCAAACTGATAATTTTCGTGATCATGGATGATGGTGGACATGAATGTAATGCATGTGAAAGAGACTCACGATCAAGCATGTTTGGTCACGTGTTGAGGTTTTTGTGCCCCTTTGTTGAGGAACATGTTAATTGGATGATGTTGAGGATCGGATCTGGCGTACGTGTTTTCACAAGTGTGTTCATTTGTTCCTAAAATCAGAAAACGTAGCGGCTAGCGCCTACGCCCATTGTTTCTTCAAAGGACGAGTACAGCGATACATAATGGCAGCATGCAATCGATTAATTTGATGAACCATGTACGTACGTAGTGAGAGCTGTGTGCTTATTAGACGATGGTAGTCCACATTCTATCCTTGTACCATCGAGGGAACATCCTTGTGTCAAATTTGTTATCTCTATTGATGACAGGATAATATTCTTCATTAGCGTGGTAGTTAAACTGCCATATAGGTTGAGAGCATACATACATGCATGGTAGAGAATATGATAAATATAGAAATATATATACATGTTAGGAAATATTATTCTATTCTTGGAATACATGTTTTGGACGTAGCATGCATATGTACGTCTAACATCCATGTGAAAGACCTCGATCATATTTGCTGACGTTACATGTTCTCTTTTTTGTTGAGAGATCGTCATGTTTGAGGCTCGTTGATCATGTTTGGGGTGTAGCATGCATGGACAACTAACATGCATGTGAAAGACCTCGATGCATGTGAAATAACATGCACGTTTTTAAAAGCAACATATCGTGTTTCCTCAAGAAAAAATAATTTTATGAGAGATTGGGCACACAAGTACAAAAGTTAGAACTTAAGCGATGCACCTACGAATTCCATATGCCGGGATGATCGACGGCAGCTGATCCGCAAACTTGGTGGTAAGATTAGTAGTCGCCGGAGAGCAGCTTGCGGCTGACCTCGAAGGAGACGAAGGCGTTGATGCACGCATAGCTGATCTGCTCGTCGGAGAGATTGTACACAAGCTGCTCAGCTATGCGTGCATCAACGCCTTCGTCTCCTTCGGTGAGGAAACACGAAGAAATGGATTCTTCCGGAAATGAATACATTTTGCTATGCGTGCATCAACGCCTTCGTCTCCTTCGGTGGGCATCAAAGGAAACTCACTAGACAGTTTAAAGAAATGGATTCTTCCGGAAATGAATACATTCAATCATACAATAGTTTGGAACAAAGGAAATCAGTGCTCCCTTCTCTCTGCTCATTGTCTCCACTTTTCATTCCAATCATCGCTAATCGACAGAACTAGCTGTTACATAATCCCCAATAAACACAAAATAAACTAATCGGCACATCTAGTCCGCAACACTTCCCTTGAAGCAGCGGTAATAACTTATGGCCGCGTATAGGAGTAGTGGTAATGATTACACCGCGTATAGGGGCATAGGGCCAGTGGTACGTTGGAGTTCTACCTATCGTTTTTTAACATTTTTCTCGTCCTTTCTTTTCTTTTCTCTCTGTTGATTGTCTCCACTTTTCTTTCTAGTCATCGCTACCTGTTAGTATTGTATACTACTTTACAGACCGCTTTGCAGGCCCTGCTGCGAGTGGTCTCCTGGCACCTCTAGCGGCTAAAGTATCGTACAAGAAACATTACAAGCCACCGACGGTGTGGAGGGTCGTTCGTTAACAGAGAATACAGATAGAATAGATAGTTCACTAAACAGCAGATAGAAAACAAAATAACAGATGGAACAGACGAACAACATTGGGTTCATTATCATAAAACATTACAGCCTCCTACCTATATTACTTGTCGTTAGAACAAGTTTTCTAGTTCATATTTGAACTACAAAACTTGTCCTAATTATTAATCAAAAGTACTAATATGGGAAGGAGGAAGTACAAAACATGAAATCAGCATCACGAAACAAGAAAAAAATAAAACATCACAAAAACAAGAAGAGAAAAACATCACGATTGGATTAATAATTGTCAAAATATTTCCTATTTTAAGGTTGGGTTGAACTAGAATGTAATCAGATGTTTGATACAATTGTGTAACCAACCATCTTCAACCATTGGATCGATCTACATTACGGTCGTTGAATATTTTTATTTAATCCCCTCCACTAGGTGGAGGGGTGGTGGTGGGGGTGGAAGAGGTTAAATGAAAAGATGTAATAACCGTAGGATGTATAGATCCGAAAGATGAAAAAATTTGTTTACACGATTGCACCAAAACTTTAATTGCATGTAGGGCTGTCAACGAGTCAAACCTGAGCGAGTTTGTTTCTACCATATATAAAAATTGTGTCCCATAGAACATTTCTAATAGAGTTATATAGTTTAGTTAATCATATGTACATATCATATAATGACAACAACAAATGAGCTTACTCGAACTTTTCGAGCTTGAGCTCATCAAGTTGGCAATACTCAACTTCATCCTCAAACTTTCAATCAAAACTAAGTTTGGTCCTTGAACTTTCAAATGGGTCAATTATTTAGTCCATCAACCTCAAAAAACCATTTCACTTTCATCCTTACTCTGAGTTCGACATCCACATTGGTATGCCACATAAGATAGTTAATGTGTTTTTAATCCTGTTAATTTGTTATAGAAGTTTGTTTTATTTAAATGTTTGAAGTATGCATCATTATATGCATGTAAACTCTTTCTCATGTTGAAGAAAGCATGCAAGAGTTTAAGAAAGGATTTGAATGGACCCCTTAGTTGGATAGCTGGGAAGTACAACCGTCGGCCTACGTTTAGTCATTAACGCTAGCTTTTGAATCTGTGTAGTGCGAAAGGGTTTTGTTTTGGTTTCATACTACACTAGCTAGCCTATATAAAGTGTATATGTGTTCCCTTATGAATAGAAAACAAACATTCTCCATATAGAATGAAACTTGCATGCCGCTTTCTTCTGCCGAGGTTCGAAGGAAACTACTAGTACACGGATGCCTCTTACTCCATCTCTAGGTTTCCGATGACGCAGGCGGTTGTGACGCCCGGTTCCGAAAAAAGAACCAAACTAACGCATATGTGTGCCCAGGATGTTCATCACACATACATGAGTGCAATCACAAAAGAGTATACAGAAAATTTCCACAGAACAAGATTAATTAACTAAATTTTATTACATAAACCATATTATCCTCGAATACAAGCTCCAATGTATATTTATGACAAGTTCAACTAATGCAGCAGAAATAAACTAATTAAGCAACTAAGCAAACTAACCATAAGGTATAGTGCAGCTCTAATAACACCACAGGCAAAGCTGATAGTGGACACGGCCTAGAACTCCGCATTCTCACCATTAAACTCCCAATCCCGACCTGCAACTGTTGGGGGAGGGGTCACAAGAGTGAGTACATGTCGTACTCAGCAAGTGTGGAAAGTATGACATGTGGCTGATTCAAATGACGACAATAATAATGGAAAAGTGCTGAAAAGTACATAAAACATTTGAAAAGCAATATATTACATGTATGTGAAGTAAACCCATCATAATCATAAGTAATATCACAATACCAATCCATAGTTCACCATCCTCATCAATAATTCCAGATTTCTCCATTTACCAATAACCATACTCAATACCAGAAATTAATCCATAACCATAATACCAACCATAACCATCCCAAATATCATCCCAATACCGAGTACCCTCTAATCATGGAAGTTGTCCAAGTGCTCATAACCGGGAGCACGACTATCATGATAGTTTTAGACACACTCTGCACAGTATGTACCACTTTACCCACGTGTTTGTGACTTCATCACCCGTTGGCGGCTAAAGAACCTCCTTTATGCTAATTACACTTCCTTTGGTGTATGACCAAGAGATCACAAAATAGCCTTTACAAAGGGATTACTAGCCTATTTAGACCCCACTGAGGTTTCACCGATGGCGATGTCTCCTACAGAGCACATCTTCAACCAAGGGCCCCCTCTTGAGCCATTCGGATCCCAGGGTAGTCCCACCAATCATCAACAGACCAAATCCGACTACCCCTTCTCTGAGCATCCACAATGGTCCAAACAGCACTAGCAAAGCCCTAATTAATCAGCTACGCCGCACCCATACTTGGCCTCATGGTGGCACTGTAGTCCTGGCTTATTCTCGCATGAACCGGTCCTTAGATCTAAAGCAAGCAAACCACCATGACATCCAACACATCCACATACCAGGCTTGCTTAGATCACCCATTACCATATCATTTTTAACCAGTTCATGTTAACCATAATCTTATCCATGCATAATTAAATTGAGTGGTATAGTTGTTTTCCCATCCCAGTTGATTAAGCGAAGCAAAAAGGTAAAAATCCCTTCCCGACTCTCTACCATATATTCCAGGTGACAAGGGTGGTTAAACAAACCTAGTAAACTTCCTATCATAGGATTCCCCATCAAATTGACACAAGCATGCAATTTTGCAAACAAAACATTTATTTTAAAAACAGGATCAATATGCTTCAAGGACACTTGTCTTGCTCTTGCTGTTGATTAGGGTCAAAGCCTTCAAACTGTTGGTGCTGTAGATCCTCTGTGGCACTCTCTAGCGCAAATCCGTCTAATCCGCACAATAAACATACAAGACAAGAAACACAATCAAAGAGTGCACAAACATTACTCAATATGACATGACATGCATGATTGATGCAAATGCAAGGTAGAACTTGTTACTAGATTGCTTTTAATGATAACTAACTATTTCTAATAGCTTTTAACAAGTTTATACAGGTTTAGAGTTGATTAGATCAAATTTTTGAATTAATTCAACACATTTTAACCAGAAAGATCGGACTAGTCCGCTAGAGACCGGACAAGTCCGCATTCTGCGAGATCAGCAGATTAGGGTTTTCTAGATCGACGTAAATTTGGAGATTAGGGGTTGAAATCTCGTAAGGAAAAGAGAACAGAAGGTATACCAGGTGTTTAGAACTCCCATGAATCAAGAAACTTGGAGGTAGCACTTGGATCTTGGTGATCTAGGGTTGGTGATGAACTTGGAGATGAATTGGTGATGAGGAACGAAACTTGGTGGAGATCTTGATCCTCTTTCGTATCCTCCTCTTCTTCTTCTTGCTTGGGATCTTCTCCTCCCTCCTTGGTGGTGGCTCTCCTTAATCTAGGGTTTGGGTGGGGTGGAAAAGTGGCAAATAGATGTCAATCCAAGGGGTGTGGTTGTTTATATAGAGGTGGAGGCTAGGGTTAGATGGATTTCGAGTTTAAGAGGAGTAGAGGCCGGTTTAGAGTCCCACATGGGCTCTAAAAGAGTTAGGCATGATGTCCCTAGGCCCACTTAACTTGAAACCCAAGAAACAAGTCGTAAAACATAAGATCAACTCGGAGTCGCGAAATATGAGACAAGTCCGGAAAGGACTGGACTAGTCCAAATCGTCCAGAGAGAAAATTGGACAAGTCTGGCCAAACATCGGACAAGTCCGACTCTAAACAGAGAGGAAACCGGACAAGTCCACTGGAACACCGGACTAGTTCGGAAAAGTCCAAGGACTTAGCAATTTTTTCAAGGATTCTTGGAATATCGGACTAGTCCGCACAAAATCGGACAAGTCCATTTTTAGTCAGAGAGAAATCGGACTAGTCCTCAGTAAAATCGGACTAGTCCGCACTTTCCTGCATTTTAGGTGCGGTTTTGTTCCAAATCAATTTTAAACTCGTTCCTCTTGTTGTGGGTTAATGTTAAACATGTATATGAGTGCATGTAGGGCATGATACATGAAAATGAGGGTGTCACAAACCTACCCCCCTTAAAATGAATCTCGCCCTCGAGATTCGATGCGGAAGAGAAGAGATAGGGAAATTCCTTCTTGAGATCATCCTCCAATTCCCACGTTGCTTCTTTTTCGGTGTGTTGCTTCCATTGAACTTTACACCATCTAATAAACTTGTTCCATGTGACCCTCTCCTTAGTTTCTAAGATTTTGACCGGTTGTTCGGCATAAGTCAAATCTTCCTCTAGTTCCAATTCTTCCATTGGCACTTGTTCTTCCGATACTCTCAAACACTTCTTGAGATGGGAAACATGAAAGACATCATGGACATCTAAAATATGAGCTGGCATCTCCAACTTATACGCTACTTCTCCTCTTTTGTCCAAAATCTTGAATGGTCCAATATAACGAGGTGCGAGCTTGCCCCTTATGTTAAACCTCTTATAACCTCTCATTGGTGACACCTTGAGGTAAACAAAATCTCCTATTTCAAAGGCTAATTTCCTTCTCCTATTGTCCGCATAGCCTTTTTGCCTTGATTGGGCAGCCCTCAAGTTTTCACGAATTATTTGGACTTGCTTTTTGGCTTCTTGCAACACATCCGGACCAAATACTTGAGTTTCTCCTACCTCATTCTAGAACAAAGGTGTCCTACACTTCCTCCCATAAAGCGCTTCATACGGTGACATTTTCAAGCTTGCTTGGTAACTATTGTTGTATGAAAATTCCGCATATGGCAAGATTTTGTCCCAACTCTTCCCATGCATTAAAGCACAAGCTCTTAACATGTCCTCCAAAATTTGATTAGTCCTCTTGGTTTGTCCATCCGTTTGAGGATGATATGCTGAACTAAAATTCAACCTCGTTCCCAAAGCTTCATGCAATTTTTTGCCAAAATCTGGAGGTAAATAGTGAACCTCTATCCTACACGATCTTCTTCGGGACTCCGTGTCGACACACAATATGCTGCATGTATATTGCGGCCAATTGTGCAGCCGTATATTTGGTCTTCACGGGGACAAAATGAGCTGACTTGGTTAAACGATCCACAATTACCCGAATTGAGTCATACCCAGACTGAGTACGTGGTAACCCAACTATGAAGTCCATTCCAATTTCTTCCCACTTCCATTCCAGGATCTTCAATGGTTGCAATAATCCAGCTGGACTTTGATGTTCCACCTTGACTCGTTGACACACATCACACAATGCCACATATTCAGCTATATCCTTCTTCTTGCTATCCCACCAATAGCAAGCCTTCAAGTCTTTGTACATCTTTGTACATCTAGGATGAATTGAGTAAGGTGAGTCATGTGCCTCCTTTAATATTGTCGCCCGGATGTGCTTTACATTAGGCACAACGATTCTCTTTCCAAGCCATAGGGTACCATGTTCGTCTTCATCAAATCTGAATTCTCTCCCTTCTTCGGTCCTGTCCTTGATTTCCTTGATCTCTTCATTTGCGGTTTGTGCCTCTCGAATTTCTTGCTCTAAGGTTGGGTTTAACTCCATCATCTCCATCTCATTTACAAATCCGAGGTTCAACCTTTCAAACTCCTTACATAACTCAAATGGTAACAATCGAACTGTGAGTTGGTGACTTACTCCCTTTCTACTCAAAGCATCGGCCACTACATTGGCCTTTCCCGGATGATAGTTGATCCCCAAATCATAATCTTTGATGAGCTCCAACCATCTTCGTTGCTTCAAGTTCAGATCCGTTTGTGTGAAAATATACTTCAAACTCTTATGATCCGTATAAATTTCACACCTATGTCCAAGGATATAGTGCATCCAAATCTTCAATGCGTGTACCACGGCTGCGAGTTCCAAATCGTGCATGGGGTAATTCTGCTCATGTTTCTTCAATTGTCTTGATGCATAGGGGACCACTTGACCTTCTTGCATCAATACACATCCAAGTCCTTGTCTTGATGCGTTGCAATAAATATCAAAACTCTTGCTCACGTCTGGCAATACCAAAACTGGGGTTGTTGTCAACCTCTTCTTCAACTCCTCAAAACTATTTTGACAAGCTTGGGTCCATTGGAAAGCCTTTCTCTTCATTAGCAACTCCGTCATAGACTTGGCTATCTTGGAGAAGTCCTTGATAAACCGACAGTAATATCCAGCCATCCCAAGAAAACTTCTTATTTCCTTGACACTTTGCGGGGGCTCCCACTTCAACACGTCTCTCACTTTTCCGGGGTCAACCGATACTCCTCCTGAAATTATATGACCCAAAAACGACACCTCTCTCAACCAAAACTGACACTTGTTGAGCTTGGCATACAATTGATGCTCTCTTAATTTTTGCAGCGTAAGCCTCATGTGTTCCTCATGTTCCTTCTCATCCTTCGAGTAAATCATAATGTCATCAATAAACACCACAACAAACTTATCCAAGTACTCCATGAAGACCTTATTCATGAGGTACATAAAGTAGGCAGGCGCATTTGTCAATCCAAATGACATCACGGTGTACTCATAAGATCCATACCATATTCTAAAAGCTGTCTTGGGTATGTCCGATGGTCTAATCTTCATTTGAAAATATCCTGACCTCAAATCAATCTTAGAGAAGACACAAGCACCCTTCATCTGATCAAACAAGTCTTCTATGCATGGCAAGGTGTACTTGTTCTTGATTGTTACCTCGTTGAGAGCTCGGTAATCCACGCACATCCTTTGGGATCCATCCTTCTTGTCCACAAATAGAACGGGCACTCCCCAAGGCGAAGAGCTAGGGCGAATAAAACCCTTCTCTAGTTGCTCTTGAATTTGCTTCTTGAGCTCTGCTAATTCCAAAGGAGGCATCCTATATGGCCTCTTAGCTATAGGTGCAGTTCCAGGTATTAAATCAATAACAAACTCAATGTCTCGATCAGGTGGCATACCTGGCAACTCGTCCGGAGAAACATCCAAAAATTGACACACCACCGGAATCTCCTCAATTGCGGCACCATCCATATGATTCAGCTCCAATTGCTTCGGTGCGGTTTGAGATGCTTCAAATTCTACGGTGATCCCTTCTACATTAATCAACTTCACCGTCTTTGTGGCACACTCAATAACTCCATTGTGCTTCCTCAACCAGTCCATACCAAGTATAATGTCCAATCCTTGAGAATCCAAAACAATGAGGTTGGTGGAGAAGTCTACCCCCCTTATTCTAAGGCTTACATTTGGACATACTATATTTGTCCTCATCTCTCCTCTAGGAGACTTAACCAATAGAGTAAACTTCATATGAGAGATAGGCAAACTATACTTGGCAACATACTTCGATGCAATGAATGAATGTGATGCTCCAGAATGAAATAACATAGTCTCGGGGTTGGAGTTGGCGAGAAACATACCAATGACCACTTCATCCGCTTGTTGAGCATCCTCCGTAGAGACATGGTTCACGTTGCCACGAGCAAAATTCTGCTGTCCACGGCTTCCTTGTGGCGCTCCTCCATTGGGTCTTGGGTTTTGCCTCGGCGCATTGCTTCCTTGACCAAGGCCTAACTTAGGACATTGATGCGCAAAGTGTCCAGCTTCTCCACAAGTATAACACTTCTTAACTCCACCAGAATTATTGGGACGAGCTTGGTTTTGAACATTGGCACTCGAAAAATTAGCACGAGGCGCATAAGGCATTGGAGGCCTAGGTGCTTGCATGAGAGGGCGCTGCTGCACAAACTGAGTTGGGCGCGGTGCAAATCCAGGGCGTTGAGCAGGAATAGAGGAGCTGTAATAGGGTGCATTGGGCGGTGCAAGGCGAGGGCGCACATTACTTACTTGTTGATGTCCTGGATATGGCACCTTCCTCTTGTTGTCTTGCTCCATCTCACGGATCTTGTTCTCAACCACAATAGCTTTGTCCACAAGCTTCT
The DNA here is from genome assembly GCA_036927565.1 of Tuctoria greenei. NCBI lineage: Eukaryota > Viridiplantae > Streptophyta > Magnoliopsida > Poales > Poaceae > Tuctoria > Tuctoria greenei. Next base: position 115,238,483 of record JAYESD010000011.1, on the reverse strand, counting down.
GGAAATTTGCATAGTCACAATTGAGCAATTGCACTTGAATTTCATTATTGAGGCCTCTCATGAACAAGTATTGCTTCCGACTGTCCCGACTAACATCCTCAGGCGCATACCTTGAGAGTTGAGTGAACTTGTTGAGATATTCACCCACGCTTGATCTTCCTTGCCTTAAATTATCAAATTCTTGCCTCTTCAAAATCATAACACCCTCCGACACATAATGGGAATGGAAACTCTCCTTGAATTCTGCCCAGATAATTCTCTCTTGGTTCTCATGAGCTTTGCAATAAGAATCCCACCAATCTGCAGCTGCTCCAACTAGTTGATGAGAAGCAAACAAGACCTTCTCCCGGTCACTGCATTGGACAATAGCTAGCTTCTTCTCCATGGACTTGAGCCAATCATCCGCATCCATAGGGTCAGCGGCTTGAGCAAAGGTTGGCGGCCTAGTCCTCATAAAATCTCCCAATCGGATATGAGGAGGCGGGGGTGGCGGTGGAGGCATGTGGGGCCGATTGTTGATATTGCCTGCCTGCAGCTGTCCCATAGTTTGTATCATGGTCTGCATGAGCTAGTTTTGCATAGCCAATAACTGCTCAATGTTGATAGCTCCCTGAGTAGATCCTTGTCCAATGTTGTTCTGAGGCACTCCATTGTTCTCCTCCTCATCATTGCCATCCCTCTGGTTGCGAGTCCTCACCATCTGAAGAAAAGTAATAGGTAACAGTTAGAAAATGTCCCCAACTATATGCATCAAGGGATATGAAACTAAACAACTAGCTACACTAGCCTAGGTGGACATGGCAATGCTAAAGCATCCCAAAATACTCTATTAAGCACACAAGCAAACAATATATATATAGCAAACAACAAGCCAACAAAATCAAATCGATTCCTGAGTGCCCCTATGTGCTCTAAAGTGTCCATTCTATCTAGGCTGCATCCTACGGTGAACTTATGGCTCTGATACCAATTTGTGACGCCCGGTTCCGAAAAAAGAACCAAGCTAACGCATATGTGTGCCCAGGATGTTCATCACACATACACGAGTGCAATCACAAAAGAGTATACAGAAAATTACCACAGAACAAGATTAATTAACCAAATTTTATTACACAAACCATATTATCCTCGAATAGAAGCTCCAATGTATATTTGTGACAAGTTCAACTAATGTAGCGGAAATAAACTAATTAAGGAACTAAGCAAACTAAGCATAAGGGATAGCGCAACTCCAATAACACCACAGACAAAGCTGACGGTGGACATGGCCTAGAACTCTGCATTCTCACCATAAACTCCCAATCTTGACCTGCAACTGTTGGGGGGGGGGGGGGGGTTGCAAGAGTGAGTACATGTCGTACTCAGCAAGTGTGGAAAGTATGACATGTGGCTGATTCAAATGACGACGATAATAATGGCAAAGTGCTGAAAAGTACATAAAAACATTTAAAAGCAATATATTACATGTATGTGAAGTAAACCCATCATAATCATAAGTAATACCACAATAACAATCCATAGTTCACCATCCTCATCAATAATTCCAGATTTCTCCATTTACCAATAACCATATTCAATACCAGAAATTAATCCATAACCATAATACCAACCATAACCATCCCAAATACCATCCCAATACCGAGTACCCTCTAATCATGGAAGTTGTCCAGGTGCTCATAACCGGAAGCACGGCTATCATGATAGTTTTAGACACACACTACAGAGTTTGTACCACTTTACCCACGTGTTTGTGATTTCATCACCCGTCGGCGACTAAAGAACCTCCCTTATGCCAATTACACTTCCTTTGGTGTATGACCAAGAGATCACAAAATAGCCTTTACAAAGGGATTACTAGCCTATTTAGACCCCACTGAAGTTTCACTGGTGGCGATGTCTCCTACAGAGCACATCTTCAACCAAGAGCCCCCTCTTGAGCCATTCGGATCCTAGGGTAGTCCCACCAATCATCAACAAACCCAATCCGACTACCCCTTCTCCGAGCATCCACAATGGTCCAAACAAAACTAGCAAAGCCCTAATTAATTAGCTATGCTGCACCCATACTTGGCCTCGTGGTGGCACTGTAGTCCTCGCTTATTCTCGCATGAACTGGTCCTTAGATCTAAAGCAAGCAAACCACCATGACATCCAACACATCCACATACCAGGCTTGCTTAGATCACCCATTACCATATCATTTTTAACCAGTTCATGTTAACCATAATCTCATCCATGCATAATTAAATTGAGTGATATAGTTGTTTTCCCATCCCAGTTGATTAAGCGAAGCAAAAAGGTAAAAAGCCCTTCCCGACTCTCTACCATATATTCCAGGTGACAAGGGTGGTTAAACAAAGCTAGTAAACTTCTTATCATAGGATTCCCCATCAAATTGACACAAGCATGCAATTTTGCAAACAAAACATTTATTTTAAAAACAGGATCAATATGCTTCAAGGACACTCGCCTTGCTCTTGCTGTTGATTAGGGTCAAAGCCTTCAAACTCTTGGTGTTGTAGATCCTCTGCGGCACTCTCTAGCGCAAATCCGTCTAATCCGCACGATAAACATACAAGACAATAAACACAATCAAAGAGTGCACAGACATTACTCAGTATGACATGACATGCATGATTGATGCAAATGCAAGGTAGAACTTGTTACTAGATTGCTTTTAATGATAACTAACTATTTCTAATAGCTTTTAACAAGTTTATACAGGTTTGGAGTTGATTAGATCAAATTTTTGAATTAATTCAACACAATTTAACCAGAAAGTTCGGACTAGTCCGCACTCTGCGAGATCAGTAGATTAGGGTTTTCTAGATCGACGTAAATTTGGAGATTAGTGGATGAATTCTCGTAAGGAAAAGATAATAGAAGGTATACCAGGTGTTTAGAACTCCAATGAATCAAGAAACTTGGAGGTAGCACTTTGATCTTGGTGATCTAGGGTTGGTGATGAACTTGGAGATGAGTTGGTGATGAGGAACAAAACTTGGTGGAGATCTTGATCCTCTTTCGTTTCCTCCTCTTCTTCTTCTTGCTTGGGATCTTCTCCTCCCTCCTTGGTGATGGATCTTCACGAACTAGGGTTTGGGTGGGGTGGAAAAGTGGCAAATAGATGTCAATCCAAGGGGTGGGGTTGTTTATATAGAGGTGGAGGCTAGGGTTAGATGGATTTTGAGTTTAAGAGGAGTAGCGGCCGGTTTAGAGTCCCACATGGGCTCTAAAAGAGTTAGGCATGATGTCCCTAGGCCCACTTAATGTGAAGCCCAAGAAACAAGTCGTAAAACAAAATATCAACTTGGAGTAGCGAAATATCGGACAAGTCCGGAAAGGACCGGACTAGTACATAGTCATCCAGAGAGAAAATCGGACAAGTCTGGCCAAACATTGAACAAGCCCGACTTTAAACAGAGAGGAAATCGGACAAGTCTGCTGGAACATCGGACTAGTCCGGAAAAGTCCAAGGACTTAGCAATTTTTTCATGGATTCTAGGAATATCGGACTAGTCCGCACAAAATCGGACAAGTCCGTTTTTAGTCAGAGAGAAATCGGACTAGTCCTCAGTAAAATCGGACTAGTCCGCACTTTCCTGCATTTTAAGTGCTTTTTTGTTTCAAATCAATTTAAAACTCGTTCCTCTTGTTGTGGTTAATGTTAAACATGTATATCAGTGCATGTAGGGCATGATGCATGAAAATGAGGGTGTCACTGTGGTTTACCACCGGACAATCAAAAAAAGCCTCGGTGTTGAGCAGCATGCGAGTTTTTTGATGAAAAACTGACTGCGGCCCCCGCAGTCAATCTTTCAACAAAAAACTTGCATGCCGCCCGCTTGCCTCCTCCCATTTGTACTCCCATGCGTACTCCCGTTGACGTGTCATCATCTTATTTGTTGTGAAGGTATGGTAGCTAAACTAAGCATTAATAAAGGGACCAATATCATTTTGATACATCAGTGGGATGACGCATAGGAGGACAGAACGAGAGGGACATATCTTGTATACTCCAATTCAGTGCTTCCATGCGTGCTCCTACTTAAGTGTCATGATTTTATTAGCCCTTTCATTTACCCAACATAATGCCTGATTTAACTTCAACCAATTAGATGATGACACATAAGTGGGAGTACGCATGGAAGCACAAATGGGAGCACCAAAGTTGCATCCGAACGAAGGCCCCCGCAGTCAGTTTGTCATCAAGAAATTTGCATGCTGCTCATCACCGAGGCTTTGCTGGTTTGTCTGGTGGTGAACCGCATGCGTCATCGGAAACCTAGATGGAGTTGGAGGACAGGAATCAGAACATACCTGCAGGGGTCTTCCAACCACCACCGGGGAAGCACGACGGGGGCTAAGGTACACACCGGCACACCCGAACTGTACATATGTGCCGGTGAATATGGAACTCAACAGTCTCACGATTATGGATAGAAAAAAGCAAGAAGAAAAAGGATGGTGCGCATTTTGATTTATGAACCGTGAGACTGCTGACTTCCATTTTAATTGGCCAGTTCCCGATTCAGCTGAGTCATTGTTGTTGTACGTGGTGTTTGGTTGAGACAACACAACTTGTGGTCATAAAGATAAGAATTAAAAAGAGGAGTATATCAGATTCAAAAATCTTCATTACGCCAGGTTGTATGATGGCCGGACACTCTCCAATCCACTTAGATTGAAGTGGATCCACTCCTACCCCAACGAGGAAATTTTTTTATGGATATGGTATGCATATCCAAGGCTGTGCATACCATTCCACATTTGTGACATGTGTCCACATGAACGGACGGATGAAGCAGTTGCATGACTGTGACATGTGTGCACATGAACGAACGAGGTCTCGTATGATGGCCAGACATGATAGGGATAACGCCATGATTAATTCCAGGAATTGTATCCTCGTCACATGCAATCTATGCACCACCTGGGCCAAGGTTGTGCACTGGTCACCTGGCATATTCGCTACGTCTGCCCCCGCGGCCCGCGCACAGTGTCCGTAACGAATTCGTGCAAGCGATTTTGACAAGATGTGAATGATTTGTCCCACCTCGAAAAGTTGAGCTCATTGCAACAAGAATATAAGGCAACACACGCTATTGTAGTCAGACATTCGATTGAAAAAAGATGTCGAACAAGACTCCTGCACACCATGTTTGATTTCACCGATCTTGCTCGGTTGAAATCAAACGGGACATAAAGGAGGCTTGTACGGGGCGGATGTTTTTTAGATAAAGCCCTGGGACCTTTCCGTGTCAAATTAAAAACTGCCAGTGAAGCCAATGGAACACGTCGAGCCGTTGCGACAACGGAGAGGGATGCAAACCGCGGCTTTTTATAAGCATAATTCCCCCCCCCCCCCCCCCCCCCCCCGCATACGCTGGGCCCTCTGCATGTCAAATGAAAAATTTCTCCTTTTATCGAAAAACATCTTCTTTAACGACGCACCAGAGAGCAAGTGCATACCGTTCTCAGATGGTGCCACACGTACTTCCTTCTCCTGTCTTCAATCGCTGTTCTCTGATCGTGGCACCATCTATATACCACTGGCCCCAATGTAACACTGGCCCAATCCCCCATGCGCGGTGTAATCATTACCACTACTCCTATACCCGGTGTCCGTAACGAATTCATGCAAGCGATTTTGACAAGCTGTGAAAGATTTGTCCCACCTCGGAAAGTTGAGCTCATTGCAACGAGAATATAAGGCAACGCACGCTATTGTAGTCAGACATCTGATTGAAAAAATATATCGTACAAGACTTCTACACGCTCCGTTCGACATCGTCCACTTGCCCAGTCGAAGTCCACCGGAACGTGTAGGAGGCTTGTATGGGGCATATGTTTTTTTAGATAAAGCCCTGAGCTCTTTCCGTGTCAATTAAAAAACTGCTAGTGAAGCCGATGGGACACGTCGAGCCGTTGTGACAACCAAGAGGGATGCAAACCGCGGTATTTTATAAGTATAATTTTTCCACGCATACGCTGGGCCCTCTGCGTATCAAATTAAAAATTTCTTTTTTTATCGAAAAACATCTCCTTTAACGACGCACCAGAGATCAAGTGCATACCATTCTCAGATGGTGCCACACGTACTCCCTTCTCGTGTCTTCAATCGCCGTTCCCTGATCGTGGCACCATCTATATACCACTGGCCCCAACATAACACTGGCCCAATGCCCCTATGCGCAGTGTAATCATTACCACTACTCCTATACCTGGTGTCCGTAACGAATTCATGCAAGTGATTTTGACAAGCTGTGAACGATTTGTCCCACCTCAGAAAGTTGAGCTCGTTGCAACGAGAATATAAGGCAACGTGCGCTATTGTGGTCAGACATCCGATTGAGAAAATATGTCGTACAAGACCCAGCCATGTTCCTTTCGACATCGTCCGCTCGCCCATTCGAAGTCAAAAGGAACGTGTATGAGGCGTGTATCAGGCGGATGTTTTTTTTATATAAGCTCTGGGCCCTTTCTGTGTCAAATTAAAAAAACTGCCAGCGAAGCCGATGGGACACTTCGAGCCGTTGCGATAACCGAGAGTGCAAACTGCGGTTTTTATAAGCATAATTTTTCCACGCATACACTGGGCCCTTTCCGTGTCAAATTAAAAATTTCTCCTTTTATCAAAAACATCTCCTTTAACGACGCCAAATTTTCCCCTTTGATCGGAATACCACCCCATTGCTACATTAACTTATTTAGATTACAAATTGCCAGAGCCAGAGACGTGCACCCGTACATGGGCTCACGCGTCATGGGGACAAACAACAAGCGTTCCAGCGCAGTTTCGGCCCAGGAATACAAAGTGACTCAACGCAGTTTCAGACCATGAATAACAAGCATCCCAGCGCAATGTTGGGCCTACTCTAATAGCTTAACGTACGCTTTGTTCTGGCTGCCTCCCCGCCGGACCCTTCGATCCACAATGGCCCCTCTCCCGATTGCACGAAACGCGCCTGGAGGAGCATCCGCCGGCCGCCACACTCTTGGAGGAGCATCCATCGGCCGCCACGCTCTTGGAGGAGCATCCGCCGGCCGCCACACTCTTGGAAGAGCATCCGCCGTCCATCGGCGTGGAGGAGCATCCGCCGGCCGCCGCATGTGGAGGAGCAACAGCGCTAGGTACAATTGCTCACATAATGTTATTGTAGTTCAATCCTCTTACGGATACTCTGATTGAATTGTAGGAAGTGATGTCAGAAAATAAGACATGGATGGGAAAAGACAGGCGTATGAAGGAGTGGCAGGATGGAATGAAGTCATTTTTAAATTTAGCATTCCAGGGCACTCGTGAAGAAAAAACTAAGCCTTGTCCTTGCACGAAATGTCATAATATCTGCCACGGGACACGCAAGGAAGTTCATCTTCACTTGCTTCGTAATGGGATGTCATTTGATTATACATGCTGGGTACACCATGGAGAAAAACGAGTTGAGAAAAATATTGTTGAGCAATCAAAAAATAATGAGGAGATAATTTCTGATGATGCTGCTATGGAAAATATGTTGTCCAGTCTTCTTAGAGGCATTGGTGATCATGGTGGTACTTCAGCAGATGTTGATGATCCAGAAAATGCAATAAACCAGCAGGAGCCAACTAGGTGTGCAAAGGCATTCTATGACTTATTAAATGATGCCAAAAAGGAGTTGTATCCAGGTTGTGAGAAGGTGACCCAATTATCCTTCATTGTCAGGTTGTACCAGATAAAGTGTTTAACTGGTTTGAGCAAAAAAGCGTGTGAGTTGATCCTTGAACTATTCTCATATGTGCTTCCAGAGGGCCATTGCATTCCTAATACACTTGATAAAGTTCAGAAGGTTGTTCGTGACCTCAGGCTGAGCTACGAAAAGATCGACGCACGTGTCAATGACTGTGTATTATTCCGGAAGGACTATTCTTTGCTGGATCGATGCCAAAAATGTGGTGAATTAAGATGGAAAAATAGTACTGGTTGGGATGCAAGAGAGGCTTTATCTTGTGGAAAAGCCAAGAAGCTTGTAGCACGCAAGATTCTACGATACTTCCCTCTTATTCCCTGTCTTCAAAGGTTTTATATGGCAGAATCAATGGCATCAAACATGCGCTGGCACAAAGAAGAACGTATTGATGATGGAATATTACACTACCCTGCAGATTCGAAAGCATGGAAGCATTTTGATAGCATTCACCCAAATTTCTCATCTGATCCTCGCAACATAATACTTGGGCTAGCATCTGATGGTTTCAATCCTTTTGGAGTAATGAATGTTTCTTACAGTACATGGCCTGTGATTCTAATCCCTTATAATCTACCACCTTGGTTGTGTATGAAGCAGCCTTATTGGTTGATGTCAATGATAATTCCTGGGCCAAAGTCACCTGGAAACAACATCGATGTGTATCTGCAGCCTTTGATTGATGAGCTGCTGAAATTATGGTATGATGGTGTTTAAACATTCGACAGTTCAAAGAAAGAGACATTTCTCTTGCGAGCTTCTATATTGTGGACAATAAATGATTTTCCAGCATATGCAATGCTATGTGGATGGAGCACAAAAGGTAGGCTAGCATGTCCATACTGCCATGTAAACACTGACGCCTTGTGGTTGAAACATGGACTAAAGTATTGCTACATGGGTCATCATCATTTCCTACCTCAGGATCACCGGTGGCGTCGGGACAAAGCTTCTTTCAACAACAAAATAGAAAATAGAGAGGCTCCAACATCACTCTCTGGTCACGAAGTACTCCAACAATACGATACTTTTGATCAAGTTAGTTTTGGACAGACGAATAATAAGAAAAAGCGCACCGAGGAAGATAGGTGGCATAGTTAGAAGAAGAAAAGTATATTTTTTCAGCTCCCGTATTGGAAGACATTGCTAATAAGGCATAACTTGGATGTCATGCACATTGAGTAAAACATTTGTGATAGCATATTGGGGACATTTCTTAATATGGATGGTAAAACAAAAGATACTCTACAAGCTCCTTTTGATATGTAGGAAATGGGTATACGGCCAAAGCAACATCCGGTGGGTATGAAAGGGAAGTATGATTGTCCATCAGCATCATATACTTTGCAAAATATCAGAAGACCACCTTGTGCAAGTTTTTGGAGGATGTGAAGATGACCGATGGTTATGCCTCAAACATAAAGAGAAGTGTGGACATAACAACACGTAAGGTATCAAGTCTAAAAACTCATGACTGCCATATTATATTTCAGAAGCTCCTTCCTATTGCAATACGTGACATATTGCCTGAAAAGGTTGTTGAACCTTTAATTGAGTTTAGCAGATTCTTTTTTGAAATTTGTTCTAAAGAATTGGCAGAACCAGATTTGGATAAGATGATTGAACAATTTCCTGAAACAATTTGTAAGCTTGAGATGTTGCTTCCTCCCGCTTTCTTTGATATCATGGTACATCTTCCAATCCATCTTTGCGAAGAAGCTCGCTTGGGTGGACCTGTTTCTTACAGATGGATGTATCCAATTGAGAGGTACCTTGGTACATTGAAGAGGTATGTACATAACAGAGCTCACTCGGAGGGTTCTATAGCTGAGGGATATATTATGGAAGAGTGTATGACTTTTTGTAGCCAGTTTTTGGATAACATCAGCACCAAGCTTAATAGGTCAGAACGTCGTGAAGCTGCAGCTAGGAATGAACCTTCTCTCGAGTCTAATATATTTACAGAAGTTGATAATTCTAAAAAAGGGCTTAAATGGGGCGAACTTACTATGGTAGAACTACATAACATCAGGCATTATATTATTTCTAATGTTGAAGAGGCCGCTCCATGGATCAAGTACGTATACCACTCAGATGTTCTATACTATATTAATGGATCATGCTTATTGTAGATGGCTAATTTAATTTTGTACCCTTTTCAGTGTGTAGGATCGGAGAGCACGTGAAAAGCTACCAGAGGAGGGGTGAATGGTAGATTTAAAAATCTTACGCAACGGAAACAATTAAACCCCAACCCCTTTCGGCAGAAAAATGATCTGTTAAAGAAATCGTGTGTGAGACTAATCTAAACGTGTTTCACCATGACAAAAGTGATAGATATCAGAGTGAATCAAATCACGAAGACAAAAAAACAAGAATCACTCAAATCCGTCGAAAAAAACTCAAGTTATGATCCAAAGATCAAACAAAGGTCAATCTCTGCCCTGCCCGAGAAAAAAATACAGTTCAGGAACGCTGCAAAGAAACTCAAGTAGATCATAGAACACAAATCCAATTACCATGAAACTTTGACAGATGATATATAATCAAGTTGTGAAGACAACCCAAAAAGAATCACTTCAATTGGATCTGTAAAACTTGAGTTATGATAAAACCACCGACGAAAGGTAGTGCTGTTCAGAAACTCGATGAGTAAAACTTATCTGGAACAAGTCGGACGAACAAGGCACAAAAGTTCCTTCAAACTACGAATTTTATTCAATAGAATACAAGAGTAATAGCCCCAAAGTCGTGCCCCACAAGCTCTAGGCTCTCTTGCTTATATAACCAGCTCGAAAGCCAACTCAACTCAAATCAGGAACCTAATCCTACTTTGTTCACGAATCGTAACTTTCTATAACTGCTTATGATTCTTCTATACGTAGATAGAAGCAATCTTAAGACTTCCAAACACCTTAGTAACATATTCCACATTTCTAAACAACTCAAATTCGTGACCCACACGAAATCCTATCATAACCAACTCAAATCTTTCCATATTTCAGTCAAACCCAACTCAGCCGTAGCCTAAGTCCATAACCTAGTCGGTTGGACCTTTCCGACCAACTCTTTACGTCCACATCTCTTCATCACATCTCGGAACCATGTAGCCACGTCCATGCACTCCTTGCACACATGCAAACATCTTCCAATGACGTCCACGATACCTTCACATGCATTGTTCTTGATTCAATCATGCTGCGCAACCTCCTGATCAGCTCAACCACAATTCCTCTTGAATTTGGTTGTTGGAACCTCATCTCCTCCCTGAGACTAGTCCAATGGATCCCATCACCAGCCATGTCTTGAACTCAAGCAACACCTGCACATGAATAAACAACCAATCCATACGAGCCCAAGTCCTCGACTTGACTCAAGTTAGTTCCGAATACAACACCTTACGAGAACCTCACATAAGCATGCTGCAAAACCATAGTAACACAATATCATCCATATCAACCAAAAACGCACCAAAGACATAGCAAATGAATACTAAGCAACCTTTACAGAGATGTAAAGCAAGTACAAAACATTGCAAATGAAAAACAGAAGCATTGCGGTCAAGTTCCGGACCTTGCCAGAGCAACCCGGACCTTGAGCCGGAGCTAACAAAAGCTAGTAGAACCTAGCGCCGGAACTTACCAAAACTAGTATAACCAAGCTCCCGCCGGAGCTTACAAAACTAGCCGGATCTTAATAAAAAGGTGTTTTGGTGATATTCAAAACTTTTATCGTCAAAGCAAGTGTATTCACTACAAGCCAATGTATTCAGCACACATAGGTCTTACAATCTCCCCCTTGATGAATGCATTGGCAACACCATTTAAAATCCGAACATTGGCTTATTCACATAAAATTTTTGAAGGCAATTTCTTCCCCTTTGTAAATCAAAAGTAAAATGAGAAGAAAATCCAAAAATTATCCCATATTATCTCTCCCCCTTTATTATCTCTCCTTATGCACATATTCTCTTTCTCTTCATGCTTATCACTCCCCCTTTGACAATGTATTCAGCAAGTCATGATCATATAAACAAATTATCTCTCCCCCTTTAGTTGTTATGAGCATATTATAACATATACATATAAACAAAGCTCATCCAAGTCATACTGTCAAGTACCTTACATTATCACATCAATGAAATATATAAAGTAGTGTAAGCCATTCTAGAGATCAAATGTAATTTTCAATTTAAGTAAGTCATGATCTCACAAACTTAACTATTTCAAAACCTGAAATCATGACACTAGTTGCTGCATTTTATTATTTTTCAAAGCATAAATTTAGATCATATGATATTTGCAAGAGATTATATGCGCATCTGCCTTATTCTAACCAACCAAGTCAAGCCTATGTCATTTGACAATCAGAAGCTTAAGGACATGGTTTTAGTCATACACAACTTCTTCCAAGTTCATATCTAAGTGCAATGATAAGCCATCTAAAAAGAAGAAGTGTGATGCATGCATATTCTCTTGATCTTTTCTCAATTTATATTTGTTCATAAAAACTCAACATGTGAGTTGCTTACTTGATTAATTCTTAATGATTAAAAGCACTTGTGAACATGTAATAAGTTCAAAACAGCAAGAAAGTTCGACCATGACCAGTTTTATTGTAAGTAATTATTCCAATTACTAGACATGGCAAAAACTACAAAATGTATAACACGAGTAATGTAGTAAGAACTTTCAGCATGTAAAAGGAATCACAAAGACATATATGTATGAAATATTATGCTCATATTATTTTAATTTCAGATTCACACATAGACTTCCCAAGTTTCAAAACTCCCCCTCAATTTAAGCCATGAGGATGCATAACCCCTATTTCACTACGAATGTAACAAAAATGAGTGAAATCCAAAAGTTTTGTAAAAATGTCAGCCAATTGTTGTTCGGTATCTACATGGTGAAGCACAATGTTTCCTTATTCAATATTATCTCAGAGAAAGTGATACCTAATGTCAATGTGCTTAGTTCTAGAATGTTGCACGGGGTTTTTAGCAATGCAAATGGCACTAGTGTTATGACAGAACAGTGGAACACTATCTAGATCAACCCCATAGTCCTTAAGTGTTTGAACAATCCAAAGAATTTGTGAGCAAGCACTAGCAGCAGCTACATATTCAGATTCGACTGTGGATTGTGCAACTGAATTTTGTTTTCTAGAGGACCAAGCAACAAGAGAATTACCAAGAAAATGACAAGCGCATGAAGTACATTTCCTATCAATCCTACAACCCCCAAAATCAGCATCTGAAAAAGCTTGCAAAGTAATGGTTGAGGAAGAAGGAAGAAAAATGCCAAATTCTTGAGTTCCATGTAAGTATTTGAGAATCCTATTGATGGCTTGATGATGTGAAGCACGTGGGGAGGCTTGAAACCGTGCACAAAGACATACGCTGAATTGTATGCCTGGTCTTGATGCCATGAGGTACAAAAGTGATCCGATCATGCTTCTATATTTTTTTGATCCACGGGTTCACCATCTTCATCAAGTTCAAGTGTTGTTGCTGTTCCCATTGGTGTCCGAAGATGCTTGCTTTTGTCCTTGTTGAAGCGCCTTAGGAGATCTTTTGTATACTTTGTTTGATGCACAAAGGTACCCTCCTTAGTTTGCTTGATTCGCAGCCCCAAAAAGTAAGTGAGTTCACCCATCATACTCATTTCAAATTCGGAACTCATCATTGCTGAAAACTTGGACACAAGATCATGAGAAGCACAACCAAAGATAATATCATCCACATACACTTGAACGAATAATGAGTCATTGCCATGCTTAAGCACAAAAAGAGTTTTATCATCCTTGCAATGTTTTTAACCTATCATACCATGCTCTAGGGGCTTGTTTGAGACCGTACAAGGCTTTGGACAGTTTGTAAACATGATTAGGAAGATCTGGATTTTCAAAACCCGGTGGTTGTTTCACATAAACCTCCTCATCTATATAGCCATTAAGAAAAGCACTTTTAACATCCGTTTGATATAGATTAAAACCAATAGATGCAGCAAAAGCTAAAAAAATTCTTATAGCTTCTAATCTAGCAACAGGAGCAAAAGTTTCATCAAAATCTAGACCTTCAACTTGAGTGAAACCTTGAGCAACCAACCTAGCCTTATTCCTAACCACAACCCCATCCTCACTTTGTTTATTTTTAAATACCCATTTAGTTCCAATTAAAGTGTGACCTTGAGGTGGAGGTACAAGTTTCCAAACATTATTTCTTTCAAAATTTTCTAACTCTTCTTGCATGGCAATAATCCAAGATTCATTAGTGAGTGTATGTGATATATCTTTGGATTCAAAAGAAGCAACAAAAGCAGAATGAGCATAAGAGTTTGGATCGCAAAATCTGGACCGTGTGACTTGTTCGTGCAAGCTTCCAATCATCTGTTGTGGGAGATGATCTTTGTAAAACCGTAGGGGAACAGATGTCTCACAAGCTTCTTCTTATTCATGTTCATCACAAATCGATGAGCTTGTGACTTGGAGATGATTTGAATCAGCATTGATGATTGTTGGTGCTGGTTGAGAATTAACATCCGGAGCTGAACCAAAGTCTTTAGCTGCTGAATTTTCGGGCAGCAGCTCCAATTCTTCCTCATCTTCAACAAAAATGCTCCCCCCCCCCTGCGGATATGGATCTGGACCTGCAATGTTTGAGCTAGTACTTGGGCTAGCTTCATCAAAAGACACTTCACAAGTCTCCACAATTTTGTTAGTGTCAAGTAAAAGCACACGGTTGCCTCTAGTATGAGATGGATAACCAAGAAACATGCCATCAATGGATCTAGGTTCAAATTTATCAAGATTACCATGTTTCTTAACAAAGCATTTGCAACCAAAGACCCGAAAGTGTGTAACACTAGGCCTATGTCCAAACCGGAGCTCATATGGTGTTTTACCTAGCTTAGCACGCAAGAAAACACGATTCGGGACATAACAAGCGGTTGCTAACGCATCAGCCCAAAATTTCCTAGGAGTTTGATATTCATCAAGCATAGTCCTAGCCATCTCAACTAAGGTTCTGTTCTTTCTTTCTACAACACCATTTTGTTGAGGTACATATGGTGAAGAAAATTGATGATCTATTCTATTTTCAGCACAAAAGTGATCAAAAGACTGATTTTTAAATTCAGTTCTGTTATCACTTCTAATTGCTTTTAAAGATCCTGGGTGATCAATTGATAATCTAAGAAATAAAGTTCTAAAGTGACTAAAAGCTTCATTCTTAGATGCCATAAAGTAAACCCAAGAGTATCTAGAATAATCATCAACAATCACAAGTACATACCATTTACCTCCAAAGGATTGAACACGTGAAGGTCCTACGGTGTCAAGATGCAAAAGTTGACATGGTTCAGTTGTCATGATCATTGTGAGAGGATTATGTGAACCTGCAACCATCTTAGCATGTCTACAAGAAGAGCACACAATTTATTTGTCCCCTTTAAGCTTAGGCAGCCCACGTATGCGATCAAGAGCATTAACACGCGTTAGGTGATCAAAGCCTATGTGACCAAGTCTACGATGCCAAAAATATAGGTCCTTTGAATCATTAGCAACTAGACACCTATGCTTAGAGGAAGACATATCAAAATCAGCTTTAAAAACTCTTCCAAACCGAGACATGTTAAAAATAAGCTCATTATTTGAACTTACAACTTTGCAACAGTTTTTATTGAAAATAATTTCCAGATTTTCATCTAGCAATTGTGAAATAGAAAGCAAGTTGTATTTCAAATTTTTGACAAGTGCCACATCCTTCAAAGTGTAGTGATCATTTACTCTAACTAAACCCTTAGCAATTATAGGAGTTGAAGAATTATCGGCAAAATTAACATTCTCTACACATGACACAAAAGAGATGGAGGAGAACCATTCTTTGTTACCGGTCATGTGGCGTGAGCAACCTGAATCCACAATCCAAATGTTCTCCTTCCTCAAACGTGTAACCTCTTCATTGTCGCTGTTGTGTTCTGCCTCCTCCATACTTGATCTTGACTTGCCTGCCATGAAGCACAAGTTTGCCAAATCATCTTCATCTTCATCACTTCCAATGTCCACGTCGCTTGAGCCAAGTTCCTGGAGTGCTAAGATAAAACTGCTCACCAATTGACGTCCTATAAAACCCTTCTTTTTCTTCGTATCTTTTGCAGAGGAGTGCTTCGTTCTTGTTTTATTTTCATCCCGGGAAGTAGGACCTGAAAGGTTAGGGCAATCTGAATGAAAATGTCCTGTCTTACCACATTCAAAGCATCATTGAGGTCCCAAGCTTCCTCTCCTTCTAGTTCTCACATTTTGCAATGCTTCTGAGAACCGGGTAGAGATGAGCGCTAGCTCCTCCTCTAGAAACTCCTCAATCGGGTTGCATCTCGAAGCGCATGTATTCTTTCTTGAACATATCTTGACTTACCTCTTTGGTCGTGTTGGATCCTTCGTGGTAGTCACAAATAGCTTTCCACACATCGTATGCATATCGGAGGTGTGCAACATGGTCGAAGTCGCTTTGTGTTAATCCTTGTATGATCAAGTTCCGAGCCTTGTTGTTGTTGTCGACATCTCTCAGATTTGTAGCTGTAACTTGATCGTTTGATGACACTTTGTAAGGATTGTATACCTTCTCCCATATTGCAAATCCTTGTGCCTGGATGAAAGCCTCCATGCGTGCCTTCCAAACTCGAAAATCAATACCAGCGAACACACAATGTTTGGCAGAGTACTTCTCCATGATGATTTGTCAAAAACACGAGCAAATCACAAACGATTAGAGCATTGTGGCTCTGATACCAATTGTAGGATCAAAGAGCATGTGAAAAGCTACCAGAGGGGGGTTAAATGGTAGATTTAAAAATCTTACGCAGCGGAAACAATTAAACCCCAACCCCTTCGGCAGAAAAACAATATGTTAAAGAAATCGTGTGTGAGACTAATCTAAACGTGTTTCACCATGAGAAAAGTAATATATATGAGAGAGAATCAAGTCACGAAGACAACACAACAAGAATCACTCAAATCCGTCGAAAAAAACTCAAGTTATGATCGAAAGATCAAACAAAGGTCAATCTGCCCTACCCGAGAAAAAAAAACAGTTCTGGAACACTGCAAAGAAACTCGTGTAGATCATAGAACACAAATCCAATGACCATGAAATTTTGACAGATGATAGATAATCAAGTTTTGAAGACAAACCAAAAAGAATCACGTCAATTTGATCTGTAAAACTCGAGTTATGATAAACCACCGATGAAAGGTAGTGCTGTTCAGAAACGACGAGTAAAACTTGTCTGGAACAAGTCGGACGAACAAGGCACAAAAGTTCCTTCAAAGTACAAATTTTATTCAATAGAACACAAGAGGAACAGTTCCAAAGTTGTGGCCCACGAGCTCTGGGCTCCCTTGCTTATATAACCAGCTCGAAAGCCAACTCAACTCAAATCAGGAACCTAATCCTACTCTGTTCACGAATTGTAACTTTCCATAACTGCTTAGGATTCTTCTATACGCAGATAGAAATAATCTTAAGACTTTCAAACAACTTAGGAACGTATCCCACATTCCTAAACAACTCAAATTCGTGATCCACACGAAATCCTATCATAACCAACTCAAAACTTTCCATATTTGAGTCAAACCCAACTCAGTCATTGCCTAAATCCATAAACTAGTCGGTTGGACCTTTCCGACTAACTCTTTACGTCCACATCTCTTCATCACGTCTTGGAACCATGTAGCCACGTCCATGCACTCCTTGCACACGTGCAAACATCTTCCAATGACGTCCATGATACCTTCACATGCATTGTTCTTGATTCAATCATGCTGCGCAACCTCCTAATCAGCTCAACCACAATGTCTCCTGAATTTGGTTGTTGGAACCTCATCTCCTCCCTGAGACTAGTCCAATGGATCCCATCACCAGCCATGTCTTGAACTCAAGCAACACCTGCACATGAATAAACAACCAACCATACGAGCCCAAGTCCTCGACTTGACTCAAGTTAGTTCCGAACACAACACCTTACGTGAGAACCTCACATAAGCATGTTGCAAAACCACAGTAACACGATATCATCCATATCAACCAAAAACACACCAAAGACTTAGCAAATGAATACTAAACAATCTTTCCAGATATGTAAAGCAAGTACAAAACATTGCAAATGAAAAAAAGAAGCAATGCGATCAAGTTTCGGACCTTGCCAGAGCAACCCGGACCTTGAGCTGGAGCTAACAAAAGCTAGTAGAACCTAGCGCCGGAACTTACCAAAACTAGTATAACCAAGCTCCCGCCGGAGCTTACAAAACTAGCCGGATCTTAATAAAAAGGTGTTTTGGTGATATTCAAAACTTTTATCGTCAAAGCAAGTGTATTCACTACAAGCCAATGTATTCAGCACACATAGGTCTTACACAGTGAGCATTTTGAAGAGCTGAAAAAGATTCATTCTCGTGAAATATTGAAAAACGCCATAGAGAAGAGTTTGTTTATTGGTTTCAGAAATGAGTAAGTACATGCAAGTTTTTACTTTGATGAAATATTGAAGAAATATCTATTCTGAAGTTGCTTTATCGATGACCCCTTTTATACTAATTAATGTGTGCAGATTACGACATTACACAAAGAAGGCAAAGTAACCGATTATTTGTATGCATTATCTAGAGGACCTGATCGTCGGGCATGTTTTTTTAGTCGATCATTCATAAATGGCTTCTTTTGAATAGCAGAGGTGGAAAAAGATTTACGGACGCAAAACAATGGTGTTGTTGTTCGGGATGGTGATCATGAGTGGTATGGAATAATCAAGAAAATGATATCTGTTGATTTCGAAAAAAATCAAGAGGTTCTGTTATTTGAATGTGAATGGTTTGATCGGCCTCGTTCCGGTCAGAGCCAAAGCAGAGGCTACAAAATGGATCGATACGGAATGATAGACGTGGACACTACTATTTCTCAATTTAAGTATGAGCCTTACTTTCTAGACACCCAATCAGAACAAGTTTTTTACGTTAGAAGTGTGAAGCAACCTAAATGGGCTACAGTTGTTAAAACGATGCCAATAAACCTTTTTGCCATGCCCCTTGGAGACAGTGAAAATAATGTCACTGAGACGATGGAGGCTGAGACATTATTTGATGATCGACGACTTACTGATATAAATGAGGATATGACCACATGGGATAGGAATTACATTGTCGGAGCAACCGGTGATGCTTCCGCTCTTTCAAATGAAGATGACAACGACGACGACCACGACAATGATGATACGTATATCAATGTTGGTATTGTACCTCCAATATTGACGGAGGACGGCGAAGATGACGATTTTTTCATATAGGTATTGTGTGAGCTAGCTGTACGTGAAGACTATATGTAATGCACTTTGTGTTCTGTGGCAATAGATCTTAACGCCACCAACCGGTATTTCGTGGCAACGGATCCTAATACAACGATTGTGTTTCGTGGCGATAGATATTATCGCGCACGAACTTGTGAATCGTGGCATAAGTTCCTAATGCAACGTTTGTGTTTCGTGGCGATAGATCCTAACGCCACGAACTGGTGAATCGTGGCAAATGTTCCTAATGCAACGATTGTGTTCTGCGGCGAGAGACGCTAATGTCACGAACTATTGAATCGTGGCAATAGATCCTAATGCAATGATCGTGTTCTGTGGCGATAGATGCTAACGCCACAAACTATTGAATCGTTGCAACAGATCCTAATGCAACGATCGGGTTCTGTGGCGATAGATGCTAACGCCACGGACTATTGAATCGTAGCAACAGATCCTAATGCAACGATCATGTTCCATGGCGATAGATGCTAATGCCACGAACGAACTAGTGAATCATGGCAACAGATTCGTGGTGATAGATCCTAAGGCCACGAACTAGTGAATTGTGGCAACAGATCCTAGTGCAATGAATAGATGCTAATGCCACGAACTAGTGAATCGTGGCAACAGATTCGTGGTGATAGATGCTAATGCCACGAACTAGTGAATCGTGGCAACAAATTCTAATGCAACGGTCGGGTTCTGTGGCGATAGATGCTAATGCCACAGACTAGTGAATTGTGGCAACAGATTCATGGCGATAGATGCTAAGGCCACGAACTAGTGGATTGTGGCAACAGATCCTAGTGCAATGATCGGGTTCTGTGGCGATAGATGCTAATGCTACGAACTAGTGAATCGTGACAACAGATTCGTGGCGATAGATCCTAATGCCACGAACTAGTGAATCGTGGCAACAGATTCTAATGCAACGATCGTGTTCTGTGGCGATAGATGCTAATGCCACGAACTAGTGAATCGTGGCAACAGATTCGTGGCGATAGATCCTAATGCCACGAACTAGTGAATCGTGGCAACAGATCCTAATGCAACGGTCATGTTCCATGGCGATAGATGCTAATGCCACAAACTAGTGAATTGTGGCCACAGATTCGTGGCGATAGATCCTAAGGTCACGATCTAGTGAATCATGGCAATAGATCCTAGTGCAACGATTGGGTTCCATGGCGATAGATGCTAATGCCACGATCTAGGGAATCGTGGCAACAAATTCATGGCGATAGATCCTAATGCCATGAACTAGTGAATCGTCGCAACAGATCCTAATGCAACGGTCGTGTTCCGTGGCGATAGATGCTAATGCCACAAACTAGTGAATCGTAGCAACAGGTTCGTGGCGATAGATCCTAATGCCAAGAACTATTGAATTGTGGCAACAGATCCTAATGCAACGATCTTGTTCCATGGCGATAGATGCTAATGCCACGAACTATTGAATCGTGGCAAAAGACCAAGCTTACTGCAACGATTTAGTATTCGTTTTAGTATAATCGTTGCAACAGGGTGGAATCCTTGTAGTGATACATATATGACTTTGTGATTCCTTTTACATGCTGAAAGTTCTTACTATATTACTCGTGCTATACATTTTGTAGTTTTTGCCATGTCTAGTAATTGGAATAATTACTTACACTAAATCTAGTCATGGTCGAACTTTCTTGCTGTTTTGAACTTGTTGCATGCTCACAAGTGCTTTTAATCATAAAGAATTAATCAAGTAATCAACTCACAAATTGAGTTTTTATGAACAAATATAAGTTGAGAAAAGATCAAGAGAATATGCATGCATCGCACTTCTTCTTTTGAGACAGCTTATCATTGCACTTAGATATGAACTTGGAAGAAGATGTGTATGACTAAAACCATGTTCTTAAGCTTCTGATTGTCAAATGACATAGGCTTGGCTTGGTTGGTTAGAATAAGGCAGATGCGCATATAATCTCTTGCAAATGTCATATGATAAAAATGTGTGCTTTGAAAAATAATAAAATGTAGCAACAAGTATCATGCTTTTAGGTTTTGAAATAGTTAAGTTTGTCAGATCATGACTTGCTAAATTGGAAATTACATTTGATCTCTATCATGGCTTCCACTACTTTATGTATTTCATTGATGTGATAGTGTAAGTTACTTGATAGTATGACTTGGATGAGCTTTCTTTTATATGTATATGTTATAATATGCTCATAACAATTAAAATTTGTCTTATAAACCTTGCTGAATACATTGTCAAAGGAGGATAGTTAATATGTGAATTTTAAATATAAGTATGCAAGGGGGAGAAATTGATTACACATTGTACATATTCACAATTGTTTTTGGCACGATTCTTCTCAGGGGGAGAATTTATTTTTCTCATTTTATTTCTGTTTTACAGAGGGGGAGAAATTGTTTTCAAAACTTTTAATGTGAATAAGCCAATGTTGACAATGCATTCATCAAGGGGGAGATTGTGAGACCTATGTTTGCTAAATACATTGGCTTTGACAATAAAAAGTTTTGAATGTTGCCATAATATCTTTTTAGCAAGGTCCAACTTAGCTCCGACATGTCTTTGTTAAGCTCTGATATGTTTTTGCTAGGTCCGACTTATGTTGGTTAGCTCCGACATGTTTTTCTAGCTCTGGCGCTAGGTTGTACTAGCTTTGGTAAGCTCCGGTTCAAGGTCCGGTTAGCTTTGGCAAGATTCGGAGCTTGATCGCAGTGTTTCTGCTTTTATCTTGCAATGTTTCGAACTTGCTTTACACTTATGTGAAGGTTACTTAGTATTCTTTTGCTATGTTTTTGGTGCGTTTTGGTTGATATGGTTAATATCATTTTGCTATGGTTTGCAACATGCTTACGTGAAGTGCTCATGTAAGATGTTGTAGTTTCGGAACTAACGAGAGTCAAGTCAAGGACTTGTGCTCGGAAGTATTGGTTGTTTGTTCATGTGCAGGTGTTTCTTGAGTTCAAGGCATGGCTGGTGACAGGATCCATTGAACGAGTCTTAAGATGAGGTTCAACAGCCAAGTTCGGGAGGAATTGTGGTTGAGTTGATCGGGAGGTTGCACAGCATGTTTGAATCAAGAACAATGCATATGAAGGTGTTGTGAACATCGTTGGAAGATGTTTGCACGTGTGCAAGGAGTGCATGGACGTGGCTACATGGTTCCGAGGCATGATGAACAGATGTAGACGTAAAGAATTGGTCGGAAAGATCCAACCGACTAGGTTATGGACTCAAGCTGCGGCTGAGTCGTGTTTGACTCAAATATGGAAAGATTTGAGTTGGTCATGATAGGATTTCATGTGGGTCACGGATTTGAGTTGTTTTAGGAATGTGGGATACGTTCCTAAGGTGTTTGTAAGTCTTGAGATTGCTTCTATCTGCGTATAGAAGAGTCATAAGCAGCTGTGGAAAGTTTCGATTCGTGATTTGAGTAGGATTAGAGTCCTAGTTGAGATAGGGTTGGCCTAGGGGCTGGTTATATAAGTAAGGGAGGCCAAAGATCGTGGGAGACAACTTTGGGGCTTTTCCTCTTGTGTTCTGTTGAATAAAATTCGTAGTTGAAAGGAACTTTTGTGCCTTGTTCGTCCGACTTGTTTCTGTCAAGTCTTTCTCGTTGAGTTTCTGCACAGCACTACCTTTCTTTGGTGGTTTTATCATAACTCGAGTTTTACAGATCCAATTGACGTAATTATTTTTGGGTTGTCTTCACAACTTTATTATATATCATCTATAAAAATTTCACGGTCATTGGATTTGTGGTTTCTGATCTACACGAGTTTCTTTGCAGCGTTCCAGAACTGTTTTTCTCGGGTAGGACAGATTGACCTTTGTTCGATCTTTCAATCGTAACTTGAGCTTCTCTCGACGGATTTGAGTGATTCTTGTTGTGTCATATTCGTGACTTGATTCTCTCTGATATCTATAACTTTTGTCATGGTCAAACACATTCAGATTAGGCTCACACACGATTTCTTTAACAGATCCTTTTTTTAGCCGAAGAGGTTGGAATTTAATTGTTTCCGCTGCGTAAGATTTTTAAATCTACCATTCACCCCCCTCTAGTAGCTTTTCACATGCTCTTCGATCCTACAGCTTGCTTTAGATCTATGGACCAGTTCGTGGAGCGGCCATCTAGGATTTACAGTACTACCACAGGGCCAAGTATGGGTGCGGCTTAGCTGACTAATTAGTGTATTTCCAGTACTATTTGGACCATTAGAAAAGCTCGGGGAAGGGGTAATCAGATGGGTTCGTAGTGATGGTGGGACTACCCTGGGATCCGAATCGCTCAAGAGGGGGCCCTTGGTTAGATGTGCTCAGTCGGAGATATCACCACCGGTGAAACCTCAGTGGGATCTAAATATGCTAATAATCACTTCGTAAAGGCTATTTTGTGATCTCTTAGCAACACAACTAAGGAAGTGTGAGCAGACATAATTGAGGTTCCATAGTCATTGAAAGGTGATGAAATCACAAACTTGTGGGTAAAGCGGTACAACCTCTGCAAAGTGTGTTAAAAACTATCATGATAGTCGTGCTCCCGGTTATGATCAACTTGGACCCTCACATGTTAGAGTTTTGGACCTTGAACATGGTTTAATGGCTGGAATTGAATTAGTAGTTGGTATTGATTCGTTAATTGGCTTTGGTATATGTAATTGATGAAATTGAGACAGATGAGTAGTTATGAGTTGATTTTGGAATATTATTGCTGGTATTGGTTACTTAAGTTGAAATTAGTGTTATTTGGGTTATTTTAGGAAGGACCACACTTAATGATAATATTATTGCATTTTCAACTGTTTTACATGTACTTTTATGTAATTAGCCATTTAATTATCATTCCTTGTTTAAGCTACATGTCATACTTTCCCACACTTGCTGAGTACGACACGTGCTGACCCTTGCTACCCCCCCAACAAATTCAGATGCAGGCGTCAAATTCAGTGTTTCCCGCTGCAGTCTTTTAGAGTTTGTATTCGAGACTATTTAGTTTGTAATAAGGTACTATTATTAGTGTTTTTAATCGAGACATGGTTTAATCTGTTCATCATTTGTGAATCACTTGCGTATGTGTGTTAAACATCCTGGGCACACATATGCATTACGCTTGGTTCATTTTCGGAACCGGGTGTCACAAAAATGGGTTACATTAGCTCAAAAGCATGTTGTACCCTTTGTCGAATTGTTTTGCCAACTTGAAACAACTTGCAAATGCAATGAACATTAAGGGGAATATTTTTTGTTTGAATTAGGAAGATGACTTCAAGTTGTTATACCCAAGGTTCATATCCAAATAAGTTTCTTCTCTAATTCAAAGTTTTAGTTTTATGATGGTTGGAAATTTTACTTTCCAACATGCAAGTGTGAAAATTTAAACATTCTAAATGCAAATGCAAAGACTGATAGGAAATTCAAATATGCAATTGAGAAATCAAATATGAGATAACTACCAATTAACCTATTGACAAGGACTCACCAAATTTTTGAAGTCCGATGAGTGGGACTTACCTCCATCATGTTTAGTGCAATGATTCGTTGTCCAATCCCGGAGTTGAATATGTGGACAACTTCTCTTGATTGCCTTGCCAAATCTCCTTTTGTATGATAGTTGGACATGTGGACCGCATGATGGCCCTAGCCTCTCCGTCGTCTTGATGAAGACTTGTTGATGTAGCAACGGATTCTCCCTCTTGAAGATATTCTTTCGTGAGCATGGTGAGGTTAGTCCTTGTTTTGGGTGTCACTTCGACCTTCTTGATGTTCACTTGAGCTAATCCATACTTTGATCATGTATCAAAGACTTCTTTCGACATGATGACATGTGGACTCCACAATCAAACAAGAAATGCTTCATCCACAATGTCACTTGCCTTAGGTTGCACGGGCTTCATCGAAGGGTAGTGTCGAAGTGTTAGAGCGACACTTCCCCTGGATCATATAAGGAGCAACCCGTGGAGGTTCTTTGTTTGACGGGGCTTAGGCCTCAATCAAGTGTTCCAGCGGATGAGAATATGAGACGGTGGTTTTTACATGGGTCGAGCCAAAAGGAGCGTAACACTCTACTCCACGGTGGATGGTATTGCTAGTATGTGTGTATGTGTGTGTGATGTTTCGGTCTGGGGGATCTTTTTTTGGGTCCCCTAGTCCGAGCGGACCAGAGAAGATGTCTAGGTCGGTGGCTGCATGGTCCTTTTATAGTCCAAGGCCGGATGGCTTACAAGTTGGGCCCAGGGCCCAACAGGTGACCCCGGGGTGATCTTATCCTACAAGATCTAAGGCTTCTTGCGTACGCTGCCTCTGACCGAACTTTGAAGACTTGCTATCTTGCCGCGTCGGTCGCCAGTGGCAGGACGTAGTCGTTGATGATGGCAGGGAATGTCCCGTTCGTCTTGTCATCGTAAGCTACCCACTTGGCAGTGTGGGGTAGGCCTATGGTGCCTTCATTGCGATGTTCTTGGGCATAGCAATACTTGACAGGGGCGTGCGCTGCGCCATGCGCCTAGGGAAGGCGGCGTGCCTTCAATGAGTGATTGTACAGGACGCGCCGCCCTTTACTCTTTGGGGTCCACGGCTCATTGCAAGCCGTGGGACACACTCCAGCTCTGTATCTCTCCTTGGTGGGAGCAAGGGCCCGGAGCCAGAGGATGCGTGGCAATTCTGAAGTACTCCTCGATGGGAGCAAGGGCCATGAGCCGTATGATGCGTGGCAGCTCCAGAACCCTCCTCGACGGGGACGACGGGTCCGGAGCTTCTTCTTGTATGCGGGGGTACCCGATCTTGAGGGTATCGACAGGTAGATGTCCCAACAAGTGATTGTGGGATATCTGAGATCTTGAATGATCTTTTAAGTTTGTTGTCCTTGGCCAAGAGGTTCATGTAAATGTTATCTTGATTTCTTGCTTGGCCATGGACAAAATACTTGAAGGTAGGCTAGTTGAAATTAAATCCACTGAAATCCCTATAGCCTCCTTGGTTACAAATGTGATGTTGATTCCACCCTTGACCTCCTTGTTGGTAATAGCCATTGGAGTTGTGTTTAAAAGGAAGAATCCTCATGGGTCTTAGGGAAATGATTCCCCAAGTGGGCCATATTGACATGGATTTTCACAAATCATGTGAATATACATGGCTTGGATCATCCAAACACATCTCCATTGGCTTGATCTTCATGTTAGTCAATGGGATGTGTAGTTACATAACTAGCATGTCCACCTTGTTCAGTGGTGTCCATGCCAAGCTAAAGGAACTAGATCACTCTTCAATCCACCCCTTGAGTGGAGATCATATTCTCATTCTTGATGAATGAGAATAGGACTCTTTCAGCTTCAGCATGAATATGGTCATGGATTGGTTGAGCCAACCCATGACATGAGTGTTGGATGAAGAGCCAACTACCCACCCTATGATAAAGGCAAACCAAGAAAAACTCTTGGAACCTCCCCCAAGCTTGGGGATGGATGACTTTGGCTTCTACTGGAAGATGAAATTCTTTCTCAAAAAGCAATGGTGTTGCCTAGCAGACATTTGTTGAGGTACGCCTTAAATCATCTTGAAGTTGAGCACTTGCATCCTCGTTGGCCATCCCATGAAATGGGTTAGCCGACACTACTCTATTTTCACATAAAAGGAGAAAACAAACAAGGGTAATCCTGTCTAATATCTGTTAGTACCTATAACTTAATCACAAGTGATAGCTATCCTTCAGTTCCTTTGACTTCTTCGGCAATGGCGCCTGAAATTCTTGTTAACAGTTCTTAACACCACATATCATCTCTCTAAAGAGATGAGGTCCGCAAGCGATGGAAGATACCGTTGTAGCATTTCACCCATGAGCATTCCAAGGGTATCGTATTTATCCCAAAAGAAGGCAATGAAGTAAAGCAAACACTACTCTTATGATCGAGCTATGTGATACTAATCAATTATCAAGACAGGGGTGAGTTGATAATATGGGTAGTGTGACACACACCTAATAAGCAATCTATTTTGGAGGATAGATGGGTCCTAATGGAGATTAGACTAAGAGTTGGGGAGTTGCTCTTACAATGCTTCTAGTATACATATACATATCCTAGGTTAGTTACTAATGAGCATATCAATGGTGAATCCTTATGCTAAGTTGTTCAACATATCGAGAACGGGTTTACCTCTAGCAATACTAGGACTCCTGCGAAGAGCCTGTGGCATAGCCGAACGTGGAGATTACAAAGGATAGATAGGGATGTCACCATCTACTGCCTACCTCTTCAATCTGTGGGTCTACGAGACATCCAACGCTACTTACTATCCTAGCACCATGTTGGCATACTAAGTAATATCTTAGAGGTTTGAGTACAAGTACCTCTCTAAGGCAATGACTAACCTAAACTCATTGAACCAATGTTGAGACATAGCATAAGTTATTCATATCAACATGATCACATCATAACTAATTAGACTATAGTGGGGGTTTGTAGTGTTTATGACAATAGGTTATGATCATTATGGTGTAATCATAAAGACTACTCCTACCACATACATGGAATCCACAATGAAACAAGAAATGCTTCATCCAAGTATATGAATAAAAGAAGACTAAAGATAATATCTTTATTATTCATAAAGTCACAAATACAAGAAAATATACACGAGCCATACATTCCCAATTTGGACTTGGGACTAAAGGCTCCTCTCTATAACCTAAGCTCTACACAATAGAACTAGAAGAACTAGTGTATACAATAGAATGATGCTCAAGTGGTGTGTGTTGAAGTGAATGGTGAGGGGTCCTATTTATAGCTAGAGAAGGGTCGGTTCCCACCACCAAAATCATGCAAATCAGTCATCAATGACATCAGGAAGCCGGGAGGAGGCAACACATTGAAACTGACCGGGTTTGGAGGAGCTTCCAGGTCAGTCGAACCACCTGTTCGGTTGACCTGGTAGACCATACAAACGGGTTGTGCTTTCTGTAGGTCGGTAACGGGTGGGTCCCATGACTATTTTTGGGCGCTATGACGTTGGATCTCCTCGGATACTCATGTATGTGTGCCATTTGATCCATATGTTGCCACATGTCAGCGTCTGATTGGTTGGGAAGGTATTCTTTAGGATTCATCCCCTTGTTTCATCTCAATTCTTTATAAAATACCTGCACGCACCAATTTCTCCAAGTACAATTGGAACTAGGTTATTTCTAAGTATAATGTGTCTAAGAAATATTCATTCTCTCACATAATTGACTTATATTTATAGTCGAAATTGGTATATAATGACCGTCAACAAACCTAAACATGAAACTCTACATGTAGAGAGACAAAACATAGGAATTGATATTGTAATAAAGGAATCACCTACATGTTGATCCTTATTTTTCAAGTTACTAGCAGCAGGTTAAGTTTTCATAAAAAGTAACATTAGTGGGCAGATTCTATAGAAATCATATTCGCAAAGCAACAATAATTAAATATGTCTGTGGTTTGGATCCGGCAGATCTCCCGACACTACTAAAGTGTTAGAGGAGTTTGAGGTTCGGTGTGGGCGCGCGGAGATTCAAGAAGGTGAATTGTAAATGACACAGGAGACACGAAGATTTACGTGGTTCGGGCCGCCTGTGTCATTTACAATTCACCTTCTTGAATCTCCGCGCGCCCACACCGAACCTAAAACTCCTCTAACACTTTAGTAGTGTTGGGTGATCTACCGGATCCAAACCACCGACAGTTGGCGCGCCAGGAAGGGGCGCCTGAGATTTCGAGAATGGTGAACTCAGTTGCTGGATCATCCAACGGTCATCCTGCTGTTCAAGCTGTTGGGGGCAATCCCTCCAATATGCAGCCACCAGCAGGGGCCTCAGCGCCAGCAGCAGTCACACTGCCACCACCGCTGCCTCCACCAGCAAATCAAGCTGGACAACGCGATGGTGCACCGGCATCAATCACTGCGTCGGCAAATCATGACAACCCAGAACACGTGCTCCATGCAGCACGTGCTCTTCTCCAACGCCCACAACCTCCGGATGCATCCCGGGATGCACTGGAGCAGTGGAGGGCCGATGTGGAACATTTGGTTGCGGCAGCAGCCGACTGCATCAGCAACCAGGGTCCTCCTCCTTCAGGACGGGCCCCGTCGCAGCGACGGACCTTGTCTGGCAAACTTGGTCCGCACGTTTCCAACAACAGGAGACGTGCTGCATAACAGCAGGTGACGTCGTTGCCCTTCGGGGCACAACGCACCCACACAGTATCAAGGCTTTCAACTCATGACCTCCGGGCGGAGCTTGATCGCCGATATCGCCAACAAGATGGCCGAGTCCATATTGGTCATGCTCGTGAAAGACGAGAAGCTCAAGACGTTCCTGCTCCTGAAGGAGTAGGAGGAGGCTGTTCAGCCCTGGCCATGCATCTGCGTATGGTCAGGTGGCCACATAAGTTTTGGACTCATCTGCCGGAGAAGTTCGACGGGACCGTCAATCCTGTTGAATTTCTTCAGATTTACTCCACTGCTATCTTGGCAGCCGGAGGAAATGAGGCCGTAATGGCCAATTATTTCCCAGTGGCTTTAACTGGAACCGCCAGGTCCTGGTTTATGAGCCTTCCACCCAACTCCATCAACAGTTGGGAGGAGCTATGCCGGCAGTTCACCGCCAATTTCGGGAGTTCATACACCCGACCAGGCATTGAACTAGACATTTTTGCAGTCGTGCAAAAAGGGGGAGAATCCCTGCGATCATTCATCCAGAGGTTCTCTCAGGTATGAAACACTATCCCTTCTATCTCTAGCGCCTCTGTCATTGTGGCATTCAGACAGGGTGTATGGGACAAGAAGATGCTGGAGAAACTGGCGATCAAGGAGATCACCAGTGTCACGGAACTCTTCAGTTTGGCCGACAAATGTGCCAGAGCTGCGGAGGGCCGTGAAATGCACTCCAAACCAACTCTGGAGGATCACGAGAAATCCTCCAAAGGAGAAGCCGCTACCTCCGGGAGTGGCAAAAAGAAGAAGAAGACCAATGGCAAGAAGAAGCCGTCGGCCGGTACATCCAATGTTGCAGCTGCTGCAGCTTCGGGTGGCCGGGGGCCACGGCCCGAGAAGCGACCTCGACCGTCTTCTGAAGATGGTGGCAAACCCAAGGTGTGGTGTCCAATTCACAAAATGGGAAGCCACAGTTTGGAAGACTGCCGGGAGGTCCAAAACCTTGCCGAGCGCTACAACAAGCGTCGGGAAGAAGCTCCTTTCCGACAGAGGGAAGGAAAACAAAAAGTCGATGAAGCTCCAGCTGAAGAGGAGTTAGGTTTTCAGGATCCCAAAAAGGTCCTGAAGGCCGTCTACACCTCTGTCGATGACGATTCCGGCGTCTCTGACAACGAGCGTCGGAAGACCATGAACATCATCTTTGGTGGATCATGGGACATCACCTCCTGCCACGTCATCAGGACTATGCGTCGGGACATGGCTGCTGTAGCTCCTACAGCCAGGGCGGAACCTCATCAAAAGTGGATGGACATAGCCATCACTTTGGATGCTTCGGACTGCCCTCGAAGCATGGTTGGAGCAGGTTACCTACCTTTGATGGTATCTCCTACCATCAATAACATCCAGCTCCACTATGTCATGGTAGACGGAGGTTCGGGGCTTAACCTCATAAGCTTCAATGCTTTTACCAAGCTTCAGCTCCGACCTTCGGATCTCCACCCCTCCCGACCTTTCTCCGGAGTAGGTCCGGGAGCCATTACCCCACTCAGAGCTATTACTCTCCCCGTTACCTTCGGGACACGAGAGAAGTATCGCACCGAGAAGTTGGTCTTTGACGTTGCTCAAATCAACTTACCCTTCAATGCCATCTTGGGTAGGCCTGCCTTGTACAAATTCATGGCAGCTACTCATTATGGCTACCTGGTGTTAAAGATGCCAACACCAGTAGGCGTTCTCCGAATCCGCGGAGATCGTACTGCCGGAGTAACTGCTCTGCAAGAACTCCATGCACTTACAACGACGCAAGAGGAGGACTTCAGGCAGGAGCAAGCTCCAAAACCCCCGAGCATTCGTCAACGAGGCTCGACATCTGCACCTCGTGTGCAGCCAAGCGGCGACACCGACATCCCCATCAAAGTCGTCCATATCGGTTCTGATGCCGCTCAGACCACCCGTATATCGGGAGGATTGAACGACAAATAGGAACTCGCGCTCATCGCTTTCCTCTGGGCTAATGTCGACGTGTTTGCCTGGCAACCGTCACAAATGCATGGGATCCCTAGGGAAGTGATTGAGCACAATCTGAAGATCTACCCTGACGCCCGGCCTGTGCACCAGAAGCCTCGGAAGCAATTTGTAGAGCGACAGAACTTCATTCGACAAGAAGTGAAGAAGTTGCTCGAAGCTGGATTCATCCGAGAAGTCTTCCATCCAAAATGGCTGGCGAACCCAGTCGTTGTGCCCAAGGCCAGCGGGAAGCTTCGGATGTGTATCGACTACACAACACTAAATAAGGCATGTCTAAAAGATCCATTCCCACTACCTAGAATAGATCAGATAGTGGATTCCACCTCCGGGTGTGAATTACTGTGTTTCCTAGACGCATATTCTGGGTATCATCAAATCAGAATGTCTAGGGAGGATGAAGAGCATACCCCTTTCATCACAGTAGATGGATTGTACTGTTATACAGCCATGCCGTTTGGTCTCAAGAATGCAGCTTCAACCTTTGTACGAGCTATGTACAAAACCTTTGAAGACCTCAATAGAGACATAGTGGAAGTGTATGTTGATGACATCGTGGTCAAGGTCAAGAACAAGGAGTCACTTCTTGACACCTTACAGGCTGTCTTCGATAAGCTGTGGGTCACCCGCACAAAGCTAAACCCAGACAAGTGTGTCTTCAGGGTTAGCTCTGGAAAACTTCTTGGTTTCCTGGTAAGTCACCGGGGCATAGAAGCTAATCCGGCGAAGATCAAGGCCATTGAAGACATGCGGCCACCAGCCCGCATCAAAGATGTCCAAAAGCTAACTGGATGTCTAGCAGCCCTCAGCCGGTTTATTTCAAGACTGGTGGAACGGGCACTCCCCTTCTTCAAGTTATTGAGGAAGTCCGGACCATTCCAATGGTCTGAAGAAGCAGAAAAAGCGTTCCAGGAGCTAAAACAGTTCCTCACCACCCTACCAACTCTGGTAGCTCCGAACCCTGGTGAGCCTTTGTTGCTTTACATTTCAGCCACTGACGAAGTCGTCAGTATGGTCCTGGTTGCGGAGAGACCAGAACTACCCCATACTCAGGGATCCAGACCCCTTCGGGAGGGTCTGGAGGTTCCTGAAAGCGAGTCTGGGTCCCAGCTCCCAGATTCAAATCCACAAGAAGCCACTTTAGAAGACCCAGACTCCTCCGGGAGGATCCAGGTCACTTCTGAAGAAGCTCCGGGTTCCTCCAGCCAGAACTCGGAGGACCCCGAAGAAAATCCAGATCCCTCCGGAGGGATCCGGGTCAGTGAAGAGGAAGCTCCGGGCCCCTCCGCGAGGGTCCGGACCATTCAGCGCCCAGTGTACTTTATCAGTGAAGTACTACATGATGCCAAGACTCGATACCTAGAGGTGCATAAGCTGCTCTATGCAGTTCTTATCGCCTCCAGGAAGCTTCGCCATTATTTCCAAGCTCACAAGATCTCAGTGATGACTTCTTAACCACTTCGAGCAATCTTGCATAATCCCAACTCAACTGGGAATATTGCAAAGTGGGCGGCAGAATTGGTCGAATTCGATCTCGAATTCATTTCAAGGCAAGCAATCAAGAGTCAAGCATTGGCAGACTTCGTGGCAGAATGGACTCCCTCTCCATCAAACCCTGGGGCCCCAGTGAGCAGAAGCCGGAACACAAAGCTCCGGCCTTCACCGAGCCTCATTGGACCCTCTACTTCGATGGCTCCATGCAAAAGCAGGGGACCGGAGCTGGAATCCTTCTCCTTGCACCAACCAGGGAGAAGGTAAAATACATGGTACACCTTGACTTCAAGGCAACCAACAACATGGCGGAGTATGAAGCACTCATCTACGGACTAAAGGTGGCACTGTCATACGGTGTCAAGCAACTGCTGGTCAAGGGAGATTCACAACTCATCATTAAGCAAGTGAAGGGTGAATGCTCCTGCAACAATCTCCAGTTAGCTGCTTACCTCCTTGAAGTCCAGAGGCTTCAGAAGGACTTCGAAGTCCTAGATCTCCACCATGTCCAGCGTGCCCACAACGCTGAAGCCGACGAACTCTCGACGAAAGCATCAACCAGAGCTCCGGCTCCTGACGGTACTTTTGTCCGGAGTTTGTCAAAACCCACAGCTCAGCCTGCCGAACTAAGCTAAGGGGGCGAGATCAGCACCCCGAAGCTAACGGTCCTGATGGCCCTATTACCATGGCAGCCATCAAGCGTCGTAGGTGCTGCCAGAAGCTCCGAGCAACCCAGCACGCAAGACTCAAATGCTCAGGTTAGTTCCGATGCATGGATCTCGGAGATCTGGAACTACTTGAAAGATAACATCCTTCCTGACGATGATGTATCCGCTGACCGGGTAGTCAGATTGGCTAAAAGATACACGTTGGTAGAAGGGGATCTCTACCGGCGCGGTGCCAACGACATCCTAATGCGGTGCATCACAAGGGAAGAAGGTTGCGAGCTCCTCGCAGAAATCCATGGAGGCGAGTGTGGGAACCACGCGTCTTCCCACACGCTAGTTGGTAAAGCCTTTCGGCATGGCTTCTACTGGCCTACAGCACTCCAGGATGCAACTGAGCTGGTGAAGAAACACGAAGCATGTCAATTTCATGCAAAGCAAATTCACACACCGGCTCAGCCACTACAAATGATACCTCCTACATGGCCCTTCGCTGTGTGGGGGATGGACATCTTGGGACCTTTCCCAAGAGCCGTCGGAGGTTACAAGTTCCTGTACGTCGCCATTGACAAGTTCACCAAGTGGCCGGAAGCAACTCCAGTTGTGACAATCAACAAGCAATCTGCTATCAACTTTTTGCAGTCCATTGTATGCAGATTTGGAGTTCCAAACAAAATCATCACTGATAATGGGACCCAATTCACAAGCTCTGCATTTCAAGGATATTGCGAAGACCTCGACATTCAAGTTTGCTACGCCTCCGTAGCTCACCCAGCAAGCAATGGCCAAGCCGAGAGAGCAAATGATGAAATCCTTAAAGGACTCAAAACGCGCACCTATGAGCGTTTGAAAAAACATGGTGCCAACTGGATTGAAGAGCTTCCGCCCACTCTCTGGGCCAACAGGACAACTCCAAACCGGTCAACTGGAGAGACACTCTTCTTCCTGGTGTATGGAGCTGAAGCAATCCTTCCTCCAGAAATCACCTTGTGGTCACTCCGGGTCCGGACCTTCGACGAAGCCACGTAGGACCAGCTCCGGCGTGAAGACCTAGGCCTCCTTGTGGAGGGAAGGTGCCAAGCAGCTGTTCGGAATGCCCGATACCGCCAAGCCCTTCGGCGCTATCATCAGCGGCATGTACACAACCGACAGCTCGAGGAAGGCGACCTGGTGCTACGGAGAATACAATCCAGAGAAGGGTTAAAAAAACTATCCCCCAGCTGGGAGGGACCCTCCCGAGTGATTAAAGTATCCCGTCCCGGGAGCGTTCGCTTGGCTACCGAGGATGGGACACCTCTCCCAAATCCTTGGAACATTGAGCACATCCGTCACAGTCTTAGGACTAAAAGTGTGGCTAGCTACCCTGGGTCAAACGAGAATTAAAACACGCTTAGCCTGGTTCCATACCCTAAGAGTGTACTTGTTTCCCCTGTACCCCGGACCTATAATGAAAGACATCTTCATGTGAAACAGACTCCACGTGCATTTATTTTGTACAGGCTCAACATTTTTTATTTTTCTCTTTCTTGTTTATAACAAAGACGTGCAATTCTTAAGAAATTTTAGTTCGACCGGTTCATATACGATTCGAGTTGTATTGTCGATTCTTTTGGATTCAAATATTGTTCATGGCCCACTCGCGTGAAAGCCGCCAAGCCAATCTAGGGTCGGAGTGTGCTATCAACTTAGCCTGGTCAAGCACCCTAAGTATGCCACTCTACCTACACCCTGGCAGGCCGAAGTAAGGCGGGTCCAAGTACAATTGAATCTGGAAGTAAAGACAACGCATTCGGTTGTATTTAGAATCGCGTTGGACCTAAAATTTTCTTGAAAATCGTAAGCCACGACGAAGTTATAGGCAAGAAACGAATTTTACTATTTTTCTTGGCTTCAGTGTGCAGGAAAAATAAAATCTACGTTGATGGAGAAAAGCCGGAGCTAACAAAGCTCCGACTCCCCTAGGTGGCTTGTAATCGATGTTAAGCATTGAAAACGAGCATCACCAGAGCAACCAAGCTCCGGTAGAGCTAGGGGGACCAGCCATCGACGCTAAATAAAAGATGGTGAGTAGACCCCGCAAACGGAGTCTGCTGCCAACAAACTAAGTGTTGGCAAAGGTCACTGCCGGAGCTACTAAGCTCCAACACCCCGGAGGACTAACTATCGATGCTCTACGCGTTGATAGGGACTATTGCCGGAGCTACTAAGCTCCGACGATAGACAATGCCGGAGCTTTTAAGCTCCGACAACCTCAGGGGGCCTTCACTATCGAAGACTTCGGACCTACACTCTACAAGTTCCGAGCAAAAGAGTCTTCAACAAAACACAATATCCTCTTGGTACATGTTCACAATCAAATTGTGTACATCTACCAGGGGGCCAAGTGAAGACAAAAGTGTTGAAGACAAAAAGTGAAATTCACAAAAATTTGGGGATTTCATTCATCTGGAGACAAGGGATTACAAAATTGAGGAAGAAGAAGAGAAAATACAAGTGAGGACTACAGAGATGGTCCTAGACCCTATGGAAGAATTGGGCGACCTTCTGGGCAACCTCCGACACGTTGGCTCGGGCAGCTTCGCCTTCTCCTTCAACGGGACCTT
Source organism: Tuctoria greenei (assembly GCA_036927565.1). NCBI lineage: Eukaryota > Viridiplantae > Streptophyta > Magnoliopsida > Poales > Poaceae > Tuctoria > Tuctoria greenei. The sequence continues at coordinate 115,202,441 of JAYESD010000011.1, read as the reverse complement.
CAAGCACCGGGTCCAGAGGAAATTGGGAGTTCCGGCTGGTGTAGCACGTCAGCACATACTCTGCGATGTTCTTCTCCAGGGATTGCCCCTCAACCTCCAATTGGTCCGCGATGACGTCGCCCATCTTGGAGAGTTTTCTACCTGCCGAGCTCAACGCCTGCAACGCCAGGTCCGGCTCCATCTCCGGATCATCCGTACGCACGGGACTGAAGCCCATCGGTGTCAGCGCGTCGTTGGCCTTTCCCAGGAACTCCCAAATCTGTAGGGAGTCCGCAGTCCTTAAGCACTTCAATTCCTCCAGGGATCTTCTGGCCGCCACCAGTTCAGAATTCTCGCGAGCGAGGCGCTCAACCTCTTTGGAGTTTTGCTGAATCTTTTCAGCAACTCGCTTCTCGAGTTTTCCGAGCTCCTCCTCCCGGAGGTGGATCTTGTTCCGGCAGTCAACCAGGTCCTTCTCCCTGCCCCTCACTTTCTTCTCCCTGGCAGCAAGGGCACACTCTTGCTCGTAGAGTTCCTGCCCTCGCACCCAGGCCTTCTCCTCTTCCTCAATGCAGTGCTCTTCCAATTTCTTGGCGCGCTCCTGAAGGCCCTTGTCAGCCAGAGCCACCTTCTCGGTGAGCTCCTCCTCCCTCCTCTGGACGTCATCCCGCAACTCAAGGAGTTTCTGATCTTCATCTTCGAGCCTTTTCTCCCTCTCTTCAAGTTCCTCCCGGCGCTTGATGAGTGTAGTGTTAATGGCCTCAAGCCTTTCTTGGCGTTCATCGGCCGCACTGTTAGCTGCTTTGGTCTGCTCGTAAATCTCCCGGGATTGAGCGTCGAGGGCACGAGTCATACTCTCCCTGTCATCCAATAACTTGCCCCAATATTCCAGGCGGACCTTCTCCCGCTTGATCCACTCTTTGTCATCTGCTAGCCTCGACTGCGCCAGCTTGGTCTCGAAGTAGAGCTGGTTATGCCACCGCCTAAGGGTTTGGCGCTCCTCTTCAAGAGCCTTGCTGTCGTGGAAGAAGGCCAGTTGAACTTGACGCATACTGGAACAAGCGTTGTCAATAGACAATGACAACGGGATAGGTTCCGGACCTGCTGGGGTCTCCTCCGCTGGTTCCAGCGGGTTTTCAGATACAAAAATTGGGTCCCACTCCACAAGAGTGGTCCCCTGTGTCTCCATGGCACTAGGGCTGTCCTCCGGGATGGCCTCAGTCGCCATCGAGGAAGGCCCCACCGCCAGGTCTTCATTTGCCCCCTCAGGCAGGGGGCTAGCAACTTCACCAGGGCACTCCAGCTCAGCCGCGAGTACCTCCAACGTCGTCACTTCTGGAGCAGGGGCCGCTTCAGGCTCCGGCATGGGCACCTCCTCTATTGGGGGCTCGAGCTCCGACGCCTCTACAACAACCGGCTCGGGAGCCGAAAGATCTTCATCATCAACCGGCCCTACAGCCGGAGCTCCAACAATGACCGGCTCTGCGGCCGGTGCTTCCGAGGTAGTCGGCCCAACCGCCGGGACTTCCTCAACATTCGGCGCGCACGTTGGGACTTCAATCACCACCGGCTTAACCGCCGGAGCATCGACAATTTCCGGCTCTGGGGCCAGAATTACTGCTTCCTCCGGCTCAACGGCCGGAGCTTCCATCATCTCAGCACCAAGACCCGAAGCTTCAACCTCCGGGACAGGTGCCGCTAGCGTATCTTCTCTCTCGCGGTCCGGCGCTACCACGGGAGTCTATGGGGATGAGTCGAGGTCCATGACCACGACAGCTGGCGCCAGAGCTGTCGCAGCTTCAGCCACCACTTGGGGCGGCACCAGGACAGGAGCAGAAGCTTCCGCCCTCACAGCTTCAGTTACTGTGGCTGAGGGTGGAGCCTCACTCCTCTTCTTGGGAACGCTGCAGATGATGGACGAAGAAACTTAAAAAAAAAATAGTTACTACAACAAAGCAACTGTCCAAGGTAAAGATTAAAAATTACCTTGGGAGGCTTCCGCACCAGCTTGCGCGGAACCTCTTTCCCGGGCGTTCTGGGCTGGTCGTAGCCGGCGTGGAAGCTCCGGAAGGCCCCCCGGAACTCGTTGCAGCCACGGGCGTTTCCCTATTCGAGGCACCCCTCGATCTGGAAGAACCTCTGGACCTAGAGACCTCAACCGGCCCTGGTGCTGGAGTCGCATGTCCGGAGCTAGCACCCCAGGAGGACCCCGCTGCGGGTACAGTCGCCGCGGTTGCAGAAGACCTCCCCCTCTGGGGAGAAGGAGTCGATGTAGAGGTGGCAGGCCTGACGGACCTTCCGTCAGCGTGCTGCAGCTTCCTCTTTCGGCTCAAGGGTTCATCCGCCGGCTCCTTGCCCTTGCCGACGACCTCAACCCTTGGCTTCGGGGCAGGGTCAGAACCACCTTCAGAAACTCTAGGGATCGCCAGCCTGGAGATTGATCTTCTCTCGACGACACCGAGGTCGTCAAGCACGGGCATCTTCCGCCGGAGCTCCCTACTGAACTCTACTTCCACGTTCAGAGGAAGAAAAGCTGATGGCGGAGTCAAGTCATCACCCTCGACGTCGATGTCGCGCTGGAACTTCTTGAGGTGGAACTCCAAGATTGTCCCCACCATGTTGGACTTCAGCCCGGTCTTGACCCGGTCGTCGTCCATCACGCTGTTGAGGGCCCAAGCGAGTTTTTCTCTCCTCTTCAGCGGTGCCCACCTGTTGACTTGGAAGTTACAAAACACCGCCTGAGGGGTTAATCCTCCCTCCACGCACTGGTGGATCCTGGTCAGAGCAGGGTTGAAGGCGTCCGCCAGCACCGGAGCTTCACTCCAGATCGTCGTGTCAATGTTGGGGAGACCTTCGGGCAGCTCCAGCCTCTCATGCTCCTCCACCCGGATGACTATCCAGTCCTTCTTCCAGTCATCCCACTTCCCAGAGGGAAACGACTAGAGGTACTTCAATGGGCACTTCTTGCGCTTCACGAAGTAGTAGAAGCCAAGGTACTCATTACTCCTGCCGGTGGTATGGACGGTGAAGAAGGTCCGGAAGAGTTCAATGTAGGGGGGATGCCCACCCACATCTCACAGAAGTAGACAAAGATAGACACAAGGAGAATGGAGTGAGGGCCAAGGTGGTATAGCTGCAGACCATAAAAGTCTAGTAACATCAAGAAAAAGGAGGAAAAAGGTGGGATCAACCCCACCATGGCGTACGAAGAAAAGTACACCATTTCGCCGGCGTGCTCCTTCTCAAACGGGAGCTCTCTCCCGGCGCGGACCGAGCGGTTGAAGAAGTCCGAGGACCATCCCATGAGGGTCCGGACCTTCTTCAGGTCGCCGTCGGTCTTCAAACTGCTCTCGCGGAGACCCAACTCCATCGTAGCACAGCAAGGCAAGAGAGGAAAAGCGAAGCACAAGTTGGGAGTTTGAGCGCAAGATCAGATGAGAGGCGTAAAGAACTTGAGACGGTGCGCGCTTTCCTTCTTAAGTAAGCCCTCGCAACGCTTGGATGGAAACCGCAAGGAAGTCGAAGATACCACTCAAAAATTCCACCCAGCCAATGACAAGAGGGCCCGGGACCACCCCGACGATCAAGTCGAGGTTCTTACCCAGGCGAACGGTTGTCATCATGAGGCAGGAAGCCCGAAGGCGGCTGCCTGACAAGGCGCACGGAACCGATACGGTTTTCGTATCGGGAACCGGCGACCTTCAATTGCGTGAGATCCGCACGCCAAAGATCTCACCTGCTGCACGTGGGATACGCCACACGGCGAAGATTTAACTCCAAACCATCGCCAGCGGCACATTCGAAGACCTTTGAAGACTCAGTTCAAAAGTTGCGAGGATGGACCCACCTCCGGCGGAATGACTTCACCCAAGGGGTCTTCCCCAGAGGTGGGCCCAGGGGGCCACTGTCGGTACCCTGGGAACCGTACACCCCTTGAGATTACAAAGATCTCAAGGGAAAGTCATCTACTTGATTTGAAGACCTTCGGAGGCCCACATGTCAGACATATCCGGACGCGCTTCTCCAACATGGTTAATCCCAGGGTCGCCACGTGTACTATCAAACCGGAGCTACGACCCACAAGGGGGAAGCTCTGGGCTATGTACCGAAATGGCACCCCCGGACCTAACCCCAGACCGAGGGAAGCTCCAGAACTGACACGTGTCAGGTAGCTCTGGAGCTTCCTGTTTCCCACAATATGCTCCGAAGCTGCCATGTGTCCAACTGTCGGATCTTCAGCCTCTAACCTCCGGAAGACTCCACAACGGCTCCGAATCTTCAAAGGGGAATCAAGGGCTTCAAGACCCGATCAAGTGTCATTAATACTATATTAATGACACACGATCGGACGACCTCAATTACCAGTAACGGTGCTATCAAAGCCCATAACTCGGTCATTAAGGGCAATTAAATGTGTTGAATGTGTATCAATATCAGTAACCGCTGGGGCCACATGTCGGGCCAGGCTAACCTGTAACGACATGCCCTTGTACTATAAAAGGACAGGCCGACGATACACTCCGGGGACTCTAGATGTTCCAGACACATTCCGTACACGCTCGATACAAGCTCATACAGCCAATACAACACCAACACACCCGTGGAGTAGGGTATTACGCTCAGGCGGCCCGAACCACGTAAATCTCCGTGTCTCCTGCGCCATTTACAATTCACCTTCTTGAATCTCCGCGCGCCCACACCGAACATCAAACTCCTCTAACACTTTAGTAGTGTCGGGAGATCTGCCGGATCCAAACCACCGACAAAATACATCATGTTCTTCTCGCTTTTTCAGTTTTACTACGTCATAGTACAGTGAACAAGAAGTACTCGATCCTTAACCACAAGGGATGGTGATTTGAATCAATAACACCCGGATTGCATGACATGCACACCCGTACATAAGAAGTGTGTGGTGCTACTCACGATGTCATACAAAACCACCTTTGACAAAACCCCAAAACGTTGATCCGGTCCTAAAATCTCAAGCAGAAGGTACCTACACGGATCGTGTCTGTGACCGCTAGTGGATTACACCTTGCTGCCCTCAACCCACCCCTATAGACAGTGGGCTATGCCTCGACGCCCAGGTTATCAAGTAACATCAGTTTTCTAGAGCCCATATACTTAGTATGCCTTCCGGTACAGTTCAAACTTGCTCAACAGGACTGCACATGGATCGGTCCTCAATCGACACAAGCAGGGCCATGCACGTGAGACCATGTCCTGCTTCATCCTACCCTGCTGCTCGGTCTCATATTCATATTCATAAAACATTATCTTACTTAAACCAATCCCGTGTGATATAAACCCTAGCTCGCGAGTAAATTCCAACTACTCAACTTCTACCGGATTTATTACGATATTAGCATGGAATTTCTAATTTGTCAAGCTGTCAACCTACCCAGTACTCCATAGAATTTGGGGTCATGCAACTGGAGTTTCAATCACCTTAGCCCTAATGCAATTCAAACTTAGACATAAGAGTGATACAAATCAAAACATTGCAATGGCGACTAAATGCAAACCGAAGCTTGCCTGGCTGCGATTCGGACTCAAGGTTACCTTCTGGTGGAAGAGAGTCAAGTGCTTCTGGGGCCTCCTTGAGCTTGGTCACTATACGATATGCAAAGTATAATGAACATGAGTTGTGTGAAAACAATATACATAAGCTTCTAAACACAGTGTCTGGCAGTAAATTATTTTAATTGGCCTTGCAATTTTTACAGTGGATACTAGATACCATGATGACGATCTGGGCCAAGAATAGGAATTGTTCATGAAAACTTGTTGTATCTAAAGTTCCAAAAATTATTTGGATTCTCTGAATTTCAGTACTAAATCTGGAGCTTTGTCATGGGCAACATTGAGTTTTCTGGTTAGGGGTTGTTTTCCTGGTTCTAACAAAATTGGTTTCACGATTTTCTAAGATTTCTACAGTGAGATATTGATTTTACAATTCAGGGATAAATTCTGGAAAAGTTTCTGTTGAATTTTGAATTTTATATGGACTTTGAGATTTGGAACACTGTTTGACCCAGAAAATCAGGTCAAACAAACTTCAAATATTTACTGGGTATCAAGGACATTTGATTGAGGGTTCTGACCAAAATTGGGAACATTCCAATTATCATAACATGGGGAATTAATTTCCCAAACAATTATATCAAAGGAATTAATTATAAAAATACTGGGACTTTCATCTGCAAAAAAATTGCATTACTCCAAAGTAGAGCTCAAGAGAAGTCTACTAGAATTTATTTGAGATTTTTCGAGCAACTCTACTAGGAGATATTGAATTTTGAAGTTTGAATGTATTTTGGCATTTTTCTTCAACAGAAAAGTTTGAATATTCAAACTCGGGTCCACTGATTTGAATTGATCCAATCAGATTTGAGCCACACGGTTAAGGGGCACAGCCACAAAGAATCCCACTGCCACAGCTAGATCCTATGGGACCAACGGTCACAGACAGGTGTGACCGTCCTTCTTCTTCCTCTCGACGGGGGCGACCACCGCGGTAGCGCTCCGTCGGCCATTTCGCCGCCCAGCACCAGACAGCATGGAACTCTACCAAAGTGACCGCCTAAGCCTAAAAGAATATGGGCAACACGTGGAGGGGTTTTCCCATCTCATCGATGGCCGGACGATGGCGCACGACAGCGGCAGCGGATCGGCATATTTCGGTGAGCTCGGCTTTCTTCATCTCTTCACTAAAAGGCTTGGGAAAAGGTCGTACAGCTTACTGGGAATCTAAGAACTCAAAACAGAATAGAAAAGAAAGTGAAAGAGGCTGCAACATGAAAGTCCTCAGTGACCTAGCTCGTTTTCATCCGGCGGGAAGAAAACCTGAAGAACGAGGCTGCTGGTTGATGGTTTTCAATTGTTCTTGCGCGCAGAGATGCGTAAGGAGGTTTCCAAATTATTATCCAACTGGATTGGAAGATTCTTACAAGTAGAAAAAGAATTGAGCTCCAAACCGTGAAAAACTAGATGCGAGGGAGCTTCTTTTCTCTGTTGGAAGCAGCTCGTGAGACCGTCTGGTTCGTCGGCGCGATGGGGAGGCAGAGGCGTCGTCCTTGGCAGCAAAACTCGGCAGCTGTGGAAATCATCGTTTCTGTCTCCTTGGCAGCTTGAGCTGGCAAGAGAAATGATCAGAGGATTGCACACGAGGTTTAGTAGTAATCAACACACAAGAATCAAGCTCCAAACACCGTGCTTGCTATGTATTTCGGCCGGAACAGAGGTTGGTCACCATGCTCTGTTCTTGCGGTGGAGTAAACAGCAGAGAGAACGAGTTTGCTGTGAAGTGAAGCAAGGTGGACAAGCGATGAGAAGGTCATAAGAAGGAAGATTTTTCAGCTTTGGGCACTTGAGTGAGGCGATGTGTCCCGCCCTGGTTTTGGGAGTGCGGGGCTCTCACAAGCAGCATCAGTTGAAGCAATTCTCCCACTGCCATGTGGGTCCCCCTGACAACCTCCAAGCTAATCTTCTCTGTTGAGTGAATTCTCCCATCTACTTTCTTCCAAAAATGCTAGATATTTGCTGTAATACTAAATAAAATATGTGGAATTTGATTGTGAAATCAAAAAAATTTATTTGACCAAGTTTCATTCAAATTCAAATTTGAATTTGAATTCAAATGGATTTCAATGCACACATTGAAATAAATATCAAATGGCCTTCAAAAAATTATGAAATTTTTCATGGAGGCTATTTAACATATTGTGGAATCCACTGGGCAACTCAAATTTATATTTCTACAAAGTTTGAACAAGAGCTACATTTGAATTTTGAATCCCTCAATTAATGTTTGAATTAATTTGATTTTTATTTTGCTCTTTTAATTTGTTTTTCTCATTGTCATTTTTTATCCCTCCCACTGAAGTTGAAACTTGAATTTTGGGCTTTTACATCCCGCCCCTGTTAAAAGAATCTCGTCCCGAGATTATAAATGAATAGACGAAGGTAAAAAGATTACAGGATATGAGATGACAGTAAGTCCGGATAGTTCGACCGGAGATATTTCTTGCTTTCCCATGTTGCTTTATCAGTGGTATGGTTACCCCACAAGACTTTATAAAACCATAAAGTCCGGTTTCTTGTGACTCGAGTCTTCTCATCGATAATCCGTATTGGATACTCAGAATAGGTGATATCTGGTTGAAGAGCTTCAGTATCTTTGGTGCGGATTTCAGCTGGGACTTGAGGCATTTCTACAGCTGAGAAATTTGGAAAACATTATGAATTTCAGACAACGATGGCGGTAACTCCAGACCATAAGCCACGGGTCCGCATTTCTCAATGATGGCGAATGGACCAAAGAGTTGCGGAGCAAGCTTTCCCTTCACTCCGAATTGATGAATCTCTTTCATCCGAGAGACACGGAGATAAACATGATCTCCGATGTCGAAGTGGAGAGGGCGACGTCTTTTATCCGCATAGCTTTTCTGCCGAGGTTGAGCAACCTTGAAATTGGCTTGAATCACTCGCACTCGTTCCTCGGCTTCATTCACAAGATCAATATAGATCACTCGTTTGCCGGACTCACACCAGTTGAGTGGTGTGCGGCATTTCCGTCCATATAGAGCTTCATAAGGCGCCATTTTGATGCTAGCTTGATGGCTATTATTATATGAGAACTCCGCCAACGCTAAATGATCGTCCCAATTTTTACTGTTGTGAATGGCACAAGCGCGTAGCATGTCTTCAAGAACTTGATTCAACCACTCAGTTTGACCATCCACCTGCAAGTGATATGTGGAGTTTCGGATCAGTTTTGTCCCCAATGACGCGTGCAACTGCTTTTAAAATTGAGCAACAAACAGTGCACCGCGATCTGAAATAATTATGTGGGAAACTTCGTGCATGTACATGATTCTTGCAATATACAACTCTGCATATTTCTTGGCAACATACTTTGTATGTACAAGAATAAAATGAGCCAATTTGGTTCGTCGATCGACTATCACTCAAATCAAATTGTGCTTCTATAATGTGAGAGGTAATCCGACGATGAAATGCATACTAATGTCCTCATATTTCCACGCCAGAATATTCAATGGTTGCAGTTGTCAAGTTTTCCTCATATGATCGGCTTTCACATACCAACACGTATCACACTCGTATGTGTACTAAATTATTGCAGGTAATCAAACTCTTTCACATAGACAATTGTCTGAGACTCTTCTTTAAGATAGACAAGATCATCCATTGCTAAGAAAAGGTAGGTTGTTTGTATATTAATTTGTGTTCTTTGTCTGTGACTCATTGCTTGACTCATTGTTTGATTCTTTACATAAATATTGTTTTGTCTGTGACTGTCCTTTATATGGTATGAGCTCATTTTTGTTACTGTTGTTGATATGTTTGGATTTCATTGCTTTAACTGTAAATTTTGAGTTTTGCGTGATGTTTATACTAAATTGAATTTAATAAAGTGAATTTACCTTTTGCCACAAGTAATTTTTAGTAACGATTTGTAATAGTAACCGCTTCTTTAATCGAGTTAGCAGTACCAGTTCTGAAATGGAACTGCTTGTGGTAATTTACTTAGCAGCACCAATTCAGAATAGAACCGCTTCTGACAATAGAATTATTAGTAACGGTCAAAAATAGACCCGCTTCTGATAATTGACTTTTCAATGCCAACTTGTAATGAACAGGTTCAGAAGAGTCGATTAGTATATTGGTAACATGAGACGGTTTGGATCAGTCTATGCATCAGCATCGGTTCGTAAAAGAACCTGTTCAGATAAGGTAACGTATCAGCATCGGTTCACAAATTGATCCGGTTCGGATAATACAATGGATCAACATCGGTTTGTAACAAGAACCAGTTTGGATCAGTCAACTTATAAACATCAGTTTGTAACAAGAACCGGTTTGGATAAGTGTATCAACATCAGTTCGGAAACATAATCGGTTCGGATGATAAGTCAATGTATCGGCATCGATTTGTAATTATAACTGCAGCAGATAACTCATTTAGCAGTACCGGTTCATAATGGAACCGCTTTAGATAATTGACTTATCGGTACCAGTTTTTACTGGAAAGAGTACTAGAATCTGCCCGTCGTTAGCAGTTCATAAATGGAATTCGTTCTGATAATTTTATTATTTGTACCGGTTCTTGTTCTGAAATAGGTCTTATTATTTGATCACAGGATCAGTTTGTAACTTCAACTTGTTGCGAAACTGGATTTCTGTAATTGTTGTAGAACCGTTACAGATAAACCTTATTATCAGTAAATATTGATAGCAGTTCCGGAGTCGGAACACATATGGAGGTTGCTGCCAACACAGATGATGTTTTCTATAGTAGTGAACATTCCACATCAAAGGAAGCAAAAATATCCTATCCCAGTGTGTGCCAAATGATGGAAAATTTTGAGTTCATACATGTAACATCCTGATTTTCAAATTCAAGCAAATTCAAATTTAAATAGGATTTTGCAACTTTATGTTAGTTCTCCTCCCCTGGCCGGTTCAGCCCACACACTGTGTGGTAGCCTCCTTCCTCCTCGAGCTGCAGCCTGCTCGGCCCATCCATTTGACCAGGCTCCATAACCGTAATGAGAGTGCCACCAATATGGCCTGATGCGCTGCTTCTGTATCACAACTGAAGGAGAAACCTCCGTTGTCGTACGAGATATGGACTCCCAAGGATATAAAAAGGACCCTACCGGCGATTCTCAAACCTTAGTGCCACCTCCGCTCTTCCTCCCAACCTCACCGCCGTCGCCCGATAGCCGATGCCACATTTGCCCACAGTTACCCTCCCCACCATCCACTCTTTTGTTTCATCTTAAAATCCGTCTAGATCTGCAACCCTAGAACCTTTGCCGAGCTCCGGCAAGGTCCCTCCCATCGTACCAAAGAGCCAGGTCGCTGGAACTGCCAACACTCCGCCGGTTTGGTTTCAGGGTGTTGGATCATCTTCTACAGCTCAGATTAGATCAGCGAAGGGTTATGAACCCTGGTCCATCGTGTTCCATAAGCCAGCCCCATCCCCCTCAGTCCACGACACCATAAACCGGGTCCATGAAATTTCATAACAGAAATAAATCTGGAATAGGAGAAAGCCAATTTTTAAATAGGACCCTAACTTCCTGAGAACCCTAAACTAACTCTCTGACATCACCATTAAGCCCAGAAATAATTAATAATTAAGAATTTATCCTTGCTCATTGCGAATCAACCTTTAGGTGTTAAAGTAAATATCTTCAGGTCCTGAATTTTAAAACCAAGACCCTGAGTCAATTGTTAGTTAAATAAATAATCTAAATACTTTCTAAAATTACTAATAAGCCACTAATCCTTTGTAACTTTTAAAATTAAACCCTAAATAGAAATATAGTTATTTTCTCAGACTTTGAGTAACCTGTATAATCTATTCTACTGAAGGATTAATAAAGTAAATGCCCAATTATCATACAAATAGCAAATTGATTCTAGAGAATTCTCACTAAATCACAATAGATCGTAGAAAATAATTATTAATTGTTTTAGCCTTATTTGCTAGAATTAGTTATTTTAGTTCCATTTAATTTAGTAAAGTACAATTTTTCTTAAATAATATGAAACCTTTATAAGTGAATATTGAACAAATATAAATAATTACTAATCACTTGTAAAACAATAATACATGCATTCATGTCATCTCAGGTTGACTAGTGTTGCAATGCATTCATGATGCATGTTTGTTTGTTTATGTGTCTGATTACAATTAGAAGACTACGTTCAAGAGGCAATGTCTAAGAATCTCTAGGAGCATGGCTTTGAAACGCTTGAGCAACCAACCTCACAGCAGGATGGCAAGTGCCCTTGACCATATTCATTATATTTTTGAAAACCATTTTGTTTGCAAATTTGCATGCTTGTGTCATTCTGATGGGAAACCTATTGATAGGGTTTACATGTATTATTTATCATTCCTTGTTGTCCGGGGTTGAGAAAGAGTCGATATGGTTATATTCTTTTGGCTTGAACTAGAGAGTAAAATTCATTGAAGATCAATAACCAAATTCAAGAAAGAATATGTGCGAGTTTCGAGTGGAAGAATGAAGTGAAGTGTGGGGAAAACACTTCTCCCGGACACCAATTTATAGCCATCTTCACCCAAAAGGCGATTGGCAAGCATCATTTGATTTGTAGACATTGGAGAAAGGGGCCAGAATGTAGTTGTTGCCCTTGGTCGGCTGACTAGGGAGTGGCCCCCACTGTTCCCTCTTTTGGCCCATTGCTCCACAGCAGCTATATTTTCTAGTTGTTGGGTGCATGTACAAAAATTCTACTTGATTTAGGGTGTTTTCCAACAAATTCTATCTTTAATTCAACAAACATTTTTTATCATTGTTGTAAATTTAAATTTCCAACATGCAAGTGTGGAAACCTCATATATGTAATATGCAAATGCAAAAATTCAGGATAATTAAATATGTTGTTCAACAATCAAATGTGTGATAACTACGGATTCACCTATTGACAAGGACTCACCGAAGTTCTGAAAGTTTGAGAGCATAACTTCCTCCATCTTGTTTTATAGAGATTACCTAGCGTCAAGACCAAAAGAAGAAGAAGTGGATGGCTTTACTTCCTTCTTCCACCATGCTTTATGTGGCAGTTTCTTTGATGAGATCATGTACACCATGAGGTGCAGATACGAGGAAAATATGGCAGCCACACGACTACCTCATGGTGAATGACTATATCAACATCTTGGTTGCATCAATATCTCTTTTCACTACAGGTCACAGGAGAATCTTCCAGTTTTTTTTGTCATCATTCATTAGACATTGGGTGTTGTATATTTATTTTGGATCCAGCTCGACTGAATGTACATGCCCATTTTATGGACAACGTCTAGAGGGTATGTTATATCGTTCACCACCTTGTCATCTTCTCTTTATGCAGAATAGAGGACTTGGTGCCATTGCAGATTTGGAACCACACTTGTGCTATGTTGAGCTTGAGTCTAGGATGATTCCAATTCAACAGTGAGGGATAATGAGCACTCCTATGGATACACATAACACTCAACCATTGAACATACGTGATGCAATCACTAGAGCTCACATGCAACAATTGAATTTAGACGTGAGCTCGTACCTATACGTTCCTTTGTATATTTTTCAGAATAGATTGCTACCTATGATTTAATTATAATTATAATCCATGTAAGGGCAAAGGATATTTTGATGAGGTCTTGGGGGCATGGAGGACTAGAATGTACGTCCACAACATGTTGCAGGTTGAGACCAACTTGAATTTGAGTCCAACTCGGAACTGAGGTGCAGTCCACTTTCAAAGACAATGCTCAGGACGCATACATACTTCGTTGTGGACGTTCTACATATATACGGAGAGCAGAGAGATTAACATTTCCAATGCAACATATCCCAACTCCATTCCTTCGGAGTCAATAGAAATCATCAAAACAAAAAAAGTTCAGAGTCTATCAAGGTGCTACATCACCATATTGGGCTTGTATCGAGTCTGAGTCCATTAGGAACGGGCCCAGACTATCAATGTGTGGGATCCAAATATGGTAGAATATTGAATTGCACCTTTGTGATTCCAAGCAGGCGCACATTTAGTGCGTCGTCGAAAAGATTGAGTAAGAAATACGAGGGAGGAAAACACGTGATTTGAGCAGGTTCAAGACCTATAGAAGCTAACAATCCTACGCCATGCTTGTCTGGATATTGAGGATGGCATGGTGTGTTACAAAAGTCCCACCCTCTCCTTGGCCCCGAGGCTTCCCTTTTATATCCTAAAGGAGCTCTCAAGAACTGAGGACTGAAGGGAGTTCTTGAGGCTGCTCGCTTTCGTCTTCATCCATGTTTGCATTGTTGTTAATAGAATAGTAGAAGGATCCTACCCATATCCTTCGATCAGAGCCGAGTATAGTCAAAGTGGGTCCCTCAACCTGACCTCAGGCTAGCATGCACATCTTGACATGCACAATCTTCTTCTCTGTGACCCCTAGCCTGACTAAGTCCGGAGCAGTTCCAGCTCGGTCTATCCCATCATCTCCCTGGATTGGTCATCTGTGGGGCCAAAACTTCCCTGAGCTAGTCCTTGTTCTAGGGTGAGAGTCATGATCAATTTGAGTCACGAGGGCCCCCAACCTGACCAGATCACATAGGATCTTTCATTTGAGATCTGTCTCTTGGTCTGAATCTCTACGGGTGATGGGCCCAAATCAACGGGCCCTATCAGAGGTGGACAATGGGAGCCCTCTTTCCCATTACAGTACCAGTAGTCCCAGACTCAGTTGGTGTAGCAGAGTTCACCTTCAGTGTCACTGTCTACTGCTTCCCATCACGGGTCCTGAATGTGGCCTAGAGGGGGGGAGGGGTGAATAGGCCTTTTTTTAATTTGTCGGAATCTGCAACACTTAACAACCAGTTCAAAACCAGAGATATCGGACTAGTCCGATAAAGTGCAGACTAGTCTGGTGTGTACGGACTAGGTTGACCAAGTTTGATTTATTAAGTTTGATTCTAGGGTGTAGCAGCGAAAATATACTTGTAATTTATGTGTTGCGAGATTATGTACTAGGGTATATCACAAGTCAATCTTAAATTTGATATTTCAACGTAAAGTGAGCAAGATTAATTGAAACTCTAGATTGATATAATGTAAAGAACGATGAACACAAAACAAGAACACAAGAGATTTATCCCGTGGTTCGGTTCCCACAGAGGCAACCTACATCCACGTTGAGGAGTCCACAAAAGGATCGGGTCTTCTCGAACCCTACCCTCGTCATATCGCCACGAAGGACAATCCTCTTCCACTTATCACAAAGGGGTGAATAACCGAATTCAAAGGGGCCTTCTCACACGTTGAGAGCTCCCTTAGATTACAATACGAAATACCACCAAGAACACACTCAAAAGATTACAATGAAATCACATGAGTGTGTTAGAGAATCAAACCAAGAGCTCAATGAGTGTTGAACGTGTCTCTCCAATGATCTAGAGTGAATCCTCAAAGGATTGATCTTTGTTGCACTTAATTTCGTGGAGAGATGTGGTTTTTGAGGCTCTTGGGGAGGTGTGACGGCGCTAGGGTTTGAGAGTATTTAAAGTTAGGCCGTGCACCTCTATTTATATGGGGTTTCTAAAAGTGGCCATTAGGGTTTAGAAAGATCGGACTAGTTCGTGGTGGACACCAGACTAGTCCGGTGTGCTAGCAAACCCTAAGTGTCTCGAAATATCAGACTAGTCCGGCTTGGAGCGAACTTGTCCGATTTTTCTTCTGGAAATCTTCGGACTAGTCTGATAGTTATCGGAGTTGTCCGGACATGTGAAACCCTAAGTGAATTGGGGGACAAGTCTGCACTTGGAGGACTTGTCCGATTTAGGTCAGAGGGTTTTTTTGGACTAATCCGTTCTAATATCGGACTTGTCCGATTTAGAACAGAACAAATATCGGACTAGTCCGGTGGTGATAGGACTTGTCCGATTTTGTGTGACTTGTGAAGTGTTTAGAGGACTAGTCCGCACTGGGGAGGACTAGTCTGATTCTAGTCAGAGAGATATCAGACTAGTCTGATCGATATTGGACTTGTCCGATTTTGTGCAGAGAAGATATTGGACTCGTCCGGTGACATTCGGACTAGTCCGGTCCTGTAAAACTTTGTGCAATGTGTGTGTTTAATTGTGATTGAGCTCTTGGGGTGTGTTTCTTTAACACACTCCATACACAATGATGTACTATTCTTCTTCCTTGAGCTCATTTCCACTTTGCTTCTCATTCTCCCTTTTTTGGCACTTTGCTTGATTTGCTATTAATACTTGTGCTCATCTCAACAAATAGGTTAGGATTCCATTTGCTTGTCATGAATCATCCAAAACCCACAAGGGATTCCTAGATGCACTTTCAATCTCCCCCTTTTTGGTGATTGATGACAACCAATTGAGATTTCACAAAACATGATAAAAATTGAGATTTTCATAAAGTATGCACATATGAGTCTAAAATACATCAAGCAGTGAAAACATAATCCATATGTGCATTCTTTATGGTGGGATGCATAACTAAGTACATTTAAATAGTGAGAATGACATAATTGCCATTATTTATCCAAAAGCAAGCATATATGACATTCTAGGAGCAAAATCACAGATTTCAACAAATACTTCTCAAAAGATCATAACATTGCATCATAGAACCATAATTAACTTAAGAACATAGTTAAAGCTTTACAACCCACAAAAAATGTTCAAAAAGCATACAAGAGATCTCTCTCCTCGCATCCTACAGCTAAGGCTAAGACTCCCCCTCAATCTCTCCCCCTTTGGCATCAAGACACCAAAAAGAAGGAGAGGAGGGTCCTAAGGTCTTCACTCTTCGCTGTCAGTCCTTTCATCGTCGTCTTCGTTATCTTCATCTTCAACCTGATGATGATGAGGAGGAGGTGCGGAGTCACTCGAACCCCCAATGCCAAAGTAGGCAAGCTTGGAGGGGGTCAAGGGCCCGTGCTCAGTGAAGTCTGAGTTTGAATCTTCAGAGATTATTGGACACCCAATGGGTTTGATCTCCAGTTTCTGGCAAATTTGCTTCACATTTGCCTTCACATACTTCATATCTTCCTTTCTTCTCTTGTTGAGCTTATGGGCCTTCACTTCGGCCTTTTTGCACGAAGCGAAGATGGCAGCCAGGTATTTGAAGATCCCACTGGTTGATCCCCTTTGAGGGGCTGCCCTACTGGCAAGGGCAGCTCTTGCATCTTCAATCCTTCTTGCCGGTGCCTCAGGACTGGAGGCTGGCGAGGGAGCAGCCTGGATACTTGGCTTCTTAGGCATCTAAGGCCTCAAGGGTAGATGCTCCACATCCTTGACAAATTCAATCCCGGTGACCTTCTCGATCACAAACATCAGATATGGGGCATACAAACAATATCTGTTGGGTGTGCAAGATATGTTAACCATGTCACTCCAAATGTAGTCCACCACATCAAACTGGCGGCCCTTGCTTATCACTCTCATCAATGTTCGGAGATAACTCTGCACACTCCTGGCATCTCCATCCTTGAGAGCGATGGTCTTCCTCAAGACTCTGTTGAGCACCACAAAGAATGGCTTCATGTTCTTGGAACTTGGAACTTGCGAACTTGTTCGAGAACTTCAATCCTGATGCGATGACGATCAAATTCCACCCAAACTTGCGATGTTCCGATGGAGAAATCAAGGAATCGCCTTGGGAGCTTTAGTGGAAGAGAGAGAATGCGTGAGGCAAGAGTGGAGGTGAGGAAATTAGGGTTTGGCAGCGGCTAGGGTTATGGGCACGAAAAATCAGACAAGTCCGGAGATGACCGGACTAGTCCGAACTTTTCCAAAGGACTATATCGAACTAGTCCGTGGTCTACCGGACTATTCCGGCCTAACCGGCACTCTGCGAACTAGTCTGCATGGGCAGACTAGTCCGGGTAACCACGGACTAGTCCGTGGTCACCAGTCAAGAATTTCTTAGCCCATTCATATATATTTGAAGGTACATATTTAGAAAATAGGGAGGCAAATCAAATCAAATAATCTTGATGAATATGATCAGAAAGCATACAACAATCAAGCAATGATCATAATTCACCAAGATCTAATAATTAACATAGTTTTCGAAAGAAAATTGAGAGAGATGATTTTCACAATCCAATCAACATATTTTGAAGAACTCATACAGGTATGCAACATTTCAAGCCACACTCCGAGCATCAAGGATATTTAATTCATTTCAGAGTTCGCAAAAGCGTTTTTCATCATGTGGCTTGGTGAATATGTCGGCCAATTGCTTTTGGGTGTTGACATGGGAAATGGCTATATCTTCTTTCATGGAATGATCTCTCAAAAAGTGATGTCTTATATCTATGTGTTTGGTTCTAGAGTGCTCAACTAGGTTGTGGGTAATTTTAATGGCACTCTCATTGTCACAAAGGAGTGGAATACGGTTCATATTGTAACCGTAATCCCTTAGAGTTTGTTGTATCCAAAGGAGTTGTGCACAACAACTCCCGGTTGCAACATACCTTGCTTCGGCTGTGGATAAGGCAATTGAATTTTTTTTCTTGGAGGACCAAGAAACTAAGTATCTCCCTAGGAGTTGGCATGTACCGGAGGTGCTTTTTTTATCTACTTTGCATCCGACATAATCTGCATCAAAGTAATCAATGAGATTGAATTTTGAGCCTTTTGGGTACCAAAGACCAAGGTTGGGTGTATGAACCAAATATCTCAAGATCCTTTTTACGTTTGTGAAGTGACACTGCTTAGGATTGGCTTGAAACTTTGCACAAAAACATACACTCAACATAATGTCTGGCCTACATGCACATAAATAGAGTAGAGATCCAATCATGGAGCGATATACCTTTTGGTCGACGCTAGGTCCATCTTCATTGAGATCCAAGTGGCCATTTGTTGCCATGGCAGTCTTTATAGGCTTTGCCTTGTCCATACCAAACTTCTTGAGTATGTCTTGCGTGTACTTGGCATGGCTTATGAACGACCCTTCCATTTGTTGCCGCAGTTGGAACCCCAAGAAGTACTTTAGTTCTCCCATCACTAACATTTCAAACCTATCTGTCATGATTTTACTAAATTACTCACAAAGAGATTGATTAGTTGACCCAAAGATTATATCATCAACATAAATTTGACAAATAAAAAGATCATTGTCAAAATTCATTGTAAATAGTGTATAATCTACTTTGCCAATATTAAAGCCATTTTCAATTAAGAAATCTCTAAGGCACTCATACCGAGCTCTAGGAGCTTGTTTGAGGCCATAGAGAGCCTTACGCAATTTAAATATGTGGTCGGGAAACTCTTCGTCTTCAAACCCTGGGGGTTGCTCCACATATATCTCCTCCTTGATTGGTCTGTTCAGGAAGGCGCTTTTCACATCCATTTGATACAGCTTGAAATCATGGTGAGTAACATATGCAAGTAATATTCTAATAGATTCAAGTCTAGCTATGGGAGAAAAGGTCTCATCGAAATCCAAACCTTCGACTTGTGAATACCCTTTGGCCACAAGTCATGCCTTATTCCTTGTCACCACCCTGTGTTCATCTTGTTTGTTGCGGAAGACCCACTTGGTGCCGACAATGTTCGCATTGGGTCTTGCCACAAGTTCCCACACCTCGTTCCGATTGAAATTGTTTAATTCTTCTTGCATTGCCACCACCCAGTCCGGGTCCTTCAATGCATCCTCAACCCTGCGCGGTTCCAAAAAGGATACAAACGAATAGTGTTCACAAAAGTTAGCTACACGAGATCTAGTGGTCACTCCATTTTGGATGTCACCAATGATATTGTCGATTGGGTGATCCCTTTGGACGCATTGGTGTACTCTTGGGTGTGGCACTTGAGGCGTTGAATCTTCATGATCATCTTCTTCTCCCCCTGAATGGTTGCCTTCGTTGACTTGTTGATTATCTTCGTATTCTTGTGGTTGATCTTGTGTGGGAGCTCCCCATTGATCGTTGACCTCCTCTTGTGGCACATCTTCCTCATACACGTGTAGAGGTGACTCTTGTGGTTGAACTTCACCTAAGGCCATTCTTTTCAATGCTTGATAGGGAGCTTCCTCTTTACCTAGTACACATGGATCAACTTGCTCCTTTTGGGAGCCGTTAGTCTCATCGAACACTACGTCACGTGCCACTTCAACAAGTCCGGATGTCTTGTTGAAAACACGATAGGCGTAAGTGTTCGAATCATAACCAAGCAAGAAACCTTCATCGGACTTCGAAGCGAACTTTGAAGTCCTAGGCTTCTTGTTTAAAATGTAGCATGGAGAACTGAAAAATCTAAAATATGATATATTGGGTTTGTTACCGGTGAGTAGCTCATAGGATGTCTTCTTGAGTAGTCGATGAAGATAAAGTCGATTTACGGTGTGGCAAGCGGTGTTAATCGCTTCCGCCCAAAATCAATCCGAGGTCTTGTACTCATCGAGCATTGTTCTTGCCATCTCTATGAGTGTTCGGTTCTTTCTTTCGGCAACTCCATTTTGTTGTGGGGAGTATGGAGCTGAAAACTCGTGCTTTATGCCTTCTTCATCAAGGTACTCCTCCACTTGTGTGTTCTTGAACTCCGTGCCGTTGTCGTTTCAATGTTCTTGATTGTCAATGAGAATTCGTTTTAGCTCGCTTGAAGAACTTATTGAGTATTCCTTGTGTTTTTGACTTATCATGCAAAAAGAAAACCCAAGTGAAGCAAGAAAAATCATCAACAACTACTAAACCATATTTGTTACCGCCGATGCTTATGTAGGCAATTGGACCAAACAAGTCCATGTGAAGTAGCTCGAGTGGTCTTGCTGTAGTCATGAAGTTCTTGGCGGGGTGAGGTGCTCCAACTTGCTTCCCGGCTTGGCACGCGCTACAAGGCATTTCTTTCTCAAAACAACATCCTTCAAACCTCGAATGTGATCGCCCTTGAGGAGGTTTTGAAGGTTCCTCATACCAACATGCGCTAGCCGTCTATGCCACAGCCAACCCATGTTGGTTTTTACAATCAAGCATGTGTCAAGTTCAGCTTTATCCTTGTTGAAGTCAACAAGATAGAGCTTTTCCTTTAACATACCCTTGAATGCAATGGAACCATCACTCCTCCTAGAAACGGTCACACCCTCGTTAGTGAACAAGCAATTATAACCTTTGTCACATAATTGAGATATGGACAATAGGTTATAATCTAAGAATTCAACATGTAAAACATGAGAAAGTGTGTGTTTAGAAGATATTGCAATTTTACAGGTACTGAGCACCTTTCCTTGACTATTATCTCCAAAGTAGATGCCCTTGTTTGGATCCTCATTTTCCTCATATTCAACGAACATTCTTCTTTCTTCGGTCATATGGTTGGTGCAGCCACTGTCTAGCACCCATTTAGATCCTTCGGAGGAATAGGCTTGCAAAAACAGATTATGCTTCGGTTTTAGGTACCCAAGCTTGCTTGGGTCCTTGGAGGTTAGTCACAAGACATTTGGGCACCCACACATGAGACTTGGTGTTCCCATGGCGTGGCCCAACATAATGAGCATAGACCTTTCCATAAATATTTCTCATTAAGACATACGAGGCATCGAAGGTTCTAAACAGTAACTGTTGTTGTTTATGTACAGGACTAGTCTGGGAGGCCGGACTTGTCTGGAGGACCGGACTTGTCCGGACCCCGACCGGACTAGTCCAAACTTTTTCAGTTTGAGAGGGTCTTCCCTTTACAAAGGCAATCCTGTACTTGTTATTCTTATGGTTTTTATCATGTTGCTTTTCACCATAAGGATAACCAATGCCATATTTGACATTTGGAGGTGTTTGGACCAAGTATACACTGCGTGCATATTTGACCTTCTCCTTGTCAAACATGCCATTTTGCGTAGGATGCTTATCCTTTGTAGAGGTCGGCTTGTCTTACAAACTGATGTCAATTTCATTGCACGTACAAGTAGAAGCAACCTCAGTTTTAGTGAGTTCAGAAGGTGAACTTGAAGAGGATGAAGGTTCACCTTGCTTGAGTGACTCAACTTGCACTTCAAGGATCTTGTTAACCTTGATCAGGTCAGCAAGTTGGTCCTTGATTGTAGCATTTGAGTCGGTTAACTCCAAGCCAGTTTCCTTGCTTGAAGCTAACTCAAGCTCTTGTGATTTGCTTCGTTCCTTTTCAAGTTCTAGAAGCTTGTCAAGTTCGACATATTCCTCCTTTTGGGAGATGATCATGTCCTCTTGACGATGTATTAACCTCTCCTTCTCAACAAGTTGATCAAGCAAAATTTTCATTTTTGTGGATGTTCTATCTAGTCCAATAAGCATATCCTCATTATTACTATTGATTTCATCATCACTAGAATAGGAATGCACGGAAGGGGGTTTAATGGTTACCTTGCATTTACCTTCCTTTGCCATAAGGCAAGTGCCATCTCCCTTCCTTGCGCCGAGTTTAGGGAAGAGAGTAGACTTCTTGGATGTCTACTCGATGGCTACGGTAGCCATCTCTTCTTCTTCGGATGATGAGGACTCATCATTTGAGTCCCACTCTTACCCTATGTGAGCTTGTTTGGCTTGTTTCTTCTTCTTGAAGAATTTCTTGGGTTGAGGATTGGCTTCTTTAGTCTTTTTCTTGTTCTATTCATATGGGCAATCAACTATAAAGTGGCTATACTCACAACAATTATAGCATGCCCGCCTCAATTTTGGCTTTGTTCTTTCCTTATACTTTCCTTCGCTTGATTTGGCACCTTGTCTTTTCTTCATTATTCTCTTGAATTTCTTCATGAACAATATCATGTCTTCTTCATCTAATTCACTGCTCTCGTCGTCACTGTCTTCTTCTAGTTGTGCTTCTCTAGCTTCTTTAGATAGGGGCTTGAGGGTGGACTTCAAAGCAACCCCTTTCTTCTTTGCCGAGGTGAGGTCAGCAATCTCCTTGACATGCTTTGCTTGTTTTTCTATCATCTCGAAGTTGATGATCTTTCCAAGCAATTCATCTGGAGTCATCCTTTTGTATCCGGGGCTTTCTTTGATCATGGAGCATAGGGTGACATTGTGAGGCATGAAAGCTTTAAGGATGAGCTTTACCACCTCGTGGTCATTCCACTTCTTACTTCCGTATGATCTGACCTTGTTGATGAGTGTCTTCAATCTGTTGTACATGTCCTGGGGTGACTCGTCTTCTTCAATTGCAAATCTTCCTAATTCGCCTTCGATCATTTTGATCTTTGCTTCACGTACATCACGGTCACCTTCATGTCCAATTTGAAGTGTGTCCCAAATCTCCTTATCAATCTCGAGTCCATCCACCTTGGTGAACTCGTTCCGACTGAGCGAAGAGGTAATTACTACCGCGACTTGAGAATTTCGATGAATAGCCTGCTCTTGGCTTGGTGTGAGCTCTTCGTCGTCGTCCGGGATATCTATCCCTGTGCACAAAATATGCTATAAACTTGGATTGAGGGAAATTAGATGCATTTTCATATTTTGCCTCCACATTGAGTAATCAGTTCCATCGAAATGTGGGTCTTTTCTAAGTGGGATAGACAAATAATGATTATTATTGGAATTGAGACGATCATAGTTAAAAGGATATCGGGAGTAGTCGGTGTGACTACTCCCCTTCTTCTTTTCTTCAATCTTCGCTTTCAGTGTCTTCTTTCTTAGGAGCGCCTTCAGTTATAGCGTCTCCTCATCGTCGTTCTCGAAGTCTTGAATGGCTTCGAGGAGCTTCTCCACCTTGAGGTTTTTTGAATCATCAACCTTTTCTTGGTTGTTGCTCTTGTGGATGTCCTTCATGTCCGACATGATCTTCTTCGAGCGATTAGTCTCATTCTTCAAGAACCCGCTCTGATACCAATTGAATGTGGCCTATAGGGGGGTGAATAGGCCTTTTTGTAATTTGTCGGAACCTGCAACACTTAACAACCAGTTCAAAACCAGAGATATCGGACTAGTCCGGTAAAGTGCGGACTAGTCCGGTGTGTACGGACTAGGTTGATCAAGTTTGATTTATTAAGTTTGATTCTAGGGTGTAGCAGCGGAAATATACTTGTAATTTATGTGTTGCAAGATTATGTACTAGGGTATATCACAAGTCAATCTTAAATTTGATATTTCAACGTAAAGTGGGCAACATTAATTGAAACCCTAGATTGATATAATGTAAAGAACGATGAACACAAAACAAGAACACAAGAGATTTATCCCGTGGTTCGGTTCCCACAGAGGCAACCTACATCCACGTTGAGGAGTACACAAAAGGACCAGGTCTTCTCCAACCCTACCCTCGTCGGATCGCCACGAAGGCCAATCCTCTTCCACTTATCACAAAGGGGTGAATAACCAAATTGAAAGGGGCCTTCTCACATGTTGAGAGCTCCCTTAGATTACAATACAAAATACCACCAAGAACACATTCAAAAGATTACAATGAAATCATAGGAGTGTGTTAGAGAATCAAACCAAGAGCTCAATGAGTGTTGAACGTGTCTCTCCAATGATCTAGAGTGAATCCTCAAAGGATTGATCTTTGTTGCACTTAATTTCATGGAGAGATGTGGTTTTTGAGGCTCTTGAGGAGGCGTGATGGCGCTAGGGTTCGAGAGTATTTAAAGTTGGGCCGTACACCTCTATTTATATGGGGTTTCCGTGGTGGACACCGGACCGGCTAGGAGCGGACTTGTCCGATTTTGCTTCTGGAAATCTTCGGACTAGTCCGATAATTATCGGACTTGTCTGGACATGTGAAACCCTAAGTGAATTGGGTTACAAGTTTGCACTTGGAGGACTTGTCCGATTTAGGTCAGAGGGTTTTTTGGACTAGTCCATTCTAATATCGAACTTGTCCGATTTAGAACAGAATGAATATCGGACTAGTCCGGTGGTGATCGGACTTGTCCGATTTTGTGTGACTTGTGAAGTGTTTAGAGGACTAGTCCGCACTGGGGAGGACTAGTTCGATTATAGTCAGAGAGATATCAGACTAGTCCGATCGATATCGGACTTGTCCGATTTTGTGCAGAGAGAATATCGGACTAGTCCTGTGACATTCAGACTAGTCCGATCCTTTAGAACTTTGTGCAATGTGTGTGTTTAATTGTGATTGAGCTCTTGGGATGTGTTTTCTTAACACACTCCATACACAATGATGTACTATTCTTCTTCCTTGAGCTCATTTCCACTTTGCTCCTCATTCTCCCTTCTTTTTGGCACTTTGCTTGTTTTGCTATTAAAATCTGTGCTCATCTCAACAAATAGGTTAGGATTTCATTTGCTTGTCATGAATCATCCAAAACCCACAAGGGATTCCTAGATGCACTTTCAGGTCCAGTAGTGACACATTGTCATCAGAGTTGAAGAGAAAACATAGCAAGCCTATCCCCGGGGGGGGGGCACTTTGGTAACCGTGCACCTTCAAATCTATCAAGAATGTGTACGCCTTAACTCTTGTCGCTTTAGGCTTCGTGATGTTTCCATACTTGCACACCCAACCATTGTGCCCCACCCAGACTCTCCCTATAAAAGGAGGTTTCTGGTAGCTCTTTCCTTCATGGTTTCTTCTTGGATCTCTTCTCATGCATAGTGTAGTGAGTTCCCATCGCCATATGATAGGGATTGGAGAGAAATCCCCCATTGCTAGAGGAGTGGGGTCGTCCTCCCCTCACCCGGTGGCCTTCATTCTGAATCTCCAGGGGACAGAGCCCTCATGGCGACGCCTCTGGTGGCCCTATCCCGGCCTCCAACAGTCGTGTCTTCTTGTTGAATTCAGTGAAAGCCAAGTTTTTATTTCTATGTTCATACATGAAGACAATGAAACTAGCATGTATTTTGGATTCCATCAAGACCTCTTACAACCGACTCAAAAGTCTTGATTCGATACTGCCAACTTGATAAGAACTACTCGAAGATCACACGACTTACGTTTGCAAATCATTCATGATGGACTTGACGGCTACTGATGAGAGGATAGCCATCTGATGGACCAAGCCTAAGGAATTGAATAAGATCAAGCCCATTTAGGTTGATGCATTTGAGAGTTCATGACATGAACTATGTATAGCAAAAGAAAGAAACAACCATTTCAATACCTGATATAAAAGATATAGATTACTTAATAAACATGTTCAACTTGTAACTGACTTGGGTCAATGCCCCTGAACCTCCGACCACTATAAAAGGCGGTGGAAGGGTAACAAATCAAGGGACAAGAGACATACCATCAATCAACGTACAAAAAATACTAGCATATGCACAACCGCATATATTGTAATCATCATCTTGAGAATAAATCGATCAAGCAGGAGTAGAGTATTACCTCATCAAGGAGGCTTGAACCTAAGTAATCCTTGTCTCCTTGTTCATATAACTCACCGAGTCCCTTGATCTTGCCTATAAATACCCATAACACTGGCCCTAAGGAACCATCATGAATGTGGCCTAGAGGGGGAAGGGGTGAATAGGCTTTTTTGAATTTCTGTCGGAACCTGCAACACTTAGCAACCAGATCAAATCTCGAGATATCGAACTAGTTCGGTAGAGTGCAGACTAGTCTGGTGTGTATCGTCTAGGTTTATCAAATTTGATCGATTATATTGATCCTAGTATGTATGCAGTGAAAATATACTTGTAATTGAAGTGTTACACGATTATGAACTAGGATGTACCACAAGTCAATCTTATATTCAATGTTTCAACATAAAGTAAGCAAGATTGATTGAAACCCTAGATTGATATGAAGTATAAGAACGATGAGCGCAAAGTAAGAACACAAGCACTTTATCACGTGGTTCGGTTCCCACAGAGGCAATCTACATCCACGTTGAGGAGTCCACAAAAGGACCAGGTCTTCTCCAACCCTACCCTCGTCGGATCGCCACGGAGGCCAATGCTCTTCACTTATCACAAAGGGAAAATAACCCAATTCAAGGGGCCTTCTCACACATTGAGGGCTCCCCAAGATTACAATATGAACACCACCGAGAACACACTCGAAATATCATAATGAAAAACCATAGGAGTGTGTTAGGCAATCAAACCAAGAGCTCAATGAGTGATGAACCATGTCTCTTCAATGATCCAAAGTTTATCCTCAAGGGATTGATCTTTGTTGCTTTTGATTTCGTGGAGAGATGTGTTTTTGAGGCTCTTGGGAGGTGTGACGGTGCAGGGGGTCGAGAGTTCTTGTAAGGTGGGCCGTGTATACCTATTTATATGGGGTTCCCAAAAGTTACCGTTAGGGTTTAGAAATATCAGACTAGTCCGGTGTGTTGTGTGTAGCAAACCCTAGGTTCTGGAAATCTTCGGACTAGTCCGATAGGTATCGGACTTGTCCGGAAAAGTGAAACCCTAAGTGAGTTCGGGACAAGTACGCACTTGGAGTACTTGTCCGATTTAGGTTAGAGGGTTTTTCGGACTAGTTCATGCTAATATCGGACTTGTACGATTTTGTGCAACTTGTGAAGTGTTTGAAGGACTAGTCCGCACTGGGGAGGACTAGTTCAATTCTAGTCAAAGAGATACCGGTCTAGTCCGTGGTGATATTGGACTTGTCCGATCTTGTGCAGAAAGAAATCAGACTAGTCCAAGGTCAGTTGGACTAGTCCGGTCCTATGGAGATTTGTGCAATGTGTGAGATTATTTGTGATTGTGCTCTTGGGGTGTGTTTCCTTAACACACTCCATACACAATGATCTACTACATTGGTTTCTTGAGCTCTTTTCCGCATCGCTCCTCATTCTCCTTTCTTTTTGGCACTTTGCTCATTTTCTCATTAGAACTTGTGCTCATCTCAACAAAGTGGTTAGGATCTCATTTGATTGTCATAAATCATCCAAAACTCACAAGGTATTCCTAGATGCACTTTAAATCTCCCCCTTTTTGGTGATTGATGACAAACAACTGAGATTTCACAAAATATGATAAAAAGTTGAGATTTTCATAAAGTGTGCACATATGAGTTTAAAACACATTAAGCAATGAAAACATGATCCATATGTGCACTCCTTATGATGGGATGCAGAACTAAGTGTATAGAAGCAATAATCATGATGAGAATGACATAATTGACATCAACACATTAACAACAAGCATATATGTCATTCTTAATAACAAAATCACAAATTTCATCAATTTCTTCATAAGTAGTTCAAAACATTGCATCACAAGACCAAAAGTACCATAAGAGCATATTAAAAGTTTTACAACCCACAAAATAGACAAAAGGCATAAAAAGAAGCTCTCCTCGTATCCTACAGCCAAAACATAAGACTCCCCCTCAATCTCTCCCCCTTTGGCATCAAGACACCAAAAAGAAGGAGAGGAGGGACCTAAAGTTATCAAGCCTCGTTGTCGTTCCTCTCGTCGTCTTCATCTTCATCCTCTGGCTGATGAGGAGGAGGAGGAGGAACGGAGCCACTCGAGTCCCCAATGCCAAAATTGGCAAGCTCGGAGGGAGTCAAGGGCCCGAGCTCGGTGTAATCAGAGTCGGAGTCATCAGAAATTACTAGAGATACAATGGGCTCGATCTCCAGCTTTTGGCAAATCTACTTCACATTCTCCTTGACATATCTCATGTCAGCCTTTCTTCTCTTGTTGAGCTTGTGGGCCTTCACCTCGGCCTTTTTGCAGGAGGCAAAAATAGAATACATGTACTTCAAGATGTCACTTAGGGACCCCTTTTGAGGAGGGGCCCTAGTGGCAGGAGCAGCCCTAGCACCGGCACTGGCTCTCGCAAGAGCCTCAGGGCTGGAGGCCGGAGATGGAGCAGCTTGAACACTTGGCTTTTGAGGCATCTGGGGCCTCAAGGGAAGGTGCTCCACGTCCTTAACGAACTCTATTCACGTTACCTTCTCAATCATAAACATGAGGTAAAGTGCGTAGCCACAGGACCTGTTTGGCATGCAGGAGATGTTTACCATGTCGTTCCAAAAATAATCAAAGACATCAAACTTCCTTTCTTTGCTTATGACCTTCATCAAGGTCCTGAGTTATCCCTGCACGCTTCCTGCATCCCCATCCTTGGGGGCAATTGTCTTCCTTAGAACCCTGTTGAACACAACAAAGAAGGGCTTCATGTTCTTCGTGGAAGGAGGGTTGAACTTGGAGTTGGGTTCATAGAGAAACTTCATCCTATCCTTCTCAATGACACCAATGTTATGGATGATCAAATTGTCATTGCTCGAGGTGTCAAGATGCAGCAATCTTTCAAACTCTTCATAGGTGATGGTGTACTTGGATCCGTGAGTCATCCAAGTCACCCGCTCTTCCTCGTCACTAGCAAAGTGACACGTAGCATAGAACTGTGCGATGACCTCATCATTCCAATTGTTCTTGAAGGAGAAGAGATCCTTCAGGCCATGCCTTTCCATTACCTCAACCACCTCAACAAAGGGAGAGCAGCCCTTCTTCTCAAAGTGCGCCCAATCTATCCATTGGCTATGCACCACGGGCGCCTTCATTTGGAGATATACAGACTTGTAGAAGTCTGCATGGAAGTTGCTCCAAAACCTCCTATCAGCAGCTTGCTTGGGATGGCTGTAGAAATCAACATTTCTGAACTTGGCCGCCGTGTCACTGCCCTTTCCATTGAATCTCTCCTCTGCGGGGTCCCTGGCCCCTTCCCCTGGAGCTGACAGCTTTAGGGGGCCAATCGGGTCTGTTGCAATTCCCTTGCCCTTGCCCTTGGCTTGACGAGGGCCACCTCCAGCAGAAGCCTTGGAAGCCTGGCTTCTTCGTGAGCACCTTCCTTCGTGCCTAGGGAGGTGAAGGTGTCGGCTCGGAGGGGTGCTCTTGGTGCTTCTTGCTTAGGCTTGTCGAGAACCGAAGCACGACTTCGTGTTCCATCTCAGCTTCAAAGTCAGAGATTTCGTCGTTGGTGCTCGACATTGTCATAAGAATAGATTTCACAAGGCATTAATGAGTATAGATGGCAAGGAGTTGCATTGAGAAATTGAGAAGTTAGGGTTGAGTCCAGAAAAATCGGACTAGTCCAGTGTACAGGCACGGACGAGTCCGGTTGACCGGACTTGTCTGTACCTGGACCGGACTAGTCCGTGTTCAACCTCTAGAACCCTAACTATGAGAAGAATGGTAATTCCTAATGCACAACTAGCTTAGAATCAATGAAATACATCAAGGAAGCATGTATATGGTGATAGGAACCAAGGTAGTTCATCAACATTGAAGGAAATAGCAACTCATAGGGTTAGGGAGGAAAATTTACCGAAATCGCTTGATTCACAAAGATGTATGTGTTGAAGGATCGGACAAGTTCGTGGTCTTCAATCCCTACGCAATGGACGTCGATTTCCACCCAAACTTGCAAAGTTTTGATGGATGAATCGAAGAATCGCCTTGGGGAGCTCGAGCGTGGAGAGAGAAAGCTTGAGCCAAGTGTGGGGTGAGGGAGATTAGGGTTTGGCGGTGGCTAGGGTTATGGACACGAAAAATTGGACAAGTCCAAAAATATCGGACTAGTTCGAACTTTTACAGAGACTATATCGGACTAGTCCGTGGTCAGCCGGACTAGTCCGGCCTAACCTGCACTCTGTGGACTAGTCTGCACGTGCGGACTAGTCCGGGTAACCACGGACTAGTCTGTGGTCACCAGAGAAGAAATGCTCAGCCTATTCATATATATTTGAAGGTACTTATTTAGAAAATAGGGAGGCAAATCAAATCAAATAATCTTGATGAATATGATCAGTAAGCATACAACAATCAAGCAATGATCATAATTCACCAAGATCTAGTAATTCACATAGTTTTTTGAAAAATGTGGAGAGAAGATTTTCACAACACAATCAATGAATTTTGAAGATAGCATTCAAGTATACAAGATTTCAAGCCACATTCTGAGCATCGAGGATATTAAGTTCATTTCAGAGCTCGCAAAAGCATTTTTCATCAAGTGGCTTGGTGAATATATTGGCTAGTTGCTTTTCGGTATTGACATGTGAAATGGCTATGTCTCCCTTCATTGAATGGTCTCTCAAAAAGTGATGCCGAATGTCTATGTGTTTGGTCCTAAAGTGCTCAATGGGATTATGGGCAATTTTAATGGCACTCTCATTATCACAAAGGAGTGGAATGCGGTTCATATTGTAACCGTAATCCCTTAGAGTTTCTCGCATCCAAAGGAGTTGTGCACAACAACTACCGGTTGCAACATACTCCGCTTTGGCCGTGGATAGGGCAATGGAGTTTTGTTTCTTGGAGGACCAAGAAACAAGGGATCTTCCTAGGAATTGGCATGTACCGGAGGTACTTCTTCTATCTACCTTGCATCCGGCATAATCTGCATCGGAGTAGCCAATGAGATTGAATTTGGAACCTTTGGGATACCAAAGACCTAGGTTGGGTGTATGAACTAAATACTGCAAGATTCTCTTAACGGCTGTCAAGTGACACTCTTTTGGGTTGGCTTGAAATCTTACACTCAACATAATGTCTGGTCTAGATGCACATAAGTATAGTAGATATCCAATCACGGAGCGATATACCTTTTGATCGACATTTGGTCCATCTTCATTGAGATCCAAGTGGCCATTTGTTGCCATTGGAGTCTTTATGGACTTCGCCTTGTCCATTCCAAACTTCTTGAGTATGTCTTGAGTGTACTTGGTTTGGCTTATGAACGTGCCTTGCTTTCGTTGCCTCACTTGGAATCCCAAGAAGTACTTTAGCTCTCCCATCATGGACATCTCAAACCTTTCTGTCATAATTTTACTAAATTCCTCACAAAAAGATTTGTTAGTTGAACCAAAGATTATATCATCAACATAAATTTGACAAATAAAGAGATCATTGTCAAGGTTCTTTGTAAACAATGTATAATCTACTTTACCGATCTTAAAACCATTTTCAATTAAGAAATCTCTAAGATACTCATACCATGCTCTAGGAGCTTGTTTGAGGCCGTAGAGAGCCTTACGCAATTTAAATACGTGGTCGGGGAACTCTTCATCTTCAAACCCAGGGGGGTTGCTCCACATACACCTCCTCCTTGATTGATCCGTTGAGGAAGGCGCTTTTCACATCCATTTGATAGAGCTTGAAATCATGGTAAGTAGTTCAAGTAATATTCTAATAGACTCAAGTCTAGCTACGGGAGCAAAGGTCTCACCGAAATCCAAACCTTCGACATGTGAATACTCTTTGGCCACAAGTTGTTCCTTGTTCCTTGTCACCACCCCGTGTTCGTCTTGTTTGTTGCGAAAGACCCATTTGGTGCCGACGACGTTGGACTTGGGTCTTTCGACTAGTTCCCACACCTCGTTTTGTTTGAAATTGTTGAGTTCTTCTTGCATGGCCACTACCCAATCCGGATCCTTCAACGCATTCTCAACCCTGCGCAGTTCCAAAAAGGATACAAAAGAATAATGCTCACAGAAATTAGCTGTGCGAGATCTAGTAGTTACTCCCTTTTGGATGTCACCGATGATGTTGTCGATTGGGTGATCCCTTTGGACGCATTGGTGTACTCTTGGGTGTGGCACTTGCTATCTTGAATCTTCATGATCATCTTCTTCTCCCCCTAAATGATTGCCCTCATTCTTGTAGGTCATTTTCGTCTTCTTGAGGTTGATCTTGTATGGAAGCTCCCCCTTGATCATTGACCTCCTCCTGTGGTTCATCTTCCTCATGCATATGTAGAGATGGTTCTTGTGGTCAAACTTCGCCTAACGCCATTCTTCTCAATGCTTGACAAGGAGCTTCTTCTCTATCTAGCACACATGGATCAACTTGCTCCTTTTGGGAGCCATTAGTTTCATCGAACACTATGTCACGTGCCACTTCAACAAGTCCGGAGGTCTTGTTGAAGACACGATAGGCGTAAGTGTTCGAATCATAACCAAGCAAGAAACCTTTATCGGACTTCGAAGCGAACTTTGATGTCCTAGGATTCTTGTTCAAAATATAGCAGTTGGAACCGAAAACTCGAAAGTATGAAATATTAGGCTTGTTAACGGTGAGTAGTTCATAGGATGTCTTCTTGAGTAGTCGATGGAGATAAAGTCAATTTATGGTGTGGCAAGCGGTGTTAACCGCTTCCTCCCAAAATCGATCCGAGGTCTTTTACTCATCAAGCATTGTTCTCACCATCTCTATGAGGGTTCGGTTCTTCCTTTCGGCAACTCCATTTTGTTGAGGGGGGTAAGGAGCTGAAAACTCATGCTTCATGCCTTCTTCATTTAGGTACTCCTCAACTTGTGTGTTCTTGAACTCCATTCCGTTGTCGCTTCGAATGTTCTTGATCGTCAACGAAAACTCATTTTGAGCACGCTTGAAAAATTTCTTCAAGATTCCTTGTGTTTCTGCCTTATCATGTAAAAAGAAAACCCAAGTGAAGCAAGAAAAATCATCAACAACTACTAAGCCATATTTGTTACCGCTTATGCTTATGTAAGCAATTGGACCGAATAGGTCCATGTGGAGTACCTCGAGCGGTCCTGTTGTAGTCATGACGTTCTTAACGGTATGGGGTGCTCCAACTTGCTTCCCGACTTGGCACGCGCTACAGTTCCCGTCTTTCTCAAAAACGACATCCTTCAAACCTCGGATGTGATCCCCTTGAGGAGTTTTTGAAGGTTCCTCATACCAACATGCGCTAGCCGTCTATGCCACAGCCAACCCATGTTGGTCTTTGCAATGAAGCATGTGTCAAGTTCGGCATTATCTTTGTCGAAGTCAACAAGGTAAAGCTTTCCCTTTAACGTACCCTTAAATGCAATGGAACCATCACTCCTTTTAGAGACAGTCACACCCTCATTAGTGAACAAACAATTATAACCTTTGTCGCATAATTGAGATATGGACAACATGTTATAATCTAAGGAATCAACATGTAACACATGAGAAAGAGTATGTTGTGATGATATGGCAATTTTACCGGTATCGAGCACCTTTCCTTGACTATTATCTCCAAAATAGATGCCCTCACTTGGATCCTCATTTGCTTCATACTCCACGAACATCCTTCTTTCTCTGGTCATATGGTTGGTGCAGCCACTGTCTAGCACTCATTTAGATCCACCGGAGGAATAGGCCTACAAAAGCAAATCGAGCCTTGGTTTTAGGTACCCAAGCTTGCTTAGATCCTTTTAGGTTAGTCACAAGGGATTTAGGCACCCACACATGAGATTTGGTGTTCTCATGGCGTGGCCCAACATAATGAGCATAAATCTTACCAATATTACTTCTCATTAACACATAAGTTGCATCAAAAGTTCTAAATAGCAGCTGTTGTTGTTTATAAACAGGACTAGTCTGGGAGATCGGACTTGTCTGGAGGATCGGACTTGTCTGGACCCCGGCCGGACTAGTCCGGTGTCCATGTGTGTTTGATGTGTTAACATTGGACTTTCCGATTTGAGAGGGTCTTCCCTTTACAAAGGCAATGCTTTCCTTGTTATTCTTATGGCTTCTAGCATTTTGCTTTCCACCATAGGAATACCCAATGCCAAATTTGACATTAGGAGGTCTTGTGGCCAAGTATGCACTACGTGCATATTTGACCTTCTCCTTGTCAAATATGCCACTTTGGGCAGGATGCTTACCCTTGGTAGAGGTTGACTTGTCTTTCAAGCTGGTGTCAACTTTACTACATGAACAAGTAATGATAGCTTCGGTTTTAAGTGGTTGAGAAGGTGAGCTTGAAGAGGATGAAGGGTCACCTTGCTTGAGTGACTCAACTTGTACTTCAAGGATCTTGTTAACCTTGATTAGGTTAGCAAGTTCGTCCTTGATTGTAGCATTTGATTTGCTTAACTCCAAGCAAGCTTCCTTGCTTGAAGCTAACTCAAGCTCTAGTGACTTGCTTCGCCCCTTTTCAAATCCTAGAAGCTTGTCAAGTTCAACATATTCCTCCTTTTGGGAGATAATCATGTCTTCTTGACGGTTTATCAACTTCTCCTTCTCAACGAGTTGATCAAATAAAAATTTCATTTTAGCAGCTGTTTTCTTATCTAAGCCAATTAGCATATCTTCATTATCACTATTAATTTCACTATCACTAGAATATGAATGCAAGGAAGAGGATTTTATTGTTACCTTGCGTTTACCTTCCTTTGCCATGAGGCAAGTGTCGTTCCCTTTTCGTGCACCAAGAGTGGGGAAGAGAGTGGACTTCATGGATGTCTTCTTGATGGCTATGCTAGCCATCTCCTCTTCTTCTTCGGATGATGACTCATCATTTGAGTCCCACTCTTTCCCTAGATGTTCTTGTTCAGTTTGCTTCTTCTTCTTGAAGAATTTCTTGGGTTGAGGCTTAGCTTCTTTGGTCTTCTTTTTGTTCTCTTCATATGGGAAATCAACTATAAAGTGGCTATACTCACCACAATTATAGCATGCCCGCCTCAACTTCGGTATTGATTTTTCCTTGTACTTCACTCGATTTAGCCCCTTGTCTCTTCTTCATCATTCTCTTGAATTTCTTCATGAATATTATTGTGTCATCTTCATCCAAGTCACTGCTCTCATCATCATCGTCTTCTTCTAGTTGAGCTTCTCGAGCTTATTTAGACAAGGGCTTAAGGTTGGACTTTAGAGCGACCCCTTTCTTCTTTGTCGAGGTGAGATCGGCAATTTCCTTAACATGTTTGGCTTGTTTTTCCATCATCTCAAAGTTGATGATTTTCCCAAGTAGCTCATCCGGGGTCATCTTCTTGTACCCGGGGCTTTCTCGTATCATAGCACAAGGTAACATTGCGAGGCATGAAGGCTCTAAGAATGAGCTTCACCACCTCGTGGTCGTTCCACTTCTTGCTTCTGTATGCTCGCACCTTGTTGATGAGCGTCTTTAGTCGGTTGTACATATCTTGTGGCGACTCATCTTCTTCGATGGCGAATCTTCCCAGCTCGCCTTCGATCATCTTGATTTTCACTTCTCGCACATGACAATCGCCTTCATGTGCGGTTTGCAATGTATCCCATATCTCTTTTGCGATCTCGAGTCCATCCACCTTAGTAAACTCATCACGACTGAGTGATGATGTAATGATTGCAGCAGCTTGGGCATTTTGATGGATTGCTTGCTCTTGGCTAGGTGTGAGCTCCTCATCATCATCCGGGATATCTATTCCTATGCATACTATGTGCCACAAACTTTGATTGAGGGAAATCAAATGCATTTTCATGTTTTGCCTCCACATTGAGTAGTCATTACTGTCAAAGTGTGGGGCTTTTCCAAGTGGAATAGATAGATAATGATTGTTATTAGAATTTAAGCGATCATAATTAAAAGGATATCTGGAGTAGTCGGTGTGACTACTCCCCTTCTTTTTCTTCTCATCCTCGATCTTAACCTTTCCTTTGGAAAGTGTTTTCTTCCTTAGGAGCGCCTTGAGTTCAGTCGTCACCTCATCGCCATCCTCGAAGTCTTGAATGGCCTCGAGGAGCCTCTCCAATTTCTGGTTCTTGTCTTCCTCAACCTTCTCTTGGTTGATGCTCTTGTGTACGTCCTTCATGTCTGACATGATCTCTTCAAGCGCTTAGTCTCCTTTTGAAGAACCTTGCTCTGATACCAATTGAATGTGGCCTAGAGGGGGGGGGGTGAATAGGCCTTTTTGAATTTCTGTCGGAACCTGCAACACTTAGCAACCAGATCAAATCTCGAGATATCGGACTAGTCTGGTAGAGTGCAGACTAGTCCGGTGTGTATTGTCTAGGTTTATCAAATTTAATCGATTATCTTGATCCTAGTATGTATGCAGCGAAAATATACTTGTAATTGAAGTGTTGCACGAATATGAACTAGGATGTACCACAAGTTAATCTTATATTCAATGTTTCAACGTAAAGTAAGCAAGATTGATTGAAACCCTAGATTGATATGAAGTATAAGAACGATGAGCACAAAGTAAGAACACAAGCACTTTATCTTGTGGTTCGGTTCCCACAGAGGCAACCTACATCCACGTTGAGGAGTCCACAAAAGGATCGGGTCTTCTCCAACCCTACCCTCATCGGATCGCCACGAAGGCCAATCCTCTTCACTTATCACAAAGGGAAAATAAACGAATTCAAGGGGCCTTCTCACACGCTGAGGGCTCCCCAAGATTACAATATGAACACCACCAAGAACACACTCGAAAGATCACAATGAAAAACCACGGGAGTGTGTTAGGGAATCAAACCAAGAGCTCAATGAGTGATGAATCGTGTCTCTCCAATGATCCAAAGTTTTTCCTCAAGGGATTGATCTTTGTTGCTTTTGATTTTGTGGAGAGATGTCTTTTTGAGGTCTTGGGAGGTGTGACGGGGCAGGGGGTCGAGAGTTCTTGTAAGATGGGCCGTGTACACCTATTTATATGGGGTTCCCAAAAGTTACCATTAGGGTTTAGGAATATCGGACTAGTCCGTGGTGGACACCAGACTAGTCCGGTGTGCTATGTGTAGCAAACCCTAGGTGTCCCGAAATATCAGACTAGTTCGGCTAGAAGCGGACTTGTCCGAGTTCTTGAAATCTTCAGACTAGTCCGATAGGTATCAGACTTGTGCAGAAAAGTGAAACCCTAAGTGAATTGGGGACATGTCCGCACTTGGAGGACTTGTACGATTTAGGTCAGAGGGTTTTTTGGACTAGTCCGTGCTAATATCGTACTTGTCCGATTTTGTGCAACTTGTGAAGTGTTTGGAGGACTAGTCTGCACTGGGAGGACTAGTCTAGTTCTAGTCAGAGAGATATCGGACTAGTCTGTGGTGATATCAGACTTGTCCGATCTTGTGCAGAAAGAAATCTCGGTCCTGTAGAGATTTGTGCAATGTGTGAGATTATTTGTGATTGAGCTCTTGTGCTGTTTTTCCTTAACACACTCCATACACAATGATCTACTACACTCGTTTCTTGAGCTCTTTTCCGTATTGCTCCTCATTCTCCTTTCTTTTTGGAACTTTGCTCATTTTCTCATTAGAACCTGTGCTCATCTCAACAAAGTGATTAGGATCTCATTTGCCTGTCATAAATCATCCAAAACTCACAAGGGATTCCTAGATGTACTTTCGCATCACCATCTGCTTTATTCCAACTAGTACCGGTAAAAAGCATCCTCTTGCCGTGTAATCTCTCCTTTTAAACATGCTTCTGTGGCTGCAGCGATGTACTACAAGGTGGTGATGAGTTTGAGTTGAGGTCAAAAGTCTTGAGGAATTTATAGGGTAACACTTGGTTTCTCTGTGGTCGCTTTTGTTGTGGTTGTTTTGAGAAACTGATTGACTTATGAGAAAGTTAAAAAGGATTGTAATTGAAACATAACTAGGGAAGAGGAGTTACAATAATAGATTCCGTCTCCTGGTTTTATGTCCTTGACTTGTGGATAGTACAATGATCATTGGTCAGCTCAATAGTTCTTTCTATATATCCATCAATCCCTTTTCTTTCTTGGCAATCGTGTTCAAATCCAAAGCATATAAGTTCTGAACATAGTGGTAAACATGAAAAAAATATGGCAAACATGAAAGTGTGATGGTCTAAATTTCATACATGTATAGCTTTTGTCAATTTATCACTTCATGTTTCTTAAATATTGCACACTTCTCAAAAAATCTGAAATTTAAAGAAAGTTGCTATATGAAAATGAAAGTCATTGGATTAGTGTAAGTACAATACCCTTTGTACAAACTGTTGCCTTTCATATCAAATGTGAACACATTGTTGTTTTTACTTCAATAACGTGTCAGTTGATCTGTGCATGACCCTGAAGGTTAGATGAACTAATCAGGTGATCCATATTACAGTTGCAGCTATTGTCTTAGAGTTAGTTCCTTCAAGCACGCCTCTGGTTCAGTCAAGCCTCCGCTTCTTGCAATGTGCCTCTTGCAATTGGTCATGGAGTAGCAGAAGCACAATCGTAGATGTAAACCTAAATAAGTTTACATTGACAAAATACATTTCTTTTGTTGGTGTTGATCTCAGTCCAACCTGAGAAAAAGGAGAAAAAAGTCAAATAAAGAAAGAAATAAAGAAAAAGAGAAAAGAGACTGGTAACCGACGTTACCGAGTACTGTATGTAACCGCCCCGATCAGAGGCACCCGTAACCAAGTTGGCCCGGTCTCCATATGTAACCGCGCGATCGAAGGCACCTGTAACCAACTTGGCCCGTCCCCCTGCCGCACACACTATAAATAGGAGAAAGGACTAACACGCAATTAGGACACTAATCACCCCTTAATCCTGTACGAAAAAACGATCATAATGGAGTGCATCACGGTCGGAAGGACGGGCACCCTCAGATCCGCGCGTACAATAAGATATCGTCAAAGTAAAGCGAAATTCTGTGTAAGTATCGCTAATCCGTCATTAATCATATTTATTAGGTGCATAATAGATGATTAGGTACCTATTAATTTTTAATCCCTAAATTGATTAAGTCTAACGGTGGTATCAAAATCTTTATACCTTAATCATCTTGGATTAGTAATTTAAGATTAGAA
The DNA here is from genome assembly GCA_036927565.1 of Tuctoria greenei. Lineage (NCBI taxonomy): Eukaryota > Viridiplantae > Streptophyta > Magnoliopsida > Poales > Poaceae > Tuctoria > Tuctoria greenei. Next base: position 115,163,526 of record JAYESD010000011.1, on the reverse strand, counting down.
GTGTTTTAGATTATGATGCAAAATCACCAAATTTGCCGAAGACCTACCCCTAGTCGTTTCCCCACACTAAATCCCATCGATTCAAACCAACAGGCAATAAAAAAATGTGAATCGATTCGGGATCTTACGAATTAATGGACGCATCACCGTATGTCTTGCCGAGAACTTCGCGGCCGGTCAGTGCGAGTGTGTCACAGCCATCTCTTGATGGGAACTTCTTCACGATACTGTGACGCTTGTCACGGTCACGGCGGCGGAGGTGGCGGAGGAACCAGGAAGGATGGAGATCGAGGGAGGAGCAAGCTGAGGAGTCGCGGGAGAAGACGAGGCGGAGTGAGGAAGACGAAGGGTGAGTAAAGGAGTGTGTGTGTGGCGTCGGTCGGTGGACAGTGTAATAGACATCTGGCGTGTGGGACCCATGGTGAACGCGCTGAAGGGGGTTGAACTGTGAATGGTGCAAACTGGAAGGGTTAAGTCGAAAATATCCCAAAACAGAATTTGGTTGCGCCGATTTCCTCTTCGCGTGCGGCGATCGCTCGACGCCGGCTGCCGCTACTCCGCTCATGCCCTGACGACCGTGCGTCGGTGGCCACGGGTTGTCACAGCTGGTATCAGAGCTTATCCTTGCTTGGGGTCGATTTTTTTTCGAGCGGGGGGGTCTCTCTGCTTCAGATCGGGTTGAGTCCTTCGAGAGGGTGCAATCAACTTGCCGTCTACGGCAGGTTCGCTGATCAGCACGACGGCTCCCACCACCAAACCTTCTGCGCAGACCACCCTGGTGCTGCAGGCTATGGCGGCAGCGGAGGAGTTAGGAGAGACGAGGTGGAAGAAGGTGGTGGATGTGCTCGATGAGATCACTCATCGTCTGGATCTCATGGATGCAAAGCAGGACCTCACCACCAAAGTAGCTATGGAGGCAGAGAAGGAGCGTAGACTGTTGTTCCGTCAGGTTGAGGAGACGGGAAAGCGGGTGGCATCTCTAACACTCGAGAGGATGGCAGAGCAAATGGATCATTACTCTGATGATCGTTCGCAGCTCTCTATTAGAGGTTCAAAGGCGCAGAGTAGAAGGGAAGGTTTAGAGGAGATAGGCCATAGCAGGGGTGGTGTAGAGGAGATAGGTCATAGTAGAGGCGGTTTCAGAGATGCAGGAGGTACTCGTCAGAGAGGTGCAGGGATGCAAAGGTGGATGAGGGAGGTTGAACCACATAGAAGGCAGAGGGAGACTGTGGACAAGGGTCAGGAGCAGAGGTATCTCCCCAAACTGACTTTCCCTAAGTTTGGTGGTGACAATTCAGTAATCTGGTTAGATAAGTGTCGTGATTACTTTAACATCTATCAGGTGGATGAGTCCATGTGGGTGCGTGTAGCTGCCATTCATCTGGAGGGGAACGCAACGCGATGGTGGCAAGTAGTCAAGTGGTCAGGAGAATGGGATGATTGGGGCATGTTCTCGGTGGCGGTGCAGTAGAAATTCGGAGAATATGAGTACTCTAAGGCCATGTACGACTTGCTGCATCTCAGGCAAACGGGGGCTTTGGAGGATTACATATCAGCATTTGAAGCAATGAGATACTCAACAACTATGCACAACGTTGAACTGGATGAGGTTTTCTTTGTGCAGAAATTTGTAAATGGGTTGAAGTTTGAGTTGCAAGGACCAGTGTTGGCCCAGGTGCCTCAAACTGTCAACAGAGCTGCCGTGTTGGCTACTATCCAGAGGGATATCTTGGACAGATCTCGTGGCAGGAATAGAAGTCCTGGGGGGAATGAAGAATGAAGAATGAAGGGAAGATAGGAGTTCAATGGTCGGATCTATCCAAGGAAAGGCAACTAAGGGAGTATCGGAGGATACATGGGTTGTGTTTCTTTTGTGGTGAGAAATTTGAACCTGGTCACATGCTCAAATACCCCAAGAAAGCAGTGGCGCAGCTCAACACGCTGTCAATGGAGGACTTGGCGCTAGAACTGTCAGATGAGGTGTTGCAACAGCTTGATCAGGAGGACCAGTTGCAACCTGAATGTTTTTTGTTATCTGCTCATGCCCTGGCAGGAACTAAAGGAGAAACTTCTATGAGACTACGCACGCTTGTCAAGAATTAGGTGTTTTTTATACTAATTGACTCAGGCAGCTCTCGCAGTTTCATCAACAAAGCATTTCTGGACAGGATGGGACTCATTACAAACAGATGTGCTCTTGTTAGGGTTAAAGTGGCCATGGGGACGAGCTGCAATGCAGAGAAATGGTGTCTCAAGCAGAGTGGTGGTATTCTGGACATACATTTACTACAGATATGTGAGTGTTGCCTTTGGGTGCTTATGATGCAATTCTTAGGTATGACTGGTTATCTCAGCATAGCCCCATGGAGTGTGACTGGGCAAACCAGAGTATCAATTTTACTTACAAAAACCACAAAGTGCAGTTGCAAGGGGACAAGGGTCGCAATAGTCAAAGCATTCAGGAGATGTCTGCTGTTCAATTATAGAAATGTACTGGAGGCAATGATGTTTGGGCTATGGTGGTATGGGAATGTCAAAAAGGGGAGTATGGGAGCAGGGGGTCGGAGGGACCTCTGGAGACTAGTAGCAGTATAGAAGAGAAGCAGGGTGAAGGGGGCATAGGAGGAGAGATAGAGAAGATGAATAGTGTTGAAGGAGGGCAGGGTATAGAGGAGAAGCTACATGCTTTACTGCAGGAATTTCGAGACGTCTTCTGTGAGCCTCAGGGTTTACCACAATCTCGACCATTTGATCATGTCATATCATTGGTACCAGGGGCGATTCTTGTGAACAGTAGACCTTACAGATACTCTCCAATGCACAAAGATGAAATAGAAAGACAAGTGTGAGAGCTATTTCATGCAGCCTTAATTGAGGATAGCGTGAGTCCTTTTGCTTCCCCAATGCTGCTGGTGCAATAGAAGGATGGCTCCTGGCGTTTCTATGTTGATTATAGAAAGTTAAATGATATGACCATCAAGAACAGATTTCCCATGCCCTTGATGGATGAAATCTTAGATGAACTGGCTGGTACAAAATATTTCACTAGCTTGGATCTAAAGGCAGGATACCATCAAATCAGAATGGAGGAGGGAGAGGAGTATAAGACAACATTCAAGACCCATGTGGGGCACTATCAATTCAAGGTTATGCCCTTTGGACATACTAATGCTCCTGCCACTTTCCAATGTACAATGAATTCTGTATTAGCAGCCTTCCGAAAATTTGCCTTGGTTTTCATTGATGATATATTAGTGTACATCCCTACATTAGAGTTGCATTTTGAGCACCTCAGGTTGGTGTTGGAGAAGCTAAGAGAACACCAATTTTTTATCAAACAAGCTAAGTGCAACTTTGTTCAGATAGAACTGGAGTATCTGGGGCATATTATATCTGCCCAGGGAGTTAAAACAGATCCTAAGAAGACTGCAGCAATGGAAACATTGCCTACTCCTACCAGTTTCACAGAGTTGAGGGCATTCTTGGGGGGATGACAGGCTATTATAGGAAATTTGTTCAGCATTATGGATCCATTGCTAAACCACTTACATCCCTGCTCAAGGCAAAAACATTTCAATGGACTCCTCTGTTGAGGAGTCATTTCTGCTCCTTAAGAAAGCAATGGTATCTACTCCAGTCCTAGCCTTGCCATATTTTAATGATGTCTTCACAATTGAGACTGATGCTAGTGATGTGGGTCTAGGAGCAGTTCTTATGTAGCAGGGCAGACCAATAGCATTTCTCAATAAAGCAATCAATGATAGAACAAGGCAACTGTCTATTATGAAAAGGAGTTTTTGGCCTTGATAATGGCAGTTGACAGATGGAGACCTTATTTGCAGAGACAAGAATTTGTCATCAAGACTGACCACAAGAGTTTGTCTTTCCTTGAGGATCAGCACCTCCAATCTGATTTGCAGAGAAAAGCTATGTCCAAATTGATGGGGTTGCATTTCAAGATTGTCTATAAGAAAGGGAAGGAGAATGTAGCTGCTGATGCCCTGTCCAGAGTAGGACATTGTGCACATATGGTGGGAGTTGAAGAGGTCACACCTATGTGGATTCAGGAAGTAATCAATTCCTATATGACAGACTTGGAGGCTCAAAGATTGTTGGCAGAGCTTACCATTAAGAGCCCTAATCAGGAGGGATTTGTATTATCTAGGGGCATTATAAGATGAGGAAACTAGATATGGATTGGCAACAATTCAGCACCGCGCACCAAGATTATAGCTTCTTGTCATGATGGAATACTTGGAGGTCATTCATGTATTCAGGCAACCTACCAGAGAGTAAAAAGGGCCTTCTATAGGAGGGGTATCAAACAAGGGGTGGAGGAATATGTCAAGCAATGCAACATATGTTAGCAAGCAAAAGGAGAGAAATTAGGTCCAGCTGGTCTGCTGCAACCACTACCCATTCCATAAGGAGTGTGGCAGGATATATCTATGGACTTCATTGAAGGGTTGCCTAAACCAGGGGGCTATGATACAGTGTTGGTGGTGGTGGATAGGCTGACTAAATATGCTCACTTCTTCCCTCTCAAACACCCCTTTACTGCAGCACAGGTGGCAGCAGTTATTTTGGATAATGTTATAAAGCTACATGGGATACCAAAGTATATACTCTCTAACAGGTATAGGATCTTTACAAGTGCCATATGGAGAGAGCTGTTTTCTGCCATCAGCACTAAGCTTCTCCTATCTACTGCATACCATCCTCAAACTGATGGGCAAACTGAGAGAGTAAATCAATTTCTGGAGACATACCTGAGATGTGATGTCCGAGATAATCCTCTTAAGTGGAAACAATGGCTATCAATGGCAGAATACTGGTATAACACTACATTTCATACCTCTATGGGATGCACTCCTTTCAAGGCTCTGTATGGCTATGATCCTCTTTTCCTGGCAGCACCAAGTATCCCTGAAGAGGCAGATCAAACAGTGGTGGACATGTTACAACACAGACATCAGGATCTGACCCTACTGAAGCAACATCTAGCCCGAGCACAGAACCGCATGAAACAACAGGTCGATAAGCATCGAAGGGAAGTAACTTTTTAGGAAGGGGAAATGGTACTTCTCAAGTTGCAACCCTATGCTCAATCAACGGTGGTCAATCGCAAATATCCCAAATTGGCTTTTAAGTATTTCGGACCCTACAAAGTTCTAGAAAGAATCAGAGGAGCAGCATATCGATTGGAGTTACCTGCTTCTGCGCAAATCCATCTGGTGTTCCATGTATCGCAACTGAAGCCGTTCATGCCGAACTATGCACCAATCTATGCGGAGCTGCCATCTATACCTAATCTGGACAAAACACCATTTTTACCGCTGGAGATACTCGAACGACGCATGGTGAAGAAAGGGAATGTGGCAGTACCTCAGATCCGGGTCCTATGGAAGGCTGGCGCTTCAAAAGAGGAGTCTTGGGAAGATTGGCAAGTATTCCAAAATTCCTTCCCGGAGTTCGCGGCTCGAGGACAAGCCACATCTGCCGGTGGGGGAGATGTGACGCCGGTCACGGTCACGGCGGCGGACGTGGCAGAGGAACCAGGAAGGCCGGAGATCGAGGGCGGAGCAGACTGAGGAGTCGCGGGAGAAGTCGAGGCAGAGCGAGGAAGACGAAGGGTGAGTAAATGAGTGTGTGTGTGGTGTCGGTCGGTGGACCGTGTAATAGACGTCTGGCGTGTGGGACCCATGGTGAACGCGCCGAAGGGGGTTAAACTGTGAACGGTGCGAACTGGAAAGGTTAAGTCGAAAATATTCCAAAATAGAATTCAGTTGCGCCGATTTCCTCTTCGTGTGCGGCTATCGCACGACGCCGGCAGCCGCTGCTCCGCTCACGCCCTGACGAACGCGCGTCGGTGTCCACGGGTTGTCACATATACGCCTTGGAGCATCGCGCCTCATGAACCTGCGCCTCGAGCGCACACGAATCAGTTGTCGCTCGCATGAATTTTGTCGATGCCCGAATGTCTTGATGCCTCCGCGCGCGAGATTGATGTCTGCACCTCAATCCGACGCTGCACGCGACAGGGCCACATCCTGCACGTCTGCTGCAATGGGAACCAAATCGCTGGACTTAAGGCCACACGCGCATCATGCACCTCACGCGTGAAAGAGTCGTCTTGTCGCCATAGCCCGACCGAAACCTTCCTCACCACCCGGCCACATCACGCGCCGAGTGCCGCGCTAAGCGCCACGAGAATAGGAGGGACGCGCCGCCGAGGTGGCATCGCCCGCTTCAGGAGCTCTGCCTCCGCTCACTCATGTCGATCCAAAATTTTCGAGGGAGGAAAGGGAAAGTGAGCTAGGGTTTGAGGGTGCCTGCCGCTGGTTTTGTTCCACCATTGATGCAATCTTGACTGTCGATTTGATAAACGATCAAAAAAATGAGGTGACGATTACAGGCTAATAGACTGCAACAGGGGGAGGTGTGTGGGCTTTTAACTGGCCGTTTTCGTCCGAAGGCCCCCCCCCCCCCCCCCCAAGTTGTTTTGAGAATGTTGACTCTTAAAAATTAATTTTGAGTTATACTGATTTAACGATTGCATTTAAAAATGTTTGACAATTTTGTGTTATTTTTATCAATGATATAACACAAAATTTGTTGACTTTGACTCTGGAATTATTTTTTACCAATGTTAATTTAACTTCATGAGTCAATTTATGTTCAATGCTCATATTCCATCATGTCTTGTAATTTTATGCTACTTTCTACCCAATAGTGATTTAGCGTAAAATTGAAACTATTTGAGCATTTTTTACTCAAATATTAAATCGAATTGATTTAATTGAGTCATATTATGTATAATAAGATTTTGTGATTCATGACATTTTCTACGCAACAATGTTATATCATAGAATTGCACCTTTATTGCATAATGATCTATTTACCAACGTAATTCTTTTCAAGCAATCCATTAATGTTTTCTAATGACAACAATATAATGATGTTTTGATATGAAAATATCAAACAACTTATGAGCAGTTACTTCTTCCATTGAATGAACTGCATTATGATTTACTTGGGATCTAATGAAATTTCTATATATCCAAGTAATGATGTCTTTAAGTGACATTATGAGGCTAAGTTAAGAAAATAGAACTGCTCCAGTCTTGTTTTCCTCACGTAATGAACGTCGCAATGTTTTCGAATATTGCGGATATAATTTCATAAAGAGAATATTGTCATAAAACTTCTTATGACAGTAAAAGCATCTTTTAAAAGGTTTCAAAGTACTAATGCTCATAAAATTTTAATAAGTCTTATGAGAAATGTTGAGATGGTTATAATGTGGGGAGCATATTATGAATAAAGTGTTTTGCTTATTCAAAACTTATTTTTTCGATTAAGCATAAAATTACTAATGAAGTAATGTTGGAGTATCTTCCAAATGAGTATGAGTAATGAAAATGTCAACTATAATTCTCAAAATATGATAGTGGTTTTTGAAATTACTCTGGAAGTTATTCAGGATGAACAAAGAATTATAGAACGAATTAAGGATCAAGGCATGAATGTTAATTCTTTCCAGATAAAGATAAAATGCTTTGTTCTTTATTATTACAAGCATCATATAATGTATTTTAAGAATCAATCCATCTGAAATATGACACGTGCGATTTTACCACCATACGTTTCTGTTGCGTACAGGGCGATTGTGTGCAACCTCTGCAATAAGAAATAATGATGAAACTTATGTTTCTAGATAAATCATGTTATGTATATTTCTCTAAAAAAATTTAGTAGATATAATCAAATGAAAATGTTCATTTCATACAAATTATTTCATATGACCCAAACCATGAGGTGAGGGAAAATTACAATTAAAATGGGAACAGGAAAGACATAGATGTTGAAGCTTAGGCAACTCATGCTGAAGTTACATTCATGATTTTCATTTCATGATTATATTAATGTACCATTTTAAGTACAAATAACATTGGTGTCATGCTTAGGAGATAAAATTATGGGTTTTTTCTCGTCTTCAAATGAGAAAATTTTACGTATTATCTCTTCATAGCTCCGTTTGTCATGTGAATAATTTATATAATGTTAACAATATTAATGAAAAATGTGACGTTGAGAAGAAATGGAAAAACGCGACTACTTCTTTGAAATTGTGGCACTGTCGCCTATGCCACATTTGGAGGGGGGGGATTCGAACATCTAATAAAATAATACGCTTTTTCCATTAACCTTCTCAAATACCAATAAGTGCATTGATGGCATTAAAGAGTAACACATGAAAATGGTTAAAGAACGATAAGGGCCACATATGTGGACATTTTAACGCTGAATTTGTGGATGATTTCGACTCATTCTTAATATTCACGTATAATTTCTCCTGCTCGGCTATATCTATCCTATACGTGATCGTTGCGTCACGGGGCAGCATGTCTGGTGAACTTTAAGAAGACAGATATCTAAGTTTTACAACCACTTTTTTATGGTGGAAAATGTTCTTAGTAATGCAAGTTTTCCAGAATTAAAGTCAAATGATAGGTAATAAATCTTTCCCTATGTGATGTGTATGGAAAAGAAAAGCGGCTGGTTTATTTACATATTTGTGACTATGTATCAAAACAAAAGGTATTCAATCCATGAATTAAGATAATTATTTTCTAAATGGTATACCCACAAGAGGAAGGAAATAATGATGTCACGTATGTTAGGAAGATTAATCTTCGCAAGAAGCATCTCGTCTGAAGATGTAGTCGTGACACCCAATGACGCCTCATCATGTTTAGAGCCACGACAGATTGTTGCAAAGATAGTATTGATGTAAAATAATGAAACGTGTTTATATGACAAAATCAAAATATTTTTGTCATAGAATTAATAATTAAGAAAGACACGTGGTATGTCATTGTAAGAATATCATGTCCTGAAACAAGCTTAAAGATAATAATGACTCAAGTTCGATAAAGTCATCTGAACTTTTGATCTTACAAAAAATGTTGTGAATAAATGTAATGATTATTTAATGATCAAGGCAGTAATACGCGTTTATAGTCCTATATGTGAACGATGTATTATCATCATGCGGTGATACGGAATGTTAAGTAAATTGAAGTTATGTTATCTAATTTAAAGGATCTTAACGACAAACTCATATGTATTTGACTTTGAGATTATGCAGATGGGCCCATTTTTATATTAGGACTATTTATGTAATCATACATTGGAGAGTGCTAAAGAAATTCAGTACGTACAACTGCTCTTCTACATCTCCTGTTATGGTCAGAGAAAATGAATTTTGAACATTAAAATGTATGTGGAACCAAAATGAACCTGATCAGAAAGCCTTTGAAATTGGCCAGAACATAAAAAACAAATAACACTAGCTATTTGTCATTTTTTCTATCTTGATGAATATAATGATTTTTTCATTTAGTTTTTCAATGGAACTTTTTAGCCATCATACCGACCTCTATGATTTTTTTTTTCAAAATTTTTTAAATTTTTTTTGAATCAATGTGTGTTCAAAATTTAATGAATGCCTCATATGTATATGAGTATTTGATTAAAATGATGGATAATTTGAATTTTGATATGTTGGAATGCTTTAAAAAATTAACAAAATTCATACATGTATAAATAAGATGAATATGTTCATACAAACCAATTTCCGTGAAGGATCCCTTTTTCTAGGAGGTACAAAAATGTGATAATATGTGGGTATAAATTAATTTGATATTTACCAAAGCATTGCAATGTTAGCTATACAAGTTTTAAAATATTTGGTTCAGGTGGTAGATATTAATTTTTGAAAAATATAGAAGAAGAATCATCGAATTTGGAGTTAATTTGCAAAATCTATACATGTTTGAGTATTTATATTGGAATCCAAATAAAAAAGAAGCAAGGAAAAAGAAAACTGAAGAACAGGTTCAGACCATTATCGTAGGCGATTGTTTAGGAACAACCACCCGTGCAGCAGTTAAAACCGTTTGAAAAAAAACCGCCTGAACTTAATTAATTATTATCACAGACGGTTTTTTCGTAAAACACACCTGTGAAAACAGACGCCTATATAAAGGGCCCCTCGGGCACCACAGAAAACCTAACCCGGGAGATTTTTCATCGATGCCACCAGGCTGCCAAAAATTTCTACCGTGCGCAGGCCGGTCCTATATTCATCAGTTGATCAAGCTTTGAACAGATAAAAGGTTAGAAGAGACTTCTTCACTGTCATATTTTCAATTTGTTGTCTTGTTTTCAGTTTCGTTTTGTTGACTTTGCATGCCTCTAGCCCCAGCCCCCCTTCCCCCTCCACTTGAGATTTGTAGTAGATTTGAAGGATTAAAGTTTGAAAGATGTAGTTGAGTCTCCCCTTGAGCTCACCCATGAATTTTGTAGAAAAAGTAGTAGATTTGAAGTATTAAAGATTGAAGATGAATACAAGCACATCACGTGTTTAATGAAATGTTTCAATGAATAAGCCTAACTTCAAAAATCCATTATGGCCACTAGGAAGCTGAGAAAATTATGAAACAAATTTTCCTGGAACCCTTATGAATGGACCTACATGATACAAGCATTCACTCATACAGGCATGTTATGTCTCTGTAAATTCATTTTAAAGAAGACCTTTAGGGAATATTTGTGGTCAAATTTTGTAAATCTTACAAAAATTCTGTTATTGAAGCATGGACCGTCGAGCGTGGATGTATAACATGCCAAGACCTGATCGTATGACATTCATAATGTTGCAAATTTTATTGAAGCATCTAAGAGACATGTGAAGTTGTAAAAGATAGATGACATATTATGTCCATGTATCTACTGTGAAAATAAGATTGCTTGGATAGATACTATAGTAATCCAATCTCGTGATTATCCTGGACTGTTTACATTATCGGGACAAACGAAAAGGGAAGAAAGGTTGTGTAAGGAGCGTGGATAGAACTGGATCTATATACCTCACTTCATCCATAAAGACGGTGTACATGAGACATTGGTGGTTCTTGACAGATACACACAAGTATAGAAAGATGAAATAACAATTTGATAATAAAATCGAAAAAAATACTGCACCAAAACCTTACAGTTGAAAACTCGTGTTCGAAATGGTTAAGAACATTCATATTGCTTTCATTAAGGGCAAAAATGTAAAGTAACAAAGAGAAAGAAAAGTACATCTTCAAGTGATACAAATGAAATGGCTTTCAAGACACAATCAATTTATTTTAAGTATCTTCTATATTGGAAGAATCTAGAATTTTGCCATAGTATTGATTTGATGCACGCTACAAAGAATGTATTTGACAGCATCATTGGGACCTTGTTGGATATGTCGAGGAAAACAAAAGACGGATCAAATTCACGTATAGACCTAGTAAATCTTGATATGAGACTAGAGCTTCACCCGGTAGAAAAGGTGAACGAGAAGCATTACCTTCCCCCAACCAGCTATAATTTGACACTAGAGAAGAAAAAATCAATTTGTGAATGCTTGTGTGGGATCAAAGTGCCCACGAGTTTCTCATCCAATATTCGCAAACTAGTCTCAATGAAAGACTTGTCCTTATTCAGCTATAATTCTCACGACTGTCACATGATGATGACAGTGTTCCTTACCATTGCAATAAGAGTCATAAAACCTGAGCATATAGAAGTTGTCATCACACGTTTGTGTTACTTCTTCAATACAATATCGCAAAAGGTGATAGCATGTGAAGATTTAGACTATTTGAAAACGTACATCGTCGAGACTATGTGCGAGCTTGAGATGTGTTTCCCACCATCCTTTTTTGATATGAAAGTACACCTAATCATACATCTTGTTGATCAGATAAAAGCATTAGGGCCACTATATTTACATCATATGTTTCTACTGGAGAGATATTTAGGAGTATTAAAAGGTTATGTGTAGAACAGTGCTCACCCAGAGGGTTCAATTATAGAAGGATACACCACTGAAGAAGTGATTGAGGGTTGTGCTGATTACATCAAAGATGGAAAACCGATAGGTGTGCCTATACCAGTACATGAGGGTAGACTACGTTGGAGAGGCAAAAAGGGTAAGAAAACTTTTATCGTTCAAGATTACAAGAATGTACACCGTGCACATTTTGGTGTACTACAACCGCTCACAATAGTTGTGTCATACACCGAGAAACACCAAATTGAGCTTCGCAAAAAAACCAAGACCGCACAGAGGACTGGATCATGAAAGATCAAATAAGATGTTTCACTGAATGGTTAATAGACAAAAATATACCATACGAAGACTCTATAGAAGAGGCAATAATGAAGAAGTTAGCTTCTAGCCCATCTGCTTTGGTGAAATCATGGCAAGCATATGATATCAATGGTTACATATTTTACACTAAAGAAAAAGACGGTAAGAGTGTTGCACACAATAGTGGTATTTGTATAGAGGATTATGATTCACAAGGGCAGAAGACCACATACATCGGGTTCATAGAAGAAATATGGAAACTCGATTATGACGAAAGAATGGTCATGCCCATATTTAAGTGCCAATGGGTCAAACATCCTAATGGTGTGAAAGTGGACAACTACGAGCTAAAACTGGTAGACTTGAACAAAGTGGGTTATAAGGATGACCCGTGGGTTCTCGCCGATCGTGTTGCACAAGTTTTTTTACGTACAAGATCCAAAAACTTAGAAGATGCACGTAGGTTTTTCTCGAAAGAAAAAATATTGTTGGGGTTGAGGAGGTGGAAGATAATGAAGAGGAATATAATCAGTATGAAGAGATGTACCTTTTCACTAAACCAGAAAACATCAAGCGCGTACAGAGAAGCATGAAAAAGGATTTGAAACCCTATATGCAAGAAGATGTCAATGCTGGAAAAAATATATTATATTATATATATATTGTATATATTTGTATCATTTGAAATCAACTTAGAACAATGCTCCATTTTAGCTTTAGATAGTATGTTTCAAACATTATTAAATTCATCTTCTGTAGAGAAGACTAATTTGGACAAGTGATCCTTTTCAGCTTGTTGACTATCATATTTATCACCTTCACATGTTCCATAAGTTATCAAATTGTATGTGTATATAAATTTCTTCTTATCTATGATGATCAGGCTTGTCTTCCAACGGCTTGGTTCCAAACAACATCTAGAAGCACAACTCTTGAAGCTCCTGTCAAGCTAATCCCTTCACAGCAAGCTCTTGTAGATGCAAGTAACACTCATAACTCATGATTTGGATTGTTAAAAGCTTTAATTGAAGTCTGATGATACTTCCCATCCATTTGAGGGCTCGTTTGTATAGGAGTGAATCTACTTCAATATAAGTGGATTGAGGTGGATTGAGGAGAAAATTAGTTCATATTCCACTCCAATCCACTTCAATCCAATTAGATTGAGTACACCCAAACAAGCCCTGAAGGATTTCTTTCTCTTCTCTCCATTTTAAAAACTTATGAAGATGCTACTTTATTAGTTCTAATGGCTGAATATATTGACTAAAAATCAGTATCATCTCTCTTAGTGCTTCACATAAGTGACGAAGCGAACAACTTCAATCACAAATCTTGTTTTTACCCTTTTCATAGGAATTTGACCTTAATCTTTCAAGCATAGATTTATTAATAAGTGAAGCTTCCTCATCAGATTAGTTACTAGCAGTTACAAGCGAAGTGTGTGTCGAAGCTAATGAAATCTCAATGGGACCGAAGACAAAGAGATGTTGCATATGAGTGGCAATGTCCAGGTTAGACAGCATGAAGCTATAATGGTAGCCTTCAACAACATGAAAAGTGATGTCAAGGTTATGCTTGCATCAACCAAGGCATAAAATGAGGGCATAACACTTGTTGGGCATCACAGTTATGCTTGCCCCAACAAGTGTTATGCCCTCACAACATGACTTGATTGATGAAAGCATAAACTTAGCATCACTTTTCATGTTGTTGAAGGTTACCATCATAACTTCACGCTGTTTAACCTAGACATTGCCACTCATATGCAGGATCTCTTTACCTTCAGTCCAATTCAGATTTCATTAGTATCGGGCATCGGCACACCCTTCGCTTATAACTGCTATTAACATGTGTTATAAGGAAGCTTCACTTATTGATAAATCTATGCTTCAATGATTAAGGTCAATTCCTATGAAAGGGTAAAAACAAAATTTGTGATTGAAGTTGTTCGCTTCCTCGCTTGTGTGAAGCACTAAGAGAGAATGTACTGATTTTTAGTCAATATATTCAGGCATTAAAATTGATAAAGGAGCATCTTCCTAGGTTGTCAGATGGACAGAAGGGAAAGAAATCATTCAAATGGATGGAAAAATCTTTCTAAGGGATCGTCAGACTTCAATAGAGGCTTTCAACAATCCAAATGATGTGTCAGGGTGTTACTTGCATCTACAAGAGCTTGCTGTGCAGGGATTAGCTTGACAGGAGCTTATCAGCATCACAAGCGATTCTTAATTAACAAGCAGTCTATGAAAACAATGAATTTGCCCAGATGGTTCTTCAATAAAAACTGCTTGTGATGTTTGAACCAGTACATACGGTTCTTAAACAATGACCGCCGGTAAAAATCATGTATTTACCCAGACGGTGGTTAATTAAAAACTGTATGTGAAGTTTGTTAGAGTAAGACTGTTCTTAATTAATAGCCGCCTGAGAAAATCATGTATTTTCCCATGCGGTTGTTTTTTAAAATCCAGATGTGATGTTCGGTCATTACAGACGTTTATTGTATCATTCGTCATCACAGTCGTATTTTTTTACAGACCGCCTGTGTTTCAAAAATCGAGGCGCCTGTGAAAATGCTTTTTGTAGTATTGAACGGTGTATGCCAAAAGTACAGCTGAGATAATGATCTCCTCTTAAAAATCATGTGATGATAAGAATGCCTCAAAAAAAGGAGCGCGACAGAAAAGAGCCAGTTATATAAAATAAAATAGGATGATATTAATCAGAAGTAGGCATTCGTGCACTCCAATTTTCATGTTGGCGCTTATTTGGACAAATAAACACAAGACTTATGAATTATTCCTAATTTTTTATTGTGATTTTCGGGAGTTGAAATTCTTCTTTTTATTCATATGATTTTCAAGGATCCTTCAGAGCAAACAGAATAGCTATTTTCTTAAATTTCCTACATTTCGTATGCTACTTTATACAAGATTCAATTTAATTGTTTACTGGTCAGTGGTCACAAAGATTGCATTGGTCTACAGAAAAAACAAATCTAATAAGGTAGCAAGATACACGAATTTAACTAGGGTATTGGTTTATGATCAACAAATAAGTTTAAAACATCCACTGTTGAAAGGACCAGAGGAAGGTAATACCTGATGATTGCATGCATTGTTCTGAACATCCTCAAAGAGTGACGAATAATAGGAAGGATCATAAATTGAACCCCCAAATATATCATGTGCCATAGAATTCCGTCTAACAGAATCAGGTCTACGGCTTAAGAAACTATGTCTTGCTTCATGATTTGCTTCAAAATATGTTGGGCCGGGGTGCTCCATGACGCCCCTAACCTATACATCTGGATCCATATGAATGATGATAAAAATCTGACTGAAAACCCGATGATTTGCATCCATAAAGCTAGACGGAGTGAGAAAACAAAAAGTTGACCGTACTTCTCGTCGGGAGTTATAATCCTGTGTAAGTAGACAGTAATTAGAAGAACAAAAAGTGTGGTTTAAAAATGGTTTCTTCATTCCAAAAATAATGAAAAAAAACTGCCAAACTTTCAGCTATGATGAACGTAAAATGTGCCTTTGATAACCATCTTGTCCTGAATTATATATAAAAAACTTAGTGAAGAAATTACAATGTTATAGATATAACACTACAAGAACCTTTCAATAAAGTGTCGGGGAAAATATAACCGTCGGGCCGTCAAACTTTTAAATAGTCTAACACCATCGGTTTAGTCCCCCGATAACAAAAAAGATATAACTGTCAGTCCTTTTGTGGCAACCGACGGCCATAATAATTTATGTCGGTTCCTCCAAAAATCCCGACGGCCTTATCTAAAGGCGTCGGTTTCTCCTCCTAGACCAACGGTCATATGTTGGACCTGGTGCCCCCACAAAAACAGCCTCTCCCGCCCAAACTTAAAACCATCGGTTTGCTGTATTGTCCGACATTTATATACTTAAGCTGTCGGTTACAGTTTTCAAGCCGACGGCTACATCTGTTAGCCCTCGATTCTCTCTCGTACCCTAAAAATTTCCAATTCTCTACGCGTGCAGTCCCAATTCTCTCTCTTACCCTGCGAATTTCCAATCCTCTACGCGGGCAGTTCCTCTTTTGATATTCCCACTACTTGCAAACCGCGAAATCTAACTGCGCACTACTTCAACCGCACTACCGCCCACTTGCCCAGTTCCAGCTGCACACCACCAGCCATCGCCGCACACCACCAGAACAGTGAACCTCCTGCGGGACATCCTGTTTCCTTGGTCCTGCAGGAGATCCTGCTTCCTTGGTGGCGGAGACCTCTGATCTCTATAGGAATCGGGCAAAGAAATGTCGGCTCTATAGCCGTCGGTGTAGGATCGAAGAACACGTGAAAAGCTACCAGAGGGGGGGGGTGAATGGTAGATTTAAAAATCTTACGCAGCGGAAACAATAAAACCCCAATCCCTTCGGTAGAAAACCGATCTTTTTAAAGAAATCGTGTGTGAGACTAATCTAAACGTGTTTCACGTGACAAAAGTGATAAATATCAGAGAGAATCAAGTCACGAAGACAACACAAAAAGAATTACTCAAATCCGTCGAGAAAAACTCAAGTTATGATCAAAAGATCAGACTATGGTCAATCTGACCTACCCGAGAAAAACAGTTTCTGGAATGCTGCTAAGAAACTCGTGTAGCTCAGAAACCAGAAATCCAATGACCTTGGAATTTTTACAGATGACACTACTACAAAAAGCATTTTTACAGGCGCCTCAATTTTTAAAACACAGGCGGTCCTTAAAAATATGCGACTGTGATGACGAATGATATAATAACCGTCTGTGATGAAAGAACAACACAGGCGGATTTTAAAGAACAACCGTCTGGGTAAATACATGATCTTCAGAATCGGTTCTTAATTAAGAACCGCCTGTAATGCAACGAACTTCACAGACGGATTTTAAGAAACAACCGTCTGGGTAAATACATGATCTTCACAGACGGTTATTAATTATTAACCGCCTGCAATGCCATGAACTTCACAGACGGATTTTAAGAAACAACCGTCTGGGTAAATACATGATCTTCGTTGGCGGTTCTTGATTAATAACCGTCTGTAATGCAATGAACTTCACAGATGGATTTTAAGGAACAACCGTCTGAGTAAATACATGATCTTCGTTGGCGGTTCTTAATTAATAACCGTCTGTAATGCAATGAACTTCATAGCCGGTTCTTGATTAACAACGGCCTAAGAAGATCATGTATTTTCAGTGGCGGTCATTGTTTAATTATCATAAGCGGTTTTCATTGAAATTACAGGGATGTAGTTGCAATTATATATCACAGCCGCATGTAGTCGTGCAGGCAAAATTGTATCAGGAAAAAAACACAGATGAGCTAGCGGATACTAGTACAGTAATGCATTATAGGAAATGCTCGATCACCAGTGAGGCTGGCTTAATTGTGATAATACACCATTAGAGGCTTTACAATTGTTCAAAGATAATTTCTTTACACACTGAACAAAAATCATGCTACATTCATTGTAGATCGACGATGAAGCTCCCATCGATCAATCTAAATTGTACCGTCCTGCTTGCTCCCGAACACGTCTCTTATATTCCGCTGGATCCTGAAAATATTGACATTATTTAAATTAACAAATGTCGAAGGAGGAATGAATAACCTACATTGGTCACTAAGTCAAAGTGTCATCTAACCTTGATAAGTAGATTATAGCAATCATTTTCAACATCAGGCACATTTGGCTGATGCAGCAAACGCTGAACTTCAAGTAGTATAGTTTTGATTGTAAAAGCACTGCACCACCCCTACGAAATATAATTTAAGCAATATAAGAAACCAGTTCAAATAAGTTCGACAAAAATTATAAGTAATAATTACATGAACAAAATAGGTCTATCTTACAGTCTCTTGATCAAGAATCCCGATGCAGAGTGCTCCCGAACGATGGACATTTGGGTGGAAGAACCCAAATGGAAAGGAGCATCTTGGAGGCACCAAGGGATAGTCCTCAGAGAAGGAGATTGTCAGGGGGTAGTAACCATCTTCCCATTCAGTCTGCAAAAGAAATTTATTAATAGGAGGACGATAGTTAAACTCATATTGTGCTTGTTCTTCATGACTTACCCCTTCTTTACCGGGGACGATGCACTGCCACTTCAATAAATCTCCCGATTCAGGCTTCGCAGAGAAACCCTACGCGGAGAAATTGAAAATACCAAAAACAAACAACACGGAAAAACAAACTACAGTTAAGTTCATCAGTCCATTACAGATACATATGTATATACAACCATGTGACCGGTGTGCCATATGTACATACATGGGGATGGTTCTTGCGCCACGCCAAGCGCTCCTCCTTCAATCGGCTACACGCCCGAGACATCATTATCTGAAGAAAGACCAAGCTTCCAAACTTCCAAATCATTGAGTCCAAACGCATATGTACACAAATGCAAAAGGACACAATCCATATACCAACATTGTTCTAAGTTGATTTCAGAAGATACAAATATATACAATATATATCATCTCGCATTGCTATATACATTTTTTCCAGCATTGACATCTTCTCGCATATAGGGTTTCAAATTCTTTTTAATGCTTCTCTCTACGCGCTTGATGTTTTCTGGTTCGGTGAAAAGGTACATCTCTTCATACTGATTATATTCCTCTTCATTATCTCCCACATTGTCAACCCCAACAATATTTTGCTTTCCAGAAACAACTACGTGCAACTTCTCAGTTTCTGGATCTTGAACATAAAAAACTTGTGCAACATTATCGGCGAGAACCCACAGGTCATCTTTGTAACCCACTTTATTCAAGTCTACCAGTGTCAGTCCGTAATTGTCCACTTTCAAACCATCAGGATGTTTGACCCATTGGCACTTAAATACGGGCATTACCATTCTTTCGCCATAATCGAGTTCCCATATTTCCTCTATGAACCCGAAGTATGTGGTCTTCTGCCCTTGCGAATCATAAGCCTCAATACGAACACCACTATTTTGTGCAACACTCTTACCGTCTTTTTCTTTAGTGTAAAATGTGTAACCATTGATGTCATATGCTTGCCATGATGTTACCAAAGCAGATGGGCCACAAGCTAACTTTTTCATTGTTGCCTCTTCTATAGTGTTTCCGTATGATATATTTTTGTCCATTAACCATTCAGTGAAACATCTTCTGTGCTCTTTCATGATCCAGTCCTCTTTGCGGTCTTGGTTTTTATCACGAAGCTCAATTTGGTGTTCCTCGATGTACGGCTCAGCTATTGCGAGCTGTTGTAGTACACCAAAATGTGCACGGTGTACATTCTTGTAATCTTGAACAATAAAAGTTTTCTTACCCACTTTGCCTCTCCCACGTAGTCTACCCTCATGTACCGGTATAGGCACACCTATCGATTTTCCATCTTTGATGTAATCAGCGCAACCCTCAATCACTTCTTCAGTGGTGTATCCTTCCATAATTGAACCCTCTGGGTGAGCACGGTTCCGCACATAACCTTTTAATACTCCTAAATATCTCTCCAACGAAAACATATGATGTAAATATAGTGGCCCCAATGCTTTTATCTGATCAACAAGATGTATGATTAGGTGTACTTGCATATCAAAAAAGGATGGTGGGAAACACATCTCAAGCTTGCACATTGTCTCGACGATGTATGTTTTCAGATAGTCTAAATCTTCACGTGCTATCACCTTTTGCGATACTGCATTGAAGAAGTAACACAAACGTGTGATGACAACTTTTATATGCTCAGGTTTGATTACTCTTATTGCAATGGCAAGGAAAACTGTCATCATCATGTGACAGTCGTGAGAATTATAACCGAATAAAGACAAGTCTTTCATCGAGACTAGTTTGCGGATATTGGATGAGAAACTTGTGGGAACTTTGATCCCACGCAAGCATTCGCAAATTGCTTTTTTCTCTTCTAGCGTCAAGTTGTAGCTGGCTGGGGGAAGGTAATGCTTCCCGTTCGCCTTTTCTACTGGATGAAGCTCTGGTCTCAAATCAAGATTTACTAGGTCCATACGTGAATTTAATCCATCCTTTGTCTTCCTCGGCATGTCCAGCAAGGTCCCAATGATGCTGTCAAATACATTCTTTGTAACGTGCATCAAATCAATACTATGGCAACATTCCAGATTCTTCCAATACGGAAGATACTTGAAAAAAATTGATTGTTTCTTGAAAGCCATGTCAGTTGTATCATCCGAAGATGTACTTTTCTTTCTCTTAATTCCTTTACTCTTTTTTCCCTTACCGAAAGCAATATGAATGTTCTTGACCATTTCAAACACAAGTTTTCCACTGTAAGGTTTCGGTGCAGTATCTTTTTCGATTTTGTTATCAAATTGTTCTTTCATCTTCCTATACTTGTGTGTATCTGTCAAGAACCGTCGATGTCTCATGTACACCGTCTTTCTGGATGAAGTGAGGTATAGATATCCAGTTCTATCCACGCACCTAACGCAACCTTTCTTCCCTTTCATTTGTCCCGATAATGTAAACAGTCCGGGATAATCATGCACGGTAACGAATATCATTGCTCTTAGCGTGAAATACTCCCGCTTGTACTCATCCCATGTACGTACCCCTTCATTCCACAATTTCGCCATATCTTCCATTAAAGGTTCCAAGAACACATCAATTTCGATGCCGGGTTGTTTCGGACCTTGGATAAGAACAGATAATAAGATATATTTCCTTTTGTGACACAACCACGTCGGTAGGTTGTACATAGTTAAGACCACGGGCCATGTGCTGTGTATGCTCCTTTTTTCACCAAACGGATTCATTCCATCTGTACCCAAGGCAAACCTCACATTTCTGATTTCCTTCGCAAATTCTGGATACTGAATATCAAAATTTTTCCACTGCGTTGCATCACCAGGGTGTCGTATATGTTTTTCATTCTTCTTGCGTTCCTCGGAATGCCAACGCATAAGTTCAGCCTCCCTAGGGTTTGAGAACAAACGCTTCAAGCGATCAATTACCGGAAGGTACCACATCACCAATGCAGGAATTTTTCTCTTATTCTTTCCGTCTGCATCGCCAGAAGTATCGTCATCGTCACCTTCAGGACCAATAATAAACTTCTTATTCTTCTGAGTCTTTTTCATGTTGGTAACATACTGGTGATTGTAGTCCTTCTTATATCTACTGACACCACAAATGGGGCATCTAGTTGCGAGCTCATGCTCTTTGCGATACAGAATACAATGGTTCACACAAGCGTGTATTTTTGTCACACCTAGTGCCATCGGGCAAAGAAGTTTCTTCGCTTTATAAGTGCTTCTAGGCAGTTTATTTGGATTTGGAAGAATTTCTGCCAGAAGATTCAAAAGATCAGAGAAACTACAATCGGACCATCCGTGCGTAGCTTTCAACTTTAGTAGTTCTAAGACTGCACGCAATGTAGTAAACTCTTTATCACAACCGTTTGATTCATCATATAAAAGCTCTGTGGCCGCATTCTGCAATGTCTCCATTTTACTTAAGCCTTTGCTTGCTCCCATAGAAGTCAGTACATATGGTTCAATGTGACGCAACATCTCCTCACAATCGAACTCATCATCATCATCACCAGCTTGATTGTCACTACCATCATCGATATGAACATTATCATCATCTGAGCCTCTCTCATCATCTTTATCCACATCATGTGTATCTAACTCACCATGCTCTGTCCATATTGTGTAGTTATTTTTGAAACCTCTTTTCACCAAATGAGATTGGATTACTATAGTATCCGTCCAAGCAATCTTATTTTCGCAGTCGATACATGGACATAATATGTCATCTATCTTTTGCAACTTCGCATGTCTCTTGGATGCTTCAATAAAATTTGCAACATTACGAATGTACATAGGATCGGGTCTTGGCATGTTATACATCCACGCTCGACGGTCCATGCTTCAATAATAGAATTTTTTGTCAGATTTACAAAATTTGGCCACAAATATTCTCTAAAGGTCTTCTATAAAATGAATTTACAGAGACATAACAAGTATGATTAGGGCGACTAATGTAGGAGACGGGCGACGTCTTGAGGCGGACGGAGTCAAAGGGGGAAACAGGCCCAGCAGCATGGGCTAGGTCTGGGTGGGATCCAGTCCGTTATATCGGGAAACAAGGCCCAGATGCATCTTATATATATTACAATAGCATCTGTTAATTAAACATCATATTCATGTCACATAATAGGTACAAAAAGGAAACAATCCATATAGTCCATACATCAATATACCAGAACACAATCCATAGTCCTTACACATGCAAAAGGACAGAATCCATATACCAGAACACACAAAACTAACAGCTTATCAGCTAATGAAAATATACAAAGAAAAAGTAAGGAAACTACATTTACCTTGCAGAGGCGTCAGCACGGTGGGCCGGCTGGGTGGAGAAGTGGCGGTGCGGGGTTGAGCGGCGGCGCGGCAGTATGGGCTGGGCGGCGGAGCGGCGGCGCGGCGCAGGGGAAATTTCAACAGCCTGGCGGCGTCGATATAAATTCTCCAGGGTTGCGTTTTGACTGCGGTGAGGGGTCCTTATATAGACGTAGGTTTTTCACAGGCGGTTTTTAACTTTATCGCAGGCGGGTTTTACTTACCAACCGCCTGAGATGATGTTTATTAATTAAGAAGTAAATATCTTCACAGGCTGTTGGTACTTAATAACCGCCAGGGAAGATTTTTATCTCAGGCGGGTATTACTTAACAACCGCCTGAGATAATGCCAATTGAACAAAATATTTTTAAAACTTGTATACATGTATGAATTTTTTTAATTTTTTTAAAAGCACTCCAACATGTCAAACTTCAAATTATCCACCAGTATTCATTGACACTTGATTGAAATATGTACAAAACACAAGAAAAATGTACAAGAACACTTGATTGAAATCCTAAAACTACACTACGGCCCCGCCTCCTCCATCCTCTCCGCCAGCTTCTCAAACCAAGCCAAGCGGTCCTCCTCCGACTCGTCGTCGTCGTCGTCGTAGTCGTCACCATGGTGGTGGTCGCCGTCGTCGTCGTCGCCGTCGTCAGTGGACGACTCGTCGTCGCCGTCGTCGGTGGACGACTCGTCGTCGCCGTCGTCGGAGGACGACTCGTCGTCGCCGTCGTCGGAGGACGACTCGTCGTCATCATCGTCATCATCGTCGTCGTCGTCGAAGTCGTCCTCCTCCTCCTCCTCCTCCTCCGGCGACGATGCAGCAGGAGAGAGGGTCGGCTTCTCCGGCTGAGCCCATTGCTCCGGCTGTACCGGTGGCTCCGGCTGCACCGGCGGTGGAACGCGCTGGTCGTCATTCACCCTCTCGGGGGAGGTGCAGCGTATCCGCTTGCATGGCTGACTCGGAGGGCTAGGTGGTGGAAGGCTGGCCATGGCTGTGGTGGTTAATCGGCGGCGGGCTAGGAGAAGAAGAAAGGAGTGGAGAAAAGTTTTGTGCTTGTCCATAACCGACGACGCGCCTTATATAGGTCTGTGCGGAGTAGACGAGGGAGCGGTTCGTTTCCCGCGCATTGAACTCTTTGCAGACCTCGTGCGGCGCACAATTAAACCACTGCGGAAGACGATCTTGAGAGATCCTTGCACCACGGCTTCTCAACTTCTCCGCAGACCTCGTGCGGCGCGTCAGTTAATTAACACTTCTCAGGCCGTTAAATAACATATTGTAATTTCAAAAATGATTATCTCAGGCGGTTATTACTTATAAACCGCCTGAGAAAAAAGAAGTAATAATCTTCACAGACGGTTGGTACTTAACAACCGTCTGCAAATATGTTTATCTAAGGCGGGTATAACTTAACAACCGCCTGGGATAATGCCCGATACTCTTCTGCAGTTTCCTTATCCCTTGCTTCTTTTTTATTTAGATTCCAATATAAATACTCAAACATGTTTACATTCTGCAAATTGTGTTCAAATTCGATGATTCTTTCTTCTACATTTGTATTAAATTAACATCTACCAACTGAACAAAATATTTAGTTCATTGCGCATTGAACTCTTTGCAGACCTCGTGCGGCGCACCATTAAACCACTGTGGAAGACGATCTTGAGAGATCCTTGCACGCGTCCCTGCACCACGGCTTCTCAACTTCTCCGCAGACCTCGTGCGGCGCGTCAGTTAATTAACACTTCTCAGGCCGTTAAATAACATATTGTAATTTCAAAAATGATTATCTCAGGCGGTTATTACTTATAAACCGCCTGAGAAAAAAGAAGTAAAGATCTTCACAGCGGTTGGTACTTAACAACCGTCTACAAATACGTTTATCTAAGGCGGGTATAACTTAACAACCGCCTGGGATAATGCCCGATACTGTTCTGCAGTTTCCTTATCCCTTGCTTCTTTTTTATTTAGATTCCAATATAAATACTCAAACATGTTTACATTCTGCAAATTGTGTTCAAATTCGCTGATTCTTTCTTCTACATTTGTATTAAATTAACATCTACCAACTGAACAAAATATTTTGTTCATTGCGCATTGAACTCTTTGCAGACCTCGTGCGGCGCACAATTAAACCACTGTGGAAGACGATCTTCAGAGATCCTTCCGTCGCACGCGTCCCCTGCACCACGGCTTCTTAACTTCTCCGCAGACCTCGTGCGGCGCGTCCCCTGCACCACGGCTTCTTAACATAGCATTTGTTGTATGTTTTTTATGTTCTGACCAATTTCAAAGGATTTATGAAGTGAAATTTAATGGTAACCTTTACTTATCAATAATATTACAAGAAGGTGGATTTTTGCCTTTTTAAAGGACCACATTTAATCAAGAATATTAAATAAGAAGAAGTAAATATCTTCACAGGCGGTTATTGCTTAACAACCGCCTGAGATAATGCCCGATACTGTTCTTCAGTTCCCTTATCCCTTGCTTCTTTTTTATTTAGATTCCAATATAAATACTCAAACATGTTTAGATTCTGCAAATTGTGTCCAAATTCGATGATTCTTTCTTCTACATTTGTATAAAATTAACATCTACCACATGAACAAAATATTTTTAAAACTTGTATAGCTGACATTGTAATGTTTTGGTAAATATCAAATTAATTTCTACTCACATATTATTCACATTTGTGTATCTCATAAAAAAAAAGGTTCCTTCACTCAAAATTGTTGGTATGAACATATTTGTATAATTTATACATGTATGAATTCTTTTAATTTTTTTAAAAGCATTCCAACATGTCAAACTTCAAATTATCCACCATTCTAACTAAATGCTCATATTCATATGAGGCATTCATCAAATTATGAACACACATTGATTCCAAAAAATTTAAAAAAATATGAAAAAATTCCTAGATGTTGGTATGATGATTAAAAATGTCCACTGAAAAAATAAATGAAAAAAGCATTATATTCATCAAGATAGAAAAATGAAAAATAGCATTTGTTGTATGTTTTTTATGTTCTGACCAATTTCAAAGGATTTATGAAGTGAAATTTAATGGTAACCTTTACTTATCAATAATATTACAAGAAGGTGGATTTTTGCCTTTTTAAAGGACCAAATTTAATCAAGAATATTAAATAAGAAGAAGTAAATATCTTCACAGGCGGTTATTGCTTAACAACCGCCTGAGATAATGCCCGATACTGTTCTTCAGTTTCCTTATCCCTTGCTTCTTTTTTATTTAGATTCCAATATAAATACTCAAACATGTTTAGATTCTGCAAATTGTGTCCAAATTCGATGATTCTTTCTTCTACATTTGTATAAAATTAACATCTACCACATGAACAAAATATTTTTAAAACTTGTATAGCTGACATTGTAATGTTTTGGTAAATATCAAATTAATTTCTACTCACATATTATTCACATTTGTGTATCTCATAAAAAAAAAGGTTCCTTCACTCAAAATTGTTGGTATGAACATATTTGTATAATTTATACATGTATGAATTCTTTTAATTTTTTTAAAAGCATTCCAACATGTCAAACTTCAAATTATCCACCATTCTAACTAAATGCTCATATTCATATGAGGCATTCATCAAATTATGAACACACATTGATTCCAAAAAATTTAAAACAATATGAAAAAAATCCTAGATGTTGGTATGATGATTAAAAATGTCCACTGAAAAAATAAATGAAAAAAGCATTATATTCATCAAGATAGAAAAATGAAAAATAGCATTTGTTGTATGTTTTTTATGTTCTGACCAATTTCAAAGGATTTATGAAGTGAAATTTAATGGTAACCTTTACTTATCAATAATATTACAAGAAGGTGGATTTTTGCCTTTTTAAAGGACCAAATTTAATCAAGAATATTAAATAAGAAGAAGTAAATATCTTCACAGGCGGTTATTGCTTAACAACCGCCTGAGATAATGCCCGATACTGTTCTTCAGTTTCCTTATCCCTTGCTTCTTTTTTATTTAGATTCCAATATAAATACTCAAACATGTTTAGATTCTGCAAATTGTGTCCAAATTCGATGATTCTTTCTTCTACATTTGTATAAAATTAACATCTACCACATGAACAAAATATTTTTAAAACTTGTATAGCTGACATTGTAATGTTTTGGTAAATATCAAATTAATTTCTACTCACATATTATTCACATTTGTGTATCTCATAAAAAAAAAGGTTCCTTCACTCAAAATTGTTGGTATGAACATATTTGTATAATTTATACATGTATGAATTCTTTTAATTTTTTTAAAAGCATTCCAACATGTCAAACTTCAAATTATCCACCATTCTAACTAAATGCTCATATTCATATGAGGCATTCATCAAATTATGAACACACATTGATTCCAAAAAATTTAAAAAAATATGAAAAAATTCCTAGATGTTGGTATGATGATTAAAAATGTCCACTGAAAAAATAAATGAAAAAAGCATTATATTCATCAAGATAGAAAAATGAAAAATAGCATTTGTTGTATGTTTTTTATGTTCTGACAAATTGAAAAGGATTTATGAAGTGAAATTTAATGGTAACCTTTACTTATCAATAATATTACAAGAAGGTGGATTTTTGCCTTTTTAAAGGACCAAATTTAATCAAGAATATTAAATAAGAAGAAGTAAATATCTTCACAGGCGGTTATTGCTTAACAACCGCCTGAGATAATGCCCGATACTGTTCTTCAGTTTCCTTATCCCTTGCTTCTTTTTTATTTAGATTCCAATATAAATACTCAAACATGTTTAGATTCTGCAAATTGTGTCCAAATTCGATGATTCTTTCTTCTACATTTGTATAAAATTAACATCTACCACATGAACAAAATATTTTTAAAACTTGTATAGCTGACATTGTAATGTTTTGGTAAATATCAAATTAATTTCTACTCACATATTATTCACATTTGTGTATCTCATAAAAAAAAAGGTTCCTTCACTCAAAATTGTTGGTATGAACATATTTGTATAATTTATACATGTATGAATTCTTTTAATTTTTTTAAAAGCATTCCAACATGTCAAACTTCAAATTATCCACCATTCTAACTAAATGCTCATATTCATATGAGGCATTCATCAAATTATGAACACACATTGATTCCAAAAAATTTAAAAAAATATGAAAAAATTCCTAGATGTTGGTATGATGATTAAAAATGTCCACTGAAAAAATAAATGAAAAAAGCATTATATTCATCAAGATAGAAAAATGAAAAATAGCATTTGTTGTATGTTTTTTATGTTCTGACAAATTTAAAAGGATTTATGAAGTGAAATTTAATGGTAACCTTTACTTATCAATAATATTACAAGAAGGTGGATTTTTGCCTTTTTAAAGGACCAAATTTAATCAAGAATATTAAATAAGAAGAAGTAAATATCTTCACAGGCGGTTATTGCTTAACAACCGCCTGAGATAATGCCCGATACTGTTCTTCAGTTTCCTTATCCCTTGCTTCTTTTTTATTTAGATTCCAATATAAATACTCAAACATGTTTAGATTCTGCAAATTGTGTCCAAATTCGATGATTCTTTCTTCTACATTTGTATAAAATTAACATCTACCACCTGGACAAAATATTTTTAAAACTTGTATAGCTGACATTGTAATGTTTTGGTAAATATCAAATTAATTTCTTCTCAGACGTGAAATTTTAATTAACGATGAACACACTACATCCATTAACAATATTCAATCATTCACACAGTTCAAGAACACACAAGATACTCATTCATTAACAATATGCACATCTCACAAAAGAACACACAAGATGCACAATATTTACACAAGAACACACAAGAACACAAAAGATACACAAGTAATATTCAATCACATAGATGAAAAAAGATAGATTTCATTCATTAACAATATTTACAAAACAGAAGCAACTAAAAACAACAAAAAGAAAAACTAATTAAATCCTACTCCTACTCCTCTTCCATCTCCTCCTCCTCGTCCTCCGGCGGCGACTCCGGCACCGGCTGCACCGGCTGCACCGGCTGCACCGGCTGCACCGGCTGCACCGGCGGTGCAACCCCGAGGTTGCTAGCCGTCGCCTCCACCAGCGTTCTACGGCCCTGGGGGCCAAGAACCTGGGCCATCGTCGCGAACAGAATGTCGAGACGATCAGCCACCCCCACGAGGGCGTAGAGGTAGTGGCCCAAGGTACCCATTCCAGTATACTCTGGAAGGGTACCCAACCCCAAGGCACTCATGGCGCGAGACGTATTGTTGTACGCCTCTCGCGCCATGAGGAGGCGCTGCTCGGCGTTGATCTTCTCGGGGGAGCTGCAACATTGTTTCTTGCAAGGTGGCTCCCTCGGAGGGCTTGGCGGCGGAAGGTCGGCCATAGTGGTGTTGGGTCGTCGGAGCGGAGGAAGACGAAGAAAACAAGAGGATTCAAAGTGAGCGATGCGCTTGTGAGCCATAGTGGTGTTGGGTCTTTAAGGCCGCGCGGAGTGGAAAAGAAAGGTCGCACCTCGGGGAAAAGAAAGGTCGCGCACGCGTGACATGGTCACTGACGTGTGGGACCGGGTCCACATGTCAGTGACCGCTGATTAAGTCAGGGGATCCTCATCCCGGTTGGTGAGGGGTCTTTATGTAGGCGTTCATCAAATTAAGAAGTAAATATCTTCATGTTTAACTCAGGCGGGTGTTACTAACCAACCGCCTGAGATAATTGTATCTTCTCAGACGGGTGTTACTAACCAACCGCCTGAGATAATTGTATCTTCTCAGGCGGTTGGTAAGTAAAATCCGACTGAGATAACAGTCTTCCCTGACGGTCGGTACTTAAAATCCGCCTGAGAAAATGTGAGTCTATATATACCCCTCGGCAGCATTGGAAAAACCTAACCCGGGCGAAACACTTAGACGCCGTTAGGCTGCCAAAATTTCGTTTGCCGCCAAGTGTTCCCCCTCGTCACTTCCAGGTACGCCGCCGAGCTTCGCCGTCGCCGAGCTTCGCCGTCGTCGCCGAGCTTCGCCGTCGCCGCCGAGCTTCGCCCTCCTCACTTCCAGGTACGCCGAGCGAAGCCATTTCCGTCACCGCCGAGCTTCAAGGTAAACCCTAAACCCTTCGACCTTCCATCCTCCTTCGCCGTGCCGCCTCCCTCCCCGCCCTCGCTGCCGCCTTGCATATCCTTGGTTAGGGTTCGGGAATTAGATAATGGTAGGCATCCTTGGTTAGGGTTCGGTGGAATTCGAAAAACTGTCAAGTTCGGTGGCATCTTTGGTTAGGGTTCGGTGGGGCAAGATTTATGTGGATGGTTATATCACGATAAATTGGTAGTTGGTTCTGTGTGTCTGAAACTGTTCCGACACATTAGTGGTAAACATGATTCTAGACTCTAGTAACAGCAGTATATTCCCTATTTCTGTCATCGGCCTTGCATATGCCACATAATTCTCTATTAGGGGCAAGATTTAGCTATATTTGGTTAAGTTGACCAAATTTGGCTAATTTTGGCTAAGTTACATTAGATATAGTTATACTTGACTAATTTTGACTAATTTATGCTATATTTAGCTATATTTGGCTACTTTTGCTTAGAGTTAGCTATGCTAGACTAAGTTTGGCTAAGTTTGCTTTTATTTCTCTAAGTTTCATTTGAGCAATTGTAGCTAATCTGTGCTACCAAAGATGTCTGCACTTGTGGCTCCATCAGCTTCATTTTAGCAATTGTACCTAATCTGAGCTACCAAAGTTATGCTATATTTAGCTCTGAAGCCAAACAAAAGTTGCTGGCCAACTCATTTGTGATGCCAGGAGCATCCTCACGCCCATATCTAGGTAACACTAGGTGTGGCGATGGAGTCTGAGCATATGATGCCGATCTCTATGATACAAGAATTTAGTTAGACCTATATAACTTCAAAAATGTGTTTTGGCTAAATTTACTTAATTGAGCCAAAATTGAGAAAATTTGTTTTAAATATGACCAAATTTAGTTATGCCATTTATTAGATTTTTTGTCTTATTAGATCTAGCATGGAAAGCCCTAAGAAGACTGGTCCTGATTGTAACAACAAAGAAGACAATATGGAGTTTACTGACTCCAGCAGTTCAGGCTCCTATCACAGTCCTTCGGATCCTTTTCCGAATATAAAAATTAAAAAGACTTCAGTGGATCTAGACCCGGAATATGATCCTGCCGACGAGGTATGGATCACGAATCTTAACTTCAGCAGTTCAAGTTAATGTTGGTTGTCAAGTATACGAAGTCTTATAATTTTTTTCTACCTAGATTAATCTCGAAGACAATGAGGTGACATCGGCTCCTAAAACCGCAGAAGGTTCACCAATGGATGAATCCTCAGCTTCACTCAAGCGGAAACGAGGGCAACGAGGTCCCAATAAGGGTCTATTGGACCGCATCATGTACATAACAAGGGTCGGTCCAAGTGGGCTTCCCCAAGAACCACTGGATTCAGTTACCAAGTACCGTAATGCATGCGGTTTTCTTGTTAGGGAGGTTGTGCCGATCACAACCGAGAATTGGAGGAAATTACCCGAGCAGACCAAGAATGAGTTGTGGGAAAAGATAAAGAAACAATTCAAGTTCCCGAAAGGCACAGAAGAAGCTGTAAAGAAAGCAACATTGGTCTCTTGCGGCAAGAAGTTTCGATGCTGGAAGAGTGAAATGAATGCTTATGTTAAGGCCAATAAGGTCCCTAGCCCGAGGAAGATGGGAAAAATCACACAAGCTCAGTGGCAAGAGTTTGTTCGTCAAAAGAGCACACCTGATGCTAAAGCTCTAAGTGCAACTAGGTCAGAGCTTGCAAAAAAGAACAAATACCATCATCGCTTGGGGTCTGCCGGATATGGCCCCAAAGTCCAGAAATGGAATAAGATAATAGACGACATTCTTAGTAAGGGCAATCCTCACCCATTAGAAGGGTGCGATGAGCGAACTCAACGCTGGGTCTTTGCTCGGTCAGGTTTGACCAGCGAGGGCAAACTTGAAAAGCCCGACTCTCTGAATGAAGTAGAGGATAAAATGAAAGAAGTAATTGAAAAGCAACAGAAGGGTCTCTTCAAGCCGAAGAGGGAGAATGACCAACTTACCGCTATCTTGGGAAACCCTGAACACAGCGGACGGGTTCGAGCGGTCTCTTCTCAAATGTCTTGGCTAGATGGTTTCCCTAAAGATAAAGACACATATAGAAGACGTGAGAAGTTTAAGAAAACACTTGATGAAACAATTGCTCAAAAGGTCAAAGAAAATATGCAAGAAATTATGGAACAACTTAGACAATCAGGACAATTAGTGGCACCGAGTACAATGATGGTTCCGGTGCAAAAGGAGCAATTAGTATCTCCAACTGCCTACCCTAGCAGCGTTGGTTCCGTGCCAGGCTCAGGGTCAGCCCATAAGTTCCCTGTCGATGATATTGCTAACGACAAATCTTGTCATCTTCTTGTCCCGATAGGCAGAGCAGGGAACAAAACCAAACAGGTTGCCACTGCTATGGCAAAGCCTGATCGTGACTTCAACGGGAGTCCACTTCCGTTGTATTATTCTGTGGTGCAAGTTCTTCAGATCATTGATAATGATTATGAAGATTATGAAATAGACCACGTCACACCTGAGGGGATCGCGACTCTGAGGCAGGCTGTCAACCAATTAATCCTTTGGCACCGACGCGATATCGTGTTGGACGATGAGCCAATTTCTAGCCCCGTCGCATCTCCAAATACTGCAACCCCATCTTCTAAGGCGAAAGTGCATGAAGATCCACTCCCAGTCCGGGAAGATCCACTCCCCCTATGTCTGAGCAAGGATGATGATATCCAAGAGCAACAAGTTGGACAACAACTTCAAGCAGTACCAGAGCAAGCTGTTGCTAGTAAAGAGCAACTAGTTGAGCAACAGCTTGAAGTAGTACTAGAGCCAGCTGCTGGGAGTAAAGAGCAATCAGTTGAACAACAGGTTCAACAACAAGCCAGTGTCCAACTTCCGACGACTACTCCTCGATCATCAGTGCCTGTCAAAGTTAGCTCATACGAAAATAAGAAACCTTCATCAGAAGTGACAAAGTATTTGGAAGCTATGAAGGAAAATATTAGAAAATCGAGTGCATCTCGTTCTTCTCATGAGCCAGCATTAGAAGATATCGAGGAGTGGGAAGAAGACGGTGTCATGTATAATCGGCGGACGGCTTTAGTTAAACCAGGAGTTCCAATATACAAGCTTGAGGATGTTCCTCCTAAATTTGAGAATGGGAAGCCGTTAATGACACCCGTACAACTTAGCAAACAACCCGTCGCGCTCAGAAGAATGCATGAGTGGTACATCACTGCCAGCACAAAATATGGTCTTCAGTGCGTCACATTTCGTATTCCAAAAGAAGCATTCTGGAGCACTGGAGTAGATAAACGAGTCATTTTATTTGAAGAGCTGCTTTCCCTTTTCCATCGGGGCATGCTCGAAATCAACCTGCTGCTCGTCTGGTGCTTGTAAGTGCTCTAATATTTTGTATTTGCTTTTCTTACTACACGCATACGCATTTCATGAGATTATAACAATTCTGGACTTCTTCAATAGGATGCAATACATGGATAATGAAAAGTTGGCGCACAAGACAGGTATCCTTGACCCTACTAGGATTGCAAAGTCGCTATTCGACGTCCAGGCAAATCGAGAATCAAGCCAGTACAAACACATGAAAAAAAAAGATTTTGAAAGAGCAATTGCAAAACTTAAGAAGGATAGAAAGGCAGAAGTTGCAGCTTACATAGGACATGCGATGTTTAACTTTGTCAGAGACGGCCAGGACCTCGTAAAGGCTCCGTACCACTTCGAGTAAGTTCGACACATGGCATTGAAATAGCAATTATTGGTAATTGTTAACACATGTGTTTGTATGTTTGCAGTAATCACTACATAATGATCTTCATCAAGCCAACGCAGGGAATGGCAACAGTCTTGGACTCGGCCGATTACCCACCAGATCGTTACAAAGATTTCCTTTCCATTTTGAAAAAGTACGTTTATTCAATAATTTTAATTTACGCACATTTAGAATGTGTTGACAAGTTTTATATGACATTTCTTGTATTACAGCGCTTGGCGGTTTTACGCGGAACAGCTTGGCGATCAGAGACCTCCTAATACGAATGCATTGGACATTAAAACGTATTATGCTTGTCCGAAGCAGCCTGCTGGGAGTGTCTTATGCGGGTATTATGTATGCGAGCATCTTCGGACCGCCGCCGTATATAGAGTCAATCGTGAGGATGTAAGTTATCCTTAATGTCGATACCTTATTTTCTTACTTTTGTGTTTCATTTTCATTGTAACTAGCATAGTTTAATGCTTATATTCTCTGCTGTTCAATATTACCAGAAACATTATTTTCATATTTTGATTCCAACTTCAAAATTCAATTGCTCATAGTACAACTGCTCCAAAAATACCTACTAAATTCTTGTATACTCTCACTTTGATCTATACTTTGAGATTGTTGAAACCAACACATTCTAAACCTTGTTATGTGTTATATTGCAGCACAAGAAGAATCTGAACGAAGAATGGCCGGTTTGTAGAAGTATTCCTGATGGAGGAGCCGACAGGATTGCTTCTGAACTCTGTCAGTTCATTCGTCGCGAAATTTTGCACAAAACGGGGAAGTTCTTTGATAAGAGAGGTTCAGCAGCTGATGTGCCAGAACTTTGCGACTATACCAATCTAAACAGTTTTTAGTGAAAACTTGTAAACTTTGAGATGAAATTGTATCTGTAACTTGTACATATGTATATTGTTTTAGTGAAATTGACTTCTGTGATGATAATATTGTTGTCTTTTGTTCTGTGATGATTGTTGTTTTTTGTTCTGTGATTATATTGAATTGACTTGGAAATTAGAAATAACAGCAGTAGTACTGCATGACTGTGAAAAACAATTATCACAGGCGGCTAGATACAAGTAAAGAAACATCTGTGATAACCTAATTTTCACAGGCGGTGTCTGTTATGGTAGAAACCGGCTGCGTTAAAGGGTCTTCACAGACGGCTGATATAGGTAAACTCCGTCTGTGATAACTTCATTATCATAGACGGGTTAGTTATGCTTCAATAACCGTCTGTAAAGACACATTATCATTGACGGTTAGTTATGCTTCAAAACCCGCCTGTGAAGACATATTATCATAGGCGGTTAGTTATGCTTCAAAATCCGCCTGTGAATACAAATTATCATAGACGGTTAGTAATGCTTCAATACCCGTCTGTGAAGACTTCTTATCATAGACGGTTAGTTATTCTTCAATAACCGTCTGTGATAAGACGTTAATCACAGACGGTTATATATGCTGCACGACCCGTCTGTGATAAAGTATTTTCACAGACGGCTAGCCTAAGTAAAGAACCGCCTATGATAATCGATCTTCACAGGCGGCTATCCTTAGTGAAGAACCGCCTATGATAATTAGTCTTCACAGGCGGTTTCACTTCTCCGCCTGTGAAATTGCGGATTATCACAGACTCTTCGTTTCAGGCGGTTTTAAAAGCCGTCTGTGATAATAGGTTTGGAGCCGCCTGTGATGAGGCTTATTGTAGCAGTGTGATAGACAATCAGGTTGTGAAGACAACCCAAAAAGAATCACGTCAATTGGATCTGTAAAACTCGAGTTATGATAAAACCACCGACGAAAGGTAGTGCTGTCCAGAAACTCGATGAGTAAAACTTGTCTGGAACAAGTCGGACGAACAAGGCACAAAAGTTCCTTCAAACTACGAATTTTACTCAAAAGAACACAAGAGGAACAGCCCCAAAGTCGTCTCTCTCGAGCTTTGGCCTTCCCTTGCTTATATAACCAGCCCTTAGGCCATCCCAATACAACTAGGACTCTAATCCTAATCCGATCACAATCGGAACTTACCATAACTGCTCAAGATTCTTCTATACGCAGATAGAAGCAATCTTAAGACTTCCAAACACCTTAGGAACGTATCCCACATTCCTAAACAACTCAATTTCGTGACACACACGAAATCCTAACATAACCAACTCAATACTTCCCATATCGAGCCATAACCGACTCTGCCGCAGCCAAAGTCTTCAACCGATACGATCCGATCCTTCCGATCAGATCTTCCTTCCATAATCCGTCTCTAGAAGCATATTGCCACGTCATGCACCTCATGCATACGTGCGAACACCTTCCTTCGACCTTCATATGCACTGCCCTTGATTCAATCATCCTGCGCGACCTCCTGACCCGCTCAACCACAGTTCCTCCCGAACATGGTTGTTGGAGCCTCATCTCCTCCTGAGACTAGTCCAATGGATCCTGTCACCAGCCATGACTTGAACTCAAGCAACACCTGCACATGAACAAACAACCAATCCATACGAGCCCAAGTCCTCGACTTGACTCACGTTAGTTCCGAACACAACACCTTACGTGAGAACCTCACATAAGCATGTTGCAAAGCATAGCAAAACGATATCAGCCGTATCATCCAAAACGCACCAAAAACTTAGCAAATGAATACTAAGCAATCTTTCCTAACAAGTAAAGCAAGTACGAAACATTGCAAATGAAAAGCAGAAGCACTTCGGTAGAGTTCCGGACCTTGCCAGAGCAACCCGGAGCTTGAGCCGGAGCTAACAAGAGCTAGTAGAACCTAGCGCCGGAGCTTACCAAAACTAGTAGATCCTCGATCCGGAGCTTATCAAAACTAGTAGATCCTGGATCCGGAGCTTATCAAAACTAGTAGAT
Source organism: Tuctoria greenei (assembly GCA_036927565.1). Lineage (NCBI taxonomy): Eukaryota > Viridiplantae > Streptophyta > Magnoliopsida > Poales > Poaceae > Tuctoria > Tuctoria greenei. Next base: position 115,127,151 of record JAYESD010000011.1, on the reverse strand, counting down.
CCTGGATCCGGAGCTTATCAAAACTAGTAGATCCTGGATCCGGAGCTTATCAAAACTAGTCGGAACTAGTCAACCCAAAAACCGGAGCTAGACAAAGTACGTCGGAGCTTAGCAAAAGCATGCCGGAGCTATCAAATATATGTCGGAGCTATCAAGGACATGTCGGAGCTAAAGATAAAGCTCACCGGAGCTAACCAAAGCTAGTCGGATCTTACCAAGAAGTCGGACCTAGCATCGAAAGAAACCGGAGCTACCCAAATCAAGCCGGACCTACCGTCGGACCTTGCTGTAGCTCGGAGCTAGAGTCGGACCTTGATAAAAAGATGTTTTGGTGATATTTAAAACTTTTATCATCAAAGCCAAGTGTATTCACTACAAGCCAATGTATTCAGCACACATAGGTCTTACAATCTCCCCCTTGATGAATGCATTGGCAACACCATTTAAATCCAAACATTGGCTTATTCACATAAAAGTTTTGAAAACAATTTCTCCCCTTTTGTAAAACAAACGTAAATGAAAATCTCTCCCCCTTTTGAAAATGAAAATGTCTCCCCCTTTATTATCTCTCCTTTTTTTTTAATGTGTGATTAGTCTCTCCCCCTTTGACAATGTATTCAGCAAGGTAAAAGAGAAATTTTAATTGTTATGAGATATAAACAAATTATCTCTCCCTCTTTAGTTGTTATGAGCATATTATAACATATACATATAAACAAAGCTCATCCAAGTCATACTATCAAGTATCTTACATTATCACATCAATGAAATACATAAGGTAGTGTAAGCCATGCTAGAGAGCAAGTGTGATTTTCAATTTTAGCAGGTCATGATCTCACAAACTTAACTATTTCAAAACCTGAAAGCATGACACTTGTTGCTGCATCTTATTATTTTTCAAAGCATAAATTTAGATAATATGATATTTGCAAGAGATTATATGCTCATCTGCCCTATTCTAACCAACCAAGCCAAGCCTATGTCATTTGACAATCAGAAGCTTAAGGACATGGTTTTAGTCATACACAACTTCTTCCAAGTTCATATCTAAGTGCAATGACAAGCCATCTCGAAAGAAGAAGTGCGATGCATGCATATTCTCTTGATCTTTTCTCAATTTATATTTGTTCATAAAAACTCAACATGTGAGTTAATTACTTGATAAATTCTTAATGATTAAAAGCATTTGTGAGCATGCAACAAGTTCAAAAAAGCAAGAAAGTTCGACCATGACCAGATTTAGTGTAAGTAATTATTCCAATTACTAGACATGGCAAAAACTACAAAAAGTATAACACAAGTAATGTAGTAAGAACTTTCAGCATGTAAAAGGAATCACAAAGTCATATATGTATGAAATAATATGCTCATATTATTTTAATTTCAGATTCACACATAGACTTCCTAAGTTTCAAAAAACTCCCGCTCAATTTAAGCCATGAGGATGCATAACCCCTATTTCACTACGAATGTAACAAAAACGAGTGAAATCCAAAGGTTTTGTAAAAATGTCAGCCAATTGTTGTTCGGTATCTACATGGTGAAGCACAATGTTTCCTTTTTCAACATTATCACGGAGAAAGTGATACCTAATGTCAATGTGCTTAGTTCTAGAATGTTGCACGGGGTTTTTAGCAATGCAAATAGCACTAGTGTTATCACAGAACAGTGGAACACTATCTAGATCAACCCCATAGTCCTTAAGTGTTTGAACAATCCAAAGAATTTGTGAACAAGCACTAACAGCAGCTACATACTCAGATTCGGCTGTGGATTGTGCAACTGAACTTTGTTTTCTAGAGGACCAAGCAACAAGAGAATTACCAAGAAAATGACAAGCACCGGAAGTACTTTTCCTATCAATCCTACAACCCCCAAAATCAGCACCCGAAAAAGCTTTCAAAGAAACGATTGAGGAAGAAGGAAGAAAAATGCCAAATTCTTGAGTTCCATGTAAGTACCTGAGAATCCTTTTGACGGCTTGACGATGTGAAACACGTGGGGGAGCTTGAAATCGTGCACAAAGACATACGCTGAATTGTATGTCCGGTCTTGATGCCGTAAGGTACAAAAGTGATCCGATCATACTTCTATAATCTTTTTGATCCACGGATTCACCATCTTCATCAAGTTCAAGTGTTGTTGCTGTTCCCATTGGTGTCCGAAGAGGCTTGCTTTTGTCCATGTTGAAGCGCCTTAGGAGATCTTTGGTATACTTTGTTTGATGCACAAAGGTACCCTCCTTGGTTTGCTTGATTTGCAGCCCCAAAAAGTAAGTGAGTTCACCCATCATACTCATTTCAAATTCGGAACTCATCATTGCTGAAAACTTGGACACAAGATCATGAGAAGCACAACCAAAGATAATATCATCCACATACACTTGAACGAATAATGAGTCATTGCCATGATTAAGCACAAAAAGAGTTTTATCAACCTTTCCCATTGTAAACCCCTTTTCAAGTAAGAATGTTTTTAACCTATCATACCATGCTCTAGGGGCTTGTTTGAGACCATATAAGGCTTTGGACAGTTTGTAAACATGATTAGGAAAATCTGGATTTTCAAAACCTGGTGGTTGTTTGACATAAACCTCCTCATCTATGTAGCCATTAAGAAAAGCACTTTTAACATCCATTTGATATAGCTTAAAACCTTTAGATGCTGCGAAAGCTAACAAAATTCTTATGGCTTCTAATCTAGCGACAGGAGCAAAAGTTTCATCAAAATCTAGACCTTCAACTTGAGTGAAACCTTGAGCAACCAACCTAGCCTTATTCCTAATCACAACCCCATCCTCACTTTGTTTATTTTTATATACCCATTTAGTTCCAATTAAAGTGTGGCCTTGAGGTGGAGGTACAAGTTTCCAAACATTATTTCTTTCAAAATTTTCTAACTCTTCTTGCATGGCAATAATCCAAGATTCATTAGTGAGTGCGTGTGATATATCTTTGGGTTCAAAAGAAGCAACAAAAGCAGAATGAGCATGAGAGTTTGGATCGCAAAACCTGGACCGTGTGACTCGTTCATGCAAGCTTCCAATCATCTGTTGTGGGGGATGATCTTTGTAAAAACGTAGGGGAACAGATGTCTCACAAGCTTCTTTTTCATTAGGTTCATTGTAGATTGATGAGCTTGTGATTTGTGGACGATCAGGTCCAGCAAAGGTGACAGCCGGAGCTTGTTCAATGTCCGGAGCTGGACACGTGTCAACTTCGGAACTACCAGGCAGTATCACTGGCTCTTCTTCATCTTCGAAAATACCCTCCCCCTGAGAATATGAATCTGGTCCAGCAACACCGGAGCTAGTACCTGGGCTAGCTTCATCAAAGGACACTTCACAAGTCTCCACAATTTTGTTAGTGTCAGGTAAAAGCACACGGTAGCCTCTAGTATGAGATGGATAACCAAGAAACATGCCATCAATGGATCTAGGTTCAAATTTATCAAGATTACCATGTTTCTTAACAAAGCATTTGCAACCAAAGACCCGAAAGTGTGTAACACTAGGCCTATGTCCAAACCGGAGCTCATATGGTGTTTTACCTAGCTTAGCACGCAAGAAAACACGATTTGAGACATAACAAGCGGTTGCTAACGCATCAGACCAAAATTTCCTAGGAGTTTGATATTCATCAAGCATAGTCCTAGCCATCTCAACTAGGGTTCTGTTCTTTCTTTCTACAACACCGTTTTGTTGAGGTACATATGGTGAAGAAAATTGATGATCTATTCTATTTTCAGCACAAAAGTGATCAAAGAATTGATTTTTAAATTCAGTTCCATTATCACTTCTAATTGCTTTTAATGATCCTGGGTGATCAATTGATAATCTAAGAAATAAAGTTCTAAAGTGACTAAAGACTTCATTCTTAGACGCCATAAAATACACCCAAGAATATCTAGAATAATCATCAACAATAACAAGAGCATACCATTTACCTCCGAAGGATTGAACACGTGAAGGTCCTACGGTGTCAAGATGCAAAAGTTGACATGGTTCACTTGTCATGATCATTGTGAGAGGAGTATGTGAACCTGCAACCATCTTAGCATGTCTACAAGAAGAGCACACAATTTCTTTGTCCCCTTTAAGCTTAGGCATCCCACGTATGCGATCAAGAGCACTAACACGCGTTAGGTGATCAAAGCCTACGTGACCAAGTCTACGATGCCAAAAATATAAGTCCTTTGAATCATTAGCAATTAGACACCTATGCTTAGAAGAAGACACATCAAAATCAGCTTTAAAAACTCTACCAAACCGAGACATGTTAAAATAAGCTCACTATTTGAATCTACAACTTTGCAGCAGTTTTTATTGAATGTAATTTCTAGATTTTCATCTAGCAATTGTGAAACAGAAAGCAAGTTATATTTCAAATTTTTGACAAGTGCCACATCCTTCAAAGTGTAGTGATCATTTACTCTAACCGAACCCTTAGCAATTATAGGAGTTGAAGAATTATCGGCAAAAGTAACATTCTCTACACGTGACACAAAGGTGAGGGAGGAGAACCAATCTTTGTTACCGGTCATGTGGCGTGAGCAACCTGAATCCACAATCCAAATATTCTCCTTCCTCAAGCGTGTAACCTCATCATCGTCACTGTTGTGTTCTGCTTCCTCCTGACTTGATCTTGATCTTGCTTTGCCCGCCATGAAGCATAAGTTGGCCAGATCATCATTATCTTCATCACTTTCAAAGTCTACATCACTTGAACTGAGCTCTTGAAGCGCGGTGATGAAGCTGTTGATCATCTTGCGTCCTATGGTACCCTTCTTCTTCTTGTTGGAATTTCCAGAGGAGGTCCGGATCTTGCTTTGTTTTTCTTCCCGGGTGGTCGGACCTGAAAGGTTAGGGCATTCTGTACGAAAGTGTCCTGTTTTACCACATTCAAAACAGCGTTGAGGTCCGGAGCTTCCTCTCCTTCTAGTTCTCACATTTTGCAATGCTTTTGAGAATCTAGTAGAGATGAGTGCCAACTCCTCTTCTGGAATTTCTTCGATCTGCTCCAGGGTTAGTGAGGACAATAAAGCAAGAGTATTGCAGGATGATGATTGGCCGGAGCTAGACATATCACGTTGTGAGACAAATGCAATAGACTTGTTTGGGTTCTTACGTGCTAGGATGTCAATTTCATGAGTTTTTAGTTTAGAATAAAGTACATCTAATGTAAGAGAACTCATGACGGTTGATTCACGAATAGATGTTACTTTCATCTCCCAAATTGTCATGTCTAATGCACTAAGAAGTTGTCTAGCATTCTCAGCATCAGAAAAATTTACATTGACACTACGTAAGTTGCTGAGAATTTTATTGAAACGAGCAAAGAGGTCATCGATCGACTCACCTGGTTGCATCTCAAAATGCATATATTCTTTCTTGAACATATCTTGTTTTACCTCCTTGATTGTGTTGGAGCCTTCATGATAATCACAGAGAGCTCTCCAAACGTCGTATGCTGACCGGAGGTGCGCGACACGATCAAAGTCGCTTTGAGTGAGTCCTTGGATGATCAAGTTTCGGGCTTTGTTGTTGTTGTCGACGTCCCGGAGGTTCGTGGCCGTGACTTGATCGTTAGGCGGGACTTCATAAGGTTTGTATACCTTTTCCCATATTGCGAAGCCTTGCGTCTGGATGAAGGCCTCCATGCGTGCCTTCCAAACCTGGAAATCAATACCAGCAAACACACAAGGTTTGGCGGAGTACTTCTCCATGATGATTAGTCAAAAACACGTGCAAATCTCAAAGATTAGAGCACCGTGGCTCTGATACCAATTGTAGGATCAAAGAACACGTGAAAAGCTACCAGAGGGGGGCGGTGAATGGTAGATTTAAAAATCTTATGCAGCGGAAACAATAAAACCCCAATCCCTTCGGTAGAAAACCGATCTTTTTAAAGAAATCGTGTGTGAGACTAATCTAAACGTGTTTCACCGTGACAAAAGTGATAAATATCAGAGAGAATCAAGTCACGAAGACAACACAAAAAGAATTACTCAAATCCGTCGAGAAAAACTCAAGTTATGATCAAAAGATCAGACTATGGTCAATCTGACCTACCCGAGAAAAACAGTTTCTGGAATGCTGCTAAGAAACTCGTGTAGCTCAGAAACCAAAAATCCAATGACCTTGGAATTTTGACAGATTATAGACAATCAGGTTGTGAAGACAACCCAAAAATAATCACGTCAATTGGATCTGTAGAACTCGAGTTATGATAAAACCACCGACGAAAGGTAGTGCTGTCCAGAAACTCGACGAGTAAAACTTGTCTGGAACAAGTCGGACGAACAAGGCACAAAAGTTCCTTCAAACTACGAATTTTATTCAATAGAACACAAGAGGAACATCCCCAAAGTCGTCTCTCTCGAGCTTTGGCCTTCCCTTGCTTATATAACCAGCCCTTAGGCCATCCCAATACAACTAGGACTCTAATCCTAATCCGATCACAATCGGAACTTACCATAACTGCTCAAGATTCTTCTATACGCAGATAGAAGCAATCTTAAGACTTCCAAACACCTTAGGAACGTATCCCACATTCCTAAACAACTCAATTTCGTGACACACACGAAATCCTAACATAACCAACTCGATACTTCCCATATCGAGCCATAACCGACTCTGCCGCAGCCAAAGTCTTCAACCGATACGATCCGATCCTTCCGATCAGATCTTCCTTCCATAATCCATCTCTAGAAGCATATTGCCACGTCATGCACCTCATGCATACGTGCGAACACCTTCCTTCGACCTTCATATGCACTGCCCTTGATTCAATCATCCTGCGCGACCTCCTGACCCGCTCAACCACAGTTCCTCCCGAACTTGGTTGTTGGAGCCTCATCTCCTCCTGAGACTAGTCCAATGGATCCTGTCACCAGCCATGACTTGAACTCAAGAAACACCTGCACATGAACAAACAACCAATCCATACGAGCCCAAGTCCTCGACTTGACTCACGTTAGTTCCGAACACAACACCTTACGTGAGAACCTCACATAAGCATGTTGCAAAGCATAGCAAAACGATATCAGCCGTATCATCCAAAACGCACCAAAAACTTAGCAAATGAATACTAAGCAATCTTTCCTAACAAGTAAAGCAAGTACGAAACATTGCAAATGAAAAGCAGAAGCACTTCAGTCAAGTTCCGGACCTTGCCAGAGCAACCCGGAGCTTGAGCCGGAGCTAACAAGAGCTAGTAGAACCTAGCGCCGGAGCTTACCAAAACTAGTAGATCCTGGATCCGGAGCTTATCAAAACTAGTAGATCCTGGATCCGGAGCTTATCAAAACTAGTAGATCCTGGATCCGGAGCTTATCAAAACTAGTAGATCCTGGATCCGGAGCTTATCAAAACTAGTCGGAACTAGTCAACCCAAAAACCGGAGCTAGACAAAGTACGTCGGAGCTTAGCAAAAGCATGCCGGAGCTATCAAATATATGTCGGAGCTATCAAGGACATGTCGGAGCTAAAGATAAAGCTCACCGGAGCTAACCAAAGCTAGTCGGATCTTACCAAGAAGTCGGACCTAGCATCGAAAGAAACCGGAGCTACCCAAATCAAGCCGGACCTACCGTCGGACCTTGCTGTAGCTCGGAGCTAGAGTCGGACCTTGATAAAAAGATGTTTTGGTGATATTTAAAACTTTTATCATCAAAGCCAAGTGTATTCACTACAAGTCAATGTATTCAGCACACATAGGTCTTACAGTCGGTAAGGTACTGTAACCAACGACTATAGTCTAAAGTTGTTGTCCTACCGGTGGTCATAGCCATTGACAATTGTTCGACGTTGTTAAGGCCTTATAGACATTAGTACAGACCACTTTAGGCTCCTAAAGCCGTCGGGCACCAGATACTGACGTCTTTAGTTTGAAACCCAACTAAGACCGTTGGCCTGGCCACACCGACGGTCATAACGCCATAAAGGTGTCGGCTCACGGGTCCCGACTTCTTTATTGGGCTTAAAATTGTCGGCTCGCCAAGCATACCGATGACCATAAGGTGGACACGTGTGCACCTGGGGAGCATATAGCCATCGGTCTAGGCGCAAAACCGATGGCCATATGGCAGTTATGACCGCTGGCTTGGCCCACACCGACATCCTTATTGGCTTTTAAAAAAAAATGCAACTGCTTTTGCTGCCTCCCTGGGTGGGAAGCCTCCCGGCCATACAGGCCACAACACATTCCAGGCATTGAACACAATAAAACACATTGCATACAAGCAAGTCCATAGTCATAGTCATAAGCAAAACTCATTGCATACAGGAATACACAGTCCAACACAATAAAACACATTGCATACAGGCATATACAGTCCAACACAAGTCCAACACAGCAGCAAGTAAAACGACAATGCAAACACATTACATACAAGCCATAGTCACAAGCAAAACACAATATAACAATGAGTTCACATCCAAATTACTCCAAAGGATTATTGTGAAGATTAATTTGCTTCCATGTCATTGTTTGAACCTCCACCACTTGTACCTCCAGCGTTCAAATTGAGGAAATCATCGCAACCAAGAGGCATTACATGACCGAAACCCTACGAGAAACATATAAAAGTTATATTTGCATTAATAGTTACAATTCATATGTCTCAATCTTTCTAAAATTCACAAATGCCCAACTCACATGTGTAATTGACTTAAAGGTATTACCAACTATGTAATTGAATATGTCGCTAAGTATTGTTCAAATTAAGCTACGCTTTCATTAGAGATAATGATTTAGTAATCATACCGCCGCGGCACCCGGAGATGTTGATGGTTGACTATGCCCCGAAGCGAAGGGCAATGATGGGAGAACACCTAGATAAGGCTGCAATCCAAGGGCCAACATTGACATGAATCCCTGAGATTGTTGGGGATAGGCTTGACCACTCTGTGAACCCTGAGACAAATATGTTTAGTATTTCTTACTATGAGTCGAGTTAATAAGAAATATGGTTATACCTGTTAAGAAGAGCCAACTTGTTGTCCGGGCTGCATCGGACGAGGCATACAGAACTGCGATCCAAAACCACCTTGAGGGAAGAACTGCATAAAGTAAAAATATTCAGTTACTGACTTTAACACAAATATGGCAATAAATATACCAACTTAAGTAAAACAGTAGTTTACCTGCGACATCATCTCCAACTGAGACTGTTGTGGCATATTGAACTGAGTTCCAGTGCTGCCTTGACCCAAGAACTACATGAAGAAAATTATTCGTGAGATCTTAAGTAGAAACAGTTTGTAAATGAATAAACTATTCAACTGTGAAGATTACAAGTTACTAGCACCATATACAAATACTACATCTGCTGCATCTGCATCTGCTGCTGCATCTCAATTTGTTGTTGTTGTTGCATCTGGAGCTGTTGCTGTTCCACTTTCTCCTCGTATTATCTTAATTTTTCTTTCAATTCCACATTGTCTGCAACACGGGATCGACTCAAACTCGAAGTAGAAGACCGTCGTCCCACCTAAGCGTCACGCTCCACATAACGGTTGCCTAATCCAAGCCTACAAAAACACAAATGTGATGAATCGACAGTAATTAACTTTTAAACAATCATTATCTTTACACGTACCTCCCATGTGGTACGCCTCCGCCTGCTTCGTAAGTCATGCCCACATCCAACGACATTCTTAGATAATCTACATCATCTCCATGTTTTTTCTTGAGACGCTGAACATATTTTGTATGTAAGAATAAATTAAGTTCACGAGGGGATGTAATAAAAGATATATTCAGTTCATGGATAAAGAGCACTCAACACACTTACAACTTTTTGTGTTGCTGTCTCGTCACACAGCTGCTCCGGGCATGCTGGATTTGTGCCTCTGTGCCCTCAGAGGTAAACCTCGATAAAAGAAGGAGCAACATTGGTATCAGCTTCCTTCAACATCAAAATACAACATCAGTTCAATCAATGCAATTATTTGAAACAATTTACAAGTGATTGTAATATTTCATACCATTCGTTGTGCCATCCGAACATGTCCGCCTGCCCCATAATGTTGTAGTCTAGGCTTGCTCTTCCGGTTGATTTGGTTTCTCTTCAAAATACTTTTGAACTCCTTCCACGCCCAATATTCGCATAGCCATTCCCAAGCTGCAATATCTACACAGATCCAATCCACACTACTCTCCATATACACATGCTTCTACAAATAAATTGTAGCATCTTGCTCGTTTGTCATGGGATGACGGAACCTGGTCCTGTAATACACGGTCACAGCCTTGATCTGTGCATCAGAGAAGGAGTCCTTCGTGAGCTTTCTCGCTGACGTCTCGAAAACAGACCTCGCGTATGCTGGAACCACACCTTCCTCCAATTTAAATATACTCTACATAGAACCTATAGGATTGAAGAGCACGTGAAAACCTACCAGAGGGGGGGTGAATGGTAGATTTAAAACTTTTTCAGCGGAAGCAACGAAAATACCCCTTGACAGAAAACCGATCTGTTAAAGAAACCATGTGTGCGAGTAATCTAAACGTGTTCAACTGTGACAATATGGTATATATTGTAGAGAATCAATTCATGAAGACGTCACAACAACAATCACAAAAATTCGTCGAGAGAAACTCAAGTTACGATCGAAAGATCGAACAAAGGTCACTTTGTCCTACCCGAGAAATAGTTCTGGAACACTTCAAAGAAACTCGTGTAGATCAGAAACCACAAATCCAATGACCGTGAAATTTTGGCCGATGATAGAAAATTCAGTTGTGAAGACAACCCAAAAAGAATCACGTCATTTGGATCTGTAAAACTCGAGTTATGATAGAACCACCAAAGAAAAGTAGTGTTGTGCAGAAAACTCGACGAGAAAAACTTGTCTGGAACAAGTCGGACGAACAAGGCACAAAAGTTCCTTTAAACTACAATTTTTATTCAATATAACACAAGAGGAACAGCCCCAAAGTCGTGCACCACGAGATCTAGCCTCCCTTGCTTATATAACCAGCCTGAAAGCCTACTCAACTCAAACTAGAACTCTAATCCTACTCATATCACGAATCAAAACTTTCCATAACTGCTCAAGACTCTTCTACACGCAGATAGAAGCAATCTTAAGACTTTCAAACACATTAGGAACGTATCCCACATTCCTAAAACAACCCAAATTTGTGACCCATATGAAATCCTATCATAACCAACTCAAAACTTTCCATATTTGAGTCAAACACGACTCAGCCGCAGCCTGAGTCCATAACCTAGTCGGTTGGACCTTTCTGACCAATTTTTACATCCACATATCTTCATCACACCTCAAAACCATGTAGCTACATCCATGCACTCCTTGCACATGTGCAAACATCTTCCAACGACGTCCACAATACCTTCATATGCATTGTTCTTGATTCATACATGCTGCGTAATCTCCCGATCAACTCAACCACAATTCCTCCCAAACTTGGTTGTTGAACCTCATCTTCTCCCTAAGAATAGTTCAATGGATCCCATCACCAGCCATGTCTTTAACTCAAGCAACACCTGCACATGAATAAACAACCAATACTTCCGAGCACAAGTCCTCGACTTGACTCTTAGTTAGTTCCAAAACTACAACATCTTACGTGAGCACCTCACATAAGCACGTTGCAAACCATAGCAAAATGATATCAACCATAACCACAAAAACACACAAAAAACTTAGTAAAAGAATACTAAGCAAACTTTCCATAAGTGTAAAACAAGTTTGAAATATTGCAAGATAAAAGCAGAACAATTGCAATGAAGCTCTGAACCTTGCCAAAGCTAACCGGACCCTGAGTCAGAGCTTAATAAAAAGATGTTTTGGGAGTATTCAAAACTTTCATCTTCAAAGCCAATGTATTCAACACACATAGGTCTCACAATCACCCCCTTGATGAATGCATTGGCAACACCACTTAAAATCCAAACATTGGCTTATTCACATGAAAAGTTTTGAAAATAATTTCTCCCCCCTTTTTAAAATCAAATGAGATAGCCTATACATATTTCTCCCCCTTGCATACTTCCCCCCATGAGGAGAATCGTTCCAAAAACAATTGTGAATATGTGCAATATGTGATCAATTTCTCCCCCTTTGACAATGTATTTAGCAAGGTACAAAAGAGAAATTTTAACTGTTATGAGCATATTATAAAATATACATATAAAACAGAGCTCATCCAAGTCATACTATCAAGAAACTTACACTATCACATCAATAAAATACATAAAGTAGTGTAAGCCATGGTAGAGATCAAGTGTAATTTTTTATTTAAGCAAGTCATGATCTCACAAACTTAAATATTTCAAGACTTAAGCATGACCCTTGTTGCTGCATTTTATTATTTTTCAAAGCACAAATTTAGATCATATAATATTTGCAAGATATTATATGCGCATCTGCCTTATTCTAACCAACCAAGCCAGGCATATGTCATTTGACAATCAAAAGCTTAAGGACATGGTTTTAGTCATAAACAACTTCTTCCGAGTTCATATCTAAGTACACTGATAATCCATCTCAAAAGAAGAAGTGTGATTCATGCATATTCTCTTGATCTTTTATCTTTTTTTAATTGAACATAAAAACTCAACATGTGAGTTGCTTACTTGATTAATTCATTATGATTGAAAGCACTTGTGATCATGCAACAAGTTCAAAAACAGCAAGAAAGTTCGATCATGACCAGATTTAGTGTAAGTAATTATTCTAATTACTAGTCATGGAAAAAACTACAAAATGTATAACATGAGTAATGTAGTAAGAACTTTCAGCATGTAAAAGGAATCACAAAGTCATATATGTGTGAAATACTATGCTCATATTATTTTAAGTTCAGATTCACACATAGACTTCCCAAGTTTCAAAACTCCCCCTCAATTTAAGCCATGAGGATGCATAACCCCTATTTCACTATGAATGCAACAAAAACGAGTGAAATCCAAAGATTTTGTAAAAATATCAGCCAATTGTTGTTCAGTATCTACATGGTGAAGCACAATGTTTCCTTTTTTTTCAACATTATCACGGAGAAAGTGATACCTAATGTCAATGTTCTTTGATCTTGAATGTTGCATGGGGTTTTTAGCAATGCAAATAGCACTAGTGTTTTCACTAAATAGTGGAACACTATCTAGATCAAACCCATAGTCCTTAAGTGTTTGAATAATCCAAATAATTTGTGAACAAGTGCTAGCAGTAGCTACATATTTAGATTCGGCTGTAGATTGTGCAACTGAACTTTGTTTTCTAGAGGACCAAGCAACAAGTGAATTACCAAGAAAATGACAAGCACCCAAAGTACTTTTCCTATCAATCCTACAACCTCCAAAATCAGTATCATAAAAAGCTTTTAAAGTAACGGTTGAGGAAGAAGGAAGAAAAATGCCAAATTCTTGAGTTCCATGTAAGTACTTGAGAATCCTTTTGACGGCTTGACGATGTGAATCACGTGGGGAGGCTTGAAATCGTGCTAAAAGACATATGCTGAATTGTATGTCCGTTCTTGATGCCGTGAGGTACAAAAGTTATCCAATCATGCTTCTATATTCTTTTTTATCAATGGGTTCACCATCTTCATCGAGTTAAAGTTTTGATGTTGTTCCCATTGATGTCCGAAGAGGCTTGCTTTTGTCCATGTTGAAGCGCCTTAGGAGGTCTTTTGTATACTTTGTTTTATGCACAAAGGTACCCTCATTGGTTTGCTTGATTTGCAGCCCCAAGAATTACGTGAGTTCTCCCATCATACTCATCTAAAATTCTGAACTAATCATAGCTGAAAACTTGGATACAAGATAATGAGAAGCACAACCAAAGATAATATCATCCACATACACTTGAAGGAATAATGAGTCATTGCTATGCTTAAGCACAGAAAGAGTTCTATCAACCTTGCCCATGGTAAACCCCTTTTCAAGTAAGAATGTTTTTAATCTATCATACCATGCTCTAGGGGCTTGTTTGAGAAGGTACAAGGCTTTGGACAGTTTGTAAACATGATTAGGAAAATCTGGATTTTCAAAACCCGGTGGTTGTTTGACATAAACCTCCTCATCTATGTAGCCATTAAGAAAAGAACTTTTAACATCCATTTGATATAGCTTAAAACCTTTAGATGAAACAAAAGCTAACAAAATTCTTATGGCTTCTAATCTAGCAACAGGAGCAAAAGTTTCATCAAAATCTAGACCTTCAACATGAGTGAAACCTTGAGCAACCAACCTAGACTTATTCCTAACCACAACCCCATCCCTACTTTGTTTATTTTTAAACACCCATTTAGTTCCAATTAAAGTGTGACCTTGAGGTGGAGGTACAAGTTTCCATACATTATTTCTTTCAAAATTTTCTTACTCGTCTTGCATGGCAATAATCCAAGATTCATTAGTGAGTGTGTGTGATATATCTTTGGGCTTAAAAGAAGCAACAAAAGCAGAATGAGCATGAGAGTTTGGATCGCAAAACATGGACCGCGTGACTCATTCATGCAAGCTTCTAATAATTTGTTGTGGAGGATGACTTTTGAGAACCCGAAGGGGACTGGACACTTCACAAGCTTCTTCTTCTTCATGTTCATCACAAATTGATGAGCTTGTGACTTCAGGAGGATCTGGACCAGCAATGGTGGTCGTCGGTGCTGGCTGTGAATCAAAATCAGGAGCTGGAACAATGTCATTAGCTGCTGAATTTTTGGTTAGCGGCACCACTTCTTCCTCTTCTTTAACGAAAATGCTCTCCCCGTGCGGATATGGATCCGGACCTGCAATGTTTGAGCTAGTACCTATGCTAGCTTCATCAAAAGATACCTGACAAGTCTCTACAATTTTGTTAGTGTCAAGCAAAAGCACACGGTAGCCTCTAGTATGAGATGGATAACCAAGAAACACGCCATCAATGGATCTAGGTTCAAACATATAAAGATTACCATGTTTCTTAACAAAGCATTTGCAACCAAGACCCGAAAGTGTGTAACACTAGGCCTGTGTCCAAACCGGAGCTCATATGGTGTTATACCTAGCTTAGCGCGCAAGAAAACAAGATCTGAGACATAACAAGCAGTTGCAATCGCATAAGCCCAAAATTTCCTAGGAGTTTGATATTCATCAAGCATAGTCCTAGCCATCTCAACCAAGGTTGTATTCTTTCTTTCTACAACACCATTTTGTTGAGGTACATATGGTGAAGAAAATTGATGATCTATTCCATTTTCAGCACAAAGGTGATCAAAAGATTGATTTTTTAATTCGGTTCCGTTATCACTTCTAATTGCTTTTAAAGATCATGGGTGATCAATTGATAATCTAAGAAATAAAGTTCTAAAGTGACTAAAGGCTTCATTCTAAGATGCCATAAAGTAAACCCAAGAGTATCTAGAATAATCATCAACAATCACAAGAACATACCATTTATCTCCGAAGGATTGAACACGTGAAGGTCCTACGTTGTCAAGGTGCAAAAGTTTACCCGGTTCAGTTGTCATTATCATTGTGAGAGGAGTATGTGAACCTGCAATGATCTTAGCATGTCTAAAAGAAGAGCACACAATTTCTTTGTCTCCTTTAAGCTTAGGCAACCCGCGTATACGATCAAGAGCACTAAAATGCATTAGACGATCAAAGCCTACGTGACCAAGTCTACGATGTCAAAAATATAAGTCCTTTGAATCATTAACAACTAGACACATATGCTTAGAGGAAGAAATATCAAAATCATCTTTAAAAATGCTTACAAACTGTGACATGTTAAAAATAAGCTCACTATTTGAATTTACAACTTTGCAGCAATTTTTAGTGAAAATAATTTCTAGATTTTCATCTAGTAGTTGTGAAATAGAAAGCAAGATGTATTTCAAATTTTTAACAAGTGCCACATCCTTCAAAGTGTAGTGATCATTTACTCTAACCGATCCCTTAGCAATTATAGGAGTTGAAGAATTATCAGCAAAAGTAACATTCTCTACACGTGACACAAAAGAGAGGAAGGAGAATAATTCTTTGTTACCGGTCATGTGGCGTGAGCAACCTGAACCCACAATCCAAATGTTATCCTTCCTCAAGCGTGTAACATACATAGAAGAACAATATGTCGATGACTCAATACTGGGGTTAGTCAAAAGGCATTTAGGAATCCAGTACTGAGTCACACGACGTGCAGCAGGAAAAACACGCAAAAGTTGAGATAAAACAGCAGGTTTATGAGCCAAAGCTTGAGGATATTTGTACCCAACTACTATACTACGAGATGTTACATGTGTAGCATGATAAAGTGTAGGTTTGGGAGCAAACTATGCATGTTTTTGACTCATTACAGCAGATTGCTTGTTCCAATCATTCGGTTTAGCAAGTGCAGCAAATTTTGTATGAATGTTATGAGATCTAGCAATCATTCTTTCCTTTTTCTCTTGTTTAGCTAGTCCATAACAAAAATCTATGACATGACCATCTTTACCACAGTAGGTAAAAATAAATTTAACTTTGTGTTCATGTCTAGATGAGCAAACAACCTTTTTTTTTGACACTGAATGAGACAACACTCCTGCAGATTTGAAAACCACTTCTTTTTATTTAGGAACTATTTGAATCAAACCACATCCTAATGACTTTACAATTTTAGGTGGATGTGCCTTAGCATGAGCATGAGAATCAAAACCTAAACCAATTTTATCATTGCAAGACTTGGAAGAATTCAGCAGCAAGTTTAGATTCTTATTCCCATTACAAAGCCGATCTAATGTCCTATGCATGTTATCAAGTTTCTTAGACAAGTCTAGTCAGTTTTGACATGAATTTTTTCCTTTTAGTTTACAATTGGAACAATATTTAAGTTCATGAGAACGTAAAGCATTGTTCAATATAGAAATTTCATTCATAGTATCTTGTAGTTTCTTATCAAGATCATCGCAAGTAGAACATTGCAAATTAATTGTAGAACAACAAGCATCTTTCAAGTTTTTATCATTAAGTACATTAAGATTTTTGTTCTTTTCAATTTCTAACTCAAGTTTATCAAGTGTGGAGGCGTGCACACTTCTTAATGAGGACAATTGTTCATATATTAAATCACATGAGGGACAATAATCATAACTAGGAATCAAGGATTTCAAAAGATTAATTTCAGATTCTAGTGACTCAATTTTAACAGCATTGTCCCTACGCTTTTTGTCCTTTTTCTTAACTATAACAGTGGCACGAGAAATAGCATCACACATTTCTTCGCAAGCAGGACATACCTCTTCGTTGCCACTGTTGTGTTCTGCATCCTCCATACTTTTGTCTTGACTTGCCCGCCATGAAGCACAAGTTTGCCAAATCATCTCCATCTTCATCACTTCCAATGTCCACATCGCTTGAGACAAGTTCTTGAACTGCGGAGACAAAACTTCTCACCAATTGACGTCCTGTAAAACCCTTCTTTTTCTTCGTATCATTTGCAGATAAGTGATTCGTCCTTGTTTGCTTTTCATCCCGGGAAGTAGGACCTGAAAGGTTAGGGCAATCTGAACGAAAATGTCCTGTCTTACCACATTCAAAACATCGTTGAGATCTGGAGCTTCCTCTCCTTCTAGTTCTCACATTTACAATGCTTTCAAGAACCTAGTAGAGAGAAGTACTAGCTCCTCCTCAAGAAACTCCTCAATCTGTTCAAGTGTTAGAGAGGACAACAAAGCAAGTATACCACAAGATGAAGATTGGCCGGAGCTAGGCATATCATGTCAAGAAACAAATGCAAGAGACTTGTTGGGGTTCTTATGTGAGATTATGTCAATATCATGAGTTTTCAATTTAGAATAAAGAACATCTAATGTAAGTGTACTCATGACAGTAGATTCATGAAGAGATGTTACTTTCATCTCCCAAATTAACATGTCTAATGCACTTAGTAATTGCCTAGCATTTTCAGCATCTGAAAAATTAATATTGACAGTACGCAAGTTGCTGAGAATTTTGTTAAAATGAGCAAAGAGATCGTCAATTGACTCACCGGGTTGCATCTCAAAACGCATGTATTCCTTTTTGAACATATCTTGTTTTACCTCCTTGATCGTGTTAGATCCTTCGTGGTAGTCGCAAAGTGCTTTTCACACATCGTATGCAGATCATAGGTGTGCAACACGGTCGAAGTCACTTTGAGTTCATCCTTGTATGATCAAGTTCCAAGCCTTGTTGTTGTTGCCGACATCTCTCAGATTTGTAGCTGTAACTTGATCATTTGAAGGCACTCCGTAAGGCTTGTACACATTATTCCATATTACGAAGCCTTGTGCCTGGATGAAAGCTTCCATACGTGCCTTCCAAACCCGAAAATCAATATCACTAAACACACAAGGTTTGGCAGAGTATTTCTCCATGATGATTAGTCAAAAACCCGTGCAAATCACAAAGATTAGAGCACCGTGGCTCTGATACCAATTGTAGGATGAAAGAGCACGTGAAAAACTACTAGGGGGGGGTGAATGGTAGATTTAAAACTTTTTCAGCGGAAGCAACGAAAACACCACTCGACAAAAAACTGATATGTTAAAGAAACCATGTGTGTGACTAATCTAAATGTGTTAAACTGTGACAATCTAGTATATATTGTATAGAATCATGTCACGAAGACGTCACAACAAGAATCACGAAAATTCGTCAAGAGAAACTCAAGGTACGATTGAAAGATCGAACAAAGGTCACTCTGTCCTACCCGAGAAAAACAGTTCTGGAACAATGCAAAGAAACTCGTGTAGATCAGAAACCACAAATCCAATGTATGTGAAATATTGACAGATGATAGAAAATTCAGTTGTGAAGACAACCCAAAAATAATCACACCAATTGGATCTATAAAACTCGAGTTATGATAAAACCACCAAAGAAAGGTAGTGTTGTGCAGAAAACTTGACGAGAAAAACTTGTTTGGAACAAGTCGGATGAACAAAGCACAAAAGTTCCTTTAAACTATGATTTTTATTCAATAGAACACAAGAGGAACAGCCCCAAAGTTGTGCACCACGAGCTCTGGCCTCCCTTGCTTATATAACTAGTCTGAAAGCCTACTAACCTCAAACTAGGACTCTAATCCTACTCATATCACGAATCAAAACATTCCAGAACTGCTCACGACTCTTCTATATGCAGATAGAAGCAATTTTAAGACTTCCAAACACATTAAGAACGTATCCAATATTCCTAAAATGACCAAAATTCATGACCCACACTAAATCCTATCATAACCAACTCAAAACTTTCAATATTTGAGTCAAACACAACTCAGCACAGCCTGAGTCAATAACCTAGTCGGTTGGACCTTTCCGACCAATTTTTACGTCTACATCTCTTCATCATGCCTCAGAACCATGTAACCACGTCCATACACTCCTTGCACACATTCAAACATCTTCCAACGACGTCCACGATATCTTCATATGCATTATTCTTGATTCATACATGTTGCGCGATCTCCCGATCAACTCAACCACAATTCCTCCCAAACATGGTTGTTGAACCTCATCTTCTCCCTAAGAATAGTTCAATGGATCCCGTCACCATCCATGTCTTGAAATCAAGCAACACCTACACATGAATAAACAACCAATACTTCTGAGCACATGTCCTCGACTTGACTCTTCGTTAGTTCCGAAACTACAACATCTTACGTGAGCACCTCACATAAGCATGTTGCAAACCATAGCAAAATGATATCAACCATAACCACCAAAACACACCAAAAACATAGTAAAAGAATACTAAGCAAACTTTCCATAAGTGTAAAGCAAGTTTGAAATATTGAAAGATAAAAGCAGAACAATTGCAATCAAGCTTCGAACCTTGCCAAAGCTAACTGAACCTAGAGTCGGAGCTTAATAAAAATATGTTTTGGGAGTATTCAAAACTTTTATCGTCCAAGCCAATGTATTCAGCACACATAGGTCTCACAAAACCAACAATTAGTATCAACCAAAGTAAGATGCAACATAATTTAAACAATGAAAACAAACTTACTCAAAAAATCTCCCAAACTTTGTCATGACAAGTATCCGTAGTGTTATATGATCGCAGGGCATAGTAATACCAATTATGTGCGACAATTAGTTGACTGCCCACAAGAACCATCCCCAGGAAGCAAAACCGGATGGCATTTCCCAACTGCGTGTTAACACAGCATCGATGCCTCCTGCCATCCCAACCAATCTCAATCCAACACCTAGTACCGTTTGGCCTTATAACCGCCCGCGTATTGGGTGTTTTGCTTGGATTACATAAAAAGTGCCTCTGCAACCTGTACAAATAAAATTCGTTAGTTGACAAGAAAACCAAATGTATAAGATAGCTTATCAAATAATTCAAAAAAAATACCTGTAAGGACATCGATCACTCTGCCCCTCTGCTGCCTCTTGTAACTCTGCTAATCTTGCCAACCTTGCATCTCATTCCGGATCATCTTCCTCTTCACTGCTCTCTTCACCCTCAATACCACCCTATCAACCTTCGATAGCACCCTGTCCACCCTTAGAAGACGACTCAAAGGTCTGCGCCTGAGCCTCCTCCGCTCCTGAGCCTCCTCCCTGCTCCTGAGCCTCCTCCATTGTGCCTGCTCCTAAACATTCTCCCTGCTCCTGAGCCTCCTCCTAGTACACCTGGATCCAAACATCTCTGACTTGTTTGGGACTTGAACCTAGTGCTAGGTGGCTCGATGCCTGCTCTGTCACACACCCCATGAGCTGTCTCTGTCTATCTGCACTCACGGTCATGCCCTGCAAATGCAAATAAACATATAACAAATAGTAAATAGTTGATTATGATATTGAAGTGTTTAGAAAAAAACAAAATACCTGAAACAAGGATGTGTGAACCGAACCACTACTGTGGTGAGACACGGAGGAAGAAGTATCATCACTTCGCTTCTTCCCTTTTTTGAAATGCTTCCACATCTGCACAAATTTTAAAATAATGATTAGTATACAAGATTATAAAACAATAAACAATAAATTATAAATACTAAAAGATGTACAAAATAAAAATTAAAATCTCAAAGAATGCGTATAATAAGAACTAAAAATCATAAGCATCAGAATTTGCTAAAAATCATCAGCATCAGAATATGCTTCTATCACACGTGCATGAAGATTTTCATGTCTCTCTTCTACCATCTCTTCTTCAAACTCTTCTCCTTCACTATATTCTTCATTAATTCTATTTTTCTCTTCAATAACCCCTTGAGATTGCTGAAGACGTTTTCTTGAAGGGCCGTCTTGTTCTTCAGACATTAACTCTAGAGTGTACTAGCAATTTCTGCAAGTCCTGCCCCAGAAGATATCCTAATATCTTGTACTTCCTTGACTTCATCGTGATAAAAACCAGCATCATCATCTTCCTGATTGTCTATGTGCTCATCATAACGACGAGGGTGCACTTCAAGGTTAACTTTGTATACAACCCACCAATTTTTCAAACTTGGATGAGGATAACCTAAATAGTACACTTATTCCACTTGATGCACAAGTAGAACATTGTAGTTAGGTGTTGTATATCGCAAGTTGTGGTTGATCTCCACCATTCCAAAATAATCCACTCGTGTGCCCGATGTTGGATCAAACCAGTGACAGTCGAAAAACCCCGTCTTCAGTTCTTTCGTACCACCAAATGTGTACTCAATTATTTTTTTGAAGAACACCATAATATTTCTTCAATTCTTCACTACCCTCTGCAGCCGTTATACACACTCCACTGTTTGATGTGGCTGCAAGTGGATGATTTTCTTCTAAACTTGTCGTTCGAAAATGGTATCTATTGATATCGTATCGGCTAAATTCTCTAGCTTTCAATTGACCATTCGTGATCTGTCGCAAATCATCGGCGATGTTGACATCTTTCATAGACTACTTGTACAAAAATATACAAAGTTAGCATCTTATAATAAATATATGAACAATGATTGAAGAACAAAGGATATCGAAGAAGTTAGCATCTTACATGTTCACGGAACCAGTTCACGAAGATTTTGCCACCTTTTATGCCATGCTGACGTAGATTATCCAATTTACTTGCGTCGGCCTTCGAGAAGATGTCCAATAAAGATTGTCAAACATTTCAAAAAATGGTAACACTTCTTCCATGATAAAAACATGTAAAGCATGGTGTAGTTCCTCTCTTGCTCCGAAATATAATGATAATTGGCAACCCCAACACCTTTACCCTTCCAATGAAAATTTTTAAGCACAGTCATAGGCTGCTCTTCTGCATCATGGTATCGTGTCATAGATGAATTCACATTGTTGGAACGTGCAAAATATTTGCTACAGAAGTTTGTAATCTCTTTAGCTGTAAATGCCTCTACAATACACCCCTCAACTCTTTCCTTGTTGCGCACTATAGCTCTAAATTTTTTAGTTCTCTTTCTTGACTATACATCCGCCTGAACTGTGCAGGTCCTGCTACTAACGCTTCATAAGGCAAATGCACCAGCAAATGTTGCATAACATTCATCAATCCTGGAGGAAAGACATTTTCCATCTTACATACAAGCACGATGATTTCTTTCTCCCACTGCCACATTATCTTCTTCAACACTTCCTTAGAACATATTTGCCTATAAAAATAGCTATGTTCAGCAAATATCTTCCACAAGTCAGGTTTGAAGTATCCACGAAACATTACCGGTAAAAGTCTTTCCATCATAATATGGTAATTATGACTCTTCAACCTGTTCAGTTTACAGGTGCTGAGATTAACACATCGTTTTATGTTAGCTGCATAGCGGTCTGGAAACTTCAGTGTTTTCAACCAACTAAGTATTTGCTTTCTTTCTTCTGGCTTGACACGGTAAGGAGCTCGTGGCCTAATTTTATTTCCACTTGCATTTGTTCTAATCTCAAACCAAGGATGATCACAAAGATCAGCTAAATCTTTTCCCGCATTCAAAATATCTTTGGTTTGACCAGTAAAATCAAAACACATACTTATGATGCTTTCAGCGACATTACGCTCCTGGTGCATCAAATCAATTTTGTGTGGTAGAAGTAGCGCCTTTGCATATGGTAGCTCCCAAAGAAAAGAATTATGAGTCCAGTTGTGTTCTGTACTATACCATTTGAAACCCCCTTCTTTAAACTGTTTTAACTTTGCATGGCATTCCATTTTTTGTTCGCTTGTAAATTGACGAGGTGCTCCTTTTGTAACTCTTATGCCTTTCTGGAATGATTGTGTATCCCTCCTAAAAGGATGATTTGAAGGAAGGAATCATCGTGACAATTAAAAAAGCTGACTTTTTTCCCATACTTCAGCCTTATGGCATCAGTGTCACTCATACATATGGGACAACACAATTTTCCGTGGACACACCAACCATCCCAAATGCCATATGCAAACAAATCATGAATTGACCATAGATACGCAACACGTAATTCAAATTCACATTTCATACCACTGTCATATGCCTTTACATCTTGCCACAACTCTTTCAACTCTTCAATCAATAGTTGCATAAACACATTGATTTTCTTGCATGGATGTTTAGGACCAGGAATGACCGCCACAAGGAATATGTATCCTTCTTTCATGCACATGTTGGGAGGGTGATTGTAGGGCACAATAAAAACAAGCCAACAAGAGTATGGGTTGTTACTAGTGCTGAATGGAGTGAAGCCATCTGTTGACAACCCAATCTCTTGCAAACTATGGATCAAAATGGTCTAAAGCTTGCCAAGCCGTGACATCCGAAGCTTGCGCTATAACGTCTTTGTCATCGTTCTCACGTATCCCTTCAGAATGCCATCTAATGTGCTTCACCGTTTCTTAAGAAAGAAACAATCATTTAAGACTTAACGTGATTGGCATGTACCAAAGTTGTTTGAGTGGTACTTTTGTAGTTATTCGTTCTCCATCATCACTCATGAAGTCCACATATCTAGATTTCTTACAATGCATACAATGAGTATCATTCATGTATTCCTTCAAAACGGCATGCAATTATTCTCGCATGCATCAATCTTCTTAGATTGATATAGATCCAGCCGCATCTGATGACCTGACGGAAGGAGATCAATAATCAGCTTAATTATACCATTGTAGCAATTGTTCGCAAAATTGACTTGGACTTCATCACCATAAGTCGTTTGACCGCCTGCAAAACGGTCACATTGGTGCCCTCATACACTTTTCGATCTGCGACAGCAAGAAGCTCGTAAAACTCCTTCACCTCCTTCGATTGTGACCGATCTTTGTACTCTATACCAATGTTTGCTATCATCTCATCCATACGATCTTCATCCTCATTACCGTCCGGCTCATCATCATGCTCTATCTCCCCATGCTCGCGCCACACCAGATAGTCGCGCATAAATCCGTGCTTGCAAAGATGCAACTCCACTTTAGACTTATCCAAACGTCGAAGATTCCGACATTTGATACACGGAGACTTCACAACACAAGCATCACAAGAAAATGCATGGCTCAGAAAAGCATTTGCGATATGACCCCATTCATTAGTGTGCGCACCAGTTGAACTCTGTCCATCATACATCGCCTTTCGGTCGTCACCCATTTTAAAACTACATCAAATAAATATATGTTAATGAGCATATATACTTACTTCATGCTTTGTTTAATGTCACAGCCCTACATATATTGTCGAGGATAGGTATTAAAATTTCAACAGCATAACGCCGCCTATTCAACACTACACCCCTCTATCTGGTGCAATACTTCAAGTAAAAAGGGGGACCACTATACGGTTATAGCCATCATATGTATGTTGCGAGTCATACCCCGACCCAACCTCCGCCGCCTATGAAAGTGCATCTAGGCATCCCTTGTGGGTTTTGGTGGATTTATGACAAGAAAATGAGATCCTAACTAAATTGTTGAGACGAGCACAGGTTTTAATGAAATTATGAAGAAAGCGCGAAAAGAAGAGAGAGTGAGGAATAAAGTTGAAAGGAGCCCAAGAAATGATTATAATACTCTTTGTGTATGGAGTGCGTTGGAGAAACACACCCCAAGAGCTCAAGAAAATTTTAATCACTCTCACTGCACAAAGTTATATAGGTCCGGACTAGTCCGATGTACCCCGGACTAGTCCGATTTCTCTCTGTCCAGAATGAGACAAGTCCTCCAAGAGTGGACTTGTCTGCACAGTCCAGTTTCAACGGACCGGACTAGTCCGATATCACCACGGACTAGTCCGATATCTCTCTGAATAAGATCGGACTAGTCCTCCCCAGTGTGGACTAGTCCTCAGAACATCACAGTTTGCACAAAGTAGGACAAGTCCGATATCACCACGGACTAGTCTGATACCTTTCTGACCTAAATCGGACAAGTCCGATATCTACATGGATTAGTCCGAAAACCTTCTGACTAAAATTGGTTAAGTCCTCTAAGTGCGGACTTGTCCTCAATTCACTAAGGGTTTCACAACGTCAGGACTAGTCCGATATGTGTCGGACTAGTACGAACATCTCCAGAGACAAAATCGGACTAGTCCGCCCCTGGCCGGACAAGTCCGATAATTCAAGACACTTAGGGTTTCCACACGCCGCACAACGGACTAGTCCAGAGTCCACCACAGACTAGTCCAAACTTTGAAAACCCTAACGGTAACCTTTGGAAACCCTAGTATAAATAGAGGTGCACGCCCCTAATCAAGAACTCTCGACCCCCTGCGCCGTCACACCCTCCAAGAGCCTAGAAAAAACGTCTCTCCACACAATCTAACGCAAGAAAGATCAAATCCTTGAGGATTAACCATAGATCAAAGGAGATACACATTCTTCACGACTTCAACTCTTAGGTTTGATTCTCTCACACACTCTCACTATTTCATTGCATACTTTTTGAGTGTGTTTGGTGGTGTTTGAATTGTAAATCTTAGGGAGCCCTCAACTTGTGAGAAGGCCCTTTGAACACGGTTATTCTTACCCCTTTGTGATTAGTGGAAGAGAATCGACCTCCGTAGCAATTCGACGAGGGTAGCATTGGTGAAGACCCGGTCCTTTCGTGGGCTCCTCAACGTGGATGTAGATTTCCTCTGTGGAATCGAACCACGGGATAAAAATCATTGTGTCTTTTGTTCTTGTTCTTAATATTCATTGAAATCTATGGTTTGCTAAATCTAGTTTAATTTACGTTAAAACTTTGATACTAAAGTTAACTTGTTCTACATCTAGTTTCATTGAAACAATACACTTTATTTGTAACTCAATTTCTGCTGTGTAGAGTTCCTGGATTGAAATCACTAGTGAAATTGATTGATCTTGTCCGCACACACTGGACTTGTCTGCACACAACCGGACTAGTCTGACTTATCTGTGGTTGATCAGTTTGCTAAGTGTTTCAGGTTTCGACTAAAAGGTCAAAAAGACTATTCACCCCCTCTAGGCTACATTAAATTGGTATTAGAGCCAAACTCTTCAAAAAGAGACTAATCGCTCGAAGAGAAGATGTCGAACATGAAGGATGTGCACAAGAGCCTCAACCAAGAGAAGGTTGAAGATGAAAAGGATTAGAAACTGGAGAGGCTCCTCTACGCCATTCAGGACTTTGAGGTTGATGATGATGAGACGCTTGAACTCAAGGCGCTCCTAAGGAAGAAAGCACTATCCAATGGGAATATGAAGATCAAAGATGAAGAGAAGAAGAAGAAGGGGAGTAGTCACACCGACTACTCCCGATATCCTTTTAATTATGATCGCTTGAATTCTAACAACAACCATTACTTGTCAGTCCCTCTAGGAAAAGCCCTATACTTTGATGGCAATGATTATTCAATGTGGAGGCAAAATATGAAAATGCATCTAATCTCACTTAACCCCAACATGTAGCATATAATGTGTACAGGAATAGATATCCCGAACAACGATGAAGATCTCACCCCAAGCCAAGAGCAAGCGATTCATTAGAACGTTCAAGTTGCAGCAGTAATCACATCATCATTGAGTCAAGACGAGTTCCCCAAGGTGGACGGACTCAAGATTGCAAAAATATGGGACACATTACAAAGTGCACATGAAGGCGATCATCATGTGCGAGAAGCCAAGATTGAGTTGATCGAAGGTGAATTGGGAAGATTCACCATAGAAGAAAATGAGTCACCGCAAGACATGTACAATCGCCTGAAGAATCTCATCGACAAGGTTCAAGCATATGGAAGCAAGAAGTGGAATGGTCACGAGGTGGTGAAGCTTATTCTTAGAAACTTCATGCCTCGCAATGTTACCCTGTGCTCGATGATTAGAGAAAGCCCCGGGTATCAAAAAATGACACCAGATGAATTACTTTGAAAGATTATCAACTTTGAGATGATGGAGAAACAAGCCAAGCATGTCAAAGAAATTGACGATCTCACCTCGGCAAAGAAGAAGGGGGTTGCCTTGAAGTCCACTTGCGAACCCTTGTCAAAAGAAGCTCAAAAGACTCAAGAAGAAGATGATAGTGATGATGAGAGCAGCGACGTAGATGAAGAAAACTTGATCCTATTTATGAAGAGATTCAAGAGGATGATGAAAAGAAGACAAGGGGGTAGATCAAATGAGGGAAAATACAAAGATAAATCAAGACCAAAGTTGAGGCGGGCATGCTATAGCTGTGGTGAATATGTCCACATTATAGTTGATTGCCCTTATGAAGAAAACAAGAAGAAGACCAAGGAAGCAAAGCCTCAACCCAAGAAGACCTTCAAGAAGAAAAAGCTAATTGGACAAGCACATCTAGGAAAGGAGTGGGACTCAAATGATGAGTCCTCATCCGAAGAGGAAGAGGAGATTGCTAACATAGCCATTGAGAAGGCAACCAAGAAATCCACCGTCTTCCCAACTATCGGCGCATGGAAGGGCAACAACACATGCCTAATGGAGAAGGAAAGTAAAAGAAAGGTAACAATAAAGTCTTCCTCCTCACATTCTTTTAATAGTGATAGTGATAACTATGGTGATGATGAAGATATGCTAGTTGACTTAGATAAGAAAATTGCTGCTAAAATGAAATTCTTGATGGACAAGCTTGTTGATAGGGAGGGGCTAATTGATCATCACGAAGATATGATCATCCTTCAAAAGGAAGAGTATCTCAAGATCAATGAGCTCCTTGAACTTGAAAAGGAGTGAAGCAATTCACTAGAACTTGAGTTAGCTTCAAGCAAGGAAGCTTGCTTGGAGTTAAGCGACTCAAATGGTATCACCAAGGATGAGCTTGCTAACTTAACCAAAGTTAACAAGATCCTTGAGGTACAAGTTGAGTCACTCAAGCAAAGTGACCCTTCATCCTCTTCAAGCTCACCTACTCAAGAGTTAAAATCTGAAACTACTATTACTTGTTCATGTGCTAAACTTGAAACTAGCTTGAAAGACAAGTCAAACTGGACCAAGGACAAGCATCCTTCCCAAAGTGGCATATTTGACAAGGAGAAGTGTGCGGACCGGGGTCCGCACTTCCAAGGATCTCATTGGGTGGTGCCGTGTGATGCGGCACCTAACAACACACACAAAAAGGATACCAAAACATATAAAGTTTTCATTTCATAATAAGAAGAGTTTACAAAAGAGTGTACAATAGAAGTACACACGCAGCGGAAAATACATACTCATAATCTCACCTAACTAAGCAGGAGAGAAGATGTCCATGCTCTAGGACGCTTCTCATTAGCAACAAGAAGAACATTCAGCAGCGGCGTGGTTCACATGAGATTTATCTTGATACCTCGAGATCTCATGTACAACCTGAACAGCAGAAATAAAACTAATACCTGCAAAAATCGTTAAAGCGCAAACGTGAGCATAAGGCTCAGCAAGACTAACCCGTCTCACTAGACATATGCAGGGTGAATACTAAGCATAGGTAAGGAATAGCATAAATAGACTCGCCTACAAGTGGATCCTTATAATCATGTTTTAAGTAGCAAATGACATTCTTCAAGCATGGCACATCATAGACTCGACAATCAAACAAGAAACGCTTTGCCAATGATATGGCATGCCCAAAGCACATAATGCTATTACAGGTAAAGTATGGGAAAACTGTAAACTTTTAATTGTACTCTCTCTAAGCCATACAAGGTTGCAAAGCAAATATAATTCAATATATCATATTTTTTTGACTTCTTTAGTATTTACTACGTCACAGCTCAGTGAACAAGTGGTACTCTATTACCGTGAGGGACGATGATTGCAATCAGGAAACACCCGGACAACACGACACATACACCGTTCGGAAGTGTCAGCGAGTACACCAGTACCTACGTAACACTTCAGTACTAGTCGTATATGGCCACCTTTCACAAGGAACCCGAACGCCGAGCCCATCTCACGTCCGCGAACAGAAGGTCTCTGCACGGAACACCTCTTGTGTCCGCCGACCGATTTACACCTTGTTGTCCTCAACCCACCCCTATCGATGGTGAGTTAATGGGCCTCAACATCCCCGTTATCGAGTTACGCAAGTTTACTTGATTCCATATGTCCATTATGTCGCTGGTACAAGTCAAGCTTGTTCGAAGGGACCACATACGGACGGGCCTTAACCGACACAGACGGGGCTACCAATCCATCTCCCAACACCTGCCTCGTCATTACCGACCCAGGCACGATGTGAGCAAACCAACCTACACAAATCCCCTTCCATGTCTCATATTAAAGAGTTAACATTATGGTAACAACTTGCGAGGAGGTTTCCCTTACTTGACTTCTCTCTCAAGTAGAATTCAACTACTTGACTTGTGATCAGTAAAATGTGACCAATCTCGCGAGTAGTATCCGACATACTCGACTTCTATCGATCTTCCAACTAAACATTAAGCATAGCAATATAAATCGAGGGGGTATTATACTACCCATCCACTTCAAGGATTATTTGGTCATGCATGTGGGGTATTCAATCAACATAGACCTAATGCACATATTAACTCTATTCAATACAGTGTGTATAAAAACAAAACTTTAAAAGGCACTTAAATGCAAACCGGGGCTTGCCTTGTTTGCGACTCTATAACAATGTCAGTTGTTAGGGCTTGGTCTTCCTCTGGAGAAACTGCCATGGAACTTCAGTGGAAACACCTTGGCCTTCTCCTCCAAGCGAAGTTTCTTGTCGATCACCTATCAGCACGTTCCTATCGACATGATATGCATATAAGTAATTAAGTAATTTAATAATAGACTCCACGAGTTTGTGTAAACTTTGAGAACGAGGAGTTTGACTAGGAAGGACAGATATGCCTCTGTTGTGTGGGTAACCAGAGGATGAGTCAAGGTGGACATAGTAGTGTCGGTATGAACTGAAAGGTACAACATAAAGCTACATTGCAACTTAGCATACCACACTTCAAGCTATGCCACGCGGGATTGACAATTCTGAATGGTGAAGAAGTGTTGGGCGGAGAAGTGTAAGGACGACCCAAAAATTAAGGTGGGACATCGAAAGCTTGAGTATGAGTGGAGTGTACAAGACAAAGGTCGCAATTTAGCAGTCGACCAATGAACTTAACTTAACTCATAAAGGAGTAAACCTAGTTAAGTGAGCAGTGCTGTCGTAGGGTCCTGACTTAGGATGAACCATGATGGAACCTAACGACACTTGGGACTGAATTGCGATCAACATGGCTTGGACTGAATAAGTCATTACAAGCACTGTTAACCTAGCATGAGTACTGAGACAACATTCAAACCGCTTATAGGTAAACAAGTTGCTACGACTAACATCGCAAGAATCATTCAGGTGCTTACACGACGACACTAATGTAGTGTCTCCCGCAGGCTTGTCTAGGTGAGCTCGGTAAGCTCTTGGGACTTAAACATGACACGAGACCTTGCCGTGAAGGCATGCTTTGCCATCTCGAGAAGATCGTCTTAGCGACGTCCACATCAACCTGGACTCATCAATGGGGTGAGTGGAATCCCGAACACCACCTTGTGAGTCTTAAGTCTAGTGATGTCGACTCGGTTGTTGATAAGCGACTCGACAAACCTGCCATCGATGAAGTGGTACACCAAGTTAACCAATCCTGTGATCGGTTAGGGAACATCCTCGACACAACCAAGGAAATCTTATCCAAGGTTTCCCTTGGTCTAGTTCTCCTTGTTGGTCGCAACATTCTTGCATACCTCTACCACAGGTCATTGGTTATCACCGACACACCTGGTTTGACCTAGAATACATTTCATTGAGCACCTTGGCTACACCCCGGACTCGATGAGTCTTGCCTCGACTAAACCCTAATTTGGCTAAACGGCCGTCGACCATTGTGTTGTGGTTGTGTTCCAGCATCATGTACGTTACAGGCATCCTTCATCTCGATGCCAGGACACGATGATGGATCGAAACGTCACGACGACGTTATGTGGTCAACGACGTCGACACGGCTCATGGTGGAGCATCATGAGCATGCACGGACAGGCCAACGCGATACAAACGACAAAGGAGGTCAACTTAGGGATTTCTATAGGAACGATATCAATGCGGAACATGGACGTACGAATTGAAGATACATGTGTACCATTAGCGATCACGACAAACGGACTTCGGTGATGTCAAACAAAGCATTTTAGGGCAAGGCTCACCTTGTAGGCATTTTGTCGAATATCATGGGGTTGTACTTGATTCCGTCGCTTCATCACCCTTCAAAGGGTATCTTGGCACTTAGGCTTGTCGGTCGCAACATCATCCTACCCCTGCATCACAGACCAGTTCTAAACATCAACAAAGTTGGTTCTTTCCTCGTGAACATTTCATCGAACACCTTGGCTGCAGCACTGTCCCAACTAATCTTTGCACAATTCAGAGCTAACCTTGAACTAATTGTCATTGCTGTTCTGTCGTCGACGTGTTCTTGCATATCCTCTATCACACCCATCACTTGCTTTGATGCCAAAACGCGGCTACAGAGCAGAACGTCGCGACAATGTCGAGGGGGAGCAGACAATCACGGCCACGAGTAGCAGGCGAGATGGCGCTGCAGGAGGTGGGACATTAGCGAGCTAGGCACGGCCAGCAGGAAGCCGGAACATGGGCACGCGGTTGGTGTGGCACGGCACGACGACCGTCACCGCGGCGATGTGGCGCGGGGACAACACGAGCATGGCAGGGCACCGGCGGTGGTGGCGCGCATGCGGGGGCACGGCGAGGCGAGCAGCAGCAGGGCATCGCGGTGCTTGGCGGCTCGGCGAGCACGCAACAGGGTGGCCGCGAGGGAGGCGCGCGGCGCAGAGGGGCACGACAGGGACGCGCGCGGCAAGGAGGCAGCTGGGACGGCGGCGTATTGGGGCGGCATCGCGGCGTTCAGGAGGTGGAGCGCCGGCGTGGTCAGGCGAGCGGCGGCCGGCATGGGAGGTGCAGGAGCAGAGACGGCTGGCAGCCGGGCGAGGAGGCGTGAGCGGCGGCCAGGGCGCGCGGGGCAAGCCGGCGGCTGTCGTGGGGCGGCCGAGCGTGGCGGTGCAGGAGGATGCGCGACCGGCGTGGGGCGGCGCTGCCAGCGGCCGGGAGGTGGAGCGCCTCGGCGCTGCGGTCGGGCGGAAGGAGGATGCAGCCGGGGGCGAGCGGTGTGCCGTGGATAAGACCGGGAGAAGGCAGGGCGCGGTAGATAAGACCGATGTGCTCATCGCGGTGGCACATGCATGTTATTGGTGTCACGCTGTGGGCAGTGCCAACTTGACCTGTGGGGACCACTTGTGGGACCCACTCTCTCCTCTCCTCTCCTTTCAAATTTCAAATAGGGCTAGCAATCATGCTTCAAAAATAGTCAAATTTGGCTCAATGACTAAATAAAATGTGAAGAATTTTATGGTGCAATCAGATTTCAGAACTGAGCAAGTTGAATTTTTACTCAAGTTTGAATTTGAATTCAAGTGGTGATACTTGACTCAAGGAAATAAATAGTAGATTAGGTTCAAAAATCCAGAAACTTTGAAGTTACCATTTTTGAACCATAAGGGACCTCAGCAAAAATTTGGAGTTGATATAGACAAGATTAAGTACAAAGTTTAAATTTGATGTCAACCGTGATTAAACTCTTAGTACGTGTCCAATAAATGAAATACGTGCTTCAAAAATTTTGAAACTTTACCGAGAGTCTATTTGGAATATTAGAAGGTCATGGAAAAATTTACAACCTTGGATGTGAATATTTTTGAATGTCCCATCTTAGGGTTGGAATAATTCCTTTTTCTTTCTCTCTATTTTGTTTTCTTTTCTCCTTTAATTTTTCACTGAAAATGTGAATACATGGAAATTAAATATTGTTCACCTTAAGTCCCAAATACATTAGCAACCATGTACTATATGTAAAATTTTAACAAGATCATGTTTTTAGTGAACATGGGTTAACTCATATGGTTCATGTGAGTTTGGATTTCCAAGTCCATTTTCAAAATTTTTAAGTTCGATTTTTTGCGTTTTTGTTCTTCCAAAAAGCGGGCTTTTACAATCCTTCCCCCTTGAAGGAATCTCGTCTCGAGATTCTAACAAGTAGAATAACAGAAACGATGAGGGGACGATCCGTAAAAGAGGGTCATTGACTAAGGAAGATGACAATGCCCTTAAAGACTTGCGGTTCTACGAAATAATGATTATCTTCAGGCATCTTAAGAAATTCCAAAGTTTGCTTCAAGTGATTCCAGCCTTTAGGTTAAAATTTTGACAGGATGCTCGACATGACAATATCACGTCGTAAAACTCTCACGTCTGTTACTAACCCTTTATTGTTGTACTCTTACACTGACATGCCATCTTGTTCTGTCCTAGTCTTGACTTGAAGAATTTGCACTTGTTCTTTGCTTCTCTAGGTCACCTTGATAGTTTGAAAGTATCCTCGCATTGATTCTTGGTTGCTTGCGTGGTTTTGCATAGTTCCTTACAACTTAATGTGGTATTTTCCTTGACATGAGTTAAGATGGGTTACGAGGTTAAACTACAATTATTAACCTCGCTTGATATTTAGCCAACCATAGGATCCCGTAGCTGTAGCATAAGAGTAGCAAGGCACACAACACCCTTATGTGGGCAAAACAGCAAGAATACTGAAGGTATGGTGACTACAAGGTTTTTGGGTATATCAACATCTTCAAACAATAGAAATAGAAGATGAAGACCCTTTGCGGTGGCACACGAGGATTTAAGGATTCAGCATCCTCATATGTTTCAACACAGCAAAGAACTCAATCATATGGTAATTACAAGGTAATTAGTGTAGCAAGGTTACCATATAACACCACAAGATCTTAGATGGACCCAAAGAGTTTCACGAGGTTGACAATCGAACGGTATCCTCGCGAGTAGGGAGATTTCATGGGTTTTACAAGGTTGATCATCGAACTGATGACCACTCGATAACGAACGATATAGGTGCAACAATCAAGGTACTTGAACCTAACAAGTCAAGGATGAAAGTTCAAGTGTTTGTTTAGTTGCAAGTGAGGTTGAGTAATCGGTTTCCCTGTATTACTCAATGGAAAGGAGATCAATAATGTACGGAGTCAAATGAAGATGGTGAAATGATCGTAGTCATTAGACACCTTAGGATAGTTTGAATGGGTTACACAATCTTGCTCTAAATTTTAGTATTATCATGCAATCTATCATAGGTGTTACATTGGTAATGATGCTTCATGATGCATCATATGTTGTACGGTACAATGAATATGCACATGGTATGGTGCAAATGGTGCATATGTATGGTGCAAATGATACATATGTATGGTGCAAATGGTGCACATGCATGGTGCAGTAGCTTTTATAGTATGAGCAAGACTAAATGAACCACACCCACAAAACTCAAGTACTGTCTGATGGTTTGCAAGGATTGGAGACCGTGGTCCTGAAAGACACTCAATGAGTAGTGTTCCTTTCATGACTCGACCACCGTTAAGGAATTCATAACAGAATGATTGACAAGGAAGGTGGGAAACATAGCACATTACCTCGACTTTTCGAAAGATTGTTCATGTACTACTCCACTTGATTGTATCTTCAACTAGGTCCTAGAGTTACCAGTTGACTTGAGGAGTATCTTCATCAGAAGAAAAACAACTAACTATATGTCGAAGGTTATCCCTAGACACATGGTCGACATCACTAGACACAACTCTAGTGATACTTCACTTAACCTTCGCTTCAATCAGTCAGAAGGAACGGATACCCTTCTCGATCACTTTAGTGAAGTTGAAGTCACACTTCTTCTTAGAGTAACTCAATCTGGTGGTGGAGGTTGGATCCTCTTGAAGATGTGATCTTAATTGATCGTCTTCTTGTTGACACGACTCGTTGTAACCAAGGTTGATGGTTGAATACCACCATTACTTGAGTGCTCGCCTTCCCCCTTAAAGTTTCGAACCAGGATGTCAAAGCATACTTCAAACAATCCTCATGGGAAGACAAGATACAACTTGAGTAATTGCGACCTGCATTCAACATCACAAGATGTGACGTGGCAAGTCACATAAATCAGACACTAGTATGCCTATCCAAGGCAAAACGGCTTCAAATGAGTTAAACACTCTATTCAACTTGGTAAATACTTGAGTCCTAACTCTTGGTTGGTTACGACACTCCTTGAATTTATATCGAGAGCCGAATGGCTAATAAAAACCAAAAGGTTCAAACTGGCCAGGCTATAGTGACAAACGACCAGCCTGGACACAAACTCGATTTTGATCCAGTTAATGGCAAAATCAGATCTCAAGGTGAATAACAAAGTTAAAGTACACTTCAAGACCTTTCCAAAAAGTATTGGTTTGCCTCTAGATCATCCCTGGTTTGCATGTTATGCTATTTAAAAGTCAGCATAATTTTTCTGCACTTTCAGCAGAACCTGCTTAAAAAGTAGCACTTTCAATCTAAAGTTTCTAGGCTGTTCTGATGGAAATATGGAAATATTATTATGTACAATGTTGTAGAAAATGTAATAAGCTTTCCAGAATGTAATTACTTGTCTTCATATAAGTTGTGGTTTAAAAGATATGAATTTTTTAATTTGCTGAAATTTCAGCATTCAGACTTTTATATTCAGTTCAGATTGACCACATTGTATTCAAACTCGATTTGGAAAAAGTAGACGACAGATTCAGGTCTGGAGCCAATTAAAAAAGTTGTAGCTGACTCACTAATATTTCCAACGGTTACTCGCGCGACACCATTGGATGCAAAATCTGCTAGTTATGGGTTACATTCAGAAAAGTTCAGAGTGCTGTCCAGTTTGGGTGTGCCTGGACAGTCTCTGCGATTATCTAAATTTCACCCACTTAGAAAAGAATTTTGGTCTTGAGCCGAATAGAGAACTTGTAAAGTACTTCTAAAAATTTCTATGGAGTACTTACTTGCCCTCGTAGCACTTCTGGTTGAGAAGATATGGCATTTGCAAGTTGACAGTTTTTCTTAAAATTTGGACAGCACCTCCTTTGTTCAAGGCTGATTTTGTCCACAATTTTCAGATATACAAATATCAACATTTGCAAAAATAACACATAGAAAACTTGTTGCATACATTCTCAAGATTCCAGAAAGGTAAAACCCGAAGCCAATCGATGATCCTACTCAAAGCTAGGGTCTAAACAACAACTAAATCCAAATTTGCCAGATTAAGAAATGTCACGACACCTTAAACGATACTTTGATTTAGACCATGTTATTGCGAGTTTTAGCCTTTGTGTTGAATAGGAAGTTGATAGAGAATTTTTCTGACTGTTTCAGATAGCGCCTATATACATGTACTATCTTCAACTCTAATTTCTAATTAGTTCTAAACTGAATTTGAGGTAACATTGAATAACAAAGTTGTAGAATAGCCCTTCCCCTTTCCATAAATGTATCATAATGGAATAGAAGAGCTTTCTTCAAAGAGTTATTGTAAAAATTCAGATGCTGTCTTACACAGTTTCAGAACAGAAGTTGAGTTAGTTGGAGAGGATTTTCACCATCTTACAATGGCCTTTTGGCTTGTGGGTCAATAGAAAACTTATAGAATACTTCAAAGTATTTCCAAAAAGTATTCATTTGCCTTAATAGCCCTCCAGATGGAAGAGATATGGATTTTTGAAGTGGAACAAGGTGTTCATGTTTCAGAAGTTAATTTGACAGAACTTGGTTGGTTTAATGCTGATTTCATCACTGATTTTTAGATGGATAACCTCACAATTTGACAACAAGTTTCATTACAAACTTGTCGCACAGGTCGCAAGGTTTCCGGAAATGTGTTATACGAAGTTATTTGACGACTCTACAAAGAGTTATGGTCGAAATCGTGACTGTACACAGATCTGTCCCCAGCTGGTACAGATTGGTGAAGAGTAGGTAACTTCGAATTTTCATCGAGTTACTTGAAGATTCGGACTTGGAGTTCAAATGAAAAGTCGTAGATGACTTTCTACACTTTCCCACCATATAAAATAGGCCTGTAGAGATGAAATCTACAAGGAGTTATGATCAAAATGGATAAGGGCTCATTAGATCAAGGAGGTGAATAATTGTTGGTTTTCAAGGATTCGGACCGGTTCAAAGTGCTTTCCGGTCCAAATTGTCAAATAATATGTCGTAGAGGACTTGAAAACCTTCTCCATTCACATGGCATACTATTAGGTTCTATGAAGTTTAACTAGAAGCACCTCTTGAAAAAATCGAGCTAGATTCCGTCAAGAGTACACAAAAGCCTTAATCTTCATCCTTCTTTGCATTGCACTAACTGAAAGTTGCCTAGAGGGGGGGGTGAATAGGCTAATTGACCTGCAAATGACTCAATAAAACGAGATTAAATTGCAGGGGGCGGACTAGTCCGGTCAGGGGGCGGACTAGTCCGGTCAGCCTGCGAGAATAACCCTAAAAAGATGTTTCTAGCAAGTTTTAGGGGATTTTCTCAATGCTACGAGTGAGTGTATGTTTAAGTCAAGTTGAGCAACAATCTAAACAAGAGCAAGTCAAGTTTCCACAAGTTTGTAGCAATGCGGAGTATGAAACAAGACTATCAACTCTAGAACAAAGTAATCAATAGAGTAAATGCGAAGAACACAAGGAGACAAGGATTTTATCCCGAGGTTCGATCCCACACAAGGAATCTACGTCCTCGTTGAGGAGTCCACAAAAGGACCGGGTCCAACAACCCTTCCCTCACCAAGTTTACCGCACGGGCCTAACTTGGTTCTCCACTAATCACAACGGTGATTACAAAGTTCATTGGGGCTTCTCACAAACTGAGGCTCCCACACCACAAAGATGATCAACACAGTAAAACAAACTCAATACACAGCCCACAAAGACTCAACGAGTGCAAGAGATCAAACCGGGAGCACAAGCGCGATGTTCTTCCTCTTCTTCACCTCACTAAACCCTAATCCACTCAAGAATTAGTTTTAGAGGGAAAGTAGGCAAGAAGGAGGCTTAGGAGTGCTCCAAGTTGGCTGTGGCGGCGCTAGGGTTTGAGTTTTTCCAAGGGTTTTTGAAATGAGGCCGGGGGTCCCCTTTTTATAGAGGTCCCAACCCCAATTTGCTGACTTCAGCAAAAGGACGGACTAGTCCGGCCACTGGCCCGGACTAGTCCGGCCTAGGGGACCACTGACTCCTTTGTCAGGTCCCGACAGCTGACACACGATCGTCACGCTACCCGCCAAACTTCAAATTCAAACGGTCACTTCCAGAACGGACTAGTCCGGTCAACACCGGACTAGTCCGATCACACACAGAGCCTTCTGCTCCGGGTGAAAACGGACTAGTCTGAGGACCACGGACTAGTCCGGCCCCTAGGGCGGACTAGTCCGGTCCTCCCAGACTTAGCCACAGAAGCACCTTTTCTTAGCCAACCCGGACTAGTCCGGCCCCACGGGCGGACTAGTCCGTTCTCACTCAGGACCTCTTGGTCCGGTCCAAAACGGACAGGTCCGTGGTTTTGGGACTTCATCCCAAAACCCACTCACGGCTAGCCGGACTAGTCCGGTCACAAACGGACTAGTCCGATCTCAGTCAGACCCTTCTGGTCCGGCCAGAAACGGACTTGGCCGGCCAGGGACGGACTAGTCCGGCCTCCTGCACGGACTAGTCCGGCCCTACGGCCAGACCACTCAATCACTCATTTCTTTCATAGGTTTGACCTCTAAACCACTTTGAGCTCCCAAACTTGATCTCAATGCACTTGACACACACACCCTCCTATTACTACGGCTAGTCTAACTCAAACACGCTAGAAACCCTAGTTTCTACGCTTCGAGTTGACTCCTTTTCCTTTTTGAGGGTTTGCGTCTCCAATTGAGTCCATACCTGTGCTAAGATCACTTGAGCTCATTAGCGACTTAATTGTCGTCATCAATCATCCAAAACCCACGGGGAACCTAGATGCACTTTCAATCTCCCCCTTTTTGGTGATTGATGACAACACATTAAGTCCTTCACAAATAAGAGTATAAAGTTTGGTTTTCATAACATGTGTGCGTATGAATGACTCCCCCTTGATGTATGCAACATGTAAAAGAGGTGGAGGAGTTCTTTCATACCCACACACGTTATGGTGGGGTGCCTACGTGATGTGCTCAACAGTTTGTGTCAAGACATGAATAACATCAATACATTCATAAGATTGACAATAAGAGCAATATATTGATAGTAAGCAACATTAACGAGTCTTGCACAAATGTAAAAGCATAAATATGTTACAAGATAAGTCCAACACCACAACACACGCCCACAAAAGATTAACTCCCCCTTAACTCTCCCCCTTTGGCATCAAGGCACCAAAAAGGAAAAGAAGGGAGGAAGCTAAGACCTAAGAGCTAGTCCTCATCTTCGCCACTTCCACTCTCCGTGGCCTCGGAATCTTCGACGTCGTCCTCATCATTGACATCGTCGTCGTCGTCGTCGGAGTTCCTTGCCGAGGGAGCAGCCCGAGAGGAGCTTCCATCCTCTTGGAGCTGGGCGAGCTCATCGGCGGTGAAGGTGGGGAAGGGAGTGATCTCCCCATCACTCACCTCCGGAGAGGACATCGGGATATCCAACTTGTCGCACACCGCCTTAAGGTACTTCTCTTGGCGCTTGTGTGCCCTCTGAGCGCGAATCTCTTGCTTCCGGCACGAGGTGAAGATGGCCTTGAAGCACTTGAAGAACGCACTCATGGACTGAGGTGGAGGCGGAGAAGGAGGTGCCACTGGGCGAGACGGAGGATCTGCATTCTTGCGACGAGGAGGCACCGGCACATTTGGCGGCTTCTGGGGGCGCAGAGGTCGGTGCGATACATCCTTGACAAAGGACACGCCCGACACTTTCTCAATAAGGCACATGATGTAGGGGGCATACCCGCACGCCCTGTTGGGAGTATGCGAGATGTTGAAGATGTCGTCGAAGATGTAATCGACGAGGTTGAACTTTTCTTCCCCATCAATCAGAAGTAGTAGGTGCCTCAGATTCCCTTGAATCACCCCAGCATCACCATCCTTTGGTGCTATCGTCCGCCTGAGGATTCTGTTCATGATGCTGTAGAATGGCTTGATGTTTCGAGCGAGTCCGGCATCAAACGGGAGGTGGCTTGGATACATGTAAGCCAACTCCTCACGATCCACAGCCTTGAGGTTCGAGATAATGATCTCGTGGTCCATGTGAGCCTCAAGACCAAGGATCCTTGCAAACTCAGCATAGGTGACAGAGTATTGCTCACCATGAGTCATCCAGATAATTTTCCTGTCACCAGAGGTTGAAAAGTAGATTGTGGAGTAGAATTGGAGAATGACTTCCACATTCCAATCATATTTGAAGCCCATGATCTTCTTGAGATCGTGGCGCTCGGCAGCTTCAATCACGGCATCAAAAGCGGAGTGCTCCTTCTTTGCCATGTAGTCCCAGTCTACCCACTGAGCCTCTATCACTGGCCTCTTCATCTGTTGGTAGACTAGCCTGTAATAATCACAGTGGAAGTCACACCAAAATCTGGGATCGGCCGTGCTCCTCTCATACTTGTAAACCTTTTCTTCCCTCAGCCTCCTGGCCTTTTCAGACCCCTTGCCATGAAATACATTGGCCGACAGTTCCTTCTGCCGGTTGGGATTCCTTTCCGGTGTGTGGACTTCGAGGGGGCCAATAGAGGTGGCCTTCCCCTTCTCCTTGATCACAACCCCTCCGGGTGCCTTCTTGGCTGGCACCTTGATGGAGGGCTTCTTCTTTCTCGGCTCGACTGGAGCCGGGGCTTTGCCCTTCTTTGGGTCGCGCTCGACCCTAGGGGCAGCCTCTTCTTGGGCAGGCTCCTTGCCTTTTGCTTTCTCGCCAACAGTGACGAGCTTCTTTCGCTTGGGAGCGCTGGCCTCAGCAGCCCTGGAGTTGTGGGCCTCCCTATCCTCTCTTTTCGTCTTCCTCAGCTCATGGAGGGATTCCGCGGTGGCACGAGCAATGGCTTCATCCTCATTATAAATGCTCGCAGTCACCTTGGATGCTTCGAGTGCCTTGAGCTTTCTTTCCTCCTTGGCCTTCTGCGCCTCAATTAGCGCAGCCTTAGTCCGAGCCTCGGCAATTTGGGCCTTGGTACGCCCCTCGAGGTGGACACGCGGAGGAGAGCGCTCGGAGTTCGACATTCTGCGAAAAAGATGGAGGAAGGAAGATATGAGCCTAGGAAGAAGAAGTATTGCCGAAAAGATCTCGAGAACCAACTAGAGGTAGGGTTTGCCCTGTGCAGACCGGACTTGTCCGCCCCAGGGACGGACTAGTCCGCTGGCCGGACTTGTCCGCCTGGTGGCCGGACTAGTCCGGGTTACACAGGAAGAACCCTAACCCTAATCAATTCATCGAAAAATTTGTGAATCAAAGCGCAATACTCCTAGGCTATGATCGCAAGGATGTATGGAACAATATTAACGAAGATGTTCCTATCAAAAACTTGAAGAATCAAGAATGGGGCTAGTTTTTGAGGAAAGGTGAAATACCTTCAAAAATCCGCTTGATTCGTCGAAATCGGCGTGGATCTCGAAGGTGGAGCGTGGGGAAGCGATCCCTAACTCCCAAAGGCTTCGATGCGCGGATTGGAGTTGAGTTTTGGTGGTTGGAGCGCAAAATCGCCGAATTGGGGGCGGTTGTGCGCGTGTGGAAGTTTGAGAGGCAAATGAGAGAGAGAGAGAGAGGGTTTGGGCCGCCTGGGGGTTTAAGTCCCCAAGGGCCGGACTAGTCCGGTTGAGGGGCCGGACTAGTCCGGTCTGCGGACCAGACCCAGACTAGTCCGGGTCCGGACTTGTCCGGTGGAAGGCCGGACTAGTCCGGTGCGCGGACTAGCCGCGGACTAGTCTGACCCGGACTTGTCCGGCCATAGGGGCGGACTAGTCCGGTTCAGCTGGGCTGAAAAAGAATGTATTTGGGTTTTGCCCATAGAGTTAAGTCCTTTGCACGAGTATATCAAGGAAAACATGACAAACATGATTATGAGTCAATAAAGAACAACTTGTGAACATTTTCTTGAAGAAAATAGATTTCTCAAACAAATTTGAGGAGAAATCGACATAGAGAGGATTTGTTCGAAATGTGGCTCAAAAATATGAGGAATGGAGCTTAAACCACGTTTCGAGAATCCAACACGTTGAGCTCACTTCTTAGCTCACAGTAACGCTTCTCGTCAAGAGGCTTTGTGAAAATGTCCGCAAGTTGATGTTCCGTCCTCACATGCGAAATCTCAATGTCTCCCTTCATTGAGTGATCTCGCAGGAAATGGTGTTGAATGTCTATATGTTTGGTCCTAGAGTGTTCCACCGGATTATGGGCTATCTTGATTGCACTCTCATTGTCACACAAGAGTGGAATTTTACGCAAGTTAATCCCATAGTCCCTAAGAGTTTGTCGTATCCAAAGAAGTTGTGCACAACAACTTCCGGCCGCAACATATTCCGCTTCGGCGGTGGATAGAGCAATAGAGTTTTGCTTCTTGGAGGACCAAGACACAAGAGATCGACCTAAGAATTGGCACGTACCCGATGTGCTCTTCCTATCAACTTTGCACCCCGCATAGTCCGCATCGGAATATCCAATGAGGTTAAACTTGGATCCTTTGGGGTACCAAAGTCCTAGGGTGGGTGTGTGTACAAGGTATCTCAAGATCCTTTTAACGGCGGTCAAATGACAAGCCTTGGGTGCTGCTTGAAAGCGAGCACACATACACACACTTAGCATGATATCGGGCCTAGATGCACAAAGATAGAGAAGTGATCCGATCATAGACCTATATAGCTTTTGATCCACACTTGGACCGTCCTCATTTAGGTCTAGGTGTCCATTTGTCCCCATAGGGGTTTTGATGGGTTTTGCTTTGTCCATGTCAAACTTTCTTAGAATGTCTTGAGTATACTTAGTTTGACTTATGAATGTTCCTTCTTTGAGTTGTTTTACTTGAAAACCTAGAAAGAACTTCAACTCACCCATCATGGACATTTCAAACCTCTCCGTCATTATCTTGGAGAACTCATCACAAAACACCTTATTTGTGGAACCAAATATGATGTCATCCACATATATTTGGCACACAAAAAGATCCTCATTGAAGTGTTTTGTGAAAAGGGTATAATCCGCTTTTCCTATCCTAAAACCATTTTCAACTAGAAAGTCTCTTAGGCACTCATACCAAGCTCTAGGAGCTTGCTTGAGACCATAAAGAGCCTTTCGTAATTTGTAAACATGGTTAGGATAGTCTTGATCTTCAAACCCTGGAGGTTGCTCTACATAAACTTCTTCCTTGATTGGTCCATTAAGGAATGCACTCTTAACATCCATTTGGTAGAGTTTGAAGTCATGATGAGTAGCAAAGGCTAATAGTATCCGAATGGACTCAAGCCTAGCTACGGGGGCAAATGTCTCATCAAAGTCCAATCCTTCAACTTGTGAGTATCCTTTTGCCACAAGTCGTGCCTTGTTCCTAGTTACCACGCCATGCTCATCTTGTTTGTTGCGAAACACCCACTTGGTTCCAACAACATTAGCTTGAGGACGCTTGACAAGCTCCCAAACCTTGTTCCTTTCAAAGTTGTTGAGCTCCTCTTGCATGGCAACTACCCAATCCGGATCCCTTAAGGCATCTTCAACCTTATGTGGTTCCAAGGATGAGACAAAGGAGAAATGCTCACAAAAGTTTGCAACACGAGAGCGTGTAGTTACTCCTTTTGTGATATCTCCTAGAATGTTGTCAACGGGATGGTCCCGTTGA
Source organism: Tuctoria greenei (assembly GCA_036927565.1). Lineage (NCBI taxonomy): Eukaryota > Viridiplantae > Streptophyta > Magnoliopsida > Poales > Poaceae > Tuctoria > Tuctoria greenei. Next base: position 115,083,056 of record JAYESD010000011.1, on the reverse strand, counting down.
ACACTTTGATGAACACGAGGATGCGGGGGTTGACCTCTTGAATTACTTGGTTCATCTTCTTCACTTTGGTCTCCCCCTTGATCCAAGCCTCCCCCTTGATCCTCATTCTCATTATCACTTTGGGGAGCTTCTAGTGGATCTTCAACTTGTCCAATGGGGATTTGACCTACTTCATAATGATGATGGTCACTTGGGCTTTGAGATGGTTCTTGAGGGCGAACATCTCCAAGTGCCATTTTCCTTAGAGCTTCTAGTGGAGGTTCCTCTTGATTAAGGGCATGTTGATCAACTTGCTCCACTTGAGAGCCATTGGTTTCGTCAAACACCACGTCACGTGCTACTTCAACAATTCCGGAGGATTTGTTGAACACACGGTACGCATGAGTGTTTGAGTCATATCCAAGCAAGAAACCCTCATCGGACTTTGAAGCAAACTTTGAAGTCCTAGGCTTCTTGTTGAGGATATAGCACTTGCTACCAAAGACCCGAAAGTAAGAAACATTGGGTTTCTTACCAATTAGAAGCTCATAAGGGGTCTTCTTGAGGAGGCGATGAAGGTACAATCGGTTCACGGCATGGCATGCGGTGTTAACCGCTTCCGCCCAAAACCGGTCCGATATTTTGTACTCATCTAGCATCGTCCTTGACATCTCAATAAGCGTCCTATTCTTTCTTTCGGCTATGCCATTTTGTTGTGGAGAATAGGGAGCGGAAAACTCATGCTTGATGCCCTCCTCATCTAGGAACTCTTCTACTTGCATGTTTTTGAATTCGGTGCCATTGTCACTCCTTATAGCCTTTATCCTTAAGGTGAACTCATTTTGAGCTCTCCTTAGGAATTTCTTGAGGACACCGGGAGTTTCACTTTTATCATGCAAGAAGAACACCCAAGTATATCTAGAGAAGTCATCAACGATGACTAGACCATACTTGCTACCACCAATGCTAATGTAAGCAATGGGGCCAAAAAGATCCATATGGAGCAACTCCAAAGGTCTAGTTGTTGTCATGACATTCTTAGAGGGGTGTTGAGCTCCTACTTGCTTTCCCGCTTGGCAAGCACTACATGGCCTATCCTTTTCAAATACTACATCCTTTAGGCCACGAACATGCTCACCCTTAAGGAGCTTTTGAAGGTTCCTCATTCCAACATGGGCTAGCCTTCTATGCCAAAGCCATCCCATGTTGGCTTTAGCCATTAAGCATGTGTCAAGTTGAGCTTTATCCGCGGTGAAGTCCACAAGATAGAGCTTTCCCTTGAGCACTCCCTTAAAGGCTATCGAGTCATTACCTTCTCTAATGACACTCACTCCCTCACTAGTGAACACACATTTATATCCTCTATCACATAATTGTGATATGGATAGGAGATTATAGTCTAGGGAATCAACATGCAAGACATTTGATAAAGTATGTGATGAGGAGATAGAAATTTTACCGGAGCCAAGGATTTTCCCTTGGCTATTATCCCCAAAGAAGATTCCTTCACTTGGGTCCTTATTCTCCTCATACTCTATGAACATGCTTCTCTCTCCGGTCATGTGGTTGGTGCATCCGCTATCCAACACCCATTTCGATCCACCGGAGGAGTATGCCTACAAAACAAGTTTATGCCTTCCTTTTAGGTACCCAAGCTGAGTTGGGTCCTTTCACGTTAGTAGTTAGGCATTTGGGCACCCACACGCAAGCCTTGGGGCTCTTGCGGAGTGGCCCAACATATCTAGCAAACACTTTGCCGTGTTTGTTCCTCTTTAGGACATAGGATGCATCAAAATCATGAAATAGAGGATGCAATTCAGATTTAGGCAATTTGTTGCTTGAGGGTGAGTTCTTTTCATTTTTAGTTTGGGATGAACTCCCCTTAACAAAGACAATCATGTCTTTGCCATACTTGGAGGTTTTGGTGTTATGCCTTGCACCTCTAGTATAGCCAAGACCATCCTTGACATGGGGTGGTCTTGTGTTGGTGAATGCACTTCGTGCATATGCCACCTTTTCCTTGTCAAAGATGGCACCCTTAGGTGCTTGTTTGCCTTGTGCTAGGTTGAGCTCATCCTTAAGTTTAAGGATCAAGTTGGAGCACTTGCAATGTGATGTTGCCATGGATGAGGCCTTTGAGGGGGTTGAGCTCTTGAAGGAAGAGGTTACATTGTTCTTGAGTGACTCAATTTGAGTCTCAAGGATCTTGTTAGCTTTTGACAAGCTTCCAAGTTCATCCTTGAGCTCAATCGACTTCTCCTCAAGACTTGAACACGTTTTCTTGCAAAGTGCAAGTTCGTGTTCCAATGCCTTGCTCTTCTCTCTTTCGAGCTCAAGGAGCTCATCAAGCTCTTGACATCTCTCCTTCTCAAGGATGAGCATGTCCTCCTGTCTATTGATGAGATCTTCCTTCTCAAAGATCTCATCCATAAGCAACTTCATCCTACGCAAGGTGCTTTTGCTTATGTCCTTAAACATATGCTCATTTTCACTAGCACTATTAAAATCATCATGTGAGGAAGTTGGGGAGGAAGGATGAGATGTTACCTTTCTCTTTCCTTCCCTTGCCATAAGACAAGTAGGCTTGTGGTCGTTGTTGAGGTTGGGGAAGAGCTTGCCTCCCTTGGAGTTCCTCCCGATGGCTATGGTGGCCATCTTCTCCTCTTCTTCTTCGGAGGAGGACTCATCGTTAGAGTCCCACTCCTTCCCCAAATGGGCTTGTCCGGAGGACCTCTTCTTCTTGAAGAATCTCCTTTCTTGAGGCTTCCCTTCCTTCTTCTTCTTCGTTTCTTCGTGTGGGCAATCAGCGATGAAGTGCCCATACTCGCCACAGTTGTAGCAAGACCTTCTTGATTTGGGTCTTGCTCTTTCCTTTCCCTTGCCTTCATGGTTGTGCCCCCCTTTCTTCCTCCTCATCATTCTCTTGAATTTGTTGATGAAGAAGGCCTCCTCCTCATCGGTGTCGAGGCTCTCCTCATCACTTTCTTCTTGCTCCTTTGAAGAGGGCGTTGCCTTGAGTGCAACGTTCTTCATCTTGGAGGCGGTGAACTTTTGGAGGTCGTTGTAGAAGAGCGCCTCCTTCTCCATGATTTCATGGTTAATGATCCTCCCAAGGACCTCCTCCGGGGTCATTTGAGTGAACCCCGGGCTTTCCCGAATCATGGAGCATAAAGAGACGTTCCTAGGCATGAATGCCCGGATCATCCTCTTCACCACCTCGTGGTCGGTCCACTTGGTGCAGCCATAAGATCGGCTCTTGTTGATTAGCACCTTTAGCCGATTGTACATGTCTTGGGGGGATTCACCATCCAAGATGGCAAATCTCCCAAGCTCTCCTTCGATGAGCTCGATCTTGGCCTCCTTGACCACTCGGTTTCCCTCATGCGCCGTCTTGAGGGTGTTCCATATGTCTTTGGCCACTTCAAGGCCATCGACACGGTTGAACTCATCTCTAGAGAGAGATGAGATGATCACACCCGCAGCTTGAGCGTTGCGGTGGATGAGGATGGCTTGTTCTTGAGTTATGTTGTCCTCATCCTTTGGAATCTCCACCCCGGTCATGACAATTTGCCACAACGCTGGGTTGAGTGACACGAGGTGGATCTTCATGTTATGTTTCCACATACCGTAGTCCGTTCCATCGAATTGGGGAGGTTTCCCCAGTGGGATGGACAGGTAGTGGTTGTTGGCGGCAAGGCGTTCATAGTTGAACCCTTGCCGGTTGTAGTTGACTCCACCGCCACCGCTTGATTGGTTTGATGGATCAATCTTGGAAATGTTCAACTTCTCCCGGAGCTTCGCCTTGAGTTGGCGAGTCTCCTCATCGTCCGTTGGCTTATCTTGATAAGCCAATGTCTCCTCACGGGTCGCCTCGTAGTTGCTGCTCGATGCATCATCATTCACCACTCCGGCCATCTCTCCGAGTTGTTAGACTCTTTGTGGAGAGTCCCGCTCTGATACCAATTGAAAGTTGCCTAGAGGGGGGGGGTGAATAGGCTAATTGACCTGCAAATGACTCAATAAAACGAGATTAAATTGCAGGGGGCGGACTAGTCCGGTCAGGGGGCGGACTAGTCCGGTCAGCCTGCGAGAATAACCCTAAAAAGATGTTTCTAGCAAGTTTTAGGGGATTTTCTCAATGCTACGAGTGAGTGTATGTTTAAGTCAAGTTGAGCAACAATCTAAACAAGAGCAAGTCAAGTTTCCACAAGTTTGTAGCAATGCGGAGTATGAAACAAGACTATCAACTCTAGAACAAAGTAATCAATAGAGTAAATGCGAAGAACACAAGGAGACAAGGATTTTATCCCGAGGTTCGATCCCACACAAGGAATCTACGTCCTCGTTGAGGAGTCCACAAAAGGACCGGGTCCAACAACCCTTCCCTCACCAAGTTTACCGCACGGGCCTAACTTGGTTCTCCACTAATCACAACGGTGATTACAAAGTTCGTTGGGGCTTCTCACAAACTGAGGCTCCCACACCACACAGATGATCAACACAGTAAAACAAACTCAATACACAGCCCACAAAGACTCAACGAGTGCAAGAGATCAAACCGGGAGCACAAGCGCGATGTTCTTCCTCTTCTTCACCTCACTAAACCCTAATCCACTCAAGAATTAGTTTTAGAGGGAAAGTAGGCAAGAAGGAGGCTTAGGAGTGCTCCAAGTTGGCTGTGGCGGCGCTAGGGTTTGAGTTTTTCCAAGGGTTTTTGAAATGAGGCCGGGGGTCCCCTTTTTATAGAGGTCCCAACCCCAATTTGCTGACTTCAGCAAAAGGACGGACTAGTCCGGCCACTGGCCCGGACTAGTCCGGCCTAGGGGACCATTGACTCCTTTGTCAGGTCCCGACAGCTGACACACGATCGTCACGCTACCCGCCAAACTTCAAATTCAAACGGTCACTTCCAGAACGGACTAGTCCGGTCAACACCGGACTAGTCCGATCACACACAGAGCCTTCTGCTCCGGGTGAAAACGGACTAGTCTGAGGACCACGGACTAGTCCGGTCCTCCCAGACTTAGCCACAGAAGCACCTTTTCTTAGCCAACCCGGACTAGTCCGGCCCCACGGGCGGACTAGTCCGTTCTCACTCAGGACCTCTTGGTCCGGTCCAAAACGGACAGGTCCGTGGTTTTGGGACTTCATCCCAAAACCCACTCACGGCTAGCCGGACTAGTCCGGTCACAAACGGACTAGTCCGATCTCAGTCAGACCCTTCTGGTCTGGCCAGAAACGGACTTGGCCGGCCAGGGACGGACTAGTCCGGCCTCCTGCACGGACTAGTCCGGCCCTACGGCCAGACCACTCAATCACTCATTTCTTTCATAGGTTTGACCTCTAAACCACTTTGAGCTCCCAAACTTGATCTCAATGCACTTGACACACACACCCTCCTATTACTACGGCTAGTCTAACTCAAACACGCTAGAAACCCTAGTTTCTACGCTTCGAGTTGACTCCGTTTCCTTCCTTTTCCTTTTTGAGGGTTTGCGTCTCCAATTGAGTCCATACCTGTGCTAAGATCACTTGAGCTCATTAGCGACTTAATTGTCGTCATCAATCATCCAAAACCCACGGGGAACCTAGATGCACTTTCACTAACCATGTCGAATCTTTGAACCAAAACTTACCAGCAACTGGTAGTTGGATCTTACAAGATGATGATGAAGCCATTCTTTCATAGAGATGGTCAAAGTATCAATTGTGATACTGACGGTACTACGTGCCTCACCAAAAGAAAAGTCTAACCCGGTACATCCGGATACGTCTATAGGTGGTTCTAATATCGATCTCTCGCAAACGTATTCTACACGGGTCGCTACCAGAGTTTGTGTACCTGTAGAAGACAAACAATCCCCTTTTACACCTTCACACCTCAAGGGCGGCATGGGGAAACACGACAGGCAGTCACAATAAGATATAATCAAAAGTAAATGCATACAACTCTTGTATGAGTTGCCCTCGAGCGAAGTCATGTCTCGAGGTACATGGCTGTACTACGTCTGTACAGCAAAGACTCCCGCACGAACCGACTTATACACGCTCGGGCATACGTGTTTCGCATGATCCCATAGAACATGAATAGTTCTAGAGATGCATACTATCGGGTTATACACCACCCGACGGGGGCTCCCACTACTTTTGTGTCACGTTGGGGTACCGCGTGTCATATGTTCCCAGAATCATGGAAAGATTCAGAGACTCATATTGACTTTCCGTGCAAAGCCACGGAAATTTCACATACCACATCTCGTATGCAGAGTTCACCGAGATTGATCCGCTCTCGATGGCGTACCTTACCTGTTACCTTGAAGACAGAGCATCGCTACAGAAATAATATAACAAGTCAGTTCACGACCTTTATAACTTATACTAGTAATAGTCCTTAATGGGCATATAGCTAATCCTCACTCGACTACTTCGGAGTTTTCGAAAATAGGCTCTTTTCGAGCGTGCTATTCCCAATGAAGCTCTGATACCATGTCTGTGGTGATTGGGGTCCGCACATCCGAGGATCTCATTGGGTGGTGCCATGCGATGCGGCACCTAACAGAACACACAAAAAGGATACCAAAACATATAAAGTTTTCATTTCATAATAAGAAGAGTTTACAAAAGAGTGTACAATAGAAGTACACACGCAGCGGAAAATACATACTCATAATCTCACCTAACTAAGCAGGAGAGAAGACGTCCATGCCCTAGGACACTTCTCATTAGAAACAAGAAGAACATTCAGCAGCGGCGTGGTTCACATGAGATTTATCTTGATACCTCGAGATCTCATGTACAACCTGAACAGCAGAAATAAAACTAATACCTGCAAAAATCGTTAAAGTGCAAACGTGAGCATAAGGCTCAGCAAGACTAACCCATCTCACTAGACATATGCAGGGTGAATACTAAGCATAGGTAAGGAATAGCATAAATAGACTCGCCTACAAGTGGATCCTTATAATCATGTTTTAAGTAGCAAATGACATTCTTCAAGCATGGCACATCATAGACTCCACAATCAAACAAGAAACGCTTTGCCGATGATATGACATGCCCAAAGCACATATTGCTATTACAGGTAAAGTATGGGAAAACTGTAAACTTTTAATTGTACTCTCTCTAAGCCATACAAGGTTGCAAAGCAAATATAATTCAATATATCATATTTTTCTGACTTCTTTAGTATTTACTACATCACAGCTTGGTGAACAAGTGGTACTCTATTACCGCGAGGGACGGTGATTGCAATCAGGACACACCCGGACAACACGACACATACGTTGTTTGGGAGTGTCAGCGAGTACACCAGTACCTACGTAACACTTTAGTACTAGTCTTATATGGCCACCTTTCACAAGAAACCCGAACGCCGAGCCCGTCTCACCTCCGCGAACAGAAGGTCTCCGCACGGAACACCTCTTGTGTCCGCCGACTTATTTACACCTTGCTATCCTCAACCCACCCCTATTGATGGTGAGTTAATGGGCCTCGACATCCCAATTATCGAGTTACGTTAGTTTACTGGATTCCATATGTCCATTATGTCGTCGGTACAAGTCAAGCTTGTTCGAAGGGGCCGCATACGGACGGGCCTTAACCGACACAGACGGGGCTACCAATCCATCTCCCAACACCTGCCTCATCATTACTGACCCAGGCACGATGTGAGCAAACCAACCTACACAAATCCCCGTCCACGTCTCATATTAAAAGAGTTAACATTATGGTAACAACTTGCGAGTAGGTTTCCCTTACTCGACTTATCTCGCAAGTAGAATTCAACTACTTGACTTGTGATCAGTAAAATGTGACCAATCTCGCGAGTAGTATCCGACATACTCAACTTCTACCGATCTTCCAAAAAAACATTAAGCATAGCAATATAAATCGAGGGGGTCTTATACTACCCATGCACTTCATGGATTATTTGATCATGCATGTGGTGTATTCAATCAATATAAACCTAATGCACATATTAAGTCTATTCAATACAGTGTGTATAAAAACAAAACTTTAAAAGGCACTTAAATGCAAACTGGGGCTTGCCTTGTTTGCGACTCTATAACAATGTCAGTTGTAAGGGCTTGGTCTTCCTCCGGATAACCTGCCATGGAACTTCAGTGGAAACACCTTGGCCGTCTCCTCCAAGCGAAGTTTCTTGTCGATCACCTATCAGCACGTTCCTATCGACATGATATGCATATAAGTAATTAAGTAATTTAATAATAGACTCCTCGAGGTTGTGTAAACTTTAAGAACAAGGAGTTTGACTAGGAAGGACAGATATGCCTCTGTTGTTTGGGTAACCAGAGGATGAGTCAAGGTGGACATAGTAGTGTCAGTATGAACTAAAAGGTACAACATAAAGCTACATTACAACCTAGCATACAATACTTCAAGCTATGCCACGCAAGATTGACGATTCTGAATAGTGAAGTAGTGTTGGACGGAGAAGTGTAAGGACGACCCAAAAATTAAGGTGGGACATCGAAAGCTTGAGTATGAGTGGAGTGTACAAGACAAAGGTCGCGATTTAGCAGTCGACCAATGAACTTGACATAACTCATAAAGGAGTAAACCTAGTTAAGTGAGAAGTGCTGTCGTAGTGTCCTGACAAAGGATGAACCATGATGACCTAACGACACTTGGGACTGAATTGAGATCAACATGGCTTGGACTTAAGAAGTCATTACAAGCACTGTTAACCTAGCATGAGTACCGAGACAACGTTCAAACTGCTATTAGGTAAACCAGTTGCTACGACTAACGTCGCAATCATCGTTCAGGTGCTTACACGACAACACTTAAACATGACGCGAGACCTTGCCGTGAAGGCATGCTTTGCCATCTCGAGAAGATCGTCTTAGCTACGTCCACATCAACCCGGACTCATCAATGGGGTGAGCGGAATCCCGAACACCACCTTGTGAGTCTTAAGGCTAGTGATGTAGACTCGGTTATTGATAAGCGACTCGATGAACCTGCCATTGATGAAGTGGTACACCAAGTTAACCAATCCTATGATCGGTTAGGGAACATCCTCTACACGACCAAGGTACTCTTATCCAAGGTTCCCATTGGTCTAGTTCTCCTTGTTGGTCGCAACGTTCTTGCATACCTCTACCACAAGTCATCGGTGATCACTGACACACCTGGTTTGACCTAGAAGACATTTCATTGAGCACCTTGGCTACACCCTGGACTCGATGAGTCTCGCCTCGACTAAACCCTAATTTGGCTAAACGACCGTCGACCGTTGTGTCGTGGTTGTATTCCAGCATCATGTAAGTTATAGGCATCCTTCATCTTGATGCCAGGACACGATGATGGCTCGAAATGTCATGACGACGTTATGTGGTCACCGATGTCAACACGGCTCATGGTGGAGCATCACGAGCACGCACGGACAGGCCAACACGATACAAACGATAAAGGAGGTCAACTTAGGGATTTCTATAGGAACTATATCAATGTGGAACATGGACGTACGACTTGATGACACATGTGTACCATTAGCGATCACGACGAACGGACTTCGGTGATTTCAAAGAATGAATTTTAGGGCAAGGCTCACCTTGTAGGCATTTCATCGAATATCTTGGGGTTGTACTTGATTCCGTCACTTCATCACCCTTCAAAGGGTATCTTGGCACTTAGGCATGTCGGTCGCAACATCATCCTACCCCTGCATCACAGACCAGTTCTAAACATCAACAAAGTTGGTTCTTTCCTCGTGAACATTTCATTGAACACCTTGGCTGTGGCATTGTCCCAACTAATCTTTGCACAATTCAGAGCTAACCTTGAACTAATTGTCGTTGCCGTTGTGTCTTCGACGTGTTCTTGCATATCCTCTGTCACACACATCACTTGCTTTGCTACCAAAACACGGCTACAGAGCAGAACATCGCGACAATGTCGAGGGGGAGCAGACAAGCACGGTCATGAGCAGCAGGCGAGATGGCGCTGCAGGAGGTGGGACATCGGCGAGCTAGGCATGGCCAGCAGCAAGCCGGAACATGGGCACGCGGTTGGTGTGGCACGACGCGACGACCGTCGCCGTGGCAACGCGACGCGGGGACAGCACGAGAATGGTGGTAGGGCACTGGCGGTGGTGGCATGCATGCGGGGGCACGACGAGGCGAGCAACAGCAGGGTGGCGCGGTGCTTGGCGGCTCGGTGAGCATGCAGTAGGGTGGCGGCGAGGGAGGCGCACGGCATAGAGGGGCACGACAGGGACGCTCGCGACAAGGAGGCAGCTGCGATGGCAGCGCGTTGGGGCGGCATCACGGCGGTCAGGAGGTGGAGCGTCGGCGTGGTTAGACGAGCGGGTGGCGCCGTGGACGAGCAGCGGCCGACGTGGGAGGCGCATGAGCAGAGACGGCTGGTGGCCAGGCGAGGAGGCATGAGCGACGGCCAGGGCGCGCGGGGCAAGCCAGCGGCCGTCGTGGGGCGGTGCAGTTGCCATGGGGCGACCGAGCGTGGCGGTGCAGGAGGACGCACGACCAGCGTGGGGCGGCACTGCCAGCGGCTGGGAAGTGGAGCGCCTCGGCGCTGCGGTCGGGTAGAAGGAGGATGCAGCCGGGGGCGAGCGGTGTGCCGTGGATAAGACCAGGAAAAGGCAGGGCGCGGTAGATAAGACCGAGGTGCTCATCGCGGTGGCACATGCAGGGTATCAATGTCACGCTGTGGGCAGTGCCGACCTGACCTGTGGGGACCACTTGTAGGACCCACTCTCTTCTCCCCTCTCCTTTCAAATTTCAAATAGGGCTAGCAATCATGCTTCAAAAATAGTCAACTTTGGCCCAATGATTAAATAAAATGTGAAGAATTTTATGGTGCAATCAGATTTCAGAACTGAGCAAGTTGAATTTTTACTCAAGTTTGAATTTGAATTCAAGTGGTGATACTTGACTCAAGGAAATAAATAGTAGATTAGGTTCAAAAATCCTGAAACTTTGAAGTTAGCCTTTTTGAACCATAAGGGACCTCAGGAAAAATTTGGAGTTGATTTGGACAAGATTAAGTACAAAGTTTAAATTTGAAGTCGACCCTGATTAAACTCTTAGTACGTGTCCAATAAATGAAAAACGTGCTTCAAAAATTTTGAAACTTTACCGAGAGTCTATTTGGAATATTAGAAGGTCATGGAAAAATTTACAGCCTTAGATGTGAATATTTTTTAATGTCCCATCTTAGGGTTGGAATAATTCCTTTTTCTTTCTCTCTATTTTGTTTTCTTTTCTCCTTTAATTTTTCATTGAAAATGTGAATACTTGTAAATTAAAGATTGTTCACCTTAAGTCCCAAATACATTAGCAACCATGTACTATATGTAAAATTTTAACAAGTTCCTGTTTTTAGTGAACATGGGTTAACTCATATGGTTCATGTGAGTTTGGATTTCCAAGTCCATTTTCAAAATTTTTAAGTTTGCATTTTTGCGTTTTTGTTCTTCCAAAAAGCGGGCTTTTACAAAAACGTCAAGTATGCACGTAGTGCATATTTGGCCACAAGACCTCTTAATGTCAAATATGGCATTGAGTATTCTTATAGTGAAAAGCAAAATGCTAGAAGGCATAAGAATAACAAGGTGTGCATTGTCTTTGTAAAGGGAAACTCCTCTCAAGCTAGAAAGCCCAATAAAGTTGATAAGTCTAAGATGGTTAACACACATGAACAACAACTCTTATTTAGAACTTTTGATGCATCTTATGTTCTTATGAAAAGCAACTTTGATAAAGTGTATGCCAAATATGTTAAGCCACGCCATGGGAACACCAAATCCCATGTGTGGGTGCCCAAATCACTTGTGACTAACCTCAATGGACCCAATCAAGCTTTGGTACCTAAAACCAAGGCGTAATTTGTTTTTGCAGGCCTACTCCTCTGGTGGATCGAAATGGGTGCTAGACAGTGGATTCACCAATCACATGATCGAAGAACGAAGGATGTTTGTTGAATATGAAGAAAATGAGGAGCCAAGCGAGGGCATGTATTTTGTAGACAACAGTCAAGGAAGGGTGCTCGGTACTGGCCTTGTAGCGTGCCAAGCCGGGAAGCAAGTAAGAGCACCTCATCCCGCGAAGAACTTCATGACAACGACAAGACCACTCGAGCTACTTCACATGGATCTGTTTGGTCCAATTGCTTACATAAGCATCATCGGTAACAAATATGGTTTAGTAATTGTTGATGATTTTTTGCGCTCCATGTGGGTTTTCTTTTTACGTGATAAGACAGAAACTCAAGGAACCCTCAAGAAGTTTCTCAAGTCTGCCCAAAATGAATTATCGTTGATGATCAAGAACATACGGAGTGACAACGACGCAGAATTCAAGAACACCCAATTTCAGGAGTACTTAGACGAAGAAGGAATAAAAATGAGTTTTTAGCATCGTACTCCCCTCAACAAAATGGAGTAACCGAAAGGACGAACCGAATCCTCATAGCGATGGCGAGGATAATGCTTGATGAGTAAAAGACTTTGGATCGATTTTGGGCTGAAGCGGTAAGCACCACCTGTCACGCCATAAATCAACTCTATCTTCATTGCCTACACAAGAAAACATCAGATGAACTACTCATCGGTAACCTGTCGAATATCGTGTTATATTTTGAACAAGAAGCCTAGGACTTCAAAGTTCGCTTCAAAGTCCGATGAAGGTTTCTTGCTTGGCTATGATTTGAACTCTTACGCCTATCATGTCTTCAAAAAGGTCTCCGGACTTGATGAAGTAACATGTGACATAGTGTTCAATGAAACTAACGGCTCTCAAGAAGAGCAAGTTGATCCATGTGTGTTAGATAGAGAAGAAGCTCCATGTCAAGCATTGAGAAGAATGGCGTTGGGTGATGTTCGACCACATGCACCACCTCCAAATGCGAATGAAGAAGATGAACCACAAGTGGAGATAAATGATCAAGGGGGATCTTCTACCACAACCAGGATTCCGGTTTATTGCGATGAAAAAAATCGTTGCAATAGGTCGAAATTCGTCGCGATAGGTTGTTGTCGCAACGAAATAGAACGTCGCGGTAGTTTTTCCAACTCGTGGCGATAACAGCCGTGGCAACAGGTTATTGCGACGACTTGACATCCGTGGCAAATAGTATGGTATTGCGACGACTCCACGTTCGTTGCAAATAGTATGGTATTGCAATGGTTTAACCTATTGCGACGATTTAACGTATTGCGACGAAAATATTGGTGTTGCAACTATGTCACATTCGTGGAAAAAAGTATGGTATTGCAACGACACCACGTTTGTGGCAAATAGTCTGGTATTGCAACAATTTAACATATTGCAATGATCTAATGTATTGGATCAAAAATAACGGTGTTGCAATGATGCCACGTTCGTGGCAAAAAGTATGGTATTGCAACGACTCCACGTTTGTGGCAAATAGTATGGTATTGCAACGGTTTAACGTATTGCGACGATTTAACATTTTTCAATGAAAATGACGGTGTTGCAACGATGCCACATTCGTGGCAAAAAGTATGGTATTGCAACGACTACACGGTCGTGGCAAATAGTATGATATTGCAACAGTTTAACGTAGTGCGACGATTTAACGTATTGCAACAAAAATAACGGTGTTGCAATGATGCCACATTCGTGGCAAAAAGTATGGTATTGCAACGACTCCACGTTCGTGGCAAATAGTATGGTATTGCAATAGTTTAACGTATTGCGATGATTTAACATATTGCAACAAATAGTACGTTACTTGCAACGATTTCACATCTGTGACGATAAGTACGGTATCGCGACGATTTCATACTCGTGGCGAATAGTACGGTATCGCGACGATTTCATACTCGTGGCGAATAGTATGGTATCGCGATGTTTTCACATTCGCGGCGAATAGTACGGTGTTGCAACGATTTCACATCCGTAGCGAATAGTACGGTATGGCAACATTTTTACGTTCGTGGCAAATAGTATGGTGTTGCAACGATTTCACATCCGTGGCAAATAGTACGGTATCGCGACGATTTCACACTTGTGGCGAATAATATGGTATCGTGATGTTTTCACATCGGCGGGGAACAGTACGGTATCGCGACGATTTCACACTCGTGGCGAATAATATCGTATCGCGACGTTTTCACATTCGTGGCGAATACTACGATGTTGCAACGATTTCACTTCCGTGGTGAATAGTACGGTATCGCGACGATTTCACACTCGTGGCGAATAATATGGTATTGCGACGATTTCACAGCCGTGGCCAGTAATACGGTATTGCAACGATTTCACGTTCATGGCGAATAGTACGATATTGCAACGATTTCAAAACCGTGGCAACAGTATTGTATTGCAACGATTTCTGATGTGTGGCAATAGGTTCGTAATGCAACATATTCAAATCTGTTGCAACATGGTCGTAATGCGACGTTCTCTGGGTGGTGGCAATAGCAGTCTTGTGCAACGCTTTTTTGGTCGTAGCCAAATGTTTGTAGTGCAACGTTTTATAATTTGTTGCAATAGCTAGCTTCCTATTGCAATAGTTTATTTTCGTCGCAATAATTTGTTAATGCCACATTTTATAATTAGTGGCACTAGAATCTTAATGCACCAAGTTTGAAAATTAGTGGCAACAGAATCAATTTATTCGCACATGATATGTCTGTCGACTTAACAACAAACATCCAGCAATTGATGCAACGCTCAAGGACCCTTGCATCGTTGCGAGACGATGTTATTTACAGTTTTTCAGTTTGCAACATTGCACCCATTAAAATAGCACCGCGACGAGTTGTAGTACTAGGAATAGTTTCTTGAACATACAGCTTCGACTTGGTGCAAGCAAGAGGCTTTTGTGGAGTTGCTGCTAGCCGTTGTTGATTTTGCAAGCTCTCCATCATTCTGCGCATGTCTGCTAGCTCCTTTTCTTGCCGTGCAGAATTGGCGGCAATCTAATCATGTAAAACCCGGACTTCCTGGTTGAGCTGTTCATTTGTCTGGACGAAGTCATCCATCTGGGAGGTCATATTATCATTTCTTCCTTCCAGCTCTTGCACCTGAGAGCTGAGGTCTTCATTTCTATTTTGCAAGGATCGAACTTGCTGGTCGAGCTGGTCAGACATCTAGATACACAGTCTTTCAGAAACATTAGGTTTAGCCATATAACCACGCCCCCGAAACTGTGATTCTCCGGAACCGGTTGCGGATATATAAGTAATCTGGAAGATGTTGTTTCTTTCCTCATCTGGGGTTGGGACTCCCAGCTCAGCTTCCTTGACGTTGATTTGGGCACGTGCCTGGGTCTATATACAAAAAGAAAAGTCACATGTACATTGCAAATATTTATTTAAATGGGAACTGTTTGAAGTGTTTCTCACATGTACATCTTCTGCCTGCTCGTTTGCCCATTGACCGTTCTTCACATGGCTTGCCTCCCAAAGTTCTATGTCATCGGGTTCTTTTCTGGTCTCTGGGTCTCGCTACATCAAATACAAGTAAAATTTGATTGAATGATTGCAGTGCAAAGTAAAAGCATGATTTAGTTTTCATACCTTATTGTAACTAAGTTGGGCATAGGATTTCGAGCCAAGCAAGTGTTTTGTCTTTTGAGTACTTCGATTTCGTCAATTGGTTCTGCTTATTGACTGCAATTTTAAGAATTAATATCACGAATGGGTGTTATCAAATAGTTTTTGTAGTATATGAAGGTATTAGAAAGCTAGCTAACCGTAATCGCTCGGACCCAAAATAGTCCATAAGAGCCAACCAATCAGAATCTGCTACGTCAACAAGCTTGTTTTGTATATGTTCCTCATCGGTCGAATACTTCTTATAGCTGGCATGCAATGTTGATCGCCACCCCTTGTAGCGCTCACCAACAATCTTCAATATTTTTCTTCTGGTATCATCTGTGTCCTCCAAGTCCCAGGCATTCTGTACATTGTATATCACACTGTTAAAAACGTACAAGATGGAGGTCGCTAGAAAAAATACTTATGTGGGGTGTCACAACACTAACCAGAATGTCTGTCACTATATCGCTCTTTGAAGTATCGCCACCCTCTGCCCGCTTCCTTACACCAGTGAGGGGTGCATTTTTTTGCTGTAATAACCACATCATCGACAAAGTGCCGCTGATTAGGACCAACCGCAACACCCAACCTATCGGACCACTAAATTTGTAGCTTCCGATTCTGATCATTCGTTCTATTTGCAGATGCTAGATAGCGCAATTTAGCAACCTTAAGTCCTTTAGCCACCCCTCTTCCAAACTTCTTTCATTCTGTTAGTGTCATTTAAATGGTAAACGTTTAAAGCAAATTAGCAACTGACCAGGCCTAGTATCATGTACAAATAGTGTGAAAGAAGAAGAAGTCTGATGTTTTACCATCTACAGGACGAGTGCGGCAAATACGAGCGTGGGAACACCGTGTCAGAACAGCATTTTGCTCCATATTGGGGACGCATCGACTTGTTGACTTCTTTGTTTCTGTTCATACTCTACAATCAGGCATCAAGCAGCAGTCAGTGGCGCTACAGCACCCGTAGTACTGCAGGGGATTTTCAGTCCAGTTGCGAAGCAGGCAAGACAGTAGCTGGCGATGCTAGAGAAAGAGAGGGTTCGCCGGGTGCTCATCCTCTGCAGTACTTCCGGTTCGGTTTGACTGACAACAACAGGAGCGCGTCTCGAGGCGAATTGGTGGCAGGGCGAGTCATGGACGTTAGCGGTATTAGCAGGTAGAGGATGCAAGACAGATGAGGCGGGCAGCTTGTGACGTTTAACAAAGCTAGGGTTCGGTCTGGCAGTGCAGTGACCACATTTAAGTCAGAGGATCGACGTACAGATCACACCGGTGATCTCACGTGACTTACGTTTTTACTGCAAGCGATACAGTAAAGATCCAACGGTGTGATTCTGTTGGATCTTTACTGCATCACGTGTAGTAAAAACGTATAAGTCAGGTGATCTACGTCCATTGATATCACCCCGGAGCAAGTCTCGAGGCTAGGAGGACAGTGTGGCGGATCTAGGAATTAAATTTAGGTGGATTGCATACAAATATTTTTCTCTGCATGTTAGCATCTCGCCCTAAAGTGCTACTAGAACGAATACATGAATATAATCTTGCGTTAATTACCAGACATCAACAACACATTTGGCAGTGTAAAAAACGGAATTGAGATCATATACTCCCTCCTTCCCATATTATTTGTCGTTTAGGACAAGAATTTTAGTTCAAAATGATCTAAAATCTTTGTCATAAACGACAATTAATATGGGAAGGGGGGAGTAAGCAACAATGAACCCTCATGTACATGCATCTCTAAACTATATGATACTAACATTTCTTAGTGGACAGGGGTTAATGATATTGGACTATTTTTTCCAAGGTATGCCATGTCATATGGGGCATAGCATGTAGGAGTAGGTACGCCGTAAAGGCCAGGGGTTTGCGGCCGGCGGGGTCATCATGGCACGCGAAAGATGAGACGTGGAGATGGAGGGAGACGCATCGGGGGAGGACAGTGAAGTGACCACCAGCAGGGCGTGGGCTCCAGCCGGTGCCGGAGTGACTGGCGGCAACATGGGTTTGCGGGCGGCGGGGTCATCATGACACGTGAAGGATGGGACGTGGTGATGGTCGAGAGAGACGCATTTCTGAGGACACTGAAGTGAGCAGCAGCAGGGCTTGGTCGCCAGTGCCGGAGTGGCGGCGGCGAGAGAGCCCAGCGTGCATGTGTAGGCATCAATAAATCACGCCATCACATATACTCACCAGCAGGACGTGGGCGCCGGCCGGTGCCGGAGTGACCGGCGGCGACATGGGTTTGCGGGCGGCGGGATCATCATGACACGCGAAGGATGGGACGTGGCGATGGTGGAGGGAGACGCGTCGGGGAGGACACTGAAGTGAGCAGCAGCAGGGTGTGGTCGCCGGTGCCGGAGTGGCCTGCGGCGAGAGAGCCCATCGTGCGTGTGTAGGCATCAATAAATCACGCCATCACATATACTGATTAACTGTTAACTGGGACTAGGAAACTACAATCGCAATGCTAAAATATTTAGTAGAGCCCGGCACATATTTATACTCGTAGTACCAGCATGGGATGACGAATCTCGAGGTTCCTAAGCATCAGGTGCTGCAATATTCTCTGCATACGATGCAAAGGAATTAACGTGTTATAAATATGTGTATTTTGATAGTAAACACATTTATAGTTATACCAGGTGCTTGTTGCCCATCACGATTACTTGTAGACGACATGACGGTTTGGTGTCTTGTTCCTAAAGTAAAGAGTATGTATAGTAAGTAACGGTGATAACGTCAGATTACATGAGGATGTCTATTTTAGATCGGGCGGTGTGGTTGCTATGAACTGTAAATGTTTGTTTTGAACGGAGGAATTAGAAATGAAGGAGTAGGAAAAAAACCATACAATCCGAGAAAGAAAAACAAGAAAAACGTGTATAAACCGTGGGAACTGAAAATCTTAGGAATACAAGTTTGGAACACAGGAATGAGAGTACAACATTGGGAGTGGTTGATAAGGTAACCCTGGCATCATTTACTTCTAAATCAAGAAATTACATAGTACATGTGGTTTTTAATAGTTATCTTTCCTGACATGGAAATGTACTAGAAATACACTACCATAAACTGTCGGAGCGACATTTATTTCGGGGCAGAGGTGTAGTGTATTTTATATATGGAAAGAAGTAGAATGCAATCAGATGCTAGGGTAAAATAAAAAGATGAATTGACTGTAGGATGCAGGTCTAAAGATTGAGGATAGTTGATTGCACGATTGCACCATTAATCAGATTTTATACTAGACATTCATGAAACATAAGAGCATATAAGGAGTTGGGACGACAACTAGGAATCAACTGGTTGCAGCTGTTGGGACGACAACTAAAGCGATAAGGAGAGAGTAGCTCTATAAAAAGACGGCATGGATTGTGTAGAACTTACGTAGCACAAAACTAGAGTTCGGGATGTCGCAGGGCGGGGTCGGCGACGAAGAGGTTCGGTAGAGCCCATCAAACTTGGCTGCTCGACGTTGTACCCACAGTCACCACCACCACTCACATGGGAATTTCTTAGGAATGCAAGTTTGGAACACAACACATAGAGGAGAACATGTGTGCCGGGAACGGAAGCCACTGCGGGATTAGAGGGAGACGCACATTTATATTCATCGTGGCTAGCTACAAATGGGCGGGACTAGAATTTTGGGCGCACGGAGTGAAGTTTCAATTGTGAAAATCTCAATTGTGTGTGCCAAGAAGAACGAAAATTTTTTCGAGGGACCGCTACCTACTGTTCATCTTTGTTTTAATGGAGATGTAAAAGCAGTCATGTGGTAGTGGGACATTCCAAAAAAATACGAACAAAAATATGAATCGCCAAATGTATCATTGTGCTAATGCAAACGACATGCAAATACAGAACACCCAAGTCCACGAAAGGAGGACGGCAAATCCATGGTCTAGTAAAAGGTAAAAAATCAGCATTTTATATATAACATTCATCGCAATGAAATGATAACATATACAGAGTATATACTACTACTACAAAAAAACATTTTCCCTGTGATGTCTAATCTTCAGGCCATCGATCCAAAGCCGTCTGTGATACGAGTATCACAGGTACATACGATATATATATTAACAATGTCATCGGATGTTAGTTACACCAGATAAAGTACTTTTCATGCACCTGTTGCATCAGGCGATGGACTAGTTAGCAATTTAGATGACGTAATTTCCTAATCAAGTTAATTATGTATCATGTCTGTTGTTAGTTCTATTACTTGTAAGGATAATGTTTACCGGATTTCATTCATTCAGCCACAAGAAATATAGACGGTCCCAAGTTACAAACATATAGGAGATGTTTTCAATAAAAGAAGTTTTTCGATAGTGCATATATAGAACACATTGTTCATGAACATAAAGACACATTTCATTAACAAACAAGTAATAGGAAAACACGTAGTAGACAATAAGAACAAGATAAACTACACCTAATACTACTCTACTCAGAGGTCACAAAATAGATAAACTACTCCTAATACTACTCAACTGGGAGAAAACTACATCCTCCTCCTCCACCGGTGCCGCCTCCTCCGCCTCCGTCGCCGGTGCCGCCTCCTCCTCCTCCTCAGCCGCCGATGCCGCCGCCTGAAAGCATCTAGGCCCCCATGAGGTATGGTTTTGGTGATTAATGACAACCATTGGATTTTACTAATGAATTTGTTGATGCAAGTTCTCCCATATCACTCAATCAAATGAAATCCATATGTCATTGGAGAATACTAAACAATCAATTTATATAATCAATCAATGTTGTGAAGATAAGAAGTAAAAGCTCTTATGTCAAAGTCATTCGACACTTAATGCTTGACAACCATCAGAAGTACATTTCCAACAAATTTCTAAGAGGTCAACCGAGCAAAGTTCAAAAGAATCACTTAGAAACAACTCGAAGCAAACAAAATCAACTCACCGGATCAACCGATGTTTCCAGAGAACAACACATCGGTCAAGTTGGTTCAGTAGAAGAAGAAGACCTCAGAACAAAGTACTCACCGAATCATCCGATGTTAAGGGCTAAGCTACATCGGTCCATTAGTACAGTTTGCAATATCCTTGGACCAAGTGTAGCACCGGATCATCCGATGTACAGAAATATACACATTGGTCAATCACTCCAGTAAGCATCAAGTTTGAGCCAATTCTAGAGGAAGAGCCACTGGATCATACGATGAGAAGACAAGTGCAACATCGGTCTAACAACGGTCATATCTGACACAATGACGTCAGCTAAAGTGAATTTGACCGATGATAACTAAAGGAGAGACATCGGATCATCTGGTGTTCGCAGAAAAGTTCTGTCAGCCTACTTTACCAACGGCTATTTCGTGGAGGCTGGCTATAAATACCCCCTAAAACTGTCAAATCGACAAGTCTTGATCACCAGACATAATCTACACATCCACAAGCATTCAAGACAAAGAGCCATCACTTCTACATCATTTAGATCACTTACACACCAAGAGATAGGCTAGAACTAGCTAGAGAGAGAGATTGTGTGCCTCCATTCTTGGTGAGTGGAATCTCTAGGGTAGTGAGAGCCTTAAGGGAGTGTCCCTTGGTGTTTGTAACTGAGAGAGACTTCCGGAGCTTGCCAAGAGGATTGTGGAAGCCCGGAGGATCAAACTTGTACAAGGCTTGAGCTCCACCTTGCCAAGGTTGGCAAACGGAGAAGAATACTGAAGATCCCTAGTCTCGGTGACTTGGGTGTGGCTATACCCTTTGGTGGGTGCCACAACGTGGATGTAGGAAGATCTTGACGATCTTGCCGAACCACGAGATAAATCCTCGTGTCTCCTCGGGAGTTTGCATCATCTTCCTCTCCCTTACATTTATGCATTTATATACCGCGAAGTTGCTATTTACTTCAATGCATAGATCATTTGCGTAGGGAATTGGGCTTTTAAGAATTAAGTTTTATTGCTTAGATTTTTGAAAAGAAGCCCAATTCACCCCCCTCTTGGGCATTCGATCCTTACAATTGGTATGAGAGCGAGGTTGCTCATAGGATCATTCTAGCTTCACCGCTAGAGAGCTAAAATGGCCAAGGTTGGGGGTTCGGTTCCTATCTTCGAGGGCAAGAACTTTGCCTATTGGAAAGCACGCATGCGCGCTTATCTAGAGGCTATTGCTCCCAAAGTATGGGAAGTGACCCACGCGGGGTTTGGAGAACACAACTATGTTGGTGATCAAATTAAATCGGATGCTAAAGCTAGGAATGCAATCTATGAATGTATTAGTCAAGATATGTTTGCTAGGATTGCTAGCAAAGAAAAAGCTTGCGAAATTTGGGCTTGCTTAATAGAGATTCATGAGGGTTTTTCTCGAGTCAAGGAACTTAAATATCACATGCTTAAAGCAAATTATGATGAATTTAAGATGCTACCTCATGAAAATGTCAATGAGATGTTCTCTCGCTTGAATGTACTTATTGAAGAAATTAATGCTCTTGACATTGCTTCTCTTGGCAAGGGACTCATCAACCGCAAGATCCTCATGCTCCTTCCCAGTCCAAAGTACAACATCATCAACTCCATGCTTCAAAAGGAGTCTCTTGACAACATTGAAGTTTCAGAGCTCATTGGAGAAATTCACGCTCATGAGATGAGTGTACTTGGAATGATGGAGCAATCATCTTCAAAAACAATTGCTCTAAAGGCCTCCACCAAGAAAACAAGCCTCAATAAGAAGAAGGTGGTTGAGCCTAGCTCAAGTGAAGAAGACCAAGCATCAAGTGAAGATGATGATGATGAGCTTGCATTGATGATGAGAAAGTTCTCACACCTGAACTCCAAGATTACTAAGAAGGGATACACATTTGATTCCAAGAAGAAAGCGTTTATACCAAGAAGAGATGATCACAAGACTTGCTACAATTGTGGTGATCAAGGCCACATCTCCTATGATTGTCCAAAACCGGACAAAAGAAGAGAGAACCACAAGAGCAAGCATCACAAGCTTGAAGAAAGTGATGATGATGAAGAAGAGGCCAAACCCAAACCAAGATCCTTTGGGAAGAGGAAACATGACAAGGGAAAGAAGGAAAGAGTCTTCCCAAAGAAGAGAAATGGCCCACAAAAGGTGTTCATGTGTGAGGCAAATGAATGGGTCACCGACGAAGAAACAAGTGATGAAGAGAGTGAAGCGGAAGAAGAAAGTTTGGCCGGCCTTGCCATTGCCAACAATGATGACTCACCTCTTCATCCACCGCCCATGTGCCTCATGGCGAAAGGTAACACCAAGGTATGTGACGAATCTAGTGATGATGAGCTTTCCCCCGATGATTTAACTTCTTTGATAAATGAATATCATGCTATCATTAAGAGGGAAAAGAGTAAGGTTAAAACTCTTGAAGAAACTCGTGCTAGACTTGAGAGTGCTAACCTCGATTTGCTTGACAAGTATGAAAGCATACTTAAAGAGCATGACACGCTCAAATCCCATGTCAAGCAAATTGAGGAAGATAAGGCTAAAATCAAGTTAGATAATCATGAGCTTAACTTAGCACACCAAACACTCTTGGGAGAGCACAACAAGCTAATACAAGAACATCAAACACTTAACCTTGCTCATGACGTGCTTGATCAAGAGTTGAAAAATATAAAGAAACAAACTCTTAATGATAGGATATCCATTACTTCTCATGTCACTAACGCCTTGAACAAGTCTTTGCCTTTAAAAGCAAATGCTAGGGAGAAGGACTTGTTGGAAGAAATTGAGAGTCTCCGCACTAGTGTGGCTAGACTTTCAAAAGGGGAAGTCAAACACAAGGAAATACTCTTTCAACAAGCAAAGGCCTTCAACGAGAGAGGACTTGGATCCTTCCCGGTGCCTAACAAAGGAATGGTGCCCTCACTGGAGCTTAGAACAAGCTTCATCAAGGAAGTTGGTTCTTATTGCCAACATTCTGAGGTCACCGATCACAACACAAGGGTGTGTCCTCTTCCTAACCGACCTTCTCCAAAATTGCCCATTAATTATAAATCTACTTTCAATGATCGTTATAATCTCTTGAGTAAAGTAGATGGAAAGGTGAAGGCTAGGTTCATTAGGAAAGACATGAAGGCCATGGAGGGGAAGCTCCCCAAGCAACTTTGGGTCCCAAAGACACTTGTATCACACATACAAGGACCTAAGTTGGCTTGGGTGCCTAAAGTTAAAAATTGAATTCATGTGTGTAGGCGAACTACAAACCCGGAGGAAAGCATTGGGTACTCGATAGCGGGTGCACCCAACATATGACCGGCAATGATGGTATGTTCACCACCATAGAAAACCCCGGCAATCATGAACAAGTCACCTTTGGTGATAACTCTAAGGGAAAGGTAATTGGGTTAGGTAAAATTGCTATTTCAAATGACTTATCTATTTCTAATGTTTTGTATGTTAAGTCACTTAGTTTTAATTTACTTTCTATTGCACAACTATGTCATCTTGGACTAACATGCACAATTAGCAAAAATGATGTTGTTGTGAGTAGTGAAACAAGCCAAGACATAGTCTTCAAAGGATTTCGGCATGGACACCTCTACCTAGTAGACTTCTCCAACAAGAATGCTAGCTTGACCACTTGTCTCTTCACTAAGACAAGCTTGGGTTGGCTATGGCACCGACGCATAGCGCACATAGGGATGAGAAAACTCAAGAAGTCATTCAAGCTTGGGATGATGACCGGCGTGAAGGATGTTACATTTGAGAAGAACAAGCTTTGTAGCACTTGTCAAGCCGGGAAGCAAGTTGCTTCACACCACCCGATGAAGACAATGGTGTAAACCTCCAAGCCACTTGAACTACTCCACATGGACCTCTTCGGACCGTCCACATATCAAAGCCTTGGCGGTAACCTCTATTGTCTTGTTATAGTTGATGACTACTCTCGCTATGCATGGACTTTATTTCTAGGTGACAAGAGTGAAACTCCGGAAGTGTTCAAGACCTTCGCCTACCGCGCTCAAAGGGAATTTCAACTTCCTATCATCAAGGTCCAGAGTGACAACAGCACCGAATTCAAGAACTACAACATTGGGAAGTGGTGTGACCGTGAAGGCGTGAAGCATGAGTTTTCGGCCACATACACCCCTCAACAAAACGGTGTCGTTGAGAGGAAGAACAAGACTCTCATCACTCTTGCACGAGCAATGCTTGATGACTACGGCACGTCGGAGAAGTTTTGGGCCGAAGCAATCAACACGGCGTGCCATGCCGCAAATAGGGTCTACCTACATCAACTACTTCAAAAGACCCCGTACGAGCTTCATTGGGAGAAAGCCCAACATCTCCTACTTTCGAGTATTTGGATGCAAGTGCTACATCTACTGCAAGAAAAGGCTCGGTAAGTTTGAAAGAAGACGTGATGTTGGTATATTCCTTGGTTATACATCAAACTCAAAAGCATATCGAGTATTCAACCAAACCTCTGGTTTAGTTGAGGAAAGTTGTGATGTTGAGTTTGATGAGACTAATGGCTCCCAAGAGGAGAGTTTTGGTCATGATGAAATAGATGATGAGCCTCTACGAGAAGCCATGAAGAACATGACCATTGGAGACATCAAGCCTGAAGTTGAGGAGAGCCATGATCAAGGAGGAGCTTCAAGTTCCAACAACAACACCTCTATGGCGCCTCAAGTTGACGAAGAAGAGAAGGATGATCCATTGCCGACTCAAGACTCACAAGCCCAACAACATCTAGAAGAAGAAGAAGTCCATGATCAAGTCCAACCACAAGAGGATCAACACGCATCACCATCGCCAAGTGCTTCACAACCACTTATGAGGCATGGACGCATCTCCAAGGTGCATCCGATGGACCAAATCATTGGAAGTCCGTCAAGGGGTGTAAGTACACATTCTCGCCATTTCGCTTCATTTTGTGAGCACTACTCGTTTGTTTCATGTGTAGAACCCACTCACATTGAGGAAGAACTCCAAGACCCAAATTGGGTGATCGCCATGCAAGAAGAACTCAACAACTTCATCCGCAATGAAGTTTGGGTGTTGGAGGAGCGACCCAAGGACAAAAACGTCATCGGAACAAAGTGGGTGTACCACAATAAACAAGACGAGAACGGCGTTCTGGTCCGCAACAAGGCAAGAATTGTGGCCAAAGGGTTCTCGCAGGTTGAAGGACTAGACTTTGGGGAGACTTTTGCTCCGGTCGCCCGGCTAGAAGCCATCCGTATACTTCTTGCCTTTGCATCACATCACAATATTAGACTTTATCAAATGGATGTGAAAAGTTCCTTTCTTAATGGTTACATTAACGTGCTTGTTTATGTTGAACAACCTCCCGGGTTTGAAGATCCGAGGAATCCTAATCATGTGTATAGGTTGCACAAGGCGCTCTACGGGCTTAAGCAAGCACCTAGGGCGTGTTATGAACGACTACGGGATTTCCTTATCATACAAGGATTCAAGATCGGGAGGGTGGACACTACACTCTTCACCAAAGACATCAACGGAGATTTGGTTATTTGTCAAATTTATGTTTATGATATTATTTTATGTTCAACTAACGAGGCTCTTAGCCATGAGTTTGGCAAAATGATGTCTAGGGAATTCGAGATGTCAATGATTGGAGAGCTCAACTTCTTCCTTGGATTCCAAATCAAGCAACTTCAAGAGGGGACCTTTGTATATCAAGAGAAGCATACCAAGGACCTCTTGAAGAAATTTGAGATGGGAGATTGTAGCTCAAGAAGCACTCCAATGGCAACAAATTGTCATCTCGACGCGGATAAGGACGGTAAACCTATTGACCAATCTAACTACCGTTCTGTGATTGGTTCATTGCTTTATCTTACCACATCTAGGCCTGATATCATGTTTAGTGTATGCTTGTGTGCTCGCTTTCAAGCAGCACCTAAAGAATCGCTTAGGAAGGCGATCTTTAGGATACTTAGGTATCTTAAGCATACCCCTAGTGTGGGCTTGTGGTACCCTAAAGGTGCAAAATTCCACCTCTTGGGATACTCGGATTCGGACTTTGCCGGATGCCGCGTGGATCGCAAGAGTACCTCCAGTGGGTGCCACTTGCTTGGGCGTTCCCTAGTATCTTGGTCTAGCAAGAAGCAAAATTCCGTCGCCTTGTCCACGGCGGAAGCGGAATATATAGCGGCCGGTGCATGTTGTGCCCAAATTCTTTATATGAAACAAACCCTTTTGGACATTGGTATTAAACTTGGTTGTGTGCCTCTCCTTTGTGACAATGAAAGTGCGGCTAAGATAGCTAAAACCCCGTTCAACACTCCCGCACTAAGCACATTGATATTCTCCATCATTTCTCGAGGGACCATGAAGCTAAGGGAGACATCTCATTGCGAGGTGTTAGGTCCGAAGAACAATTGGCGGATATCTTCACTAAACCACTTGACGAGAAAACTTTTTCTAGGCTAAGAAGTGAGTTAAATGTGCTAGATGCAACGAACGTCATGTAAGAATGCACTTCATATAGGTCTTGCCTAACTCTCAAAGGATAGGGGTGAGCAAGGGTTAGATTGGGATGGAGGTTCTTTTGGGTTTTCCTAAGGCTTGGAGAGTGGCTCTCCCTGAAGAAGCCTTTGAAAGGTTCAAATTTGGCAAGATAGATTTATTTTATGCCTTGCATGATGCCTGCCATATAGACTTGTAATTTCTTGCATTATAAAATGTTTGGCATTGCATACGGTAGATTGTCACAAAGGGGAACCCACCTCATGAGAAAGAGACGTGTTTCAAATGCAATATCTCAACTCATATGTGGTGGAAAGAACAAAATGTTAGGTGCGTTAATGCCTAGAGGAACATGCTCTAAAGAGATAGAAGTCTTCATACTCTAGCTCACAAAGCATGGGCCTTACATTTTATTTGGATAATTTCCTTCCCGTTTTCTTCGGTGTTCTATTCGCTTTAAAGCTTAGCCACGTTATTGGCATATTAGTATTTTTGAGGGGTAAGGGGTTGCCCAAAAAGTCCTAAGACATGTGTTTCTCATTGTTTGTTTGTTTGGTCAAAGGACATATATGAGATGTTGCTGTTTTGTAGTCATCGGATTATCCGATGCTTAGGTCAGACCATCATCGGATCAGTTGGTGTTCAAAAGCCAAGAATCAGACCAGTCAGCAACACAAATCAACCGACACATTCATTTGGAAAAACATCGGTCCATCCGGTGTTCGAAATTTCTGAACTATGATGAATTCCATCGATGATATTCCCTTCCACGTGGGACCATCCGGTGTCAACGGCACCTTTTTGAATACCCTTACTGTGACATTCGACCGATGCTATCTCTTTGCACGTCGGCCCATCCGATGTCAATGGTACCTGTTTGAATACCCTTACTGTGCCATTCGGCCGATGCTTGTAACGTTTAACGTCGGTCCATCCGGTGTTAAATTTTCAGCTAGGGTTCGGTACCCACTATTTAAACGTCACCTCGCCTTCCTCCCTTCTCTCTCCCCGATACCGACTCACCCGCGACTTCACCACCGTCGCCGCTCCTCTTGCCCTACGCTGCCTCCGCCCTCCGCCCGCCACCGTCCGCAGCAGCGCTGCCGCCATCCACAGCAGAGCCGCTGCCGCCACTCTCCTCCACCACAGCCGCCGCCGCCGCTTCCCCCAGCGCCGTCGCCGCCTCTCTCCACCACCGACGCCGCCCCACACACAGCTGCACCACCGGTGTGCCTCCCTCCACGGCCGCCATCCCTTCGCCGTTAGGGTTTCCGGTCGTGTCGATCGTCGTGTTGTGCGCTTGACATCGTTGTGCCTCATCGCAATGGATCGTGACAAGAAGAACAAGGGCAAGGCCATTGCGGAGCCGGCCG
Organism: Tuctoria greenei; assembly: GCA_036927565.1. NCBI lineage: Eukaryota > Viridiplantae > Streptophyta > Magnoliopsida > Poales > Poaceae > Tuctoria > Tuctoria greenei. Next base: position 115,054,701 of record JAYESD010000011.1, on the reverse strand, counting down.
CAAAGAAGCAGAAGCTCTCGAAGGAGGAGAAGAAGGCGTTGATGGCCGCTCACGCCGCCGAGGAGCGAGAGCGTGGCCGAGGAGGATCATTGAGGATCCGCGAGGCTCGTCCGAGGCAGCCTCCTGTGATAGATGAGTGCGAGGCAGAAGAAGAGCCGGAAGTGCCACTCGTTCGCCGGCGATCAGCCAGGACCCGTGGGGTCATCCCGCGGCAGCACCACATCCGAGACCGACTGCTGCCGATCGTCGTGAGGACAGGGAGGCCCAAAGAGCCATCTACGAGATGGACACCAACGTTCGTGTTGGTGAAGGTGTCCAGTTGACAGATTACCGAAAGATAAAGGCCAAGTAGCTAAGAAGACTCAAATGGAATGTTCTGCTTGAGGAGTGGTACCCGCAGCCTAGAGAGGCTCTTGTGGACAATCATTTCTGGACCGTGACACAGGCGTCTCTATACGAGACCTATAGACGCCGAGGCCACAAGCTATTCCAGCACACCTTCTTGGACTGGGATCAGCTTGTCCTGGTAGCAAAGATAGAGATTCGCCCCTTCTTTGTGAGGTACAAAGGGCTTGTGGAGCTGGTGTCCTACGATAGGAGTGCATATGTGGAGGATTGGGTCCGCGTATTCTACGCTACCCTATATCTCTCTGAGGGCCGCAGATCGATAGACTTCATGTTCATGGGCCAGCACCATCACCTGGCGAGGCAGACGCTGGCACAACTGCTGGGACTGGACCTGCATGACACTTGCGTGCATGAGAAGGTATATGGACAGGCAGACCCGCCGAGGAGGCCGCTAACTGGAGGAGTGGCACCACCACTGGAGGAGATATGCTCTCTGTTTGGACCGACTTTCTCTCCAGACCAGCCGAGGGTACTGGCACTGCTGACTCCTGCTGCACGCACAGTGCACCTTACCTTGCGCTGCACTCTCCTGCCGAGGTTCGGATACCTAGAGGGGTTCACCAGTCTGCAGTAGACCCTCCTGTTCTACATCATGAACAGGATGGAGTTCGATATAGTGGACATCCTCATATGCGAGATGGAGGACGTGATCACCGATGGAGTGGGCATGATGAGGCAGCTTGTGTATGGACACTTGATCAGCTACCTGCTCTCCATAATGGTTCCTGAGGAGTCTGCCGTGTGTGACTGTCTCACTGACGAGAGTGTCACACGGTTCAGCCACTACCGTGATCCAGCTTCTGGAGACCGCCGCCTTGGCCGTCCAGTCGAGCGTCAGGTCAGGGCTCGTATATCTGAGGAGGACTGGTCGGATCTGGAGAAGGAGGATGAGAGGTTGGCAGAGGCAGAAGCTCAGGGTGAGGACCTGCAGCATATATGATCCGAGAGCGACACAGACGACAGTGTTGAGGAGTACTTCCCACCTCCTCCCTCACCCAGGCAGCACGACGCAGAGGTTGGAGGCTCTACAGTGCTACCCCCTACTCCACCTCCTGTCACAGAGGCACAGGTCTCTCAGCCGTCAGAGCTCACCTCACTTCTGCAGCAGATGGTTGAGCAGCAGCGCTTGGACCGGCTTGCAGCTGAGCAGGCCCGAGCTGAGCAGGCAGCACGACTTCTTGAGCTCCAGTAGCAGCAGCAGCAGATGCAGCGCCAGATCGCCCGTGAGAGGCGTGAGGACACTGACCGGCTGACTGGGTTGATAGATCAGATGCATCAGCGCTCCCTCGACCAGCAGCTGCAGACGCAGCAGGGGATGATGGGCATCCTGGGGTTGATCACCAACCTCTACATCCAGACCGGGATTGCCCTACCGTCGCAGCTGCCAGGCGTTGCTCCACCACCACCTGTCCTTGCTCCAGCTGCAGCTCCAGTACCGACCACTCCGATCCTGACGATCAGCATGTCTCCACTACTGGCTCCAGGTGCACCGATCCACTCTCCACTACTGGCTACGACGCTGTTCCAGCAGACGCCGGCATCCGTCGTTAGTGCCCCATTGCCAGCAGCTACTACTCAGCAGGCACCGACGGCGGCTCCTACGGCTCCGACAGCTCCTTCCACCTCTACTCTAGGCAGCAGCTCCGACGACACCACTCCCGACGGTGACCAGTTCGTCATCGCTCCTAGCACTCAGGGCTCGTAGGTACTCGGATCCCTTTTTGGTGTCTTGATGCCAAAGGGGGAGAAGAGTTAGAGAAGAGTCAGGGGGAGGATAGCTTAGTCTCAGGGGGAGTGTCCTAGCCTTAGGGGGAGTTTACCTATATCATCTTTTGTAATTCGATGTTTTGCTACTCATTTTGTGTTTATTGAGTACTTTTAAGTTATTAATCGATTGAGCTTATTTGGTGTTATGATCACTTATTCACTTGAGTTATTCCTTGATTGAGCTTTCAAATTCATTACTATCAAGTGTGATAATTTTGTATTCATTGCATATCCTCTTATGTTTCGTACTATAAAATTCATTACTATTGCGCTTTAATTGTTGTGTTGTCATCAATCACCAAAAAGGGGGAGATTTAAAGCATCTAGGCCCCCATGAGGTATGGTTTCGGTGATTAATGACAACCATTGGATTTTACTAATGAATTTGTGGATGCAAGGTCTCCCATATCACTCAATCAAATGAAATCCATATGTCACTGGAGACTACTAAACAATAAATTTATGAGATCAATCAATGTTGTGAAGATAAGAAGTAAAAGCTCTTATGTCAAAGTCATTCAACCATAATTAATGACACTTAATGCTTGACAACCATCAAAAGTACATTTCCAACAAATGTCTAAGAGGTCAACCGAGCAAAGTTCAAAAGAATCACTTAGAAACAACTCGAAGTAAACAAAATCAACTCACCGGATCAACCGATGTTTCCAGAGAACAACACATCGGTCGAGTTGGTTCAGCAGAAGAAGAAGACCTCAGAACAAATTAATCACCGGATCATCCGATGTTAAGGGCTAAGCTACATCGGTCCATCAGTACAGTTTGCAATATCCTTGGACCAAGTGTAGCACCGGATCATCAGATGTACAGAAATATACACATCGGTCAATCACTCCAGTAAGCATCAAGTTTGAGCCAATTCTGGAGGAAGAGCCACCGGATCATCCTATGAGAAGACAAGTGCAACATCGGTCTAACAACGGTCATATTTGACACAATGACGTCAGCTAAAGTGAACTTGACCGATGATAACTAAAGGGGATACATCGGATCATCCGGTGTTCACAAAAAAGTTCTGTCAGCCTACTTTTCCAATGGCTATTTTGTGGAGGCTGGCTATAAATACACCCTAAACCTGTCAAATCGACAAGTCTTGATCACCAGACATAATCTACACATTCACAAGCATTCAAGACAAAGAGCCATCACTTCTACATCATTTAGATCACTTACACACCAAGAGATAGGCTAGAACTAGATAGAGAGAGAGCTTGTGTGCCTCCATTCTTGGTGAGTGGAATCTCTAGGGTAGTGAGAGCCTTAAGGGAGTGTCCCTTGGTGTTTGTAACCGAGAGAGACTTCTAGAGCTTGCCAAGAGGATTGTGGAAGCCCGAAGGATCGAAGTTGTACAAGGCTTAAGCTCCACCTTGCCAAGGTTGGCAAACGGAGAAGAATAGTGAAGATCCCTAGTCTCGGTGACTTGGGTGTTGCTATACCCTTTGGTGGGTGCCACAACGTGGATGTAGGAAGATCTTGACGATCTTGCCAAACCACGGGATAAATTCTCGTGTCTCCTCGGGAGTTTGCATCCTCTTCCTCTCCCTTACATTTATGCATTTTATATATCGCGAAGTTGCTATTTACTTCAATGCATAGATCGTTTGCGTAGGGAATTGGGCTTTTAGGAATTAAGTTTTATTGCTTAGATTTTTGAAAAGAAGCCCAATTCACCCCCCCTCTTGGGCATTCGATCCTTACACCGCCGCCTCCGCCTCCACCGCCGCTGCCGCCTCCTCCTGCTCCTCCTCCACCGCTGCCACCACCTCCATAGCCGCGTCCACCTCCACCTCAAGAGATGCCTCCTGCTCTGCCTCCTCCACTGCAGCCGCTGCCCAAGCCGCCTCATACTCCTCAACCTCCGTCACAGTCTGAAGCTTCCCGGCGACATGGTGCTTAATCTTCAGGAGGCCCTCTACCCCAGCAACCTTCGCGATCGTCTCGTGGAGGGCGTCGAGACGACCGGCCACAGTCATCAACCCGTAGCAGTAGTGGCCCGCGGTGTCCATGCTCGTGTGGAGGGGAAGGGTCCCAAGACCCAGACGGCGACACGAGTGATCTGTGTTGGAAAAGACCTTCTGCGCCACTGCGTTGAGCGCTAGTGCACTATGAGCGGCGGCAGACTTGGCGTCGATGACCACCTTAAGGCGTTGATCGAGTTCGTCGATGCGGTTGGTGAGGAGTCTGAGAGTCTGCTCAACCCAACCGAGATGAGGAAGTGCAGGCGCCGCAGGCGGAGATGCGGACATTGCCATTAGTTCCACCGGCATTGCCGGCAGCGATGGAAACGGAGAAGGAGGTTTGGAGGACGTCGATGGCCTAGAGCACTTCGGCGCGGGGCTACCCATTTGTGTGGCAACGGAGGTGCAGAGAAAGAGCGAGAGGTGGTTGATGGTGGCTGGGGGGGAAGTTTAGAGGCTAGGATCTAAGGAGTGGTGCGGCGGAGAAGCAAGAGGACGGTGAGCCTTTATAGCGGGTCGTCATCTAAGCGGGCGTGTCGAGATGATCGAACGCTAGAAAACCGCGCTTAATTATGAACCGGTCGGTGGCCCCGGTTTCCTCGAAACCGCGATTTGCATCCTCTCGGTCCCAACGGCTCTAAGCGTCCCATTAGGAGTAAATTTACACGCGGGGAAAACAATTTTCTTTATATAAAAAAAATCCGTCCGTACACGCCTAAGTCAACTTCGTGACCGCGCGTCCGTGCCAGCAGATGCCTTGCAGCGAACATGGGCCTAGTCTGCACGCATTACATTCATTCAGATTTTTAACTACAACTGTGCGCCATGCCTTATAACGTCGGTGCACCTACCTCAACTTTCCGTGGTGGGACTAATTCTTCGCACCTGTTCCATATGTTCTTTTCTTCTCTGTCTGTTGTCTAATACTATTTCTGTTCTATGCTCAACATGCATGTGCGACCTCGATCCACGATCATGTTTCATGATGTTATACGTGTGTTTTCTCTTTTTGTTGAAAGATCATCATGTACTGTTTGAGGTATATATATGCATGCATGTTAGTGTTGTTAAACATGACCGAGGTGTTTTAATTCTAGCTGTGTCTAACATGCACGGACCGCAAACATGATCAACCAATTACACTACATAAGAAACCCAAATAGGAGACAACGATGGGCGACAGATCGGATGTCCATCAATCACAAAGTGATGCGAGACGCACTTAAAGTCATTGTTTGTCTCCTTTAGCTTTGCAATTACAAATCGAGATGAGCTTCAAACCCTAAGATCTTTTGTTTTTGTCCAATTTGCTCGATTCACTTGTGACAGATTAACACATCACTAAACTTAGAGCACATTCACTTGATTGAAGTACAGAAATTCTAACACACCAGTATTCATTGACACGAATGAACACATATATATTACAAAACACAAGAAATATGTACAAGAACAGAATTGAAGCTAAACATGTACAAGAACTCCTAAAACTACAAAAGAAATATCTACAAGAACTCCTAAAACTACTCTGCCGGCCTCGTCTCCTCCGCCATCTCCCCCAACTTCTCAAACCACGACAAGCGGTCCTCCTCCTCCTCGTCATCTTCGTCGTCATTGTCGTGGTGGTGGTGGTCGCCGTCGTCGTTGCCGTCGTCATCTTCATCGTCATTATCGTCGTCATCATCATCGGTTTTATAATATTTTCCTTCATAGTTTCCAAATATTTTGACACTTTTGATGAAGGTTTCTTATTTTCGTATGAGGTAACTTTGATAGGCACTGATGATCAAGGAGTAGTCGTCGGAAGTTGGACACTGGCTTGCTGTTGAACCTGTTGTTCAACTGATTGCTCTTTACTACCAGCAGTTGGCTCTAGTACTACTTCAAGTTGTTGCTCAACTGGTTGCTCTTTACTAGCAACGGCTTGCTCTGGTACTGCTTGAAGCTGTTGTCCAACTTGTTGCTCTTGGATATCATCCTTGCTGAGACATAGGGGGAGTGGATCTTCCTGGACTGGTAGTGGATCTTCATGCACTTTCGCCTAAAAGATGGGGTTGTAGTATTTGGAGATGCGACGGGGCTAGAAATTGGCTCATCGTCCAACACGATATCGCATCGGTGCCAAAGGATTAATTGGTTGACAGCCTGCCCCAGAGTCACGATCCCCTCAGGTGTGACGTGGTCTATTTCATAATCTTCATAATCATTATCAATGATCTGAAGAACTTGCACCATAACATAATACAACGGAAGTGGATTCTCGTTGAAGTCACGATCAGGCTTTGCCATAGCAGTGGCAACCTGTTTGGTTTTGTTCCCTGCTCTGCCTATCGGGACAAGAAGATGACAAGATTTGTCGTTAGCAATATCATCGACAGGGAACTTATGGGTTGAACCTGAGCCTGGCACGAAACCAATGCTGCTAGGGTAGGCAGTTGGAGATACTAATTGCTCCTTTTGCACTGGAACCATCACTGTACTCGATGCCACTAATTGTCCCGATTGTCTAAGTTGTTCCATTCTTTCTTGCATATTTTCTTTGACCTTTTGAGCAATCATTTCATCAAGTGTTTTCTTAAACTTCTCACGTCTTCTATATGTGTCTTTTTCTTTAGGGAAACCATCTAGCCAAGACATTTGAGAAGAGACCGCTCGAAACCGTCCGCTGTGTTCAGGGTTTCCTAAGATAGCGGTAAGTTGGTCATTCTCCCTCTTCGGCTTGAAATGACCCTTCTGTTGCTTTTCAATTACTTCTTTCATTTTATCCTCTACTTGATTCAGAGATTCGGGCTTTTCAAGTTTGCCCTCGCTGGTCAAACCTGACCGAGCAAAGACCCATCATTGAGTTCGCTCATCGCACCCTTCTAATGGGTGAGGATTGCCCTTACTGGTAATTTTTTCTAATATCTTATTCCATTTCTGGACTTTGGGGCCGGCAGACCCCAAGCGATGATGGTATTTGTTCTTTTTTTGCAATCTCTGACCTAGTTGCACTTAGAGCTTTAGCATTAGGTGTGCTCTTTTGACGAACAAACTCTTGCCACTGAGCTTGTGTGATTTTTTCCACCTTCCTTGGGCTAGGGACCTTATCAGCCTTAACATAAGCATTCATTTAACTCTTCCAGCATCGAAACTTCTTGCCACAAGAGACCAATGTTGCTTTCTTTACAGCTTCTTCTGTGCCTTTCGGGAACTTGAATTATTTCTTTATCCTTTCCCACAACTCATTCTTGGTCTGCTCAGGTAATTTCCTCCAATTCTCGGTTGTGATCGGCACAACCTCCCTAACAAGAAAACCGCATGCATTACGGTACTTGGTAACTGAATCCAGTGGTTCTTGGGGAAGCCCACCTGGACCGACCCTTGTTATGTACATGATGTGGTCCAATGGACCCTTATTGGGACCTCGTTGCCCTCGTTTCCGCTTGAGTGAAGTTGAGGATTCATCCATTGGAGACCCTTCTGCGGTTTTAGGAGCCGATGTCACCTCATTGTCTTTGCGATTAATCTAGGTAGAAAAAAATTATAAGACTTCGTATACTTGACAACCAACATTAACTTGAACTACTGAAGTTAAGATTCGTGATCCATACCTTGTCGGCAGGATCATATTCCGGGTCTAGATCCACTAAAGTCTTTTTAATTTTTATATCCGGAAAAGGATTCGATGGACTGTGATAGGAGTCTGAACTACTGGAGTCAGTAAACTCCATATTGTCTTCTTTATTGTTACTACCAGGACCAGTCTTCTTAGGGCTTTCCATGCTAGAACTAATAAGACAAAAAATCTAATAAAGGCATATTAACTCTACATGAAGTGTTGCATGAAGAAAAAGATGTAAGCATTCTAGGATTTGATAAGGCATTCTAGGGTTTAAGGCGACTGACCAAAAGGTTCCTATACATTGCAAGGGTGACAAGCATGTTAAAGTTGCTCACCAGCAATGGCAATTTTATCTTCTTATTCTAAATAGGCTAGCTTCGTTCAGAGTGGCGACCATGTTCTTGAGGTTTACTAGGCGGCACCTTGCTCCGGACCTATAACTGATCAAGCAAGGGACAAAAAGCAAATCCTCCAGCCTTTTTCTAGTATCAAGAATCGCAAAGTGTGGCACTTGGATTTGGATGGTGAGGTGAGGCGTGGCGAGGTAGCTGCAGGCAAGAAGAGACACTCTTTTTCAGCGATGAGGGCGTACCTGGAAGTGACGAGGGCGAAGCTCGGCGGCGACGGCGAAGCTCGGTGGTGACGGCGAAGCTCGGCGGCATACCTGGAAGTGACGAGGGCGAACACTTGGCAGCAAACGAAATTTTGGCAGCCTAACGGCGTCTAAGTGTTTCGCGCGTGTTAGGTTTTTCCTACGCTGCCGAGGGGTATATATAAACTCCAATTTTCTTAGACGGATTTTAAGTACCGAACGCATGAGAAGACGGTTACCCCAGGTGGGTTTTACTTACCAACCGCCTGAGAAGATATTTACTACATCGATATTTCTTTGAATTAATGTGTGTTCATAATTTGATGAACGCCTACATAAAGACCCCTCACCATCCGTCTATGAAGACGTGTCGACGACCGTGCGCGACCTTTCTTTTCCCGGAGGTGCAACCTTTCAATGCGCGGTAAACCAACTGCTCCATCTTCCACTCCGCGCGGCCTTAAAGACACGCTATCACCCGTTAGTTCTCCACAACCGCGTCGCTCACTTTGAATCCTCTTCTTTTATTCGTCTTCCTCTGCTCCGACGACCCAACACCACTATGGCCGACCTTCCACAGCCAAGCCCTCCGAGGGAGGCACCTTGCAAGAAACCATGTTGCAGCTCCTCTGAGAGGATCAACACCCAGCAACGCCTCCTCATGGCGCAAGAGGCGTACAACAATAAGTCTCGCGCCATGCGTGCCTTGGGGCTGGTTACCCTTCTAGAGTATCCTGGTATGGGTACCATCGACCACTACCTCTACGCCCTCACGGGGGTGGCTGATCGTCTCGAAATTCTGTTCGCGACGATGACCCAGGTTCTTGGTCCCAAGGGCCGCAGAACGCTGGTGGAGGCGACAGCTAGCAACCTCGGGGTTGCACCGCCAGTGCAGCCGGTGCAACCGACCCTGTCTCCTATTGCACCGGCGCCAGAGTCGCCGCCGGAGGACGAGGAAGAGGAGGAGGAGGAAGAGGAGTAGGAGTATGATTTAATTAGTTTTTCTTTGTTGTTTTTAGTTGCTTCTGTTTTGTAAATATTGTTAATGAATGAAATCTATCTTTGTTCATCTATGTGATTGAATATTACTTGTGTATCTTGTGTGTTCTTGTGTAAATATTGTGTATCTTGTGTGTTCTTTTGTGAGATGTGTGATTGAATATTGCTAATGAATGAGTATCTTGTGTGTTCTTCAACTGTGTGAATGAATGAATGTGCAGTGTGTTCATCGTGTTCCTCAGACTCGGGTATCATACGGTAATTATCTCAGGCGGTTGGTAATTCAAACTCGTTTGAGAAGAAGATTATCTCAGGCGGTTGGTAAGTAATAACCGACTGAGATAAACATCTTCTCAGGCGGTTATTAAGTACCAACCGCCTGTGATGATATTTACTTCTTCTTGATTAATATTCTTGATTAAATGTGGGTCCTTTAAAAAGGCAAAATTCCACTTTCTTATAATATTATTGATAAGTAAAGGTTACCATTAAATTTCACTTCATAAATCTTTTGAAATTGGTCAGAACATAAAAAACATACAACAAATGCTATTTTTCATTTTTCAATCTCGATGAATATAATGCCTTTTTCATTTATTTTTTCAGTGGACATTTTTACTCATCATACCAACCTCTATGAATTTTTTCATATTTTTTTGAATCAATGTGTGTTCATAATTTGATGAATGCCTCATATGTATATGAGCATTTAGTTAGAATGATGGATAATTTGAAGTTTGACATGTTGGAATGCTTTTAAAAAATAACAAAATTCATACATGTATAAATGATACAAATATGTTCATACAAACAAATTTGAGTGAAGGATCTTTTTTTTATGAGATACAAAAATGTTAATAATATGTGAGTAGAAATTAATTTGATATTTACCAAAACATTACAGTGTCAGCTATACAAGTTTTAAAATATTTTGTTCAGGTGGTAGATATTAATTTTATACAAATGTAGAAGAAAGAATTATCGAATTTGGACACAATTTGCAGAATCTAAACATGTTTGAGTATTTATATTAGAATCTAAATAAAAAAGAAGCAAGGGATAAGGAAACTGAAGAACAGTATCGGCCATTATCTCAGGCGTTGGTAAGTAATACCCGACTGAGATAAACATCTTCTCAGGCGGTTATTAAGTACCAAACGCCCGTGTAAATATTTACTTCTTCTTAATTAATATTCTTGATTAAATGTGAGTCCTTTAAAAAGGCAAAATTCCACTTTCTTGTAATATTATTGATAAGTAAAGGTTACCATTAAATTTCACTTCATAAATCTTTTGAAATTGGTCAGAACATAAAAAACATACAACAAATTCTATTTTTCATTTTTTCTATCTTGATGAATATAATGCCTTTTTCATTTATTGTTTCAGTGGACAATTTTACTCATCATACCAACCTCTATGAATTTTTTCAGATTTTTTTAAATTTTTTTGAATCAATGTGTATTCATAATTTGATGAATGCCTCATATGTATATGAGCATTTAGTTAGAATGATGGATAATTTGAAGTTTGACATGTTGGAATGCTTTTAAAAAAACTAACAAAATTCATACATGTATACATGATACAAATATGTTCATACAAACAAATTTGAGTGAAGGATCTTTTTTTTATGAGATACACAAATGTGAATAATATGTGAGTATAAATTAATTTGATATTTACCAAAACATTACAATGTCAGCTATACAAGTTTTAAAATATTTTGGTTAGGTGGTAGATGTTAATTTTATACAAATGTAGAAGAAAGAATCATCGAATTTGGACACAATTTGCAGAATCTAAACATGTTTGAGTATTTATATTGGAATCTAAATAAAAAAGAAGCAAAAGATAAGGAAACTGAAGAACAGTATCGGGCATTATCTCAGGCAGTTGGTAGCCTCCAAACTTCTCCCCCCGCCACCGTCGACCACCTCTTGCTCTTTCTCTGCACCTCCGTCGCCACACAAATGGGTAGCCCTAGGCCATCGACGTCCTCCGAACCTTTTTCTCCGTTTCCATCGCTGCCGGCAATGCCGGTGCAACTGATGGCGGCGCCCGCATCTCCTTAGCCCGTCTGGTTACAAGAGACTGTCCACCTCTTTACAGCCTGACTGGTTACAGAAGATGACGTGTCCTCCGCCATCGAACATGCAAGAGCGCTGGACACAATGTTGCAGGATGTATTTAACAATACATCTCTCATCTGTCGCCGTCTGGGTCTTGGGAGGCTTCCCCAGCTCCCCAGCATGGACTCCGCCGGCTACTACTTGTTCGGGTTAAGCTTTGTGGCCGCTCATACCGACTCCCTCCATGAGACGATCGCGGAGGTTGCTGGGGTACAGGGCCGCTGGAAGATTCTGCACAACGTCGCCTGTAAGCTCTGTAGGATCGAAGAGCACGAGAAAAGCTACCAGAGGGGGGGGGGGGGGGTGAATGGTAGATTTAAAAATCTTACGCAGCGGAAACAATTAAACCCCAAACCCTTTCAGCAGAAAAACGATCTGTTAAAGAAATCGTGTGTGAGACTAATCTAAAGGTGTTTCACCATGACAAAAGTGATAGATATCCGAGAGAATCAAGTCACGAAGACAACACAAAAAGAATTACTCAAATCCGTCGAGAAAAACTCAAGTTATGATCGAAAGATCAAACAAAGGTCAATCTGACCTACTCGAGAAAAAACAGTTCTGGAACGCTGCAAAGAAACTCGTGTAGATCAAAAACCACAAATCCAATGACCGTGAAATTTTGACAGATGATAGATAAACAAGTTGTGAAGACAACCCAAAAAGAATCACGTCAATTAGATCTGTAAAACTCGAGTTATGATAAAACCACCGACGAAAGGTAGTGCTGTCCAGAAACTCGACGAGTAAAACTTGTCTGGAACAAGTCGGACGAACAAGGCACAAAAGTTCCTTCAAACTACGAATTTTATTCAATAGAACATAAGAGGAACAGCCCCAAAGTCGTCCACCACGAGCTCTGTTCTCCCTTGCTTATATAACCAGCCCTTAGGCCAACCCAATATCAACTAGGACTCCAATCCTACTCAGATCACGAATCGTGACTTTCCATAACTGCTCAAGATTCTTCTATACGCAGATAGAAGCAATCTTAAGACTTGCAAACACCTTAGGAACGTATTCCACATTCCTAAACAACTCAAATTCGTGACACACACGAAATCCTAACATAACCAACTCGATACTTTCCATACCGAGCCATAACCGACTCTGCCGCAGCCTGAGTCATCAACTGATACGATCCGATCCTTCCAACCAGATCTTTCCTTCCTTATACCATCTTCGGAACCATGTTGTCACGTCATGCACCGCATGCATACGTGCGAACACCTTCCTTCGACGTTCAGTAACCTTCATATGCACTGCCCTTGATTCAATCATCCTGTGCGACCTCCTGATCAGCTCAATCACAGTTCCTTCCGAACTTGGTTGTTGAAACCTCATCTCCTCCCTGAGACTAGTCCAATGGATCCCGTCACCAGCCATGACTTGAACTCAAGCAACACCTGCACATGAATAAACAACCAATCCATACGAGTCCAAGTCCTCGACTTGACTCAGATTAGTTCCGAACACAACACCTTACGTGAGAACCTCACATAAGCATGTTGCAAAGCATAGCAAAATGATATCATCCATATCAACCAAAACACACCAAAAACTTAGCAAATGAATACTAAGCAATCTTTCCAACAATATAAAGCAAGTACGAAACATTGCAAATGAAAAGCAGAAGCACTGCAGTCAAGTTCCGGACCTTGCCAGAGCAACCTGGAGCTAGAGCCGGAGCTATCAAAAGCTAGTAGAACCTAGCGCCGGAGCTTACCAAAACTAGTACAGCCAAGCTCCCGCCGGAGCTTACAAAACTATCAGGACCTAGCGCCGGAGCTAACCAGAACTAGTAAACCCAAAAGCCAGAGCTAGAAAAATCAACTCGGAGCTTAGTAAAAACACGCAGGAGCTATCAGAGACATGCCGGAGCTAATAAAGACATGTCAGAGCTAATAAAGACATGCCGGAGCTAACCAAAGCTAGTCGGACCTTACCAAGAAGCCGGACCTAGCATCTAACGTAGCCGGAGCTACCTAAAACAAGTCGGACCTATGGTCGGACCTTGCTATAGCTCGAAGCTAGAGTCGGACCTTGATAAAAAGGTGTTTTGGGGATATTCGAAACTTTTATCATCAAAGCCAAGTATATTCACTACAAGCCAATGTATTCAGCACATATAGGTCTTACAATCTCCCCCTTGATGAATGCATTGGCAACACCACTTAAAATCCAAACATTGGCTTATTCACATAAAAGTTTTGAAAGCAATTTCTCCCCCTTTGTAAATCAAAAGTAAAATGAGAACAAAAATTCCCATATTTTCTCTCCCCCTTTATTATCTCTTCTTATGCACATATTCTCTCTCTCTTTATGCTTATCTCTCCCCCATTTGACAATGTATTCAGCAAGTCATGAACATATAAACAAATTATCTCTCCAACTTTAGTTGTTATGAGCATATTATAACATATTCATATAAACAAAGCTCATCCAAGTCATACTATCAAGTACTTTACATTATTACATCAATGAAATACATAAAGTAGTGTAAGCCATGCTAGAGATCAAATCTAATTTTCAATTTAAGCAAGTCATGATCTCACAAACTTAACTATTTCAATACCTGAAAGCATGACACTTGTTGCTGCATTTTATTATTTTTCAAAGCATAAATTTAGATCATATGATATTTGCAAGAGATTATATGCGCATCTGCCTTATTCTAACCAACCAAGCCAAGCCTATGTCATTTGACAATCAGAAGCTTAAGGACATGGTTTTAGTCATACACAACTTCTTCCAAGTTCATATCTAAGTGCAATGACAAGCCATCTCAAAAGAAGAAGTGCGATGCATGCATATTCTCTTGATCTTTTCTCAATTTATATTTGTTCATAAAAAACTCAACATGTGAGTTGATTACTTGATAAATTCTTAATGATTAAAAGCATTTGTGAGCATGCAACAAGTTCCAAACAGTAAGAAAGTTCGATCATGATCAGTTTTAGTGTAAGTAATTATTCCAATTACTAGACATGGCAAAAACTACAAAATGTATAACACGAGTAATGTAGCAAGAACTTTCAGCATGTAAAAGGAATCACAAAGTCATATATGTATGAAATACTATGCTCATATTATTTTAATTTCAGATTTACACATAGACTTCCCAAGTTTCAAAAAACTCCCCCTCAATTTATGCCATGAGGATGCATAACCCCTATTTCACTACGAATGAAACAAAGACGAGTGAAATCCAAAGGTTTTGTAAAAATGTCAGCCAATTGATGTTCGGTATCTACATGGTGAAGCACAATATTTCCTTTTTCAACGTTGTCTCAGAGAAAGTGATACCTAATATCAATGTGCTTAGTTCTAGAATGTTGCACGGGGTTTTTGGCAATGCAAATAGCACTAGTGTTATCACAAAACAGTGGAACACTATCTAGATAAACCCCATAGTCCTTAAGTGTTTGAACGATCCAAAGAGTTTGTGAGCAAACACTAGCAGCAGCTACATATTCAGATTCTGCTGTGGATTGTGCAACTGAATTTTGTTTTCTAGAGGACCAAGCAACAAGAGAATTACCAAGAAAATGACAAGCACCGGAAGTACTTTTCCTATCAATCCTACAACCCCCAAAATCAGCATCCGAAAAAGCTTTCAAAGTAACGGTTGAGGAAGAAGGAAGAAAAATGCCAAATTCTTGGGTTCCATGTAAGTACCTGAGAATCCTTTTGACGGCTTGACGATGTGAAACGCGTGGGGAGGCCTGAAACCGTGCACAAAGACATACGCTGAATTGTATGTCCGGTCTTGATGTCGTGAGGTACAAAAGTGATCCGATCATGCTTCTATATTCTTTTTGATCCACGGATTCACCATCTTTATCAAGTTCAAGAGTTGTTGCTGTTCCCATTGGTGTCCGAAGAGGCTTGCTTTTGTCCATGTTGAAGCGCCTTAGGATGTCTTTAGTATACTTCGTTTGATGCACAAAGGTACCCTCCTTGGTTTGCTTGATTTGCAGCCCCAAAAAGTAAGTGAGTTCACCCATCATACTCATTTCAAATTCGGAACTCATCATTGCTGAAAATTTGGACACAAGATCATGAGAAACACAACCAAAGATAATATCATCCACATACACTTGAACGAATAATGAGTCATTGCCATGCTTAAGCACAAAAAGAGTTTTATCAACCTTGCCCATGTTAAACCCCTTTTCAAGTAAGAATGTTTTTAACCTATCATACCATGCTCTAGGGGCTTGTTTGAGACCATATAAGGCTTTGGACAGTTTGTAAACATGATTAGGAAAATCTGGATTTTCAAAACCCGGTGGTTGTTTGACATAAACCTCCTCATCTATGTAGCCATTAAGAAAAGCACTTTTAACATCCATTTGATATAGCTTAAAACCTTTAGATGCTGCAAAAGCTAACAAAATTCTTATGGCTTCTAATCTAGCGACAGGAACAAAAGTTTCATCAAAATCTAGACCTTCAACTTGAGTGAAACCTTGAGCAACCAACCTAGCTTTATTCCTAACCACAACCCCATCCTCACTTTGTTTATTTATAAGTACCCATTTAGTTCCAATGAAAGTGTGACCTTGAGGTGGAGGTACAAGTTTCCAAACATTATTTCTTTCAAAATTTTCTAACTCTTCTTGCATGGCAATAATCCAAGATTCATTAGTGAGTGCGTGTGATATATCTTTGGGTTCAAAAGAAGCAACAAAAGCAGAATGAGCATGAGAGTTTGGATCGCAAAACCTGGACCGTGTGACTCGTTCGTGCAAGCTTCCAATCATCTGTTGTGGGGGATGATCTTTGTAAAAACGAAGGGGAACAGATGTCTCACAAGCTTCTTCTTCATTAGGTTCATCGTAGATTCATGAGCTTGTGACCTGTGGACGATCAGGACCAGCATAGGTGATAGCTGGAGCTTGTTCAATGTCCGGAGCTTGACACGTGTCAACTTCGGAACTACTAGGTAGTATCACCGGCTCTTCTTCATCTTCAAAAATACCCTCCCCCTGAGGATACGGATCTGGTCCTGCAACACCGGAGCTAGTACCTGGGCTAGCTTTATCAAAAGACACTTTACAAGTCTCCACAATTTTGTTAGTGTCAAGTAAAAGCACACGGTAGCCTCTAGTATGAGATGGATAACCAAGAAACATGCCATCAATATATCTAGGTTCAAATTTATCAAGATTACCATGTTTCTTAACAAAGAATTTGCATCCAAAGACCCAAAAGTGTGTAACACTAGGCCTATGTCCAAACCGGAGCTCATATGGTGTTTTACCTAGCTTAGCACGCAAGAAAACACGATTTGAGACATAACAAGCGGTTGCTAATACATCAGCCCAAAATTTCCTAGGAGTTTGATATTCATCAAGCATAGTCCTAGCCATCTCAACTAAGGTTCTGTTCTTTCTTTCTACAACACCGTTTTGTTGAGGTACATATGGTGAAGAAAATTGATGATCTATTCTATTTTCAGCACAAAAGTGATCAAAAGATTGATTTTTAAATTCAGTTCCATTATCACTTCTAATTGCTTTTAATGATCCTGGGTGATCAATTTATAATCTAAGAAATAAAGTTCTAAAGTGACTAAAAACTTCATTCTTAGACGCCATAGAGTAAACCCAAGAGTATCTAGAATAATCATCAACAATAACAAGAACATACCATTTACCTCTGAAGGATTGAACACGTGAAGGTCCTACGGTGTCAAGATGCAAAAGTTGACATGGTTCAGTTGTCATGATCATTGTGAGAGGAGTATGTGAACCTGCAACCATCTTAGCATGTCTACAAGAAGAGCACACAATTTCTTTGTCCCCTTTAAGCTTAGGCAGCCCACGTATGCGATCAAGAGCACTAACACACGTTAGGTGATCAAAGCCTACGTGACCAAGTCTATGATGCCAAAAATATAAGTCATTTGAATCATTTGCAACTAGACACCTATGCTTAGAGGAAGACATATCAAAATCAGCTTTAAAAACTCTTCCAAACCGAGACATGTTAAAAATAAGCTCACTATTTGAACTTACAACTTTGCAGCAGTTTTTATTGAAAATAATTTCCATATTTTCATCTAGCAATTGTGAAACAGAAAGCAAGTTGTATTTCAAATTTTTGACAAGTGCCACATCCTTCAAAGTGTAGTGATCATTTACTCTAACCGAACCCTTAGCAATTATAGGAGTTGAAGAATTATCGGCAAAAGTAACATTTTCTACATGTGACACAAAAGAGAGGGAGGAGAACCAATCTTTGTTACCGGTCATGTGGCGTGAGCAACCTGAATCCACAATCCAAATGTTCTCCTTCCTCAAACGTGTAACCTACATAGAAGCACAATACGTCGATGACTCAATACTGAGGTTAGTCAAAAGGCATTTAGGTATCCAGTACTGAGTCACACGACGTGCAGTAGGAAAAACACCCGAAAGCTAAGATAAAACAGCAGGTTTATGAGTTGAAGTTTGAGGTTTTCTATTCTTAACTCTTTTAGCACAAGAACCAGTAGCTCCAGAGGTAAAAGCAGCAGTTCCAAAAGACAAGGCTAAAGCTCTGGAAATAAAAGTTGAAGTTTCGAAGGAAACAACAGAAGGTCCGGGAGCTCTCGGAGCTATTGGAACTATCGGAACTGCTTTTGCGGATTTCTTACCAGAAGGTCCGGAAGCTACCTTTTCAAATTTCTGACTCACTAAAGCGGGTTGTGTTTTTCTAATTGCATGAAAGTTATGAGATCTAGCAACCATTCTTTCCCTTTTTTGTTGTTTAGCTAGTCTATAACAAAAATCTATGACATGACCATCTCTACCACAGAAGGTACAATGAAATTTAACTTTGTGTTCATGTCTAGATGAGCAAGCAATATTTTTATTTGAAACCGAATGAGACAACACTCCTGCAGATTTGAAAACCACTCCTTTTTGTTTAGGAACTGTTTGAATCAAACCACTTCCTAATGACTTTACAATTTTAGGTGGATGTGCCTTAGCATGAGCATGAGAATCAAAACCTAAACCAGTTTTATCATTGCAAGACTTGGAACAATTCAGCAGTAAGTTTAGGTTCTTGTTCCCATTACAAAATCGATCTAATGTCCTTCATCAAGTTTATTGGACAGATCAAGGCAATTTTCACATGAAGTTTTTCTTTTTAGTTTGCAGTTGGAACAAAATTTAACTTCATGAGAACGTAAAGCATTGTTCAATATAGAAATTTCATTCATAGCATCCTGTAGTTTCTTATCAAGAGTAGAACAATGCAAATCAATTGTAGAACAGCTAGCATCTTTCAAGTTTTTATCATTAAGTGCAGCAAGCTCTTTGTTCTTTTCAATTTCTTCATCAAGTCTATCTAGAGTGGAGGAGTGTGCACTTCTTAATGTGGACAATTGTTCATAGATTAAGTCACATGAGGGACATGCATCATCACTAGGAATCAAAGTTTTTAAACGGTTAATTTCAGATTCTAGTGATTCAATCTTAGCATCATTATCCCTAAGCTTTTTATCCTTTTTCTTGACAATAATAGTTGCACGAGAAATAGCATCACACATTTCATTGCAGGTAGAACATACCTCATCGTCTTCACTGTTGTGTTCTGCATCCTCCTGACTTAATCTTGATCTTGTTTTGCCCGCCATGAAGCATAAGTTGGCCAGATCGTCATCATCTTCATCACTTTCAAAGTCTACATCACTTGAACTAAGTTCTTGAAGTGCGGTGATGAAGCTTATGGTACCTTTCTTCTTCTTGTTGGAATTTCCAGAGGAGGTCCGGACCTTTCTTTGTTTTTCTTCCCGGGTGGTCGGACCTGAAAGGTTAGGGCACTCTGTACGAAAGTGTCCTGTTTTACCACATTCAAAACATCGTTGAGGTCCGGAGCTTCCTCTCCTTCTAGTTCTCACATTTTTCAATGCTTTTGAGAATCTAGTAGAGATGAGTGCCAACTCCTCTTCTGGAAATTCTTCGATCGGCTCCAGGGTTAGTGAGGACAATAAATCAAGAGTATTGCAAGATGATGATTGGCCGGAGCTAGACATATCACGTTGTGAAACAATTGCGATAGACTTATTTGGGTTCTTACGTGCTAGGATGTCAATTTCATGAGTTTTTATTTTAGAATAGAGTACATCTAATGTAAGAGAACTCATGACAGTAGATTCACGAATAGATGTTACTTTCATCTCCCAAATTGACATGTCTAATGCACTAAGAAGTTGCCTAGCATTCTCAGCATCAGAAAAATTAACATTGACACGACGTAAGTTGCTGAGAATTTTATTGAAACGAGCAAAGAGGTCATCGATAGACTCACCTGGTTGCATCTCAAAACGCCTATATTCCTTTTTGAACATATCTTGTTTTACCTCCTTGATTGTGTTGGAGCCTTCATCATAATCACATAGAGCTCTCCAAACATCGTATGCTGATCGGAGGTGCGCAACACGATCAAAGTCGCTTTGAGTGAGTCCTTGGATGATCAAGTTTCGGGCTTTGTTGTTGTCGACGTCCCGTAGGTTTGTGGCCGTGACTTGATCATTAGGTGGCACTTAATAAGGCTTATACACCTTCTCCCATATTGCAAAGCCTTGTGCCTGGATAAAAGCCTCCATGCGTGCCTTCCAAACCTGAAAATCAATACCAGCAAACACACAAGGTTTGGCAGAGTACTTCTCCATGATGATTAGTCAAAAAACATGTGCAAATCACAAAGATTAGAGCACCCTGGCTCTGATACCAATTGTAGGATCGAAGAGCACGTGAAAAGCTACCAGAGGGGGGTGAATGGTAGATTTAAAAATCTTACGCAGCGGAAACAATTAAATCCCAAACCCTTTCAGCAGAAAAACGATCTGTTAAAGAAATCGTGTGTGAGACTAATCTAAAGGTGTTTCACCATGACAAAAGTGATAGATATAAGAGAGAATCAAGTCACGAAGACAACACAAAAAGAATTACTCAAATCCGTCGAGAAAAACTCAAGTTATGATCGAAAGATCAAACAAAGGTCAATCTAACCAACTCGAGAAAAAACAGTTCTGGAACGCTGCAAAGAAACTCGTGTAGATCAAAAACCAAAAATCCAATGACCGTGAAATTTTGACAGATGATAGATAATCAAGTTGTGAAGACAAACCAAAAAGAATCACATCAATTGGATCTGTAAAACTCGAGTTATGATAAAACCACCAACGAAAGGTAGTGCTGTCCAGAAACTCGACGAGTAAAACTTGTCTGGAACAAGTCGGACGAACAAGGCACAAAAGTTCCTTCAAACTACGAATTTTATTCAATAGAACATAAGAGGAACAGCCCCAAAGTCGTCCACCACGAGCTCTGGGCTCCCTTGCTTATATAACCAGCCCTTAGGCCAACCCAATATCAACTAGGACTCCAATCCTACTCAGATCACGAATCGTAACTTTCCATAACTGCTCAAGATTCTTCTATACGCAGATAGAAGCAATCTTAAGACTTCCAAACACCTTAGGAACGTATCCCACATTCCTAAACAACTCAAATTCGTGACACACACGAAATCCTAACATAACCAACTCGATACTTTCCATACCGAGCCATAACCGACTCCGCTGCAGCCTGAGTCATCAACCGATACGATCCGATCCTTCCAACCAGATCTTTCCTTATACCATCTTCAGAACCATGTTTCCAAGTCATGCACCACATGCATACATGCGAACATGTTCCTTCGACATTCAGTAACCTTCATATGCACTGCCCTTGATTCAATCATCCTGCGACCTCCTGATCAGCTCAACCACAGTTCCTTCCGAACTTGGTTGTTGGAACCTCATCTCCTCCCTGAGACTAGTCCAATGGATCCCGTCACCAGCCATGACTTGAACTCAAGCAACACCTGCACATGAATAAACAACCAATCCATACGAGCCCAAGTCCTCGACTTGACTCAAGTTAGTTCCGAACACAACACCTTACGTGAGAACCTCACATAAGCATATTGCAAAGCATAGCAAAACGATATCATCCATATCAACCAAAACACACCAAAAACTTAGCAAATGAATACTAATCAATCTTTCCAACAATGTAAAGCAAGTACGAAACATTGCAAATAAAAAGCAGAAGCACTGCAGTCAAGTTCCGGACCTTGCCAGAGCAACCTGGAGCTTGAGCCGGAGCTATCAAAAGCTAGTAGAACCTAGCGCCGGAGCTTACCAAAACTAGTACAGCCAAGCTCCCGCCAGAGCTTACAAAACTATCAGGACCTAGCGCCGGAGCTAACCAAAACTAGTCGGAACTAGTAAACCCAAAAGCCGGAGCTAGAAAAATCAACTCGGAGCTTAGCAAAAACACGCCGGAGCTATCAAAGACATGCCGGAGCTAATAAAGACATGCTGGAGCTAATAAAGACATGCCGGAGCTAACCAAAGCTAGTCGGACCTTACCAAGAAGCCGGACCTAGCATCTAACGTAGCTGGAGCTACCTAAAACAAGTCGGACCTATGGTCAAACCTTGCTATAGCTCGGAGCTAGAGTCGGACCTTGATAAAAAGGTGTTTTGGTGATATTCGAAACTTTTATCATCAAAGCCAAGTATATTCACTACAAGCCAATGTATTCAGCACATATAGGTCTTACAAGCTCGGTGTGAAGACGGAAGCGCGGAGCCGCCGGAGGATGCGTCAGCCGCGACGCGCGTGGCGGCAGAGGTGGACGAGGCCTCTGAGTAGAATAGGATTAGGAGTATTTTTGTTCCTGTTTCTACATGTTTTTCGTCCATGTTTTCATTACTCTTGATTGTAATATGTGTTGGTAGTATGTTAATGTAATATGTCTTTTATGTTCATGAACAAAGTGTCTGATGTATAATCGAAAAATCTACTTTTATCGAAAAACATCTCCTTTAACGACGCCAAGTTTTAACCTTTAACCCACTTCGTGCGTGAATCGAAAAACATCTCCAGTCGTGATGTTGTGTTTCTCTTGTTATTTTTGATATTTTTTCTTTTCATGTTTTGATGAGGAGGACCCTCCGCCTTTCAATGGCAACCCCCACCCTTACCACGGACCAATCTTGCCTGGTCCTTATCCTGATGATCAAGGTCCTCTGCCTACTACCCCATATGACTTGGGGCAGAATGATCCTGGCGACCAGAATAATGAAGCGTCGGATATGTTGTCCACGGTGCAGGTAGCATATAATATCCTAATCTTTCTCCTCATATATAGCGTGTTAACTATTTTTTTCGGCCCCAAATGATCTAGAAAAATTACTCCATATTTGATGATGCCATAAACTAATCGCTTCTGAAAACAATGACGGTGGTCCAAGCAAGGTTGTCGTGATGCAGGATGCATGGAGGTAGACCCAAGCAAGGTGGTGGTGCAGGACGATGCATGGAGCTAGCTGACGGACTGAAGGTGTTGTTTGAAGAGATGTGCTGATTAGTTTATTTTGTGTTTTTTGATTACGTAAGAGCTAGTCCCGTCAAATTAATTAGTTTGTTGCCTGGAATGGTACGTTGAACACTATTGTTTGGTTCCGTCGATGTTTATATCTAGTATTTAATCCTTGTTTATATCACTGTGTTGCTGGTTGAAGAGATTTTATGCGTATACTTTATTTTAATCCTTGTTTATATCACTATGTTTATATCTAGTAGTACTTAATTACGAACCTGTATAGAAGTAGCAATTTATGCAACTTTATTATTAGTGAAGCCAAAATTGTAGAACCTAGATTTTTTAAAGCACATGTGTCACATCTGGAGGAATCCATTCTTTTAAACTGCCTTGTGAGTTTCCTTTGATGCAAATGGGGCTAAACAAAAGACGAGCGCGCATAGGGGAAACACAACAAGTGCAACATTCATCAGAGACGAGCATGCATATATAGGAGAAACACATCAACATGCCTTATACAAGTCTATTTTATATATAGTACTCCCTTTGTTCACTATTCATTGGCCTTGGGAGAACTAGGGGTAGCGCATCCAAAAGGGAATGGAGGGAATTTAACTCATAGAGTACAACACGTTATGGCAGAACAGGTCATACTCGCGCTCAATCCTATAGTTCTCAGTACAGAAGACGGTCCACTCGTACCACCCTCACTGGCCGCAGCGGGCAGGCCCGTGGTTCCCCCCTGTTGGGCAGCGGCAAACGTAATCGTCAATGTCGGGCAACGCCACCAACGGCGGTCCCGGAGGAGGCCTACGCAGTAACCTCTGGCTCACAAAAACGTCGAACCTCTGCATGGCTTGATTCCAACACCGGCAGCACTCCGTGTTGGTCCTCTTCATCGCGATGGACCCGGCCGCGTTGTCGCCGACGTGGGCCTCGCCTTCGACCTGCCGGATATACTCGAGGGCGTCGCGGTCCCCGCGGTCAGCACCGTAGCGGAGCATGGCGAGGATGTAGGCCGCCACCTTGTGGACCTTCGCGGCCGCCCGGGCAAGGAACTGGGTGCCCCGCTGCGCCTACGTGCAGCCGTAGTTGAATACGAGGTCGAACCCGGTGATGTAGCACGCATGAGGGTTGCCCATGTTGGCCAGGCGCTCCACGAGGGCGTCGTAGCTCCCGTTCCCGTGCTGTTGGAACCACTCCCAGCTGCTCTCCCGCTCCAGCACAACGCGCCTACCCACGGTGGTATCACGGCACGCCGCGTGCATGGCCTTGCAGGTGGCGCGTAGACTGGAGAGGTCGTCCATGGGCTGGGTGGAGGTTGCGGCGACCCACCCCGCGATCAGGACCGCAATATCTCGCGGCAAGGGGAACTCCATGGGCTTCGAAGGGAACCAATGAGGGCGCGCGCGACAGAGAGGAAGAGTACGCGCGGAGAAGAGGATGGTGTGTGTGGCGGAGTAGAGGATGGTGTGTCGTCTTACTACTCTTTATTAGTACGCGCGGAGAAGACGATGAGATGCCCGGTGATTTTTAGTACGCGCGGAGAAGAGGGATGGTGGTGTGTGGGAAGTTATTTCCAGCCAATTTTTTTTGTCCCAGCTCAACTTTACATTCACTGTATGGTCATGTCAGCTGTGTGCTCTGCACATTTTCAGCTACTCTCCTTTGTTGCCATAGCAACATGGTGGCATTGAATGGAAAGTGGGAGAATATGTATTGATGAAGGGTGTTAGGGTAATTTTATGTGTTGACTAATGTGTGGTTTGAATCCTAAAAATAGAGTTCACTTGGGACGGAGGGAGTATAAGATGGTCACCCGCGCCATCGTCTTTTTCGCACAACCGTTCCAACATCCTCTCTTCTCTCCACAAAACCTAGCCGCGGCTAGTATACAGCAAATGCTTTCAAGATCGAGCAACCCTCTGCCACCGAGCCCGCCGAGGGACCCGACCGCCGGTAAGGGGCCGCGGCTGGACCCCCCCCCCCCCCCCCCCCCCGCCACGCGTGAAGGATACCCTCCTGTTCAACATGGCCCGAGATGTATTTACGGGTACATCTCACTCCATGGAACGCCTTGGGCTCAGTACCCTTCCACAAAGTAGTGGAAAGGACACCACGGGCCACTACGTCTTCAGCCTCTCGCACGTGGCCTCTCGTCTCGACTCCCTCTGTGAGACAATGGCGGTCGAGCTCGGCGTCACGGGTCGTCGTAACCACGTCATGGTGGCGGCCTTGAGACTGGGTCACCTTCCGCTGCCGGAGCCCGAGACACTAGAGGAGGGTCAGGAGCCTGAGGACCCACCCGAGGAGGAGGAGGTAGAGGCTGAGTAGAGTAGTATTTAGGTGTTTTCTTTTCATGTTTTTATTTGTAGTTTTTCGTTTCATGTTTTTAGTTGTAGTTTTTCATTTCATGGTTTTAGTTGTAGTTTATCTTTTCTTGTGTTTGTGATATACTCCCTCCATCCAAAGCGACAAGTATTTTTGGACGGAGATACTCCCTCCACCGAAAGGGACAAGTATTTTGGGATGGAGGGAGTAATGTTTTTAAGTTAAATGTACTTGGTGTTCTTGTTCATGGATGTACTATCTGTGCAAAATTAGTTCGAATTTTCAGATCGCCAAACCCTCCTTGTCCCCAAACCGATGGAGTTGACAGGAGATCGCCCGCAGCGGGGCCCACAAAGCGGTCTGTAGAGTAGTAGTAACAGGAAAATGCAACAGGCCGGTAGCTAGGACTGGAAAGAAAAAAGTGAAGACAATACGAGGAAGAAAATGTTTGAAAAAAGGAAGGACAACCGAAATGTTAAATAGGAAATCTTTTCATGGAAATTAATCCATTCGTAATCCTCTCAAACATAGGCTCCTTTTGAAGGATAGGATTTGTAAAGGATTTTTACTTTCCATAGGAAACGTAACACATGTGCTAGGACACTTTGGTAGCCATACTAAAAGAGCTGCTTATCCGCCTCATCCACTTCCCCACGCCGCTAGCAGAATCTCTTCGGCCACGGGAAGGTGTCCCCCGAAGAGTTCGAGGACACCGAGGAGTGCCCGTCAGAAGAATCGCCTGATGACGAGGAGGCCGGGGAGTTGGGGTGGATCGGCGGCGTATAGTCGAGGTAGTGATCCAGGTGGATGATGAGCTCCATCGTGAGGTCGCCAGGCCAGACCACTGCGGCATGGTTGAAAGGTTCCACCGGCGGCCCACCATCACTTCCTGCAAAAAAGGTGGCCATTTTGGCCCGAGGCAGGAGGCTTGGGTCTTTCATCCACCCAACGACCGTGCACAAGTCAGCACGCTTCCGGTGGTAAGTGGAAGCATCAAAGTGATCAAAGAGGAAGACGTCAACCAGAACCTGTCTGATGCCCTCCGCTAACCAGACATGCAGAGGGAGGTTCTCGATGACAACCTGCACATGGAAGAACCACTCGACGACCGACACACCGACGCCAAAGATCCATGGCCGAAAGTAGTGGTTATCATCCGACATGGAGATGATTGCCGTCTCGATGGCAAGCTCCCAATAGTCATCACGGATGAACCGCACCAGGAACTCACCATCCCCAAACATGGACACAGTGAAAGCCCAATGCGGGATTTCAGGTTGGTGATGGATGGCCAGGGTGATCTCCATGGGCGTAGCCTCGCTGCGACCTCCTCTGGGTCCCAGAACAGCTGCTTGGCGGCACAAACAGATAAACTCCATCGTCATGAGGCGGTTGTTGACCATCGTGCATTGCCCCTCACGAGGGCACAGGGATGATGAGCCTGTAGGTACCTGCTCGCGTATAACATGGTTGCGAGGCATGGTGCTGCGACAACAGAGGCAAAGGACTTCTCAGGCAACACACGGGAGCATGGATGGGCATCAGTCGGGAACTTGAGTCTGGAAGCAAAGGGGGGGGGGGTGGTTTAAGAAGGCGAGGATGAAGAGGCCAAACATCGGAAGTAGCGTCCCTTGAGGATCTCATGATAATCCGGTGATAGGACCGGACCTTTCGAGGCCTTCGGCTCTGTGCAAGCGTCATGAATGCACGAAGGCCCAGCTTGAATATAAAGTGATTCAGCGCAGTTTCAGCCCACAAATAACAAGCGGCCCAGCTTTTTCGTCCTGCCTGCCTGCCCGCGGCGGGAAATTTTTGTCATGTCGAATGAAGAAGGAAAATAAGAAACGAAAATAATATTTTATTACGGTACCCTTCGACCCGCAACGCCGGTCCCCTCTCTGCAACGCGCTTGTTGGAGCATCCGCCGGCCGCCACAATTGTAGGAGCATCCGCCGACCGCCATTCTTGTAGGAGCATTCGCGGGCCGCCACGCTTGGAGGAGCATTCGCCGGCCGCCACGCTTGGAGGAGCATCCGCTGGCCGCCACGCTTGGAGGAGCATCTGCCGGTCGCTACGCTTGGAGGAGCATCCGCCGGCCGCCAAGCTTGGAGGAGCATCCGCCGGCCGCCACGCTTGTAGGAGCATCCGCCGGCCGCTACTCTTGTAGGAGCATTCGCCGGCCGCCAACCTTGGAGGACCAACCGCCGGCCACCACGCTTGGAGGAGCATCCGCCGGCCGCCACGCTTGTAGGAGAATCTGCTGACCGCAGCGCGTGGAGTAACAACAGCTAGGTACAATTGCTCACATAATGTGTTCTTGTACATCTATCCTCTTATGGATAGGCTGATGGCTGATTGAATTGTAGGAAGCGATGTCAGAAGATAAGACATGGATGAGAAAAGATAGGCATACGAGGGAGTGGCAGGATGGAATGAAGTCATTTTTAAATTTTGCATTTCAGGGCACTCGTGAAGGAGGAACTATGCCTTGTCCTTGCACGAGATGTCGTAATATTTGCCACAAGACACGCAAGGCAGTTCATTTACACCTGCTCAGAAATGGGATGTTATTGGATTATACTTGTTGGATACACCATGGAGAAATACGAGTTCAAGAAAATATTGCTGAGGAATCAACAAATAATGAGGAGATAATTTCTGATGATGGTGCTATGCAAAATATGTTGTCCAGCCTACTTAGAGGCACTGATCACGGTGGTACTTCAGCAGATGTTGATGATCGAGAAAATGCTATAAACCAGCAGGAGCCAACTGGGGATGCAAAGAAATTCTATGACTTATTAACTGATGCCAAAAAGGAGTTGTATCCAGGTTGTTCGCAGCTGACCCAATTATCCTACGTTGTCAAGTTCTACCAGATAAAGTGTTTAACTAGTATGAGCAAAGTAGCTTGTGAGATGTTACTTGAACTATTCTCATTTGCGCTTCCAAAAGGCCACTGCGTTCCTGATACACTTGATAAACTTCAGAAGGTTGTTCGTGACCTCGGGCTGGACTACCAAAAGATTCATGCATGTGTCAATGACTGTGTGTTATTCCGGAAGGACTATTCTCTGTTGAATAGTTGCCCAAAATGTGGTGAATTAAGATGGAAAAATAGTACTGCTGGGGATGCAAGAGAGGCTTTACCTTGTGGAAAATCCAAGAAGCTTGTAGCACGCAAGATTCTATGTTACTTCCCTCTTATTCCCCGTCTACAAAGGTTTTATATGGGAGAATCAATGGCATCAAACATGCGCTGGCACAAAGAAGGTCATGCTGATGATGGAATATTACGCCATCCCGCCGATTCAAAAGCATGGAAGCATTTTGATAGCATTCACCCAAATTTCTCATCTGATCCTCGCAAGATAAGACTTGGGCTAGCATCTGATGGTTTCAATCCTTTTGGAGTAATGAATGTTTCTTACAGTACATGGCCTGTGATTCTAATCCCTTATAATCTACCACCTTGGTTGTGTATGAAGCAGTCTTATTGGGTGATGTCAATGATAATTCCTGGGCCAAAGTCATCTAGAAACAACATTAATGTGTATCTGCAGCCTTTGATTGATGAGCTACTTAAATTATGGTCTGATGGTGTTGAAACATATGACAGTTTAAAGAAAGAGACATTTGTCATGCGAGCTTCTTTATTGTGGACAATAAATGATTTTCCAACATATGCAATGTTATGTGGATGGAGCACAAAAGGGAAGCTAGCATGTCCATACTGCCATATAAACACTGACGCCTTCTGGTTGAAATATGGACGAAAGCATTATTACATGGGTCATCGTCGTTTCCTACCTCAGGATAACAGATGGCGTCGAAACAAAGGTTCTTTCAACAACAAGGCAGATAATAGAGAGGCTCCAACATCACTCTCTGGTGACGAAGTACTCCAACAATACGAGTGTTTTGATCAAGTGAGTTTTGGACCGACGAATAATAAGAGAAAGCATACCGAGGAAAATAGATGGCATAATTGGAAGAAGAAAAGTATATTTTTTGACCTCCCTTATTGGAAGACATTGCTAATAAGGCATAACTTGGATGTCATGCACATTGAGAAAAACATTTGTGATAGCATATTGGAGACATTGCTTGCTATGGATGGTAAAACAAAAGATAGTCTACAAGCTCGTCTTGATATGAAGGATATGGGTATACGGCCAGATCAACATCCGAGGTTCATAAAGAGCAAGTACACATTCCCACCAACATTATATACTTTGGGCAAAGATGAGAAGACCACCTTGTGCAAGTTTTTGGGGAATGTGAAGGTGCCCGATGGTTATGCCTCAAACATCAAGAGATGTGTGGACATAAAAGCATATAAGGTATCGGGTCTAAAAACTCATGACTGCCATATTATATTTCAGAAGCTCCTTCCTATTGCAATACGTAACATATTGCCTGAAAAGGTTGTTGCACCTTTAATTGAGTTTAGCACATTCTTTTCTAGAATTTGTTCTAAAGAATTGGCAGAACCAGATTTGGACAATATGAGCAAACAAATTCCTGAAACAATTTGTAAGCTTGAGATGTTGTTTCCTCCTGCTTTCTTTGATATCATGGTACATCTTCCAACCCATCTTGCCGAAGAAGCACAGTTGGGTGGACCTGTTTCTTACAGATGGATGTATCCAATTGAGAGGTACCTTGGTACATTGAAGAGGTATGTACATAACAAAGCTCACCCGGAGGGTTCTATAGCCGAGGGATATATTGCCGAAGAGTGTATGACTTTTTTTAGTCAGTTTTTGGATAACATCAGCACCAAGCGTAATAGGCCAGAACGTCATGAAGCTGCCGCTACAAATGAACCTTCTGTTGATAATTCTAACATATTTACAGAAGTTGATAATTCTAAAAAAGGGTATAAATGGGACCAACTTACTATGGTGGAACTACATAACATCAGGCATTATCTTATTACTAACGTTGAAGAGGCCGCTCCATGGATCAAGTAATAACGTATAACTCAGATGTTGTATACTATATATATGGCTTATTGTAGATGGCTAATTTAATTTTGTACCCTTTTCAGTGAGCATATTGAAGAACTGAATAAGATTCATTCTCGTGATGTTGATAAACGCCATAGAGATGAGTTTGTTGATTGGTTTCAGAAACGATTAAGTACATGCAAGTTTGCACTTTGATGAAATATTGAACAAATATGTGTTCTGAAATTAGTTTGTCATCGATAACCCCTGTTATACTAATGTGTATAGATTATGAAATTACACAAAGAAGGCAAAGCAACCGATTATCTGTATGCATTATCTAGAGGACCTGATCGTCGGGCACGTTTTTTAGTCGATTATTCATCAATGGTTTCTTCTTTTGAACTGCAGATGTGGAAAAAGATTTACAGACCCAAAACTGTGGTATTGTTGTTCGGGGCACTGATCATGATTGGTTTGGAGTAATCAAGAAAATCATTGTTGTTGATTTTGAAAAAAAATCAAGAGGTTCTGTTATTTCAGTGTGAATGGTTTGATCGGCCTTTTGGAAGCAGTCAGAACCAAAGCAGAGGCTACAAAAAGGATCAATACGGAATGATAGATGTTGACACTACTCTGTTTTGATTCCAGTATGAGCCTTACATTCTAGCCACCCAAGCAGAACAAGTTTTTTATGTTCCAAGTGTGAAGCATCCTAAATGGGCTAAAGTTGTTAAAACGAAGCCACGAAACCTTTTTGCCATGCCCCCTGGAGACAGTGAAAATAATGTGACTGAGACGATGGAGGCTGAGACATTTCATGATGATCTGCTTACTGATGATATCAATAATGAGGATACGACCGCATGGCCTAGGAATGACATTGAGGGAGCCAGCGGCGATGCTTCCACTCTTATAATGACAATGTCAGGTGATCGGTTTGAGGTAGATGGAGTTGCATCAGAAAATGGAGACGACGACGACGACGATACATATACCAATGATGGTCATGTAGCTCCATTGTGGGGGGACGACAGCGAAGATGATGATTTTTAGTATAATTAAGTACGTGACATGTAGCTCCACAATAAATTCATCCGTCCGAACCCGACATTTATTTTTCAGTAATTTATATTTTCTACCCGAAAAGTACCCGATACCCGATATTTCGGTCTTTTCAGTTCCGGTCTCAGTTTTATCGGTTTCGGTTTTTCGGTCTCGGTTTACTTGCCCACCCCTAATTTACGTAGTAGTAGCATATATATGGGATATACATATTTCTCCTGCATGTTTTTTTTGCAAAACTATTTAGTGATATATCCTATGTGCATATTACATATGTAAAACTAATGTAAAGTATAAAACTTTTTCAAAGGGAAGTCTTAGGTTTCATCAAATCTATCTTTTAGATTTACGCAATTTTGATCTGTTTTAACAATACAAGAATTGTACTTTTAGATTCACCATGAAAATATTTCCATAATATAATCTAGTACTACATGTTATTGAAGTTAATAAATTCCATATAAATCATTTGTCAAAGGTAATTAGTTCGTCCTTTGTTATAGCTGTAGCCATTTGTACAGGTGGCTGATGCGACCGGGGGCACCGAGCTTACATGCGCGCCAGTCACCGAGGCGCCTTAGACGCGCGCAGCGCATGCGTTGAAATCATCTGCGGTACTGCAGATGCAGTAACAGTCACTGACATGTGGGTCCGGCTATCCATGGGGCCCACAGTCAGTGACTGTTACTGCACCTGCGGTAATGCAGAGGTTATGCATCCCACATGCGCATCTTTGAATTCAATTAGAACCGCTCTGCGTCCCATCACCGCTTTACCGTGAACCACTGCGGATGGTCTTAAAGGCAGGCTCGGCTCTGGGCCTAGGCGGGCGGAAATAAATTTTCTTCGGCCCTGCCGCACAACGTCGCCTGCCGCGCTCCCGGCTCCACCGTCGGCCCGCCACCCCTGCGCCCCCACCGCTGGCCCGCCACTCGAGAACGGATCGAGGGGAAGGATCATCGCCCATAGCAGTCGTGTAGCTTTCGTCCCCTCGATCTTTTGGTGATGAGCCTTCTCCTCATCCGTTCTCGAGTTCGCGGCGGCCACTGCGCCGCTTCTACCCTGCTTCTGTACTGAGGACGCTGATGATCCGCAACATACTTTTAAATCTGCTTGCTGCTAGCCATTGTTGATGCGTTAATACCTGATGTTTTACATCGTTGAGTATATTGCGGATCATCAGCATCGTTAGTCCAACACTGAGTCGTCAGGAGGCAAAAAGTAATGAACATCATTGATCAGCACTGCACCGAGGAGAACGCGAAAATTGCAGTTGGCCGCGTCAAGTCAGTTTTATGATTTTATTCACGTTCCATTTGACTTCAAGTACCACACCTATGCTTTGAAATATATTTATACTAATCAAGCTCCGGTCTTTTACTGATTGATACTTAACCTCGTTTGTTGCATTTGCCAAGGTTCGAGGCCAACAAGGGCTACTGCTTTGTCAACGTCACATCGCCAGATGCGGCGTTCTGGCTGTGGACGAAGCACCTGCATGGCTTCCGTTGGAGGTGAAGGACTCGCGGTAGATGTGCGAGGTCGACTACGCCAACATCCAGGTACGTCGCCGTCCGCTGCCACCATTTTCCATTGCGCTGCCGCTGCATGGTGTTCACCTGCCGCTGCTCGTCATCCTTTCGCATGGTCGGGATGCGTGGTGGCCCATTTCTCCAAGTCATGCTTCGACTGCGAATTCGAGGAGTTTCTGCCAGTGTGGTTCAACTCGCCGTGGAAGGTGAATGACTTGCGGAAGATGTGCGAGGTCGACTACGCCAACATCCAGGTACGTCACTGTCTGCTGCCACCGTTTTCCATTGCACCGCCGCTGCAACGTGTTCACCTGCCGCTGCTCGTCATCCTTTCGCAGGGTCGGGATGCGTTTGTGGATGCGACCAGATGGTTGCTCTTGCAGGTGTATGGTAATTACGTGAGTGTTTGGTCGGGTCATGTGGTTAGTCCATGATGCACCCTAAACCCAGTGTTGAGGCCGTGTATTTGTCGTTTGTGCGTACACTCTAGTGACATGTGACAAAGTGCTCAGTCATCAATTGCGTTTGGTTTGACGTCGAAGTTCGATTGGAGATAGATCATCCATTTCTTTATGTCTTGGATCATCCAAATTAACGTTTGGTTGGATGGACTAGACGATCTAATTTTTCGTTGGTAGGTTGGATGAAACTTGATTGAGATTATTGAATCATCAAAGTTGACATAATATTATTCGTGCACATGATGATCGATCATGCACGACGAGTGCCGAGTTATTCGGATCGCTGAGCAAAGTTTGGACGTGGAGTTCGTGTGTGCCCGTGCACCCTGCAAGATTTGGTGCGCTCGCGTACGTGGCAATCATCAGGGCAGGGTGGTACAGTCGCGGGAACCGTGCTGTGCACCCTTGGCTGTAAGATTTGGAGCGTGAACACGTGGCAACCATCTGGGGATGCAACTTCGGTGCTCCCGTTTGTGCTTCCATGCGTACTCCGCACTTATGTGTCATCATCTAATTGGTTGAAGTTAAATCAAACATTATGTTAGGTAAATGAAAGGGTCCTGACGCCACGAAAAAGTGAATCGTGGCCAAACATACTAATTGCTACGATTGGGGTCCATGGCCATTGATACTAACGCCACGAACCAGAGTATCGTGGCAACACATCCTAATGCAATGATTGTGTTCTGTGCCGATAGATCCTGTAACGCCACGAACCAGTAATTCGTGGCAACAGATCCTATGCGACGATTGTGTTCCTGTGGCGATAGATCCTAACGCCACGAACCAGTGAATCGTGGCAAGGCATCCTAATGCAATGATTGTGTTTCGTTGCATTAGTATCCTGATGCCACGAATCGTGGACACACATCCTAATTGCTACAATTGGGGTCCGTGGCCATTGATACTAACGCCACGAACCAGAGTATCGTGGCAACACATCCTAATGCAACGATTGTGTTCCGTGGTGATAGATCCTGTAATGCCACGAACCAGTAATTCGTGGCAACAAATCCTAATACAACGATTGTGGTCTGTTGCATTAGCATCCTGGCGCCACGAACCAGTGAATCGTGGCAAGACATCCTAATGCAACGATTGTGTTTTGTTGCATTAGTATCCTGACGCCACGAAAAAGTGAATTGTGGCCACACATCATAGTTTCTACGATTGGGGTCTGTGGCCATTGATACTAACGCCACGAACCAGCGTATCGTGGCAAACACATCCTAATGCAACGATTCTGTTTCGTTGCATTACGGTCCAAATGCAGCTGTTTGCTGATTCGTGGCAATAGATCCTAATGCAACGACTGTGTTCCGTGGCAATAAAGCTGTAATGCCACGAACCAGTAATTCGTGACAATAGATCCTAATGCAACAATTGTGTTTCGTGGCAATAAAGTTGTAACGCCACGAACCAGAGTATTGTGGCAACACATCCTAATGCAACGATTCTATTTTGTTGCATTACGGTCCAAATGCAACTGTTTGCTGATCCGTGGCAACAGATCCTAATGTAACGACTGTGTTCCATGGCAATAAAGTTGTAACGCCACGAACCAGTAATTCGTGGCAACAGATCCTAATGCAACAATTGTGTTCCCTGGCAATAAAGCTATAACACCACGAACCAGAGTATCGTGGCAACACATCCTAATGCAACAATTCTGTTTCGTTGCATTACGGTCCAAATGCAACTGTTTGCTGATTCATGGCAACATGTCCTAATGCAACGACTGTGTTCTGTGGCAATAAAGCTGTAACGCCACGAACCAGTAATTTGTGGCAACAGATCCTAATGCAACGATTGTGTTCTGTGGAAATAAAGCTGTAATGCCACGAACCAGTAATTCATGGCAACAGATCCTAATGCAACAATTGTGGTCTGTGGCGATAGATCATGTAACACACGAACCAGTAATTCGTGGCAACAGATCCTAATGCAACGATTGTGGTCTGTGGCGATAGATCCTGTAACGCCACGAACCAGTAATTCGTGGCAACAGATCCTAATGCAACGACTATGTTCTGTGGCATTAGCATCCTGACGCCACGAACTAGTGATTCATGGCAATAGATAATAATGAAACGATTGTGGTCCGTTGCATTAGCATCCTGACGACACGAACTAGTGATTCGTGGCAATAGATCCTAATGCCACGATTGTGTTCCGTGGCTATAGATCCTAGTGCCACGAACTAGTGAATCGTGGCAAAAAAGCCAAGCTTACTGCAACGATTTAGTATTCGTTGCAGTACAATCGTTGGAACAGGTCCGAATCCTTGTAGTGTACACAAGATCAACATCATGAAGATCAAGGTGACCAACAAATCAATGAGGGAAACCATCTAGGGGGAGAATGTAAGAACTATGTGTGCTGAATACATTGGCTTGTAGTGAATACACTTGCTTTGACGATGAAAGTTTTGAATATCATCAAAACACCTTTTTATTAAGGTCCGACTAGTTTTGGTTAGCTCCGGTGAATTTTGTCTTTAGCTCCGGCGTGTTTTTGTGTTGATTTTTCTAGCTCCGGGTTTTGGGTTTACTAGTTCCGACTAGTTCTGGTTAGCCCGAGCGCTAGGTTCTACTAGCTTTTGTTTGCTCGGCTCAAGGTCCAGGTTGCTCTGGCAAGGTCCGGAACTTGACCGCAATGCTTGCTTTATATCTCTGGAAAGATTTCTTAGTATTCATTTGCTAAGTCTTTGGTGCGTTTTTTGTTGACATGGATGATATTGTGTCACTGTGGTTTTGCAACATGCTTATGTGAGGTTCTCACGTAAGGTGTTGTGTTCGAAACTAAGTTGAGTCAAGTTGAGGACTTGGGCTTGTATGGCTTGGTTGTTTATTCATGTGCAGGTGTTGCTCGAGTTCAAGACATGGCTGTTGACAGGATCCATTGGACTAGTCTCAGGGAGGAGATGAGGTTCCAACAACCAAATTCAGGAGGAATTGTGGTTGAGCTGATCAGGAGGTTGCGCAGCATGATTGAATCAAGAACAATGCATGTGAAGGTATCGTGGACATCATTGGAAGATGTTTGCACGTGTGCAAGGAGTGCATGTACTTGGCTACATGGTTCCGAGACGTGATGAAGAGATGTGGACGTAAAGTGTTGGTCGGAAAGGTCCAACCGACTAGGTTATGTACTCAGGCTGCGGCTGAGTTGGGCTTGACTCAAATATGGAAAGATTTGAGTTGGTTATGATAGGATTTCATGTGGGTCACGAATTTGAGTTGTTTAGGAATGTGGGATACGTTCCTAAGGTGTTTGGAAGTCTTAAGATTGCTTCTATCTGCGTATAGAAGAATCCTAAGCAGTTATGGAAAGTTATGATTCGTGAACAGAGTAGGATTAGGTTCCTGATTTGAGTTGAGTTGGCTTTCGAGCTGGTTATATAAGCAAGGGAGCCCAGAGCTCGTAGTGCACAACTTTGGGGCTGTTCCTCTTGTGTTCTATTGAATAAAATTCGTAGTTTGAAGGAACTTTTGTGCCTTGTTCGTCCGACTTGTTCCAGACAAGTTTTACTCGTCGAGTTTCTGGACAGCACTACCTTTCATCGGTGGTTTTATCATAACTCGAGTTTTACAGATCCAATTGACGTGATTCTTTTTAGGTTGTCTTCACAACTTGTTTATCTATAATCTGTAAAAATTCACGGTCATTGGATTTGTGGTCTATGATCTACACGAGTTTCTTTGCAGCATTCCAGAACTGTTTTTTTGAGAAGGGCAGATTGACCTTTGTTTGATCTTTCGATCATAACTTGAGTTTTTCTCGATGGATTTGAGTGATTCTTGTTGTGTTGTCTTCGTGACTTATTCTATTTGATATCTATCTCTTTTTTCACGGTGAAACACGTTTAGATTAGTATCACACACGATTTCTTTAACAGATCGTTTTTCTGCTGAAGGAGTTGGGGATTAATTGTTTCTGCTGCGTAAGATTTTTAAATCTACCATTCACCCCCCCTCTGGTAGCTTTTCACGTGATCTTCGATCCTACAATTGGTATCAGAGCCACGGTGCTCTAATCTTTGTGATTTGCGCGTGTTTTTGACTAACCATCATGGAGAAGTACTCTGCCAAACCTTGTGTGTTCGCTGGTATTGATTTTCAGGTTTGGATGGCACGCATGGAGGCTTTCATCCAGGCACAAGGCTTTGCAATATGGGAAAAGGTATACAAGCCTTACGAAGTGCCATCAAACGATCAAGTTACATCTACAAATCTGAGAGATGTCGACAACAACAACAAGGCTCGAAACCTGATCATATAGGGATTAACACACAGCGACTTCGACCGTGTTGCACACCTCCGATCTGCATACGATGTGTGGAAAGCACTTTGTGACTACCACGAAGGATCCAACACGATCAGAGAGGTAAGGCAAGACATTTTCAAGAAAGAATACATGCGCTTCAAGATGCAACCCAGTGAGTCTATTGATGACCTTTTTTCTCGCTTTAATAAGATTCTCAACAACTTGCGTAGTGTCAATTTTAATTTTTCAGATGCTGAAAATGCTAGGCAATTGCTAAGTGCATTAGATATGTCAATTTGGGAGATGAAAGTCACATCTATTCGTGAATCTACTATCATGAGTTCACTTACTTTATATGTGCTATATTCCAAGTTAAAAACTCATGAAATTGACATAATCTTACGTAAGAACCCCAACAAGTCTATTGCTTTTGTTTCTCAATGTGACATGCCTAGTTCCGGCCAAACATCATCTTGTGGTACACTTGCTTTGCTTTCCTCTCTAACCCTTAAACAGATTGAGGAGTTTCCAGAGGAGGAGCTAGCGCTCATCTCTACCTGGTTCTCAAAAGCATTGCAAAATGTGAGAACTAGAAGGAGAAGAAGCTCCGGACCTCAACGATGCTTCGAATGTGGTAAGACAGGACACTTTCGTACAGATTTTCCTAACCTTTCAGGTCCTACCTCCCAGGAAGAAAAACAATCAAGGATAAAGCACTCCTCAACAAACGATAAGAAGAAAAAGAAGGGCTTTACAGGTCACCAACTGGTGAACCGTTTTATCTCAGTACTCCAGGAACTTGGCTCAAGCGACGTGGACATTGGAAGTGATGAAGATGAAGATGATTTGGCAAACTTGTGCTTCATGGTGGGCAAGTCAAGATCAAGTATGGAGGAGGCAGAACACAACAGCGACAATGAAGAGGTATGTTCTACTTGCGAAGAAATGTGTGATGCTATTTCTCGTGCCACTGTTATTGTTAAGAAAAAGGAAAAAAAGCTTAGGGACAATGCTATTAAAATTGAGTCACTAGAATCTGAAATTAATTGTTTGAAATCCTTGATTCCTAGTGATGATTCTTGTTCCTCATGTGACTTAATATATGAACAATTGTCCTCCCTAAGAAGTGCATATACCTCCACACTTGATAAACTTGAACTTGAAATTGAATAGAACAAAAAGCTTGCTGCACTTAATATTGGAAACTTAAAAGATGCTTCTTGTTCTACAATCGATTTGCATTGTTCTAGTTGTGATGATCTTGATAAGAAACTGCAAGATGCTATGAATGAAATCTCTATATTTAACAATGCTTTACGTTGTCATGAAGTTAAATATTGTTCCAATTGCAAATTAAAAGGAAAAACTTCATGCGAAGATTGCCTTGATCTGTCCAATAAACATGATAATATGCATAAGACATTTGATCGGTTTTGTAATGGGAATAAGAACCTAAACTTGTTGTTGAATTCATCCAAGTCTTGCAATGATAAAACTGGTTTAGGTTTTGATTCTCATGCGCATGCTAAGGCACATGCACCTAAAATTATGAAGTCATTAGGAAGTGGTTTGATTGAAACAGTTCCTAAACAAAAAGAAGTGGTTTTCAAATCTGCAGGAGTATTGTCTCATTCGGTTTCAAAAAAAAATGTTGTTTGCTCATCTAGACATGAACACAAAGTTAAATTTCATTGTACCTACTGTGGTAGAGGTGGTCATGTCATATATTTTTGTTATAGACTAGCTAAACAACAGAAAAGGGAAAGAATGGTTGCTAGATCTCATAAATTTCATGCAAAATTTGCTGCACATATTGAACCGAATGTACAACCTGTTGTTTTGAGTCAAAAACATTCAAAGTTTACCTCCGGACCTTCTGTTTTTGCCTCTGGAGCTACTGATTTTTGTGCTACACAAGTAACACCTTATAGGTCAGTAGTTAAGAATAAAAAATCTCAAACTTTGGCTCATAAACTTGCTGTTTTGTCTCACCTTTCGCGTGTTTTTCCTATTGCATGTCGCGTGACTCAATACTGGATTCCTAAATGCCTTTTGACTAACCCCAGTATTGAGTCATCGATGTTTATGCTTCTATGTAGGTTACACGTTTGAGGAAGGAGAACATTTGGATTGTGGATTCAGGTTGCTTACGCCACATGACCGGTAACAAAGATTGGTTCTCCTCTCTCTCTTTTGTGTCATGTGTAGAGAATTTTACTTTTACCGATAATTCTTCAACTCCTATAATTGCTAAGGGTTCGGTTAGAGTAAATGATCACTACACTTTGAAGTATGTGGCACTTGTCAAAAATTTGAAATACAACTTGCTTTATGTTTCACAATTGCTAGATGAAAATCTGGAAATTATTTTCAATAAAAACTACTGCAAAGTCGTAAGTTCAAATAGTGAGCTTATTTTTAACATGTCTCGGTTTGGAAGAGTTTTTAAAGCTGATTTTGATATTTCTTCCTCTAAGCATAGGTGTCTAGTTGCTAATGATTCAAAGGACCTATATTTTTGGCATCGTAGACTTGGTCACGTAGGCTTTGATCACCTAACGCGTGTTAGTGCTCTTGATCGCATACGTGGGCTGCCTAAGCTTAAAGGGGACAAAGAAATTGTGTGCTCTTCTTGTAGACATGCTAAGATGGTTGCAGGTTCACATACTCCTCTCACAATGATTATGACAATTGAACGATGTCAACTTTTGCATCTTGACACCGTAGGACCTTCACGTGTTCAATCCTTCGGAGGTAAATGGTATGTACTTGTGATTGTTGATGATTATTCTAGATACTCTTGGGTTTACTTTATGGCGTCTAAGAATGAAGCTTTTAGTCACTTTAGAACTTTATTTCTTAGATTATCAATTGATCACCCATGATCTTTAAAAGCAATTAGAAGTGATAATGGAACTGAATTTAAAAATCAATCTTTTGATCACTTTTGTGCTGAAAATAGAATAGATCATCAATTTTCTTCACCATATGTACCTCAACAAAACGGTGTTGTAGAAAGAAAAAATAGAACCTTAGTTGAGATGGCTAGGACTATGCTTGATGAATATCAAACTCCTAGGAAATTTTGGGCTGATGCGATTGCAACTGCTTGTTATGCCTCAAATCGTGTTTTCTTGCGTGCTAAGCTAGGTAAAACACCATATGAGCTCCGGTTTGGACATAAGACTAGTATTACACACTTTCAGGTCTTTGGTTGCAAATGCTTTGTTAAGAAACATGGTAATCTTGATAAATTTGAACCTAGATCTATTGATGGCATGTTTCTTGGTTATCCATCTCATACTAGAGGCTACCGTGTGCTTTTACTTGACACTAACAAAATTGTGGAGACTTCTGAAGTGTCTTTTGATGAAGCTAGCCCAGGTACTAGCTCAAACATTGAAGGTCCAGATCTATACCCGCAGGGGGGGAGCATTTTTGTTGAAGATGAGGAAGAATTGGAGGTGCTGCCCAAAAATTCTGCAGCTAAAGACTTTGGTTCAGCTCCGGATGTTAATTCTCAACCAGCACCAACAACCATCAATGCTGATTCAAATCATCCTCAATTCACAAGCTCATCGATTTGTGAAGAACATGAAGAAGAAGAAGCTTATGAGACATCTGTTCCCCTACGGTTTTACAGAGATCACCCCCCACAACAGATGATTGGAAGCTTGCACAAACGAGTCACATGGTCCAGGTTTTGCGATCCAAACTCTTATGCTCATTCTTATTTTGTTTCTTCTTTTGAACCCAAAGATATATCACACGCACTCACTAATGAATCTTTGATTATTGCCATGCAAAAAGAGTTAGAAAATTTTTAAAGAAATAATGTTTGGAAACTTGTACCTCCACCTCAACGTCACACATTATTTGGAACTAAATGGGTATTTAAAAATAAACAAAGTGAGGATGGGGTTGTGGTTAGGAATAAGGCTAGGTTGGTTGCTCAAGGTTTCACTCAAGTTGAAGGTCTAGATTTTGATGAAACTTTTGCTCCCGTTGCTAGATTAGAAGCCATAAGAATTTTGTTAGCCTTTGCTGCATCTAAAGGTTTCAAGCTATATCAAATGGATGTTAAAAGTGCTTTTCTAAATGGCTACATAGATGAGGAGGTTTATGTCAAGCAACCACCAGGTTTTGAAAATCCAGATTTTCCTAATCATGTTTACAAACTGTCCAAAGCCTTGTACGGTCTCAAACAAGCCCCTAGAGCATGGTATGATAGGTTAAAAACATTCTTACTTGAAAAAGGTTTACAATGGGCAAGGTTGATAAAACTCTTTTTATGCTTAAACATGGCAATGACTCATTATTCGTTCAAGTGTATGTAGATGATATT
This sequence comes from Tuctoria greenei, assembly GCA_036927565.1. Classification (NCBI taxonomy): domain Eukaryota; kingdom Viridiplantae; phylum Streptophyta; class Magnoliopsida; order Poales; family Poaceae; genus Tuctoria; species Tuctoria greenei. Next base: position 115,012,893 of record JAYESD010000011.1, on the reverse strand, counting down.
ATCTTTGGTTGTGGTTCTCATGATCTTGTGTCCAAGTTTTCAGCAATGATGAGTTCCGAATTTGAAATGAGTATGATGGGTGAACTCACATACTTTTTGGGGCTGCAAATCAAGCAAACTAAGGAGGGTACCTTTGTGCATCAAATGAAGTATACAAAAGATCTCCTAAGGCGCTTCAACATGGACAAAAGTAAGCCTCTTCGGACACCAATGGGAACAGCAAAAACACTTGGACTTGATGATGATGGTGAACCCGTGGATCAAAAAGAATATAGAAGCATGATCGGATCACTTTTGTACCTCACGGCATCAAGACCAGACATACAATTCAGCGTATGTATTTCTGCACGATTTCAAGCCTCCCCACGTGCTTCACATCGTCAAGCCGTCAAAAGGATTCTCAGGTACTTACATGGAACTCAAGAATTTGGAATTTTTCTTCCTTCTTCCTCAACCGTTACTTTGAAAGCTTTTTCGGATGCTGATTTTGGGGGTTGTAGGATTGATAGGAAAAGTACTTCCGGTGCTTGTCATTTTCTTGGTAATTCTCTTGTTGCTTGGTCCTCTAGAAAACAAAATTCAGTTGCACAATCCACAGCCGAATCTGAATATGTAGCTGCTACTAGTGCTTGCTCACAAATTCTTTGGATTATTCAAACACTTAAGGACTATGGGGTTGATCTAGATAGTGTTCCACTGTTTTGTGATAACACTAGTGCCATTTGCATTGCTAAAAACCCCGTGCAACATTCTAGAACTAAGCACATATCACTTTCTCCGAGATAATTTTGAAAAAGGAAACATTGTGCTTCACCATGTAGATAACGAACAACAATTGGCTGACATTTTTACAAAACCTTTGGATTTCACTCGTTTTTGTTACATTCGTAGTGAAATAGGGGTTATGCATCCTCATGGCTTAAATTGAGGGGGAGTTTTTAAACTTGGGAAGTCTATGTGTGAATCTGAAATTAAAATAATATGAGCATAGTATTTCATACATATATGACTTTGTGATTCCTTTTACATGCTGAAAGTTCTTAATACATTACTCGTGTTATACATTTTGTACTTTTTGCCATGTCTAGTAATTGGAATAATCACTTACACTAAAACTGGTCATGGTCGAACTTTCTTCTTGTTTTGAACTTGTTACATGTTCACAAGTGCTTTTAATCATTAAGAATTAATCAAGTAATCAACTCACATGTTGAGTTTTTATGAACAAATATAAATTGAGAAAAGATCAAGAGAATATGCATGCATCGCACTTCTTTTTTTGAGATGGCTTATCATTGCACTTAGATATGAACTTGGGAGAAGTTGTGTATGACTAAAACCATGTCCTTAAGCTTCTGATTGTCAAATGACATAGGCTTGGCTTGGTTGGTTAGAATAAGGCAGATGCGCATATAATCTCTTGCAAATATCATATGATCTAAATTTATGCTTTGAAAAATAATAAAATGCAGCAACTAGTGTCATGCTTTCAGGTTTTGAAATAGTTAAGTTTGTGAGATCATGATTTGATTAAATTGAAAACTACATTTGATCTCTAGCATGGCTTACACTACTTTATGTATCTCATTGATGTGATAATGTAAGGTACCTGATAGTATGACTTGGATGAGCTTTGTTTATATGTATATGTTATAATATGCTCATAACGACTAAAGTTGGAGAGATAATTTTTTTATATGCTCATGACTTTCTGAATACATTGTCAAAAGGGGAGAGATAAGCATGAAGAGAAAGAGAATATGTGCATAAGGAGAGATAATAAAGGGGAAGAGATGGATAATTTTTGGATTACTTTTGATTTACAAAGGGGGAGAAATTGTCTTCAAAACTTTTATGTGAATAAGCCAATGTTCGGATTTTAAGTGGTGTTGCCAATGCTTCATCAAGGGGGAGATTGTAAGACCTATGTGTGCTGAATACATTGGCTTGTAGTGAATACACTTGGTTTGACGATAAAAGTTTTGAATATCATCAAAACACCTTTTTATTAAGGTTGTACTAGTTTTGGTTAGCTCTGGTTAGTTTTGTCTTTAGCTCCGGCGTGTTTTTGAGTTGATTTTTCTAGCTCCGGCTTTTGGGTTTACTAGTTCCGACTAGTTCTAGTTAGCCCCGGCGCTAGGTTCTACTACCTTTTGTTAGCTCGGCTCAAGGTCCGGGTTGCTCTGGCAAGGTCCGGAACTTGACCGCAATGCTTGCTTTACATCTCTGGATAGATTGCTTAGTATTCATTTGCTAAGTCTTTGGTGCATTTTTGGTTGACATGGATGATATCGTGTCACTGTGGTTTTGCAACATGCTTATGTGAGGTTCTCACGTAAGGTGTTGTGTTCGAAACTAACTTGAGTCAAGTCGAGGACTTGGGCTCGTATGGATTGGTTGTTTATTCATGTGCAGGTGTTGCTTGACTTCAAGACATGGCTGGTGACGGGATCCATTGGACTAGTCTCAGGGAGGAGATGAGGTTCCAACAACCAAATTCAGGAGGAATTGTGGTTGAGCTGATCAGGAGGTTGCACAACATGATTGAATCAAGAACAATGCATGTGAAGGTATCGTGGACGTCATTGTAAGATGTTTGCACGTGTTGAAGAAGTGCATGGACGTGGCTACATGGTTCCGAGATGTGATGAAGAGATGTGGACGTAAAGTGTTGGTCGGAAAGGTCCAACCGACTAGGTTATAGACTCAGGCTGCGGCTGAGTTGGGTTTGACTCAAATATGGAAAGATTTGAGTTGGTTATGATAGGATTTCGTGTGGGTTACGAATTTGAGTTGTTTAGGAATGTGGGATACGTTCCTAAGGTGTTTGGAAGTCTTAATATTGCTTCTATCTGCGTATAGAAGAATCCTAAGCAGTTATGAAAAGTTATGATTCGTGAACAGAGTAGGATTAGGTTCCTGATTTGAGTTGAGTTGGCTTTCAAGCTGGTTATATAAGCAAGGGAGCCTAGAGCTCGTGGTGCATGACTTTGGGGCTGTTCCTCTTGTGTTCTATTGAATAAAATTCGTAGTTTGAAGGAACTTTTGTGCCTTGTTCGACCGACTTGTTCCAGACAAGTTTTACTCGTCGAGTTTCTTGACAGCACTACCTTTCGTTGGTGGTTTTATCATAACTCGAGTTTTACAGATCCAATTGAAGTGATTCTTTTTGGGTTGTCTTTACAACTCGATTATATATCTTCTATCAAAATTTCACGGTCATTCGATTTGTGGTCTATGATCTGCACGGGTTTCTTTGCAGCGTTTCAGAACTGTTTTCTTCGGGAAGGGCAGATTGACCTTTGTTTGATCTTTCGATCATAACTTGAGTTTTTCTCGACAGATTTGCGTGATTCTTATTGTGTTGTCTTCGTGACTTGATTCTCTCTGATACCTATCACTTTTTTCATGGTGAAACACGTTTAGATTAGTCTCACACACGATTTCTTTAACATATCATTTTTCTGCCGAAGGGGTTGGGGTTTAATTGTTTCCGCTGCGTAAGATTTTTAAATCTACCATTCACCCCCCTCTGGTAGCTTTTCACGTGCTCTTCGTTCCTACAGAGAAGAATATAACCATGAAGATTCCAGACCACTAGTGCCACACCCAAGAGTACACCAATGCATCCAAATAGATCACCCTGTCGACAACATAATTAGTGACATCCAAAAGGGAATAACAACTAGATCTCGAATAGCTAATTTTTGTGAACATTACTCGTTTGTATCCTTTTTGGAACCGCGCAGGATTGAGGATGCATTGAAAGATCCGGATTGGGTAGTGGCAATGCGAGAAGAATTGAACAACTTCAAACAGAATGAGGTGTGAGAACTCATCGAAAGACCCAAGTTCAACGTCGTTGGCACCAAGTGGGTCTTCTGCAACAAGCAAGACGAACACGGGGTGGTGACAAGGAAAGGCACGACTTGTGGACAAAGGGTATTCACAAGTTGAAGGTTTGGATTTTTGTGAAACCTTTGCTCCCGTAGCTAGGCTTGAATCGATTTGAATATTACTTGCATATGCCACTCACCATGATTTCAAGCTCTATCAAATGGATGTGAAAGCGCCTTCCTCAACACACCAATCAAGGAGGAGGTGTACGTAGAGCAACCCCCCGGATTCGAAGATCAAGAGTTCCCTGACCACGTGTTCAAATCGTGTAAGGTTCTCTACGACCTCAAACAAGCTCCTAGAGCTTCGTATGAGTGCCTTAGAGATTTTTTAATTGAAAATGGATTTAAAATTGGCAAAGCTAATTATAACTTGTTTACTAAGCACTTCGACAATGATCTGTTCATTTGTCAAATTTATGTTGATAATATTATCTTTGGTTCAACTAACAAATCCTTTTGTGAAGAATTTAGTAAGATCATGACAGATAGATTCAAGATGTCTATGATGGGAGCATTGAAGTATTTCTTGGGTTTCCATGTGAAGCAACAAAAGGAAGGGACACTCATAAGCCAAACCAAGTACACTCAAGACATACTCAATAAGTTTGGAATGGACAAGACGGAGCCTATAAAGACTCCCATGGCAACAAATGGACACTTGGATCTCAATGAAGATGGACCAAATGTGGATCAAAAGGTATATCGCTACATGATTGAATCCCTACTTTACTTATGTGCGTCTAGGCCTGATATTATGTTGAGCGTATGTTTGTGTGAAAGATTTCAAGTCAATCCTAAGGAGTGTCATTTGACTACCGTAAAAAGAATCTTGCGATATTTAGTTCATACACCCAACCTAGGCCTTTGGTATCCTAAAGGTTCCAAGTTCATTCTCATTGGATACTCTGATGCAAATTATGTCGGATGCAAAGTAGATAGAAAAAAGTACCTCTGGTGCATGCCAATTCCTAGGTAGATCCCTAGTTTCTTGGTCCTCCAAGAAACAAAACTCCATTGCCTTATCCACGGCTGAGGCGGAGTATGTTGCAGCTGGGAGTTGTTGTGCACAACTCCTTTGGATGCGACAAATTTGTAAGGGATTACGATTACAATATGAGTCGTATTCCACTCCTTTGTGACAATGAGAGTGCTATTAAAATTGCCCATAGTCCCGTTGAGCACTCTAGGACCAAATAGATAGACATCTGACATCATTATTTGAGAGACCACTCAATGAAAGAAGACATAACCATTTCCCATGTCAACACCGAAAAACAACTAGCCGATATCTTTACCAAGCCACATGATGAAAAACGTTTTTGCGAGCTCAGTAATCAACTAAATATCCTTGATGCTCGGAACGTGGCTTGAAAACTTGCATACCAGTATGGCTTATTCAAAATCCATTGATTGTGTTATGAAAATCATTTCTCTCTATTTTCTTTGAAAAACTATGTTAATTACTTGATCTTGGTGAATTATGGTCATAGCTTGAATGTTGTATGCTTACTGATCATATTCATCAAGATTATTGTGTGTTTTGCCCCCTATTTTTCTTTGTAAGAACATTTGAATATATACGAATGGGCTAATTATATCTATTCTGGTGACCACAGACTAGTCCGTGGTTACTCGGACTAGTCTGCACACTGCAGACTAGTCCGCAGAGGTCCGGTAGTCTAGACTAGTCCGGTCGACCACAGACTAGTGTGATTTTTCAACTCCATAACCCTAAGGGCGACCAAACCCTAATCCCCCTCATCCTCACAACGTCTCTCACACTCTCTCTCCTCACTCAAGCGCCCCAAAGCGATTTGGCGAGTTCCCCATCGAATCTTCTCGAATCTCTATGGGAAACGGACTTTGTCGCAAGGGTATCAAGAACCACGGACTTGTCCGCATTGAAAACACCTTCAACTCCAAGCATCAAAGGATTTTGGTAAATTTTCTCCCAAACCCTAGAACCTCCGATTTCTCTCGCTTTAGCTCAAATAGCTTAGCTCCTCTAGTCCATACTTGATTCCTTGTTATAGTTCAACTATTCCTTGTCACTTCTGCATTGAGAAACACCATTGCCTTGCCAGTTAGGGTTCATACAGCTGAATATCAGACTAGTCTGGTCTCAGTGCAGACAAGTTCGGTACAGCGGACTAGTCCGCACCTGAACACCGGACAAGTCCGATTTTTAACTGAACTTAACCTTAAATTCCAACTACTCAATGCATCTCCTTTCCACCGATTATCATCCATGCATTGTATAATCCTCTTGTCAGGACAATGTCGAGCTCCAATGATGAGATCTCTGATTTTGAGGCCGAGTTGGACCAAGAGTCTTTGCTTCGATCCTCGATGGGCCAAATCAAGAAGAGGCAACACCGTGTCGCTGACCCGTCGCCCACTCCACCTCATGTGCGACGAAAGGTCGTGGCCAAGAAGTCGACATCCAAAGGAAAGGATGCAGCTGGCCCCAGCTTGGCAGCTCCTCGCCAAGCTAAGGGCAAAGGGAAAGGGATTGCCACTAGTCCCATTGGCCCCCTTCAGATGAGTGCTTCGAGGCAGAGGACCAGAGACCCCACTAAAGAAAGGTTCATTGGCAAAGGGAGTGATGTCGCTTTGAAGCTCAGGGCAATTGTCTTCTACAGCGGATCTAGAAAAGGCAGTGGATGCAAGGTTCTGGAGCAACTTCCACGCGGACTATTATAGTTCCGTGTATCTACAATGAAGACTTCGGTGGTCCGAAGCCAATGGATCGTCTGGACACACTTTGAGAAGAAGAGTTGTCCTGCCTTTGATGAAGTGATACAGGCTGTGGAGAGGCATGGGCTCAAAGACTTTTTTGCTTTCAGGTGTAACTAGAATGAGGAAGTCATAACCCAATTCTATGCTACCTGCTATTTTGCTAGTGATGAAGAGGAGAGGGTGACTTGGATGACACATGGATCCAAGTACACCATTACTTATGATGAGTCCGCAAGACTGCTTCACCTAGAAGACACTAGCAACAATGAGCTAACCATCCACAACATTGGTGACTTGGAGAAGGATAAGATGGAGTTCCTTTATGATACTCACCTGAAGTACAACCCTCCATCGACCAAGAACATGAAGCCCTTCTTCATGGTTCTCAACAGGGTGCTGAGGAAGACCATATATCAAAAAGATGGAGATGCAGGAAGTGTCTTAAGGACACTGATGAAGGTGATAAGCAAAAGCAAGAAGTTTGATGTTTTTGACTACATTTGGAATGACATAGTGAACATCTCCTGCACACCGAACTGCTCCTGTGGCTATGCACCTTACCTCATGTTCATGATTGAAAAAGTCACAGGAATTGAGTTCGTGAAGGATGTGGAGCACACTCCCTTGAGGCCTCAGAAGCCCTCCCAAGCAACTCTCCCAGCTGCTCCATCTCCAGTGTCCAGTGAAGAGGCTACGAGGAGAGCTCAAGGAGATGCCAGGACTGCTCCCACTGCTAGGGCCCCTCCTCAAAACGGGTCTTTTAGTGGTATTTTTAAGTACGTGGCCGCCATCTTTGGCTAATGCAAAAAGGCTGAAGTGAAGCTTCATAAGTTGAACAGGGAAAGGAAGGCGGATATGAAGTATGTCAAGGAAAATGTCAAGCATAATTGCCAGAAGCTGGAGATCGAGCCTATTGGATCTCCCGTAATCTCTGATGATTCAGCCTCTGACTTCTTCGAGTTCCCACCTCTCTCTCCCTCCGAGCTCGCCGATTTTGTTGTTGGGGGCACTTCGAGTGGATCTGCTCCTCCTCCTCCTCAACTTGAAGATGAAGACGATGAGAGGACCGACAGTGAGGAATGAGCCTCTAGATCCCTCCTCCCATTCTTTTTGGTGCCTTGATGCCAAATGGGGAGAGATTGAGGAAGAGTCAGTAGGTCCTAGCTGTTGGTTGCGAGAGGAGAGCTCTATTTGTGTTTCTTTTGGGTTGTAAAACTTTGATTGTGCTCTCTTATGCTATTGGACATGTGGTGTGAAACTATGACTTTGTTATGCTTATGACTTATGTGTTATGCTCTGAATTTGATATTCATGCTTGATAACCTTGATGTTGTCATGATTATGCCATTTATCTTACTCATATCAAGATTATTGTTCACACACATGTAGTTTTACATCCCAACATAAAGAGTGCACATATGTCTTATGTTTTCATTGCTTAATTTGTTCCAAACTCATATGTGCACACTTTATGAAAATTCTGCACTTTTAATCATATTTGTGAAATCTCAATTGGTTGTCATCAATCACCAAAAAGGGGGAGATTGAAAGTGTATCTAGGAATCCCTTGTGGGTTCTGGTGGATTTATGACAAGCAAATGAGATCCTAACTAAATTGTTTAGATGAGCGTAGGTATTAATGAAATTATGAAGAAAGCACAAAAAGAAGGGAGGGTGAGGAATCAAGTTGAAAGGACCTCAAGAAATGATTATAATACTCTTTGTGTATGGAGTGTGTTCGAGAAACACACCCCAAGAGCCCAAGCAAATTTTAATCGCTCTCACTGCACAAAGTTATACAGGTCCGGACTAGTCTGATGTACCCCGGACTAGTCCGATTTATCTCTGTCCAGAATCGAATAAGTCCTCCCAGAGAGGACTTGTCTGCACAGTCCAGTTTCCACAGACCGAACTAGTCCGATAACACCACGGACTAGTCCGATATCTCTCTGAGTAAGATCGGACTAGTCCTCCCCAGTGCTAACTAGTCCTCAAAACTTCACAGTTTGCACGAAGTCGGACAAGTCTGGTATCACCATGGACTAGTCCGATATCTTTCTAACCTAAAATGAACAAGTCCGATATCTGCACGGATTAGTCCGAAAACCTTCTGACTAAAATCGAACAAGTCCTCCAAGTGCGGACTTGTTCTCAATTCACTAATGGTTTCACCACGACCGTACTAGCCTGATATGTGTCGGACTAGTCCGAACATCTCCAGAGAAAAAATCGGACTAGTCCGCCCCTAGCCAGACAAGTCTGATAATTCAGGACACTTAGAGTTTCCCACACACCGCACACCAGACTAGTCCGGAGTCCACCATGGACTACTCTGGACTTTCAAAACCCTAACGGTAACCTTTAGGAACCCTAGTATAAATAGAGGTGCACGGCCGCTAATCAAGAACTCTCGACCCCTGCGCCGTCACACCCTCCAAGATCCTAGAAAACACGTCTCTCCACACAATCCAACGCAAGAAAGATGAAATCCTTGAGGATTAAGCATAGATCAAAGGAGAGACACGTTCTTCATGACTTGAGATCTTGGGTTTGACTCTCTCACACACTCTCACTGTTTCATTGCATACTTTCCGAATGTGTTTGGTGGTGTTTGAATTGTAATTCTTGGGGAGCCCTCAACTTGTGATAAGGCCCTTTGAACACGGTTATTCTTACCCCTTTGTGATCAGTGGAAGAGAATCAGCCTCCATGGCGATTCGACGAGGGTAGGGTTGGTGAAGACCCAATCCTTTCGTGAGCTCCTGAACGTGGATGTAGATTTCCCTTGTGGAATCGAACCACATGATAAAAATCATTGAGTCTTTTGTTCTTGTTCTTAATATTCATTGAAATCTAGGCTTTTCTCAATCCAGTTTAATTTACGTTAAAACTTTGAGACTAAAGTTAACTTGTTCTATATCTAGTTTCGTTGAAACAATACACTTTATTTGTAACTCAATTTCCGATGTGTAGAGTTTCTGAATCAAAATCACTGGTTAAATTGATTGATCTCTTCCGCACTGAATGTGGCCTAGAGGGGGGGTGAATAGGCCTTTTGAATTTCCTGCACACTTAATAGAACCGTCAAAACTTGGTTGGCCGGACTAGTCCGGTTGTGTGGGCGGACTAGTCCGGTGTGCAAAAATTATGTGTGTTGATCAGGTGTGATTTGGGAAAATAAATTTCTTTAGCAGCGGAAATGAGAACAACTGATATTTGTACTTGAGATTAATATAAGAATGCATATGTAACTTATAATTGCCTTAAGTTGATGTGTAGCACTTAAGTGATCTAATGAACAAAATTTAAAGTAAATGAGACGCAAGACACACGAATTTTTCCCGAGGTTCGATCTCACCACAAGATCTACGTCCCCGTTGAGGAAGCTCACACAGAGTCGGGTCTCCAACCCTTTCCCTCTACAAGTCACCACGAAGGACGACTTGATTCTACTATCATGGGTAATCACCAAGTTTGTGGGGCAACCTCACACGTTGAGGGCTCCCACGAGAATTACGATGAAAGAAGTGATCAAATACACTCAAAAGTATTACAATGCAGAGTATGAGTGTAGAAAGATCAAACCCCAAGAGCTCGCAATGAAAGAACGACGATCTCCCAATCCCGAATCCAAGTGTTCAGTTGATTTCACTCTTTTTGAACTTTAGATGTGTGGGGAGATGTGTTTTGGGCTCTTGGGACGAAGTGGCAGCGCTAGGGTTTGCTCTTTGATCAGTATTCGACGTGTGTCTCAATAGGAAAGCCGCGGACTCTCTATTTATAGGGTTTCCAAAAGCTAGCCATTGAAAAACCCTAACACCGGACTAGTCCGGTGCAAGTCCGGACTTGTCCGGTCTCAATGTGTTTTGAAGTCCAGAAAGTCTGCCGGACTAGTCCGGTCCAACCTCGGACTAGTCCGGTGCTGTGTGAAGGTGACTCCAGAAAGTTCATCGGACTAGTCCGTGGACTAGTCCGATCTCCACGAATGGGAGATTCCAAAAAGATGAATGGACTAGTCCGGTCCATGATCGGACTAGTCCGGTGCTTTGTGAAAGTTAGGTTAATTTTAATCCCTTACCCTCGCGCAAAGTTGTGAGCTCTTGGAGTGTGTCTTTCATACACTCCCTATACATTCAAAATCTAATTTGGTCTTCCAGGCTTCATCAAAGTATCTCTTTTTGAACACCACTTCATTTTTCACCTTTTTGTGTGCATCACGATGTTTCACTTGTTTGTCCTGCAATCATCTCAGTAGGTTCATTAGGATCTCATATGTTTGTCATCAATTGACCAAAACCCACAAGGGATATCCTAGATGCACTTACAATCTCCCCTTTTTTGGTGATTGATGACAACCATTTGAGATATCACAATTGAGAATAAAATCTTGATTTTCATAAGGTGTGCATATATGAGAACAATGATAAGTCCACAAAAAGCTTCTCACATATGCACACACCTTATGGTGTGGTGCCTAACCGGTGTGTGATCAACAAGGTGTGATGAAGTAAAGATAATCAATAATGAGTGTAAAGATAATCATCCAAGCAACAGTAAGCATCACACATAAGAGAAGAAATAGTGCATTACAAGGTTTTAAAATTAAGTACACATGTCCTTGATCACAAAAACATAAAGGCACCAACTACTATCAAACTATTAGTCTCAATCTCTCCTAGTCTCAATCTCTCCTCCTTTGGCATCAAGGCACCAAAAAGGGTAAAATTGAGGGGAATCACTCATCGCCACTCTCTTCCTCCGTCTCGGTCCGGTCCTCATCTTCACCACCATCATCATCATTGGACGGAGCAGACTCTTCCTCAGAGTCCTTGAAGGCGGGCGGGGATCCCACCGGCTCAATCTCCAGCTTGTCGCAGATAGCTTTGATGTTGGCATTGACATATTGTTGATGCTTCTTTTGCCTGACTTCAATCTTGCGGCAGTAGGCAAAGATAGAGGTGAGCATTTTGAGCACACCACCGGAGGGTTCATGAGCAGGTGCAGAGCCAGGAGGAGCAGCTGCTTATATAGGCAGCTGACCGGACTAGTCCGGTCAGAGGGCGGACTAGTCCTGAGCCCCTGGATGACCTAGGAAGAGGGATTATCCAGACTAGTCCAGTGGCAAACCTGACTAGTCCGGTGATACTGGACATACTAAGTATTTAGAGATAACTAATAGTGATTCAAGGACAAGTTTTGCAAATAATCTTGGTGATTATGACCAGAAAGCACTCAACTTGGTGATTATAATCACAATGTTTAGTGAAAAGTGTATAGTCAGCTTTACCAATTTTGAATCCATTCTGAATTAGAAAATCTCTAAGACACTCATACCAAGCTCGAGGAGCTTGTTTGAGGCCATAGAGAGCCTTACGCAGTTTGTAGACATGGTTGGGATACTTCGGGTCTTCGAATCCTGGTGGCTGCTCCACATAAACTTCCTTCTTGATTGGGCCATTTAAGAAAGCGCTTTTGACGTCCATTTGATACAACTTAAAATTATGGTGAGTAGCATATGCCAATAAAATATGAATGGACTCAAGTCTAGCTATAGGAGTGAAAGTTTCATCGAAGTCCAAACCTTCGACCTGAGAATAACCTTTGGCCACTAGTCTTGCCTTATTTCTTGTTACTACTCCATGTTCATCTTGCTTGTTCCGAAAGACCCATTTAGTTCCAACTATGTTCGCCTTTGGTCTCTCCACTAGCTCCCATACTTCATTTCTCTTGAAGTTGTTCAGCTCCTCTTGCATTGCAATCACCCAGTCTGGATCCCCTAAGGCTTCTTCCACCCTGTATGGTTCCAGAAAAGACACAAAAGAATAAGATTCATAGAAATTGCAACTCGAGATCTAGTAGTTACTTCCTTAGCAATATCTCCAATGATGTTGTTGACAGGGTGGTCTCTTTGCATGCTCTGGTGTACTCTTGGGTGTGGAGCTTGTGTAGTTGCTTGTTCTTCATTATCTTCATGTGCATTGTCTCCCCCTAGATCATTGCTTCCATGATGGTCCTGATCTTCTTGATCTTCCTCCTCTTGATCTTGTGCAAGGGCTCCCCCTTGATCATTGCCTCCGTTTTGAGGTTCATCTTGTGCATTTGAGTCGAATGTTTGCTCTTGTGGTAAGATATCGCCAAGTCCCATTTTCTTCAGTGCTTCATATGGAGCTTCCTCTTCATCTAGCACACACTTATCAACTTGCTCCACTTGTGAGCCGTTAGATTCATCGAACACTACGTCACGTGCTACTTAAACAAGGCCGGACACCTTGTTGAAGACACGATAGGCGTAGGCATTCGATTCATAACCGAGCAAGAATCCTTCATCGGACTTCGAAGCGAACTTCGAGGCCCTCTGTTTCTTGTTCAGAATAAAAAATTTGCAACCAAAAACTTTAAAATAAGAAACATTAGGCTTTTTAGCGGTAAGGAGCTCATATGGAGTTTTCTTCAGTAGTCGATGGAGGTACAGTCGATTAGTGGCATGGCAAGCAGTGTTCACCGCTTCTGCCCAAAATCGATCTGATGTCTTGTATTCATCCAACATAGTTCTCGCAATTTCGATCAATGTTCTGTTCTTCCTTTCGGCCACTCCATTTTGTTGAGGGGGGTAGGGTGCTGAGAATTCATGCTTTATCCCTTCTTCATCGAGAAACTCTTCAACTTGGAGATTCTTAAATTTTGTCCTGTTGTCACATCTGATGTTCTTTATGGTTGATGAGAATTCGTTCTGAGCTCTTTTTAAGAACTTCTTGAGGATCCTCTGAGTTTCTGATTTATCATACAAGAAAAATACCCAGGTAAATCTTGAAAAATCATCAACAATTACTAAACCGTATTTGTTACCGCCGATGCTGATGTACGAAACTGGACCAAAAAGATCCATGTGGAGAAGTTACAGCGGTCTTGCAGTAGTCATCACATTCTTAGCGGGGTGTGGTGCTCCGACTTGTTTTCCCGCTTGACAACCGCTGCACGGCCTGTCCTTTTCAAAAACCACATCCTTAAGACCACAGATGTGACCACCTTTTAGAAGTTTCTGCAGATTTCTCATCCCAACATGGGCTAGCCGTCTATGCCACAGCCATCCCATGCTGGTTTTAGCAACCAAGCAAGTGTTGAGTTTGGCTTTATCTTTGTTGAAGTCAACTAGATAGAGCTTTCCCTTCAACATTCCCTTGAATGCAATCGAGCCATCGCTTCTTCTAAAAACTGTCACACCCTCATTAGTGAATAAACGGTTGTAACCTTTGTCGCATAGTTGGGATATTGACAAAAGGTTATAATCTAGAGAATCTACATGTAAAACATTTGATAAGGTATGTTGAGAGGATATTTCAATGTTACGGCTACCAAGGACCTTTCCATGGCTGTTGTCTCCGAAGTATATGCCTTCACCTGAATCCTTGTTGTACTCGTACTCCACAAACATACCTCTCTCTCCGGTCATGTGATTTGTGCATCCGCTATCAAGTACCCATTTTGTTCCACCGGAGGAGTAAGCCTGCAAAAAAAAATTATTCCTTGGTTTTAGGTACCCAAGCTTGCTTGGGTCCTCTCAGGTTAGTCACAAGAGTCTTGGGCACCCACACACAAGTTTTCAAGTTCTTGTGGTGTGGCCTTGTATATTTGGCAATGACTCTTCCATTTTTGGCTTTCATAAGAACATAAGAAGCATTAAATGTTTGAAACAATATTTGTGGTTCAGATTCATGAGATTTTTCCTTGACAAAGACAATTGTATTCTTAGCATGATTAGAATTAGGCATGTGTTTGTTCTAATCAAAACCAAGGACATCTTTGACATTAGGAGGTCTAGTGACCATATTTGCACTGCGTGCATATTTGATCTTCTCCTTGTCAAAGATGCAGCTTGGAGGGGCATGCATATTACGAGAACTTGATGTATTAGAAATAATATTCTTCTTACTAGAGCAAGTGCAAGTTCCGATTGTTGTCGAACTCATATCTTTGGAGAAGGAGCTCTTGGAGGAAGAGGAGTCACTTTGCTTGAGCGAATCAACTTGCACCTCAAGGATCTTGTTAACTTTTGACAAGTTAGCAAGTTCTTCCTTGATTGCAATATGCGAGTCTTCTAGCTTTGAGTAAGTTTCCTTACTCAAGGCTAGCTCAACTTCAAGCGACTTGTTCTTCTCTCTTTCAAGCTCGAGTAGCTTTTCAACTTCTTGATATCTCTTCCTTTCACGGATGAGCATATCTTCTTGTCGATCAAGAAGTTCTTCCTTCTCAATAATTTCGTTCGACAACATTTCCATTTTCTTTAGAGCAATTTTACTTAGTCCTCTAAACATTTCTTCGTTATCGCTAGAGCTGTCAAAGTCATCAATAGAGGAATTTAGCGTAGGAGGAGTGAGCCGTACCTTTTTCTTGCCTTCCTTAGCCATAAGGCAAGTGTGGTTGTTCATGTCCCGTCCTCCCATGTTTGGAAAGAGTGTGGCCTTCATAGTAGGTTTCTTGATTGCAATAGTGGCCATCTCTTCTTCTTCATCGGAGGAGGACTCATCGTTTGAGTCCCACTCCTTGCCAATGTGAGCTTGATGGATTTGTCTTCTTTTTCTGAAATTTTTCTTTTCTTGAGATCTTGTTTCCTTCTTCTTTTTGTTTTCTTCATAGGGGCAGTCCATCATGAAGTGACCATACTCTCCGCAGTTGTAGCAAGTGCGTCGAGCCTTGGATTTTCCTTTGTCCTTGCTTTTGCCTTCATTTGAGTTGTTGCCGTGTCTTCTTTTCATCATTCGCTTGAACTTCTTGATAAAGAGTACCATTTCCTCATCATCAAGATCAGTGCTATCATCACTTGTATGTCCATCGTCTTGATCTTCACGAGCTTCTTTGAGTTTGGGTCGGCATGTAGCTTTGAGAGTGACCTCTTTCCTTTTGGAGGAAGTGAGTTCAGCCAAGTCTTTGACGTATTTTGCCTCTTTCTCCATCATCTCATGATTTATGATCTTCCCCAACAACTCATCGGGGGTCAATTTGTCAAAACCGGGGCTTTCTCTAATCATTGAGCAAAGAGTGACATTTCTTGGCATGAAGGCTCTAATCATTCTCTTGACTACTTCGTGATCTGTCCATTTCTTACTTCCATAGCCACGTATCTTGTTGATGAGTGCCTTCATCCGGTTGTACATGTCTTGAGGTGATTCGCCTTCTTCAATAGCGAATCTCCCCAACTCTGCTTCAAGCATTTCGATTTTTGCTTCACGAACTGATCTATTTCCTTCTTGAGCTGTCTTAAGTGTATCCCATATTTCCTTTGCACTTTCTAAGCCATCAATCTTGGTGAATTCGTCTCTGCTTAATGATGACGTGATCACGGTGACGGCTTGTGCATTTCTGTGAATCTCTTGTTCTTGTTCTAGGGTAAGTTCTTCATCCGTGTCCGGGATATCTATGCCAATGCAAACGATGTGCCATAGACTAGGATTTAGGGATTTTAGGTGCATCTTCATGTTGTACTTCCACATTGTATAGTCGCTTCCGTCAAACTGTGGAGGTTTTCCTATAGGAATGGAAAGATAATGGTTGTTTGAATTGAGATGGTTGTAGTTGTAAGGATGTCGGGAGTAGTCTTGATGACCGCTCCCTGTCGTCTTCTCTTCTTCTTTTCCTTTTTGTCCTAGCAGTTTCTTTCTCAGAAGTGCCTTCAATTGTCACACTTCTTCATCATTGTGTGGGCTCTCTTTCAGCACATCAAAAGCTTTAGTTTCTTGTTCCTCCTCATTAATGTTCATCTTCGAGATATCGTTGTTCTTCTCAGAGGCCATTGATCTCTCCGAGATGTGAGTCTCGTTGGTGGAGAACCTTGCTCTGATACCAATTGAATGTGGCCTAGAGGGGGGGTGAATAGGCCTTTTGAATTTCCTGCACACTTAATAGAACCGTCAAAACTTGGTTGGCCGGACTAGTCTGGTTGTGTGGGCGGACTAGTCCGGTGTGCAAAAATTATGTGTTTTGATCAGGTGTGATTTGAGAAAATAAATTTCTTTAGCAGCGGAAATGAGAACAACTGATATTTGTACTTGAGATTAATATAAGAATGCATATGGAACTTATAATTGCCTTAAGTTGATGTTTAGCACTTAAGTGATCTAATGAACAAAATTTAAAGTAAATGAGACGCAAGACACACGAATTTTTCCCGAGGTTCGATCTCACCACGACATTTACGTCCCCGTTGAAGAAGCTCACACAGAGCCGGGTCTCCAACCCTTTCCCTCTTCAAGTCACCACGAAGGCCGACTTGATTCTACTATCACGGGTAATCACCAAGTTTGTGGGGCAACCTCCCACGTTGAGGGATCCCACGATAATTACAATGAAAGAAGTGATCAAATACACTCAAAAGTATTACAATGCAGAGTATGAGTGTATAAAGATCAAACCCCAAGAGCTCGCAATGAAAGATCGATGGTCTCCCAATCCCGAATCCAAGTGTTCAATTGATTTCACTCTTTTTGAACTTTAGATGTGTGGGGAGATGTGTTTTGGGCTCTTGGGACAAAGTGGCGGCGCTAGGGTTTGCTCTTTGATAAGTATTCGACGTGTGTCTCAATAGGAAAGCCGCAGACTCTCTATTTATAGGGTTTCCAAAAGCTAGCCGTTGAAAAACCCTAACACCGGACTAGTCCGGTGCAAGTCCGGACTTGTCCGGTCTCAATGTGTTTTGAAGTCCAGAAAGTCTGCCGGACTAGTCTGGTCCAACCTCGGACTAGTCCGGTGCTGTGTGAAGGTGATTCCAGAAAGTTCATCGAACTAGTCCGTGGACTAGTCCGATCTCCACGAATGGGAGATTCCAGAAAGATGAACGGACTAGTCCGGTCAATGATCGGACTAGTCCGGTGCTTTGTGAAAGTTAGGTTAATTTTAATCCCTTACCCTCGCGCAAAGTTGTGAGCTCTTGGAGTGTGTCTTTCATACACTCCCTATACATTCAAAATCTAATTTGGTCTTCCAGGCTTCATTAAAGTATCTCTCTTTGAACACCACTTCATTTTTCACCTTTTTATGTGCATCACGATGTTTCACTTGTTTGTCCTGCAATCATCTCAGTAGTTTCATTAGGATCTCATATGTTTGTCATCAACTGGCCAAAACCCACAAGGGATATCCTAGATGCACTTACACGCACACACCGGGCTAGTCCGCACATAACTAGACTAGTCCGATTTATCTGTGTTTGATCAGTTTTCTAAGTGTTTCAGGTTCCGACTAAGAGCACAAAAAGCCTATTCACTGCCCCCTCTAGGCTACATTCAGCCTAGAGATACGAACACCCACCATCGAAGACGTCTGGCCAGACCTCACCAATGGTGCCGCACCGCTGAGCTATCCCGGTGGGCTAAACCAGCAGCACAGCGTCATGTACTAGCTCACCTAGGACCTCCTGTCCCCTTCTTTGACGCCCTACCGCAGCGACAAGTCCCACGAACCCACCTGGTCTTCGCCCCCCTCGTCATGAGCTAGACAGCAGTGTGCGGCGAGCCGGCGAGGGCGACCAGCACGGGATGGCGACGTGCGGCTGGCGCGGCATGCAAGCGGTTTAGAGTGAGCAGGACGGCAGCTTGCAGCGACGGCGGCCAGCCCCAACGGGACTCTGATCTGTCGATCGACGGTGGCTACGACCGAGTGCGGTTGGCGTGAGGAGAGTGGATGAGTGATGAGTTACGCGTTGGAGTCAGCCTAACTTCCTACTAAATAGGTCTTGTCGGGCCCTAAATGAGTTGTGCCAGTTCTATCCTGCAGGAAACCCGCTTCTATATACATATAGTACATAAACACTAAAAAAATTCAAATAAACATAATTGAACCCTAATAACTAACATATATTATAATCAAGTTCACATACACATATTTGGATAAAACACAATGTAAAATTGCATAAGTAATGATATAGCAATGCGTAGAGACTAATCAATTTTATAATATCAAACACAATATTTCGCAATTTACAAGTTTAGATTAAACCATGTTGTCAGAAGGGGCGAGGCGCATGGGGGAGCATCAGCGGCGCAGGCGAGCGCGGCGAGGAGGCAGCAGCCGTCGTTTGGGAGTGACAGCGGAGGCATGCGACACGCGCAGCGGGAGTGGCAGCGCGGTGGCGCGGGGCGCGGTGGCATGTTGAGCAGCGGGAGAGGCGGCACGGGCGGAGCAGAACAGAGCAGCAGCGGTGCGGCACAAGCGCGGTATGGGATAGGTTTCATGGGGAGGAGTTTAGCTTACGTGGCACATAAAGTTATAGACGTCAGCCTCGCTGTAGCCCCGACGAATTTAATCTACCCCAGCGAGCCACATCGTAAGGCCGTCGACCTGGCCATAAGTTAAGGCTGTTGGTCTGCTAATGTGGCCGACGACTATAATATTTGGGCGGGGGGAGTCAAACTTAGAGCCCATCGGGCCCAGCTTAGTAGGCCACGTTGTTGAAACCGACTACAACACGTATGCTGTCGGTCGACCACACGGAACCGACGACCATAATTACGGTCGTCGGCCGGCCAACAGCTTTAAAGTTTTTGACGTCGATTCCGAAAGACCAACGATTTTAATCAACTTAAAGTCGATGGCCCCAAAGATTTTACACTAGCCAACATTTGTTTGCCCGGTTCTTGTAGTGGATTCCGTGGTCCTCAAAGACGACGACCTCTTGCAGGAGATCCTGCTCCGCGTCGGCCTCCCCACCAGCCTTCTCCAAGGCGACCTTGTCTACCGTCACTGGTGCCGCAAAGCCTCCAACCCGACCTTCCTCCGCTGCTTTCGGGCCTCCCCATCAGCTTCCTTCCAGTCCACCCGTTGTAACCGGAGCTTGACACGGCCGCCACCCACCAGTCGTTGCCTTCTTTGCCGACGCCTGAGGGGTCCTTTACAGCCTCCGTCCTCGACATCCACAGTGGCTGCCTCCTCATCTCAGTGTTCGACGACCGCTATTAGTCCACGCAGCTCGTGTGCTCCCTTGCCAGTATGGTGTTTCCCAGTGGTACGTGTGGATGTGTTGGCATGGTTGAGCTCTACCGATAAAGTGTTTCCCAGCGATCCAAAGTCATTTACAGACTATAGGTGTCGAGTCTCTATGGCTGACGACTTAAACCTTTAAAGTCGTCAGGACCGACGGTCATACCTGATAAGAACATCGAGTGTGGTTTGTCGGCTATGGCCGTCGGTTTACCCGCATTCGTACTCTACACCCGTCGGCCTCAGTTGCCTACCGATGGCTATATGGCCGACATTTCATTACCAGATTGTTGTAGTGTAATCTTATTGACAAATATGCCCAAATGAGTCAATTAGTTTTTTAAAAGTACCAGTCTACCAGTGTGTTGGAGTGTATAAGTGAATTGCTTACCTTTTCCAATCAGGTTGTTTTTGTGCAACAAATGAGCACCTTGAGGATCCTCGCAGGTAATCTCTGCTGATATCTCCTATGCTGTTTAGCAGGTGTGCCTCTACATGCTCGGTACCCGAGAGACGCACCTCACTGCTTTGAATCAGATCCTCCGGTGCCTCCAGAGAGCCCTCGACTACAGACTTCTTCTCTGACATTCCTTGACGTTCGAGCTAGTCATTGATGTTGACTGGGCAGGTTGCCCGGACACGCGTAGATCCACCTCTAGCTATGCCGTGTTCCTGGGTGGCAACCTCGTCTCCTGGTGGTTGAGGCGGCAGCATATCGTACCTAGTGTTATCCTAAACAGACCTAAATGGTTGATTAAATGGGTTCACTACAGGAAGCGGCCAAAGAAATATCGGCCATGTAGCCGTTGATAAGCTGCTGAGACCGACATCCACAATTTATGCACATCGGTTACCCGATGGTTTTAGCCGACAAACAATAGTCGACGTTTTTAAATCACATGACTATCGGTCCCGACGTTCATAAGACGATAAAGTCGTCAGTGGTAGTAGACTAATGTCTGTATACTAGCTAAACAAAATATGGCCGTCGGTTGTTATTGACGGCTATTATATACCAATTCCACCCATCAATATAACGCAATTATGTGAAGGAAATATCATTTCTTGCATACATCACCTTTCTATTTAACCTATTTCCACTTGTCCTTGGAGAAATTAGTGCATGCAGGTATTTTATACAGAATTGAAGTGAAACAAGGGGATGGATCCTATAAAATATCATACCAGCCAATCACGCGTTGACACGTGGCACCACATGGATCAAATGGCCCACAAACAGAAGCATCCGAGGCCATCCAACGATGTAGCACCTATATCAAGGGATGGGACCCACCTAGAGGTCACCCCGAGAAAGCACAGAGTGTTTGGAGGACTTACCAGGTCGGCCAACCCCCCTAGTCGGCCGACCTGGTCTTTCCTACAAACTTGGTCAGCTTCCACGTGTTGGCTCCTCTCGGCTTGAAGAAGTCACTGGTGACTGATTCATGCGCTTTTGGTGGCAGGAACCGACCCTTCTCCAAGCTATAAATAGGACCCCTCACCACTCACTACAACACACACCACTTGAGCATCATTCTATTATATACACTAGTTCTCTCAGTCCTTAGTGGAGTTAGGCTATAGAGAGGAGAGCCTCTAGCCCCAAGTCCAAGTTGGGAAAGGTATGGCTCATGTATATTTTCTTATATTTGTGACTTTATGCATAATAAAGATACAATCTTTAGTCTTCTTTTATTCATATACTTGGATGAAGCATTTCTTGTTTGATTGCGGATTCCATGTATGTGGTAGGAGTAGTCTTTATGATTATGCCATATCAATCTTAATCTATCATCATAAACACTACAAATTCCCACTATAGTCTAATTAGTTATGATATGATCATGTTAATATGAATCACTTGTGCAATGCACCAACATTGGTTCAACGATGATTTAGTTCATTGCCTTAGGTGGGCTTGTGCCCAGGCTCTTAAGGTAATTACTTAATATGCTAGCATGGTGCTAGGATAGTAGGTGGCGTTGAATGTCTCATAGACCTATTGATTGAAGAGGTAGGCAGTAGGTGGTGATAGTCCTATCCGTCCTTTGTAATCATCCATGTTCGGCTATGCCACAGGCTCTTGGTGGCAGTCGCCAAGTGTTGCTAGCGGTAAACCCGTGCCCGATGTGTTGAACAACTTAGCATAAGTAGTCACCATTGACATGCTCATTAGTATCTAACCTAGGCTATGTATATGTATATTAGAAGCATTGTAGGAGCAACTCCCCAATCCTTAGTCTAACCTCCATTAGGACTCATCTACCCTTTAGAATAGATTGCTTAGGTGTATGTAGTGTGACACATACCTAAGCAATCTATTCTAAAGGTTAGATGAGTCCTAATGGAGGTTAGGCTAAGGATTGGGGAGTTGCTCCTACAATGCTTCTAATATACATATACATAGCCTAGGTTAAATACTAATGAGCATGTCAATGGTAAATACTTATGCTAAGTTGTTCAACACATCGGGCATGGGTTTATCCCTAGCAACACTAGGTGACTCCCACCAAGAGCCTGTGGCATAGCCGAACATGGAGGATTACAAAGGACAGATAGGGCTATCACCACCTACTGCCTACCTCTTTAATCTGTGGATATACGAGACATTCAACGCTACCTCATATCCTAGCACTGTTCTAGTATATTAAGTAATTTCCTTAGGAGCCCGGGCACAACCCATCCTAAGGCAATGAACTAAATCATCGTTGAACCAATGTTGATACATAGCACAAGTGATTCACATTAACATGATCATATCATAACTAAATAGACTATAGTGGGCATTTTTAGTGTTTATGATGATAGATTAAGATTGATATGGCATAATTATAAAGACTGCTCCTACCACATACATGGAATCCACAATCAAATAAGAAACGCTTCATCCAACTATATGAATAAAAGAAGACTAAAGATAATATCTTTATTATGCAAAAAGTTCCAAATATAAGAAAAGATACATGAGCCATATCTTTCCCAACTTGGACTTGGGACTAGATGCTCTCCTCTCTATAGCCTAACTCCACTAAGTACTAAGAGAACTAGTGTTACAATAGTATGATAATGCTCAAGTAGTGTGTGTTAAAGTGAGGGGTGAGGGGTCATATTTATAGCTTGGAGAAGGGTCGGTTCCCGCCATCGATAGCACACGAATCAGCCACCACTGACTTCTTCAAGCCAGGAGGAGCCAAAACGTGGAAGATGACCGAGTTTTGAGGAAAGACTAGGTCGGCCGACTAGGGGGTTCGGCTGACCTGCTAAGTCCTCCAAACGGTTTGTGCTTTCTTGGGGTGACCTCCAGGTGGGTCCCATCCCTTGATATGGGCGCTACACCATTGGATGGCCTCGAATACTTCTATTTGTGGGCCATCTGATCCATGTGGTGCCACATGTCAATGTGTGATTGGCTGGGATGGTTTTATAGGATCCATCCACTTGTTTCACTTCAATTCTGTATAAAATACCTGCATGCACTAATTTCTCCAAGGACAAGTGAAAATAGGTTAAATAGAAAGGTGATGTGTACAAGAAATAATATTTCCTTCATATAATTGAGTTATATTTACAGGTGAAATTGGTATATAACAGCCGTCAACAAACTCCCTCAAGCTTATCCTTTGCTCGTCCCGAGCAAAGTCAAGACTTTAGGTTGATGATCAAGAATTGCTACTATGTTCTATTTTTCAAAAGTACCATGTGCACAACAAAATACTCTACCTAGTATTGAAAAAATTGGCATGGTACTTCACCCATCTCAATTCATTACGAGGCTTATGTCACCTCCTATTCATGGGTCGTTGAAAGATAGAACAGCAAATCGAGCACACATACCCTTGAAGTCATGTTCCACTTAAATTCTGGAGAGTTCAATTTAGATTTTAAGTATCTCAATTTGATTCTCTCAAGTATCTCCTTTGTGTGTAGTGGAAATATATCCTCACCAAGGCATTTTGCCTAAATTCATCATACCTCTACATAAGGCTTGTATGTGGAGCTTGGTAGGAAATATAGTAGGCATATTTGCAAAACATAATGTTGCTAAGTCATAAGAGCAAGCCTTAGGAGAAATCAATTCAAAACAATTTCATTCAAGACTTGTGCATCTGTGATGGAATGAAGTGGATGTGGATATTTGAGATGACTCCTATTTATGTACACTCTCTTATTTTGCAGGGATGAAACATCGCTACTTTTCCTCTTTCTCTCTTTTTTTTTCTTTTTTTTTTCTCATGCTTATGATGTAAGCATGCATTTTCTTTTTCTTTCTTTCTTTTCGTTTCTTGTAGCAATGTCTTCTACTCCCTTTTTATGCAATAAACTTGGAGAGAGTACTAAGCATGAAGGGTATGGAGTTTCTCTTTTTATTGTGAAATGATGGTGTGACGGGATTTTGCTTACTTCTAGTGTAGAAGTACAACACGTGCAAGTGAAGCCTTGAATTAGAAAAGTAATAAATGAAATTTCACATAGGTCTATACTAGTTTGACAAAGCTCAATGCGAAGACAAATAACATATTCATAAGGTCTATCAATGTAATGTATCATATGACTTTGGTAGGTATTTCCCATCAAATGAGAGTAACTTAAATCTCTTTAGAATTTATCCGGAAATCTAAGTTTTACTTTCAAACTAGGAATAGCAACCGTATCACTATATAATATCTCACAATAACTTAGAATTGGATTAAGAATTTGCTACCCACAATTTCTAAATCAAGGCAAAAATAATTCTGGCGAATGAAAGCAATATTTTGGAGAGTAGTAAGTTGTAGACTAGGGACTTAAGAAAATTAAAATTGAGCAACTATTCATCATTTAATTTATGTGAATTACAATCCATTGTTACCGCACATATTTTTTGTAGGATCGAAGAGCATGTGCAAAGCTACAAGAGGGGGGTGAATGGTAGATTAAAACTTTTCAGCAGAAGCAACGAAACACCCCTCGGCAGAAAACCGATCTGTTAAAGAAACCGTGTGTGCGACTAATCCAAATGTGTTAAACGTGACAAAACTAGTATATATTAAAGAGAATCAAGTCATGAAGATGTCACAACAAGAATCACGAAAATCCGTCGAGAAAAACTCAAGTTACGATCGAAAGATCGAACAAAGGTCAATCTGTTCTACCCGAGAAAAACAGTTCTGGAACACTGCAAAGAAACTCGTGTAGATCAGAAACCACAAATCCAATGACCTTAAACTTTTCACAGATGATAGAAAATCAAGATGTAAAGACAACCCAAAAAGAATCACTCTGATCGGATCTGTAAAACTCGAGTTATGATAAAATCACCAAAACAAGGTAGTATTGTGCAAAAACTCGATGAGAAAGAGTTGAACAAAACAAGTCGGATGAACAAGGCACAAAAGCCCCTTTAGACTATGAATTTTATTTATAAAAACTCACAATGAACAGCCCCAAAGTCGTGCACCACGAGCTCTGGCCTCCCTTGTTTATATAACCAGCCCTTAGGCCAACCCGAAACTAACTAGGACTCTAATCATACTCAATTCACGAATCGAAACTTTCCATAACAGTTCAAGACTCTTCTATACGCACATAGAAGCAATATTAATACTTCCAAACACCTTAGGAACGTATCCAACATTCCTAAAAATACTAAAATTTGTGACCCACACGAAATCCTATCATAACCAACTCAAAACTTTCCATATTTGAGTCAAGCCTGACTCAGCCGCAACCTGAGTCCATAACCTAGTTGATTGGACCTTTACGACCACATCTCTTCATCGCACCTCGAAACCATGTAGCCACGTTCATGCACTCCCTGCACACGTGCAAACATCTTCCAACGACGTCCACGATACACTACAAGGATTCCACCCTATTGCAACGATTGTACTGCAACGAATACTAAGTCGTTGCAGTAAGCTTGGTTTTTTGCCACGATTCACTAGTTCGTGGCATTAGCATCTATCGCCGCGGAACACGATCGTTGCATTAGGATCTGTTGCCACGATTCACTAGTTCGTTCCATTAGGATCTATCGCCACGAATCTGTTGCCACGATTCACTAGTTTGTGGCATTAGCATCTATCGCCACGGAACACGACCGTTGCATTAGGATCTGTTGCCACGATTCACTAGTTCGTGGCATTAGGATCTATCGCCATGAATCTGTTGCCACGATTCACTAGTTCGTGGCATTAGCATCTATCGCCACGAAACCTGATCGTTGCTCTAGGATATGTTGCCACGATTCACTAGTTCGTGGCCTTAGGATCTATCGCCATGAATCTGTTTCCACGATTCACTAGTTCGTGGCATTAGCATCTATCGCCACGGAACACGACCGTTGCATTAGGATATGTTGCCACAATTCATTAGTTCTTGGCATTAGGATCTATCGCCACAAATCTGTTGCCATGATTCACTAGTTCGTGGCATTAGCATCTATCGCCACAGAACACGATTGTTGCATTAGGATCTGTTGCCACGATTCACTAGTTCATGGCATTAGGATCTATCACCATGAATATGTTGCCACGATTCACTAGTTCGTGGCATTATCATCTATCGCCATAGAACCCGATCGTTGCACTAGGATCTATTGCCACGATTCACTAGTTCGTGGCCTTAGCATCTATTGCCACGAATCTATTGCCACGATTCACTAGTTCGTGGCATTAGCATCTATCGCCATAGAACCCAATCGTTGCATTAGAATCTGTTGCCATGATTCACTAGTTTGTAGCGTTAGCATCTATCGCCATGAATCTGTTGCCACGATTCATTAGTTCCTGGCATTAGCATCTATCGCCACGTTACACCATCGTTGCACTAGGATCTGTTGCCACGATTCACTAGTTCATGGCCTTAGGATCTATTGCCACGAATCTGTTGCCACGATTCACTAGTTTGTGGCATTAGCATCTATTGTCACGAAACGCGATCGTTGCATTAGGATCTGTTGCTACGATTCAATAGTTTGTGGCATTAGCATCTATTGCCTTAGAACCCGATCGCTGCATTAGGATCTGTTGCCATGATTCAATAGTTCGTGGCATTAGCATCTATCGCCACGGAACGTGATCATTGCATTAGGATCTGTTGCCACAATTCAATAGTTTGTGGCGTTAGCATCTATCGCCGCGGAATACAATCATTGCATTAGGAACTTTTGCCACGATTCACCAGTTCGTGGTGTTATGATTTATCGCCACGAAACACAAACGTTGCATTAGGAACTTATGCCACGATTCACAAGTTCGTGGCGATAGTATCTATCGCCACGAAACACAATCGTTGTATTAGGATCTGTTGCCACAAAATACCGGTTGGTGGCGTTAAGATCTATCACCACGGAACGCAAACTGCATTACATATAGTGTTCATGTACAGCTAGCTCACACAGTACCTATATGAAAAAAATCATCATCTTCGCTGTCCTCCATCAATATTGGAGGTACAATACCATCATTGATATATGTATCATCATCGTCGTGGTTGTCATCGTCATCATCTTCAATTGAAAGAGCGGAAGCATCATCGGTTGCTCCGTCAATGTCATTCCTATCCCATGTGGTCATATCCTCATTTATATCAGTAAGTCGTCGATCATCAAATAATGTCTCAGCCTCCATCGTCTCAGTCAAATTATTTTCACTGTCTCTAGGGGGCATGGCAAAAAGGTTTATTGGCATCGTTTTAACAACTGTAGCCCATTTAGGTTGCTTCACACTTCTAACGTAAAAAACTTATTCTGCTTAAATTGAGAAATAGTAGTGTCCACATCTATCATTCAGTATCGATCCATTTTGTAGCCTCTTGTAACATCCCAAAAATTTCAAACTTGGCTAATTCAAATATAAAAGGGAATTTAAAATTTTAGTTTTCAAATCTGTTCTCCGATACATCCGAATCTCGAGGGCAAGGTTCATGTTAAGGGGGGGGGGGGGGGGGGGTAGATTGTAACATCCCGATTTTTCAAACTTTGCGTAAATTAAAATTTGAATATGAAGTCAGAAATAATATGAAGAAATTATTTTTATAAAAGAAAAATAAAAAAATATATGCATCTCATCTTGCATTTGCATTCATCCTTAGATATTAAAATCTATTTACGAAAAAAATTGCATCAAAATAATTAAATTGGAACAACAAATATGGGAAAAAAGAAATAAATGAAACTAAATATATTCATATATATAATATTTTAATAATATGATGAATTCATGCAAAGCGATTAAGTTCAACGAAAAGAAACAAACCTAAAAGAATTAGAAATTAAGAAGCAAGTAAAAATTGAGGCAGGCACCGTATTAGTTCGGAAAATAAGGGACCAGTCCGAATAGCCTCACAGGACAACAACGTCTGGTACAATACCGTATTAGTCCGGTATGCACAGACTTAATCAAACTACCCCCATCACAGACTTGTCTTTTACAACAACAGACTAGTCCGAAGTCCCTTAATGTAAAAACTCCGGATTTGCCCGACACGACATCGGACTTGTCCGATATACCTCTCTGTACTGGAACGGACTTGTCCGGAATTAAATAGACTAGTCCGATACTCTACAGTTGGTGTATTTTAACACTTCACCATACAATATATATAAATAATTAACATAAAGTCAACCGTTGGTCAAAATGTAATAATATTAGATCACTTGTCGCGCAAAGAGCCTTACCGGACGCAGAAGAAAATTAATAAAAAAATGTAGAAATAATATATATAATAGACAACAAATGAAAATATAAAATAAATAGGAAAAGGAAATGATATAAAAAAGAAATAAAGATAACCAATATAAATAAATATATAAATAAAGCTAAAGAAAATAACAACAAAAGTCAACCGTGGCCATGCTAATGGCCGCACATACAAGCTAGCTGCACAAGGAGATAATGAAAAAAAAAAAGATAATAAGAAACTCACCTAACGTCAGGAGACCACGGCCAAGAACTAGCACCATCGTAACAGAGAAATATAAATAAAAAAGAACTTTCCGGAAGTTGCGAGAACATTCCAGAAGTTTCTAGAATTTTCCTGAAGATCTGTGACACCCGGTTCTGAAAAACGAACCAAGTGCATTGTATGTGTGCCCAGAATGTTCATCACACATACACAAATGCATCACAAACGGAAATCAGAATTTAACCATGTCACGAATAATAAATATACCTTGATTCTATTGCAGCGGAAAATAAACTAGCGTAGGCGACTCCAACTCCACAGGCAGTCGACGGCGGTACGCAACCTAGTGCTCCATGTTGACCTCCAAAATATCTTTAGCAGCTGTTGGGGGGATTGTAAGGGTGAGTACATGTCGTACTCAGCAAGTGTGGGAAAATATGACATGTAGCTGATACAAATGACAAATATAATAATGGCTAAGTGCTGAAAAGTACATTAAAACATTTGAAAAGCATTATACTATGTCTATGTGAAACAACCCCATCATAACCATCATATTAACATAATATAAACCATATCCAATTATTGCCAACATCATCATTATCCATGTCCAGTTACCATAACTCAAATTCATATCCGTAACCATAAGCCAAAAACCATCCATAACCATTACCAACCCATAACCATAAACCAACCACCCCAATACCAAAATCCTCTAATCATGTAGGTCATCCAGGCGCTCTTAACCGGGAGCACGGCTATCATGATAGTTTTACACTCTGCAGAGGTTGTACCACTTTACCCACATGTTCGTGATTTAATCACCTTTCGGTGACTAAGAACCTCCATTATGCCTTATCATACTTCCATTGGTGTGCGGCCAAGAGATCACAAAATAGTATTTCAAAAGGGACTACTAGTATGTACGGGCCCACTAAGGTTTCACCGGCAGGCTTGAATCTCCATTCTCCCACCCACGGGCCCCCTCTTGTGCCATGCGGATCCCAGGGCAGCCCTCCTAGACTCCCATTCCTTGCACCATCCAATGGTCGATACAATACTAGCAGCACTCCTAATTATTCAGCTACGCCGCACCCATACTTGGCCTTGTGGTGGCACTGTAGTCCTGGCATATTCTCGCATGAACCGGTCCTTAGATCTAAAGCAATCAAACCACCATGACATCCAACCCATCCACATACCAGGCTTGCTTAGATCACCCCTTTACCACATCAGATTTAACCAGCTCATGTTAACCATAATCTCAATAATGCATAATTAAATTAAGTGGTATAGTTATTTACATCCCAATTAGTTAAGCAAAGCAAAAAGGTAAAAAGCCCATCCCAACTCTCTACCATATATTCCGGGTGACAAGGGTGGTTAAACAAATCTAGTAAACTTCCTACCATAGGATTCCCATCAAATTAACACAGCATGCAGTTTTGTAAACAAAACATTTATTTTAAAAACAGGATCAATATGCTTCAAGGACACTTGCCTTAATATTCCCCAATTCCGACGGTCAATCAACTCAAAGTCTTGCACTCGAAGATCCACACATACTCGCTTCTCGACTGTAACCACTTGAGCAAATCGTCTACTCGCAATCAACCACATACACAAGCAGACATACATAATAAATGCATTGTAAACACTAATCAATATGCAAAATATGGATGCATGCAGAAAATATGTTTGTATTAATGTTACATAACTTTCTATGGCTTTTTTTAATAATTTTTCATAATGATTTCCTATTTAATTGATCAAGTTTGGAATTAATTGCAATTAATTCAGAGGAAAAATAATTATTTCAGAACATTAAATATGCTGAAAATATTATTAATAACTTACTAGAATTTATTCTAAAGTTTTAGGAATTTTTCTGGATTTATTTTGCTACTTTATGAATTAACTAGGATTTAATCTTATTTATTAATTCTAAAAAACAGATTAAATAATACTGAAAATATTATATTTAGTAAATCTAGAATAACTTATTAGGTGTTGCATGATTTAATCTAACTTGTGAGTTCAAAGTGATTTAATGATTTAACGATTATCAGACAATGATTAACGATCGCTCAAATAAAACACGTTCTACACGTGATCTAATTCATATACTAGAACCAAAATAGTTGTTTAGATCTAGACCGTAATACCTACTGCGTGCGCATGTAGTCCAGACGGTCGTGTAACGGCGGCAACGTGGCGTGTCTCTGGGATCCAGAGTTCGTCGATGAAGATGACGACGGTCTAACGTAGACGAAGAGGACGTAGGCATGACGTAGATGAAGGAGACGGCGATGCGATCCTGTGGTGGCACGACGACGGCGACGCAACGATCTCCGGCGGACAACGGCCTCCTCCTTCTTTTCTTCTTCCTCCTCTCCCTTTTTCTCCAATTTTTCTCTCTGACACAGCCTCTGTTCTCTCTGTTTTTTTATCTGGCGGCTAGGGTTTTTAGGTTCTGGAAATCGCTTCGGTCGAGGAAAACCTCGGAGGCTTCAGTGGTTTTTATAGGCGACGAGCTCGATACCGAGTCAGGCTTGGACGCGTAGCACGCGCGTTGACGCGGTGCGCGACTCGAGCGCGCGAGCGGTGGCTAGCTCGGCCTCGGGCCCAACGCGGCACGCGGGCGCGCGGGGTGGTGGACGCGCTGAACCAGCGGAACTCGCGTGTCCCGCTCGAGTGCGTTGGCCTGGCCAGCCGTGGATTCCTTTCTTTAGTTTTTTTTTTCTCTTTTTTTGTTGCCTGGAAACTCTCCCATAAACCTTCCCTCAGAAGGTTCTAGAGCATCCCTTGGAACGTTATAGAAAATTCCCCCAGAAAGTTCTAGAAGATTCCCTGGAAGGTTTTAGAATGCTCCAAGAAAAGCCTAGAGACATCCAGAAGGTTCTAGAAATTTCTAGAAAGTTCCAGAAACTATAGGAAAATTCTAGAAACTTCTGGAATGTTCTGGCAACATCTGGAAAGTTCTTTTTTATTTATATTTCTCTATTACGATGGTGCTAGATCTTGGTCGTGGTCTCCTGACGTTAGGTGAGTTTCTTATTATCCCTTTTTTTCATTATCCCCTTGTGCGGCTAGCTTGTATGTGCGGCCATTAGCATGGCCACGGTTGACTTTTGTTGTTATTTTCTTTAGCTTTATTTATTTATTTATATTGGTTATCTTTATTTCTTTTTTAGTATCATTTCCTTTTCCTATTTATTTTATATTTTCATTTGTTATCTATTATATATATTATTTCTACATTTTTTTATCAATTTTTTTTTGCGTCCGGTAAGGCTCTTTGCGCGACAAGTGATCTAATATTATTACATTTTGACCAGCGGTTGACTTTATGTTTATTATTTATATATATTGTATGGTGAAGTGTTAAAATACACCAACTGTAGAGTATCAGACTAGTCTATTTAATCCCAGACAAGTCCGTTCTAGTACAGAGAGGTATATCGGACAAGTCCGATGTCGTGTCGGGCAAATCCGAAGTTTGTACAGTAAGGGACTTCAGACTAGTCTGTTGTTGTAAAAGACAAGTCCTTGCTGGGGGTAGTTTGATTAAGTGTTTGCATACCGGACTAATACGGTATTGTACCAGTCGTTGTTGTCCAGTGAGGCTATTCGGACTGGTCCATTATTTTTCGAACTAATATGGTGCCTGCCTCAATTTTTACTTGCTTCTTTATTTCTAATTCTTTTAGGTTTGTTTCTTTTTGTTGAACTTAATCGCTTTGCATGAATTCATCATATTATTAAAATATTATATATATGAATATATTTAGTTTCATTTATTTCTTTTATCCCATATTTGTTGTTCCAATTTAATTATTTTGATGCAATTGTTTTCGTAAATAGATTTTAATATCTAAGGATGAATGCAAATGCAAGATGAGATGCATGTATTTTTTTATTTTTCTTTTATAAAAATAATTTCTTCATATTATTTCTGACTTCATATTCAAATTTTAATTTACGCAAAGTTTGAAAAATCGGGATGTTACAATCTACCCCCCTTAACATGAATCTCACCCTCGAGATTCGGATGTATCAGAGAACAGATTTGAAAACTAGAATTTTAAATTCCCTTTTATATTTGAATTAGCCAAGTTTGAAATTTTTGGGATGTTACAATCTACCCCCCTTAACAGGAATCTCGCCCTCGAGATTCAGAGAGATTAGAAAATAGATAAGGAAAAACATTATTTTGATATCGTCTTCGTACTTCCATGTAGCTTCGTCCGGAATGGTGATTCCTCTAATTGTGTCTGTTTTCCATTGAAGTAGAGGTTGAACGAGAAAAGAGAGATAGAAGGAATCCCAACCTATATGCATGCATCATGGTATATGCTCCTAAATAATGCATTACCGGATGAGGATGTGGATATATATAAGTGTTCCACAACGCACATCCAAACACACAAACATACATGAAAGCAATCATACAGTCATCACACCAAACCTAAACACGTGCACTAACGAACTAAATGTTAATTACACGTTCATAGTAAGGGTAGACATAAATCCTAATCACAAGACCCAACATTATCGTAACGACGGGATGGTAAAATATCCTAATCTGGACAACGGCTTGAGAGGGTCTACACAAAGCTCCTCCACATGAAGTGCATCTCGAAAGTCTTCTCCCCGAGGTGTGTTTCTTTCGGTCCATCTCCAAATGTTTCTACTTCTTCTTGGTCTCTAGGAGTGCTGGTGTGGTCAACTAAAGTTTTCACAAAAGAACTATCTTGGATATGAGAAACATTAGAGAAGAGAGGTAAGATAGTGAAAAATTGCAATAGCAAAAAGAGGTGAGAGAGAGTGCATGCAGCAGTCAGATAAGAGAAATAGGATAGAATCGCGAAATTAAGTAAGAAGCAAATATTTTAAATGTCACAGCAAAACACATTTTTTTTGAAAATAATAGTAGAGAAAGTGTATAAACAAAGCAGTAAGCACGCTGAGACGCAGTTGAAATTGCAAAAGGAAAATGCAGCAGCGATGCAATTTGGAAAATAGCTTTTAGAAAATAGTTCCAATGTGTTTTAGGGTGTCCATTCTACCTAGGCTTGCGTCCTATGGTCAACACGGCTCTGATACCAATCTGTGACACCCGGTTCTGAAAAACGAACTAAGTGCAGTGTATGTGTGCCCAAGATGTTCATCACACATACACAAATGCATCACAAACGGAAATCAGAATTTAACCATGTCACGATTAATAATTATACCTTGATTCTATTGCAGCGGAAAATAAACTAGCGTAGGCGACTCCAACTCAGCAGGCAGTCGACGGCGGTACGCAACCTAGTGCTCCATGTTGACCTCCAAAATATCTCTAGCAGCTGTTGGGAGGATTGCAAGGGTGAGTACATGTCGTACTCAGCAAGTGTGTGAAAATATGACATATAGCTGATACAAATGACGAATATAATAATGGATAAGTGCTGAAAAGTATATTAAAACATTTGAAAAGTATTATACTATGTCTATGTGAAACAACCCCATCATAACCATCATATTAACATAATATAAACCATATCCAATTATTGCCAACATCATCATTATCTATGTCCAGTTACCATAACTCAAATTCATATCCGTAACCATAAGCCAAAAACCATCCATAACCATTACCAACCCATAACCATAAACCAACCACCCCAATACCAAAATCCTCTAATCATGTAGGTCATCCAGGCGCTCTTAATCGGGAGCACGGCTATCATGATAGTTTTACACTTTGCAGAGATTGTACCACTTTACCCACATGTTCGTGATTTCATCACCTTTCGGTGACTAAGAACCTCCATTATGCCTTATCACACTTCCATAGGTGTGCGGCCAAGAGATCACAAAATAGCCTTTCAAAAGGGACTACTAGTATGTACGGGCCCACTAAGGTTTCACCGGCAAGCTTGAATCTCCATTCTCCCACCCATGGGCCCCCTCGTGTGCCATGCGGATCCCAAGGCAGCCCTCCTAGACTCCCATTCCCCGCGCCATCCAATGGTCCATACAATACTAGCAGAGCTCCTAATTATTCAGCTACGCCGCACCCATTGTTGGCCTTGTGGTGGCACTGTAGTCCTGGCATATTCTCGCATGAACCGGTCCTTAGATCTAAAGCAAGCAAACCACCATGACATCCAGCCCATCCACATACTAGGCTTTCTTAGATCACCCCTTTACCACATCAGATTTAACCAGCTCATGTTAACCATAATCTCAATAATGCATAATTAAATTAAGTGGTATAGTTATTTCCATCCCAATTAGTTAAGCAAAGCAAAAAGGTAAAAAGCCCATCCCGACTCTCTACCATATATCCCGGGTGACAAGGGTGGTTAAACAAATCTAGTAAACTTCGTACCATTGGATTCCCATCAAATTGACACAGCATGCAGTTTTGTAAACAAAACAATTATTTTAAAAACAGGATCAATATGCTTCAAGGATACTTGCCTTAATATTCCACAATTCCGAAGGTCAATCAACTCAAAGTCTTGCACTCGAAGATCCACGCATACTCGCTTCTCGACCGTAACCACTTGAGCAAACCGTCTATTGGCAATCAACCACATACACAAGCAGACATACATAATAAATGCATTGTAAACACTAATCAATATGCAAAATATGGATGAATGCAGAAAATATGTTTGTATTAATGTTACATAACTTTCTATGGCTTTTTTTAATAATTTTTCATAATGATTTTCTATTTAATTGATCAAGTTTGGAATTAATTGCAATTAATTCAGAGGCAATATAATTATTTCAGAACATTAAATATGCTGAAAATATTATTAATAACTTACTAGAATTTATTCTAAATTTTTAGGAATTTTTCTGGATTTATTTTGCTACTTTATGAATTAAATAGGCTTTAATCTTATTTATTAATTCTGAAAAACAGATTAAATAATACTGAAAATATTATATTTAGTAAATCTAGAATAACTTATTAGGTGTTGCATGATTTAATCTAACTTGTGAGTTCGAAGTAATTTAATGATTTAACGATGATCAGACGATGATTAACGATCGCTCAAATAAAACACGTTATACACGTGATCTTATTCATATACTAGAACCAAAATAGTTGTTTCGATCTAGACCGTAATACCTACTGCGTGCGCATGTAGTCCAGACGGTCGTGTAACGGCGGCGACGTGGTGTGTCTCCGGGATCTAGAGTTCGCCGATGAAGATGACGGTGGTCTAACGTAGACGAAGAGGACGTAGGCATGACGTAGATGAAGGAGACGGCGATGCGATCCTCCGGTGCCACGACGACAGCAACGCAACGATCTCCGGCGGACGACGGCCTCCTCCTTCTTTTCTTCTTCCTCCTCTCCCTTTTTCTCCAATTTTTCTCTCTGACGCAGCCTCTGTTCTCTCTGTTTTTTTTATTTGGCGGCTAGGGTTTTTAGGTGCTGGAAATCGCTACGGTCGAGGAAAACCTCGGAGGCTTCAGCGGTTTTTATAGGCGGCGAGCTCGGTACCGAGTCAGGCTTGGACGCGCAGCACGCGCATTGATGCGGTGCGCGACTCGGGCGTTCGAGCCGTGGCTAGCTCGGCATGGGGCCCAACGCGGCATGCGGGCGCGTGGGGCGGTGGACGCACTGGACCAGCGGAACTCGCGTGTCCCGCTCGAGTGCGTTGGCCTGGCCAGCCGTGGATTCCTTTCTTTAGTTTTTTTTCTCTTTTTTTTTTGTTGGCTGGAAACTCTCCCATAAACCTTCCCCCAAAAGGTTCTAGAGTATCCCTTGGAACGTTATAGAAAATTCCCCCGGAAAGTTCTAGAAGATTCCCTGGAAGGTTCTAGAATGCTCCAGGAAAAGCCTAGAGACACCCAGAAGGTTCTAGAAATTTCTAGAAAGTTCCACAAACTTCAGGAAAATTCTAGAAACTTCTGGAATGTTCTGGCAACTTCCGGAAAGTTCTTTTTTATTTATATTTCTCTGTTACGATGGTGCTAGTTCTTGGCCGTGGTCTGCTGACGTTAGGTGAGTTTCTTATTATCTTTTTTTTTTTCATTATCTCCTTGTGCGGCTAGCTTGTATGTGCGGCCATTAGCATGGCCACGGTTGACTTTTGTTGTTATTTTCTTTAGCTTTATTTATTTATTTTTTTATATTGGTTATCTTTATTTTTTTAGTATCATTTCCTTTTCCTATTTATTTTATATTTTCATTTGTTATCTATTATATATATTATTTCTACATTTTTTTATTAATTTTCTTCTGCATCCGGTAAGGCTCTTTGCGCGACAAGTGGTCTAATATTATTACATTTTGACCAGCGGTTGACTTTATGTTTATTATTTATACATATTGTATGGTGAAGTGTTAAAATACACCAACTGTAGAGTATCGGACTAGTCTATTTAATCCCGGACAAGTCCGTTCCAATACAGAGAGGTATATCGGACAAGTCCGATGTCGTGTCGGGCAAATCCGGAGTTTGTACAGTAAGGGACTTTGGACTAGTCTGTTGTTGTAAAAGACAAGTCCCTGCTGGGGGTAGTTTGATTAAGTCTGTGCATACCGGACTAATACGGTATTGTACCAGACGCTGTTGTCCAGTGAGGCTATTCGGACTGGTCCGTTATTTTCCAAACTAATACGGTGCCTGCCTCAATTTTTATTTGCTTCTTTATTTCTAATTCTTTTAGGTTTGTTTCTTTTCGTTGAACTTAATCGCTTTGCATGAATTCATCATATTATTAAAATATTATATATATGAATATATTTAGTTTCATTTATTTCTTTTATCCCATATTTGTTGTTCCAATTTAATTATTTTGATGCAATTGTTTTCGTAAATAGATTTTAATATCTAAGGATGAATGCAAATGCAAGATGAGATGCATATATTTTTTTATTTTTCTTTTATAAAAATAATTTCTTCACATTATTTTTGACTTCATATTCAAATTTTAATTTATGCAAAGTTTGAAGAATCGGGATGTTACAATCTACCCCCCTTAACATGAATCTTGCCCTCGAGATTCAGATGTATCGGAGAACAGATTTGAAAACTAAAATTTTTAATTCCCTTTTATATTTGAATTAGCCAAGTTTGAAATTTTTGGGATGTTACACCTCTGCTTTGGCGCTGACCGGAACGAGGCCGATCAAACCGTTCACATTCAAATAACAGAACCTCTTGATTTTTTTCGAAATCAACAGATATCATTTTCTTGATTACTCCATACCACTCATGATCACCATCCCGATCAACAACACCACTGTTTTGCGTCTGTAAATCTTTTTCCACCTCTGCTGTTTGAAAGAAGAAGCCATTTATGAATGATCGACTAAAAAAACGTGCCCCACGATTAGGTCCTCTAGATAATGCATACAAATAATCGGTTACTTTGCCTTCTTTGTGTAATGTCGTAATCTGTACACATTAATTAGTATAAATGGGGCCATTGATAAACCAACTTTAGAACAGGTATTTCTTCAATATTTCATGAAAGTAAAAACTTGCATGTACTTACTCGTTTCTAAAACCAATAAACAAACTCATCTCTATGCGTTTTTCAACATCAAGAGAATGAATCTTTTTTAGCTCTTCAAAATGCTCACTGAAAAGGGTACAAAATTAAATTAGCCATCTACAATAAGCATGATCCATTAATATAGTATAGAACATATGAGTGTTATACGTACTTGATCCATGGAGCGGCCTCTTCAATATTAGAAATAATATAATGTCTGATGTTATGTAGTTTCACCATAGTAAGTTTGCCCTATTTAAACCCTTTTTTAGAATTATCAACTTCTGTAAATATATTAGACTCGAGAGAAGGTTCATTCCTAGCTGCAGCTTCATGACGTTCTGGCCTATTAAGCTTGGTGTTGATGTTATCCAAAAACTGGCTACAAAAAGTCATACAATCTTCCATAATATATCCCTCAGCTATAGAACCCTCCGGGTGAGCTCTGTTACGTACATACCTCTTCAATGTATCAAGGCACCTCTCAATTGGATACATCCATCTGTAAGAAACAGGTACACCCAAGCGAGCTTCTTCGCCATGATGAATTGGAAGATGTACCACGATATCAAAGAAAGTGGGAGGAAGCAACATCTCAAGCTTACAAATTGTTTTAGGAAATTGTTCAATCATCTTATCCAAATCTGGTTCCACCAATTCTTTAAAACAAATTCCAGAAAAGAATTGCTAAACTCAATTAAAGGTTCAACAACCTTTTCAGGCAATATGTCACGTATTGCAATAGGAAGGAGCTTCTGAAATATAATATGGTAGTCATGAGTTTTTAGACCTGATACCATACGTGCTGTTATGTACACACTTCTCTTGATGTTTGAGGCATAACCATCGGGCATCTTCACATCTGCCAAAAACTTGCACAAGGTGGTCTTCTGATCTTTTTGCAAAGTATATGATGCTGACAGACAATCATACTTCCCTTTCATACCCACCGTATGTTGCTTTGGTCGTATACCCATTTCCTGCATATCAAAACGAGCTTGTAGACTATCTTATGTTTTACCATCCATATTAAGCAATGTACCCAATATGCTATCACAATTGTTTTTCTCAATGTGCATGACATCCAAGTTATGCCTTATTAGCAATGTCTTCCAATACGGGAGCTGAAAAAATATACTTTTCTTCTTCTAACTATGCCACCTATCTTCCTTGGTGTGCTTTCTCTTATTATTCATCTTTCCAAAACTCACTTGAACAAAAGTCTCGTATTGGAGTACTTCGTGACTAGAGAGTGATCTTGGAGCCTCTCTATTCTCTGTTTTGTTGTTGAAAGAAGCTTTGTCCCGATGCCACCAGTGATCCTGAGGTAGGAAACGATGATGACCCATGTAGCAATACTTTCGTCCATGTCTCAACCACTAGGCGTCAGTGTTTACATGACAGTATGGAAATGCTAGCCTACCTTTTGTGCTCCATCCACATAGCATTGCATATGCTGGAAAATCATTTATTGTCCACAATATAGAAGCTCGCATGAGAAATGTCTCTTTCTTTCAACTGTCGTATGTTTTAACACCATCAGACCATAATTTCGGTAGCTCATCAATCAAATGCTGCATATACACATCAATGTTGTTTCCAGGTGACTTTGGCCCAGGAATTATCATTTACATCAACCAATAATGATGCTTCGTAGACAACCAAGGTGGTAGATTATAAGGAATTAGAATCACAGGCCATGAACTGTAATAAACATTCATTACTCCAAAAGGATTGAAACAATCAGATGCTAGCCCAAGTCTTATGTTGCGAGGATCAGATGAGAAATTTGGGTGAAAGCTATCAAAATGCTTCCATGCTTTCGAATCTGCAGGATGGCATAATATTCCATCATCAATACGTTCTTCTTTCTGCCAGCGCATGTTTGATGCCATTGATTCTGCCATATAAAATCTTTGAAGACGAGGAATAAGAGGGAAGTATCGTAGAATCTTGCGTGCTACAAGCTTCTTGGCTTTTCCACAAGGTAAAGCCTCTCTTGCATCCCCACCAGTACTATTTTTCCATCTTATTTCATCACATTTTGGGCATCGATCCAGCAGAGAATAGTCCTTTCGGAATAACACACAGTCATTGACACATGCATCGATCTTTTCGTAGCTCAGCCCGAGGCCACGAACAACATTCTAAACTTTATCAAGTGTATTAGGAATGCAATGGCCCTCTGGAAGCACATATGAGAATAGTTCAAGGATGAACTCACACGCTTTTTTGCTCAAACCAGTTAAACACTTTATCTGGTACAACTTGACAATGAAGGATAATTGGGTTACCTTCTCACAACCTGGATACAACTCCTTTTTGGCATCATTTAATAAGTCATAGAATGCCTTTGCACACCCAGTTGACTTCTGCTGGTTTATAGCATTTTCTAGATCATCAACACCTGCTAAAGCACCACCATGATCCCCAGTGCCTCTAAGAAGGCTGGACAACATATTTTCCATAGCAGCATCATCAGAAATTCTCTCCTCATTATTTGCTGATTGCTCAGCAAATTTTTTCTCAACTCATTTTTCTCCATGGTGTACCCAACAAGTATAATCAAATGACATCTCATTACGAAGCAAGTGAAGATGAACTTCCTTGCATCTCCTGTGGAAAATATTACGACATTTGGTGCAAGGCCAAGGCATAGTTTCTTCTTCACGAGTGCCCTGGAATGCTAAATTTAAAAATGACTTCATTCCATCCTGCCACTCCTTCGTACGCCTGTCTTTTCCCATCCATGTCTTATCTTTTGACATCGCTTCCTACAATTGAATCACCGTATCCGTAAGAGGATTGAACTACAATAACATTATGTGAGCAATTGTACCTAGCGCTGTTGCTCCTCCACGTGCGGTGGCCGGCGGATGCTCCTCCACGCCGGTGGACAGGGGATGCTCTTCCAAGAGCGTGGCGGCCGGCGGATGCTCCTCCAAGAGCGTGGCGGCCGACAGATGCTCCTCCAGGCGCGTTTCGTGCAATCGGGAGAGGGGCCGTTGTGGATCGAAGGGTCCGGCGGCAAGGCAGCCAGGACAAAGCGTACATGAAGCTATCAGAGTAGGCCCAACACTGCGCTGGGCTGCTTGTTATTCGTGGGCTGAAGTTGCGCCGAGTCACTTTGTATTCCTGGGCCGAAACTGCGCTGGAACGCTCGGTGTTCGTCCCCATGTATGCGTGAGCCCATGTACCGAAATTTGGCGTTGTTAAAGGAGCTGTTTTTCGATAAAAGGAGAAATTTTTAATTTGACATGCGAAGGGCCCTACGTATGTAGGGAAAAATTATGCTTTAAAAGGATATGATTCCTTGGCGTTATCCCTGTCATGTCCGGCCATCATACGACCTCGCTCATTCATGTGCACACATGTCACAGTCATGCAACTGCTTCATCCGTCCGTTCATATGGACACATGTCAGAAATGTGGAACTGCTTCATTCGTCAGAACCCGACATTTATTTTCCAATTATTTATATTTGCTACCAGAAAAGTACCCGATAACCGATATTTTGGTCTTTTCGGTTCCGGTCTCAGTTTTATCGGTTTCGGTTTTTCGGTCTCGGTTTATTTGCCCACCCCTAATTTACGTAGTAGTAGCATATGGGATATACATATTTCTCCTCCTTGTTTTTTTGCAAAACTATTTAGTGATATATCCTATGTGCATATACATATGTAAAACTAATGTAAAGTATAAAACTTTTTCAAAGGGAAATCTTAGGTTTCGTCAAATCTATCTTTGAGATTTACGCAATTTTGATTTGTTTTAACAATGCAAGAATTGTACTTTTTGATTCACCATGAAAATATTTCCATAATATACATTCTAGTACTACATGTTATTGAAGTAAATAAATTCCATATAAATCATTGGTCAAAGGTAATTAGTTCGACAAAAACAGAAATAGAGTTGAGTTGGTGCGGAGGAAGTATTATACATTGCTGTTTGTCGCAGAAGGTTTGGTCCTTCGTTCAAGCCGTAGCCATTTGTATCGGCGGCTGATGTGACCGGGCACACTGAGCTTACGTGCGCGCCAGTCACCGAGGCGCCTTAAACGCGCGCAGCGCATGCGCATCTTTGAATTCAATTGGAACCGCTCCGCGTCCCATCACCACTACTACGTGCGTCCGTTGATGTGGACCCATGTCACAAATGTGGAACGGTATGCACAGCCTTGGATATGCATACCATATCCATAAATTTTTTTCCTCGTTTGGGTAGGAGTGGTTCCACTTAAATCTAAGTGGTTTGGAGAGTGTCCGACCATCATACGACCTGGCGTAATGAAGATTTTTGAATTTAATATACTTATCTTTCTAATTCTTATCGTTATGACCACAAGTTGCATTGTATCAACGAAACGCCACGTACAACAACAATGACTCAGCGGAATCGGGAATTGGACAACTAAAATGGAAGTTAGCAGTCTCGCGATTCATAGATCGAAACGTGCGCCATCCTTTTTCTTCTTCCTTTTTTCTATCCATAACTATGAGACTATTGAGTTCCATCTTCATCGGCAAATATGCACAATCTGGTGTGCCGGTTTGTACCTTAACCCCCCTCGTGTGTCCCTGGTGGTGGTGTGTTCTGATTCCTGTCCTCTAACTACATCTAGGTTTCCGATGACGCATGCGGTTCACCACCAGACAAACCAGCAAAGCCTCTCTGATGAGCGGCATGCAAATTTCTTGATGACAAACTGGCTGCGGGGGGTCTGCAGTTTGGATGCAACTTCGGTGCTCCCATTTGTGCTTCCATGTGTACTCCCGCTTATGTGTCATCATCTAATTGGTTGAAGTTAAATCACGCATTATGTTAGGTAAATGAAAGGGCCAATAAAATCATGACACTTAAGTAGGAGCACGCATGGAAGCACTGAATGAGAGTATACAAGCCGTGTCCTCCCGTTCGGATGCAACTTCGGTGCTCCCGTTTGTGCTTCCATGCATTCT
The DNA here is from genome assembly GCA_036927565.1 of Tuctoria greenei. Classification (NCBI taxonomy): domain Eukaryota; kingdom Viridiplantae; phylum Streptophyta; class Magnoliopsida; order Poales; family Poaceae; genus Tuctoria; species Tuctoria greenei. Next base: position 114,969,923 of record JAYESD010000011.1, on the reverse strand, counting down.
CCCGCTTATCTATCATCATCTAATTGGTCGAAGTTAAATCAGGCATTATGTTAGGTAAATGAAAGGGCCAATAAAATCATGACACTTAAGTAGGAGCACGCATGGAAGCACTGAATGGGAGTATACAAGCTGTGTCCTCCTGTTCGGATGCAACTTTGGTGCTCCCGTTTGTGCTTCCATTCGTACTCCTGCTTATGTGTCATCATCTAATTGGTTGAAGTTAAATCAGGCATTATGTTAGGTAAATGAAACGGCCAATAAAATCATGACACTTAAGTAGGAGCATGCATGGAAGCACTGAATGGGAGTATACAAGCCATGTCCCTCCCGTTCTTTCCTCCCATGCATCATCCCACTGATGTGTCAAAATGTTATTGGTCCCTTTATTAATGCTTAGTTTAACTACCATACCTTCACAACAAATAATGTTGGCGTAGTCGACCTCGCACATCTTCCGCGAGTCGGTCACCTTCCAACGGAAGCCATGCAGGTGCTTCCACAGCCGAAACGCCGTTCATCTTAACCGGCACATATGTATGGTCCGGGTGTGCCAGTGTGTACCTTAACCCCCGTCGTGTGTCCCCGATGGTGGTTGGAAGACCCCTGCAGGTATGTTCTGATTCCTGTCCTCTAACTACCTCTAGGTTTTTGATGACGCATGCGGTTCACCACCAGACAAACCAGCAAAGCCTCAGTGATGAGAGCAACATGCAAATTTCTTGATGGCAAACTCGCTGCAAGCTGTGTCCCTCCTATTTTGTTCTCCCATGCATCATCCCGCTGATGTGTCAAAATGTTATTGGTCCCTTCATTAATTCTTAGTTTAACTACCATACTTCACAACAAATAATATGATGACACGTCAGCGAGAGTGTCATCAAAAAACTAGAGATGGATGCGTCAGTAGGTCGCAGTCAGTTTTTCATCAAAAAACTTGCATGCCACTCAACCTTTTTTGGTTTGCCTGGTGGTGAACCGCCTGCATCATCAAAAACCTAGAGATGGAGTAAGAGGTCTGGAATCAGAGCATACCTGTAAGGCTCTTCCCAACAACCACCGGGGACGAACGACGTAAGGGGGGTTAAGGTACACCGGCACACCCGTACCGTACGTGTACCCGGCCAGCCGTGTAGTTTCCTTCGAACCTATGGCAGAAGAAAGCGGCATGCAAGTTTCATTCTGTATGGAGAATGTTTGTTGTGTATTCATCAGGGAATACAAATACACTTTATATAGGCTAGCTAGTGTAGTGTGAAACCAAAACAAAACCCTTTCGCACTACACATATTCAAAAGCTAGCGTTAATGACTAAATGAAGGCCTACGCAGTCAAACAATGACGTTAGACCAACGCAGTCAATAATGACTGTTACATGTGTGCGTGCTTATACTTTCTACAGTATGGTTGTGAACCGCCTGCGTCATCGGAAGCCTAGATGGAGTTGGAGGACAGGAATGGGAGCATACCTGCCTGGACCAGGATTGCCTGACGTAGCAACATTTTGCTGCATGCATGCAGTAAAGGCTGCATCCACCGTTTGTTTTGATCCGACGGTTGTACTTCCTAGCTATCCAACTAAGGGGTCCATTCAAATCGTTTCTTAAACTCTTGCCTGCTTGCTTCAACATGAGAAAGAGTTTACATGCATATAATGATGCATACTTTATACATTTAAATAAAACAAACGTCTATCACAAATTAACAGGATTAAAAACACATTAACTATCTTATGTGGCATGCCAATGTGTGGATGTCCAACTCAGAGTAAGGATGAAAGTGAAACGGTTTTTTGAAGTTGATGGACTAAATAATTGACCCATTTAAATGTTGAAGGACCAAACTTGGTTTTGATTGAAATTTTGAGGATGAAGTTGAGTATTGCCAGCTTGATGAGCTCAAGCTCGAAAAGTTTGAGTAAGCTCATTTATAAAGTTGTATGTACGATACTTTAGCCGCTACAGGTGCCAGGAGATCTCCCGCAGCGGGGCCTGCAAAGCAGTCTGTAAAGTAGTATACAATACTAACAGGTAGCGACGACTGGAAAGAAAAGTTGAGACAATCAACAGAGAGAAAAGAAAAGAAAGGATGAGAAAAATGATAGAAAAAGATAGGTAGAACTCTAACGTAACACTGGCCCTATGCCCCTATACACGGTGTAATCATTACCACTACTCCTATACGCGGCCAGAAGTTATAACCACTGCTAAGTGTTGCGGACTAGATGTGCCGATTAGTTTATTTTGTGTTTATTGGGCATTATGTAACAGCTAGTTCTATCGATTAGCAACGACTGGAATGAAAAGTGGAGACAATGAATAGAGAGAAGGGAACACTGATTTCCCTTTGCGCACCGACTGCTTTGAAATCTGGACTTCTGTATAAGCGTGCAATCTGCGAATCTTAGCCGTTTGATGGACATCCAAGGGTGGCTGCACCTTTTACATATAAACGTGTAAAAAGTGCGCAAGCAGGTGGAGGGATCTATGTGCAAAAAGTACGACACCCTTGGATGTCCATCACACGGCTGAGATTCGCGGATTGCACGCTTGCACAGGAGCCCAGATTGCACAGCAGTCGTTGCCTTTCCTTCATTACAAACTACTGTATGATTGAATGTATTCATTTCCGGAAGAATCCATTTCTTTAAACTGCCCCGTGAGTTTCCTTTGATGCAAACGGGGCTAAACATAAGACTAGCGAGCATAGGGGAAACACAACAAGTGCAACATTCATCAGAGACGAGCGGGCATAGGGGAAACACATATACTAGTACAAGTCTATTTTATATACTCCCTTTGTTCTCTTTTAATTGGCGTTGGGAGAACTAGCGGTGCATCCAAATGGGAATGGAGGGAATATAACCCATATAGTACAACGCCAGATGGCAGAACAGGTCATGCTCGTGCTTAATCCTACAGTTCTCTATACAGAAGACTGTCCACTTCTCCCACGTAGGCCTGCCGCAGCAGACAGTTCCCTGGTTCCCCCCTATTGAGCAGCCCCAAGCGTCATCATCAATGTTGGGCACTGCCACCGGCGGCGCTTCTGGACGAGGCTTGCCCAAGAACCTCCAGGCAACACGATCGATACTATTCATGGCTTCACGCCGATACCGGCAGCACTCCTTGTTGGTCCACTTCATGGCGACGGACCCGACCGCGTTGTAGCTGACGTGGGCCTCACCTTCGACCTGCCGGATATACTCGAAGGCGTCGCGGGCCCCACAGTCGGCGTCGTAGCGGATCATGGCGAGGACGTAGGCCGCCACCATGTGGCCGTTCGCGGCCGCCCGGGCAAGGAACTGGGTGCCCGGCTACGCGCGACCGTGCAGGAAGATGAGGTCGAACCCAGTGATGTAGCACACATGAGGGTTGCCGACGATTGCCAGGCGCTCCACGAGGCGGTCGTAGCTCCGGTTATACTTCCAGATGCTCACTCGCTTCAGCGCCACGCGCCTGCCCACGGCGCGATCCCGACACGCCACGTGCATGGCCTTGCGGGTGGCGCGCAGACTGCAGAGGTCGTCCATGGGCTGCAGGGAGGTTGCGCGACCCACCCCGCGATCAGGACCACAATATTGTGTGGCAAGGGGACCTCCATGGGCTTCGAAGGGAACCAATGAGGACGCGCACGACGGAGACAAAGAGGAAGAGTACACATGAAGAAGAGGATGGCATGTGTGTGTTGCGGACAAGAGGATGGTGTGTCTTTATTAGTACGCGCGGAGAAGATGATGAGACGCACAGAGAACGATGAGACGCATACAGTGATGGTTATGGATTCTAAAGTGCACTGTTTGGAATGCTACTTGCAAAAATGGGGTTATGGCTTCTAAAGTGCAACTATACGCTACTTTAGCCGCTGGAGTTGTCAGCAGGCAGAAGATCGCCCGCAGCGGGGCATGCAAAGCGGTCTGTAAAAAGTACTCCTCCCTCCACCCCAACTCAACTCTATTTTTAGCTTTGGTCAAACTTACCTTTGACCAATGATTTCTTGCCTGGTCCTTATCCTGATCATCAAGGTCCTCCACCTGCTGCCCCAGATGACTTGGGGCGGAATAGGGATGAAAACGGTCGAAATTGAGCTTATTACCTTTGACAACTCCTTATTCAAACTGGTGTCTGAATAAAATTTTTAAAGAATTGAGCTTATTACTCCCTCCGTCTCTAAATACTTGTCGCTTTGTAGTTCAAAAATAAACTACAAAGCGATATTTACTACGGCCCCATTTGGAACATAGGAATCCAAATCACAGGAATTGGAAAAAACATAGGAATAGACAAAATGCAGGAACGAAGAAAGTGGGCAACTACAAACAAAATTCTTTAGAATCTTAACTATCATTATTTGTAATACATAAATCAAAGTCATAAATTCTTGCCAAAATGAACTACCAGTTTGCTTCATAAACAACTTCATTCCTATATTTCTAACATCAAAACGTCTATTGCATTGTAGTAGCTCGGAAATAATTATTCCTTGTTTCAAAAAAAGTAATAATTATTCCATGCAAATCATTAGGTTAGTTAATTTGACTTTTAGCACCCTATATATTCCCTCCATAGCCAACCAGCAGACCACAAAGAACTTGGATTGGATTATTTTATTCCTCCATTTTACATAGGAAAGGAAGTCTTTCTACAGGAAACAAAATATGATTCCTGTGTTCCAAACACCTGTGACATAAGCACAATGTAGGAATGAATTACTTTGAAGTTTCCTTTAAAAATCCTCTATTCCAAGGGACGGAGAGAGTACATGTCAGCCCATTAGACCCAACCTACTATTTGGAAAGTATTCGGTTATTGTTCGGAAATTATCCATTAAAATATGGTATTCCGACAATTCGGTTAGAAATCAATCTAAATCGTTTCCATTCCGTTAATCAAATTTCAATGTCCGATAAAAACGGTAATCGATCTAAAATTTCAGAAATTGTTGAAAATGGTAATCGCATCGGAAATTTTCGAAAACAGCATCGGACGGTTCGGGAATTTACTGTACCGTTTTCATCCCTAGAGCGGAATGATCCTGGCGACCAGAATGAAGTGTCGGATATATGTTGTCCACGGCGCAGGGTTATTCAACACAAGCAATAGGTAGCATATCCTAATCTTTTTTCTCATATATAGTGTGTTAACTAATTTTTCCGCCCCAAATGATCTAGAAAAATTACTCTAGATTTGATGATGCCATAAATTAATCGCTGCTCAAAACAATGACGGTGCTCATCAAGCTCGCAAGCTCAACTTCATTCATCCTCAAACTAGCTAATTATTTCGGATGGATTTACGTTAAGGGGTGTGCATTCGGTCTACCCGATATTTTGGGGGTATTTCAGTCTTTTTCAAAATTCGGTTTCTTGAAATCATTACCCGAATTGTTGTAATAATATTAGGTACCCGAACATTCTGGGTACCAAAATTCCGGTTCGGTCTTCGGTCCTACCCGATATATCCGAATTATACATTATATCCATGTCATGTTTGCACAAACTTAATATGATTGATAAATTTAATCCCATGAGCTCATTTATTATAAACTGACAAATGAAAAAAAAATAAACGTTTAAATCCAACAACTTCACACATCACAACTTGAAAATAAAATATCTAAATTCGAATTGTTCATAGTTTAACATGCATAATTTAACTTATTATTTGATGGACCGACTATTCGGTTATTTCAGTTACCCGAGAGTTGTACCCGAACCCGACATTTATTTTTCAGGTATTTATATTTGCTACCCGAAAAGTACCCGATACCCGATATTTCGGTCTTTTCGGTTCCGGTCTCGGTTTTATCAGTTTCAGTTTTTCGGTCTCGGTTTATTTGCCCACCCCTAATTTACGTAGTAGTAGCATATGTGATATACATATTTCTCCTCCATGTTTTTTTACAAAACTATTTAGTGATATATCCTATGTGCATATTACATATGTAAAACTAATGTAACGTATAAAACTTTTGCAAAGGGAAGTCTTAGGTTTCGTCAAATCTATCTTTGAGATTTACAAAATTTTGATCTGTTTTAACAATACAAGAATTGTACTTTTAGATTCACCATGAAAATATTTCCATAATATACAATCTAGTACTACATGTTATTGAATCTAATAAATTCCATATAAATCATTGGTCAAAGGTAATTAGTTCGACCAAAACAGAAATAGAGTTGAGTTGGGGCAGAGGAAGTATTATACGTTGCTGTTTGCCGCATAAGGTTTGGTCCTTCGTTCAAGCCGTAGCCATTTGTACAGGCGGCTGATGCGACCAGGCGCACCGAACTTACGTGCGCGCTAGTCACCGAGGCGCCTTAAATGCGCGCATCGCATGCGCATCTTTGAATTCAATTGGAACCGCTCCACGTCCCATCACTACTACTGCGCACGTCGAGAGACAAACAGCCAGGCGGGTTCAAATCCCCTACAGTACTGCAGGTGCAGTAGAGATGGCTAACATGAGGGCCCCAAATGGTGTGGGACCCACATGTCAGCCACCTCTACTGCACCTGCAGTACTGCAAAGGCCCCACCACCCAGTTGCAGTAACCGCAGTGCAGTTATTGCAGGGGATTTCGTCTACGCTATAAGATCACCCGGGCACGCCATCATGTTCTCCGCATAGCCACTCTTCCTCTCTTCCCAAAACCGCGCCAAGAACACCATGGCTGACAAGACAACACCGCCACCAAGCCCGCCGAAGGACGCCATGGGGAAGCGTCCCCGACCAGACTCCCCCCCCCCCCCCCCCCCGAACATGGTGTGGGCTCTCCGGAAGATGGCGCGTGATGTATTTGACAATACATCGTGCTCCATGCGTCGCCTTGGGCTTGGTCCCCTTCTAGAGTATGTTGCCATGGGGACCACGAGCCACTACATCTTCGGCATGACGCACTTGGCTGGTCGCCTCGACGTCCTCTGGGAGACGCTGGCGGACGAGCTCGGCGTCGCCGACCGTGACAACCTGGTGGCTGCGACGTCTAGGAAATTGGGCTTCCCGTCTCCGCTGCAGGAGGCGCCCCCGCCCAGCCAGGAGCCCAAAGAGGAGGAGAAGAAGGAGAAGTAGGTGGAGTGAGGTGGAGAAGCAGTTTTTTTCTTGTTCTTAGTTGTGTTGTTTATCTTTTCATGTTTGTAGTTTGTGTTTTTCTTTTTTCCTGTTTGTAATGTATCGTCTTAAGGTAATGAACTTTATATTTCTGTTCATTGGTGCAAAAAAATAGTTCTAATGTTGATGTTCTAACGATAAACTAGTGAACTATATATCTCTTTTATTATTTAGAATGAAATATATTTCCACTTCCAACTCTACTGAGCTGGAGATCAAGAAAGTGACTATCACCTACTAGTTTATCTGACAGGACCAGCAGGGAGAAGCCCATTCTCTGTTCAAACCCAACATGGATCCAACATAATGAGCAATCAAAAAACACAACAACAGTTTTTGGAGTACGTATCAACTTTAGCTCAGATTAGATGCTCGTGGGCGTCATTGCAAAAGGGTGAAGACAAAAAAGACTTGATTCCGGATGGCTTGCAAAAACAAACTAGAAGTCAGGGTCATCGAAATTTTTGCCCGATTTGGATTCAGTCTTAGTTATAGACTTTCATAATAATAAAATGTATCGGGTATTTTACTTTCACAAGTGTGTCATAAAATGTATCGGGTGTTTCACTTTCACTAGTGTGTCATAAAGTGTACGCCGGCCACGTATCATGATCCAATCGTACAACTTCAAATAAAGGAGGGTAAGAGCATCTCCAACCCCTTTGTTATTTTTGGTTTGCTATTCTTTCAAATGAGAAATATGCTATCCACATTTAGCATCTCATTCCATGAGCATCTCCAACCCGTTTGCTATATGATATGTGCTATATTAATTTTTTTTCATATTTTATTAGTATATAATAATTATTTTAAAATTCAAATAACATTGTTGCAATGGATATATTGTAACGGTTGTATTTATAACAACTATTTTTCAATGGTTATATTTCTAACGACTATTTTTAAACGGATGTATTTCCAATGGCTAATTTTCAACGACTATTTTGCAACAGAACGATGATAATGTATCGGAAATCGGGAATAGCAAACCGGATAGCATTTGCTACTAGTAGAACACCGAGAGCTCCATATAGCAAATGGCTAAAAGTCAATCCTAATAGCAAACCAGTTGGAGATAGTTTTTGCTCTAGATTTGCTAAATAATAGGATATCACATCATATAGCTAATGGGTTGGAGATTCTCTTTTAGCCATTACCTATAAGGTGTGATATCCTATTATTTAGAAAATTTAGAGCAAAAATCATCTCCAACTGGTTTGCTATTAGGATTGCTACTTTTAGCCATTTGCTATATGAAGCTCTCGGTGTGCTACTAGTAGCAAATGCTATCCGGTTTGCTATCCCCAATTTCTGCTACATTATTGTCGTTTCTGTTGCAAAATAGTTGTTGAAAATTAACCGTTGGAAATACAACCGTTGAAAAATAGTCGTTAGAAATATAACCATTGAAAAATAGCCGTTAGAAATACAAACGTCACAATATAGCCGTTGCCACAATGTTATTTGAATTTTAAAATAATTATTACATATTAATAAAATATCAAATTTTTTAATATAGCACATCATATAGCAAACGGGTTGGATATGTTCATAGAAGGAGATGCTAAATGTGGATAGCATATTTGCTATTTGAAAGAATAGCAAACTAAAAATAGCAAACGGGTTGGAAATGCTCTTAGAAGATTGGTGGAAATTAATATGAACTTATAAGAAAAAGGAGAAGAATAAAAAGGATGGCGCGCGTTTCGATACATGAACCGTGACACTACTGACATCCATCTTCATTGGCCAGTTCCCGAATCCGCTAATCTCTCCAGCATGTATTCACACGAGCTACTCTCTGGTGACTGGACCCAGGGTATCCCGTGGCCCACCCGGCATATCCAGTGGGTGGGCTCCTGAGAAATGTTGTTGTTGTTGTATGTGGTGTTAGGTTGAGACAATGCAACTTGTGGTCACAAGAATTAAAAATTAGAAAGAGTATATAAGATTCAAAAGTCTTCATTACTCTCTTTACTCTGGGCTCGGGCCCGTCAAATTCGAAAACTCCTCCGCTCATATCGTAACTGCATCAGTTATATATCCAGGCCCGTTTCCAATTAAAATCAAAACTAAAGGTGTAGACGAAGGATTTGCACAAGAGAGAGTGTTGCGCCACGCCGCTGCAGACGGCAACCGTAGGGACGACAAGGAGAGAGACCCAATGGCGGGGACTCAGGTGTACAACGTGATGTTCGAGGAAGACGTGATCACCACCACCGTGACGTCCTCCGGCAAGGCCGTGGAGCACTGGCACGACGAGGTCCTCTCCGTCCACCGTCGGCACCTTCACAAGCTCGTCGTCGGGCTCGACGTCGAGTGGCGCCCCAGCTACTCCACCGACCAGAACCCGTCGCCGTTCTGCAGCTCTGCGTCGGCCGCTGCTGCCTCATCTTCCAGGTCATCCACACTGACTACTTCCTCAATGACCTGGAAGATTTCCTCGGTGATTCCGACTACCGCTTCATCAGCGTCAGCATGGAGGTTGACGTCGACAAACTTTGGAAGGACTGGCAGCTGAAGGTGGCCAAAACGGTGGACCTGGCCGAGCTCGCGACGGAGGAGATGGATCGCCAGAGGCTCCGCCGCGCGGGGCTGTAGGACATCGCAAGCGCCGTGATGGGCACCGACATGGAGAAGCCTTATGGGGTGAGGACGAGCAACTGGGACGCGTACAATCTCCGTCGAGCCGATCAGCTATGCATGCATCGACGCCTTCGTCTCCTTCGAGGTCGGCCGCAAGCTGCTCTCCGACGACTACTGATCTTACCACTAAGTTTGCGGATCGGCTGCTGTCGATCATCCCGGCATATGGAATTCGTAGGTGCATCGCTCAAGATCTAGCTTTTGTGCTTGTGCGCCCAATCTCTCATAAAATTATTTTTTCTTGAGGAAACACTATATCTTGCTTTTAAAAACATGCATGTTATTTCACATGCATCGAGGTCTTTCACATGCATGTTAGTTGTCTTTGCATGCTACGCGCCAAACATGATCAACGAGCCTCAAACATGACGATCTCTCAACAAAAAAGAGAACACGTAACGTCATCAAACATGATCGAGGTTGTTCACATGTATGTTAGACATACATATGCTACGTCCCAAACATGTATTCCAAGAATAGAATAATATTTCCTACTATGTATATATATTTCTATATTTATCATATTCTCTACCATGCATGTGTGTATGCTCTCAACCTACAGTATATGGCAGTTTAACTACCACACTAATGAAAAATATTATCCTGTCATCAATAGAGATAACAAATTTGACACAAGGATGTTCCCTCGACGGTACGAGGATAGAATGTGGACTACCATCGTCTAATAAGCACACAGCTCTCACTACGTACGTACGTGGTTCATCAAATTAATCGATCACATGCTGCCATTATGTATCGATGTACTTCTCTTTCAAAGAAACAACAGGCGTAGGCGCTAGCCGCTACGTGTTCTGATTTTAGAAACAAATGAACACACTTGTGAAAACACTTGCGATAACCGAGAGGAGGCGAACCGCATTTTGGAGTAACTCTGACTGACGATTCAAAAGCACATTTTTTGAAGCATCTGATCATCTTCACTCACGCGCTTAGACGACGACCCGCTATAAAGGCACACCTTCCTCTTCTTCTCCACCGCACCTCTTGATTGATTTTAGCCTCCAAACTTCTCCTATTGCTTCTCCGCCGCACCACCATCGACCACCTCTCTCTCTTGTTCACACCTCCGTCACCACACAAATGGGTAGCCCCACACTGTAGCGCTCCAGGTCATCGACGTCCTCCGAACCTCCTTCTCCAGTTCCGTCGCCGCCAATGCCGGTGGGACTGGAGGTGGCACCTGCACCTCCTCCACTCCCGTCTCCGTCCGTGGTGCCCGCACCTCTTCCGTCTGACTATGATGAGACTGTCCGCCTCATGGAGGAAAGCATCGACAAACTTGATGGCAAGCTTAAGGAGGTTACCGGCAGCCTGTTCGCCGGCAACATGCAAGCAAAAGCACTCGACATAATGGCGCAGGATGTATTTCACAATACATCTCACTCATGTCGCCGACTGGGACTTGGTGTCCTTCCCCACCACGCCAGCATGGACTCCGCCGGCTACTACATCTTCGGGTTAGGCTTTGTTGTCGCTCGTCTCGACTGCCTCTACGAGACGATCGGTGAGGAGGCCAGGGAGGGGTTTTGCGAGCAACTCGTTGAGGCCGTCAGCCGAAATAAGTTTGATCTGGTGTTGGAGGATGCTCCGCCGGCTGTTGCGGCGGAGGCGGAGGCGGAGGCGTCGGCGGCGGATGTGGAGGCGGAGGCGCCGTCGGTGGAGGCGGAGGCAGCGGCGGAGGTGGACAAGTCCTCCTCGGAGTAGAGTAGGATGAGTAGTAGTTTTTTCTTTTGTTTTCTATGTGTTTTTTCTTGTTTGTAATATATGTGTTGTTTTTATGTTAATGCAAAATGTCTTTTATTTTATGTTCATGAACAATGTGTCCTACTCTAGTACATGCACTAACGAAAAACTCCTCCTTTTATCGCAAAACATGCAACGCCGACCAACTTATACTTTTTGTACTAGGTACAAATAATTTTCCACGTCCATGAGCCAATAAACAAGCTCTTCTGATGCGGCTTTTGTAGTTAAAAAAATGAACTACGACAAAGCGACAAGTTCATGGAGACTGGGGGAGTATATATATATATATATATATATATATATATATATATATATATATATATATATATATATATATATATATATATATACATGTTAATTGTCACGCCCCAAACATGATCAACGAGCCTTAAACTATATATGAAGATGTTTCAACAAAAAACAGAGAAAACACGTAATAATGTTGTCATCAAACATGATCGTCGCGAGGTTTTTAAGTGCATATGTTACTTGTCCATGCATGCTTGCTACACCCCAAACATTATCAACGAGTCTCAAATATGACGTTCTTTCAACAAAATTAGAAACACCTAACGTCATCAAACATGCATGATCGAGGTCGTTTGCATGTCAAACTGAGAAAACATGAACGAGGGTTTGTGATTTATATATATGTTTGTGTGTGTGTGTGTGTGTATGTGTTAATGAATGCATGAATGTGTGGTGTGTTCGTCGTCTTGTACTTTTTTCTTGTGTTTTCTGACGATCTTTCAACTATATATATATATATATATATATATATATATATATATATATATATATATATATATATATATATATATATAACGCGTAACGTCACGAAACATGATCGAGGTATTTTGCGTGACAAACTGAAAAAAACTGGAACATTGCATATACCTTGGGCTGGTGGGCCCTTTGCGTGTCAAAATTAAAAACTGGAACTGAAAAACTGAAACACTGCCGGACGGACCTACAAAGTATGCCAGGTGGGCCACTGCATACCCTGGACCCTTTGCATGTAAAATTAAAAAACTGCGTCTGAGGCGGATGGGAAGCCAACCGCAGTTTGGATTAATTCTAAAGCGCACTTTTCGAAGTGTCCGATCGTAGCCTCCAAACTTCTCTTCCTCCACTGCCGCACCATCGCCGACCACCTCTCGCTATTTCTCCGCAACTCCGTCGCCGCACAAATCGGTAGCCCCACACCGAAGCGCTCCAGGCCGTCGACGCCATCCGAACCTCCTTCTTCTTCATTTCCGTCGCAGCCAATGCCTGTGAAACTGGAGGCGGCACCCGCACCTCCTCTGTCCCCTTCTCCTCTTGCGGCGCCCGCACTTCCTCATCCCGTTTGGGTTTAGGAGACTGTCCGCCTCATCCAACACCGCTTCGATGAACTTGATCGGCGCCTAAAGGAGGCCACCGAGCACCTTTTCGCCACTGTTAGGCGAGCAAAAAAGCTCGACATATTGGCGCGGGATGTATTTTCCGATACATCTCGCTCGTGTGAGGGTCTGAGTCTTGGGAAACTTCCCGTCTGCACCAGCATGGACACCGCCGGCCACTATTGCTTCGGATTAGGGGTTGTGGCCGGTCGTCTCAACGTCCTCTACGAGATGATCGGGGAGGTGGCTGGGGTGGAGGGCCGCAAGCATCTTCTGCGGACCGTCGCTTGGAAGCTTCAGACTCAATTGTCGGAGGAGGCGACAGCAGTGGTAGAGGAGGTGGCGGCGGCAGCAACGGCGGAGGAGGAGGTGGAGGTGGAGGAGATCTCCTCCGACTCTGAGTAGAGTAGTATTTGTAGTTTTTCTTTTTCTTGTCTTCTATGTGCTTTCGTAGTTCTTGTTTGTAATATATGTGTTGTTTCTATTTTAATGATAAATGTCTTTTCTGTTCATGAACGATGCGTCCTATGCAATATCAAAAAACATCTCCTTTCTGAAAAAGGGGCGAGATAACTGTTGTTCAATGTTACGACAATCAGCGACTCTTGGTTGAAAATCCATTGAGATCGTGGTTGAGGCTGCGTTTCTCCTCTTTTGTGTTCTTTCACTGAATTTTTTCATTTGTAGTCGGCGCATGGGAAAATGTATTTTTAGTATGTAGTAGTATATACTACATGTTATCGTTTCATTGTGATTAATGTTACAAAATGCTGATTGTTTACCATCATTTTGTGCACTTGGCTGTATTTGCATATCGTTTGCATTAGCACATACGTATACATTTGGTGATTAATATTTTTTTTTCGTATTTTTTTGGAATGTCCCACTAGCTAGCAGATGACTGCTTTTAGATCTTGATCTCCATGCATGGCAACAAAGATGAATTAAGAAGGGAGCAAGTTGTCCAAGGACGAAGTCTACCCCTCTAGCTACACGCACCAGCCATGTGCCGTAATCGACGCGACATGAGATGTAATTAATCACGATTGGATGCGTGCACATGGGCACAACTTGCATCAAATCCTCCACTCCCGCGAAAATTTTATCATTCTACTTGGCGCGCCACATTTGAGATTTTGACAATTCAATTTTCACTACCTGGGCCTCCAATTTCAGCCCCGCCTATTATTATAACCCTATTTAAGCCACGATGAGTATAAATGGAAACATTGGCCTCCGTTCCTGACACACCGCCGCCCCGCCCTTCCGATGATCTCGCAGTACTCCAAATGTGTTGTTTCTCTGTCCTGTGTTCCATACTTGTATTCCTAAGAAATTCCCGTGTTTTCATTTCCCACGGTTTTTACAATTTTCCCCCATGGATCTCGCAGTGACGCATCGAAGCTCTTGGTGGTGTTGACTCCTGGGTACAACGCCGGGTGACTAAGTTTGACGGGCTCTACCAGACCTCTTCGTCACCGACACCTGCCTGCGACATCGCATCTCGGACTCCAGTTTTGTGCTAGGTAAACTACACGATCCATGCCGTCTTTTTATAGAGCTATATTGGCTTGGTTCTTCACGATCCATGCAGTTTTGGCCTAGTTAAGTTATACACGATCCATCCTGATATACGAAGATTAAATAAATTAACAAAGAAGAATTGTGGTCTTCTGTTTCACGAATTTAGTTATGTATATATATATATATACAAATATATATATATATATATATATATATATATATATATATATACATAATTGTTATCACTGTTATTTGGAATGACTACTTACAATGCTCTTTACATTAGGAACAAGACATCAAACCGTGATGTCGTCTACAAGCATTCAAGGTGGCCAACAAGCACCTGGTATAACTATAAATGTGTTTACTATCAAAATTAAACAAATTTAGACAACATTAAATCATTTGCATGGTACGCAGAGATATTGCAGCACATGATATTCAGGAACCCCGAGGTTCTTCACTACCTGGTACTACTACGATGCATGAACCAACAGCAGGTATAGATATACAAACCAGAAATATTCCTTCCGCCCCAGCGTAATTTTACTTTTGGAGCTTAAAAAATGTCACACTCCAACTCTATCCTCGGTAGTAGCTTTCAACTACCCATATCACATCACATTACTACCTGCCTCTCTACCGTGCCATTTGTTTTGGCAAAGCGAGTTAGTTTTTTACCCTACTCCTTTGGCATTGAATTTGGAGCATTTTGAGAGACTACGTTCTGTCCTTTAGATGTATTGATGATGGGTGTATCATGGTCATTTGCAATCTTTCCTAGGCTCTACTAATTGTTTTAGCATGCCTTGCGATTCTACTTTCTTATTAGTACTTAGTCTTTATAGTTAACAGTTCATCAGCCTGTGTGATGGCGTGATTTTTTTATGCCTCCACGATGTGCTCTCTCGCCACTGGCCACTCCGGCCGGCACCGGCGCCCATGCCCACGCCCTGCTGCTGGTCACTTCAGTGTCCTCCCCGACGCGTCTCCCTCGCCCATCGCCACGTCCCATCCTTCGCGTGCCATGATTACCCCGCCGCCCGCAAATCCCTGGCCATTACTCAACCTGCCACCAATCCTCCTCGAGAGTTTCGGCGAGACCGAACCCTCGCTTTGTTGAGTGTTGCAAGCTGGCACTATACAGTATTGCACCTGCAGTAGCTGCCACTGACAAGTAGACCCGATGTCTTATGGGCCCACATGTCAGTGGCAGCTAATGCAGGTGCAGTACTGCGGAGGATTTCAATCTCGCAAACTGCCTGCCTTATCTGTCTTGCATTCGCCACCTACTACCGCTGGCGTTCATTACTTGCCCTGCAACTAATAATTCTCTTCGAGACGCGCTCCGACTGATGTCTGTTAGACCGAATCGGTGAACCTTATCTTTGTCTAGTCTAGCGTTGCCAGCTGCATGCCCCCTCACAGTCTTGCCTACTTCGCTCATGGACTGAAAATTCTCTGCAGTACTACGAGTGCGTACCGCCAGTGACATGTGTACCTGATGGCTCATTTTAGGGTATGAACAGCAGCAAAGAAGTCAATAATGTAACCCCCCCCCCCCCCATCAAAATAGGTGTCATTAGGATAGTCCTAACTACTATAGTAGTTCATTTTTAATTCATTTGTGGGTGACAATTAATATAAACCAGGAGGGAGTACTACAGAACAAAATGGTGCTGGCACAACGCGGTCCTCTCATGCTCGTATTTGCCGCACTCGTCCTGAAGATGGTATGAACATCAGACTTTTCTTCTTTTCAAACTATTTGTACATGACACTAAACTTGTTTAGGCAGTAATTTGCTTTAATCATTTACCGTTTGAATCAATGTAACAGAAAGAAGGAATCTAGGAAGAAGTGTGGCTAAAGGACTTAAGATTGCCAGAATACGCTATGCATCCCAAGTTAGTAGAACACAACATGTGAAGCTACCAATTCAGTTCTCCGCTAGGTTGGGTGCTGCGGTTGGTATTAATCAGCGGCACTTTGTCGATGATGTGGTTATGTTTACAAAAAGACATGCATCCCTCACCAGTGCAATGAAGTGGGAAGTGGTTGGCCATAGTAACAAGAGAGATACAGTACAAGACATTCTGGTTAGTGTTGTCACACCCCCTCACAAGTATTTTTTTCTTGCAATCTCCATCTTGTACGTTTACAGCAACTTGTTATACAATGTACAGGATTCCTGGGACATGGAGGACACACCGGAGAGTGCAAGAAAAGTTTTGAAAATTGCTGGTGATCGCTACAAGGGGTGGCGCTCGACTTTGCATGCCACCTATAAGAGTTATTCTACCGATGAAGTACGTATACGAAACCAGCCCGCTGATGTAACGACGCCCGAGTGGTTGCACCTAATAGAATATTTTGGGTCTGAGCGATTCAAGGTCATCTAACTTTTTAATAGCTTCGCATCATACAAAAAATATTTCATTTACTTTCATTCGTGGAATTAATTCTTAAGATTATTGCAGTCAATAAGCAGAACCAATTCTCAAAATTGAAGAAGACAAAAGGCGTGTCACTTGCTTGGCTCCAAATCCTACGCCCAACTTAGTTACGAGAAGGTATGAAAAATAAATCACGCTTTTACTTTGTGCTGCAAACAATATATATATCGACATGTTGAAGTTTACTTGTATTTATGTAGCGAGACCCAGAGACCGGAGAAGAACCTGATGACATACAACTGTGGGAGGCAAGCCATTTGTTGAACAGTAACTGGACAAACAAGCTGGTAGAAGTTGTACATGTGAGTAACACTTCAAACAATCCCCGATAAATATTTGCAAATTACCTATGACTTTTCTTTTCGTATATAGATCCAGGCACGTTCCCAAGTGGACGACATGGAAGCTGAGCAGGGAGGCCCAATTCCAAATGAGGAGAGAAACCACATCTTCCAGTGTTGTTATAGATCCTCAATCAGTTAAGCAGGTTCACAGGTTCGGGGCGTGGTTATATGGCTAACCCAACTGGTCCCGAACGTGAACGTATGTGTATCCAGATGTATGAACACCTCAACGACCAAGTTCAAAACTTAGAAGTTAGAAATGCAGGCCTCAATGAAATAGTGCAGGACATGGAAGGAAGAAATGATAGTTTAAACACCCAGATGGACTGCATAAACCAGAAGAATGAAGAGTTAATCGTTGAAGTCAAGAACTTACAAGGTCAGATAGCAGCTGATCGTGAAAAAACAACTAAGGAAATGCAGGACATGCCTGCCTCATTGGCTCAAATGCACAAAATGATGATGGCGACCACTCCATAGAAGGTCCAACAAATAAGGAACTGCCAAAAGCCACCTGCTTCAACAATTAGTCCCGGTCAGCTTAGGAAAACTCTTAGCATGCAAACACGTCGCTTAAGTAATCCTCGAGTGTTGTTATGCGTGTTGTAAAATTGATGGATGTTCATTGTTAAACTCATGATTCTGTTGCCACTAATTTTCAAACCTGGTGCATTCGGGTTCTACTGTCGCTAATTATAAAACATGGCATTACGAATTTCTTGTCACGAATGATAAATTGTTGCAATAGGAAGCTATTGCCAATATGGATGATAAAACATGGCAATAGAATGACAAAACGTTGCAGTATAAACATTTGGCAACAACTCAAAAAATGTTGCATTAAAACACTATTTCCACTGATAAGAAATCATTGCAGTACCAAACTATTCGCCACGGATGCGAAATCGTTGCGGTACCAAACTAGTTCCCACGGATCTGAAATCATTGCAATACGGTACTATTCGTCACGTTTGTTGACTTGTTGCACTAACCTACTATTTGCCAGGGATGTTAAACCGTCGCAGTATCATACTATTTGCCACGGATGTGAAATTGTTGCAATACCGTGATATTCGTTGTAATATGGTGAATCATCGCTACACCATAACTCGTTGCAATATATTACTATTTGCCACGGCTGTAAAAATTGTTGAATACTGTAGTATTTGCCACGAATGTGAAAATCGTCGCAATCACGTACTATTACCACGAACGTGAAATCATTGCAATATAATGCTATTCGTTGCAATACGTTAAATCGTCGCAATACGGTAAACCGTTCCAATAACATACTATTTGCCACGAACGTGAAATCGTTACAATACCGTACTATTTCCACGCCTACAAAATCGTTGCAATACAATGCTATTCGTTGCAATACGTTAAATCGTCGCAATACGCTAAACCGTTGCAATAACATACTATTTGCCACGAATGTGAAATCATTACAATACCGTACTATTGCCACGCCTGTGAAATCGTTGCAACCACATACAATTACCACGAATGTGAAATCGTTGCAATATCATGCTATTTGTTGCAATACATTAAATCGTCGCAATACGCTAAATCGTTGTAACAACATACTATTTGCCACGAATATGAAATTGTTGCAATACCAAACTATTTGCCACGATCGTGAACCCGTTGCAATACCGTACAATTTGTTGCGATATGTTAAATCGTCGCAATACATGAAACTGTTGCAATAGCTTCCTATTTGCCACCGATGTAAAATCGTTGCAATACCATACTATTTGCCACGGATGCCAAGCCATCGCAAATAACCTATCGCCGCGGGGATTATTACGACGATTCATAAAAACTATCACCACACTCTTTTTTGTTGCAACAACGACCTATTGCAAAGAAAAACAAACAATTGCGATGAATTTTTTCGTTGCGATAAACCGGAATCCTTGCAGTGATACCTTCATATGCATTGTTCTTGATGCAAACATGCTGCGCGACCTCCCGATCAACTCAACCACAATTCCTCCCAGACTTGGTTGTTGAACCTCATCTTCTTCCTAAGACTAGTTCAATGGATCCCGTCACCAGCCATGTCTTGAACTCAAGCAACAACTGCACATGAATAAACAACCGATACTTCCGAGCACAAGTCCTCGACTTGACTCTTGTTAGTTCCGATAACCACAACACCTTACGTGATCACCTCACATAAGTATGTTGTAAACCTTAGCAAAAAGATATCAACCATAACCACCAAAACATACCAAAAACATAGTAAAAGATTACTAAGCAAATCTTCCATAATCCCAAAAAAGCAAGTTCGAAACATTGCAAATTAAAACCAGAACACTTGTGAACCTTGCCAAAGCTAACTGGACCTTGAACCGGAGCTTACCAAAGCTAGCAAGACCTAGCGCTGGAACTTACCAAAGCTAGTCAGACCTAGCGCCAGAGCTTACCAAAGCTAGTCGGACCTAGCACCAGAGCTAACCAAAGATAGTCGGACCTAGCGTCGGACCTTGCAGGAGCTCGGACCTAAAGTCAGACCTTGTTAAAAAAAGGTGTTTTGGTAGTATTCAAAACTGCTATCGTCAAAGCCAATGTATTCAGCACAAATAGGTCTCCCAATCTCCTCCTTGATGAATGCATTGGCAACACCACTTAAAATCCGAACATTGGCTTATTCACATGAAAGGTTTTAAATAAAATTTCTGCCCCTTTTTGAAAATTCCCCCCCCCCCTATACATATTTCTCCCAACTTGCATACCTCTCCCCCTTTGACAATGTATTCATCAAGGTACAAAACAGAAATTTTAATTTGTTATGAGCACATTATAACATATGCATACAGAACAAAGTTCATCCAAGTCATACCATCAAGTAACTTACACTATCACAATAACGAGATACATAAAGTAGTGTAAGCCATGCTAGAGATCAAATGTAGTTTTCAATTTTAGCAAGTCATGATCTCACAAACATAACTATTTCAAAACCTGAAAGCATGACACTTGTTGCTGCGTTTATTATTTTTTAAAGCACAAATTTGGATCATATGATATTTGCAAGAGATTATATGCGCATATGCCTTATTCTAACCAACCAAGCCAAGCCTATGTCACTTGACAATCAGAAGTTTAAAGACATGGTTTTCGTCATACACAACTTCTTCCAAGTTCATATCTATGTGCAATGATAAGCCATCTCAAAAGAAGAAGTGCGATGCATGCATATTCTCTTGATATTTTCTCAATTTATATTTGTTCATTAAACTCAACATGTGAGTTGATTACTTGATTAATTCATTATGATTAAAAGCACTTGTGATCATGCAACAAGTTCAAAATAGCAAGAAAGTTCGATCATGACCGGATTTAGTGTAAGTAATTATTTCAACTTCTAGTCATGGCAAAAACTATAAAATGTATAACATGAGTAATGTTGTAAGAACTTCCATCATGTAAAAGGAATCACAAAGTCATATATGTACAAATACTATGCTCATATTATTTTAAGTTCAGATTCACACATAAAGTTGCGAAGTTTCAAAACTCCCCCTCAATTTAGGCCATGAGGATGCATAAACCCTATTTCACTACAAATGTAACAAAAACGAGTAAAATCCAAAGGTTTTGTGAAAATGTCAGCCAATTGTTGTTTGGTATCTACATGGTGAAACACAATGTTTCCTTTTTCAACATTATCACAGAGAAAGTGATACCTAATATCAATGTGCTTAGTTCTAGAATGTTGCACAGGGTTTTTAGCAATGCATAGTGCACTAGTGTTATCACAAAATAGTGGAACACTGTCTAGATCAACACCATCACTACAAGGATTCTGCCCTGTTGCAACAATTGTACTACAACGAATACTACATCGTTGCAGTAAGATTGGTCTTTTGCCACGATTCACTAGTTCGTGGCATTAGCATCTATGGCCACGGAACACGATCGTTGCATTAGGATCTGTTGCCACGATTCACTAGTTTGTGGCATTAGGATCTATCGCCACAAATCTGTTGCCACGATTCACTAGTTCGTGGCATTAGCATCTATCACCACGAAACACGATCGTTGCATTAGGATCTGTTACCACGATTCACTAGTTCGTGGCATTAGGATCTATCACCATGAATCTGTTGTCACGATTCACTAGTTTGTGGCATTAGCATCTATCGCCACGGAACCCGATCGTTGCATTAGAATCTGTTGCCACGATTCACTAGTTCGTGGCATTAGCATCTTTCACCATGGAACCCGATTGTTGCATTAGGATCTGTTGCTACGATTCAATAGTCTGTGGCATTAGCATCTATCGCCATGGAATACGATCGTTGCATTAGGATATGTTGCCATGATTCACTAGTTTGTGGCGTTAGCATCTATCGCCACAAAACACAATCATTGTATTAGGATCTATTGCCACGAAATACCGGTTGGTGGCGTTAAGATCTATCGCCACGAAACACAAACGTTGCATTACATAGTTCACGTACAGCTAGATCACATAGTATCTATATAAAAAAATCATCATCTTCGCTGTCCTACCCCAATATTGGAGGTACAATACCATCATTGATATATGTATCATCGTCGTCGTCGTCGTCATCTTCATTTGAAAGAGCGGAAGCATCACCGGTTGCTCCGTCAATGTCATTCCTATCCCATGCGGTCATATCCTCATTTATATCAGTAAGTCATCGATCATCAAATGTCTCAGCCTCCATTGTCTCAGTGACATTATTTTCAATGTCTCCAGGGGGCATGGCAAAGAGGTTTCGTGGCTTCGTTTTAACAACTGTAGCCCATATAGGTTGCTTCACACTTCTAACGTAAAAAATTTGTTCTGCTTGGGTGGCTAGAATGTAAGGCTCATACCTAAATTGAGAAACAGTAGTGTCAACATCTATCATTTCATATTGATCCATTTTGTAGCCTCTGCTTTGGTTCTGACTGGAATAAGGCCGATCAAACCATTCACATTCAAATAACAGAACCTCTTGATTTTTTTTCAAAATCAGCAGAAATCATTTTCTTGATTACTCCATACCACTCATGATCACCATCCCGAACAACAACACCAGTGTTTTGCGTCCGTAAATCCTTTTCCACCTCTGCTATTCGAAAGAAGAAGCCATTTATGAATCATCGACTAAAAAAATGTTCCTGACGATCAGGTCCTCTAGATAATGCAAACAAATAATCGGTTACTTTGCCTTCTTTGTGTAATGTCGTAATCTGTACACATTAATTAGTATAAAAGGGGTCATTGATAAACCAACTTCATAACAGATATTTCTTCAATATTTCATCAAAGTAAAAACATGCATGTACTTAATCGTTTCTGAAACCAATAAACAAACTCATCTCTTTGGCGGTTTTCAACATCACGAGAATGAATCTTTTTCAGCTCTTCAAAATGCTCACTGAGAAGGGTACAAAATTAAATTAGCCATCTACAATAAGCATGATCCATTAATATAGTATAGATCATCTGAGTGTTATACGTACTTGATCCATGGAGCGGCCTCTTCAACATTAGAAATAATATAATGCCTGATGTTATGTAGTTCCACTACAGTAAGTTTGCCCCATTTAAACTTCTGTAAATATATTAGACTCAAGAGAAGGTTCATTCCTAGCTGCAGCTTCACGATGTTCTGGCCTATTAAGCTTGGTGCTGATATTATCCAAAAACTGGCTACAAACAGTCATACACTCTTCCATAATATATCCCTCAGCTATAGAACCCTCTGGGTGAGCTCTGTTACGTACATACCTCTTCAATGTACCAAGGTACCTCTCAATTGGATACATCCATCTGTAAGAAACAGGTCCACCCAAGCAAGCTTCTTCACCAAGATAGATTGGAACTCAATTAAAGGTTCCGCCAATTCTTTAGAACAAATTCTAGAAAAGAATCTGCTAAACTAAATTAAAGGTTCAACAACCTTTTCAGGTAATATGTCACGTATTGCAATAGGAAGGAGCTTCTGAAATATAATATGGCAGTCATGAGTTTTTAGACCTGATACCTTACGTGCTGTTATGTCCACACTTCTCTTGATGTTTGAGGCATAACCATCGGGCATCTTCACATCCGCCAAAAACTTGCACAAGGTGGTCTTCTGATCTTTTTGCAAAGTATATGATGCTGATGGACAATCATACTTCCCTTTCATACCCACTGGATGTTGCTTTGCCCGTATACCCATTTCCTGCATATCAAAACGAGTTTCTAGACTATCTTTTGTTTTACCATCCATATTAAGCAATGTACCCAATATGCTATCACAAATGTTTTTCTCAATGTGCATGACATCCAAGTTATGCCTTATTAGCAATGCCTTCTAATACGGGAGCTGAAAAAATATACTTTTCTTCTTCGAACTATGCCACCAATCTTCCTCAGTGCGCTTTCTCTTATTATTCGTCTTTCCAAAACTCACTTGATCAAAAGTCTCGTATTGTTGGAGTACTTTGTGACCAGAGAGTGATGTTGGAGCCTCTCTATTATCTATTTTGTTGTTGAAAGAAGCTTTGTCCCGACGCCACCGGTGATCCTGAGGTAGGAAACGACGATGACCCATGTAGCTTTCGTCCATGTTTCAACCACAAGGTATCAGTGGTATGGACATGCTAACCTACCCTTTGTGCTCCATCCACATAGCATTGCATATGCTGGAAAATCATTTATTGTCCACAATATAGAAGCTCGCATGAGAAATATCTCTTTCTTTGAACTGTCGTATGTTTCAACACCATCAGACCATAATTTCAGTAGGTCATCAATGAAAGGCTGCAGATACACATCAATGTTGTTTCTAGGTGACTTTGGCCCAGGAATTATCATTGACATCAACCAATAAGGCTGCTTCATACACAAGCAAGGTGGTAGATTATAAGGGATTAAAATCACAGGCTATGTACTGTAAGAAACATTCATTACTCCAAAAGGATTGAAACCATCAGATGCTAGCCCAAGTCTTATGTTGCGAGGATCAGATGAGAAATTTGGGTGAATGCCATCAAAATGCTTCCATGCTTTCGAATCTGTAGGATGGCGTAATATTCCATCATCAATATGTTCTTCTTTGTGCCAATGCATGTTTGATGCCGTTGATTCTGCCATATAAAACCTTTGAAGATGGGGAATAAGAGGGAAGTATCGTAGAATCTTGTGTGCTACAAGCTTCTTGGCTTTTCCACATAGTAAAGCCTCTCCCTCATCCCGACCAGTACTATTTTTCTATCCTAATTTACCACATTCTGGGCATCGATCCAGCAGCGAATAGTCCTTCTAGAATAACACACAGTCATTGACACATGCATCGATCTTTTCGTAGCTCAGCCCGAGGTCATGAACAACCTTCTGAATTTTATCAAGTGTATTAGGAATGTAATGGCCCTATAGAAGCACATATGAGAATAGTTCAAGGATGAACTCACACGCTTTTTGCTCAAACAAGTTAAACACTTTATCTGGTACAACCTGACAATGAAGGATAATTGGGTCACCTTATCACAACCTGGATACAACTCCTTTTTGGCATCATTTAATAAGTCATAGAATGCCTTTGCACACCAAGTTGGCTCCTGCTGGTTTATAGCATTTTCTGGATCATCAACACCTGCTGAAGTACCACCATGATCACCAGTGCCTCTAAGAAGGCTGGACAACATATTTTCCATAGCAGCATCATCAGAAATTATCTCCTCATTATTTACTGATTGCTCAGCAATTTTTTTCTCAACTCGTTTTTCTCCATGGTGTACCCAACAAGTATAATCAAATGACATCCCAATACGAAGCAAGTGAAGATAAACTTCCTTGCGTCTCCCATGGCAAATATTACGACATTTCGTGCAAGGACAAGGCTTAGTTTCTTCTTCACGAGTGCCCTGGAATGCTAAATTTAAAAATGACTTCATTCCATTCTGCCACTCCTTCGTACGCCTGTCTTTTTCCATCCATGTCGTATCTTCTGACATCTCTTCCTACAATTCAATCAGCGTATCCGTAAGAGGATTGAACTACAATAACATTATGTGAGCAATTGTACCTAGCGCTCTTGCTCCTCCACGTGCGGTGGCCGGCGGATGCTCCTCCATGCCGGTGGACGGCGTATGCTCTTCCAAGAGTGTGGTGGCCGGCAGATGCTCCTCCAATAGCGTGGCGGCCGACGGATGCTCCTCCAAGAGCGTGGCGGCCGGCGGATGCTCCTCCAGGCGCGTTTCGTGCAATCGGGAGAGGGGGCCATTGTGGATCGAAGGGTCCGGCGGGGAGGCAGCCAGGACAAAGCGTACGTGAAGCTATCAGAGTAGGCCCAACACTGCGCTGGGCCGCTTGTTATTCGTGGGCTGAAACTGCACTGAGACACTTTGTATTCTTGGGCCGAAACTGCGCTAGAACGCTTGGTGTTCGTCCCCATGTACGCGTGAGCCCATGTACCAAAATTTGGCATCGTTAAAGGAGCTATTTTTCAATAAAAGGAGAAATTTTTAATTTGACACGCGAAGGATCCATCATATGCGGGGAAAAGTTATGCTTTAAAAGGATACGATTGCTTGGAGTTATCCCTGTCATGTCCGGCCATCATACGACCTCGTTCTTTCACGTGCACACATGTCACAGTCATGCAACTGCTTCATCCATCTGTTCATGAGGACACATGTCACAAATGTGGAACTGCTTGATCCGTCCGAACCCGACATTTATTTTTCAGTTATTTATATTTGCTACCCTAAAAGTACTCGATACCCGATATTTTGGTCTTTTTGGTTCCGGTCTCGATTTTATTGGTTTCAGTTTTTCGATCTCGGTTTATTTGCCCACCCCTAATTTATGTAGTAGTAGCATATGGGATATACATATTTCTCCTCCATGTTTTTTTTGCAAAACTATTTAGTGATATATCCTATGTGCATATTACATATGTAAAACTAATGTAAAGTATAAAACTTTTTCAAAGGGAAGTCTTAGGTTTCGTCAAATCTATCTTTGAGATTTACGCGATTTTGATCTGTTTTAACAATACAAGAATTGTAATTTTAGATTCACCATGAAAATATTTCCATAATATACAACCTAGTACTACATGTTATTGATGTTAATAAATTCCATATAAATCATTGTTCAAAAATAATTAGTTCGACCAGAACAGAAATAGAGTTGAGTTGGTGCGGAGGAAGTACTATACGTTGTTGTTTGCCGCAGAAGGTTTGGTCCTTCGTTTAAGCCGAAGCCATTTGTACAGGTGGCTGATGCGACTGGGCCCATCGAGCTTACATGCGTGCCAGTCATCGAGGCGCCTTAAACGCGCGCAGCGCATGCGCATCTTTGAATTCAATTGGAACCGCTCCGCGTCCCATCACCACTACTGCGCGCGTCCGTTCATGTGGACACATGTCACAAATGTGGAACGGTATGCACAGCCTTGGATATACATACCGTATCCATAAATTTTTTTCCTCGTTTGGGTAGGAGTGGTTCCACTTCAATCTAAGTGGATTGGAGAGTGTCCGACCATCATACGACCTGGCGTAATGAAGATTTTTGAATCTGATATAATCCTCTTTTTAATTCTTATCGTTATGACCACAAGTTGCATTGTCTCAACCAAACACCACGTACAACAACAATGACTCAGCGGAATCGGGAACTGACCAACTAAAATGGAAGTTAGCAGTCTCGCGGTTCATAGATTGAAATGCGTGCCATCCTTTTTCTTCTTCCTTTTTTCTATCCATAACCGTGAGACTGTTGAGTTCCATCTTCACCGGCACATATGTATGGTCCGGGTGTGCCGGTGTGTACCTTAACCCCCCTCGTGCGCCCCCGGTGTTTGTTGGAAGACCCCTGCAGGTATGTTCTGATTCCTGTCCTCTAACTACATCTAGGTTTCTGATGACACATGCGGTTCACCACCAGACAAACCAGCAAAGCCTCGGTGGTGAGCGACATGCAAATTTCTTGATGACAAACTGGCTGCGGGGGCCTCCCATTCGGATGCAACTTCGGTGCTCCCGTTTGTGCTTCCATGCGTAGTCCCGCTTATGTGTCATCATCTAATTGGTTGAAGTTAAATCAGGCATTATGTTAGGTAAGTGAAAGGGCCAATAAAATCATGACACTTAAGTAGGAGCAGGCATGGAAGCACTGAATGGGAGTATACAAGCCGTGTCCTCCTGTTCGGATGCAACTTCGGTGCTCCCGTTTGTGCTTCCATGCGTACTCCCGCTTATGTGTCATCATCTAATTGGTTGAAGTTAAATCAGGCATTATGTTAGGTAAATGAAAGGGCCAATAAAACCATGACACTTAAGTAGGAGCACGCATGGAAGCACTGAATGGGAGTATACAAGCCGTGTCCTCCCGTTCGGATGCAACTTCGGTGCTCCTGTTTGTGCTTCCATGCGTACTCCCGCTTATGTGTCATCATCTAATTGGTTGAAGTTAAATCAGGCATTATGTTAAGTAAATGAAAGGGCCAATAAAATCATGACACTTAAGTAGGAGCACACATGGAAGCATTGAATGGGAGTATACAAGCCGTGTCCCTCCCGTTATGTCCTCCCATGCATCATCCCACTGATGTGTCAAAATGTTATTGGTCCCTTTATTAGTGCTCAGTTTAACTACCATACCTTCACAACAAATAATGTTGGCGTAGTCGAACTCACACATCTTCCGTGAGTCGGTCACCTTCCAACGGAAGCCATGCAGGTGCTTCCACAGTCGGAACGCCGTTCATCTTCACCGGCACATATGTATGGTCCGGGTGTGCCGGTGTGTACCTTAACCCCCGTCGTGCGTCCCCGGTGGTGGTTGGATGACCCCTGCAGGTATGTTCTGATTCCTGTCCTCTAACTACATCTAGGTTTCCGATGACGCATGCGGTTCACCACCAGACAAACCAGCAAAGCCTCGGTGATGAGAGTGGCATGCAAATTTCTTGATGACAAACTGGCTGCAAGCCGTGTCCCACCCATTCTGTCCTCCCATGTGTCATCACGCTGATGTGTCAAAATGTTATTGGTCCCTTTATTAATGCTTAGTTTAACTACCATACCTTCACAACAAATAATATGATGACACGTCAGCGAGAGTGTCATCAAAAAACTATAGATGGATGCGTCAGCAGGCCGCAGTCAGCGGGCCGCAGTCAGTTTTTCATAAAAAAACTTGCATGTCGCTCAACCTTTTTTGGTTTGCTTGGTGGTGAACCGCCTGCATCATCAGAAACCAAGAGATGGAGTAAGAGGTCTGGAATCAGAGCATACCTGTAAGGCTCTTCCCAACAACCACTGGGGACAGACGACGTACGGGGGGTTAAGGTACACCGGTACACCCGTACCGTACGTGTACCCGGCCAGCCGTGTAGTTTCCTTCGAACCTCCAGCAGAAGAAAGCGGCATGCAAGTTTCATTCTGTATGGAGAATGTTTATTGTGTATTCATCAAGGAACACATATACACTTTATATAGGCTAGCTAGTTTAGTGTGAAACCAAAACAAAACCCTTTTGCACTACATAGATTCAAAAGCTAGCGTTAATGACTAAACTTAGGCCTACGCAGTCAAACAATGACGTTAGACAAACGCAGTCAACAATGACAGTTACATGTGTGCGTGCTTATCCTTTCTACAGTCTGGTGGTGAACCGCCTGCGCCATTGGAAGCCTAGATGGAGTTGGAGGACAAGAATTGAAGCATACCTACCTGGACCAGGATCGCCTGACGTAGCGACATTTTGCTGCATGCGTGCAGTAAAGGCTGCATCCACCGTTTGTTTTGATCCGATGGTTGTACTTACAAGCTATCCAACTAAGGGATCCATTCAAATTGTTTCTTAAACTCTTTCATGCTTGCTTCAACATGAGAAAGTGTTTACATGCATATAATGATGCATACTTTAAACATTTAAATAAAACAAACTTCTATCACAAATTAACAGGATTCAAAACACATTAACTATCTTATGTGGCATGCCAATGTGTGGATGTCCAACTCAGAGTAAGGATGAAAGTGAAATGGTTTTTTGGAGTTGATGGAACAAATGTACTATTGCCACGCCTGCGAAATATTCGTTGCAATACGTTAAATCGTCGCAATACGCTAAACCGTTGCAATAACATACTATTTGCCACGAATGTGAAATCGTTACAATACCGTACTATTGCCACGCCTGTGAAAATCGTTGCAACCACATATAATTACCACGAATGTGAAATCGTTGCAATACCATGCTATTTGTTGTAATACGTTAAATCGTCGCAATACGCTAAATCGTTGTAACAACATACTATTTGCCATGAATATGAAATCATTGCAATATGAAACTATTTGCCACGATCGTGAAACCATTGCAATACCGTACAATTCGTTGCGATACGTTAAATCATCACAATACATGAAACCGTTGCAATAGCGTCCTATTTGCCACCGATGTAAAATCGTTGCAATACCATACTATTCGCCATAGATGCCAAGGCGTCGCAAATAACCTATTGCCGCAGGAATTATTACGACGGTTCATAAAAACTATAACCACACTCTTTTTCGTTGCAACAGTGACCTATTGCGACGAAAAACAACCTATTGCGATGAATTTTTTCGTTGCAATAAACCGGAAACCTTGCAGTGTATGAAATACTATGCTCATATTATTTTAATTTCAGATTAACACATTGACTTCTCAAGTTTGAAAACTCCCCCTCAATGTAAGCCATGAGGATGCATAACCCCTATTTCACTACGAATGAAACAAAAACGTGTGAAATCCAAAGGTTTTGTAAAAATGTCAGCCAATTGTTGTTCGGTATGTACATGGTGAAGCACAATGTTTCCTTTTTCAACATTATCATGGAGAAAATGATACCTTATGTCAATGTGCTTAGTTCTAGAATGTTGAACGGGGTTTTTAGCAATGCAAATGGCACTAGTGTTATCACAAAACAGTGGAACACTATCTAGACCAACCCCATAGTCCTTAAGTGTTTGAACAATCCAAAGAATTTGTGAGCAAGCACTAGCAGCAGCTACATATTTTGATTCGGCTATGGATTGTGCAACTGAATTTTGTTTTCTAGAGGACCAAGCAACAAGTGAATTACCAAGAAAATGACAAGCACCAGAAGTACTTTTCCTATCAATCTTACAACCTCTGAAATCAGCATCGGAAAAAGCTTTCAAAGTAATGGTTGAGGAAGAAGGAAGAAAAATAAATTCTTGAGTTCCATGTAAGTACCTGAGAATCCTTTTGAGGGCTTGACATCTGAAGCACGTGGGGAGGCTTGAAACCGTGCACAAAGACATACACTGAATTGTGTGTCCGGTCTTGTTGCCGTGAGGTACAAAAGTGATCCGATCATGCTTCTATATTGTTTTTGATCTACGGGTTCACCATCTTCATCAAGGTTAAGTGTTGTCACTGTTCCCATTGGTGTTCGAAGAGGCCTTCTTTTGTCCATGTTGAGGTGCCTTAGGAGGTCTTTTGTATACTTCGTTTGATGCACAAAGGTACTCTCCTTGGTTTGCTTGATTTGCAGCCCGAAAAAGTTCAAATTCTGAACTCATCATAGCTGAAAACATGGACACAAGATCATGAGAAGCACAACCAAAGATAATATCATCCACATACACTTGAACGAATAATGAGTCATTGCCATGCTTAAGCACAAAAGGAGTTTTATCAACCTTGCCCATGGTAAACCCCGTTTCAAGTAAGAATGTTTTAAACCTATCATACCATGCTCTAGGGGCTTGTTTGAGACCGTACAAGGCTTTGGACAGTTTGTAAACATGATTAGGAAAATCTGAATTTTCAAAACCCGGTGGTTGTTTGACATAAACCTCCTCATCTATGTAGCCATTAATAAAAGCACTTTTAACATCCTATTGATATAGCTTAAAACCTTTAGATGCAGCAAAAGCTAACAAAATTCTTATGGCTTCTAATCTAGCAACAGGAGCAAAAGTTTCATCAAAATCTAGACCTTCAACTTGAGTGAAACCTTGAGCAACCAACCTAGCCTTATTCCTAACCACAACCCCATCCTCACTTTATTTATTTTTAAACACCCATTTAGTTCCAATTAAAGTGTGACCTTGAAGTGGAGGTACAAGTTTCCAAACATTATTTCTTTCAAAATTATCTAACTCTTCTTGCATGGCAATAACCCAAGATTCATTAGTGAGTGTGTGTGATATATCTTTGGGTTCAAAAGAAGCAACAAAAGCAGAATGAGCATGAGAGTTTGGATCACAAATCCCGGACCGTGTGACTCGTTCGTGCAAGCTTCCAATAATTTGTTGTGGAGGATGACTTTTGAGAACCCGTAGGGGAGTGGACACTTCACAAGCTTCTTCTTCTTCATGTTCATCACAAATCGATGAGCTTGTGACTTGAGGAGGATCTGGACCAGCAATGGTGGTCGTTGGTGTTGGCTATGAATCAAAATCAAGAGCTGGAACAATGTCATTAACTGCTGAATTTTCGGGCAGCAGCTTCACCTCTTCCTCATCTTCAACAAAAATGCTCTCCCCCTGCGGACATGGATCTGGACCTGCCATGTTTGAGCTAGTACCTGGGCTAGCTTTCATCAAAATACACCTCACAAATTTCCACAATTTTGTTAGTGTCAAGTAAAAGCATACGGTAGCCTCTAGTATGAGATGGATAACCAAGAAACATGCCATCAATGGATCTAGGTTCAAATTTATCAAGATTACCATGTTTCTTAACAAAGCATTTGCAACCAAAGACCCGAAAGTGTGTAACACTAGGCCTATGTCCAAACCGGAGCTCATACCGTGTTTTACCTAGCATAGCGCACAAGAAAACACGATTTGAGACATAACAGGCGGTTGCAATCGCATCAGCCCAAAATTTCCTAGGAGTTTGATATTCATCAAGCATAGTCCTAGCCATCTCAACTAAGGTTCTGTTCTTTCTTTCTACAACACCATTTTGTTGAGGTACATATGGTGAAGAAAATTGATGATCTATTCCATTTTCAGCACAAAAGTGATCAAAAGATTGATTTTTAAATTCGGTTCCGTTATCACTTCTAATTTCTTTTAAAGATCCTCAGTGATCAATTGATAATCTAAGAAATAAAGTTTTAAAGTGACTAAAAGCTTCATTCTTAGATGCCATAAAGTAAACCCAAGAGTATCTAGAATAATCATCAACAATCACAAGAACATACCATTTACCTCCAAAGTATTGAACGCGTGAGGGTCCTATGGTGTCAAGGTGCAAAAGTTGACCCAGTTCAGTTGTCATGATCATTATGAGAGGATTATGTGAACCTGCAACCATCTTAGTATGTCTACAAGAAGAGCACACAATTTCTTTGTCCCTTTTAAGCTTAGGCAGCCCACGTATGCGATCAAGAGCACTGACACACGTTAGATGATCAAAGCCTACGTGACCAAGTCTATGATGCCAAAAATATAAGTCCTTTGAATCATTAGCAACTAGACACCTATGCTTAGAGGAAGACATATCAAAATCAGCTTTAAAACTCTTCCAAACCAATAAATGTTAAAAATAAGCTCACCATTTGAATTTACAACTTTGCAGTAATTTTTAGTAAAAATAATTTCTAGATTTTCATCTAGCAGTTGTGAAACAGAAAGCAAGTTGTATTTCAAATTTTTAACAAGTGCCACATCCTTCAAAGTGTAGTGATTGTTTACTATAACCGAACCCTTAGCAATTATAGGAGTTGAAGAACTATCAGCAAAAGTAACATTCTCCACCTGTGACACAAAAGAGAGGGAGGAGAACCAGTCTTTGTTACCGGTCATGTGGCATGAGCAACCTGAATCCGCAATCCAAATGTTCTCCTTCCTCAAGCGTGTAACCTACATAGAAGCACAATACGTCGATGACTCAATACTGGGGCTAGTCAAAAGGCATTTAGGAATCCAGTACTGAGTCAAACGACGTCCAGCAGGAATAACACACGAAAGCTGAGATAAAACAACATGTTTATGAGCCAAAGCTTGAGGATTTTTGTACCCAACTACTGTCCTACGAGATGTTACATGTGTAGCACAAAAAACAGTAGGTTTGGGAGCAACCTTTGCATGTTTATGGCTCATTACAGCAGGTTGCATGTTCCCATCATCCGGTTTAGCATGAGCAGCAAATTTTGCATGAAAGTTGAGAAATCTAGCAATCATTCTTTCCTTTTTCTGTTGTTTAGCTAGTCTATAATAAAAATCTATAACATGACCATCTCTATCACAGTAGGTACAATGAAATTTAACTTTGTGTTCATGTCTAGATGAGCAAACAACATTTTTATTTGGCACCGAATGAGACAACACAACTGTAGATTTGAAAACTACTTCTTTTTGTTTAGGAACTGTTTGAATCAAACCACTTCCTAATGTTCTTACAATTTTAGGTGGATGTCCCTAGCATGAGCATGAGAATCAAAACCTAAACTAGTTTTATCATTGCAAGACTTGGAAGAATTCAGCAGAAAGTTTAGGTTCTTATTCCCATTACAAAATCGATCTAATGTCATATGCATGTCATCAAGTTTATTGGACAGATCAAGGCAATTTTCACATGATGTTTTTCCATTTAATTTGCAATTGGAACAATATTAAACTTCATGAGAACGTAAAGCATTGTTCAATATAGAAATTTCATTCATAGCATCTTGTAGTTTCTTATCAAGATTATCACAAGTAGAACAATGCAAATCAATTGTAGAACAGCTAGCATCTTTCAAGTTTTCATCATTAAGTGCAACAAGATCTTTGTTCTTTTCAATTTTTAACTCAAGTTTATCAAGTGTGGAGGTGTGCGCACTTCTTAATGAGGACAACTGTTCATATAATAATTCACATAAGGAACAAGAATCATCACTAGGAATCAAAGATTTCAAACAATTAATTTCAGATTCTAGTGACTTAATTTTAACAGCATTGTCCCTAAGCTTTTTGTCCTTTTTCTTACCTATAACAGTGGCACGAGAAATAGCATCACACATTTCTTCGAAAGTAGGACATACCTCTTCATTGTCGCTGTTGTGTTCAGCCTCCTCCATACTTGATATTGACTTGCCCGCCATGAAGCACAAGTTTGCCAAATTATCTTCATCTTCGTCACTTCCAATGTCCACATCGCTTGAGCCAAGTTCTTGAAGTGCGGAGATAAAGCTGCTCACCAATTGACGTCCTGTAAAACCCTTCTTTTTCTTCGTATCTTTTGAAGAGGAGTGCTTCGTCCTTGTTTGCTTTTCATCTCGAAAAGTTGGACCTGAAATGTTAGGGCAATCTGAACGAAAATGTCCTGTCTCACCACATTGGAAACATCATTGAGGTCAGTAGCTTCCTCTCCTAGTTCTCACATTTTGCAATGATTTTGAGAACCTAGTAGAGAGAAGTACTAGCTCCTCCTCTGGAAACTCCTCAATATGTTCAAGGGTTAGAGAGGACAACAAAGCAAGTGTACCACAAGATGAAGATTGACCGGAGCTAGGTATGTCACGTTGAGAAACAAAAGCAATAGACTTGTTGGCGTTCTTACGTGATATTATGTCAATTTCATGTGTTTTTAACTTGGAATATAGCACATCTAAAGTAAGTGTACTCATGACAGTAGATTCATGAATAGATGTGACTTTCATCTCCCAAATTGACATATCTAATGCACTTAACAATTGCCTAGCATTTTTAGCATCTGAAAAATTAACATTAACACTATGCAAGTTGCTAAGAATTTTATTAAAGCAAGCAAAAAGGTCATCAATAGACTCACCGGGTTGCATCTCGAAGCGCATGTATTCTTTCTTGAACATGTCTTGCCTTACCTCCTTGATCGTGTTGGATCCTTCGTGGTAGTCACAAAGTGCTTTCCACACATCGTATGCAGATCGGAGGTGTAGAACACGGTCGAAGTCGCTTTGAGTTAATCCTTGTATGATCAAGATTCGAGCCTTGTTGTTGTTGTCGATATCTCTCAGATTTGTAGCTGTAACTTGATCATTTGACGACACTTCATAAGGCCTTTATATCTTCTCCCATATTGCGAAGCCTTGAGCCTGGATGAAGGCTTCCATACGTGCCTTCCAAACCTGAAAATCAATACCACTAACCACACAAGGTTTGGCGGAGTATTTCTCCATGATGATTAGTCAAAAACATGTGAAAATCACAAAGATTAGAGCAACCTCGCTCTGATACCAATTGTAGGATCGAAGAGCACGTGAAAAGCTACCAGAGGGGGGTGAATGGTAGATTTAAAAATCTTACGCAGCAGAAACAATAAAATCCCAACCGCTTCAGCAGAAAAACGATCTGTTAAAGAAATCATGTGTAAGACTAATCTAAACATGTTTCACAGTGACAAAAGTGCTAGATATCAGAGAGAATCAAGTTGCGAAGACGACACAACAAGAATCACTCAAATCCGTTGAGAGAACCTCAAGTTACGATTGAAAGATCAAACAACGGTCAATCTGTCCTACCCGAGAAAAATAGTTCTGGAACGCTGCAAACTCGTGTAGATCAGAAACCACAAATCCAATGACCGTGAAATTTTTTAAGATGGTAGATAATCAAGTTTTGAAGACAACCCAAAAATAATCACATCAATTGGATTTGTAAAACTCTAGTTATGATAAAACCACCGAAGAAAGGTAGTGCTGTGTAGAAACTCAATGAAAAAGACTTGACAGAAACAAGTCAGACGAACAAGGCACAAAAGTTCCTTTCAACTACGAATTTTATTCAATAGAAAACAATAGGAACAGCCCCAAAGTTGTCTCCCACGAGCTCTGGCTTCCCTTGCTTATATAACCAGCCATTAGGCCAACCAAATCTCAACTAGGACTCTAATCCTACTCAAATCACGAATCGAAACTTTCCATAACTTCTTAGGACTCTTCTATATGCAGATAGAAGCAATCTTAAGACTTCCAAACACCATAGGAACGTATCCCACATTTCTAAAACAACTCAAATTTGTGACCCACACGAAATCCTATCATAACCAACTCAAATCGTTCCATATTTGAGTCAAACACGACACAGCCGCAGCTTGAGTCCATAACCTAGTCGGTTGGACCTTTCCGACCAATTCTTTATGTCCACATCACTTCATCATGCCTCAGAACCATGTATCCACGTCCATGCACTCCTTGCACACGTGAAAACATCTTCCAACGATGTTCACAATACCTTCATATGCATTGTTCTTAATTCAAACATGTTGCGCAACCTCCTGATCAACTCGACCACAATTCCTCCCAAACTTGGTTGTTGAGCCTCATCCTCTCCCTATGACTCGTTCAATGGATCCTGTCTCTAGCCATTCCTTGAACTCAAGCAACACCTGCACATGAACAAACAACCAATACTTTCAAGCATAAGTCCTCGACTTGACTCTCGTTAGTTCTGAAACTACAACATCTTGCGTGAGCACACATAAGCATGTTGCAAACCATAGCAAAATAATATCAACCATATCAACCAAAACGCACCAAAAACTTAGCAAAAGAATACTAAGCAACCTTTTCATAAGTGTAAAGCAAGTTCGAAACATTACAAGATAAAAGTAGAAACACTGCGATCAAGCTCCGAATCTTGCCAAAGCTAACCGAACCTTGAACCGAAACTTACCAAAGCTAGTACAACCTAGCGTCGGAGCTAGAAAAACTTGTCGAAGCTAACCAACATAAGTCGGACCTAGAAAAAACATATCGGAGCATAACAATGACATGCCGGAGCTAAAGTCGGACCTTGCTAAAAAGATGTTATGGCAGCATTCAAAACTTCTATTGTCAAAGCCAATGTATTCATCACACATAGGTCTCACACAGCAAAACCACCAAAACTGTCCAACCCATTCCACATAACCGGCATGCTTAGATCCCTAGGCACCATGTTGCTAAAGGGTCATTATTATCAAATTCCACCATTCACGTGTGAAAGTGCATCTAGGACTCCCTTGTGGGTTTTGGATGATTTATGACAAGCAATTGGGATCCTAATCCTTTTGTTGAGATGAATGCAGGCAAATAATGAAAAATGAGCAAAATGCCCAAAAGAAGGGAAATGAGAAGCAAAGTGAATTTTAGCTCAAGGAGAAGAAAATAGTAGATTATTATGTATGGAGTGTGTTAAGGAAACACCCCCAAGAGCTCAATCACTTTCAAGCACACACACACACAATACACAAAGTTATACAGGACCGAACTAGTCCGATATCAGCCGGACTAGTCCAATATCACTTTCTACACTAGATCGGACAGGTCCGGTATCTACCGGACTAGTCCGATATCTTTCTGATCCACTTCGGACTAGTCCTCCCCAATGCGGACTAGTCATCAACACAATGCACAAGTCACACAAAATCAGACAAGTCCGTTTTGATCTGGACTAGTCCGATATTCTTTATGATCCACTTCGGACAAGTCCGGTGTCTACACGGACTAGTCCGATATACACACTGATCTAAATCGGACAAGTCCTCCAAGTGCGGACTTGTCATCCTAAACACTTAGGGTTTCATATGTCCGGACAAGTCCGATGGCAATCGGACTTGTCCGAAGATTTCCAGTAGTGAAATCGGACAAGTCCGTTTTCAACCGGACTAGTCCGATATTCCTGGACACTTAGGGTTTGCTACACACAGCACACCGGACTAGTCCGGTGACCACCACAGACTAGTCCGATCTTTCTGAACCCTAACGGTCACTTTTAGAAACCTCATATAAATAGAGGTGCACGGCCCACTTTTACAATCTCTCGAACCCTAGCGCTGTCACACCTCCCAAGAGACTCAAAAACCACCTCTCTCGACGAAATTAAGTGCAAAATCGATCAATCTATTGAAGATCACTTCTATATCATTGGAGAGACACTTGGCACACATCATTGAGCTCTTGGTTTGATTCTCTAACACACTCTTGCGTTTCAATTTGTAATTTTTGAGTGTGTTATTGGTGGCTTTGTAAGTTGTAATCAAGGGAGCTCTCAACGTGTGAGAACGCCCCTTCAACTTGGTTATTTACCCTTTGTGATTAGTGGAAGAGGATTGTCCTTCGTGGCGATCCGACGAGGGAAGGGTTGGAGAAGACCCGGTCCTTTTGTGGGCTCCTCAACGTGGACGTAGGTTGCCTTCGTGGTAGCCGAACCACGGGATAAATCGCGTGTCTTGTCCTTTTGCGTTCTTCATCTTAATTGATCAACTTAATCTAGGGTTTGATTCACTTTGTTCAATTTGAGTTAAATTGTTGAACAAGAGCCTTAATTGTAATAGAATTTGACATACAACTATTAAACTGTCATTCAAGTTTATATTTCCACTGCAAACATTAACGAATCAATCAAATTGACTGAACTTGATCAACTTAGCCCGTGAAAACCGGACTAGTCCGCACTTTACCGGACTAGTCCGATATCTCTGGTATTGACTTTGTTGTTGAGTGTTACAGGAACCGAGAAAATTCAAGAAGGCCTATTCACCCCCCTCTAGGCCTACATTCAATTGGTATCAGAGCAGGTTCTTCAAGAAAGAGTGCAACCACTCGAAGAGATCGTGTCGGACATGAAGGAAGTTCAGAAAATCAACAACCGGGAAGAAGTGAACAACGACAAGAACCAAAAGCTGGAAATGTATCTCGAAGCAATTCAAGACTTCGATGATGATGACGAGGAGACACTGGAGCTGAAAGCACTCCTCAGAAAGAAAGCACTTTCCAAAGGGAAAGCTAAAGTTGAAGAAAAGAAGAAGGGGAGTAGTCACACCGACTACTCCCGATATCCTTTTAACTATGATCGTTTAAATTCAAACAACAGCCATTACCTATCTATTCCTCTTGGAAAAGCCCCACACTTCGATGGGAGTGATTACTCCATGTGGAGGCAAAATATGAAGATGCACTTGATTTCCCTTAACCCAAGTTTATGGCATATTGTGTGCACAGGAATAGACATCCCAGATGATGACGAAGAGCTCACCCCAAGTCAAGAGCAAGCCATCCACAGAAATGCTCAAGTGCGATGAATTCACAAAGGTGGACGGACTGGAGATTGCCAAGGAAATATGGGACACACTACAAACAGCCCATGAAGGTGACCGGCATGTGCGGGAGGCGAAAATTGAAATGATCGAAGGCGAACTAGGAAGGTTCGCAATTGAGGAAGACGAGTCTCCCCAGGACATGTACAACCGATTGAAGACACTTGTAAACAAGGTTCGATCATATGGGAGCAAGAAGTGGAATGACCACGAGGTTGTAAAGCTCATCATTAGAGCCTTTATGCCTCGCAATGTCACACTATGCTCTATGATCTGAGAAAGTCCCGGGTACAAGAGGATGACTCCAGATGAATTGCTTGGCAAAATCATCAACTTTGAAATGATGGAGAAACAAGCCAAGCACGTCAAAGAAATAGCCGACCTCACATCGGCCAAGAAGAAGGGAGTTGCCTTAAAGTCCACACTCAAGCCTCTATCCAAAGAAGCAAGAGAAGCACAGCTTGAGGAGGACAGCGATGATGAAAGCAGTGAGCTAGACGAAGAGGATATGATTTTGTTCATGAAAAAGTTCAAAAGAATAATGAAGAAAAGACAAGGAACAAAATCAAGTGAAGGCAAGTACAAGGAGAGGACAAAGCCGAAGATGAGATGGGCGTGCTATAATTGTGGTGAGTATAACCACTTTATAGTCGATTGCCCGTATGAGGACAACAAGAAGAAGAATAAAGAAGCCAAGCCTCAACTGAAGAAATTCTTCAAGAAGAAGAAACAAGCTGAACAAGCACACATTGGAAAGGAGTTGGACTCAAACGATGAGTCCTCATCATCCGATGAAGAAGTGATGGCTAGCATAGCCATTGAAAGCACGTCCAAGAAACCCACACTCTTCCCCACGCTCGGTACAAAGAAGGGAAATGGCACTTGCCTCATGGCAAAGGAAGGTAAACGCAAGGTAAACATCAAAACTCCTTCCATGCATTCCTACTCAAGTAATGATGAACTAGATAGTGATGATGAAGATATGTTAATTGGATTAGATAGAAAAAATGCTGCTAAAATGAAATTTTTACTTGACCAACTTGTTGAGAAGGAATGGCTAATTGATCGTCAAGAGGACATGATTATCTCCCAAAAGGAGAAGTATGTCGAACTTGACAATCTTCTAGTTCTTGA
The DNA here is from genome assembly GCA_036927565.1 of Tuctoria greenei. Taxonomy (NCBI): domain Eukaryota; kingdom Viridiplantae; phylum Streptophyta; class Magnoliopsida; order Poales; family Poaceae; genus Tuctoria; species Tuctoria greenei. The sequence continues at coordinate 114,929,537 of JAYESD010000011.1, read as the reverse complement.
AAAGGAGAAAAACAGCTCACTAGAGCTTGAGCTAGCTTCAAGCAAGAAAACTTGCTTGGAGTTAACCAACTCAAACGCTGCAATCAAGGATCAACTTGATGACCTGATCAAGGTTAACAAGATCCTTGAAGTGCAAGTTGAGTCACTCAAGCTAAGTGAATCTTCCTCCTCTTCAAGTCTACCTTCTCAACCCACTTCAACTAATATTGTTCATATGTGCAAATGTAGTAAAATCAACACCAGTTTGAAGGAAAAGTCTACCTCCACAAAGGACAAAATCCTACCCAATGTGGAATATTTGACAAGGAGAGGATCAACTATGCACGTAGTGCATACTTGGTCCAAAGACCTCCAAATGTTAAGTATGGCATTGGTTACTCTTATGATGGAAAGCAAAATGCTGGAAGTCATAAGAATAACAAGGGAAGGATTACCTTTGTGAAGGGAGGACCCTCACAACCTGGTAACTCGAAAATAAAGAACTCGAACTCTCATGAACATCGGACTAGTCCGGTTGTGGTCCGGACAAGTCCGGTCATCCTGACAAGTCCGGTCACCCAGACTAGTCCGATCCATAAACAACAGCAACTTTTGTTCAAAACCTTTGATGCCTCTTATGTATTAATGAGAAACAATCTTGGTAAAGTTTATGCTTATTATGTTGGGCCACGCCATGGGAACACAAAATACCATGTGTGGGTGCCCAAATGTATTGTAACTAACCTCCAAGGACCCAAGCAAGCTTGAGTACCTAAAACCAAGGCATAATTTGTTTCTGCAGGCCTATTCCTCCGGTGGATCCAAATGGGTGCTAGACAGTGGATGCACCAACCACATGACTGGAGAAAGGAGGATGTTCGTGGAATATGAAGAAAACGAGGACCCAAACGAAGGCATCTACTTCGGAGATAATAGTCAAGGAAGGGTGCTCGGTACCGGTATAATAGCAATATCCTCTGAACACACTCTTTCTCATGTTTTACATGTTGAATCTTTAGATTATAACCTGCTGTCCATATCTCAATTATGTGACAAAGGTTATAATTGCTTGTTCACTAACGAGGGTGTGACCGTCTCAAGGAGGAGTGATGGTTCCGTTGAATTCAAGGGTATGTTGAAGGGAAAGCTTTACCTTGTTGACTTCAACAAGGATAAAGCCGAACTTGACACATGCTTGATTGCAAAAACCAACATGGGTTGGCTGTGGCATAGACGGCTAGCACATGTTAGTATGAGGAATCTTCAAAAACTCCTCAAGGGCGATCACATCCGAGGTTTGAAAGATGTTGTTTTTGAGAAAGACAGGCCTTGTAGTGCGTGCCAAGCCGGGAAGCAAGTTGGAGCACATCACCCCGCAAAGAACATCATGACTACGACAAGACCGCTCGAACTACTTCATATGGACTTGTTTGGTCCAATTGCTTACATAAGCATCGGCGGTAATAAATATGGTTTAGTCATTATTGATGATTTTTCCCGCTTCACTTGGGTGCTCTTTTTGCAAGACAAGTCAGAAACACAAGGGACACTCAAGAAATTTTTCAAGCGAGCGCAAAACGAGTTCTCACTATCGATCAAGAGTATTCGGAGCGACAACGGCACGGAGTTCAAGAACATACAAGTGGAGGAGTACCTTGATGAGGATGGAATCAAGCACGAATTTTCAGAACCATACTCTCCACAACAAAACGGAGTTGCCGAAAGGAAGAACCGAACGCTCATAGAGATGGCAAGAACAATGATCGATGAATACAAGACTTCAGATCGATTTTGGGCGGAAGCAATTAACACCGCTTGCCATGCCGCAAATCAACTCTACCTTCATCGACTACTCAAGAAGACTCCTTATGAGCTACTCACCGGTAACAAACCAAACATTTCATATTTTCGAGTTTTCGGCTCTCCATATTATATCTTGAACAAGAAGTCCAGGACTTCAAAGTTCGCTTCAAAGTCCAATGAAGGTTTCTTGCTTGGTTATGATTCGAACACTTACGCCTATCATGTTTTCAACAAGGCCTCCGGACTTGTTGAAGTGGCACGTGATGTAGTGTTCGATGAAACTAATGGCTCCCAAAAGGAGCAAGTTGATCAATGTGAATTAGGTAAAGAAGAAGCTCCCTATCAAGCATTGAAGAGAATGGCTCTAGGCGAAGTTCGACCACAAGAGTCATCGTCACAAATACAAGAGGAAAGTGAACCACAGGAGGAGATCAACAATCAAGGGGGAGCTTCGATACATGATCAATCACAAGAATATGAAGATGATCAACAAATCAACGAGGGCAACCACTCAGGGGGAGAAGAAAATGATCACCAACACACAACTCTCCAAGTGCCACACCCAAGAGTACACCAATGCATTCAAAGGGATCAACCAATTGACAACATCATCGGTGACATCCAAAAGGGAGTAACCACTAGATCTCGTATAGCTAATTTTTGTGAGCATTACTCATTTGTCTCCTTTTTGGAACCACGCAGGACTGAGGATGCATTGAAGGATCCGGACTGGGTGGTGGCAATGCAAGAAGAGTTGAACAACTTCAAGAGAAACGAGGTTTGGGAACTTGTGGCAAGACCCAATGCAAATATAGTGGGCACCAAGTGGGTCTTCCACAACAAGCAAGACGAACACGGAGTGGTGACAAGAAACAAGGCACGACTTGTGGCCAAAGGTTACTCACAAGTCGAAGCTGTATCAAATGGACGTGAAAAGCGCCTTCCTCAACGGACCGATCAAGGAAGAGGTGTACGTGGAGCAACCACCCGGGTTTGAAGACGAAGAGTTCCCCGACCACGTATATAAACTGTGTAAGGCTCTCTATGGCCTCAAACAAGCTCCTAGAGCTTGGTATGAGTGTCTTAGAGATTTCTTAATTGATAATGGTTTTCAAATTGGCAAAGTAGATTATACATTATTCACAAAGAATCTAGATAATGATCTTTTTATTTGCCAAATCTATGTTGATGATATAATTTTTGGGTCAACTAACCAATCTTTCTGTGAAGAATTTAGTAGAATTATGACAGACAGGTTTGAAATGTCAATGATGGGAGAATTGAAGTACTTCTTGGGATTCCAAGTGCGGCAACAAAGGGAAGGAACATTCATAAGCCAAACCAAGTACACGCAGGACATACTCAAGAAGTTTGGCATGGACAAGGCAAAGCCCATAAAGACTCTCATGGCTACGAATGGCCACTTGGATCTCAATGAAGATGGACCGAGCGTCGACCAAAAGGTATATCACTCCATGATTGGATCTTTACTCTACTTATGTGCATCTAGGCCAGATATTATGTTGAGTGTATGTTTGTGTGCAAGATTTCAAGCCAACCCTAAGGAATGTCACTTGACAGCCGTAAAAAGAATCTTGAGATATTTAGTTCATACACCCAACCTTGGTCTTTGGTACCCAAAAGGCTCCAAATTCAATCTCATTGGTTACTCCGATGCAGATTATGCCAGGTGCAAAGTTGATAGAAAAATCACCTCAGGCACATGCCAATTCCTAGGAAAATCTTTGGTTTCTTGGTCATCTAAGAAACAAAATTCCATTGCATTATCCACAGCCGAAGCGGAGTATGTTGCAGCCGGGAGTTGTTGTACACAACTCCTTTGGATGCGACAAACTCTAAGGGATTACGGTTACAATATGAACCGTATTCCTCTCCTTTGTGATAATGAGAGTGCCATTAAAATAGCCCACAATCCAATTGAGCACTCTAGGACTAAACACATAGACATAAGACATCATTTCTTGAGAGACCATTCCATGAAAGGAGACATCACCATCTCACATGTCAACACCCAAAAACAATTGGCCGACATATTCACCAAACCACCTGATGAAAAGCGTTTTTTCGAACTCCGAAATGAGCTAAATATTCTTGATTCTCGGAGTGTGGCTTGAAAAGTTGCATACCTGTATGATTGCTTCAAAAATTTTGATTGAATTGTGAAAATCATCCCTCTCCATTTTTCTCTCGAAAAACTATGTCAATTATTAGATCTTGATGAATTTTGATCATTGTATGATTGTTGTATGCTTACTGGTCAAATTCATCAAGATTACTTGAATTGTTTTGCCTCTCTATTCTCTATTATTGAACCTTCAAATATATATGAATGGGCTATGCGATTCTTTCCTGGTGACCACGGACTAGTCCGTGGTTACCCTGACTAGTCCGCCCATGCAGACTAGTCCGCAGAGTGCCGTTTAGGCCGGACTAGTCCGATAGACCACAGACTAGTCCGATATAGGTCTCTGGATGACTTCGGACTAGTCCGGTCATGTCTGGACTTGTCCGATTTTTCGTGTCCATAATATAGCTTGGATCCTAATATAGCTTGGATCTCCAGTAATTTCTGAAGATTCTGATCTTGACATCTCCGAGCTCGGGCCCTTGTCCCCCTCCGAGCTTGCCTATTTTGGCATTGGGGGCTCGAGCAGCTCCGCTCCTCCTCCTCCCTCTCCTCCTCGTCAAGCGGAGAGCGGAGAAGACGAAGAAGATGACGAGAGGACAGACAGCGAAGAGTGAAGAACCTAGGACCTTCCTCTCTCTCTTTTTGGTGTCTTGATGCCAAAGGGGGAGAGATTGAGGGGGAGTCAAGTCTTATCTTTAGCTGTAATAGGATGCGAGGAGAGAGCCTTCTCTGTACTTTTATTTGTGATTATAATAGTTTAACGCTGTTTTCATATTAAGTTTGGTCTTGTGATGAATTGCTCAATTTATTTGCGAGTATGTGATGAAAACTGCATTTTTGCTCCTGGAATGTCATATGCACATGGTATCGGTTTATTAATGTAAATTCTATCATTCTCAACGTATTCATGCACATAGTATGCATCCCACCATAAAGAATGCACATATGGATAATTCTCTTGTTGCTTGATGTATTTTTGAGTCATATGTGCATACTTTATGAAAATCTCATTTTTTGCCTTATTTTGTGAAATCTCAATTGGTTGTCATCAACCACCAAAAAGGAGGAGATTGAAAGTGCATCTAGGACTCCCTTGTGGGTTTTGGATGATTTATGACAAGCAATTGGTATCCTAATCCTTTTGTTGAGATGAATGCAGGCAAATAATGAAAAATGAGCAAAATGCCAAAAAGAAGGGAAATGAGAAGCAAAGTGAATTTGAGCTCAAGGAGAAGAAAATAGTAGATTATTATGTATGGAGTGTGTTAAGGAAACACACCCAAGAGCTCAATCACTTTCAAGCACACACACATAATGCACAAAGTTATACAGGACCGGACTAGTCCGATATCAGCCGGACTAGTCCGATATCACTTTCTGCACTAGATCGGACAAGTCCGGTATCTACCGGACTAGTCCGATATCTTTCTGATCCACTTCGGACTAGTCCTCCCCAATGCGGACTAGTCCTCAACACAATGCACAAGTCACACAAAATCGGACAAGTCCGTTGTGATCCGGACTAGTCCGATATTCTTTTTGATCCACTTCGGACAAGTCCGGTGTCTACATGGACTAGTCCGATATACACACTGATCTAAATCTGACAAGTCCTCCAAGTGCGGACTTGTAATCCTAAACACATAGGGTTTCATATGTCCGGACAAGTCCGACGGCAATCGGACTAGTCAAAAGATTTCCAGTAGTGAAATCGGACAAGTCCGTTTTCAACCGGATTAGTCCGATATTCCTGGACACTTAGGGTTTGCTACACACAGCACACCGGACTAGTCCGGTGACCACCACGGACTAGTCCGATCTTTCTGAACCCTAACGGTCACTTTTAGAAACCCCATATAAATAGAGGTGCACGGCCCACTTTTACAATCTCTCGAACCCTAGCGCCGTCACACCTCCCAAGAGACTCAAAAACCACCTCTCTCCATGAAATTAAGTGCAAAATCGATCAATCTATTGAAGATCACTTCTAGATCATTTGAGAGACACTTGGCACACATCATTGAGCTCTTGGTTTGATTCTCTAACACACTCTTGCGTTTCAATTTGTAATTTTCGAGTGTGTTATTGGTGGCTTTGTAAGTTGTAATCAAGGGAGCTCTCAACGTGTGAGAAGGCCCCTTCAACTTGGTTATTTACCCTTTGTGATTAGTGGAAGAGGATTGGCCTTTGTGGCGATCCGATGAGGGAAGGGTTGGAGAAGACCCGGTCCTTTTGTGGGCTCCTCAACGTGGACGTAGGTTGCCTTCGTGGTAGCCGAACCACGGGATAAATCGTGTGTCTTGTCCTTTTGCGTTCTTCATCTTAATTGATCAACTTAATCTAGGGTTTGATTCACTTTGTTCAGTTTGAGTTAAATTGTTGAACAAGAGCCTTAATTGTAATAGAATTTGACATACAACTATTAAACTGTCATTCAAGTTTATATTTCCGCTGCAAACATTAACGAATCAATCAAATTGACTGAACTTGATCAACTTAGCCCGTGAAAACCGGACTAGTCCGCACTTTACCGGACTAGTCCGATATCTCTGGTATTGACTTTGTTGTTGAGTGTTACAGGAACCGAGAAAATTCAAGAAGGCCTATTCACCCCCCCTCTAGGCCTACATTCAATGTGTTCAATAGTTCATAATTAAGCAATATGATTGTTTCCCAAATCCAATTGAGTATAGCAGAGCAAAAGTGTAAAATACCCTTTCCGACTCTCTACATTGTGTTCAAGCGACAAGGTGGTCATACAAAACTAGTAAACTCCTACAATTGGGTTTTCCCATCAATTCGACACAAGCATGCAATTTCGCAAACAAAACATTTAAAAACCTAGATCAAAATGATCAAAGGCACTTGCCTTGCTCTTGAGCTTGGTTTGGATCAAAAGCTTCAATGTTTTAAATATGCAGGTCCTCGAAAGCACTTTCTACAGTGATACCTTCTATTCCGCGTGACAAACATGCAAAGCAAACATTACAATCAAATAATGTTCATATATTATTCAATATGCCATGATATGCATGATTTCTGCAATTGTGAGGTAAAACTCGTTAATGAGTTGCTATTAATGTTTACTAACTGTTTACAATAGTTAATAACAAGTTTTAACAAGTTTCGAATTAATTTTTGTCAAATTGGATTTAATTCAGCCAAAACAGAATAGAAGGCCGGACAAGTCCGGTATCAGGGTCGGACGAGTCCGCCCTGCGCAGAATAGCAACAATAGGGTTTTCTGGACCACGAGTTTTAGGGTTGAATTTATGTGGGAAATTTGAAGTAGAGGGTGTATCGTGTGTTTAGAGGTCCAAGGATCTAGAATTGGGTGCAACACTTGAATCTTGACATTTAGGGCTTGAAGAGAGGTGTTTGCTTGATGTTAAACATGTATGAGGATGCATGCAATGCAATATGCATGAAGTTGAGGGTGCTACAAACCTACCCCCCTTAAAATGAATCTCGGCATCAAGATTTGATGTGAAAGGAAAGAGATAGGGAAATTCTTTCTTGAGATCCTCTTCGCACTCCTAATTTGCGTCCAATTTTGTTTGATGTGTCCATTGCACTTTGCACCATCGAACCACCTTGTTCCTTGTAACCCTTTCCTTGGTTTCCAAAATTTTGATGGGTTGCTTATCATAGGTCAAATCTTCCTAAAGCTCCAATTCATCCATCGGTACTTGCTCTTCTGGAACCCTCAAGCACTTCATGAGCTGAGAAACATGAAACACATCATGAACGTCAGAAAGATGCACTGGCATCTCCAACTTATATGCTACTTCTCTCCGTTTGTCCAAAATCTTGAACCGTCCAACATAGTGAGGTTCCAATTTTCCTTTGGCGGTAAATTGCATGTGACCTCGCATGGGTGACACTTTGAGGTATACAGAGTCTCCCACTTTGAGGTATAAGCTTTTTCATCTATTATTCGCATAGCCCTTTTGTCTCGACTGAGCAGCTCTCAAATTCTCACAGATTGTCTGAACTTGCTTTTCGGCATCCTGGATCACATCTGGACCAAATACTTGAGTCTTCCCTGTCTCATTCCAAAACAATGGTGTCCTACACCTTCTCCCATACAATGCTTCATATGGTGACATCTTCAAGCTTACTTGGTAACTGTTGTTGTAAGAGTATTCAGCGTATGGCAAACACTTATCCCAACTTCCTCCATACTTTAGCTCACAATATCTTAGCATATCCTCAAAAATCAGATTTGTTCTCTGAGTTTGTCCATTCGTCTGAGGGTGATATGTAGAGCTGAAATTCAATTGAGTTCCCATTGATTCATGCAGCTTCTGCTAGAACCTTGAGGTAAATTGAGGTAAATTGAGTTCCTATTTGTTCTCTATCGGACACTATCTTCTTTGGCACTCCGTGTAAATACACTATTCTTCCCATATACAATTTGTCCAACTTTGGTCCACTATAAGTAGTCTTGACAGGAATGAAATGCACTGATTTCGTCAACCGATCCACAATAACCCATATTTGATCGTATCCTGCCGAAGTGTGAGGCAAACCAACTATGAAATCCATATCAACTTCTTCCCACTTCCATTTCGGAATCTTCAATGGCTGCAATAATCCGGCTGGCCTTTGATGTTCAAACTTGACTCGTTGGCATACATCACATAGTGCAACATATTCAGCTATGTCTCTTTTCATGCCATCCCACCAGTAGCACGTTTTTAGATCCTTGTACATCTTCATACAGCCGGGATGGATGGAGTAAAGTGAGTCATGTGCCTCCTTCAATATTTTTTGTTGGAGACGCTTCTCATTAGGCACAACAATCCATTTTCCAAGCCATAGAGTACCATGGTCATCCTCATCAAATCTGAATTCTCTCCCTTCTTAGATTCTTTCTTTAATTTCCTTGATTTCCTCATCCTTGGTCTTATCTTCTCGAATTTCTTGTTCGTAGGTCGGATTTAACTCCATTATTCCCATCTCATTGACAAATCCAAGATTTAACCGTTCAAACTCCTTACATAGTTTGGATGGCAATTCCCTAACGGTGACCTGGTGGCTTGCTCCCTTTCGACTCAAAGCATCAGCCACTATGTTGGCTTTTGCTGGATGATAATTGATTCCCACATAATAATCCCTAATGAGTTCCAACCATCGTTGTTGCCTCAAATTCAGGTCCGTTTGTGTGAATATATACTTGAGACTCTTATGATCCATATAAACATCACACCTATGACCAAGAACTTAATGTCTCCAAATCTCCAACGCATGCACCACAGCTGCAAGTTTGAGATCATGCGTGGGATAATTCTGCTCATGTTTCTTCAATTGCGTGGATGCATAAGCTACTACTCGGCATTCTTGCATGAATACACAACCAAGTCCTTGCCTTGAAGATATCAAAGCTCTTGCTTACGTCTGGCAACATCAACGTAGGTGCGGTTGTTAACATCTTATTTAGCTCCTCAAAGCCATCTTGACGAGCTTGAGTCCACTTGAAAGGCTTCTCCTTCATTAACAGTTCAGTCATGGGCTTCGCTATCTTGGAAAAGTCCTTGATGAACCAACGGTAATATCCTACCATTCCAAGAAAACTCCTTATTTCCTTCACATTCTGTGGCGGTTCCCACTTTAGCACATCTCTAACCTTTCCTGGGTCAACAGACACTTCTGATCCAGAGATGACATGGCCTAGGAATGATATCTCTCTCAACCAGAATTGGCACTTGTTAAACTTGGCATACAATTGATGCTCTCGCAATTTCTGCATCGTCAGCCTTAGATGCTCTTCGTGCTCCTCTTCACTTTTCGAGTAGATCATGGTGTCATCAATGAAAACTACCACAAACTTATCCAAATACTCCATGAAGACATTGTTTATGAGATACATGGAGTATGCAGGTGCATTAGTCAATCCAAATGACATGACCGTATACTCATAGGATCCATACCATGTCCTGAAAGCTATTTTGGGTATGTCTGATGGTCTAATCTTCATCTAGAAATATCCTGAACGAAGATCAATCTTAGAGAATATTCACACATATTGTCACCTGGTCGAACAGATCCTCTATGCGGGACAACGTATACTTATTGTTAATTTTCACCTCATTGAGAGGCCGGTAATCCACACATATTCTTTGGGATCCATCTTTCTTATCTATGAAAAGCACTGGGTTCCCCATGGCGATGAACTTGGGCATATAAAATCCTTCCCTAACTGCTCTTGAATCTGCTTCTTGAGCTCTACTAATTCCATAGGAGGCATCCTATATGGCCTCTTTGCTATAGGTACAATTCCAGGTATTAAATCAAAGATGAACTCGATGTCACGATCAGCTAGAATACTTGGCAATTCCTCGGGAAACACTTCTAGGTACTCACGAACAACCGGAATTTTCTTCCAAGGTTACTCCTTCTGCATGATTTATCATTGCCTTCTCGGTTGTCAGCTGAACTGCCTTAAACTCTATACTGAATCCTTCCTCGTTGGACAATTGAACTGTCCGAGTGGCACACTGAGTCACTTTGTTATGCTTCCTTTCCAATCCATTCCAAGTATAATGTCCAAGCCTTGTGAATTCAGGACTATAAGGTTGGCGAGGAAATCTACCCCCTTATGGAAATACTTACTTTTGGACATACTATATTCGTCCTCGTCTCCCCTCCAAGAGATTTAACCAACAAAGTATATGTAGGATCGAAGATCACGTGAAAAGCAACCAAAGGGGGGGGGTGGGTGAATGGTAGATTAAAACTTTTTCATTGGAAGTAACAAAAACCACTCGGCAGAAAATCAATCTGTTAAGAAATTGTATGTGCAACTAATCTAGACGTGATCTATTGTGAAACCAGTATTGATTGTGGAGAATCTAGTCACGAAGACATGAAAACAAGAATCACGAAAAACCATCGAGAAAAACTCAAGTTACGATCGATAGGATTGAACAAAGGTCATTCTGTTCTACCTGAGAAAAACTAGACGTGCAACACTGCAATGAAACTTGTGTAGATCCAGAACCACAAATCCAATGATCGTGAAATTTTCATAGATGATATATAATCAAGTTTTGCAGACAACCCAAAAAGAATCATGTCAATTAAATCTGTAAAACTCAAGGTATGATAAAACCACCGAAGCAAGGTCGTGCTGTGCAGAAACTCAACGAGAAAAACTTAACGAAAACAAGTCGGACGAACAAGGCACAAAAGCTCTATTAGAATACAAATTTTATTGATCAAAACTCAAAATTAACAGCCCAAAAGTCGTGCACCATGACCTCTGGCTTCCCTTCCTTATATAACCAGCCCTTAGGTCAACCCAATCCTAGCTAGGACTCAAATCCTACTCAGATTCAACCGAAACTTTCCATATCTACTCAAGACTATTCTATATGCAAATAGAAGCAATCTTAAGATTTCTGAACACGATAGAAACGTATCCCACATTGCTAAAACAACTCACATCCATAACTCACACGAAATCCTACCGTAACCAACTCAAATCTTTCGATATTTGAGTCAAACCCGACTCAGCCATAGCCTGAGTCCATAACCTAGTCGGTTGGACCTTTCCGACCAATTCTTTATGTCTACATCTCTTCATCACGCCTTGGAACCATGTAGCCACTTCCATGCACTCCTTGCATACATCCAAACACCTTCCAACAACGTCCAAGATACCTTCATATGCATTGTTCTTGATTCAAACATGCTGCACAACCTCCCGATCAACTCAACCACAATTCCTCCCGAACTTGGTTGTTGAACCACATCTTCTCCCTAAGACTAGTTCAATGGATCTCATCACCAGACATGTCTTGAACTCAAGCAACACCTGCACATGATTAAACAACAAATACTTCCGAGCAAAAATCCTCGACTTGACTCACATTAGTTCTGAAAACACAACATCTAACGTGAGCACCTCATATAAGCATGTTGCAAACCTTAGCAATAAGATATCAACCATAACCACCAAAACACATCAAAAACATAGTAAAATAATACTAAGCAAACTTTCCATAGATGTAAAGCAAGATCGAGTCAATTCAAAGTAAAATCAAAACTATTGCAATCTAGCTCCGGACCTTGCCAAAACTAACTGGACCTTTAGCTGGAGCTTACTAAAGCTAGCAGGACCTAGCACCGAAGCTTACCAAAGCTAGTCGGACCTAGCGCCAGAGCTTACCAAAGCTAGTAGGACTTAGCACCGGAACTTATCAAAGCTAGCAGGACCTAGCTAGCGTCGGGCCTAGCAAAAACATGTCAAATCTAGCCACAGCAAGTCAGACCTATCCAAAATAAGTCGAACCTAGACAAAGAAGTAGGACCTAGCTAAAATAAGTCAGACCTTCCATCGAACCTTGTAGGAGCTACCCAAAACAAGCAGGACCTATTGTCGAACCTTGCAGAAGCTCGGACCTAGAGTCAGACCTTGTTAAAAAGGCGTTTTGTAGTATTCAAAACTTTTATCATCAAAGCCAATGTATTTAGCACTCATAGGTCTCACAATCTCCCCCTTGATGAATGCATTGGCAACATCGCTTAGAATCCGAACATTTTATTATTCACATGAAAAGTTTTGAAAACAAAATTCTTCCCCTATACATATTTCTCCCCCTTTGTAAATCAAAAATAAAATAAGAAGAAAAACAAAAATACAAAATTTCTCCCCCTGAGAAGAATCGTGCCGAAACACTTGTGAATGTGTGCAATGTGTGATCAATGTCTCCCCCTTGACAATGTATTCAGCAAGGCACAAAAGAGAAATATTAATTGTTATGATCATATTATAACATATACATATAAAACAAAGCTCATCCAAAGTCATACTATCAAGTTACTTACACTATCACATCAATGAGATACAAAAACTAGTGTAAGCCATGCTAGAGATCAAGTGTAATTTTCAATTTAAGCAAGTCATGATCTCACAAACTTAACTATTTCAAAAACTGAAAGCATGATACTTGTTGCTGCATTTTTATTATTTTGCAAAGCACAAATTTAGATCATACGATATTTGCAAGAGATTATATGTGCATCTGTCTTATTCTAACCAACTAAGCCAAGCCTATGTCATTTGACAATGAGAAGCTTAATGACATGGTTTTAGTCATACATAACTTCTTCCAAGTTCATATCTATGTGCAATGATAAGCCATCTCAAAAGAATATGTGTGATGCATGCATATTCTCTTGATCTTTTCTCAGTTTTTCATTTGACCATAAAAGCTCAACATGTGAGTTGATTACTTAATTAATTCTTTATGATTAAAGGCACTTGTGAGCATGCAACAAGTTTAAAACAGCAAGAAAGTTACCATGACCAGATTTAGTGTAAGTAGTTATTCCAATTACTAGACATGGAAAAATACAAAATATATAACACGAGTAATGTAGTAAGAACTTTCAGCAAGTAAAAGGAATCACAAAGTTGTATATATATGAAATACTATGCTTGTTGTTTGGTATCTACATGGTGAAGCATAATGTTTCCTTTTTCAACATTATCATGGAGAAAGTGATACTTAATGTCTATGTGCTTTGTTCTAGAATGTTGCACGGGGTTTTTAGCAATACAAATGACACTAGTGTTATTACAAAATAGTGGAACACTATCTAGATCAACCCCATAGTCCTTAAGTGTTTGAAAAATCCAAAGAATTTGTGAGCAAGCGCTAGCAATAGCTACATATTCAAATTCGGCTATGGATTTTGCAATTGAGTTTATTTTTCTAGAGGACCAAGCAACAAGTGAATTACCAAGAAAATGAGAAGCAACAGAAGTACTTTTCCTAACAATCCTACAACCCCAAAATCAGCATCCAAAAAAGCTTTCAAAGTAACGACTGAGGAAGAAGGAAGAAAAATGCCAAATTCTTGAGTTCCATGTAAGTACCCGAGAATTCTTTTGATGGCTTGACGATGTGAAGTACGTGGAGAAGCTTGAAACCATGCACAAAGACATATGCTGAATTGTATTTCGGGTCTTGATGCCGTAAGGTACAATAGTGATCCAATCATGATTCGATACTCTTTTTTATCGACTGGGTCACCATCTTCATCAAGTTCAAGTGTCATTGTTGTACCCATTGGTGTCCGAAGAGGCTTGCTTTTGTCTATGTTAAACTGCTTGAGAAGGTCTCTTGTATACTTCATTTGATGCACAAAGGTACCTTCCTTCATTTGCTTGATTTGCAGCCCCAAAAAGTATGTGAGTTCTCCCATCATACCCATCTCAAGTTTTGAACTCATCAAAGCTGAAAACTTGGACACAAGATCATGAGATGCACAACCAAAGATAATATCATCTTCATACACTTGAACGAATAATGAGTCATTGCCATGCTTAAGCACAAAAAGAGTTTTATCAACCTTGCCCATGGTAAACCCCTTTTTAAGTAAGAATGGTTTTAACCTATCATACCATGCTCTAGGGGCTTGTTTGAGACCGTACAAGGCTTTGGAGAGTTTGTAAACATGATTAGGAAAATCTAGATTTTCAAAACCCGGTGGTTGCTTGACATAAACCTCCTCATCTCTATAGCCATTAAGAAAAACACTTTTAACATCCATTTGATATAACTTGAAACCTTTAGATGCAGCAAAAGCTAACAAAATTCTTATGGCTTCTAATCTAGCAACAGTAGCAAAAGTTTCATCAAAATCTAGACCTTCAATTTGTGTGAAACCTTGAGCAACCAACCTATCCTTATTCCTAACCATAACCCCATCCTCACATTGTTTATTTTTAAACACCTATTTTGTTCCAATTAAAGTGTGACCTTGAGGTGGAGGTACAAGTTTCCAAACATTATTTCTTTCAAAATTTTCTAACTCTTCTTGCATGGCAATAATCCATGATTCATTAGTGAGTGTCTGTGATATATCTTTGGGTTCAAAAGAAGCAACAAAAGCAGAATGAGTGTGAGAGTTTGGATTGCAAAACCTGGACCGGGTGACTCGTTTGTGCAAGCTCCCAATGATTTGTTGTGAAGGGTGACTTATGAAGATTCGGAGGGGAGTAGACACTTCACATGCTCCTTGTTCTTCATGTTCATCACAAATCGAAGAACTTGTGGCTCAAGGACGATCTGTACCAGCTGCAGTTGTTGTAAGTGCTGGTTGTGGTCCAAAATCAGCAGCATGATCAACGTCATTTGATTCTGAATTTTCGAGCAGCAGCACCACTTCTTCGTCTTCTTCGATGAAAATACTATCCCCCTGCAGATATGGATCTGGACCTGCAATATTAGAGCTAGTACCTGGGCTAGATTCATCAAAAGAAATCTCACAAGTCTCCACAGTTTTGTTAATGTCAGTAAAAGCACATGGTATCCTCTAGTATGAGATGGATAATCAAGAAACATGCCATCAACAGATCTAGCTTCAAATTTATCAAGATTACCATGTTTCTTAAAAAAGCATTTACAACCAAAGACCCGAAAGTGTGTGACCCTAGGCCTATGTCCAAATTGAAGCTCATATGATGTTTTTCCTAGCTTAGCACGCAAGAAAACATGATTAGAAACATAACAAGCGATTTCAATTGCATCTGCCCAAAACTTTCTAGGAGTTTGATATTCGTCAATCATAGTCCTAGCCATCTCAACTAAGGTTTTGTTCTTTCTCTCTACAACACCGTTTTGTTGAGGTACATATGGTGAAGAAGACCGATGATCTATTCCTTTTTCAGCACAAAAATGATCAAAGGATTGATTTTTAAATTCAGTTACATTATCATTTCTAATTGCTCTTTAAAGATCCTGGGTGATCAATTGATAATCCAAGAAATAAAGTTCTAAAGTGACTAAGAGCTTCATTCTTAGATGCCATAAATAAACCCAAAAGTATCTAGAATAGTCATCAACAATCACAAGAACATACCATTTACCTCCGAAGGATAGAACACGTGAAGGTCCTACGGTGTCAAGATGCAAAAGTTGACCTGGTTAGGTTGTCATGGTCATTGTGAGAGGAGCATGTAAACCTGCAACAATCTTAGCATGTCTACAAGAAGAGCACACAATTTATTTGTCTCCTTTAAGCTTAGGCAGCCCAGGTATGCGATCAAGAGCACTAACACGCATGAGATGATCAAAGCCTATGTGACCAAGTCTACGAAGCCAAAAATATAAGTCTTTTGAATCATTAGCAACTAGACACCTATGCTTAGAAGAAGAAATATCAAAATAATCTTTAAAAACTCTTCCAAACTGAGACATGTTAAAAATAAGCTCACTATTTGAACCTACAACTTTCCGGCAATTTTTATTGAAAATAATTTCCAAATCTTCATCTAGCAATTGTGAAATAGAAAGCAAGTTGTATTTCAAATTTTTGACAAGTGCCACATCTTTCAAAGTGTAGTGATCATTTACCATAGTAGAACCCTTAGAAATTATAGGGTTTGAAGAATTATCGGCAAAAGTAACATTCTCTACACGTGACACAAAAAAAGGGAGGAGAACTATTCTTTGTTACCGGTCATGTGGCCCTAGCAACCTGAATCCACAATCCAAATGTTCTCCTTCCTCAAGCGTGTAACCTACATAGAAGCATAATACATTGATGACTCAATAATGGAGTTAGTGAAAAGGCATTTACGAATCCAGTACTGAGTCACATGACGTCCAATAGGACCAACACGCGAAAGCTGAAATAAAGCAACAGGTTTACGAGCCAAAGTTTGAGCATTTTTCTACCCAACTCTTGACCTACGAGGTGTTACATGTGTAGCACAAAAAACAGTAGTTTTAGGAGCAAACTTTGCATGTTTTTTACTCATGACAGCAAGTTGCATGTTCTTATCATTCAGTTTAGCATATGCAACAAATTTTGCATGAAGGTTATGAGATCTAGCAATCATTCTTTGCTTTTTATGTTGTTTATCTAGTCTATAACAAAAATCTATGACATGACCATCTATACCACAGCAGGTACAATGAAATTTAACTTTGTGTTCATGTCTAGATGAGCAAGCAACATTTTTATTCGAAACCGATTGAGACAACACTCCTGCAGATTTGAATACCACTTCTTTTGTTTAGGAACTGTTTGAATCAAACCACTTCCTAATGAATATACAATTTTAGGTGGATGTGCCTTAGCATGAGCATGAGAATCAAAACCTAAACAAGTTTTATCATTGCAAGACTTCGAAGAATTCAATAGCAAGTTTAGGTTCTTATTCCCATTAAAAAACCGATCTAATGTCCTATGCATGTTATATAGTTTATTTGAGAGATCAAGGCAATTTTTACATGAAGTTCTTCCTTTTAATTTAAAGCATTGTATAATATAGAAATTTCATTCATTGTATCTTGCAGTTTCTTATCACGATCATAACAAGTAGAACATTGCAAATCAATTGTAGAACAACAAGCATCTTTCAAGTTTTTATCATTAAGTGCAGCAAGCTTTCTGTTCTTTTCAATTTCTAACTCAAGTTTATCAAGTGTGGAGGTATGCACACTTCTTAATGAGGACAATTGTTCATATATTAAATCACATGAGGAACAAGAATCATCACTAGGAATCAAGGATTTCAAACGATTAATTTTAGATTCTAGTGACTCGATTTTAACAGCATTGTCCCTAAGCTTTTTGTCCTTTTTCTTAACTATAACAGTAGCACGAGAAATAGCATCACACATTTCTTTGCAAGTAGGACATACCTCTTCATTGTTGCTGTTGTGTTCTGCATCCTCCACACTTGATCTTGACATGCCCACCATGAAACACAAGTTTGCCAAATCATCTTCATCTTCGTCACTTCCGATGTCCACATTGCTCGAGCCAAGTTCTTGAAGTGCAGAGATAAAACTATTCACCAATTGGCGCCCTGTAAAACCCTTCTTTTTCTTGTTGTTGTTTGCAGAGATGTGCTTTGTCCTTGTTTGCTTTTCTTCATGGTAACTAGCACCTCAAAGGTTAGGGCAATCTGTGCAAAAATGTTCTGTCTTACCACATTCGAAGCATCGTTGAGGTCCAGCACTTCCTATCCTTCTAGTTCTCACATTTTGCAATGCTTTTTAGAATCGAGTAGAGATGGGTGCAAGTTCTTCCTCTGGAAACTCTTCAATCTATTCAAGGGTTAGAGACGATAAGAAAAAAAGTGTTCCACATGATGAAGATGGGCCGGAGCTAGGCATGTCACGTTGAGAAACAGATGCAAGTGACTTGTTGGGGTTCTTACGTGAGATTATGTCAATTTCGTGAGTTTTCAATTTAAAATATAACAAATCTAATGTAAGTGTACTCATGACAGTAGATTCACGAATAGATGTGACTTTCATCTCCCAAATTGACATGTCTAATGCACTTAGTAATTGCCTAGAATTCTCAACATCTGAAAAATTAACATTGACGCTATGCAAGTTGCTGAGAATTTTGTTAAAGCGAGCAAAAAGGTCATCGATGAACTCACCAGGTTGCATATCGAAGCGCATGTATTCTTTCTTGAACATATCTTGCCTTACCTCCTTGATCATGTTGGATCCTTCATGGAAGTTGTAAAAACCCTAAACTCAATGTGCAAAGTTTAGGAAGGAGAAATTAAAATTTGAATGGGAAAAAGAAATCAAGTTGGAAACTGGAAAAATCAAACCAATCCCAAACTTCAATTGAGGGAATTCAAAAATTCAAACCATGCTCCAGTTCAAAATTTTCCAAAATAAATATCTGTGTTCACAATTAGCTTCCAAATATTCTAAATAGAAACCCTGTAATTTTTCATAAGATTTGGAGCACAATTTCTATTTAATTCAATGGGTACATTGAATTCCATTGAAATTCAAATTTGAAATTGAATTTCACCTGAAACTTCACCAAATTTGAAATCAAACTCCAAAATATGAATCTCCATATTTGAACTGATCTCTCCACAAAAATCTAGAATTTTTGGATCAATATAGGTAGGAGAATTAAAGGAGCAGAGAAGATTGACTTAAGGGGCAGTGGGACCCACTAGTCAGAGAGGCAAATACGTGAGTGCCCCGCTGCGGCTCACCGTGGCGACACCGCCAGCATGCAAGCTCCAGCGAGCTGCTTGCCTGCTTGCTTCATGGCGTCCCTGGCGTGCTCCCTATACTCCTCGTCCCTATCTTTGGCTCCAGCCCCGAGTAGAAGAAACCCCGGCGGTCATCTCTATTCTTTCCCCGAGCGCACCACCTCGCCCCTCTGTTCACTGAATAGCTCAAGAATTTGGCCGAGTCTCTCCATCCTCCCAACAGAAAAAGTAAAGAAAACTTCTCCCTCTATCATCTCCATCATTCGTTGATTCCTCAATTGGCTGCGGTGTATTTTGAAGTGCTGCGGAAGTCCACTGTTGAAGCCAACGGTCGCCCCCCCCCCCCCCATTGTTCAATGACGCCAGGACAAAGCAGACCTTCTTGAGCCCACATGCAAACATAAAAATGTAGTAAGGTCCCTTTTAATGGTGCCCTCATCTTCCGCCCTGACACGAAGTTGGTTAATCAGACATCTACCAGGAAAGAGTGCCGAGCCGCCTGTGAAAAGTGTCCTTGCCATGATAAGACGCAGGAAACCGGTTGCAACGAATATTTTATTTTATGCAATATGCATTTCATACGCAGAAATAGATGAGGCAGTGAAGTTGGATAACCCCGTTGCTAGTCAGCCAACAACATTCAATCTTGGTTTCGACAGTGAGCTTCATGGTATCAATACTGTTAGAGTATCAACGAACATATAGATGAATTGTTGATTAGTGTAGATGAACCTGCAAACTTTGGCAGCTTTTCATAGTGTATAGAGTTGGTATTTTCCGTTTTTCCTGACAGCAAAACCGAGCATCAGGTTTAGATTGTCCGTTCAATTCCGTTGCAATGTGCAAACTTTTTCTAATCCAGTTAGGTAGTATGTTCACCACCTCTTAGCGCACCCCTCTGCCAATAATCAAGGGAAATAATCGAGTGAAGGCCGAGTGATTCGTGTTTCCCCTACCGCCATGGAAAATCCCGTCGGTCTACCGTCGAAGTCGACCTTGCCGACTATTGCACCCCGTTTGCACCTCCAACTCGTCTTCCTCATGCTCCCAGGAACCTCCTAGCTTTTTTCCCGATGTGCTTGCGCCATTTCCGGGCGGGTTCGACATAGCCAAAACCCTAGCCGCCGCCGCCTCCACCGTCGTGCATGGTATTCCGGGCATCGCTAGCGTTCGGTGACCTCTCCATCGTGATCAGGGCCTCGAATAATGCTTAGGCGGTGTGATTCAAGGTGAGCGAATGCCGAAGAAGGAAGGACGACAAACTCGCCGGGGAGCACCACCGTGGTTGCCCCTGGCGCCGCCTCGCGTCGCGAGGTTGAAGAAAGGGGGGCGGATCCCACATGTCAGCCTTGGTTTCACCCGCGCAGGATCATCTGTGGCCAAAGATCCGGTGTGGCTGCGGGGGTTAACCTCATGTCCTTCGGTGCGGCACAGTCCTGATTGGCCCATTTTAAATGGGTGAGGCCAGCGGGTTAATTCAAACTTTCCAATAAGAAAATAATTCCAGAAATTGAGCCAACTTCTAAATTCAATTAATCCTAGTAGAATTGCTCAAAATTTTCCAAATAAAATCTGGGAGACTCATATTGTTCCCAACTTTGCAGTGGTGCAATTTTTTGGACATGAAACCACAAGAATATTCATAATTAATTCCTTTGATCTATCTGCTTGGGAAATTAATTACCTCTGTTATGTTAATTGGAAAATTCCCAATTTTGGTCAGAAAACTCTTAAAAATACCCTTGATATCCAGTAAAAATGTCACGTTAATTGGACTTATTTACTGGACCAAACAGTGTTCAAATCACCTATGTCAATTGAAAAATGGAAAATGTCTAGAAACATTTTCACCAAATTTTTAAATCAGTTTCTCCCTGTAGAAAGCTCAGAAAAATATGAAACAAATTTTCCCAGAACCAGAAGGAACACCTCTACCATAATCATCCACTTTTAGCCATGACAAAACTCCAGAATTAATACCAAATTTCAGAGAAAGCTTTTACTTGTTGGAATTCTAGAGACAACAAGCTTCCTTGAACATCTCCAATTCTTGATCTAGATCTTCCTCATAGAACCTAGTATCCACTGTAAAAATTCCAAAGCCAATTAAAATCATTTACATAACTGATCAGCATTTATAAGATTTTTTTATAGTTTCAATATCACTCATGTAATTTATATATTGCATATCATATAGTGACCAAGATGGAGGAGGACCCGGAGGCCTTGGAAACAATTCTCCCAGAAGATAGCTTTCCCTCTAACTCGCAGCCAGACAAGCCCGGTTTGCATTTAAGTGCTATTTCAAAGTTTATATCTGTATCACTTATGTCTAGGATGAGTTTTGTGCATTAGGGCTAAGGTGATTGTTACTCCACTTGCATGACCTACAAATCTCATGGAGTATTTGGTAGGTCTACAGCCCAACGAGTAGAAAATGCCATGCTTAAGTTTCAGGAATCCGGTAGATGTTGAGTTGTTGGAATCTACTCGCGAGATAGGATTTTATCACACGGGAAAAATTTGATCGAAGAATGGTTTATGAATATGAAATTGAGACCGAGCAGTGGGTAGGATGCAGCAAGACATGGTCTCACGTGTGTAGCCCTGCTTGTGCCGATTGAGGACCGATCCGTGTGCAGCCCTACTGGACAAGTTTGAATTATACCGGATGCATACTAGGCATATGGAACCCAAGAAACTAATGTAACTCGATAACTTGGATGTTGAGGCACAACCCACTGTCGATAGGGGTTGGTTGAGGGCAGCAAGGTGTAAATCGGCTGGCGGGCAAAAACACGCTACGTGCGGGGACCTTGTGCCCACAATGGTGGGACTGGTTTGGCGTTTGAGTTTCTAGTGAACGGTTGCTGCGTATGACGTGGTGAGGAGCGCGGCATGCTCCTTAGGCACGGGTGTACGTGACATGTTATTCGGGTGTCTACTAACTGCAATCACCGCCCCTCACGGTTATTTGAGTACTGCTTGTTCACTATGCTGTGACATAAAAAATACTAAAGAAGCCAAGAGAATATGATGTATTGAGTTATAATTGTTTTGAAACTTTGATTGCTGTCAAATATAATTGTTTTGAATCTTTCCATATTTGAGTCAAACCCGACTCAGCTGCAGCCTCCATAACCTAGTTGGTTGGACCTTTCCGACCAATTCTTTACGTCCACATCTCTTGATCACGCCTTGGAACCATGTATCCACGTCCATGCACTCCTTGCATACGTGCAAACACCTTCCAACGACGTCCACGATACCTTCATATGCATTATTCTTGATTCAAACATGCTACGCAACCTCCCGATCAACTTAACTACAATTCCTCCCGAACTTGGTTGTTGAACCTTATCTTCTCCCTAAGACTAGTTCAATGGATCTCGTCCTCAGCTATGTCTTAAACTCAAGCAACACCTGCACATAAATAAAAAACTGATACTTCCGAGCACATGTCCTCGACTTGACTCACGTTAGTTCCAAAAACACAACACCTTATGTGAGCACCTCACATAAGCATGTTGCAAACCTTAGCAAAAAGATATCAACCATAACCACAAAAACACACCAAAAACTTAGTAAAAGAATACTAAACAAACTTTCCATAGATGTAAAGCAACTTTGAATCAATTCAAAGTAAAAGCAGAACCATTGCAATCTAGCTCTGGACCTTGCCAAAACTAACCAGACCTTAAGCCGGAGCTTACCAAAGCTAGCAGGACCTAGCACCGGAGCTTACCAAAGCTAGTCAGACCTAGCACTGGAGCTTACCAAAGCTAGTAGGACCTAGTGCCGGAACTTACCAAAGCTAGCAGGACCTAGCTAGCGTCAGGCCAAGCAAAAACATGTCAAACCTAGCCACGGCATGTCGGACCTGTACAAAGTAAGTCGGACCTAGACAAAGATGTCGAACCTAAGCCAAAATAAGTCAGACCTTGCATCGGACCTTGCAGGAGCTACCCAAGACAAGCCGTACCTATCGTTGGACCTTGCAGGAGCTCGGACCTAGAGTCAGACCTTGTTAAAAAGGTGTTTTGGTAGTATTCAAAACTTTTATTGTCAAAGCCAATGTATTCAGCACACATAGGTCTCACAGTATACTTAGGGTATGATATAGGCATGCAATGCTTTGCAATATACTTTGATGAGATGAATGAATGGGATGCTCTAGAATCAAATAATATAGTAGCGGGATTGGAGTTTGTGAGAAACATACCAATCACAACATCTTCAGCTTGTTGAGCCTCTTCTGCTACATGGTTCACCTTGCCATGAGTGAAATAAATTGTTGTAACAACATACTATTTTCCACAAATATGAAATCGTTGCAATACCGTACTATTTGACACGATCGTGAACCCGTTGCAATACCGTACAATTCGTAGGGATATGTTAAAACGTCGCAATACATGAAAACATTGCAATAGCATTCTATTTGCCACCGATGTAAAATCATTGCAATACCATACTATTCGCCACGGATGCCAAGGCATTGCAAATAACCTATCACCGCGGGAATTATTACAACGATTCATAAAAACTATCGCCACGCTCTTTTTCGTTGCCACAGCGACCTATTGCGATGAAAAACAACCTATTGTGACGAATTTTTTCGTTGCGATAAACCGGAATCCTTGCAGTGTGAGTTGCTCCTCCATTGGGCCTAGGATTCTGTTTTGGAATATTGTTCATCTGTCTCTGACCTGATTTCGGGCATTGAATTGCAAAATGTCACACTTGATCACAATTAAAGCAAGTTTTCGCACTAGTGGCGCCAGCAAAGTTGGGGCGAGGTTGATTCAGAGCATAGGAAGTCATATTTGGGCGCGGTGCAGGCTGCATGGGTAAGTGAGGTGCTTGCATGGAAGGGTGTTGCTGCATTGGCTGTTGCGGTAGCGGTGGATAAGCAGGGTGGTATGCAACAGCAGACGGGTTGTAATATGGAGTAGCAGGCGGTGCATAGCGAGGGCGGATATTGCTTCCTTGCAGCTATCCATTATATGGCATCTTCCTCTTATGATCTAGATCCATCTCATGAATTTTGTTCTCAATGGATTTGTCAACCAGCTTGTGAAAGTTTGCATAGTCAGTATTGAGCAACTGAACTTGAATTTCATTGTTGAGACCTCTCATGAATACATACTGCTTCCTGCTATTAGTATTGATGTCCTCTAGAGCATATCTAGACAGTTCAGTGAATTTATTGATATACTCACTCACACTCATCCTTCCTTGCTTGAGATTTTCAAATTCCTGCCTTCTCAGTATCATAACTCCCTCGGGTAGATAGTGAGAACCAAAACTTTCCTTGAATTCAGCCCAAGTGATTCTTGCATGATTAGCATGGACATTGCATAGAGATTCCCACCAATCTGCAGCAGCTCCAACCAACTGGTGTGAGGCAAAAAGAACCTTTTCTATGTCACTTCACCTGACAATAGCAAGTTTCTTCTCTACAGACTTCAACCAATCATCAGCTTCAATAGGGTGATTGGATTGAGCAAATGTAGACGGTCTGGTCCTCATGAACTCTCTCAAATAGTTGTGGGGTGGAGCGGGTGGTGGTGGTGGAGGCATGTGGGGCTGATTGTTGTTGACAGCTTGTAGCTGTCCCATGGTCCGTATCATGGTCTGCATGAGCTGGTTCTGCATAGCAAACATCTGCTCAAGGTTGATTGCCCCATGTCCAAGTCCATTGTTGTTCACAAGTGCTCCGTTGTTCTCCTCTTCACCATTGGCATTCCTTTGGTTGCGAGTTCTCGACATCTATTGGTGGAAGAATAGTAGAGACAAAAGAATTTAGAGTTTGAAAAGAAACGCCCCAACTATATGCATCAAGGTATATGTAACTAAACAACTCACTTGTTAAACTAAAAACCCTATTAGAGGATTTAGACAAAGATCCCACAACTCTCTACTAAGTGCGGATGTGGACAAAACGCTAAGCATCCCACAACTCACACCAAGCGCACAAGCACACACCAAGAAAATTTCAGCACACACCAAATCAAACATAACTAATACAATCTAAATTCTTTTTCTAACTTCTAAACAGGAGATCTAGACTTCATTGTGTGAACCGTTGCTGTCCTGGCCATGAGGCGGCGAAGGCGACAACGGTGGTGAGTCATACATGGGTGCACGCCAAGGTGAGTTGGCTGTCCATGTAGGTGCTGGAGAGGTTGCTACACCATTGACATCCACGGTGGTACAAACTTCCTTTTGCTTTTCCATGATGAACAACTTCTTACGAAGGTAGCGGATCTCTTCCATGGCATCAGCATAGCGATTCCCAAATTCACCAATACTTCCTAAGATCTGTCAATAGCACAAGAACTGACTTGACCTCCATCTTGCGGTATTAAGACTTCCCTTGTTCCCTCCATGTGTTGCGGGTACAGCGCAAAACTATTACCTCCAACTTGCTCTCGGTGGATATGGCACAATCTAGTAAGTGCATCCCAAGCCACATCATCAATAGCTTGCTCCCTGGTGGATCTCCATGTGGATGCAAAGTGTCGGGTGAACACCTAATCTTTGGCAAGAACAATAACTTGAGCCCTCCATTCTTCACTTCCATGGCGAGGAATCCTCTTGACATAATACTTCGGGTGCATTTTGCATAAATCAAGGAAATCATTAATTTGCTTAGCTGCAAATCCTCCATCAGCGCCGTTGGAACGAAATTCTCGGGCATCACGGTGAACTAGGCATTTGTCTTCCTCTCTGGCTTCACTAGGCTGTGATGCATTCCTTTGGGCTGCCAAGCTAAAGGAACTAGAGAATTCTTCAATCCACCCCTTGAGTGGAGACCATTTTCTCATCCATGATGAATGAGAATAAGGCTCCTTCAGCTTCATCATGAATGTAGTCATGGATTGGTGGAGCCAACCCATGACATGAGTGTTGGATGAAAAGCCAACTATCCACCCCATGATGGAGTCAAATCAAGAAGAATTCTTGGAGCCTCCCACAAGCTTGTGCATGGATGCCCTTGGCTCCTGCTAGAAGCTGAGATTTTTCCACGAAAGGCAAAGGTGCTGCCTAGCGGACATTTGTAGAGGTACACCTTGAATCATCTTGCAGTTGAACACTTGCGTACTTGTTGGCCATCCCATAAAATGGGTTAGCGAACAGCACCCTGTTTTCACACAAAAGGAGAAAACAAACAATGGTGATCATGTCTAATAACTATTAGTACCTATAGCTTAATCACAAGTGATAGCTATCCTTCACTTCCTTTGCCTTCCCAGTCAACTGCGGCAGAAGTGCTTGTTGACGGCTTGAAAGTCACCTAGAGGAAGATGAATAGGCAATATGACCTGAAATTGCTTAATCAAATGACATTAAAACTCTGAGGCCGGACTAGTCTTGTCAGGGCCAAACTAGTCCGCTCAATACACTGGGAAAACTAAAAAACTTGATTTTTACAAGTTATTTGCGGATTTTAGTTTGATGAAAGATAGATGCAATATCTAGCAACCTAATACAAATTAGATTAACAAGTGAGAGCAAATCGGTTACAAGATTTCAGTGAAGAATAATATGAAGAATGATATGAACCCTAAAAGCAATTCTACTGAATAGCAGAAAGTAAAGTAACAAGTGAGACACGATTTATCCCGTGTTTCAGCTTCACAAAGAAGCCTACATCCATGTTGAAAAGTCCACAAAAGGATCGTGTCTCACTTGACCCTAATCTCACCAAGCCACCACAAAAGGTTTGCTTGGTTTCCACTAATCACAAGGGTAATCACCAAGTTCTTGGGGCCTCTCACAAGTTGAGGCTCCCACAAATGATTTACAGGAAGGAGCACAAGAAGCTCAATAGCTACAAGCCACAAAATGCGACACCAAGTGCAAGAGATCAAACTGAGAGCCAAAGCAAGTCGATCTTCCTTCTCTCCCCGTTCCCAAACCCTAATCTCCTCGAGATTTGGTTCTAGAGGACAAGTAGGCGGAGTAGAAGGTATAGAATGGATCAACGAAACTTATGGCGTCGTAAGGGTTTAAAAGTATTCAAATGGGAGTCGGGGGTCCCCTTTTTATAGTGGTCTCCAAAACTAGTCGTTGCCATCATTGAATGTCCGTACTAGTCTGGCCTACTGGGTCCACACTACATCATGCTCCACAGAGAGTGACATACCCTCTAAAGTTTGAATTTCAAACGTTCATGACATACCGGTCTAGTTCGGCCAACAACAGACTAATCCAAACTCAAACATAATGTCTTGGTCTGCTCAAAAATAGACAAGTCTATAGACAACGGACTAGTCCGACCATAGGGGCGGACAAGTCCAGCCAACGTGACATAGCCTCAGAAACCCCTTCTCACTTAATACCATGGACTATTCCACCCCAAAACGGACAAGTTTGAAGTAGAACAGAAACCTTTAGTCCAACCGAAATTGGTCTACTCTGGGAACTCCGGACTAGTGCGGCCTTTGTGGCAGACAAGTCAGACCTCTTGGGACATAGCTCCGAAAACTATCACCATGTGTAGAACCGACTAGTCCGTCATCAAACGGAGAAGTACAAACTCACAAAAAAACTCTTGGTCCGTCCCAAAACGGACTACTCTGGCACATCCGGACTAGTCCGGCCCTAAGACCCAGACAAGTCTGGTCTCCTGGGAATTCTCTCAACAAAGGCTTCTCACTTAAGTTTTCTCTCAACCAAGACTTTGAGCCCTTTTCTATGATCTCAATGCACTTGATACACACACCCTCACACATAGAAGGCTAGTCTAAACTCAGCACATAAGAAACCCTAATTTCCATGCTTATGTCTTCGACGTCCATTTCAATCTTTTCCTTTTGAGGGATTTTCTTTCATTTCAATCATCACACCTGGGCTTAAGATCAACTGAGCTCATTAGTCTCTTAATTTGTCGTCATCAATCATCCAAAATCCGTGGGGATTCCTAGAAGCACTTTCAATCTCCCCCTTTTGGTGATTGATGACAAACATTAAGCTTCAACAAAAATGATATAAATTGGTTTTCATAACAAGTGTGTGTATGAGTAACTCCCCCTCAATGTACGCATCATGAATGAAGGAGTTGAGAGAGTTATCATACATACACATGTTAAGGTAGGGTGCCTAAGTGATGTGTCCATGTCTTGTGATAAGGCAATAAACATGAATGTGAAATAGGAAATATTAAGCATCACACCAAAATAAGCATAGCAAGTATCGTAATATGCATACAATCTTATCATAAGTAAAGTCTTACACAAAATGAAATGCGAGTTTTAAAACAAAATACACGTCCATAGGATCACAAGAGAGACAACAACTCTAAAAGAAAGTACCCCCTTCCAATCTCTCCCCCTTTGGCATCAAGACACCAAAAAGGAAAAGAGGAAGGGAGTTCCACAATCTACTGATCATTGTCGTTGTCTTGCTGGTCATTGTCGCTCTCCATAGCCTCTGGATCTTCAATGTCTTCATAGTAGTCTTCATCATTGGGGGCATCCTTGCAGTTTCGATCTTCCTTGAAGTGAGCAAGTTCATCGGCGTGAACTCGGGAAACGAAGTCAACTCTCCATCACTCTCTACGGTGGGATACATGGGAACCTCGAGCTTGTCGCACATCGCCTTGAGGTCCTTCTATTGGCCAAGCTTCATGCTGTGAGACCTATGTGTGCTGAATACATTGGCTTTGACAATAAAAGTTTTGAATGCTACCGTAACATCTTTTTAGCAAGGTCTGACTCTAGCTTCGAGCTTCTGCAAGGTCCGACAATAGGTCCGACTTTCTTTGTCTAGGTCCGACATGTTTTTTGCTAGCTCCGGTGAGCTTTGTCTTTAGCTTCGGCATGTCTTTGATAGCTCCGGCATGTCTTTGTTAAGCTCCGATATGTTTTGCTAGGTCCGACATATGTTGGTTAGCTCCGACATGTTTTTGTAGCTCCGACGCTAGGTTGTACTATCTTTGGTTAGCTCCGGCACTAGATTGTACTAGCTTTGTAAGCTCCAGCGCTAGGTTGTACTAGCTTTGGTATGCTCCAGCTCAAGCTCCGGTTAGCTTTGGCAAGATTCGGAGCTTGATCGCAATGTTCCTGCTTTTACTGTGAAATGTTTCTAACTTGCTTTACATTGTTGGAAAGATTGCTTAGTTTTCATTTGCTAGGTTTTTAGCGCGTTTTGTTGATATGGCTGATATCGTTTTACTGTGGTTTTGCAACATACTTATGTGAGGTGCTCACGTGAGGTGTTGTGTTCGGAACTAATTTGAATCAAGTCGCGGACTTGGGCTCGTACGGATTGGTTGTTTATTCATGTGCAGGTGTTGCTTGAGATCAAGACACGGCTGGTGACGGGATCCATTGAACTAGTTTTAGAGAGAAGATGAGGTTCAACAACCAAGTTCGGGAGGAATTGTGGTTGAGTTGATCGAGGGGTTGTGCAGCATGTTTGAATCAAGAACAATGCATATGAAGGTGTCATGGACATCGTTAGAAGATGTTTGCACATATCCAAGGAGTGCATGGACGTGGCTACATGGTTCCAAGGCGTGATGTAGAGATGTGAACATAAAGAATTGGTCGGAAAGGTCCAACAGACTAGGTTATGGACTCAAGCTGCGACTGAGTTGTGTTTGACTCAAATATGGAAAGATTTTAGTTTGTTATGATAGGATTTCGTGTGGGTCACGAATTTGAGTTGTTTTAGGAATGTGGGATACGTTCCTAAGGTGTTTGGAAGTCTTAAGATTGCTTCTATCTGCGTATAGAAGAGTCATAAGCAGTTATGGAAAGTTTCGATTCATCATTTGAGTAGGATTAGAGTCCTAGTTGAGATTGGGTTGGCCTAAGGGCTGATTATATAAGCAAGGGAAGCCAGAGCTCCTGGTAGATGAATTTGGGGCTGTTCCACTTGTGTTCTATTGAATAAAATTCATAGTTGAAAGGAATTTTTGTGCCTTCTTCGTCCGACTTGTTCCAGACATGTCTTTCTCGTCGAGTTTTCTGCACAGCACTACCTTTCTTCGGTGGTTTTATCATAAATTGAGTTTTACTGATCCAATTGACGTGACTTATTTTTTATCGTCCTTGCAACTTGATTATCTATCATCTGTCAAAATTTCACGGTCATTGGATTTGTGGTTTCTGATCTACAAGAGTTTTTTGCAGCGTTCCAGAACTTTTTTTCTCGGGTAGGACAGATTGACCTTTGTTTGATCTTTCAATCGTAACTTGAGTTTCTCTTGACGGATTTGTGTGATTCTTGTTGTGCCGTCTTCGTGACTTGATTCTCTCTGATATATATCACTTTTGTCATGGTGAAAAAAGTTTATATTAGTCTCACACACGATTTCTTTAACAGCTCGTTTTTCTACAGAAGGGGTTGGGATTTAATTGTTTCCGCTGCGTAAGATTTTTTAAATCTACCATTCACCCCCCTCTGGTAGCTTTTCAGGTGCTCTTCGATCCTACAATTGGTATCAGAGCCACGGTGCTCTAATCTTTGTGATTTGCACGTGTTTTGACTAATCATCATGGAGAAATACTCCGCAAAACCTTGTGTCTTTAGTGGTATTGATTTTCAGGTTTGGAAGGCGCGTATGGAAGCCTTCATCCAGGCTCAAGGCTTCGCAATATGGGAGAAGGTATACAAGCCTTACAAAGTGCCATCAAACGATCAAGTTACAGCTACAAATCTGAGAGATGTCGCCAACAACAACAAGGCTCGGAACTTGATCATACAAGGATTAACACAAAGCGACCTCGACCGTGTTGCACACCTCCGATCTGCATATGATGTGTGGAAAGCACTTTGTGACTACCACAAAGGATCCAACATGATCAAGGAGGTAAGGCAAGACATGTTCAAGAAAGAATACCTGCGCTTTGAGATGCAGCCCGGTGAGTCTATTGATGACCTTTTTGCTCGCTTTTATAAAATTCTTAGCAACTTGCGTAGTACCAATGTTAATTTTTCAGATGCTGAAAATGCTAGGCAATTGTTATGTGCATTAGATATGTCAATTTGGGAGATTAAAGTCACATCTATTTGTGAATCTACTATCATGAGTACACTTACCTTAGATGTGCTATATTCCAAGTTAAAAACTCATGAAATTGACATAATATCAGGTAAGAACCCCAACAAGTCTATTGCTTTCGTTTCTCAATGTGACATGCCTAGCTCTGGTCAATCTTCATCTTGTGGTACACTTGCTTTGTTGTCCACTCTAACCCTTGAATAGATTGAGGAGTTTCCAGAGGAGGAGCTAGTACTTCTCCCTACTAGGTTCTCAAAAGCATTGCAAAATCTGAGAACTAGAAGGAGAGGAAGCTCCGGACCTCAACGATGTTTCGAATGTGGGAAGACAGGACATTTTCGTTCAGATTGCCCTAACCTTTCAGGTCCCACATCCCGGGATGAAAAGCAAACAAGGACGAAGCACTCCTCTGCAAAAGATACGAAGAAAAAGTAGGGTTTTACATGACGTCAATTGGTGAAAACTTTTATCTCCACACTTTAAGAACTTGGCTCAAGCGATGTGGACATTAGAAGTGACGAAGATGAAGATGATTTGGCAAACTTGTGCTTCGTGGCAGGCAAGTCAAGATCAAGTATGGAGGAGGCTGAACACAATAGCGACAATGAAGAGGTATGTCCTACTTGCAAAGAAATGTGTGATGCTATTTCTCGTGCCACTGTTATAGTTAATAAAAAGGACAAAAAGCTTAGGGACAATGCTATTAAAATTGAGTCACTATAATCTGAAATCAATCGTTTGAAATCTTTGATTCCTAGTGATGATTCTTGTTCCTCATGTGAATTAATATATGAACAATTGTCCTCATTAAGAAGTGCGCACACCTCCACACTTGATAAACATGTGTTAGAGATTGAAAAGAACAAAGAGCTTGCTGCATTTAATGATAAAAACTTGAAAGATGCTAGGTGTTCTACAATTGATTTGCATTGTTCTACTTGTGATGATCTTGATAAGAAACTACAAGATGCTATGAATGAAATTTCTATATTGAACAATGTTTTACGTACTCATGAAGTTAAATATTGTTCCAATTGCAAATTAAAAGGAAAAACTTCATGTGAAAATTGCCTTGATCTGTCCAATAAACTACACATGCATAGGACATTATATCGGTTTTGTAATGGGAATAAGAACCTAAACTTGCTACAAAATTCTTCCAAGACATGCAATGATAAAACTGGTTTAGGTTTTGATTCTCATGCTCATGCTAATGCTCATCCACCTAAAATTGTTAAGTCATTAGGAAGTGGTTTGATTCAAATAGTTCCTAAACAAAAAAGTAGTGGTTTTCAAATCTGCAGGAGTGTTGTCTCATTCGGTTTCAAATAAAAATGTTGCTTGCTTATCTAGACATGAACACAAAGTTAAACTTCATTGTACCTGCTGAGGTAGAGATGGTCATGTCATAGATTTTTGTTATAGACTAGCTAAACAACAGAAAAAGGAAAGAATGATTGTTAGATCTCATAACTTTCATGCAAAATTTGCTGCACTTGCCAAATCGAATGATAGGAACATACAATCTGCTGTAATGAGTGGAAAACATGCAAAGGTTGCTCCCAAACAACCTGTTTTTTGTGCTACATTTGTAACATCTCGTAAGACAGTAGTTGGGTACAAAAACCCTCAAGTTTTTGCTCACAAACCTGCTGTTCTATCTCAGCTTTCGTGTGTTATTCCTGTTGCACGTTGTGTGACTCAGTACTGGATACCTAAATGCCTCTTGACTAACCCCAGTATTGAATCATCGACGTATTGTGATTCTATGTAGGTTCCGCGCTTGAGGAAGGAGAACTTTTGGATTGTGGATTCAGGTTGCTCACGCCACATGACCGGTAACAAATAATGGTTCTTCTCCCTCTCTTTTGTGTCACGTGTAGAGAATGTTACTTTTGCCGATAATTCTTCAACTCCTATAATTGCTAAGGGTTCGGTTAGAGTAAATGATCACTACACTTTGAAGGATGTGGAACTTGTTAAAAATTTGAAATACAACTTGCGTTTCGTTTCGCAACTGCTAGATGAAAATCTGGAAATTATTTTCACTAAAAATTGCTGTAAAGTTGTAAATTCAAACAGTGAGTTTATTTTTAACATGTCACGGTTTGGAAGAGTTTTTAAAGCTGATTTTGATATGTCTTCCTCTAAACATAGGTGCCTCATTGCTAATGATTCAAAGGACTTATATTTTTGGCATCGTAGACTTCGTCACGTAGGCTTTGATCATCTAACGCGTGTTAGTGCCCTTGATCGCATATGTGGGCTGCCTAAGCTTAAAAGGGGACAAAGAAATTGTGTGCTCTTCTTGTAGACATAGTAACATGGTTGTAGGTTCACATAATCCTCTCACAGTGATCATGACTACTGAACCGGGTCAACTTTTACACCTTGACACCGTAGGACCTTCACGTGTTCAATCCTTCGGAGGTAAATGGTATGTTCTGTGATTGTTAATGATTATTCTAGATATTCTTGGGTTTACTTTATGGCATTTAAGAATGAAGCTTTTAGTCACTTTAGAACTTTATTTCTTAGATTATCAATTGATCACCCAGGATCTTTAAAAGCAATTAGAAGTGATAACGGAACCGAATTTTAAAATCAATCTTTTGATCACTTTTGTGCTAATAATGGAATAGATCATCAATTTTCTTCACAGTATGTACCTCAACAAAATGGAGTTGTAGAAAGAAAGAACAGAACCTTAGTTGATATGGCTAGGACTATGCTTGATGAAATATCAAATTCGTAGGAAATTTTGGGCTGATGCGATTGCAACTGCTTGTTATGTCTCAAATCGTGTTTTCAAGCGCGCTAAGCTAAGTAAAACACCATATGAGCTCCGATTTGGACATAGGCCTAGTGTTACACACTTTTGGAACTGTGGTTGCAAATGCTTTGTTAAGAAACATGGTAATCTTGATAAATTTGAACCTAGATCCATTGATGGCATGTTTCTTGGTTATCCATCTCATACTAGAGGCTACCGTGCGCTTTTACTCAACACTAACAAAATTGTGGAGACTTGTGAAGTTTCTTTTGATGAAGCTAACACAAGTACTAGCTCAAACATTGCAGGTCCGGATCCATATCCGTAGGGGGAGAGCATTTTTATTTAAGATGAGGAAGAAGTGGTGCTGCTGCCCGAAAATTCAGCAGCTAATGACATTGTTCCAGCTCCTCATTTCGATTCACAGCCAGCACCGACGACCACCATTGCTGGTCCAGATCCTCCTCAAGTCACAAGCTCATTGATTTGTGATTAACATGAAGAAGAAGAAGCTTGTGAAGTGTCCACTCCCCTCTGGGTTCTCAAAAGTCATTCCCCACAACAAATTATTGTAAGCTTGCACGAACGAGTCACACGATCCAGGTTTTGCGATCCAAACTCTCATGCTCATTCTGCTTTTGTTGCTTCTTTTGAACCCAAAGATATATCACACACACTCACTAATGAATCGTGGATTATTGCCATGCAAGAAGAGTTAGAAAATTTTGAAGGAAATAATGTTTGGAAACTTGTACCTCCACCTCAAGGTCACACTTTGATTGGAACTAAATGGGTATTTAAAAATAAAAAAAAAGTAAGAATGGGGTTTTGGTTAGGAATAAGGCTAGGTTGGTTGCTAAAGATTTCACTCAAGTAGAAGGTCTAGATTTTGATGAAACATTTGCTCCTGTTGCTAGATTAGAAGCCATAAGAATTTTTTTATCTTTCGCTGTATCTAAAGGTTTTAAGATATATAAAATAGATGTTAAAAGTGCTTTTCTTAATGGCCACATAGATGAGGAGGTTTATGTCAAACAACCACCGGGTTTTGAAAATCCAGATTTTCCTAATCATGTTTACAAACTGTCCAAAGTCTTGTACGGTGTCAAACAAGCCTCTAGAGCATGGTATGATAGCTTAAAAACATTCTTACTTGAAAAGGGGTTTACCATGGGCAAGGTTGATAAAACTCTTTTTGTGCTTAATTATGGCAATGACTCATTATTCGTTCAAGTGTATGTGGATGATATTATCTTTGGTTGTGCTTCCCATGATTTTGTTCCAAGTTTTCAGTTATGATGAGTTTCATAATTTGAGATGAGTATGATGGGAGAACTCATGTACTTTTTGGGGCTGCAAATCAAGCAAACCAAGGAGGGTACCTTTGTGCATCAAACGAAGTATACAAAAGACCTCCTAAGTCGCTTCAACATGGACAAAAGCAAGCCTCTTCGAACAGCAATGGGAACAGCAACAACACTTGAACTTGATGAAGATGGTGAACCCATGGATCAAAAAGAATATAGAAGCATGATCGGATCACTTTTGTACATCACGGCATCAAGACCGGACATACAATTCAGCGTATGTCTTTGTGCACGGTTTCAAGCCTCCACACGTGCTTCACATTGTCAAGCCATCAAAAGGATTCTCAGGTACCTACATGGAACTCAAGAATTTGGTATTTTTCTTCCTTCTTCCTCAACCATTACTTTGAAAGCTTTTTCGGATGCTGATTTTGGGAGTTGTAAGATGATTGGAAAAGCCTGTCATTTTCTTGGTAATTCACTTGTTGCTTGGTCCTCTAGAAAAAAAAAAAACTCAGTTGCACAATCCACCGCTGAATCTGAATATGTAGCTGCTGCTAGTGCTTGCTCACAAATTCTTTGGATTGTTCAAACACTTAAGGACTATGGGGTTGATCTACATAGTGTTCCATTGTTTTGTGATAACACTAGTGTCATTTGCATTGCTAAAAACCCAGTGCAACATTCTAGAACTAAGCACATTGACATTAGGTATCACTTTCTCTATGATAATGTTGAACATTGTGCTTCACCATGTAGATACTGAACAACAATTGGATGACATTTTGACAAACCTTTGGATTACACTCGTTTTTGTTACATTCGTAGTGAAATAGGGGTTATGCATCCTCATGGCTTAAATTGAGGGGGGGGGGGGGGGGTTTCAAACATGAGAAGTCTATGTGTGAATCTGAAATTAAAATAATATGAGCATAGTATTTCATACATATATGACTTTGTGATTCCTTCTACATGCTGAAAGTTCTTACTACATTACTCGTGTTATACATTTTGTAGTTTTTGCCATGTCTAGTAATTGGAATAACTACTTACACTAAATCTAGTATGGTCAAACTTTCTTGATGTTTTTGAACTTGTTGCATGCTCTCAAGTGCTTTTAATCATAAAGAATTAATCAAGTAATCAACTCATGTGTTGAGTTTTTATGAACAAATATAAATTGAGAAAAGATCAAAAGAATATGCATGCATCGCACTTCTTCTTTTGAGATGGCTTATCATTGCACTTAGATATGAACTTGGAAGAAGTTGTGTATGACTAACATCATGTCCTTAAGCTTCTGATTGTCAAATGACATAGGCTTGGCTTGGTTTGTCATAATAAGGCAGATGCGACATATAATCTCTTGCAAATATCATGTGTTAAAAGTGTGTGCTTTAAATAATAAAATGCAGCAACAAGTGTCATGCTTTCAGGTATTGAAATAGTTAAGTTTGTGAGATCATGACTTGTTTAAATTGAAAATTACATTTGATCTCTAGCATGGCTTACACTACTTTATGTATCTCATTGACGTGATAGTGTAAGTGACTTGATAGTATGACTTGGATGAGCTTTGTTTATATGTATATGTTATAATATGCTCATAACATTTGAAATTTCTCTTTTCAACCTCGCTGAATACATTGTCAAAGGGGGAGAGATAATATGTGAATTTTTAAAGATAAGTATGCAAGGGGTAGAAATTGATTACACATTGCACATATTCATAATTATTTTTGGCACGATTCTTTTCAGGGGAGAATTTCTTTTTCTCATTTTATTTCTGTTTTACAAAGGGAGAGAAATTGTTTTCAAAACTTTTAATGTGAATAAGCCAATGTTCGGATCT
The DNA here is from genome assembly GCA_036927565.1 of Tuctoria greenei. Taxonomy (NCBI): domain Eukaryota; kingdom Viridiplantae; phylum Streptophyta; class Magnoliopsida; order Poales; family Poaceae; genus Tuctoria; species Tuctoria greenei. Next base: position 114,892,660 of record JAYESD010000011.1, on the reverse strand, counting down.
TAAGTGGTCTTGCCAATGCATTCATCAAGGGGGAGATTGTGAGACCTATGTATGCTGAATACATTGGCTTTGACAATAAAAGATGCCACTTTAACATCTTTTTAGCAAGGTCCGACTCTAGCTCCGAGCTTCTGCAAGATCCAACAATAGGTCCGACTTTCTTTGTCTAGGTCTGACATGTTTTTTGGTAGCTCCGCTGAGCTTTGTCCTTAGCTCCGGCATGTCTTTGATAGCTCCGGCATGTCTTTGTTAAGCTCTGATATGTTTTGCTAGGTCCGACTTATGTTGGTTAGCTCCGACATGTTTTTCTAGCTCCGGCGCTAGGTTGTACTGGCTTTGGTTAGCTCCGGCGCAAGATTGTACTAGCTTTGGTAAGCTCCGGCGCTAGGTTGTACTAGCTTTGGTAAGCTCCAGCTCAAGCTCCGGTTAGCTTTGGCAAGATTCGGAGCTTGATCGCAATGTTCCTGCTTTTACTGTGAAATGCTTTGAACTTTCTTTACATTGTTGTAAAGATTGCTTAGTTTTCATTTGCTATGTTTTTGGCGCATTTTGATTGATATGGCTGATATCGTTTTACTGTGGTTTTGCAACATGCTTATGTGAGGTGCTCACGTGAGGTGTTGTGTTCGGAACTAATTTGAGTCAAGTCGCAGACTTGGGCTCGTACGGATTGGTTGTTTATTCATGTGCAGGTGTTGCTTGAGTTCAAGACATGGCTGGTGACGAGATCCATTGAACTAGTCTTAGGGAGAATATGAGGTTCAACAACCAAGTTCGGGAGGAATTGTGGTTGAGTTGATCGGGTGGTTGCACAACATATTTGAATCAAGAACAATGCATATGAAGGTGTCATGGACATCGTTAGAAGATGTTTGCACACATGCAAGGAGTGCATGGATGTGGCTACATGGTTCCGAGGCATGATGAAGAGATGTGGATGTAAAGAATTGGTCGGAAAGGTCCAACCGACTAGGTTATGGACTCAAGCTGCGTCTGAGTTGTGTTTGACTCAAATATGGAAAGATTTGAGTTGGTTATGATAGGATTTCGTGTTGATCACGAATTTGAGTTGTTTTAGGAACGTGGGATACGTTCCTAAGGTGTTTGGAAGTCTTAAGATTGCTTCTATCTGCGTATAGAAGAGTCCTAAGCAGTTATGGAAAGTTTTGATTCGTGATTTGAGTAGCATTAGAGTCCTAGTTGAGATTGGGTTGGCCTAAGGGCTGGATATATAAGCAATGGAGGCCAGAGCTCGTGGTAGACGACTTTGGGGCTGTTCCACTTGTGTTCTATTGAATAAAATTCGTAGTTGAAAGGAACTTTTGTGCCTTGTTTGTCCGACTGGTTCCAGGCAAGTTTTTATCGTCGAGTTTTCTGCACAACACTATCTTTCTTCAGTGGTTTTATCATAACTCAAGTTTTACAGATCCAATTGATGTGATTATTTTTGAGTTGTCTTCAAAATTTGACTGTCTATCATCTGTCACAATTTCATGGTTATTGGATTTGTGGCGTTCCAGAACCATTTTTCTCGGGTAGGACAGATTGACTTTGTTCGATCTTTCAATCGTAACTTGAGTTTCTCTTGACGGATTTGAGTGATTCTTGTTGTGTCGTCTTATTGACTTGATTCTCTCTGATATACATCACTTTTGTCACGGTGAAACATGTTTAGATTAGTCTCACACACAATTTCTTTAATAGATCGTTTTTCTGTAGAAGGGGTTGGGATTTAATTGTTTCCGCTGCGTAAGATTTTTTAAATTTACCATTCACCCCGCCCCTCCTCTAGTAGCTTTTCACGTGCTCTTCGATCCTACACGTGCAACCAGTCCGAACTTCCACCTTCTGGCAAGAGGCAAAAAGTGCCTTGAAGCACTTGAAGAAACTGCTTCCGGGCTGAGATGGAGGAGGAGGAGGTAAAGAAGCCATGGGATGAGAGGAGAAGGTAGGAGGATCGGCATTCGTACTTCTTGGTGCAATAGGCTCGAGAGGAGGAAGTTGAGGGCGAAGCCTCCGGTGAGTAACATCCTTCTTGAAATTTAGCCCGGAGACCTTCTTAATTAGATACGTGATATATGGTGCATAGCCACACGAGCGGTTGGGGGTGTTAGGGATGTTGAAGATGTCATCAAAGATATACTCCACAACGTTGAATTGGGCATCCCCATCAATGAGCACCATCAAATGCTTCAAATTTCCTTGAATGATCTCCGCATCTCCATCCTTGGGGGCGATAGTCTTCCTTAGAACACGGTTGAGCACACGATAGAATGGCTTGATGTTCCTTACCCCGTGTCATAAATTGCATGGCTTGGATACATGTAATCCGAATCATCCGTATTAATAGCCTTGAGATTTGAAATCTTGTTGTCAATTTGATACTCCAAGCCAAGAATTTGGGCAAACTCCTAATATGTGACTGAGTATTGCCCACCATTAGTGAGCCAAGTGATCCTCCGATCTCCTTGCTTATCAAAGTAGACTGTGGTGTAGAATTGCACAATAACTTCAATCTTCCAATCATATTTGAAAGGAATGAGATTCTTGAGTTCATGTCGCTCTGCATCCTAAATCACCGCATTGAATGCAACATGGTTCTCCTGCGCCATGTAATCCCAATCGATCCATTGTGCATTAGTCACTGGAGTTTGCTTGGTGATATAGACTGTCCGATAGTAATCACAATGGAAGTCACACAAAAACTAATGGTCAGCGGTTTTATTCTCATACCTATAGAAGTCTTCCATCCTCAATCTTTTGGCCTTCTCAGCCCCTTTTCCTATGAATAGATTAGCTTCAATAGTGGCTTATTGATTTTGGATTCCTAGCACGTGAGGACATTCTTAAAGGGACAATGGGTTGTGAGGACCCCTTTTTACCCTTTTCTTTTATGGTGACCCCAACTTGAACCTTTCTTGCGCGCTTATTCACAGCTGGTATTCTCTTCTTGGGTGGTTCGTCTACTGGTGCCTTTCCTTTGTCCTTTGCACCTCTAGCCGCTTGAGTTCTTGTTTCCTCACCCATGGTCACAAGCTTCTTCTTCCTTGGGGCTAGTTCAGCTGCAGCTGAGTTACAAGCCTCTCCTTGTTGTTTGTTGGCCTTCCTTGCCTCAGTCCTCGACTCGAGGAGAGCTATAGCAAGATCTTGCTCCTCACGAGCACGGCAATAGGTTTCTTGCCTCGCTGTCTTGTGCACGGGATCTGATAGGGGCGAGTCGTCGGGATTCAACATCGTCCCTGAGAGGAGATAAACAAGAGCGTATATAAGTACAAGGAAGTGGAATATTGCATTAGAATTCACAGAAACAATCAAGGTTAGGGTTTTCACTATGAACCCCAGACTTGTCCGCACAAGGAACAGATTAGTCCGTACGAGTGTATATAAGGCATACAAGTTTGGTGTACGCAGCAAGAACCCTAATCTTTAGGATTTTCAAAAGCTACAGATCCCGACACAATATTCCAAGGACGGGATCACAATGACATATAGAACAACTTTTGTGAAGAGGTTCTATCAAAAGACTTAAAAGATTTGAGTTTTGAAGGATTTAGGGTTAGGTCAAGAATAGCTCTACAAATCTTCAAATTGACGAAATGTGGATGAAGAATCGGCCTAGTATGCTTGGGGAAGAGTTCCCACACACCTTGGGGCTTCAATCCACAGATTGGAATCAGGTTTTGATGGATGGAATCAAAATCGCCAATTTGGGGGCACGGTTTTCATGTTTGAGGAGAGAGAGTGTGAGCAGAAGAGTGAAGAGTCGGGGAGCCCTCTGGGGAGGTTAAGTCCCAGGGCCTGGACTAGTCCGGTTGGAGACCCGGACTTGTCTGGCCTGCGAACTCGATTCAGACGGTTCGGAGGGTCAGGTTTGCCCGGCCATGGGATGGACTAGTCCGGCCCAAAGGCTGAAAACACATATATATTTGAGTTTTCACCAGAGAATTGATCCTTTTGGACTAGTTTTAACAAAAGATCTTTGCAAGCATGGTCAGTAAACAATCAACAACCAAACTATGACCATAATTCACAAGGATTCAATAATTCAAATAGTTATGTAGAAAAGTGAGGAGAATGAGTTTTTCGCATGCATGCTTGAATTTTGAATCAAATACTAGTAGTGATCAGATGGTGCAAGATTCAAGCCACACTCCTAGAATCCAAGATATTGAGCTCACTCCTAAGTTCACAAAATCTTTTCTCATCTAAGGGCTTGGTGATGATATCGGCCAATTGGTTTTCGGTTCTCACATTGAAAATCACTATGTCTCATTTGATGGAGTGATCTCTCAAGAAATGATGGTGGGTGTCAATGTGCTTGGTCCTTGAGTATTCAACTGAATTGTGGGCTATTTTTATGGCACTCTCACTGTCGCATAGGAGAGGAATATGATGCAAGTTTATGTCATAGTCCCTAAGATTTTGCCGCATCCAAATAAGTTGTGCACAACAACTTCCGGCTGCAACATACTCTGCTTCGGCTGTGGAGAGAGCAATGGAATTTTGTTTCTTTGAGAACCAGGACACTAGGGATCTACCCAATAATTGGCAAGTCCCGAAGGTACTCTTTCTATCAACTTTGCACCCCGCATAATCCGCATCGAAATATCCAATGATTTTAAACTTGGAGACCTTTGGGTACCAAAGTACTAGGCTTGGTGTGTGAACCAAATATCTAAGAATTCTCTTTAAGACAGTCAAATGGCACACCTCAGGAGCAGCCTTGAATCGAGCACACATACATACACTTAGCATTATGTCGGGCCTAGATGCACATAAGTAAAGCAATGAACAAATCATGGAATGATATACCTTTTGGTCCACACTTGGACCATCTTCATTAAGGTCGAGGTGCCCATTGGTCCCATTAAAGTCTTGATGAATTTGGCTTTGTCCATGTCAAAATTCTTGAGTATGTCTTGCGTGTACTTCGTTTGACTTATGAATGTGCCTTCCTTGAGTTGCTTTACATGAAATCCTAGGAAGAACTTCAACTCCTCCATCATGGACATCTCAAACCTTTTGGTCATAATGTTTGAAAACTCATCACAAAAAATTTTGCTAGTAGAACCAAATATAATGTCATCGACATATATTTGGCAAAACAACAAACCATAATTGAAATGCTTGGTGAATATAGTATAGTCGACCTTCCCAATTTTGAAACCATTTTGAATTAGAAAGTCTCTAAAGTACTCATACCAAGCTCTAGGAGCTTGCTTGAGGCCATAGAGAGCCTTACACAATTTGTAGACATGGTTTGGGAAGTCTTGATCTTCAAATACCAGAGGTTGCTCCACATACACCTCTTCTTTGATTGGACCATTGAGAAATGCACTTTTGACTTCCATTTGGTATAGCTTAAAAACATGGTGAGTAGCAAAGTCAAGTAATATGCAAATTGATTCAAGCCTACCTACGGGAGCAAAGGTTTCATCAAATCCAAACCTTCGACTTGTGAGTACCACTAAGCCACAATTCGTGCTTTATTCCTTGTAGCCACCCCATGCTCATATTGTTTGTTGCGGAACACTCATTTGGTGCCCACAAAATTTACATTTGTCCTTTTTACGAGCTCCCATACTTGATTTCTTTCAAAATTATTGAGCTCGTCTTGCATGGCCATCACACAATCTAGATCTCGTAGTGCTTCTTCAACCTTGTGAGGCTCCAACGAAGAAAAAAAAGAGTAATGTTCACAAAAATTTGAAACACGAGATCGAGTGGTTGCCCCCTTGAAGATATCTTCAAGGATGTTGTCAACAGATGGTCCCGTTGAACGCTTGATATAATCTTGGGTGTGGTGCTTGAGTTCTTGGAACTTCATAATCTTCTTCCTCACTTTCTTCATATCCCCCTTGATTGATGCCTCCATTTTCATCTTGTTGAAGCGCATCTTGAGGGTATTGAGCTTGATCATTTGAGGAAGAGTTTGCTTGATGTGTGCGATGGTCACATGAGTCTTGGGGTTGTTCTTGTGGTTGAACGTCTCCAAGTGCCATCCTTCCTATAAACACTTGTGAAGCTTCTTCTTGATCTAGCACATGGCGATCAACTTCTCCACTTGGGAGCCATTAGTCTCATCAAACACTACATCACGTGCTACTTCAACAATTCTAGAGGATTTGTTGAAAACACGATAGGCATAAGTGTTTGAGTCATAACCAAGCAAGAAACCCTGATCGGACTTTGAAACGAACTTCGAGGTCTTAGGATTCTTGTTGAGAATATAGCATTTGCTCCCAAAAACATAAAAATAGGAAAAATTGGGTTTGTTACCTGTTAGGAGTTTGTAAGACATCTTATCCAATATGCGATGGAGATACAACCGGTTTGTGGCATGGCAAACGGTGTTAACCGCTTCCACGAAAACCGGTCTGACGTCTTCAATTCATCAATCATGGTTCTAGCCATCTCAATGAGATTCATATTCTTCCTCTCGGCCACCTCATTTTGTTGAGGAGAGTAGGGGGCCGAGAACTCATGCTTGATGCCTTCTTCATCCAAAAACTCTTCAACTTGAGTGTTCTTAAACTCGATGCCGTTGTCACTACATATAGCCTTGATTCTCAAAGAGAACTCATTTTGAGCTCTCCTCAAGTATTTCTTGAGGACACCTTGAGTCTCGCTTTTGTCATGCAAAAAGAAAACCTAAGTGAAACGTGATAAATCATCAACAATTACAAGACCATATTTGTTTTTGCCAATGCTTATGTAGGCGATTGTACCGAAGAGGTCCATATGTATAAGCTTCAATGGTCTTGTCAAACAGAACATTCTTTAAACCACAGATGTGCTCTCCCTTAAGAAGTTTTTGCAAATTCCTCATCTCAACATGGGCTAGTCTTCTATGCCAAAGCCATCCCTTGTTGGTTTTTGCAATTAAGCATGTGTCAAGTTGAGCTTTATTTGCGGAGAAAACCACAAGATAGAGCTTTCCCTTGAGGACACCCTTAAAAGCAATTGAGTCATTGCTCCTTCTTGTGACGATCACACCCTCATTAGTGAAAAGGAATTATAACCATTGTCACATAGTTGTGATATGGACAATAGTTTATAATCAAGTGAATCGACATGTAAAACATTGGAAAGAGTATGAGTAGGGGATATATCAATTTTCCTGTGCCAAGGATTTTTCCTTGGCTGTTGTACCCAAAGTAGATTCCCTCACTTGAATATTCATTTTTCTCATACTCCACAAACATATTCCTCTCTACGGTCATATGGTTTGTGCATCCACTATCAAGGACCCACTTAGTCCCACCGAAGGAGTATGCCTACAAAAAAGAATTAACCCTTGATTTTAGGTAGCCAAGCTGTGTTAAGTCCTTTGATGTTAGTCAAGGGGCATTTGGGCACCCACACAGATGGTTTCAGATTCTTTCGGAGTGGCCCAACATACTTAGCATAAGATTTACCAAATTTGTTCCTCAACAAGACATATGAAGCATCAAAATCATGAAAGAATGGATGAGGTTCGTTTTTAGGCATGTTGTGTGAGGTAGCTATCTTCTTTCCTTTATTGTTGTGGTATGATCCTTCTTTAACAAAAACAATCAAGTCTTTGCTATTTTTGGGAGTCTTAGCACTTTGCCTCCTCCCCCTAGAATAGCCAAGACCATCTTTGACAAGAGGATGTCTTGTGTTGGTGTATGCACTACGTGCATATGCCATCTTATCCTTGTAAAAAATGCCACCTTTTGGTGCTTGCTTGTTTTGTGCAACTTTAAGCTCATCTTTTAGTTTTAAGATCAAGTTAGAGCATTTGCAAGCTTGAGGACCCGGTACTGAAAATGAACCAAGCATAATGCATATGTGTGCCCAGGATGTTTAACACATATATACAAGTGATTCACAAACGATAAACATATATAAACCATGTCTCGAATAATAACACTAATAATAGTACCTTATTACAAACCAAATGGTCTTGAATACAAAATCTAATGAAACTGCAGCGGAATAGCTAAACACTAATGAATCCAATCTCCACAGGCAGGTTTGACGATAACATGCGCACCTAATACTCCTTAAAAATCTCCTGGTACTCCACCTGGTCGTCTGCATCTGGATTTGTTGGTGGAATAGCAAGGGTGAGCACATGTCGTACTCAGCAAGTGTGGGAAAGTATGACATGTAGCTTAAACAAGGAATGATAAGTAAATGGGCTAATTGCATAAAAGTACAATCAAAACAGTTGAAAATGCAATTATATCATTATTAAGTGAGTTCCTTCCCAAAATAACCCAAATAACATCAAATTCAACTTAAATAACCGATACCAGGAATAATAATCCATAACCAGTTCACAACTGCTCATATGTCTCAATTTCATCAATTCCATATACCAAAGCCTTTAAATTGACCAATACCTGTTGTCAATTCAATTCCAGCCATTAAACCACATTAAAGGTCCATAACTCTAATCATGTGAGGGTCTAGGTTGCTCCTGATCGGGAGCATGGCTATCATGATACTTTTAAACACACTCTGCAGAGATTGTACCACTTTACCCACAAGTTAATGATTTCATCACCTTTCGATGACTATGGAATCTCAATTATGCCATCTCGCACTTCCTTAGGTGTATGGCCATGGGATCACAAAATAGCCTTTACAAAGTGATCACCAGCATATTTAGACCCCACTGAGGTTTCACTGGTGGTGATGTCTGGAACTGAGCACATCCAACCGAGCGCCCCCTCTTGAGCCATTATAGTCCCACCAGTCTCTACCAAACCCAATCCGACTACCCCTTCCTCGAGCATTATTAATGGTCTAAAAGTAACTGGCAATTTAGTAATTAGTCAGCTAAGTCGCACCCCTACTTGGCCCTATGGTGGCACTATAAATCCTGGATGGTCGCTCCACGAACCAGTACTTAGATCTAAATCAAGCAAAACCACCAAAATAGTCCAACCCATTCCGCATTAACAACTTGCTTAGATCCCTAGGCACCATGTTGCTAAAGGGTCATGACTGCCAATTCTCATTATTCACATGTTCAATAGTTCATAATTAGGTAGTATGAGTGTTTCCAGGGCTCAATAAAGCATTGCGAAGCAAAAATTGTAAAGTACCCTTCCCGACTCTCTACATAGTGTTCAAGCGATAAGGGTGGTCATGCAAAACTAGTAAACCCTACAGTTGGTTTTTCCCATCAATTTCGACACAAACATACAATTTTGAAAATAAAACCTTTAAAATAGGATCAATATGGTCAACGACACTTGCCTTGCTCCAAAGCTTGATTTGGATCGAAGGCTTCGAAACTCTGGTTCTGCAGGTCCTTGAAAGCACTCTTTACGGCAACACCTTCTATTCTGAGCGACAAGCATGCAAAACAACAATTACAATCAAAGAATGCTCATATATTACTCAATATGACGTGATATGCATGATTAATGCAATTGTGATGTAAAACGTGTTAATGAGTTGCTATTAATGTTTACTAATTAGTTACAATGATTTATAACAAGTTTGAACAAGTTTTGAATTGATTTGAGTCGAATTGGAATTAATTCAGCACTATTCAGATTTAGAGGTCGGACAAGTCCAGTACAGGGGTCGGACTAGTCTGCCCTACACAGTACTGCAAATTAGCGTTTTTCTGATCAGCGAGAATTGAGGATGAACTGATGTAGAATCTTGGAAGTAGAGGGTGTACCACATGTTTAACGATTCAAAGATCAAGGTTTTGGGCGTGAGACTTTTGATCTTGACAGTTAGGGCTTGATGGAGATGAGTTGGTGAAGAACTTGGATGAAGATCGTCAATTGTTAAAAAGTCAATGAAGATTAATCTTGATTCGTCCTTCTCCGTGTTTCTCCCCTCCTCCTTGCTTCTAAACTTGATCTTGATGATGACACAATGCGAAAGTGGTAGCAAGGGTTTTCAATTGGGGTGGAGAGGTGTGAGGCATTGGGTTGTTTATATAGGGGTGGAGAGTTAGGGTTTTAGAGTGAATTCCAAGTAGAATTTTGTGGGGGACGAGTATGGCCCGAGGTGGGGTCCACCTGGGCCCCTCTGAGGTTGGGCATGAAGTTCTTGGGCCCAATTAAGGCAATTATCCAAAAACAATTCATGGAGAAATAAAAGAATCTAAGTGCGATTCAGGAGGCCAGACTAGTCCGCATAGGTGGCCGCACAAGTCCGTTTTGGAACAGAGATGAAATTTGGAAATGTCCTGTGTACATGGCCGGATAAGTACGAGGTGATTAGGCACGGAGTGAATATTAGACATGGTCGGACTAGTCCCTTCAAAGTCGGTCAAGTCTGGAAAAACATCAGAACCAATAACAGTCATGTCCCTGCATTTTGCCGGACAAGTCCGGGTTCTGAAGGATCTGAATTTTCTGAAAGAGAATAAGGACACCGGACTAGTCTGGATTTCAGGCCAGACAAGGTTGTACCCTTAAAGACTTAAATCCATGATTAAGCCTAAATTCATTTTAATCTTGTTTCTTTTAGAGTTGCTTTATGTTAAGCATGTATGAGGATGTATGCAGTGCATTATGCATGAAAATGAGGGTGTTACAAACCTACCGACCTTAAAATGAATCTCGCCCTCGAGATTCGACGCGAAAGTAAATAGATAGGGAAATTCCTTCTTGAGATCATGCTCTTGCTCCCAAGTTGCTTCCGATTCTTTATGATGCTTCCATTGCACTTTCCACCATCGAAACACCTTGTTCCTTGTGACCCCCTCCTTGGTATCCAAAATTTCACAAGATGCTCCGTATAGGTCAAGTCTTCCTCAAACTCCAATTCTTCCATTGGTACTTGCTCTTCCAGAACCCTTTAAGCACTTCTTCAGCTGCAAAACATGAAATATGTCATGAACATCCGAAAGATGCGCTGGCATCTCCAACTTATATGCTACTTCTCCCCGTTTGTCCAAAATCTTGAATGGTCCAATATAGCGAGGTGCCAACTTGCCTTTGAAATTAAACTTCTGGTGACCTCGCATGAGTGACACTTTGAGATATACGAAATCCCCCACTTCGAAGGCTAAGCTTCTTCCTTGATAATCCGCATAACCCTTCGGTCTTGACTGAGCAGCTCTTAAGTTCTCACAGATGATCTGCACTTGCTTTTCTGCCTCTTGGATCACATCAGGTCCAAATACTTGGGTTTCCTCTGTCTCTTTCCAAATCAAGGGTGTTCTACACCTTCTCCCATACAATGCTTCATATGGCGACATTTTCAAGCTTGCTTGATAACTGTTATTGTAGGAAAATTCAGCATATGGCAAGATCTTGTCCCAACTTCCTCCATACTTTAACGCACAAGCTCTTAGCATATCCTCCAATATCTGATTTGTTCTCTCGGTCTGTCCATCCATTTGAGGGTGATATGAGGAATTGAAATTCAATTGAGTCCCCATTGATTGGTGCAGCTTTTGCCAGAACCTTGAGGTGAATTGAGAACCTCTATCGGACACTATCTTCTTGGGCACTCTGTGCAAGCACACTGTTCCTCTCATATAAAGTTCTGCCAACTTCGCTCCACCGTACCAACCTCTTACCACTAGTCTTCACAGGAATAAAATGCGCTGATTTCGTCAATCTGTCCACAATAACCCATATTGAATCATATCTCGCTGAACTGCGAGGTGAACCAACTATGAAATCCATACCAACCTCTTCCTACTTCCATCCTGGAATCTTCCATGACTGTAATAATCCGGCTGGCCTTTGATGTTCAGCTTTGACTCGTTGGCATACATCACACAAAGTAACATATTCTGCTATGTCCGTTTTCATACCATCCCACCAGTAGCGTGTCTTTAGGTCCTTGTACATCTTCGTATAACCAGGATGGATAGAGTAAAGCGAGTCAAGTGCCTCCTTCAATATCAACTGTCAAAGACTCTTGTCATTAGGCACAACAATCCGTTTTCCCAACCATAGAGTACCTTGCTCATCTTCATCGAATCTGAGTTCTCTCCCTTCTTGGGTCCGTACCTTGATTTCCTGGATTTCCTAGTCCTTCGTTTGACCTTCTCGAAACTCTTGTTCCAAGGTCGGGTTCACTTCCATTGCTCCCATCTCATTCACAAATCCAAGATTCAACCATTCTAACTCCTTGCATAGCTTGGGTGGCAGCTCCCTAAGCGGTAAGCCGGTGGCTTGCTCCCTTTCGGCTCAAAGCATCAGCCACTATGTTAGCTTTCCCTTGATGATAGTTGATTCCCACATCATAATCCTTAATGAGTTCCAACCATTGTTGTTGCCTCAAATTCAGATCTATTTGCCTGAATATGAACTTGAGACTCTTATGATCTGTATAAATATCACATCTATGGCCAAGAAACTAATGTCTCCAAATCTTCAACGCATGCACTACGGATGCAAGTTTGAGATCGTGCGTAGGATAATTCTACTCATGGTTCTTCAATTGCCTGGATGCATAAGCTACTACTCGGCCCTCTTGCTTCAATACATAACCAAGTCCTTGCCTTGAAGCGTCTCAATAGATATCAAAACTCTTGCTCACATCTGGCAATACCAACTCAAGTGTTATTGTAATTCTCTTCTTTAGCTCCTCAAAACTGTCCTGACAAGCTTGAGTCTATTTGAAACACATCTCCTTCATTAACAGCTCAGTCATGGGCTTCGGTATCTTGGAAAAATCCTTTATGAATCGAAGGTATTTTCCAGCCATTCCAAGAAAACTCTTGATTTCCTTCACATTCTACGGCGGTTCCCACTTTAACACATCTCTAACCTTTCCTGGGTCAACTGACACTCCTCCGCTAGAGATAATATGGCCTATGAATGATATCTTTCTCAACCAGAATTGGCACTCGTTGGACTTGCCATACAACTGGTGTTCTCGCAGTTCCTGCAATGTTAGCCTTAAATGCTCCTCGTGCTCCTCTTTACTCTTCGAGTAAATCATAATGTCATCAATGAAGACTACCACGAACTTGTCCAAATACTCCATGAAAACCTTATTCATAAGATACATGAAGTACGCAGGTGCATTACTCAATCCAAATGACGTGACAGTATACTCATAAGATCTATACCTTGTCCTGAAAGCTGTTTTTGGTATGTCTGATAGCCTAATCTTCATTTGGAAATATCCCAATCGAAGATCAATCTTAGACAATATTCTGGCTCCCTTCATCTGGTTGAACAGATCTTGAATGCGGGGTAGTGTGTACTTATTCTTGATTGTCACCTCGTTGAGAGACCGGTAATCTACACACATTCTCTGGGATCCATCCTTCTTATCTACGGAAAGGACTTGCGCACCCCAAGGTGAAGAGCTTGGGCGTATAAAACCCTTCTCTAACTGCTCTTGAATCTGCTTCTTGAGCTCTACTAATTCCTTAGGAGACATCCTATAAGGCCTCTTTGCTATAGGTGCAGTTCCAGGTATTAAATCAATGATGAACTTGATGTCAAGATCAGGTAGCAAACCTTGCAATTCCTTAGAAAAGACGTCTGGGTACTCACAGACAACTGGAATTTCCTCCAAGGTTACTCCTTCTGCATGATTTACCATCGCCTTCTGGGTTGTCAGCTGAATTGCCTTCAACTCTACACTGACTCCTTCTTCATTTGTCAATTGCACTGTCCAAGTAGCACACTGAATTGCTCCCTTATGCTCCCTTAACCAATCCATTCCAAGTATGATGCCCAAGCCTTGCGAATTCAGGACTATGAGTTTGGCAACGGATTCTACCCCCCTTATGGAAATACTTACTTTTGGACATACTATGTGTCCTCATCTATCCTCCAGAAGATTTAACCAACAAGGTAATCTTCAGGTATGATATAGGCATGCTATGATTTGCAACATACTTCGATGAGATGAGTGAATGGGATGCTTCATAATCGAGTAATATAGTAGCAGGGTTGGAGTTCGCGATAAACATACCAATCACAACATCTTTAGCTTGCTGAGCCTCTTCTACAGAAACATGGTTCACCTTGCCACGAGCGAAATTTTGTGGTCCACGGTTGCCTTGAGCTGCTCCACCATTGGGCCTTGGATTCTGTCTTGGAACATTGTTCATCTGACCCTGACCTGACCTTGGGCATTGATTTGCAAAATGTCCCGTTTGACCACAAGCATAGCAAGCCTTTCCACCAGTGGCACCAACAAAGTTAGGGCGAGGCTGGTTTTAAGCATAGGCAGGCATATTTAGGCGTGGCATAGGCTGCAGAGGTAAGCAAGGTGCTTGCATGGGTGGGCGAGGCTGCATAGGCTATTGCGGCCGCGGTGGATAAGCAGGGCGGTATGCAGCAGCAAACGAGTTGTAATAGGGTGCCGCAGGCAGTACATAGCGAGGACGGACATTGCTTCCTTGTGGCTATCCCTTATATGGCATCTTCCTCTTGTGGTCTAGCTCCATCTCACGGATCTCTTTCTCAACTACAATAGCCTTGTCAACCAGCTTCTGAAAGTTTGCATAGTAAACATTGATCAACTGGACTTGAATTTGATTGTTGAGACCTCTCATGAACAGTTATTGCTTCTTGCTATCAATATTGATGTCCTCTGGAGCATACCTGGACAGTTGAGTGAATCTATTGAGGTATTCACTCACACTCATTATTCCTTGCTTGAGGTTTTAAAATTCTCGTCTTCTCAGTATCATGACTCCCTCTGGCACATAATGAGAATGAAACTTCTCCTTAAATTCAGCCCAGGTGATTCTTTCTTGATTTTCATGGGCATTGCATAGAGATTCCCACCAGTCTGTAGCAGCTCCCATCAACTGGTGTGAGGCAAAAAGAACCTTCTTTTTGTCACTGCACTGAACTATAGCAAGTTTCTTCTCAACTGACTTTAGCCAATCATCAACTTCCATTGGATCTGTGGATTGAGCAAAGTTAGGCGGCATGGTCCTCATAAACTCTCCCAAACGGTTGTGGTGTGGTGGTGGTGGAGGCATGTGGGGCTGATTGTTGTTGCCATCTTGCAGCTGTCCCATAGTATATATCATGGTCTACATGAGCTGGTTCTGCATAGCCAATAACTGCTCAAGGTTGATAGCTCCCTGGGCAGGTCCCTGGTTTTTCTGAGGTGCTTCATTGCTCTCCTCCTCACCATTGGCATTCCTCTGGTTACGAGTATTCGACATCTTTTGGTGAAAGAATAGTATATATGGAAGAGTTTAGAATTTGAAAAAAATGCCCGAACTATATGCATCATGGTATATGTAACTAACAAATCTCTTATTAATACTATAAACCCTATTAGAGGATGTGGACAAGTATCCTACAAATCTCTACTACGTGCGGATGTGGACAAAACGTTAGATGTCCCACAACTCGCACAAGCACACATGCACAAACACACACCAAGATAATTCAGCACTAAACATGACTAAAACGATCTAAATGCTTTTCTAACTTATAGCTAGGAGACCTAGACTTAATTATGTGTGCCGTGGCTGTCCTGGCCGTAAGGCGGGGAAGGCGACGGTGGCGGTGAGTGAAAGTGCATCTAGGCACACCCTTGTGGGTTTTGGGTAACTGATGACAAACAAGTGAGATCATAGTCAAGTTTGTTGAGATGAGAGTAGTTTTTGGAGAATTGAACTAAAAGTACAAAAAGAATAAAAATGAATTTCAAGAAAGGGAAGAGCACAAGTTAACAAAAGGTGCAAAAAGGTGAAAAGATGAGAATCAATAAAGGGATGAAAACAAGTGAAGAAAAGATGCAAAAGTAGCCCTAAATGTGTAGGGTGTGTATGAGAGATACACCCACAAGAGCTCAAGTCGTTGCAGAAAGAATTAGGGCTATAACACAATCCAAGTTGCAGGAATAAAGGACTAGTGCAGTCCAAAGAGGACTAGTCTGGTCTCTCATAGTATCACAATAGGACTAGTCCGGATTCACAGAGGACTAGTCTGTTCTATCACAGTACCTCATAGAGGACTAGTCCGGTCTCATAGTGGACTAGTTAGTTTTCTCATAGTTCCAAAAGAGGACTACTCCGATGGTAGAGAGAACTAGTCCGATACCCTTTCTAGACAAAAACGGACTAGTACAGTCCATAACGTACTAGTACGATACACTAACAAAAGTTAGGGTTTCTTAGTGTGGTGCATTTCTCCACGCATAAATCAATTAGCACAATGGACAAGCCCAGACATTGGGATCCAAACGGTAACTTTACTAAATATCTATAAATAGGTGATCCATGACCTCATATCACCTAACCAAGAACCCTAGCACCATCACTGCATCCAAGATCACAAAAATACTCCTCTCCACACACATTCTAAGGACCACAGAGTCAAATCTTTGGGAGTTGGCAATTGGGAAAGGGAGAGTGACGATCTTGTTGACTTTGAGCTCTTGGGTTTGATTTCTCACACTCTTGTTGATTATAGTGTAACTATTTGAGTGTGTTGATCTCTATTTTTGTTTGTAATCTTGTGGAAGCCCTCAGCGTGTGAGGTTGCCCCATAAACTTGGTGATTACCCGTGATAGTGGAATCAAGTCAGCCTTGTGTGGTGACTTGACGAGGGAAAAGGGTTTGAAGAGACCCAGCTCTGTGTGGGCTTCCTCGAACGAGGAGTAGATATCTTTGGTGAGATCGAACCTCAGTAAAATCATTTGTCTCGTGTGCTCTTGATCCATACTTATTATTATCATCGCTATCTAGGGCATAGACTTGATCATACTTACAACTTGTGTTAATCTTGTATTCCACATGCAAAACATTCACCATTAACACTTGCTAGAGTTGTTAGTACATTTTACTACCTTCCGCTACGAGAGATTCAAAGGAAACAGATAATAGATCTCAATTTTACAGTTGTGGTTATACACACCAGCTAGTCCTTACTCATACCGGACTACTCCGACCTTCCTGGTTTTAACAGTTATGCTATGTGTTTCAGGAAAAATTTCAAAAGCCTATTATCCCCCCATCTAGGCTACATTCAATTGGTATCAGAGCAGGCTCTCCATCTACGAGACTCACCTCTCGGAGAGATCAAATGGCCTCAGAGAAGAACAATGAGATCCCAAAGGTACCCAAACACCGAAGATGAACATGACACCAGAGAATTCGATATATTCAAGGAGAACAAACACGATGAAGAAGAAGTGCGTCAACTCAAGCGCTTCTAAGGAAGAAACTCCTAAGAAAAAAAGGCAAGGAAGAAGACGGGGAGTCGATGAGGAGTCTTAATTCTAACAATCATTATCTTTTAATTCCTATGGGGAGACCTCCTCATTTCGATGGAAATTACTATACCATGTGGAAGTATAATATGAAAATGCATCTAATTTCCTTAAACCCTAGTTTTTGGCGTGGTTTATGTACAGGTTTAGATATCCCAGATACCGAAGATGAACTCACTCCTGAGCAAGAGCAAGAAATTAACCGCAACGCACAAGCTATTGCAGTGACAACTTCTTCTTTGAGCCGAGAAGAGTTTACCAAGACTGATGGACTAGAGAGTGCCAAATAAATATGGGATACACTTAAAACTACCTATGAAGGAAATCGCTCAGTTCGTGAAGCAAAAATTGAAATGCTTGAAGGAGAATTGGGAAGGTTTGCCATTGAGGAGGGCGAATCACCTCAAGAGATGTATAACAGAATGAAGGCACTTATCAACAAGATTAATGCCTATGGAAGCAAGAAGTGGACTGACCATGAAGTCGTCAAAAGGATGATTATAGCATTTATGCCAAGGAATGTCACTCTATGCTCGATGATCCGAGAAATTCCAGGGTTCCATAAAATGACCCTAGATGAATTATTGGGCAAAATCATCAATCATGAGATGATGGAAAAGGAAGCCAAATATGTGAAGGGCCTTGCCGAGCTGACTTCGTCAAGGAATAAGGGGTTGGCTCTCAAGGTGACTAGCAAATCAAATGACAAGAAAGTCCACACGGTGCAAGAAGATGAAGATAGCGATGACATGAGCACTGACATGGATGAAGAAGAAATAGTCCACTTCATGAAGAAATTTAAGAGGATGATGATGAGAAGGAGAAAAGACAAAAATTCCAGCGATAATAAGAACAAAAAAAAAAGACAAGTCCACATCTAGATGCTCATGCTATAATTGTGGTGAATATGGGCACTTCATAGTTGATTGCCCATATTAAGAAAATAAGAAGAAGAAAGAAAGAAGTGAGGCCTCAAGAAAGGAAAATCTTCAACAAGAGGAGGAAAGCTCATCAAGCACACATCGGCAAGGAGTGGGACTCAAATGACAAGTCCTCCACGTGAGATGGCAACAATTGCAATCAAGAAGCTGACCAAGAAGTCTACACTTTTCCCAAACATGGGAGGAAGGGAGAAGTACAATCACACTTGTCTCATGGCTACGGAAGACAATAAAAAGGTTTGACTTACACCTCCATCGCTTAATTACTCGGATGATGAGTTTGATAGCAGTGATGAAAACGAACACATGTTTAAGGGCTTAAGTAAAACTGCATTAGCTGAAATGAAAATACTAACGTATGAAATATTTGAGAAGGAAGATCTTATCACAAGAAGATATGCTCGTCCTTCAAAAGGAGAGATACTCTGAGGTTGAGGAAGCTCTCGAGCTAGAAAAGGAATAGAGTGAAGTACTTGAGCATGAGCTAGCTTGGAGCAAGGAAACTTGCTCGAATCTAAATGATTTAAATGTTGTACTTAAGGATGAGCTTGTTAACTTGACAAAAGTTAACAAGAACCTTCGAGTACAAGTTGAATCACTCAAGCAAAGTGTTCCCTCCTCCTCTTCAAACAGCTCACCTTCCTCAAATATTGAGTCTATTCTGCTCAAAACTTGTAATTGTGCTAATTTGGTTCTTGACATGAAAAATGAGCTTAAAGTGGCACAAAGAAATAATTCATCCAAAGGTGGCATTTTTGATAAGGAGAAAATCAAGTATGCACGAAGTGCATACTCGGTTACTAGAGCTCCTAATATCAAGGATGGCCTTGAATATTCTCGAGGTGAAAAGCAGAATGCTAGAAACCCCAAGAATAACAAGGAATCGATTGCTTTTGTCAAGGGGGACTCTAATCAAGTTGAGAACATCAAACATCCTCTTTCCTTTCATGAAAAATCAAAAAAGTAATCAAACATTATGTTTCATGACGTTGACAAACCATATGTTCTTTTGAAGAATAAATTTAACCATGCTTATGCCAAGTATGTTCGATCACTCCACAAGAGTCCAAAATCTTGTGTGTGGGTGCCCAAATGTCTTATCACTAACACAAAGGACCCAAGCAAGCTTGGGTACCTAGAAGCAAGGCATAATTCTATTTTGTAGGTGTACCCCCTCCGATGGATCCAAAGAGATGCTTGATAGGCATAAACCACATGACCAGTGGAAAGAAAATATTCATAGGGTACAATGAAAAGTCCAAGTTT
Organism: Tuctoria greenei; assembly: GCA_036927565.1. Lineage (NCBI taxonomy): Eukaryota > Viridiplantae > Streptophyta > Magnoliopsida > Poales > Poaceae > Tuctoria > Tuctoria greenei. Next base: position 114,873,295 of record JAYESD010000011.1, on the reverse strand, counting down.
ATCTTCACCGAACCATCTTTACAAGGCTCAAAGTGGACAACAACAAGAGAGCAATAATCAAGGGGGAGCCTCTATACGAGAAAAAGCTCAACATGTACAAGATCAACCTCAAAAACATCGAGATAATCAATATAGTGATCGACGCAATGATCAAGGGGGAGTCAAATAAAATGAAGAAAGAGGTATATCGTTCTATTTTTTGCTCTTGTATATCTTGGTCCATTAAACTGGTATATCACCTTTGTTCAGTAAATGATTGTACTTGTGTGTATCTAGGCATAATATCATGTCAGGTACATTTTTTGTATGCAAGGCATCAAGCTGCTGTGACATGTGGCTTGAAACGTTGCATATCTGATTGCTAGGAGTATAGAACTTCAAAATACCAGCATGATTGCAAAAATTAATCTCCTATCTCATTTTCACTCTAAAACTATTTCAAGTATTAAGTCATGGTGAATTATGGTCATAGTATGATTGTTGTTTGCTTACTGACCATGTTTACCAAGAATATTTGCTAAAACTATGTCGTTATGACCAACACTAGGAATCCATTCAAATTCACTTCAAAATTTTTATCTGCATTCTCTGTCAGACTGGACAAGTCTGAATATCAACCGAACTAGTCTGGTGTCCTGTCGATTCTGAACTTTTGGGCATAGTTTGATGATTACTGGCCACGGCTGTGAAATCGTCGCGATACCATATTATTCGCCACGAGTGTGAAATCGTCGCGATACCGTACTATTCGCCACGGAAGTGAAATCGTTGCAACATCGTAGTATTCGCCACGAATGTGAAAACGTCACGATACGATATTGTTCGCCACGAGTGTGAAATCGTCGCGATACCGTACTATTCACCGCGGATGTGAAAACGTCGCGATACCGTACTATTCACTGCGGATGTGAAATCGTCGCGATACCATACTATTCGCCACGGATGTGAAATCGTTGCAACACCATACTATTTGCCACGAATGTAAAAACGTTGCCATACCGTACTATTCGCTACGGATGTGAAACCGTTGCAACACCGTACTATTCGCCGCGAATGTGAAAACGTCGCGATACCATACTATTCACCACAAGTATGAAATCGTTGGGATACCGTACTATTCGCCATGATTATGAAATCATCGCGATACCGTACTTATCGCCACAGATGTGAAATCGTCGCAAATAACATACTATTCGTTGCAATACATTAAATCATCGCAATACGTTAAACCGTTGCAATACCATGCTATTTGCCACGAACGTGGAGTCGTTGCAATACCATACTTTTTGCCATGAATATGGCATCGTTGCAACACTGTTATTTTGTTGCAATACATTAAATCATCGCAATACGTTAAACCGTTGCAATACCATACTATTTGCCATGAACGTGTAGTCGTTGCAATACCATACTTTTTGCCACGAACGTGGCATCGTTGCAACAACATTACTTTCATTGCAATACATTAAATCGTCGCAATACGTTAAACCGTTGCAATACCATACTATTTGCCACGAACGTGGAGTCGTTGCAATACCATACTTTTTGCCACGAACGTGGCATCATTGCAACACCGTTATTTTCAGTTAAATTGTCAAAATATGTTAAACCATTGCAATACCATACTATTTGCCATGAACGTTGAGTCGTTGCAATACCATACTTTTTGCCACGAATGTGACATCGTTGCAACAACGATATTTTCATCACAATACGTTAAATCGTCGCAATAGGTTAAACCGTTGCAATACCATACTATTTGCAACAAACGTAGAGTCGTCGCAATACCATACTATTTGCCACAGATGTCAAGTCGTCGCAATAACCTATTGCCACGGATGTTATCGCCACGAGTCGGAAAAACTATCGCGATGTTCTATTTCGTTGCGACAACAACCTATCGCGATGAATTTCGACCTATTGCAACGATTTTTTTTGTTGCAATAAAACGGAATCTTGGTAGTGAGTGGTTGTTGATCATATCCTTCAAGGACATTCTCTACAATCATGTACTAATCATCATCCAAAAGTCAAATCTCAATTTTACCTTGTCAATCTTACCACAACTCTCTGTTTGCTATGAACTAGTCTGTGGTTTGGACAGGACAAGCCCGGTGTCTTGACTAGTCCGCCTTGGGTCAGCTGCCCTGAACAAGTCCGGGTTTCACCGGGCTAGTTTGGTGTTCCCGTGACTTAACTATTGCATGCTCCCTGAGTCACTCTTCTTCCTTCTCACTCCTTTCTCGACACTCTATCTCCTCCTCACAAGATCCCAAGGCAATTTCTCTTCTACACCGCATAATATTTGGTTCATCGAGGGGGAGGCTTGGATCTTCAAAGGGAAGTCCACCCCAGACTTATCCGCATTCAGGATCCACTCAGCTTCGCGCATTGATCCTCTCTTGGTAAACCCTAGCCCCAGTCCTTATCTTCATTCTTTTTCTAGGGTTCAGGCCATATCCTTCATTCACTAAGGTTTCAATACACTCCGCTATCCTACATTGTCATTGTTCTGAACATTGATCCTTGTTCTCAAAGATTTGATGATTTTCGAATACCTAGGGTTCATGTTGATGAACACCAGACTAGTCTGGGTTTCTCTGCGGACAAGTCCGATTGTTAACAACATTAAGCCTACTATGTCAATTTCATTAAGTTCTTTGAATCAATCTTGTATCTCTATTCTTATCCTCTTCTATTGTGTCAGGCATCATGTCGAGATTAGATGAAAGCATGTTTAGCAAGCTGGAGCTTGAGGCGGCACATCTAGTCTCATAACGCTAATTGGAGATTGAGGAACAACGAAGGACTAAGTTTTGACATGACAAGGATGCCGAAGCATCAGGCACAAGCTCTCGACGGAAAGTGCCAACAAAGAAAGCTACTGAAAAGAGCAAACAAGTGGTCACTCAAACATACAAGGCCATAAAGAGTAAAGACAAGGGCAAAGGTCCTACGATGTCCTCTGGCCCGATTGGGCTAGTTGAAATGGCTGCCCTGATGCATGATCGTAACTGTCGTCCCAATGATGATGCTTTCACTAGAAAGGGAGCTGATAAAGCCAAAAAGCTGAGGGAGGTTGATGTATACAGTCACAAGAAGGTGGCAGCAGATCCGCGGCTATGGAGCGAGTTTCATTGTGATTATTACCAAACCGTGTACCTTTGCATGAAAACTTCAGTGGCTAAGAATGAATGGATTGACTGGGATTACATGGAGGGCAAAGGGAATGAGGTATTTCATCAAGTGATTACAGCAGTTGATAGACATGGCTTGAAAGATCTTCTAGCCTTCAGATATGATTGGAAAAATGAATTCATAGCTCACATCTATGCTACTTGCTATTTCTCTAAGTCTGGAGCTGATGAGATCACATGGATGACTCATGGAAAGAAGTACTCAGTTGGTTATGAAGAGTTTGCAGAGATACTTGAATTGGGTTGGTCTCTTAACAACAGGCTCAAAGTTTACAATGTCAAGGCGCTTGATAAGAATGAGATGGACTTCCTATATGACACAGTGTATCCATAAAAGGCTCCTTTCACCAACTATTTGAAGCCCTTCTTTGCTGTTTTGAACAGTGTGTTAAGAAAGACTATTGCACCCAAAGATGGTGATGCGGAAAGCATTCAGAGCTTCCTCCGCAACTTGATGCAAATCAATAGTGGAGATGAAGAATTTGATGTGTTAATTATATCTACAATGATATATTCAACATTGCTAACACTCCAAATCAGTCCTATGGATATGCCCCCTACTTTATGTTCATGATTCAGAAAGTCACAGGATTGGATTTTGTCAAGGATGTTCCTCACATCAGGCTCAAACCTCTGATTCCTACAGCTCCTCCTCCACTATCCTCTTCTACAAGACAGTGGTCCACTCGTGCCACTCCAGCAGGTGCCTCATCTACCACAGTCCGCTCATCCTCAAGAGGCTCTAACAGCAGCATTCTAAATATGATATGTGCCATATTTACCTCTTGTAGCAAAGTGGAGGTGAAGCAACATAATGAAAGGCAAGCAAGGAAGAGGCACTCTCGATACGTGAAGGATAATGTGACTGCCATATGTCAGAAGCTCAAAATCTCACATATTAGCTCTCCAGAAGTTTCAGAAGATTCAAATGAAGATTTCACTATAATGCTAACACTAACAGATGATGAGCTAGCTTTCTTTGGTATTGGTCCCTCCATTCAACCTGTTGCCCCTCAAGCAAGTGACGATGATCATAATATTGATGAGGAGCAAGACAGTGAGAAGACACAATGTGAGGGAAATGTGGAACGAGAAGATGAAGACGGCGAGTAGATTTTCTCAATTTTTTTCCTTTTTGGTGTCTTGATACCAAAGGGGGAGAGATTTAGGGGGAGTAGGGTCTCGTCATAGTCGTTATCCTTAGATTTGGTTGGTCATGGAGGACTATTTTAAAAAACTTGTAATGTTTCATGTTGGAGACTTATTATGCTTTATGTAAGACCTATTGTGCTTTGTGTAAGACTCTGCATTTTCTATGCACCATGTTATCTCGTTGACATGCTCATTGTGTTCTTGTTTATGCTGAATTGTTATAATGTGATATTCTTATACTTATTCACTTGTACACTTGGTCATCTCTATATCCATGCCTACTATGATTTAATGTTCATGTGTGATGCTTATTATCATATCTCCATAATAATTGTTGATTAAGCTCATCATATTGTTATTCATATTCATCACAATTATTGCTCCCACATACTTGATAAGCACCCAACCATAGAGAGTGCATATATGAGAATTAATTCATGCTAACAAATTTTGGAACTCATATGTGAACACTTCATGAAAATCAAGTTTTTACTCTTTTTTGTGTAATCTCAAAATGGTTGTCATTAATCACCAAAAAGGGGGAGATTGAAAATGCATCTAGGCACACACTTGTGGGTGTTGGATGATTGATGACAAACAAGTGAGATCCTAACAAATTTTGTTGAGATGAGAGCGGGTTTCGGAGAATTGAACTAAAGGTACAAAAAGAAGAAAAATGAATTTCAAGAAAGGGAAAAGCACATGTGAACAAAAGGTGCAAAAAGGTGAAAAGATAAGAATCAAGAAAGGGAAGAAAACAAGTGAAGAAAAGATGCAAAAGTAGTCCTAAATGTGTAGGGTGTGTGTGAGAGATACACACCCAAGAGCTCAAGTCGTTGCGGAAAGAATTAGGGCTATAAGACAATACAAGTTGCGAGAATAAAGGACTAGTCCGGCCCCAGAGTGGACTGGTTCAGTCTCTCACGGTATCACAATAGGACTAGTCCGTTATCACAGAGGACTAGTCCAGTCTATCACAGTACCTCATAGAGGACTAGTCTGGTCTCATAGAGGACTAGTCCGTTTTCTCACAGTTCCAAAAGAGGACTAGTCCAGTGGTAGAAAGGACTAGTACGATATCCTTTCTGGACAAAAACGGACTAGTCTGGTACAGTCACAAATGTTAGGGTTTCTTTGTGTGTCGCATTTCTCCATGCATAAATAACTCAGCACAACAGACTAGTCCGGTCCATAACAGACTAGTCCAGTCGTCGGGATCCAAACGATAACTTTTCTAAATATCTATAAATAGGTGACCCACGACCTCATAACACCCAACTAAGAACCCTAGCGCTGCCACTGCATCCAAGAGCACAAAAACACTACTCTCCACACACATTCTAAGGCCCCAAGAGTCAAATCTTTGGGAGTTGGCAATTGGGAAAGGGAGAGTCGCGATCTTATCAACTTTGAGCTCTTGGATTTTATTTCTCACACACGCTTGTTGATTATTGTGCAATTATTTGAGTGTGTTGATCTCTATTTTCGTTTGTAATCTTGTGGGAGCCCTCGGCGTGTGAGGTTGCCCCATAAACTCGGTGATTACCCATGATAGTGGAATCAAGTCGGCCTTGTGTAGTGACTTGACGAGGGAAAAGGGTTTGAAGAGACCTGGCTCTGTGTGGGCTTCCACAACGAGGAGTAGATCTCTTTGGTGAGATCGAACCTCGGTAAAAATCGCTTGTCTCATGTGCTCTTGATCCATACTTATTATTATCATCGCTATCTAGGGCATAGACTTGATCATACTTACAACTTGTGTTAATCTTGTATTCCACGTGCAAAACATTCACCATTAACACTTGCTAGAGTTGTTAGTACATTTTACTACCTTCCACTGAGAGAGATTCAAAGGAAACATATAATAGAACTCAATTTGACAGTTGTGGTTATACACACCGGACTATTCCTTACTCATACCGGACTAGTCCAACCTTCCCAGTTTTAACAGTTTTGCTAAGTGTTTCAGGAAAAATTTCAAAAGCCTATTCATCCCCCTTTAGGCAACATTCAGTGAGGTATACATGGGCGCACGCCAGGGTGAGTTGGCCGTCCATGTAGGCGCTGGAGAGGTTGCTACACCATTAACCTCCACGGTGGCACGAGCTTCCTCTTGCTTCTCCATGATAAACAACTTCTTACGAAGGTAGCGGATCTCTTCCATAGCATGAGAATAGCGATTTACTAAATTTACCAATACTGCCTGATATCTGTCAATAGCACGAGAACAGATTTGAACTCCATCTTGTAGCCTTAAGACTTCCCTTGTCCCCTTCTTGCGTTGTGGGTGCAGTGCAAAGCTAGTATCTCCAATCTGCTCCCGATAGATGTGGCACAATCTAGTAAGTGCATCCCAAGCGACATCATCAATAGCTTGCTCCCTAGTGCTTCTCCATGAGGATGCAAAGTGCCAGGTGAACACCTCATCTCTAGCAAGAACAATAACTTGAGTTTTCCATTCTTCACATCCATGGCGAGAAATCCTCTTAGCATAATACTCTCGATGCATCTTGCATAGACCAAGGAACTCCTTCAATTGCTTAGCTACAAATCTTCCATTAGTGTCGTCAGAGAGGAATTCTTGGGCGTCACGATAAACTATGCGTTTATCCTCCTTTTTGGCTTCACTAGGTCGTGATGCATTCCTTTGATCTTCAGGTACTTCTTTTTGTGCAGCGGGTTCCTCCTCATCCTCCTCATGTGCTTCATCCTCCTCTTTCTCGCTATCATAGCATTCCACCATTTAAGGGTCTTCCTCTTCCTCATCGTCATCATAGGACTCCACCATTTTAGGGTCTTCCTCCGTTGTGTTGGAGTGTTCATGCTCAACTTCCTTTGTTGGAGAATTCACTTCTTCCTTCTCTTGGATTGGTTCCATTTGCGGCTCCTTGCAAGGCCTAAGTATGCTTCCAAGGGGTGGCAAACGAGCTCTCTTGGGGGTTGTCATTTTAGTGTGATCCATCTACATGAAAACATGACAAAATAGAGGAAAACCACAAATATAAGTTCTGAAATTACAGCAGCCATAAATCAAGATGAGAGGGTGTGCATCTGCTCAAAAAGATGCAAAAACTGCAAAAATTGCACCAGCAGCAGAAACACAGTTTTTCCCACATTATATAGCTAGTGGAAGGCAAAAATAGTGGAAAACAGGCTAATCTTGAATAGGAAATAAGTCCTAAGTGGTTTGTGGTGTTCATTCTAACTAGGCATGCGTCCTACGGTCCAACACGGCTCTGATACCAATTTGTGACACCCAGTTCCGAAAATGAACCAACCGTAATGCATATGTATGCCCAGGATGTTTAACACACATATACAAGTGATTCACAAATGATAAACGGATATAAACCATATCTCAAAAAATAACACTGATAATAGTATCTTATTACAAACCAAATAGTCTTGAATACAAGCTCTAATGAAACTGCAGCGGAATAGCTAAACACTAATGACTCCAATCTCCATAGGTAGGTTTGACGATAACATGCGCGTCTAGTACTCCTCAAAAACCTCCTGGTACTCCACCTGGTCGTCTGCATCTGGATTTGTCGGGGGAGTAGCAAGGGTGAGCATGTGTCGTACTCGGCAAGTGTGGGAAAGTATGACATGTAGCTTAAACAAGGAGTGATAAGTAAATGGGCTAATTGCATAAAAGTACAGTCAAAACAGTTGAAAATGCAATTATATCATTATTAAGTGAGTTCCTTCCCAAAATAACAAAAATAACATCAAATTCAACCTTAATAACCAATACCACCAATAATAATCCATAACCAGTTCACAACTGCTCATATGTCTCAATTTCATCAATTCCATATACCAAAGCCGTTTAATAAACTGATACCAGTTCCCAATTCAATTCTAGCCATTAAACCACATTAAAGGTTCATAACTCTAATCATTTGAGGGTCCAGGTTGCTGTTGATCGGGAGCACGGCTATCATGATAGTTTAAACACACTCTGCAGAGGTTGTACCACTTTACCCACAAGTTCGTGATTTCATCACCTTTCGATGACTATGAATCTCAATTATGTCATCTCAGACTTCCTTAGGTGTGTGGCCAAGAGATCACAAAATAGCCTTTACAAAGTGATCACTAGCATATTTAGACCCCACTGAGGTTTCACCGGTGGTGATGTCTCCAACTAAGCACATCCAACCAAGGGTCCCCACTTGAACCATTCGGATCCCAGGGTAGTCCCACCAATGTCTACCAAACCCAATCTGACTACCCCTTCCCTGAGCATTCTTAATGGTCCAAACAGTACTGGAAATTCACTAATTAGTCAGCTAAGATGCACCCTTTCTTGGCCTTGTGGTGGCACTGTAAATCCTGGATGGTCACTCCACAAACCGGTCGTTAGATCTAAAGAAAGCAAAACCACCAAAACAGTCCAACCCATTTCGCATTACCATCTTGCTTAGATCCCTAGGCACCATGCTGCTAAAGGGTCACTATTACCAATTCTCATCAGTCACATGTTCAATAGTTCATAATTAAGTAGTATGAGTGTTCCCAAACCCAATTAAGCATTGCGAAGCAAAAAAGTGTAAAATACCCTTCCTGACTCTCTACATAGTGCTCAAGAGACAATGGTGCTCATGCAAAACGAGTAAACCCCTACAACTGTGTTTTCCCATTATTTGCGACACAAGCATGCAATCTTGCAAACAGAACCTTTAAAACAGGATCAATATGGTCAAGGACACTTGCCTTGCTCCTGAGATTGGTTTGGATCGAAGGCTTTGAAACTTTGGTTCTGTAGGTCCTCGAAAGCACTCTCTACAACAACACCTTCTATTCTGAACAACAAGCATGTGAAACAACAATTACAATCAAATAATGCCCATATATTACTCAATATGCCATGGTATGCATGATTAATGCAATTGTGAAGTAAAACTTGTTAATTAGTTGCTATTAATGTTTACTAATTATGGTTTCTAACAAGTTTGAACAAGTTTCAAATTGATTTGAGTCGAATTGGAATTAATTCGACACTATTCAGATTCAGAGGCCAGACAAGTCCGGTACAGGGGTTGGACTAGTCTGCCCTATACAGAACTGCAAATTAGGGTTTTTCTGATCAGCGAGAATTGGGGCTGAATTGACGTAGAAACTTGACAGTAGAGGGTGTACCATGTGTTTAATGATCCAAAGATCAAGGTTTTGGGCGTGTGACTTTGGATCTTGACAGTTAGGGCTTGATGGAGATGAGTTGGTAAAGAACTTGAATGAAGATCGTCAATTGTCGGAAAGTCGATGAAGCTTGATCTTGATTGGTACTTCTCCATGCTTCTCCCCCCCCCCTCCTTGCTTCTGAACTTGATCTTGACGACGGCACAATGCGAAAGTGGCAGCAAGGGTTTTCAATTGGGGTGGAGAGGTGTGAGGCATTGGGTTGTTTATATAGGGGTGGAGAGTTAGGATTTTAGGGTGAATTCCAAGTAGAATTCGGTGGGGGCGAGTAGGGCCCGAGGTTGGGTCCACTTGGGCTCCTCTGAGGTTGGGCACGAAGTTCTTGGGCCCAATTAAGTCAATTACTGAAAAACAATTTGTGGAGAAAAAAATAATATGAGTGGGATTCAGGAGGCCGAACTAGTCCGCATAGGTGGTCGAACAAGTCCGTTTTGGAACAGAGACAAAATTTGGACAAGTCCGGTGTACATGGCGAGACAAGTACGAGGTGATTAGGTACAGGCTGAATTTTAGACATAGTCAGACTAGTCCGCTCGAAGTTGGACAAGTCCGGAAAAACATCAGAACCAATAACGGACTAGTCCGTCCATTTTGCCGGACAAGTCTGGGTTTCGAAGGAACTGAATTTTATGAACGAGAATAGGGACACGGGACTAGTCCAGATTTCAGGCCGGACAAGTCTGTACCCTGACAGACTTAAATCCCTGATTAAGCCTAAATTTATTTTAATCTTGTTTCTTTTGAGATTGCTTTATGTTAAGCATGTATGAGGATGTATGCAGTGCATTATGCATAAAAACGAGAGTGTTACAAGGTGTTTCGGATTTGACATTTGTGGAAGGTGAGCTTTTAGAGGAAGAAGGTGCATTGACCTTGAGAGACTCTACTTGTGTTTCAAGAATCTTGTTAACTTTTGTCAAGCTAACAAGTTCATCCTTTAGCACGTAATCTTCTCAAGATTTGAGCAAGTTTCCTTGCTCAAAGAGAGTTCATGCTCAAGTGCATTGCTTCTTTCTCTTTCAAGCTCTAAGGACTCCTCAAACTCTTGACATCTCTCCTTTTATTGGATGAGCATATCCTCTTGACGATTGATGAGCTCTTCCTCGTTATATATCTCATCTGACAACATCTTTAATCTTTTCAATGCACTCTTACTCATATCTTTCAGCATGTCTTCATTTTCACTATCACTATCAAAATTATCATGAGATAAAATTTAGGAAGGTGGTTTAGATTTAACCTTCTTTCTTCCCTCCTGGCCATGAGGCATGTCGGTCTTCAGCTCTCCAAGTTGGGGAAGAGCTTGTTCTCTGTGGTTGACCTCTTCATGGCAATTGCTGCCATCTTCTCTTCTTCTTCATCGAAGGAGTCTCCAATTGAATCCTCCTCCTTCCCAAGGTGGGCTTGTCCCGATTGCTTCTTCTTCTTGAAGAATTTCTTCTCTTCGGACTTCCTCTCCTTCTTATTGTTGTTTTCTTCACGTGGGCAATCCACAATGAAGTGGCCATATTTCCCACAATTGTAACAACCCCTTTTTGCTCTTGTCTTGGACTTGTCCTTTTTCTTGCTCCTATGATGGTAGCTCGCCCTCCTCCTTCTCATCATCCTCTTGAACTTGTTGATGAAGAGCACCTCTTCCTCATCGGTGTTAAGGCTCTCTTCATCACTTTCCTCTTGTTCTTGAGATCTTGATGATGTTGCCTTGAATGCAACATCTTCCTTCTTTGAGGAGGTTTTTCGATGTCATTGTAGAACATGGCCTCTCACTCTATCATCTCATGGTTGATGATTCTCCCTAGCACTTCTTCCAAAGTCATCTTGTAGAATCCCAAACTTTCAAGAATCAAAGAGCAAAGAGCGACATTTTGAGGCAAGAATGCCCGAATCATCCTCTTTACTACTTTGTGGTCCATCCATCGGGTGCATCCGTAGGAACAACTCTTGTTGATGAGCACCTTGAGGTTGTTATACATTCCTTGGGGGATCTCAAAAATCATGATGGTGAACCTCCCAAGTTCTCCTTCAATCATCTCGATCTTCGCTTCCCTTATGACACAGTTGCCCTCGTGTGCCGTCTTGAGCTTATCCCATATGTCCTTGGCCACCTCCAACCCATCAATTCAGTTCAACTCCTCTCGAGTCAAGGAGGAGGTGATCACTCCAATCATTTGAGCATTGCGGTGGAGTAGGATGGCTTGCTTCGGGGTATTATCTTCTCATTCTTTGGAGGATGAACACCTGTCAGAAAAATTTGCCATAAGCTAGGGTTTAAGGAAATGAGATTCATCTTCATGTTATGCTTCCACATAGAATAATCATTTCCATCAAATTGGGGAGTTTTTCAATAGGAATAGACAAATAGTGATTGCTAGAAGTTAGGTGCTCATAATTATAAAGATACCGGAAGTAGTCTTGTGAACCACTACCATTGTTGTTGTTGGTTGCACTGATTGCCTTGGTCTCCAAAGCCTTGGTCTCCTTCTTGGGAAGACCTAGTTTCTCACGAAGTCATGCCTTGAGTTGGCGGACTTCTTCGTCATCGTTTGGATCCTCTTAAAGCACATCAACATTCTTCGTTTTTTCATCTACGTCGACGATCACTAGGATCTCATTTTCACCCCTTTCGGCCATCTTTTCTCGGAGTGGTTAGACTCTTCATGGAGAGACCTGCTCTAATACCAATTGAAAGTCGGCTAGAGGGGGGGTGAATATGCAATATGACCTGAAATTGCTTAATCAAATGAGATTAAAACTCTGAGGTCGGACTAGTCCGCTTAGTCAACATGGAAAAATCAAAAACTTGATTTCTACAAGTTATTTGCGGATTTTAGTTTGACAAAAGATAGTACAATGTCTAGCAACCTAATACAACTTAGATTAACAAGTGAGCGCAAATCGGTTGCAATATTTCAGTGAAGAATGATATGAAGAACAATATGAACCCTAAAAGTAATTCTAGTGAATAGCAAAAAGTAATGTAACAAGTGAGTCATGATTTTCTTGTGGTTTAGCTTCACAAAGAAGCCTACATCCATGTTGAGAAGTCCACAAAAGGACTGGGTCTCACTTGACCCTAATCTCACCAAGCCACCACAAAAGATTTACTTGGTTTCCACTAATCACAAGGGTAATCACCAAATTCTTGGGGCTTCTCAAAAGTTGAGGCTCCCACAAATGATTTACAGGAAGGAGCACAAGAATCTCAACAGCAACAAGCCACAAAATGTGGCACCAAGTGCAAGCGATCAAACCGAGAGCCAAAGCAATTCGATCTTCCTTCTCTCCCCTTCCCAAACCCTAATCTCCTCAAGATTTGGTTCTAGAGGGCAAGTAGGCAAAGTAGAAGGCTTAGAATGGCTCAAGGAAACTTATGGCGGTGCTACGATTCAAAAGTATTAAAATGGGAGCTGAGGTCCACTTTTTATAGGGGTCCCAAAAACTAGCCGTTGCCACCATTGAATGTCCGGCCTGGAACCCCAGACTAGTCCGGCCTGGAACCTTGGGCTAGTCTATCCTAATGGGTCCACACTACGTCATGCTCCACAAAGAGTGATGTTTCCTCTAAAGTTTGAATTTCAAACGGTCATGACATACCAGACTAGCCTAGCCAACAACGACTAATCAAAGCTCAAACATAATGTCTTGGTCTGCTCAAAAACGAACAAGTTTGTAGACACCGGACTAGTCCAGCCATAGGGGCCGGACAAGTCCGGCCAACAGGAAATAGGCTCAGACACCCTTTCTGACTTAATACCACATACTAGTCCGCCCCATAATGGACAAGTCCGAAGTACAACAAAAACCTTTAGTCTGGCCAAAATCGGACTACTCTAGGAATTGTGGACTAGTCCAGCCTCTATGGCAGACAAGTCTAGCCTCGTGACACTTCGCTTCGAAAACTCTCACCAAGTGTAAAACGGACTTGTCCTTCCCCAAGCGGACAAGTCCAAACTCACACATGAACTGTTCATTTGTCCCAAAATGGACTACTCTGGCACATCCGGACTAGTCCCGCCCTAAGGCCCAAACAAGTCCAGTCTCCTGGTAATTCTCTCAACAAAGGCTTCTCACTTAGGTTCTCTCTCAACCACGACTTTGAGCCCTTTTCTATGATCTCAATGCACTTCATACACACACCCTCACACATAGAAGGCTAGTCTAAACTGAACACATAAGAAAACCTAATTTCCATGCACGAGTCTTCAACGCCAATTTCAATCTTTTTCTTGTGAGGGATTTTCTTTCATTTCAATCATCACACCTGTGCTTAAGATCAACTGAGCTCAATAGTCTCTTAATTTGTCCGCATCAATCATCCAAAACCCACGAGGATGCCTAGATGCACTTTCATGACTCCTAACAAACACTAACGAATCATCCCCGACAACGGCGCTAGAAATGCTTGTTGGTATTTCTTAACACCACAGTTCATCTCCGATAGGAGATGAGATCCACAAGTGTACGGAAGATACTGTTGTAGCATTTCACCCAAGGGTATCGTATTTATCCCAAAGGAAGGCGGTGAAGTAAAGTAAACACAATTCTTATGATCTAGATATAGAGTACTAAGTGTTTATCAGAACAAGGGTAAGATGATAATATGGGTTGTGTGACATACACCTAAGTAGTCTACTCTAAGGGTAAGATTGTCCTAACGAGGGTTAGACTATGAGACAGAGCTACTCCTATTGTGCTCTAATTACTTATATACATAGCCTAATAAAGTATACATGAATATGCTAGTGGTGAATACTAGGGCTTATTGGTTCAACATGTCGGGCATGGGCTTATCCTGGTCTGCCAGGTGAATCCTGCCAAGAGCATACGTCGTAGGCAAATGTGGAGGATTACAATGGACGGACAGGGTTGTCACCACCTACCGCCTACCTCTATAACCCATGGACTACGATGCATCCAACACTACTTAACTATCCAAATGCCACCCTTTCATGCTAAGTAAATACCTTAAGAGTTGCAACGTAATATTCATCCTAAGGTAATGACTAACCTAAACATTGTTGAACCAATGTTTGACCCAAGCACTAACATATCCATATTAACATAATCATATTATTACCTAATTAGACTATAGTGAAGGTGTATGATATTTATGATAACATTATAATGACATTATGTCTAGATCATAACAACATCTACACCAAGCACATATATGGACTCCACAACCAAACAAGGAATGCTTTATCCAAGTATAAGAATAAGTAAAGACTAATAATAATATTATAAAGCATAAAGTCACAAATAATAAAGTATACATGAGCCATACCTTTCCCAATTTGGACTTGGGACTAGATGCTGTCTCTATAGCCTAACTCCTCTAAGGGCTAAGAAAAGTAGAGTATACAATATAATGATGCTCCAGTGGTGTGTATAAGAAGTGAGGGGTAGAGGGTCCTATTTATAGCTAGAGAAGGGTTGGTTCGCGCCACCAAAAGCATGCGAATCAGTCTTCATTGTGATCAGGGTACCACAGGGAGTGGACACGTGGAAGTTGACCAAGTTTGGCACCAGGAAGGGATCGGTTGAACCGACAGTGCGGCCAAACTGGTCTTTTGACCAATTCCAGTGTGTTTTCTCCAGGTCACTTCCAGGTGGGCCCTATTGACTAATATGGGTGATACACCATTGGATCTCCTCGAGTCTGTTTGTGGACCATTTCATCCATGTGATGACATATGTCAGCTATTGATTGTCTGGGATGATACTTTTTAGGATTGCTCCCCCTCTTTTACCTCAACTCCTGCATAAAAAGTCTGCATGCACTATTTTTCCATAGAGAAGTGGAAACAGTTTAAGTAGAAAGGTGACGTCTGAATGAAATGATCTTTCCTTTACATAATTGAGTTATATTGACGGTTGAAATTGGTATATAACAACCATCAACAGTTGTTAGGGGTAAACCCGTGCCCAAAATATTACACCACTAAGCCCTAGTATTCACAGTTGCCATATCCATGTGTACTCTATTACGCTATGTATATGAGTAATTAGAGCATAGTAGGAGTAGCTCCATCTTGTACCTTAACCGTCACTAGGACAACCTTACCTCTTAGAGTAGATTGCTTAGGTGTGTGTCACACTATCCCTATTACCATCTTATCCCTGTTCTGATAATTACCTAGTACCCTATGTCTTGATCATAAGATTAGTGTTTACTTTACTTCACTGCCTTCCCTTGAGATAAATACGATATCCTTAGGAATACTCTTGGTTGAAATGCTACAACAGTATCTTCCATGCGCTTGCAGGTCTCATCTCTCATCGGAGATGATCTATGAAGTTAAGAAATACAAACAGATCTAAAGAAAAGAAAGAAGTCCTCAAATGGTTGCAAAGTTTGAAATTCCTAGATGGTTACCAAGCTAGTCTGAAATGAGCTGTGGATGTGAAAACAGAAAAGCTCGTGTTGAAGTGTCATGATTATCACATAATATGGAAATACTTCTACCTGTTATTTTTTGGGGTTATTTTAATGATGCAGTGTGTATGGTGTTAGCCGAGCTTA
Organism: Tuctoria greenei; assembly: GCA_036927565.1. Taxonomy (NCBI): domain Eukaryota; kingdom Viridiplantae; phylum Streptophyta; class Magnoliopsida; order Poales; family Poaceae; genus Tuctoria; species Tuctoria greenei. The sequence goes on along the minus strand of JAYESD010000011.1, from coordinate 114,857,218 downwards.
GCCACTTCTATAAACAACTCCAACCTAAAGAAATCACGACAGATATGATGAGTAAGATGGAGAAGGATATACCGGTACTATTATGTAAGATGGAAAAAATTTTGTCCAGTGTTCTTCAATCCAGTGCAACATCTCCTTATCCATCTTCCATTTGAAGCGAAAGTGGGCAGTCCCGTGCAATATATGTGGATGTATCATATTGAACGAGAACTAAGATATCTAAAACCAATGGTTTGTAACAGGGCAAGGGTAGAAGGGTGCATTGCCAAAGCATTTACTCCTAGGGAAGTAGGATAATTCTCAAGTGTTTACTTTGCATAGGAACACAATGTCAATACTTCGGCATGCGGTACTATATGGATGAGCAACCTCCTAGTAGTGATCTCTCCATTTTTCAACAAGAGGCACTACTGGTCATATGCACTTCCTACGACTATACCGAAGAAGAAAGGAGTGTTGCTTTCCTCGACATGTACGCTAATATAGATGAGATGGATGAGTATTTCAAGTAAGTGTTTGTCCTACATTTATTCGAATTGCATATTTTGCAACATCTTTTCTAAAATGTTTTCTTTTCCTGCACTGAGTTCCAGAAGAAAAATAGGACACATAGACATCAACCTACGAGCAAACAAGTAGAAGCGATACGACGAAATGCAATAAACGGAGGACCTAATTTTCTAACCTGGTTTCGAGATCATGTAACATTTTCTTGTTAACTTATCAGTATTTACAAAGTTTTATTATAACATCATATTTTGGACAGTGCATGAAAGATGCCAATGTCCACGAAGACTTGCGACAACTATCCTATGGATTGGTAAAAGTTAGAAGCTATGGTCGATATGATGTCAATGGCTTTTGATTCTGTACAACTCAATTTGAATCTCTTCATCCTCTCACAATAACATCTAATATAAGAGTTGTGACGAGGGCAACCGACTCTAAAGTACGTGAAACTAATTACTATGGCATCATTCAAAAATCCTTGAATTTTCTTTTGCTGGAAATAAGGATATTCGAGCAGTATTCTTTGACTTTGATTGGTTTGATAACAATCATAGAATTCGACAAAATGAATTTGGCATGGTGGAAGTAAAACACAAGGAACGGATATGAGGATTCGATTCATTTGTTCTTGCACACAAGGAGGAGCACGTGTACTATCTACCTTATCCATGCAAGAAACTCAAATCTTGGTGGGTGGTACATAAGGTGAATCCTCATGACCGATTATACACTTCAGAAGATGATAATTATCGTGATACTGACGAGGTTGATGAGGTTTACCAAGAGGAAGAGTTGCCAGACTCGTTAAAAGTTGCGGCTGGTGTAAGTATTGATAACTAAATTGGAGACGCTCAAGATGTCGAGACTACTGATATGCGGAAACAAAAATGAAATGCAGTCGAGATGCTCATGAAAGAAGATCGATAGTCTGGTTTAAGAAGTAGGGTACATGATTGTGATGTTAATGAATTTTGAAATTCATGAAGTAACATTTTATTCACTAACTTAAGATGAAATCTGTAAATTATCTTAGCATATTGATCAATTATTCCTTACGAATAGGAGTCATCATCAAAGGGGAGGGGAAAGGAGGTGTGAGGGTTCCTCACCGAGTCACGAGACTTTTTCTGAGGTACCTCGTCAGGTGCGAGTAGACACTCCTAGCTGATTAGGCACCTTCCGAGTGTGGCCTTACTCCGCAAGGAGGTAAATTTCAGTTGATAATCACGTTATTTTAAATTGCACTTATCAATAATTAGTTATTATCAATCAATTATTTTTGCAATCTAACTAAGAGTCATCTGAGTTAGAGTCAGAGGTTAGGGCGCGCCACAGGCTAGCCAGCCCTTGTAGCCGGCTAGCCTCCCTTCGGATCCACCGAGCGTAGAGCCTTCAGGCTCCTGTGGTGACTAGCCTTCGGGTCACTGGATGTGGTGCTGACGCAGAGGCAACTGACGAGGAGGACCCACTTTGCGGCTCCTCCTCCTGTTCCTCATGAGCGAATCACTATCCGTCCAGTCAGAGATAGGTAAAAAAATCGTATAGTATTAAATATTAGATGTTGTTTTTTGGTTCTTTATGAGTTAACAAATTTTGCAGATCTTGGTACGACTGTTCGTTCATGGGCCAGGGACACCACAAGCAGGTTAACAGTGTCATCGGGGATCTAGTGCCCTTTCACTATCCCGGTGGCATCGACGATTTCACTGCTGTACCGTGGGACGACTACGCTCGTTTCTCTCACAAGGTGCACATCACCTTTTAGGAGAACATGTGGAATGGTTTTATGGTAAGTTTAACTAATCAAATTTTTAAACTCATTTTAATTATTAATGCATATCACTTAAATATTTGTTTGCTTAAAGCTGAGGTACCAGTTAGAGGAACCGAGCATGAGCATGGAGGATCACGTGAGAGTCGTGTTCCAAAACAACGATCAGAAGCTCGTGACGCAAGCATTGTCCTACACCCGCATTAATGTCGTTAACGCCTACAAGAAGCGGCATCAGTAGCGGCAGAAACGGGGTCCATTTAGGAAGTACTTTGACTCGTGATTGAGAGAGGATGAGTACACAGAGGTAAGTTTTTGTTGTTAAATTTTTACAATAGTTACATATGTTAACAGTATTGGTAAAATATTAAATATGTGCAGGTTAGTATTTCTTGGTTACAGGGTCAACCCACTGCATACCAAGCTCTCTGTCAGTATCGGGCCAGCGATGATTTCAACGCTAAGTCCAGGAAGGCACAAGAGTGCAGGGGGTCAGACAGCAAGAACAACTATAGTGGCAATTTGGCTAAACACATGGTAAGTACGTTTTAAGATACACGACGAAGGGTACGATTGGGAAAACACACCAATCGACCCCCAAGCCGTGTATGCAACCGGAGGACGAAAGGCCCATGGAGGGTGAGTTGGTCATTTGTTTCATTTTTTCAATATTCCTTCTTTTACTTATTAGTTTTCTTTCTTTGCAAATTTGCCCATTTTGATGAAGTCGTTGACTCGAGCGCGGTGCGACCTTCGAGAAGTGCTTCATCGATGCACGCTTTGTCTGTTGGGCTGTCAAGTGACCGTCTCTTGCAGAGGGACCTAGAGTTTCATGCCATGAAGGAGACACTAACACGAACCTAGGAGGAGCTCGACAGGACGAGGGCCATCCAAGATGCAATGACCAGGTACATGGCCCAGATGCAGGCAGTGATGGAGGTAAGTAATCTAAACTACTGTACTTTCATTTCATAGCATTTCAGTAATACATATCATCTAATATTTTGTAAAGACATGCCTTAGCTTGACAGAAAAGCTACTAGATCGAGATTCCTGCATTTCAGCTACCACAGGTGACCCTAACACAGGCGCTCCTAGCACAGGTGCCCCCGACACAGGTAATAAACTCTTTAATATTGTCGTATTCATTTAACATAGGGAGAGAGGGAGGTGGAACATAGGGTGACAGACAGAGAGAGCAGGGTGAGATAAAGGTGGAGTAAGAGAGACAGAGATTGAGAGAGATAGAGTGAGAGAAGTAGAATGGTAGAGAGGGAGTGCCAGAGACAAGGAGAGAGGGAGTGCGAGAGAGAGGGTAAAGTGAGAGAGAAAGAGGATGCTAGAGAGGGAGAGGAAGTGAGTGAGAGAAAAAGAGGATGGATGGAGAGAGAGGGAGAGGAAGAAAGTGAGAGAAAGAGAGAAAGAGAGAGAGAAAAAGAGAAAGAGTGTTACAGAAATAGAGGGGGAGGAAGAGAGTGAGAGAAAGAGAGAAATACAGAAAGGAAGAGAGAGAGAAGAAGAGAGAAAGAGAGTAAAAGAAAAAGAGGGAGAGTAAGAGAGCAAGAGAAATAGAGAGAGGGAGAGGAAGAGAGTGAGAGAGATAATGGATGTTAGATAGAGGAAGAGAGTGAGAGAAAGAAAAAGAGAGATGTCTAACATATCTAACTCTGTGCTTTGCAGAGTTCGGCGATAGAGGCACAAACTCCATCGCTACAGTGCCAATACACGGAGGGATGCGCGGAGACGAGGTTCTTGGCTCCAGAGGTAGTCGAGGGGCCAATGTGTAGCTCGTTTAGAATTTGTCGTCGTAAGTTAGCCCAGGCTACTTATGTCGGTCAGACGACGCCGTCGTAAGTTAAGCATCTTATTCACAGCGGCAAAAGCAAGCCGTCGTAAGTCATCTTGCCCAGCCTGCAACCCAGCTCGGACACTTACTTACGTCGGTAGCGAGCTGCCGTCGTAAGTTACCAAACTTACGACAGTAGCCATCCTAACTTAACAAATTTACAATGAAACGGTTACATTGGCCAATAATCGTCGTAAGTAATCTAATTACGATGGTTTAGACCTTAATTACGATGGCTACGACTGCTGTAAGTCAGGTGCATTCCTGTAGTGGTTCGACTAATTATGCAAGCTTACTACTACTCACATGAAGCAAAGGGGAATATGATTGCTGGCCGAAGCTCCTTGTGGTGGCATGACATTGTGCGACTTATGCTACATTACAAAAGTATAGCATCATGCACCACTGGCAATGATCCACCACATTCTTTTGGACTGATGTTAGAATGCTTCTCGCTTATCCACTCAGTTTCCCTGCCTCTTATCCTTCACCTAAAATGAATATTTGTCTGTTTAGGCTTTCTTCCAAGCAAAACGTATTGAGTCTTTTTCACACATCGTTATCTTGGCAGGCATATGATGATCTTCTGCAACTGGGCAGGTTGCTTGGTCAGTCAATGATAGAGGTATCAATAGAAGAATCCCGATGATTTTCGTTGGCCAGGGCCGTCGCAAATAAGGAAGAAACCGTCATAAATAAGCTATTTGTGACAGTTTTGCTTATTTGCGATGGTTTTTGGCCGTCGCCAGAGTTTTGTCGCAATTAAGGTTTTTTTGCGATGGCCGCCATTGCAAAAAAACCTAATTGCAACAGCTTGCGACGACCATCGCAAACAATAGCCCAGGCCCAGCTAGTGGGCCCCACACCACTGTTTGTGACGGCCTCCAGTGGTGGTTGTCGCAATTAAGGGCCTATTTGCGATGATCTGGTTGTCGCAAACAACATAAGTTAATTTGCGACGACCAGAAGCCTTATTTGCAACGATACTGTATAAAAAGTTGTTGCAAATAAGGTTTTTTATTTTTTTTAAAAAACAGAATATGCTACCCGGCTGGATGGCCAGAAACACAGAACAGACAACAGACATTATTATCATCATCAACAGTATCACATAACATGACATCATTCATCACAACACATTGTCAATACATCACATCATTGTCAACAAACCGAACAAGAGCTCACTCGCCCGTCTGACCACCAAAGCCACACCCAAAGCCACCAATATCGTCGTGGCACCTCACTCCAGGTGGCGGTAACGACGGCAACGGAGTTTGAGTAGCTGTCACTGATCCTTGCAATTCATGAAACAGAGTTAGAATATAAATGCATCAACATCTCTCTTCCTCCCTTCCTCTCCCTTTATCTCCATCTACATCTCCCTCTCTCCCTCTTCATTCCTCTCTCTCTATCTCAATCTATCTCTATCTCCCTCTCTATTGCTCCCTCTCCATATCAATCTATCTCCCTATCGCTATCCTTTCCCTCCATCTTCCTCCCTCTTCTAACTCTATCTAACTATCTCTCACTCTCACTCTCTTTCCTTGCTCTATTTCTTGCTAAGTTGAGGTAAAACTTGAATTGTTAAGTTGACATAAAAAATTACCTGACCCGCAATAGAAGGGTCGTCTGGAACGACCTGTAGTGGCGGTAGTCGGATCCCCGGCCCTTACGCTCGAGCCGTGGCCTGTCATTGCAAACATTAGATGTTACCTATTAGTAAGTCATTTACGCTGAATTAATGAGAACTGTAGTTTCCATTTTGTTACCTCCATTGTGTCCTGCATCTACGCCATCTAGGATGCCTGGGAAGAGATCGTGGCCTCCATCGCGATCCTTTGCCATTCTGCCTCCCTCCTTTCCTCCTCCTGTCGCCCGAGGTTCTCTTCTACGGTTTGTCGGAGGGACTGCATCTTGATGTCTCTCTGCGAGATGCGGCGACCTGACGTAACCACCGATGAAGAATCAACGACTTCACATACAGTAGCTCCCAAAGTCCACATATGTGAGTCTAATTGTGTTCCTCTCTATAACCTACAAAATATCTGGGACAACCTTCATCTGGCACTGGTTTGTCCAACATATCAGAAATTTCTGACCTGTCCGTTTCGGTTTTTCTTTAGTGAACATGGTGTTCTTTCTAAAGACATGCTTCTGTTGCCTAAATATGTGATTCAGAGGCAGTCAACGTCTATGACAATCGAATAAGGTATCTTTCCTCCATGAGTTAGTCGAAAGCAATTTGTGTCCGAAGCACATATCGGACACGTCAAACGACTGTGAGTGCTCCATCCGGAAAACATGTTGTATGCTGGCAAATCATGTACATACCACAAATAAGCAACTTGAAGGTTGAATTTCTGCTTCTTGTAACTGTCATACACTTTGATGCCTGTCTACAAAACTTTCAATTCTTCGATCAGTAGTTTCAACATCACGTTGAGACGTGACTTGGGATGATCAGGTCCAGGTACAATAAGGCTGAGTAACATGAACTCGTTCTTCATACAAAGAGCCGGTGGCAAGTTGTACAGAATGACAAAGACAGGCCAAGAGGAGTATAGCGTGGCGTTTGTACTGAACAGTGAGAATCCTTCTGTCGCTAACTCGATGCAAACATTTCTCGCATCACGAGAAAAATCTAGACCACAACAGTCTAGCGCCTTCCATGCATCACTGTCAGACGAATGCGTCAAGAATTCTTTGTTCTCACGTTTACCTTCTTTGTGCCCTCTCATGTGTCTTGTTGTTCTTTTTGAAAGAAACAACTGCTTCAGCCGAGGTGTCAAAGGCAAGTAACGAACCTACTTATGAGTGACATCTATCATCACATTATCGACATAATCATTAACAACTTCGACATACCTCGGTTTACCACATTTCAAGCACAGGTTCTCGTTGCCTGCTCTTTCCAGAATAGCATGCAATTGTCTGGACACAAATCAATTTTCTTATAGTTCATATTGAGACCAGATATCTGGATCTTTCGCAGATACATATCTTTAGGCACTTTTGTGAGGTTGTGAAAGGATATCGTAGGTCAATTTCATGAGATCATTGTAGCAGTCGATGGAAAAATGTACTTAGGCTTAATTGCCATAAATCTGGTCAAGAAAGCAAGGACCATCACAATCGTGTATTCATGCAACGGTTGTTGTGATTTCTTGAGCTCCTCAAGAACTACTCTGCCTCCTTTATAAGATGATCCCCCGCTTCCAGAGCTTCTAGCATCTCATCGATCCTATCAACCCCCGTTATATCATCTCCCCATCTACTTCTACTATGACTCGAGATTTAGTCTCGTCGTGGAAGCTCCACACCTCATAATGTGGCATGAAATTGTTTTGACATAAGTGAAACAAAAGATCCAATCTGCTCAAGAACTTGGTGTTCCGGCATTTCGTACATGGGCACCGCACCTTATCATCCGTTGACAAAGAAAATGCTCGATCCAAAATTTGATCTAATTGATGTACCACTCATCCGAGTGACCACCAGTTCTGCTCTTTCAGCCTGTATACATCCAACTGCGGTCTTCACTCATGTTTGACTCTACAGTTTAAAGCCAAAGAAATTATCGTTAATGTATGCAGAATTTATCTTGCTTCTGACGAGACACAAAACCTAAATCCAAACAAAATTTCGGCAACATAACCTCGCTTGTTTTACATTGCACCCCCCAAAATGGTGTAGTTCTTCAAGCTGTGGGACAACTGTCCAACAACGACAGAGTAGGCGATGAAAGAACGAAAGAGGAGGAATGAACGCGACAAAACCACCAGTTGGGGCCCGCCGTCCACGCCATGAGCTTGTCGTAAGTAATGACATCTTGTGGATGAATGATGATTACTATCGCTAATTATGGCTAGAGACTTTATTTGTGATGGTTACCGTTGTGGTTCGCTTCCGTGCTATCTCGAAGCCACCGCATATGCCGCTTGTCGGGGATGCTGCCGCGTCTACCGCTCGCCGGGGGCTGCAGCTCTTCAAGGCGAGAGGAGGAAAGAATGAGAGAGAGACAGGGAAGTGAGTCCGTCGAAGTCTGCCATCCACACGTGTGGGTGCTTGTCGTCTGCACTGTCGTCGTTCGTCTTCATGTCTATTTAGACGCATACTTCAACTTCCAACTAAATAGATCTTGTCGGACCCTAAATGGGTTGTGTCAGGTCAAGCCGACCCGAATCCCATTTTTGTACATATAACTGTAATCTAAAAACTAAGCAATTCAATTAAACGTAAACAATTTCAAACATAACAATTATTAAATTGTAATTTATCAATTAATAAAGATAAATCTAAGTTCTAAACATAAACATAAATGTAAACATAAACATAAATCAAATTTGTATTGCATAATCAATAATTAAATTGAATTTCTAAATTCAATTGCATTTCAAAATCGAATTGCATAATCAACAATTTTATTACATTCAAAATAAATTGCAAAAATGAATTGCATAATCCATGGAGGGAGGGTGGTCAGCCATAGAGTGAGGGGGGGGGGGGCGGCCGTGGAAGGGGGGAGGGGGTCGGCTGTGGAGGGAGGTGTAGGGGGCAGGGGGTGGCCATGGAGGGGGGAGGGGGTCGCCTATGGAGGGAGGGGGAGGGGGGCGGCCATGGAGAGGCGGAGGGGGTCAGCCATGGAGGGAAAGGGGAGGGGGGCGGCCATGGAGGGGGGCCAGCCATAGAGAGGGAGGGAGAGGGGGGAGGGGGCGGCCATGGAGGGGGGCTGACCATGGAGAGGGAGGTAGAAAGGGGGAGGGGCGGCCATGGAGGGGGGCTGGCCATGGAGAGGGAGGGGAAGGGAAGAATTTACAAATGCGAGGCGGCGGCGTCTGGCGGCGGCGGGGGTGGCGGCGGCGGCAGGCGTCGGGCTTGAGTGCGTGTGTGTTTGCATCGGGCAACGTCTTGCCGGGTATATCCCATTTATTTGTGATGGCTTCCTTAATTGCGATGGCTCTAGGGTTGACCATCACAATTTATATTATCTGCAATGTTTTTTTACCATCGCAAATAACCACCTATTTGAGACGGTCATTTAATTTTCGACGGCCTAGTGTTGGTCATCGCAAATAATAGACTATTTGTGACGGCTTCGACTAAGGCCGTCACAAATAGGGGTCTAACTACGACAGTCGACAACTTTGCGACGGCCAGTGGCTGGCTGTCGCAATTTAAATTATTTGCGACGGCCAGCCGTCGGAAATTACTATGTTTCCTGTAGTGTATCTAGAAATATTTATGGGGCTCATAGCAATATTCTTCGCAAAAGTACTGCGATCTCGCTCTGGCATTAAAATCACTTTGTCCTCCATACATTCGTCGCATCTGGGAAAGCAAATGTAACAACCAATTGATAGTCTTCCAATGACTTTATTCTTGAATCACCTTAATACACGAGATATTATGAAGCGGGGAGAATATCAAGATATAGAATAATAAATATTGATTTGTTAATTCTTTGTCGTCGGTGTCGATAGGAGACTGCTATGCATTTGTCTTTGAAATGACCCTTCAACAAAACTTGTCTGCAACACATTTGTATACAGTGGACTTAGGGTATCAATTTCTATCGTATGTCATAACAAGCGGAAGCAACATTTCGGACTGCATTCTTTATGGATGTGATCATTATTGCTTGCTGGACATCTGGAGAGTTCGCAATAGGAATTTTTCTAGCTTGGCTTGATTCTCACCCTGGTCTCCCTCTCCTTCTAAGTTTTATTTTGAACATTATGCCTGTAATTGCTCTATTACTTAATATATCATGACAGTAGGGTATACATCTGCTATCTCTTTGGTTTGAGAAAAAGGTCATGGCACAGGTCCAGTCACCCGGGCGCCGTACCTCGTATCTCTATTGGAATTTTTTATTAATATACAATTTTAAATTTTTCAATATAAACAACACAAAATGAAAAAAAAAATTCAAAATTGATCCACCTTCGTCTTTGGCATGGATGAAATTCAAATTTCGTCCATGCCAAGGACGAAATTAATTTTAAGCTGGTGTACAGGAATGTTTTATTGAGTTTTGAACCTCATTTTAAGACGCCTTAGAGTAACAATTTGCTAATTTTTCTGTAATACAAAATGTAGAATAGATTGTAAAGATATTTATGCAATAAGGAACATATTATTGTAGTGTTCAGAATCAAAAGTTATTGAACATTGAATTATGTAATATGACCACAATTGCTCAATTTATGTGATCGTCATACCAACTTCAAAAATCAACATCTCTCGATTCAATGGACGAAGTATATTAGAAACTCTTTCCTTAGACTCATCAAAACTAACACTACAGTTAATTATCTAAAAATTCGAAGCAATTGTACCTCTAAAAATTTCAAAACTAATACAAAAAATGGAATATATTTTTAAAAAACTGAACAATTGTGATCATATTACATAGTTCAATATTCAATAACTTTTGATTCCAAACAGTACAATAATATGTTCCTCATTGCATAAATATCGTCAGAATCTATTCTACATTTTGTATTATCGAAAATTTTGCAGATTCTAAGTCCTCATAAAATGAGGTTAAAAACTCAATAAAACGTACATATGCACCAGCTTAAAATTAATTTCGTCCTTGGCATGAAAGAAATTTGAATTTCGTCCATGACATGAACGAAATTTAAATTTTATCCATGCCAAAAACGAATTTGGGTCAGTTTTGAAATTTTTTCATTTTGTTTCTTGTTTATATTAAAAAGTTTAAAAATTGTATATTAATAAAAAATCTATCTCTATTATCCGTACATGATCGACGATTTTTTTTGGCACATGATGGACGATTATGACTCCTGCCTCAGCAGTGGAAAAGTTAGCAGGACACATATCAGTCATACAGGTAATCTATAAAACATTAGCTTTTATTTTTAAGGAAACTGCAATATATAATTTTCTGTCACACGAAATCAAAAGTTTATGAATTTAACAATAAGACCGACATACTGGAGTTAGTTACCAAACTTTACATGTGCAAGTTCATTACTGCGGGACTGTCGGTACCTGGCGGATCGAATACCCATAGATACAAGGAAGAGGACGTGCTGGGCCCCGCCATCAATGGAGGCAGGTCCCGGCGCAAGCCACGTGACGCACAGCTTCTGTACCCTCCCCCCCCCCCCCCCCCGGCTGGGGGAAGGTCCACCGCGGCCACGTGGCCTGTAGCTCCGGACCCGCCTCCCCGATGAGGAGAGGTCCGGCGCAGCCACGTGCCCCGCAGCTTCGGACCCACCTCCCCGATGAGGAGAGGTCCAGCACAAACACGTGTTCTGCAGCTCCGTACTCACCTCCCCGATGAGGAGAGGCCCGGCGCAGCCACGTGTCCCGCAGTTCTGGACCCGCCTGCCCGCTAAGGAAGGGTCCGGCGCTGCCACGCGCACTGCAGCTCCGAACCTACCTCTCCGCTGAGGAGGGATCCGGCGCAGCTATGTGTCATGCGGTTCTAGACCCGCCTCCCCCCCTGAGGAAAGGTCTGACGCCACCATGTGACCAGCGGCGTCAGGCATAGGCCTTCCTACGGAAGCGGGCCCCGGCTCAGCCACTTGGTTAACGGCTACCGGGGAGTGGAAGGAAGCAGGAGTAAAGCAGGCCATGTCCACTGTGTTCAGGCAGTAAGTACGCGTGCCTTCCCTAGGTAAGCAGGGGTGCACGCTCATAAGTCAAGGGGCCAGTACCTAGTCTTGTTATGAGAGGCCTATGTCGAACTACTATATATGGCGGACGAATGGGAGGCCGTGACAAGACAGACGGGATGCGCCCAACCATTATGAGGGACTATGTGTAGCCTTGCTGCAGGGCATGGCCAGGCGGCTCATTGAAGCCATTGTCAGGAGATAGCATTTACCCCCAGATCTTAGATTTGATTTGGTTACTCCCGGGGCCACATGTCGGGCTCGGGCCCCACTTGTAAGTTGTCCGGCCTTGGACTATAAAAGATCTGGACAGCCATCGACTTGGACAGACTCTCTTAGACCCAAACATACGCTTGAGCAATACAACACACATACCACCGTAGAGTAGGGTATTATGCCCAGACGGCCCAGACCAAGTAAATCCCTTGCGTTCATCGTTCTTTGCGTTCGATATTACTAAGACTAGCCCGCCGAAAATACATCAAACCTCCGCGGGCTGCTTCCGAGCAAGTCCAGAGGAGGTGTCAGTTAGACACCTCGACCGAGACCATTTTGATATGTGCCATGCCAATCTAAATGAAACTGATGAGCAATTGACAACGCCAGGAGTTTGTATATATGAGTTCAGCATTTTGGTATTAAAAAAAACAAGATTGACAGAGGGAATTGAATACTGATCACCTTGCATTAAGTTTTAACATAAGATTCTCCATAGAAAACGATTTAAACATAAGATTGGGTTGATGTTTTTATGGGATTTATTTTGACTACTAAGCGTGCTGTTTTTACATTAAGTTTCATTTTGATGATGGTGCATTTAGATATTGAATACCCAACATTTAATCCTAGAGAATTTAGCTCACAGATGGTAATATGAATGCATGCAGCTTCATCCTTAATTTATTCCACAAACAGTTACGACATTGAGCAAATTACACAGACCATTATAGTTTCCCTCCATGCGGTACATATTGATTATCTTATTATTATAGTGCTCCCTCTTGTTTTGATTTATTTGACGTGGAGTAGATAATTTCTGCCAACACTCCCCTACAGGCACTTGGACAGAGCGTTAATTTTATTTGACGTGGATTGGATAATTTCTGCCAACACTCCCCTACAGACACTTGGACAGAGCGTCATTGACGCAATGCAGAGACATCTGTTTGTAGCATTCCGTCCAAATGACTTTGACGCAGTGAGCCACCAAGTCTTTTGGAATCTTCCGGACGATGTGCTTGGGGATAACCTTGCCGGCAATGTGGCGGGCGACTGGAGTCAACACGGGGCCGATGAGCTTTTCGTCATGCCCACTGCAGTTATCACCTCCTTGGACTCCTGACATCAGGGATCAAAGAACATGAACATGAAGTCGTTAGGTTTACGGAGAGTCAAAGGAGAAGATTACGCGGCAAGTGGAATCAGCAACAGTACTAGTTGGAACAGCAGCAGATGCCGATGGTTCGCTGAGTGCAGATGATCCTCCAGCCACCGGCACCAGATTGAGATCTGGAGCACGTTTCTGCGGTGAAGCCTGGCCAAGCTGGCCGCTCACAAACAGGAGCATGACAAGAGCAGCGGTGACGGCAAGTTTAGACGCCATTTAAATCCTTCTTTTGATCACCACTGTCCTATCTGCAGGCTTGGGTGACCCGATATAAATAGTGGATGGGTCGAGCAAAGCTTTCAGACCTCTTATGAAATGCCAGAAGAATTAAGAGGCTTGGAAGAACCAATATCTTTTAGCTTATTAAATGCTGGAATAAATATTGGGTTGAGCTGGCGTGCTGGATCCATGCATTGCTGCGCGTAGCCTTTTTCTGTCATCTTCCTTTTTTGTTGTCCATCAGACAGCTTAGTAAACTCTCGAAAATTAAGGCACTCTGAGGAATCAATATCTTTTGGTTTAGCTTCCTATCCTATGTCACCACACTGGGCACAAGGCCTTGGTTCTTTCATTGCTACGTTAGGGCTTTAGAAGAGGAAAGCTTAAGTGGAGGGGGGATTTATATGCGTGGCTTGTACTGCGTCAAGTACTGTGGCTCTAATGTGGGAATGCTGGGTACTAGAAAATTCGTTTTGTATGAGACCAATAGAAAATTAACGTTGTTATTATCGATGGAAACAGAGTAAATGGTAAATATGCACGTTTTGTATTTATTAACATTGCTGCTGTCTAGTATTTAACCAACATGAAAGTCTGAAACAAAAATACCCTACCCAATAATGCAACCACAATGTTTGTCAAAGATTTGCCATTTGTTTCTGGCGACCTAACTGAAATCATCACTTTGCCTTATTCCTTTACATCATTTCTTGTTCTAATCAAGCAAGGAATTAAGTAACGGGGAGGTGTTGATATGTACTATGCTAGAACATATTAGTAAGAATACTACCAGGTGATTATTTGTGGTCAAAAATCACAAAATGGACCACCAGCGTGACGGTAAATTGGGTATAAATACCAACATTTCAAATAAATTTGTGTAACCCCTGTCAGGCCGGTCAACATGGTACATATAGGAGGGGAGCCTGTAGACACACAAGGGCCAACCTAATGAACAAATTAATCTAACATTTCCCTGCAGTTGTAACAGCCCAAACAAAAAAAATCAACCCCAATTTGAATTTTCAAAGATATTATAAGAAAACAAAACACAATAAAAAATTTGCATATGCTTGAATATATATGGCTGTTAACACAAAATTAGGTTCAGCAAAAAAATAAATAACAATGAGACAAACAAATAAATTGAGCCAAAATTATCCCAAATCCAAATGTCAGCTAAAAATCTACAAATTTAGAAAACCCAAAATCTTTCTTTTCCAGTCCTGACACACCATGTCATTTTCCTCCCCAACCATCTTTCCTTTCTCCCTTCTCAGCAAGCGGAACAGTCGACCAAGCCTTCTCCCTTCCTCCTCTTTTTCTTCCAAGCAAGTGGGCTACCCTCCCTCTTCCTTTCTTCTCCATGGTCCAGTCAACTTCTCCCTCCTCTGGCTCCCAATGAGGATTCCCATCAGCAAAGCCACCACATCCATACCGCACGACCTCTGCAATGTCAAACCCGTTGTGTCATACTACGCTTGCCAAAGCATTGCCGCCCCGTCTATCTCCTTTTAACCAGCACAACACACCCACAGTTTCCGACATCACTTTTTTTTTTCAAATCGAGTCCAACATATATCTCTGTCAATCGCTTTTTTGCCACCACCACAGCACACCAAGAAAATGCCCCCCTCTTGCTCCCTGCTAGTATTCACATCACACTCACCGCTTCTCCTTGCCTTTGTTGGAGCCACAAACCGAATAAAACCAATCTCCACTACACACAATTTCTCCTTTCTTTCTTCACCGTCATAGGCCGCCGAGGCCAATGCTACAGAGTGTGTCACCATTCTCGAATTCTTTATACAGGTTGCTTCACGAGCATCCTCTCTAGCTATTTTGTGCACCACATCACATTAGCAGGCATCTTAAAGGGCTAGCACCGTAAAGACCTAACTGCACCGCCACCTTCACCATCACTGAGCCACTACACAGCAATAGGCGTTGTAGAGGGTTAGCACCATAAAACCCTAGTCGTGCCGCCACCTTCATGATCACCACCACCATGGGCTATACGCTGGCCTTGTCGAGTCCACCATGCTCACCCACACATGGATGTGCATGTTTGACGAGATTTTGTGGTCGGGTACCAAAGACACGTGATCTGATGATGGTACGCAACCACTATACGATCACAAACTGTATTCACACTCCAGCGTGAGGAGGGGCCTACCGCCAATGCTCTGACCCACCGATGTCGGGGTATCCAACCCGTCCAAGACCCGTCCTTCGAGGTCGAGCAGACGATTCCTCCCAGGCTCGAGCCCAGGAGAGGCGGGCCATTAGTGACCTTTAAGACGGATGGTGGGTGCCATAACTTCTATTGAGGTGATAACACACGATGCGACCCTTTGCAGGATAAACCTGATATACACTACTACAAAAAGCATTTTCACACGCGCCTCGATTTTTCAAACACGGGTGGTCCATAAAAAAATGCGACTGTGGTGATGAATGATACAATAATCGCCTGTGATGACTAAATATCACAAGCGGACTTTAACAACCAACTGTCTGGGTAAATACATTATTTTCTCAAGTGGCTATTGATTGAGAACCGTCTGGACTGTTACAAACATCACATGCGGAATTTAAAACCGCACATACGATGCAACCCTATTGAAAAGGATGAAGTTAAGATGATGAATCTTCCATACCTTGGGCAGCCCGGGCAACCTGACATATAAACACTATACAACCCGGTCCCACTATGAGGAAGTAGGTTAGATAGGTCTGCCTCAAACCTCTACAAAAGGGGCCCCAAGGCCACCTTTGAGAGGGGCAAATTCATGTTGCACTAAATTTCCTTACGCATTTACACATGTGTTTACTTACGCACTTACATACGCGTTTCACTTAAGCATTATATTTCCAGGAGATCTCTTGAGCAAGGCTCATTTGTAATCTGTTCTCTACGCCTTTTGAGCTAACAATGAGCACGGTTGACTCATGATGGATGTAGGGCTTTTTTTGCCCAAACTAGGATTAATTACTTGTCTTTTGTAGCTAGCCATATGAAGATGAATGTGTTTCAATATGATTTACTAGTCGATACTCGAAACGACAATAGTTGCCACCACAGGAAGGGGAAAGTTGTTGCACATTCTTCACTAGCTTCGTCATGTCTTCATCAACTCCGACCAACACCGACAACGACCCACGAAGATTCAACAACCCCAGCACCGCTGATGACAACCGCAAAGCATCCTTCTTAGGAATGGTCAACTATGTCTTGTCGTCCCTCCATGAGCTGCTGGAAGACAATACTGGCTGCGACCTCAACTCTGACTCCGACATGGAGGTAAGTAACCATTCTCCATGCAAATGTTTTGTGGCAGATACAGGCGATAGTGTACGATCATTCCCATGGCTCTTGCCCCCACAACAAGGGGCGCGACGCCAAGATCTCGAAAAGGATCTCACACGCAATCCTGTTCTGAATGATCATCCTGAGTTAGAGCACGCCCTGCTTGACTGTGAGCAAACGCGCACGAATCTGAACGGGACTACATTGCAAACTGAGTTTCCTTACCACACTGACCCATACAATGCACGTTCTCATGCATGCTACGCCTGGACCGGCCTCTTCGCTAGTGCCACTGATGCTCTACACTTTGAACGAATGGGCCATAACACCGTGGCAGCAGCCGCAGTAATGCAAGATGTACCCGAGCCAGCTGAATCCCAGTTCAGACTCGCCCATCGAGATCTCCAGCCTCTACCGAACCACGCTGCCAACCGACGTGTGGAAGGGTCTCATCTCTGGCAATGCACCGAGAGTCACCCTGCACACCAGGAGGATGACACCTCGATCTAGATGGGAGGCGTCGATGGGGCAGAATCATCCACCCTCTTCAGCGCATGCATAAGGAGCAACCCCCGACCTTCGCCTGACCCTCAGCAACCGGCAGACGGCTCGGGAAGCGGTTGCAAAACCCCAATCGAATTCCAACGATGCCATACTTGCTGAGGTGGCCTGTAAGACAATGAGGAGGACCAAAACTCGAGCCCATACAAAGCCGAGCCGAGCTCAAGACCGCCTCCAACGACAACTTCCTAGGGATGTACAAACATCCTTGCAACTCATGGGACCTTGAGGGATGCCGACAGAGGTCTGTAAGTGCATCTAGTATCCTTGTGGGTTTTGGATGATTAATGACAAACAATTAAAGAGCTAATCAAATTGTTGAGATTTTGTAGAGATTAAATGTGAGAAAATACCTTTATTGAAAATACTTGAAAAAAGGAGAAAAGGCGTGCAGAAAGCAAGGACTTGTGGAATTAGGGTTTTACTCTTTCTTGAGTCGTAGGAAAGACTGTACTATAAAGGGAGATATGCCTCTTGTATACATAGGGAATCATTGGGTGCTCAACCCTTGGGATAATTAAAATCAACAAACCCTATGTTTGGACTTGTCCGAGCCAAAAGCCCAGACATTTTTGAGTTTCCACTACACCACACCGGACTTGTCCGAGTCCCATCGGAGATCTCCGAGTCATCACTGTGTAGCCAAGACTTAGAAAATTTTCAAGTTCTCTAGCCCCTCGAACTTGTTCGAGTCGGGTTAGACATATCCGAATCCTTGCTACACAGATCCGGACTTGTCCGACCATGGTCAAACATGTCTGAGTCCTCACTGCACAACCAAGACATAAAAAACTTTGAGTTTCTTGGCCACTCGGACTTGTCTGAGCTTGGCTGGATATATTCGAGTTGTCACTGCAAAACTCTAAACATATCTGTGGTGGTCAGACTTATTCAAAGTGGATTGTTTGAGGTGTTCAACCTCGGACAAGTTAGTCAAAAACCCCACCTTGGACACTCGAACTTGTTCGAGTCATGTCAGACATGTCCGAAGCGGATTTATGCACTAATTCAAAAATCAAATCTTAGTCGTACCATCACTGGGCCCGTAAACTCAGACACGTCTAAGATATTTTTGGACTTGTCTTACGTGGGTCGCCTAACAACGGTCATAATCGCTTTTTGGCTATAAATAGAGGACCCCCTCTTCTCTCAGCCATACCCTAACCTCTCATTTTCACTCTTGTGCCCAGGACTCCCACAAGAGCACTTCTCCACCTAGTTTTCACCTCCAAGAGCCAAAAGTTGAGTTTTTTGTGAGAGTTAAAGTGTTGATTGTGAGATTGAAGAAGAAGTGGCTTTGGGGTTGAGCATCGATTCGATTCACTTTGTTTACCTGAGTTTTATTTTTTGTTTATTACTCTTGAGTGCAAACCCTAGATGGTTAGGCGTCGCCTAATGATTTTGTGTTGTGATTTCTTTCCTAGAAGTTTGTATCACCCTTTGATATAGTGGAAGATCAAACCGGCCTTTATGGTTGTTTGGTGAGGGTAAGGCTAGAGAAATCCCGGTCCTTTGTGGACTCCTCAGCGGGGACATAGGTTTCTTTGTGATTCCGAATCAAGGTGAAAATCCCCTTTGTCACTTGTATCATTTATCTTCTGCACCGTTATTCACTTTATTTTATTAATCTTAGATTCACTTGTCTAAATCTGCTCTAGCATGTTTCTCTACTTGTTTCAATTGTTATACTGCTCATAGAACTGCTAGATTATAGTTTGGTTCAATAGACTTGCTAAAAATCCCTCCTTTGATTAAGTCCTACGCAGCAACACGAACATATCCAACTCCTGTCAGACTTGTCCGAGCAGAGTCGGACAAGTCTGGTTCCGGTTTGGGCTTATCCGAGAATTTTAGATCAGAACAATTTTAATTGCTGGTTATTTGTTTTAATGGCCTATTCACCCCCCCTCTATGCCACCTTTCAATTCGTATAAGAGCAGGTTTCTCCGCGAAAACCTTAACCGCTTGGAGATAAGATGGACAACAGCATTAGCAACGAGGACCCGCTCAAGCAAGCACCTAAGGAGGATGGCACCAAGTTTGAAGAGACTCAAGGATCCAACCCTCTACCTAACAAGCCTCAAGGATCTCCTTCAATGCATGACATCTCGAGCTCCGATGAGGAAGAAGAAGATGAGGAAGTTGCCCGCCTTACAGTGCAACTAAGGAAGATGAAGAAAGAGGCAAGGAAGATGAAAACACTTGAAAGAGAGAAGAAGGCGAAGAGTAGTCAACAAGACTACTCTCAATATCCTTTCAACTATGAATGCCTAAATTCTCATTCTAATTATCTATCCATTCCTATGGGAAAGCCTCCACAATTTGATGGCACAAATTACACTATGTGGAAGCACAATATAAAATTGTATCTAATCTCCCTCAATCCTAGCCTATGGCACTTTGTATGCACATGTATAGATATCCCAATGGATGATCAAGAGCTCTCATATGAGCAAGAACAACAAATCCAGCGCAATGCTCAAGCAGTGGCCATGCTCAACTCATCCCTAAGCCAAGAAGAGTTCAACAAGGTGGATGGGCTTGAGCTTGCCAACGACATATGGGATACACTCAAGATTGCTCATGAGGACAATCGATCCATGTGAGAGGCCAAGATAGAGATGATTGAGGGGGAGCTTGGCCGGTTCACCATGGAAGACGGTGAAACACCACAAGAGATGTACAATAGGCTCAAGACACTCACCAACAAGAGCCATGATTACTGATGCACCAAATGGACAGAGCATGAGGCGGTGAAGAGATTGATAAGGGCATTCATGCCAAGGAATGTCACACTTTGCACTCTCATCTGGGAAAGCCCCAATTTCCACAACATGACTCCGGATGAAGTGCTTGGTAAGATCATCAACCATGAGTTGATGGTAAAGTAAGCCCAACATGTACAAGACCTTGCCAAGGTGACTTTTTCAAGGAAAAAAGTGTTTCTCTTAAAGCCTCATCCAAGACCAAGGGCAAAGAAATCCAAGAATCAATTGAGGATGAAGGAAGTGAAGAAGAAGAGAGAACGGCCATGGATGATGAAGAATCGGCTTTATTCATCAAAAAGTTCAAAAGGATGATGAAAAGAAGAAGAAGTCCCAACCGTGATGGAAAAGGCAAGGAAAGAAGCAAGACAAGAACTAAGAGAGCTTGCTACAATTGCGGAGAGTATGGGTATTTTATTGTAAATTGCCCATACGAGAAGGAACATGACAAGGGGAAGAAGGAGGAAGAAAAGAAGCCCCAAGACAAGAAGTTCTTCAAGAAGAAGAAGGCTCAAGGGCATGCCCACATTGGCAAGGAGTGGGACTCCAACAATGAGTCCTCCTCCGGAGACGATGAAGAGTTGGCAACCGTTGCCATCAAGAAGGCAACCATGAAGAAGTGTGAGACCTTTCTGTGCTGAGTACATTGGCCTTGACAATAAAAGTTTTGAATACTCCCAAAACATCTTTTTATTAAGCTCTGACTCAAGGTCTGGTTAGCGTTGGCAAGGTTCGGAGCTTGATTGCAATTGTTCTGCTTTTATCTTGCAATATTTCAAACTTGCTTTACACTTATGGAAAGTTTGCTTAGTATTCTGTTGCTAAGTTTTTGCTGTGTTTTGGTGGTTATGGTTGATATCATTTTGCTATGGTTTGCAGCATGCTTATGTGAGGTGCTCACGTAAGTTGTTGTAGTTTCAGAACTAACAAGAGTCAAGTCAAAGACTTGTGCTCGGAAGTATTGGTTGTTTATTCATGTGCAGGTGTTGCTTGAATTCAAGACATGGATGGCGACAGGATCCATTGAACTAGTCTTAGGGACAAGATGAGATTGAACAACCAAGTTCGGGAGGAATTGTGGTTGAGTTGATAGGGAGGTTGCCCAACATGTTTGAATCAAGAACAATGCATATGAAGGTATCATGGACGTCGTTTGAAGATGTTTGCACGTATGCAAGGAGTGCATGGACGTGGCTACATGGTTTTGAGGCGTGATGAAGAGATGTGGACGTAAAGAATTGGTCGAAAAGGTCCAACCGACTAGGTTATGGACTCAGGCTGCGGTTGAGTCGTGTTTGACTCAAATATGGAAAGTTTTGAGTTGGTTATGATAGGATTTTGTGTGGGTCACGAATTTGAGTTGTTTTAGGAATGTGGGATACGTTCCTAAGGTGTTTGAGAGTCTTAATATTGCTTTTATCTATGTATAGAAGAGTTTTGAGCAGTTGTGGAAAGTTTCAATTCGGGAACTGAGTAGGATTAGAGTCCAAGTTAGGTTTGGTTTGGCCTAAGGGCTGGTTATATAAGCAAGGGAGGCCAGAGCTCATTGTAGACGACTTTGGGGCTGTTCCTCTTGTGTGCTATTGAATAAATATCGTAGTTTAAAGGAGCTTTTGTGCCTTGTTCGCCCGACTTGTTTTCTTCAAGTCTTTCTCGTCGAGTTTCTGCACAGCACTACATTGTTTGGTGGTTTTATCATAACTCTATTTTTACAGATCCGATTGACGTGATTCTTTTTGGGTTGTTTTCAAAACTGAATTTCCTATCATATGTCAAAATTTCACAGTCATTGGATCTTTGGTTTCTGATATACACGAGTTTCTTTACAGTGTTCCAGAACTGTTTTTTATTCGGTAGAACAAATTGACCTTTGTTCAGTCTTTCGGTCGTAACTTGAGTTTCTCTCGACGTATTTGAGTGAATCTTGTTGTGAAATCTTCATGACTTGATTATATATGATATCTATCACTTTTTTCATGGTGAAACACGTTTAGATTTGTCTCACACATGATTTTTTAATAGATTGTTTTTCTGCTGAGGGGTTTTCATTGCTTCCACTGAAAAAGTTTTAAATCTATCATTCACCCCACTCTGGTAGCTTTTCACGTGATATTCGATCCTACAAGAATTCACTCTTGTCCAATGCGGGAGCTCAGAAGACCTTGTCCCTGTTGACGTTGCTTACGTCACAGATAAAAATCCGCAAGCGTAAAAAAACTATTGATGTAGCATTTCCCCTTAAAAGAGTATTCGAAGGGTGTTATTTATATTCTCCCAAAAGATGGCTAGGTGGAATCATAGCATTCATCAAATGGAGGGGATAGGTTGGTCTACGTAGGGTTCTACTTAGGATGGGTAATAGATAATTGAGGTAGTGTGACACACACAAGAGCATTCTATCCTAAGGGGGGTAAATGGGTCAAGAGGGATTAGGCTAAGAGTTAGGTAGATACTCCTACTATGATTCTAGTATACATATACATAGCCTAAGTTAGATACTAATGATCATATCAATGGTGAATTCTCATGCTAAGTTGTTCAACACACGCGTTTACCCCTAGCAATACTAGGATGACTCCCGCAAAGATCATGTGGCATAGCCGAACGTGGAGGATTACAAGGACAAATAGGGCTGTCACCACCTACTGCCTACCTCTTCAGTCCATGGGTCTAGGAGACATCCAACACTACTTAACTATCATAGCACCATGCTAGCATATTAAGAAAAGACCTTAAGAGCTGCAGCACAAGCCATCCTAAGGCAATGACTAACCTAAACATTGTTGAACCAATGTTAAACAGAGCATAAGTCATTCATATTAACATGATCATGTCATAACTATTTAGACAATAGTGGGGATTTGTAGTGTTTATGATGATATAATAATAGTGGTATAGTGTAATCATAAATACTACTCCTACCACATAATGGAACCCACAATGAAACAAGAAACGCTTCATCCAAGTATATGAATAAAAGAACACTAAAGATAACATCTTTATTAAGAACAAAGTCACAAATACAAATAGAAATATGAGATCCATACCTCTCCCACTTTGGAATTGGGATGAGACTCCTTCTCCTCCTTTCCTACCTAGACTATGGACTAGAGGCTCTCCTCTCTACACCCTAAACTTCTCTTAACCTATGAAGAGTAGTGGATACAATAGAATGAATACTCAAGTGGTGTGTGTGTGTGTGAAGTGAGGGTAGGGTCCTATTTATAGGTGGAGAAGGGTTGGTTCCCGCCACAAAAAATGCGTGAATCAGTCATCATCATCTTCAAGAAGCCGGGAGGAGCCAACACGCGTAGATTGACCGAGTTTGGCACCAGGACCTAGTCGACCGACTACGGGGGTCAGCTGACCTGGTCAGGGATCCGTTGTGGCTGTATTTTCTCCAGGTCCCTAATAGGTGGGTCCCCCTTACTAATAAGGGTGATACACCGCTGGATGGCCTCAGATACTTCTGTTTGTGGGCCATTTGATCCATGTGGTGCCACATGTTGGCGCTTGATTGGTTGAGATGATATTTTATAGGATTGCTCCCTCTCTTTTACCTCAATTCCTTCATAAAATGTCTGCATGCACTATTTCTTCAAGGACAAGTGAAAATAGGTTAAATAGAAAGGTGATGTGTGCAAGAAATGGTATTTCTTTCAAGTAATTCAGTTATATTGATGGGTGAAATTGGTATATAACAGCCGTCAACAAACTCCCCCAAGCTTATCCTTTGCTCGTCCCAAGCAAAGTCAAGACTTTAGGTTGATGATGAGGAGTTTCCACAATGTTCTATTTTTTCAAAAGTACCATGTGCACAAAAAAATACTCTACCTAGTATTGCAAAAATTGGCATGGTAATTCACCCATCTTAAGTTATTATGGGGCTTATGCCTTCTCCTATTCATGGGTGGTTCAAAGATAGAACAGCAAATGGAGCAAGCATACCATGGAGATCAAGTTCCACTAAAATTCCGAAGAGTTCAATTTAGATTTTAAGTACCTCAAATTGATTCTCTCAATCACTCCTTTGTGTGTTGTGAAAATATTTCCTCAACAAGGCATTTTTCCTAAACTCATCCTACCACTAAATAAGGGTTGTATGAGGAGCTTGGTAGGGAATGTAGTAGGCATATTTGCAACACATAATATTGCTAAGTCAAAAAAGCAAGCCATAGAAGAAATCAATTAAAAACTATTTGATTCAAGACTTTTGCATGTGTGATGGAAAGGAAGTGGATGTGGATGTTTGAGATGACTCCTATTTATGTTGACTTTCTTATTTTGCAGGGATGAAACATGGCTACTTTTTTTTCTTTCTCTTTTTTTTTTCTCATGATTATGATGTAAGCGTGCATTTTCTTTTTCTTTTTCTTGTAGCCATGTCTTCTACTCCCTTTTTATGCATTAAACATAGAGAGACTACTAAGCATGAAGGGTATGGATTTTCTCTTTTTATTGTGGGATGACGGTACGATGGAATTTTGCTTACTTCTAGTGTAAAAGTATAGCCTGTGCAAGTGAAGTATTGAATTTAAAAAGAAATGAATGAATTCTCAAACAGATCTATACTAGTTTGACTAGGCTCAATGTGAAGACAAATAATATTGGCATAAGGTCTATCAATGTAAAAATATTATAAGGCTTTGGTAGGTATTTCCAATCAAATGAGAGTAACTTAAATATTTTTATACTTTCTCCGGAAATCTAAGTTTCACTTTCAAACTAGAAATAGCAGCCTTGTCACTATATCATATCTCACAACAACTTAGAATTGGCTTAAGTTTTTACTACCAAAAATTTCTAAATCAAGGCAAAAAATAATTTTTAGCCAATGAAAGCAATATTTTGGAGAGTAGTAAGTTGTAAACTAGGGATGGATCCCATGTGGCACATGGCCATCCATGCCAAGACGAACCTTTGATCTCATACGATGGAGGCTGAGTCCATCCAGGTGCTTTACCCGTTGGGTTCTCTTCCTTTTCGTACTCATGGACCGTGGAGGTTGTTGGAGGCATGGCCGCTCTCCTTGTACGGCTTCTAGTTACCCTACCAGAGACATTACTTGTTGGGCTTCCTCGATGGGAAGAAGATCAATGGTTAACCTCCGACATTGTACAAATGATAATCCGGGTTAGGTAACAGACTTTTATTGACAAAGCCGAGATAATAAAATATCAAAGAGCATCTTGATCATGCTTAAGGGTATGTCCTTGCACTAGATAATAGTCATTAATTAATTCTCATTCATTTTTAATATATTCAAATGAAGTATATTCTAGTGCTCCTACGCTAGTAGCAATACTAGTAATCAATGAAGTGCATTCAATTGGCCCTGTCCTTGAAATGTAATGTAACTATTGTGTCGTCATAGCAATAACAGGAGTAACTTTTATCTTTTTAATGATGGCAAAAAAAAAGTTTTCAGCTCATCATCACACACTGTTCTCACATCTCCTCTAGGGAACATAGTCATAGCCACCCATCTATGCATGAAGCGCAAAGTAGGATTGTGCAAGTGGCTATTCCTAGGAGCACTACATCTGACCTCACTAGTCAATTCATGCCAAATATTTGTTTGTTAAACATAGGCACAATGTCTAAATCTAGCAAACAACGTTTATGGAAGCTTGGGATTTCACTTAACTCTTTCCATAGGATGTTGTATTCTTTTTGAAATAATCTAAAAGAAATACCATCAAATCCTATTTTGAGGGTGGAAAGGAATTGCATGGAGAGAAGGCGTGAACCTCTCTCCTCTATGTGAGCAAAATTCTCCCATCCTAGTGCATGCCAAATAGAAAAGAATTTGGAATCTGTACCTATTTTGGAGATCAAATCCAGATCATAAGTTTTTGTCTGATAAAACTCATGATCTTGGAGGAGCTTGCATGCTTGATCATCAGCATCACTTTGTATGTCGAGGTCATCGTCGTGGAAGGAGATGACGATCAGCTTTGATGCCTGTGACTGCCCCAAGAACATGGCGGGAGCTAGGATCCTACCTCTCCTGGTCGCCCCCGCCATCGCCAACATCAAGCTCCACCACGTCTTGATAGATGGCGGGGCCGACCTCAACCTCATTAGTCGTGTAGCCTTAGAAATATTGATTACAACCCTTGACCTCATTGTGAATGGTAGCCATTGGAGTTGTGTTTGGAAGGAAGAATACCCATGTGTCATAGGGAAATGATTCCCCAAGTGGCCCATATTGACATGAATTTTCACAAATCATGTGAATATCCATGGCTTGGATCATCCAAACATTTCTCCATTGGCTTGATCTTCATGATACTTCAATGGGAGGTGTAGCTCCTTAGCTAGCATGTCCACCTTGCTAAGTGGTGTGCATGGCAAGCTAAGGGAACTAGAGAATTCTTCAATCCACCCCTTTAGTGGAGACCATGTTCTCATCCATGATGAATGAGAATAGGACTTCTTCAGCTCCAGCATGAGTGTGGTCATGGATCGGTGAAGCCAACCCATGGTATGAGTGTTGGATGAAGAGCCAACTTTCCACCCCATGATGGAGAAAACCAAGAAGAACTCTTGGAGCCTCCCCCAAGCTTGGGGATGGATGACTTTGGTTCCTACTAGAAGCTGAAATTCTTACGCGAAAGGGAATGGTGTTGCCTAGCAGATATTTGTTGAGGTACGCCTTGAATCATCTTGCAGTTGAACACTGGTGTCCTCGTTGGTTACCCCATGAAATAGGTTAGCCAACACTACCCTGTTTTCACCACAAAAGGAGGAAACAAACAAGGGTTATCCTATCTAATAACTACTAGTACCAATAGCTAAATTACAAGTGATAGTTATCCTTCACTTCCTTTGCCTTCCCTGGCAATGGTGCCAGAAATGTTTTTTGATGTTTCTTACATCACAAATCATCTCTCGAAAGAGATGAGGTCCGCAAGCACACGGAAACTGTCGTGTAACATTTCACCCAAGAGTATTCCCAAGGGTATCGTATTTATCCCAAAGGAAGGCAGTGGAGTAAAGTAAACACTACTCTTATGATCAAACTATGGGATACTAATTAATTATCAAGACAGTGGTAAGTTGATAATGAATGGTTAGTGTGACACACACCTAAGCAATCTATTCTAAAGGATAGATGTGTCCTAGTGGAGGTTAGACTAAGAGTTGGAGAGTTGCTCCTCCAGTGCTTCTAATATACATATACATAGCCTAGGTCAGATACTAATGAGCATGTCAATGGTGAATACTTATGCTAAGTTGTTCAACATATCGGGCATGGGTTCACCACTAGCCCTACTAGGACGACTCCCACCAAGAGTTTGTGGAATAGCCAAACGTGGAGGATTACAAAGGATAGATAGGGCTGTCACCACCTACTATCTACCTCTTCAATATGTGGGTCTACGAGACATTCAATGCTACTTAACTATCCTAGCGCCATACTAACATATTAAGTAAATACCTTAGAAGCCCGGGCACAAGCCATTCTAAGGCAATGAACTAAATGATTGTTGAACCAATGTTGATACATAGCACAAGTGATTCATATTAACATGATCATATCATAACAAAATAGACTATAGTGGGGGTTTGTAGTGTTTATGATGATAGATTAAGAGTGATATGGCATAATCATAAAGACTACTCCTACCACATACATGGAATCCACAATCAAAAAAGAAACGCTTCATCCAAGTATATGAATAAAAGAAGACTAAAGATAATATTTTTATTATGCATAAAGTCACAAATATAAGAAAAGATACATGAGACATACCTTTCCCAACTTGGACTTTGGACTAGAGGCTCTCCTCTCTATAGCCTAACTCTACTAAGGACTAAGAGAACTAGTGTATACAATAGAATGATGCTCAAGTCCTGTGTGTTGAAGTGAGGGGTGACGGGTCCTATTTATAGGTGGAGAAGGGTTGGTTCCCGCCACCAAAAGTGCGTGAATTAGTCTTCATCGTTATCAGGGCACCACAGGGATTTGACACGTGGAAGTTGACCGCGTTTGGTGCCAAGACCTAGTCGGCCGAGTAGGGGGGGTCGGCCTACCTGGTCTTGGCTCCGATTGTGGTGTGCTTCCTCCAGGTCACTTCCAGGTGGGTCCCATTGACTGATATGGGAGATACAACATTGGATGGCCTCGAATACTTTTGTTTGTGGGCCATTTAATCCATGTGGTGCCACGTGTTGATGCTTGATTTGCTGGGATGGTATTTTATAGGATTACTTCCTCCCTTTTACCTCAATTCCTGCATAAAATGTCTGCATACACAAATTCTCCAAGGACAAGTGGAAATAGGTTAAATAGAAAGGTGATGTGTGCAAGAAATAATATTTCCTTCACCTAAATGAGTTATATTGACGGGTGGAATTGGTATATAAAAGCCGTCAACAAACTCCCCCAAGCTTATCCTTTGCTTGTCCCGAGCAAAGTTAAGACCTTAGGTTGATGATCAGGAGTTGCTACAATGTTCTATTTTTCAAAAGTACCATGTGCACAACAAAATACTCTACCTAGTATTGCAAAAATTGGCATGTTACTTCACCCATCTTAAGTCATTATGGAGCTTATTACATCTACTATTCATGGGTGGTTGAAAAGATAGAACATCAAATGGAGCACACATACCCTAGAAATCAAGTTCAACTCAAATTCCGGAGAGTTCAATTTAGATTATAAGTACCTCAATTTTATTCTTTTAGTTTCTCCTTTATGTGTAGTGGAAATATATCCTCACCAAGACATTTTCCTAAATTCAGCCTACCACCAAATAAGACTTGTATGTGGAGCTTGGTAGGGAATACAGTAGGCATATTTTCAACACATAATATTGCTAAGTCAAAAAAGCAAGCCTTAGGAGAAATCAATTCAAAACTATTTGATTCAAGACTTGTGCATGTGTGATGGAATGGAGGTGGATGTAGATATTTGAGATGACTCCTTTTTGAGTGGACTCTCTTATTTTGCAGGGATGAAACATGGCTACTTTTCTCTCTTTTTTATTTCACTTTTTTTCTCATGCTTTTGATGTAAGCATGCATTTTCTTCTCTCTCTTTTTTTTTGTAGCCATGTCTTCTACTTCCTTTTTATGCAATAAATTTGGCGAGAGTACTAAGCATGAATGGTATGAAGTCTCTCTTTTTATTGTGGAATGGTGGTATGATGGGAATTTTCTTATTTCTAGTGTAGAAGTACAACATGTGCAAGTGAAGTCTTGAATTCAAATAATAATGAATAAAATCTCACATAGGTCTATACTAGTTTGACAAAGCTCAATGTGAAGACAAATAGCATATGCATAAGGTCTATCAATGTAATGTATCATATGGCTTTGGTGGGTATTTCCAATCAAATAGAGTAACCTAAATCTTTTTAGAATTTCTTCGTAAATCTAAGTTTCACTGTCAATCTAGGAATAGCAGCCCTATCACTATATCATATCTCACAACAACTTAGAATTGGATTAAGCTTTTTCTACCCACAATTTCTAAATCATGGCAAAAGTAATTCTATCCAATGAAAGCAATATTTTGGAGAGTAGTAAGTCGTAAACTAGGGACTTAGGAAAATTAAAACAGAGGAACTATTCATCATTTCATCTATGTGAATTCAAAACCATTCTTACCGCACATCTTTTATTTTATTTTAAAAGCAAATCTACTCTACTTATTTTTAAGTTTTTTATATGCAAGGTGGATGATGGGTTAATGAAAAATAAATATGCAAGGGTTGTGATACAAGTTACCTCATGTAGGGGGTCCTCCCCCAAGCTTGTTCTTGTTTAAGGTCCACGATAGGGGCTGAAACCCTAACGATGGATGTAGACCATGTGGTTGGCCTAACCTTGTTACAACATGGCTTTGGCATTGGCGGGTTGAGTGTCGATGTTGGATTGCCTTCCATGGATTTCAGGAGTGTGGTCGAGGAGAGTGTTGTCGATGTTGCTCATCCATACTTTAAGGTTTCCATAGGTTGGATGTACCTTGTTATTCCTTGGTTGAGGTCGTGATAACCCTTAGCACAAAGGAATGACGTGCACTCAGCATGCATTGAGTGTGTTCCGTCATTCTTTGGCTAAGGTGTATCATACTTTCTAGCCATAAAGGAATAACTTGTACCCCTCATGCATTGGGTGTGATTTGTCATTCCTTGGCTAAGCTAATGATACCCTTTAGCCACAAATGAGTGACATGTACCCAACATGCGTTGAGTTTAATCCGTTATTCCTTGGCTAAGGTACAACATACCTATAACCACAAAGGGATGACGTGCACTCAGCACAAGTTGAGTGTGATCCGTTGTTCCTTGGCTATGATATAAAATACCTTCTAGCGGCATAGGAACAACTTGCACCCAATATACATTGGATGTGATCTTGTCATTCCTTGGTTAAGGTACATCATACCTTTTATACATAAAGGAATAACTTACACCCAATGATGGTGGCAATTCCCTTGAGCTTGAATGAGTGCTTAGAATAGTTGAGAGCATAATGCTCTCACACGTTCATAGCAGCCCATTGGTTGCTCACGAAGGGTTTCCGTGTCAAATCTCCGGCCTCGTATAGTTATGGTTGACCTTCGGGCTTAATTTCTGAAAGATAGCAACCATACTCATTTACTCCTTGGCCAAAAGATATTGAAATGGAATCCTCTTAGGGTTTCCAACAATCGGAACTTTGAATGCGTGCATGGTTATTTTACTCCTGCAAACTTCCTCTCTATGATAGAGAGGGATGGTTAGCTGCCGATACTTGTACAGATGAATTTTCAGGTTAGGTAACCGAATCTTCATTTATACGCACGGGGAAGAACAAGACCAAAGATGCATTGGGTCCAATTTCCAGTGTATCCATGAACAAGGTATGAATCATTTCTAGGAGTGGGGCTTTATGGATAAATCAAGTTGAACATTTTCTAAAGCTCCTACTCAAAGCAATGCAAGAGATATAAATACACTATATGGATTCCTTGATCTTGTAAATTTTCTAACCATCATAGTTTTTTTTACCAGAGCAAATATTTATCATTTGGGTCACGACAAACAATATTCTCAATTTTATCCTCCTGAACATTTTTAATTTCTTGCATAGGAATTTGAAATTTAGTGATACATGTATAAATGAGTTTCAAATTAATATTATGGACATCACTATTCCTAAGTCGCTACATACCAATTCAATAATTAAGTCATTCCATAAGCATTACCTAGGAAGAATATGTCTAAGTAAATTTTAGCAATGCTTATGAAATTATAGGTACTTGTTTAAATTTATTCCCATGTAAGGTGTCATTCCTTTTTGAAGAATCAAAAAGAGTAATATCAGCACTTACTCTCGTGACGATGCATAAAAGTTGAATGATGAGAAGGTGTAAACCTTCCTTACCAATGTAAGAAAAAATCATTCAATCCTAATGCAATTCAAACAACGGAAAATTTGAACTTGTACCTCAATTGAAGAGCAGCCCGGGTTGAAGGTCGTTGTGTGAGAAACTCATGACCATAGATTTTGGTGTAGCCTCCTTGTTCAATGTCTCCTGCCAAGTTGAGGTTGGAGTTGAATGGGCTTTATCTTGCTCCTCCATTGGGCCACCATCTTGAGCATTCCTCCACTGTGAACTCAAAATAAGACCGATGGAGAGATATGCACTTGATGGGGTCTTCCAACCTCTTCATTTTATCCTGGCTGTACTAAAATCAAGAACAGACAAAACAACTCAAAAACTGGTTATGTTAGCTAGAAAGCATGTTGTACCCTTTGTCAAATTGTTTTGCCGAACTTGAAACAACATGCAAATGGAATGAATATTTAAGGAAAGTATTTTTTGTTTGAATTAGGAAGATGAATTCAACTGGTTAGCCCAAGGTTCATATCCATATAAATTTATTTCCTAATTCAAAGTTTTAGTTTTAGGATGGTTAGAAATTTTATTTTCCAACATGCAATTGTGAAAATTTAAACATGCTAAATGAGAATTTAAAGATTGATGGGAAATTCACACATGCAATTGGCAAATCAAATATGAGATAATTACCAATTAACTTATTGGTAAGGACTCACCGAATTTATGAAGTCCAATGAGTGAGAATTACCTCCGTCCTATTTAGTGCGATAATTTGTCGTCCAATCCCGGAGTTGAAGATGTGGACAACTTTGATGAGGACATCCCAAAATTAAATACACATGTTGAACTACAAGGACTAATAACAATAGCACGAGCGCGGCTACTAAATCAACAGGTGAACTCTTTCCTAAATGCCTACCCATGTGAATTTGAGAACGGATTGCTATGTAATGATTTAATTGTTATTAGGAACCATGGAGGATATGAACAAGTGAGGAGAGAAGGCCATGGGAATGTGGAGAATCAGCAGGGATGTCCACAAGTTGATGGAACCAGTTTACAACTCGGACTTGAGTTCAACTCGTAGTCTAGAAGCAGTCCACCTTAAAATGGACGCCCAGGATGCATACGGACTCCGTTTTCGACGTTCTACATATGCAAGGAAAGAGGAGAAGATAAAATTTCCAATGGCTCTGATACCACATCAAAATTATTCCGGAGTCATCAGAAATTGTGGAAACAAATTGAGTCCAGATTTCTGTCTCATGTTGCGCCCACCGTATTGGGCCATTGGGCCTTGTATCAAGTTTGCATCCCTTATTTTCATGTCTTAGGGTTTGGTCATGACTCCAAAACCCTTTGGACGTTCTCCCACCTAAATATACTGCATAGTAGCTATCATGAACAATTGGGTTTTGCTTAGATTAATAATATCGCCATTCTATGGTGTGTGTGAAACCCCAAGTTCGATTTCAGATCGTGTCTTCTATGTTCTTGCTTGTGTTCTCGGTTGAACTTGCAGGTATTAGCATTCTTGGAGAGGTCAATCAGTGCAGCACATTTGATAACCAACGGAGCGGTGGTGTAGTGATTGCATGGTTTTTTCGTGTTCTACTCGAGAGCATCGGATCATCAACGTTGATATCTCCATCAATCGACTTATCCATTACCTTTTGGAAGATCACGTCTAAACCACCTTATCAAACTTATCCTGATTGACATGCCAAATCTCCTTTGGCATGTCAGTTGGACATGTGGACCACATGATGGCCCTAGCCTCTCTGTCGTCTTGATGAAGACTTGTTGATGTAGTGATGGCTTTCCTTCTTGAAGATATTCCTTTTAAGAGCATGGTAAGGCTTGTCCTTCCTTAGGGATGCCACTTTGACCTTTTATATCCTTCTTAAGGTTAACTTATACTTTGATCATGGATCGAAAGCTTCCTTGAGCATGATGACATGTGGACTCCACAATCAAACAAGAAACGTTTCATCCACAATGTCACTTGCCCTAGGTTGCATGTGGTTGGTCAAAGGGTAGGAATCCCAACAAGTAATTGTGGGAATCTTGGATCTTGAATGCTCTTTAAATATCTTGTCCTTGGCCATGAGCTTCATGTAGATGTTGTCTTGATTTCTTTCTTGTCCATGGACAAGATACTCCAAGGTAGGCTAGTTGAACTTAAAACCCTTGAAATCCTCATGGCCTCCTTGATTACAAGGGTGATATTGATTCAACTCTTGGCCTCCTTGTGAATGGTAGCCACTAGAGTTGTGTTTGGAAGGAAAAATCCCCATGGGTCTTAGGGAAATGATTACCCAAGTGGCCCATGTTGACATGAATTTTCACAAATCATGTGAATATTCATGGCTTGGATCATCCAAACATTTCTCCATTAGCTTGATCTTCATGATACTTCAAAGGGAGGTGTAGCTCCTTATCTAGCATGTCCACCTTGCTAAGTGGTGTGCATGGCAAGCTAAGGGTACTAGAGCATTCATCAATCCACCCCTTTAGTGGAGACCATGTTCTCATCTATGATGAATGAGAATAGGACTTCTTCAGCTCCAGCATGAGTGTGGTCATGGATTGGTGAAGCCAACCTATGGCATGAGTGTTGGATGAAGAGACAACTATCCATCCCATGATGGAGGAAAACCAAGAAGAACTCTTGGAGCCTCCCCCAAGCTTGGGGATTGATGACTTTGGCTACTACTAGAAGCTAAAATTCTTCCGCGAAAGGCAATGGTGTTGCCTAGCAGATATTTGTTAAGGTACACCTTGAATCATCTTGCAATTGAGCAATGGCGTCCTCGTTGGCCATACCATGAAATAGGTTAGCCAACACTACCCTGTTTTCACCACAAAAGGAGGAAAAACACAAGAGTAATGCTGTCTAATAAATACTAGTACCAATAGCTAAATTATAAGTGATAGCTATCCTTCACTTCCTTTGCCTTCCCGGGCAACAGCGTCATAAATGCTTGTTGACTTTTCTTACATCACAGATCATCTCTCGAAAGAGATGAGATCCACAAGCGCACGAAAACTGTCGTGTAGCATTTCACCCAAGAGTATTCTCAAGGGTATCGTATTTATCCCAAAGGAAGGAAATAGAGTAAAGTAAACACTACTCTTATGATCAAGCTATGGGATACTAATCAATTATCAAGACATAGGTAAGTTGATAATGAATGGGTAGTGTGACACACACCTAAGCAATCTATTCTAAAGGATAGATGGGTCCTAGTGGAGGTTAAACTAAGAGTTGCGGAGTTGCTCCTCCAATGCTTCTAATATACATATACATAGCCTAGGTTAGATACTAATGAGCATGTCAATGGTGAATACTTATGCTAAGTTGCTCAACACATCGAGCACGAGTTTAACCCAGACAATACTAGGACGACTCTAGCCAAGAGCCTGTGGCATAGCCGAACGTGGAGGATTACAAAGGACCAATAGGGTTGTCACCACCTACTGTCTACCTCTTCAATCCGTGGGTCTATGAAACATTCAACGCTACTTAAATATCCTATCCCCATGCTAACATATTATGTAAATACCTTAGAAGCCCAAGCACAAGCCATCCTAGGGCAATGAACAATATCATTGTTGAACCAATCTTGATACATAGCACAAGTGGTTCATATTAACATGATCATATCATAACTAGTTAGACTATAGTGGGGGTTTGTAGTGTTTATGATGATAGATTAAGAGTGATATGACATAATCATAAAGACAACTCCTACCACATACATGGAATCCGCAATCAAACAAGAAACCTTTCATCCAAGTATATGAATAAAAGAAGACTAAAGACAATATCTTTATTATGCATAAAGTCACAAATATAAGAAAAGATACATGAGCCATACCTTTCCTAACTTGGACTTGGGACTAGAGGCTCTCTTCTCTATAGCCTAACTCCACTAAGGACTAAGAGAACTAGTGTATACAATAGAATGATGCTTAAGTGGTGTGTGTTGAAGTGAGGGGTCCTATTTATTGTTGGAGAAGGGTTGGTTTTCGCCACCAAAAGTGCGGGAATTAGTCTTCATCGTTATCAGGGCACCACAGGGAGTCGACACATGGAAGTTGACCACGTTTGGTACCAAGACCTAGTCGGCCGACTAGGGGGTCGGCCGACCTGGTCATGGCTCTTATTGCGGTGTGCTTCCTCCATGTCACTTCTAGGTGGGTTCCATTGACTGATATGGGTGATACGCTGTTGGATGGCCTCCGATACTTATGTTTGTGGGCCATTCGATCCACGTGGTGCCATGTGTCGATTTTTTGATTGGCTAGGATGTATTTTATAGGATTACTCTCTCCCTTTTACCTCAATTCCTGCATAAAATGTTTGCATACACAAATTCTCCAAGGACAAGTAGAAATAGGTTAAATAGAAAGGTGATGTGTGCAATAAATGATATTTCCTTCACATAATTGAGTTATATTGACAGGTGAAATTGGTATATAACAGCTGTCAACAAACTCCCCCAAGCTTGTCATTTGCTCATCCCGAGCAAAGTCAAGACTTTAGGTTGATGACCAGGAGTTGCTACAATATTCTATTTTTCAAAAGTACCATGTGCACAACAAAATACTCTACCTAGTATTGCAATGGCATGGTACTTCACCCATCTTAAGTCATTATGGGGCTTATTCCATTCCTATTCATGGGTGGCTGAAAGATAGAACAACAAATGGAGCACACATACCCTAGAAATCAAGTTCCACTCAAATTTTGGAGAGTTCAATTTAGATTATATGTACCTCAATTTGATTCTCTCAGTCTCTCCTTTATGTGTAGTAGAAATATATCATCACAAAGTTATTTTCCTAAATTCATCCTACCACGAAATAATGCTTGTATGTGGAGCTTGGTAGGGAATATAGTAGGCATATTTGCAACACATAATATTGCTAAGTCAAAAAAGCAAGCCTTAGGAGAAATCAATTCAAAAATATTTGATTCAAGACTTGTGCATGTGTGATGGAATGGAGGTGGATGTGGATATTTGAGATGACTCCGTTTTGAGTGGACTCTCTTATTTTGCAAGGATGAAACATGGCTACTTTTCTCTCTCTTTTTCCCTTTTTTTTCTCATGCTTTTGATGTAAGCATGCATTTTCTTCTCTCTCTTTTTTTTGTAGCCATGTCTTCTTCTCCTTTTTTATGAAATAAATTTGGAGAGAGTACTTAGAATGAATGGTACGTAGCTTCTCTTTTTATGGTGGAATGGTGGTATGATGGGAATTTGCTTACTTCTAATATAGAAGTACAACATGTGCAAGTGAAGTCTTGAATTCAAAAAATAATTAATGAAATCTCATGTAGGTCTATACTAGTTTGATAAAGCTCAATGTGAAGACAAATAGAATACGCATAAGTTCTATCAATGTAATGTATCATATGGCTTTGGTGGGTATTTCCAATCAAATCAGAGTAACATAAATCTTTTTAAATTTCTTCAGTAATCTAAGTTTCACTGTCAAACTAGGAATAGCAGCCCTATCACTATATCATATCTCAGAACAACTTAGAATTGGATTAAGCTTTTTCTACCCACAATTTCTAAATCAAGGCAAAAGTAATTCTAGCCAATGAGAGCAATATTTTGGAAAGTAGTAAGTTGTAAACTAGGGACTTAGGAAAATTAAAACAGAGCAATTATTAATCATTTCATCTATGTGAAATACAAACCATTCTTACCGCACATCTTTTATTTTATTTTGAAAGCAAATCTACTATACTTATTTTAAGTTTTATTTTATATGCAAGGTGGATGAAGGGTGAATTAA
This sequence comes from Tuctoria greenei, assembly GCA_036927565.1. NCBI lineage: Eukaryota > Viridiplantae > Streptophyta > Magnoliopsida > Poales > Poaceae > Tuctoria > Tuctoria greenei. Next base: position 114,820,051 of record JAYESD010000011.1, on the reverse strand, counting down.
AAATAAATATGCAACGTGTGTGACACAAGTTACCTCAAGTGGGGGGTCCTCCCCCAGGCATGTTCTTGTTCAAGGTCCGCGATAGGGGCTGAAACCCTAACGACGGATGTGCGCCATGAGGTCAGCCTAACCTTGTTGCAACATGGATTTGGCATTGGAAGGTTGAGTGTCGATGTTGGATTGCCTTCCCTGGGTTTCATGGGTGTGGTCGAGGAGAGTGTTTTTGATGTTGCTTATCCACACTTCAAGGTTTCCATAGGTTGAATGTACCTTGTTGTTCCTTGGTTAAGGTAGTGATGACCCTTAGCACAAAGGCATGACGTGTACTCAACATGCGTCGAGTGTGTTCTGTCATTCTTTGGCTAAGGTGTATCATACCTTCTTGCCATAAAGGAATAACTTGTACCGCTCATGCATTGGGCGTGATCTGTCATTCCTTGGCTAACATAATGAACCCTTTAGCCACAACTGAGTGACATATACCCAACATGTGTTGAATATGATCCATTATTCCTTGGCTAAGGGACAACATACCTATAACCATAAAGGGATGGCGTGCACTCAACATGGGTTGAGTGTGATCCATTGTTTCTTGGCTATGGTATAAAATACCTTCTAGTCGCATAGGAACAACTTGCACCCAATATACATTGGATGTGATCTTGTCATTCCTTGGTTAAGGTACATCATACCTTTTAGACATAAAGGAATAACTTACACCAAATGATTGTGGCAATTTCCTTGAGCTTTAATGAGTGCTTCAAATAGTTGAGAGCATAATTCTCTGACACATTCGTAGCAGCCCATTGGTTGCTCACGGAGGGTTTCCATGTCAAATCCCCGGCCTCATATAGTTATGGTTGACCTTTGGGCTTAATTGCAGATAGGTAGCAACCATCCTCATTTACTCCTTGGCCAAGACATATTGAAATGGAATCCTCTTAGGGTTTCCAACGATCGGATCTTTGAATATCTGCATAGTTATTTTACTCCTGCGAACTTTCTCTCTATGATAGAGAGGGATGGTTAGCTCCCGATACTTGTATAGATGAATTTTTGGGTTAGATAACCGAATCTTCATTTATACGCACGGGGAAGAACAAGACCAAAGATGCATTGGGTCCAATTTCCAGTGTATCCATGAACAAGGTACAAATCATTTCTAGGAGTGGGTCTTTATGGACAAATTAAGTTAAACATTTTCTAAAGCTCCTACTCATAGCAATGCAAGAGATATAAATACACTATATGGATCCCTTCATTTTGTAAAATTTCTAACCCTCATAGTTTTTTTTATCGGAGCAAATATTTATCATTTGGGTCATGACAAACAAGATTATCAATTTTATCCTCCTGAACATTTTTAATTTCTTGCCTAGGAATTTGAAATTTAGTGATCCATGAATGAAAGAGTTTCAAATCAATATTATGGTCATCACTATTCCTAAGTTGCTACATACCAATTCAATCATTAAGTCATTCCATAAGCATTACCTAGGAATAATATGTCTAAGTCAATTTTAGCAATGCTTATGAAATTTTAGGTACTTGTTTAAATTTATTCCCATGGAAGGTGTCATTCCTTTTTTAAGAATCAAAAAGAGTAATGTCAGCACTTACTCTCGTGAGGATGCATAAGAATTGAATGATGAGAAGGTGTAAACCTTCCTTACCAATGTAAGAAAAATTCATTCAATACTAATGCAATTCAAACGATGGAATTAAACTTGTACCTCAATTGAAGAGCAGCCCGGGTTGAAGGTCGTTGTGTGAGAAACGCACGACAACAGGTTTTTGTGTAGCCTTCATGTTCAATGTCTCCTACCAAGTTGAGGTTGGAGTTGAATGGGCTTCATCTTGCTCCTACATTGGGCCACCATCTTGAGCATTCCTCCACCATGAACTCAAATGAGATCGATGGAGAGATATGCACTTGATGGGGTCTTCCAGCCTCTTTACAAATTTTATCTTGACAGTACTAAAATCAAGAACAAACAAAACAACTCAAAAACAGGTTATGTTAGCTAGAAAGCATGTTGTACCCTTTGTCAAATAATTTTTGCCCAACTTGAACAACATGCAAATGCAATGAATATTTAAGGGAAATATTTTTGGTTTTAATTAGGAAGATGAATTCAAGTGGTTAGCCCAAGGTTCATATCCAAATAAATTTATTCCCTAATTCAAAATTTTAGTTTTAGGATGGTTGGAATTTTTATTTTCCAGCATAAAAGTGTGAAAATTTAAAAATGATAAATCAAATGCAAATGCAAAGATTGATGGGAAATTCAAACATGCAATTGGGAAATAAAATATGAGATAATTACCAAATAACCTATTGGCAAGGACTCACCGGATTTATGAAGTCCGATTAGTGGGACTTACCTCCGTCCTGTTTAGTGTGATGATTTGTCATCTAATCCCGATGTTGAAGATGTGGACAACTTTGATGAGGACATCCCAACAGTGGATACACATGTTGAACTACAAGGACCAATCACAAGAGCACGAGCGCGGCTACTGAATCAACAGGTGAACTCTTTCCTAAATGCCTACCCATGTGAATTTGAGAATGGTTTGCAATGTAATGATTTAATTGTTATTAGGAACCATGTGGGAGATCAACAAGTGAGGAGATAAGGCCTTGGGAACGTGGAGAACCAGCTGGGACGTCCACAAGTTGATGGAACCAGTTTACAACGCAGACACGAGTTCAACTGGGTGTCCAGAAGCAGTCCACCTTAAAACAGACGTCTAGGATGCATATGGACTCTGTTTTTGACGTTCTACATATGCACGGAAAGAGAAGAAGATAAAATTTTCAATGGATCTGGTCCCACATAAAAATTCTTCTGGAGTCATCAGAAATCGTCGAAACAATTTGAGTCCAGATTTCGGTCTGGTGTTGCGCCACCGTATTTGGCCATTGGGCCTTGTATCATGTCTACATCACTTATTTTTGTGTCTTAGCGTTACGTCAAGACTACAACACGCTTTGGACGTCCTCCCACCTATATATACTTCATAGTAGCTGTCATGAACAATTGGGTTTTGCTTAGATTAATAATATCGTTGTTCTGCAGTTTGTGAAACCCCTACTTCGCCACTTCAGATCGTGTCTTCTAAGTTCTTGCTTGTGTTCTCTATTGCACTTTTGGGGATTAGCCTTCTTAGTGAGGTCAATCATGTGCAGCATTGTTGATAACTAACAGAGTAGTGGCATAATGATTGCAAGGGTTTTTCGTGTTCTACTCGAGAGCCTCGGATCATCAACGTCGAGATCTCCATCAATCGACTTATCCATTACCTTTTGGATAGTCGGGCCTAAACCACCTTATTAATTGGTATCAGATTTCCATGTTGCCCGTCTATATGTTACATTAGTTTTGTTTTTCATACCTAGTGACCACAAAAAAGCCACAAAAAATTTACAATTTAGTAGATTTGTTCATTACTTTGTCCAAACACCTATTGAGCCTTTGCAACTTTTATTTTCAGTTTGGTTTTGTTGAGTCTGTGTCCGTGGTTGAGTCATATTGCTGGTTTAGAAAGTGTTGGTCTTAGTTTGAGTTTTGCATTGTGCTGATTCATCCTTTTGAATCACGTCATCACGTCCAGATTAGATTCATCTCTGTCCAGTTTGACATTTTCATCATATCTCACTCATACGAACTCAGATTTTGGTGTTCTTGTACTTTCTGGAAAGCTTAAGAAGTTTTTTTTATAACTTTCGTATCATCAGCTTCCTAGAAAATAGAGACATCAAGGTCGAAATTGCATTAGATCCGAATCTGTTATTGACCTAGAATTTCTGAACAATATGTATTTTGGAGGCAATATCTCCTATTGTTTTGATCCAAAATAGTTCTTCCATATACTGAAATTAAATAGGAGAGATAGGTCTATAATCTTGCTATTGAAAGTTTTTAGATTTGGGGCCTCTAAAGGTGCCTAATTGTCCTTAGAAGATTGAGCAGAAAATCTGTAACAGACCTACGAGATATCTTTGATTGCCCTGCATTGTGTTCTTCTTTTGCAGAACAATATGAAAAAAATAAAAAAATAAAGAAGATAAAAAAAGGCAAGTGCAAAAAAAAGATACAATAGCCGCACAAAAAAAAACAGAGAAAAGAGAAACAAAGAAAAATAATAACAGAAGTGCTTGCATCCTTGTGTCCTATAGTTTTGTTTCATGCCTTGCTATCTTGAACTACAAGGAACACATTTAGGCCAGAAACTTTGACAAGTACTTTGGACACTTATTCAACTTTACTATCTGATTGCATTGTTGCTAATCCTTGCTACATATAAAGTGTCATCCAAGCTCTACTTTCTCTTGAGAAGAACAGGTACCTTTTTCAATCATCCCACGCTTCATTGGTTCATCTCACTGCCCACACTACCTGCTGTGTTGGTAAGAACACTTGTGAGAGTGTGGTAAAACGCTTGAGTGAGTTAGATTGTCCTTCCACCTATGACATTGTCACTACTCTTTGTAGTTGATAGGAATAACATCTTCTTGTTGTCTTTTTTTTGTACGACTAACAAAGGCAAGAAATAATGACGATGCAATTTCAAATGCTGAGTTGCGTAACATGATGAACGATATGGTAGAAGTGTTTACCAAAAGCACTGCAGCAACAGCGGAGTCATTGGTTCACTTGACTCGCCAACTTGATGACCATGCTTTTCGGATGGGTAATCTTGAGGCTCGGCTGCCTCTCGTTGGACATGAATACGATGCTTGTGATGATATGCAAGATCATGATCATCAACCATGACTTCCACTATATCGTTGAGGTATGGGAGGTAATAATCACCATAACAATTATAACCTCCCTCCTGATGACCCTTTTGCTAAGGTAAAATTTACTACACCTTCCTTTTCTAGTGCTTATGATGCTGAGGCTTATCTTGATTGGGAGATGACAGTAGAGCAAAAATTTAATGCCCATCTTGTTCCTGAACAACATAGAGTTCATCAAGCCACTAGTGAGTTTAAGAATTTTGCTATCATATGGTGCAATGAACTTGTTAAAACTAGAACTGATCCTCCAACATAGGATAGATTAAAGGAAGCTATTTGTGTTTGTTTTGTGCCTCCTTTTCAGCGAGACCTTCAAAAATATTGCAGCATTTAGACCAAGGTAACATGTCAGTACAAGAATACTATCAAGAGCTACAAAAGAGTATGTTGCGATGTGGAGTAGTAGACGACATGGATGATAAAATAGCTATCTTTTACGGGGGGGGGGGGGGGGGGGGGTTGAGATGCAAAATTCAGGACATTGTTGATTACAAGGAATATGATACTGTTAATAGATTATTTCAGCTTGCTATGTTGGCAGAAAAAGAGTTATAGGGCCGCCAACAGCAGCAACAACGCAGGAGGACCACCTTCGCGCCGCGTTTGACGTCTACACCATCCAAAACAGCACCATCTTCGAGTTTTCGTGCAGCCACTACACCATCCAATGGCGACCAAAGAACTGCACATGCTGCTCCACCTTCTCGCGTGCTGGAGGGCAGCAAGTCAACGTTATTCCAGCTTTCGTCTTCCACTTCTACGAGTCGTACTTTCGACATTAAGTGTCACCGCTGCCAAGGACTTGGTCACATGATGAGAGATTTCCCGAGCAAACGAGCATACATAGCTCGCAACAATGGTGGGTATGATAGTACTTCAGATGTTGAAGATGAATATTCTCTTGCTACTAACATTGCAAGTCATACAAATGACGAAGAATCCGATGGAGGCATTTGGTACAGCAGCGATGGAAAACTATAGGAGCATCATTGTGCAGCGTGCTTGGAGCACCAAAGTGGAGGTTGACGACAAGCTACAACGACACAACCTCTTTCACATGTTTCTCATTGTCAAGGACTACCGTGTACACACTATAATTGATGGAGGCAGCTGCAATAACTTGGTGAACATGAACATAGTCAAGAAACATGGCTTGACAACAAGAGCACACCCTCATCCATACCACATTCAGTGGTTCAACAACAGCGGTAAGGTTCGGGTTATACAAACAACAAGAATGGATTTTTCAATTGGTTCTTACAATGATTTTGCTGATTTTGATGTCATGCCTATGGATGTGTGTTTTCTTTTGTTGGGTCGTCCTTGGGAATTTGATACGGATGCTATTCATCATGGTAGAACTAATAAATACACTCTCATGCATAAAGGAAAGAAATCATTGTGCTTCCTATGACTCCTGCTGAAATTGTGCATTTTGAGAAGTGTAAATTCGTGATGATAAAGCAACAAAACTAGAATATGAAAAACAGCAAGTCATTAAGTTAAAATCACCTTCATTGCTCGCAACAAAATCTGACCTTGCTGATTTATTTGATGCTAAGGGGATGTGCTATGCTTTAGTATGCAAAGAAGCTCTGTTTTCACTTCATGAATTGTCTATTGCATTGCCCTCTACTGTTGCTAACTTTTTGCAGAAGTTTGAGGATGTGTTTCCCTCCGAGATACCCCCTGGTTTACCACCTAGAGGGGCATTGAACACAATATTGACTTAATTGCAGAAACAAGCTTGCCAAATCGTGCAACGTTTAGGGCCAATCCAGAGGAGACTAAGGAGATTCAGCGTCAAGTCCAAGATCTTTTGGACCGCGGGTACATTCGTGAAAGTCTTATCCCTTGTTCCGTTCCTATTCTTTTGGTTCCTAAGAATGATGGTAGTTGGCGCATGTGAGGTTATTGTCGTGCAATTAATAACATCACCATTCAATATTGTTATCCTATTCCTTGCTTACATGACATGCTTGATGAATTGAGTGGTGCTATCATCTTCACAAAAAATTACTTGTGTAGTGGTTACCACTATATTAGAATGGCACTAGGAGATGAATGGAAAACTACATTCAAAACAAAATTTGAACTTTATGAGTGGTTAGTCAAACCTTTTGATTTAACTAATGCACCTAGTACCTTTATGCGATTAATGAACGAGGTTTTACATGCTTTCATTGGAAAATTTGTGGTGGTTTACTTCGATGATATTCTCATTTACAACAAGTCATATGACGAACATCTTGATCATTTACGTTCTGTTTTTGCTGTTTTAAGAGATGCACGCTTGTTTGGTAACCTCGAAAAGTGCATCTTTTGCACCAATCGAGTCTCATTTCTTGGATATGTTGTTTCCTCATAGGGAATTGAGATGGATGAGACAAAAATTGTTGCAATCACTAGCTGGCCATCTCCAACAACCATCACACAGGTGCGTAGTTTTCTTGGTCTTGCAAGTTTTTATCACCGCTTTGTGCGGGATTTTAGCACCATATATTGCAGCACCTCTACATGAGCTAACGAAGACGGAAGTGCCATTTTGGTGGAGCGAACAGCAGCAACAAGCTTTTCATGCTCTCAAATCAAAGCTTACGCAAGCACCATTGCTGCAACTTCCTGATTTTGACAAGACCTGTGAGCTAGAATGCGATGCAAGCAGCATTGGTATTAAAGGTGTTCTCATACAAGGAGGTAAACCCGTTGCTTTCTTTAGTGAAAAAATGCATGGTCCTTCTCTGAATTATTCTACTTATGATAAATAATTGTATGCCTTAGTACGAGTTCTACAAACTTGGCAACATTATCTTTGGTGTTTATATGCCTCTTCCTGTTCCTAGTGTACCTTGGGCGGATATTTCTGTGGACTTTGTTTTGGGATTTCTTAGGACTAAGAGGGGGAAGGATAGTATTTTCGTAGTTGTTTATTGTTTCTCCAAAATGCCACAGTTTATACCTTGTTATAAGAATGATAATGTCTCACATATTGCTGATTTGTTTATGACGGAAATTTTTAGTTTGCATGGTGTGTCAAATACCATTGTTTCTAAATGTGATGCAAAATTTTTAAGTCATTTTTGGAGAACTTTGTGGCATAAATTGGGAACCAAGTTGTTGTTTTCAACTACTTGTCACCCACAAGCAGATGAACTAACTGAGGTAGTTAATCGTACTTTATCTACTATGTTGTGGGATGTCTTGAAAACAAATTTAAAGTTGTGAAAGGAATGATTACCGCACATAGAATTTGCTTACAACAGATCCGTTCACTCCACAACGAAGGTAAGTCCATTCCAGGTAGTGTCTGGTTTTAATCTCTGTGCTCCTGTTGATTTACTACGTTTGCCTCCTTCTGAAACTATAAATTTGGATGCTACACAACGATCTAAATTCATTCTTAATATGCACGAAACTACAAAGAAAAAGATTGAAAGAATAAATGAGAAATGTAGCATGAAAAAAGTAAAACATGAATTGGGTGATTTAGTGTGGTTACATTTGAGAAAAGAGCATTTTCTTGACTTGAGAAAATCTAAACTTATATCTCGAGCTGCTGGTCCTTATGAGATTATTGAAAAGATTAATGATAATGCATATAAGCTTGAGTTGCCTCTCGATTTCGGGGTTAGTCCCACATTTAACATTTCAGATTTGCGGGCATACTTGGGATAAGAAGATGAAATTGAGTCGAGGACGACTCCGATTCAAGAGGGGGAGGATGATGAGGAAATCCCAACAGTGGATACACATGTTGAACTACAAGCACCAATCACAAGAGCACGAGCGCGGCTACTAAATCAATAGGTGAACTCGTTCCTAAATGCCAACCCATGTGAATTTGAGAATGGATTGCTATGTAATGATATAATTTTTATTAGGAACCATGGAGGAGATCAACAAGTGAGGAGAGAATGCCTTGGGTATGTGGACAACCAGCTGGGACGTCCACAAGTTGATGGAACCAGTTTACAACTCGGACTCGAGTTCAACTTGGAGTCTAGAAGTAGTCCACATTCAAACGGACGTTCGGGATGCATACGGACTCCGTTTTCAACGTTCTACACATGCACAAAAATAGGAGAAGATAAAATTTCCAATGGCTCTAGTCCCACGTCAAAATTCTCCAGGGTCATCAGGAATCATTGAAACAACTTGAGTCCAGATTTCTATTCGGTGTTGCGCGACCGTATTGGGCCTTGTGGCCTTGTATCCCGTAAGAGTCCATTAGGGACGCGTCTAATAGTCATTTTGGCCGAACCCTAGCCTATAAATAATGTATCCGCCAGCCATAATCGGTGGGTTTTTCTTAGATTAATAATATCGTCATTCTACGGTTTGTGAAACACCAACTTCACGATTTCAGATCGTGTGTTCTACGTTCTTGCTTGTGTTCTCAATCGCACTTGCAAAATTAGCCTTCTTGGCAAGGTCAATCGTGTGCAGCGATTCATAACCAACGGAGCGGTGGTGTAGTGATTGAAGGGGTTTTTCGTGTTGTACTCGAGAGCTTTGGATCATCAACGTCGAGATCTCCATCAATCGACTTATCCAATACCTTTCAGAAGATCAGGCCTAAACCTCCTTATCATCTCTTCCTTCTCCATCTCGAGAGGCAGGGAACTGGGGCGAATCAGATCCTACCGCTTCTTGTCCTCCCAGTCGAGTAGCCACCTCACAGGTGCTACGTCCACCACGCGGGAAGTACACAAGTTTGTGGCCATAAGGCGGGAGTCAAGAACCTTGCAGATGGGGGAAGCTGAGGTGCTCAATGAAGAAGACGAAGGATCAAACGTTAGGTTGTGAGTAAGGAAGTAACCACGTTTCCCATAAATGTTTCATTTTAAACAGTCTGGCAATGTTTGAGCGCATCGTGCAGGTCGCATGGACCCGAAACCCGCTACTCAACCCACAGCGTCTGTGACAGCGGGACCCAGGTCCCTTGTCAGAAAGGCTGGCCTGAGCGGCCACCCACCTGAAAAGGCAACTTGGCGGTTCCCATAATGGCGGAGCAAGAGCAGCGCAAGCGCAACAGCCACATTGGGAACCATCAAGATAAATATGCTACAACAAGCAAATATTTCATCGCCATGGCCCCTCAACTAGAGGGGGACACGTGGCCATGATGGCAGAGGCGCGCACCACTTCGGCTGACCAAGATGAAATCAAAAGACAGCTCGGGAAAGTAAGGATAGGCCTCCCCCCAGGGTGGACCCAGGGGCCACTGTCGGTACTCAGCATACCGAGTACCCTCGCACACAGGCTAAAAGCACCTAAGTACCCTGCCTCCCTGTTGATGCAGGGTCTGATGGCGCCACATGTCCAGAAGGCCTGGACCCTAGCCTACCACAGGTATGGTATTCGTCACTGCCATGTGGACCTCAAGATGGGGTCCAACTCCCCTGAAGAGACGGGCTCCCGAGCGTCCACGTGCCCAGCAGGACGGGGCCCCGCTCCTCCATAGGAGTGGGCTGCAGTGCTACCACGTGGTCCAAAGCACCAGGTCGGCACCCTCCTGCGGAGGCGGGCTTCGGCTCTACCACGTGTCTTGTAGTCCCGGATCCCTGTCCCTCCTTAGGGGCGGGTACCGGGGCAGCCACGTGGCTCGTTGTATAGGAACCGGCCTCCCCCGAAGAGGCTAGCTCATATGTTGCCACATGTCCTGCAACTTGTCCTGGACGGTGGGTTGCGGGAGTTAAGGGGAAGTTCGCCTTGTCTAAATCGAGCATTGAAGACACGTTCCTTCCCCAGGAGCATGTGGTGGTGCACGCCTACTGTCAGGTACCGCTACGCACAATAGCATCATAGTGAAGACAGCACAGGCCTACCCCACTCTGCCAAGTGGGTAGCTTGTGGCGATAGGACAGTTGGACGGGACATCCTTTCCCATCATCAACGAGTATGCATGGGCTATTGGTGTCTGAGGCGGCAAGACGATGGGTCTTCAAGCCACGATTAGAGGAAGCTTATGCGAGAAGCTTTAGATATTTAGGATAATATTGCTCCAAGGCCACGTGTCGTGCCCCGAAGTCCAATCGTAAGTTGTCTGGCCTTGGACTATAAAAAGACCGGGCAGCCATGGACGTTAACTTCATACACACTCAACACACGTATTCACACCCAGGAGAGCACACTCTCTGGCAATAGAACTCACACCGTGGAGCAGTGTATTACGCTCCAGCTGCCCGAACTATGTAAGACCACCATCTCACCATCTCTCATACGCGCAACCTCACCTGAGGACTAAGCCCTGCCGATCAAGAACCTCTGCGGGCTGCATAGTAGATTCGAGGGAACTGTCGCAAGAACACCTCGAAAGTCGGCGTGGACGATAAGACGGGTTTCCATATAGACTAATTCGCTAATGAATGCAATGAGCGGGTCCAACTGTGGAGGTGTGACTTTGACCTCTTGAATGTGTTTAACATTGTGCCCATACTTGATACGAATCATGGAGCATTGCTCCAACTTTGGGTGAAAGTTAAACTTCTCCTCCTTGCCATTGATATGGATGTGGATTTCTCCGACTCCCACATCTATGCGATCCTTTACGGTGCTAAAGAACAGACACCCAAGAAGGAGCGACATATCCTTCTCGACATCCATGTCAAGCACCACGAAATCCACGGTATGAAGCAATTTTGGATTTTTAACAAAATGTCTTCAACAATACCCGCTGGATAATGGATTGAAGAGTCAACAAGTTGGAGCTGCATTGGTGTTGGAGTAAGTTCTGTGAGGTTCAGCTGGTCGAAGACCACCTTGAGCATCACACTCACACTTGCTCCAAGGTCACAAAGTGCCTTGTCAAGGTAGTGAGCCCCAATTGAACAAGATATGATTGGGTATCCAAGGTGCTTTAGCGAGTTGCCTCCTTGTAGAGAAATTATGTTGACATTTTCCACAGGAGTTTCGGACTGTCCTGGCATCGTGCCATTCTCCACTGGTGGAACAGCAGCTGCCAGTTAAGCCAATAGAGTTTCCAGCATCTTGAAGGCCGAGAATAGTCCTTCAATCTTGGCATTAATGCTGTCTAGGGTCTTGTTATTAGTCGAAAGCTTCTTGGATAATGAATCATTGATCTTCAATTGGCTAATGGCAAGCTCTCTCAAGTTGGGTTGATTTCCATTGTTGCCATTGTTGTTGTACCCTCCTTGAAAGAATGGGCGTGGTTGGCTCCACCCTTGACCTCCTGGATGATAGCCATTGTTTTTCCCATTGTTGGCTACATATAAGGCATCCTCATGGATTTCTGGGTAGTCATCGCCCAAATGGCCCATGTTGCCACAGACTTCACAAGTGATGTGAGAGTCTAGGACATAGGCATTGCTACATACGTCACCACCGGCTTGTCCATCAATATTCTTCATGAGGAGGTCCAATTTGGCAGCGATCATGTCCACCTCTTTCAAGATGTGCATGCCTTGTTGACGGGTATGGAGACACTCGTTGCTCCAACCCATGTTTTACACCATCTTCTCAATTCAGTCTTTGGCTTTGGGCACCGTCAGTGAGAAGAAGGCACCTCCAGCAGTGGCATCAACATAGTCACAGGCGGAGGGAAATAGGCCGTTGTAGAAGTTTTGGATAATCAGGCAGTTGTCCATCCCATAGTGGGGACAGGCCAAGATGTACTCCTGAAGCCTTTCCTAAGCCTCGGGAATAGACTCCTTGGCATCTTGCTAGAAGCTAGTAATTCTTCCACGTAAGGCATTGGTCTTGCCCAACGGGAAGAACATAGCGAGGAATGCCATAAAACACATGTCCCAAGTGTCTACAGCAGTTTGGTTAGCATAGAACCATTGTTTTGCTCTCCCAAGAAGGGAGGACGGAAACATCCTAAGACGGACGGCATCAGGAGATATGTCCTTAATCTTAAAAGTGCTGCAAATCTCAAGGAACTATTGAAGGTGAGCACTTACATCCTTATTATCCTTCCCACAAAATGAGTTGGCTTGCACCATAGTGATCAGGCCAATTTTGATTTTGAAGTTCATGTCTCCCATGTTGACTGTGGGCCCAACAGGCACATTGTTAGCAAAGGGAGACAAAAACTCACGAAGGGTCTTCTGGCCATTGGTGTTTCGGTTGTTTGTGCAGTTACGCTGGCTTGCTATGCCGCACGAAGCTTTTGAGGAGTAATGATACGAGGTCAATCTCTCAGAAGGGATTCAGGATCTTCAACAAAGTTTTCCGGCAAGCAGAAACCAGACATACACTACCCTATTTTCACATAAAACGCAAAAACAAAAATGGGTTATCCTACTAAAACCTACCCAGGGTCCTATCCTATTCACTCAATCATTAAATACTTTGCCTTTCCCAGCAAGGGCGCTAGAAATGCTTGTTGACGTTTCTTACGTCATAGATAAAAATCCGCAAGCGTACGGAAACTATCCATGTAGCATTTCTTTTTAAAATAGTATTCCAAGGGTTTCATTTATATTCTCCCAAAGGAAGGCTAGGTGGAAGCATAGCAATCATCAAATGGAGGGGATAGGTTGGTCTAGGTGGGGTTCTAATAAGGATGGGTAATAGATAAGTGAGGTAGTGTGACACGGACAAGAGCATTCTATCCTAAGGGGGATAAATGGGTCAAGAGGAATTAGGCTAAGAGTTAGGTAGATACTCCTACTATGCTTATAGTATACATATACATAGCCTAAGTTAGATACTAATGATCATATCAATGGTGAATTCTCATGCTAAGTTGTTCAATGTAAAAGCCCTAATTTCCATAATTCAGAGTTCATTCAAGACAAAAATTTTGAATGATAAAAAGAAATAAAAAGGAAATGACAAAAAAAATTATTCAAACTCCAAATGAGGAAATTCAAAAAAAAAAACTTAGCTAATGTTCGAATGAAGTTATCATGAAGATTTGAGTCCACCAATGGATTCCAAATATTCCAAATAGTATCCCTGCAAAGTTTCATAACTTTTGAAGCAAGTTTGCTATTTAATTCAATAGCTACATTGAATTCAACTCAAATTCAAATTTAAATTGGAATTCAAATGAAACTTTGTCAAATCAACAATCTGATTCCACAATCAATTTCTACACCTTCAATTTAGTCTACCATAAAATTTCTAGAATTTTTGGACACAAGTTGGTGGGATATTTTTGTGTCCACAGAAGATATGCTTGAAAGGAGAAGTGGGACCCACTGGTCAGTGAGAAAATTTCGCCCCTGTTCTTCCACTACAGGAAACACGATCATTTGCGACAGCTGGATTTATTTGCGATGACCAGCTGTCGCAAATAGCTTGAATTGCGACAGCCCACCTTTGGCCGTCGCAAATAAAGCGGTCGTCACAAATAACGGCTTATTTGCGACGGCAAACTTCATAGCCGTCGCAAATAAACTCTTATTTGCGACGGCCAACCCTAACACCGTCGCAAATAAAGGCGCCGTCGCAAATAAGACTTTATTTGCGACGGCTGCTTAAAGGGCCGTCGCAATTAAAGCTAATTGCGACGGCCACATGGCCGAGCCGTCGCAATTTAACTGGCCGTCGCAAATAATTGCCTTCATCCCGACCCGACCCTTCTTTCTGGTCCACTCACGACTCATTAGCCGCCTCCCCGCGCCGCCGCCGCCCTCCGCCTCCCCGCGCCGCCGCGCCGAGCGCGCCCCGCCGCTGCCCTCCGCCTCCCCGCGCCGCCGCCCGAGCGCGCTGCCGCCCTCCGCCTCCCCGCGCCGCCGTCCGAGCGCGCCCCGCCGCCGCCGCCGAGCGCCCCGCGGCCCCATCGCCGATCGTCAAGTAATGATGTTGATTATGCAAATTTGTTGTGGATTTCTTGATATTTGATATGGATTGTTCAATCTTCGAATGATTGTTGATCGAATGAGTAGAAATTGTTGCTCGATCTTGATGTTAATTATGCTTAGTTGTTAATGATGTTGGTTATGCAAATTTGTTTATAATGTTATTGATTATGTAGATGTTAAGCATGCTTATGTTTTGCTTTAGTATTCTTAATGTTTATGTTCATTACTGCTTATCGTTATTGAATTAAGTTATTAAATGTTCAAATTTTGATTAATTGTTATGTTTCTTTTAGCATGTTTAATATTCTTTATATATATAAATATATAAATATAAATATATATATATATATATACATAAGCGGGTTAAAACGATAATGTATCAGAAGAAATATCAAAAGAGAGAGGAGATATTCTACGCCATATCGCCTGCGGCGAGCATGACAGCGGCGAGACCGAAGCCGATGGCGGTGGTCTTGGTAGCGGCAGAGGATCCTCCGGAAGGCGTGGACGGCAGCGGAGGAGAGGCTCCGGGAGTGAGGGCTGGTGGTCGTGCAGGTACCCACCGATCTGATCACCGGGGAGGAACCTCTTGGAGGCGACCCAGTTGGCGTAGTTGGTCTGCAGGTCCCAGGAGCCGCTCAGCTCGCCGACGTTGTACGTTGCCACCGACGCCATGCCGAACACGGCCACGACCATGAAGGCCACGACTGCAACTGCAAGAGCTCTCGCCATGGCAACTGTTGCCTTCGTTCTAGCTGGAAGGGGCGATCGAGCAGAGCTGCTACCCGGTCAAAACCTAGCTTGTGGTAGATATTTTGTTGCAGAAAGCTAGAAGGTCGTTGTGGATGCTTGGCTCGTTGATCTTTCGAGTTGGGTTTGCGTGCATATATATAGACACAATTATCGTGGACGGCCCTGACTATGAAACTTTCAACTCTGACCCACTTTTCTCCTCACTCTCGTTCTCTTTCCTCATTCGTAAATGATTTATAAATGAACATGAGCAACGTAACCTATAGCAATTGATTACCCATTTCGGATCGGCACGTCTCACATGCCATTGGCATGTGAGACGTGCAGGTTCGGATTTGTCCCTTTTTGGACAGCCTCGGAGTGACCGAGGGGGCGTGGCTTGTGACGAGACGCGGGTCCGGATTTGGACCAGATTTCGGTGGCGTAACCCTGTTGTTCTCTGCTGCACCATTTTTGGGCGTGCAGTGGAGAACAGCGGGGTTATGCTGCCGAAATTTCGTTCGAATCCGGATCACGCGTCTCGTCATGAGCACGCTCCGCTCGGTCACTCTTGGGTGGGTTTAGGATCTATCTGCCTAGGTTGTAGGGCCGTGACATAACACAACAATACATTAACGACAATTTCTTTCGCATTAAACTGCAGAGTCAAACATGGGTGAAGACTGCAGTTGGATGTATACTGGCTGGAAGAGCAGAAATGGTGGTCACTCCGATGAGTGGTTTATCAAGTTAGATCAATTTTTGGATCGAGCATTTTCGTTGTCAACGGAAGATATGGTGCGGTGCCCATGTACAAAATGCCGGAACACTAAGTTTTTGAGAAGATTGGAGCTTTCGTTTCACTTATGTCGAAACGGTTTCACTCCACAATATGAAGTGTGGACCTTCCACGGCAAGACTAATTCTCGAGTCATAGCCGAAGTGGATGAGGATGATGATATAACAGAGGTTGATAGGATGGATGAGATGTTAGAAGCTCTTGAAGTGGAAGATCCTCTTACAAATGAGGCAGAGAAGTTCTTCGAGGAGCTGAAGAAATCACAAGAGCCGTTGCATGAACACACGGCTGTGACCGTACTTGCTTTCTTGACCAGATTTATGGCAATTAAGTCCAAGTACTTTTTTTCCATCAACTGCTACAATGATCTCATGAAATTGATCTGCGATATCCTTCCATAACCTCACAAAGCGCCACCAGATATGTATCAGTCAAAGATCAAGATATCTGGTCTCGGTATGAAGTATGAGAAAATTGATGTGTGCCCAGACAACTGAATGCTATTCTGGAAAGAGCACGGCAATGAGAAGATGTGCTTGAAACTGTAGAAGAAAACGAAAGGCGACACGAGGAGGAAAGGAGGGCGATGGAGGCCACGATCCAAACCCAGGCAGCAGCGTTGGCGCAGATGCGGGAAGCAATGGAGGTAACAATCTAAAAATTAAAATTCTCATTAATTCAGCGTAAATGACTTACTAATAGGTAGCATTTAATGTTTGCAATGACAGGCCATCGCTCGGGCGCAGGGTCTGGGAATCCAGCTACCGGTACTACCACCGGTCCTCCCAGGCAATCCTTCTTCAGCGGGTCAGATAAGTTTCTATGTAATCCTTCTTCTCCAGCGTAATAAGATTGAGATATATGAAAGAGAGAGATAGTTATATAGAAGAAAATGATTGAGATATAAGAAAGAAAGAGATAGAAGAAAGGGAGACAGAAGAAAGAGTGAAAGAAAGATAGAGTAGGATGGGAATGAAGAGAGAGTAAGATGTAGATTGAGATAGAGAGAGGGGAAGATAGAGGGAGGGAGATGTAGATGGAGATAGTGGGAGGAAGATAGAGGGAAAAGGATAGCAATAGAGAGATAGAGTGAGCAAGAAAGATAGAGTGAGAGACAAAGAGAGAAATGAAAAGAGAGAGGAAGAGAGGGTGATCTAGATGAAGACAGAGGGAGAGGGAGGGAGAGAGATGTTGATGCATTTATATTCTAACTCTAAGTTTTATTAATTGCAGGGATCCGCGACGGCTGCACAAACGCCGTCGCCTTCACTACCGCCGCCTGGAATGAGGCGCGACGACGACGACTTCGACTTCGGAGGTGGCTCCGGAGGTTAGATGGGCGAGTGAGCCCTTTTATTTACTTTGTTGATGACGATGTGAGATGTATCGGAATTTTAGTTTGTGATTGTGATGATGTTTGTGTATGCTGTGTATATATTGTGTATATTGTGTATATTGTGTTTGTTGTGATTTTGGCCATCGAGCCAGGTAGTATTTTCTATTTTTTTTAAAAAAAACCTTATTTGCGACGACTTTTCATACAGTACCGTCGCAAATAAGAGTACAAGCCGTCGCAATTAAACCACAGTTATTTGCGATGGCCAGGCCGTCGCAAATAAGCATTAAATGCGACAGCCTGGCCGTCGCAAATAGCGTCGTGGGTCCCGGAGGAGGACACGTGGGCCCTGCCCTGTGAACTTATTTGCGACGGCCAGGCCGTCGCAAATAGTGGCCCTTAATTGCGACGGGTAGGCCGTCGCAAATAAGCATCTGCGGGGCCCGCCAGCCCGCAGCAATAACTTGCGACGGCCACTCCCAGCCGTCGCAAATAAGTTTATTTACGACAGTGGCCGTCGCAAATAAGCTTATTTGCGACGACAAACTTATGACGACCAGAAGCCGTCGCAAATAAGGTAAACCGTCGCAAATAGCTTATTTGCGACGGCATTTGGCTTATTTGCGACGGCCCCGGCCGTCGCAAATCGTCGGGATTCCTGTAGTGTTCCCAGGGCGCCAGCTCCCGACATGCAGTCGACACCGAGCTGCTTGCACTATTGAGGTCGCCTCCAGCTGCCCCCAGCTTGCCCTGACCTCCTCCTTATCACCTCCTTAGCCCCCAAGTCGAGTCTTTCCTCCTTGTTTCATTCCCTGGCGCCACAGCGAGTTCATCCCAGCCCTCTCCGTTCTTCAGTTTTGCCGGCGATTGAGCCCGTGCTGCACCGAGGTACAAGCATAGAATAGTGGCACAACCTTCATCTCTATCTTCTCCATCGATTGGTGCACTGTTTCAAGCCTTGTGTTGGTTGTATTTCGAGGTATTCTCACCACCGACGGGAAGGCCGCCGAGAGAGTCCTTTGCTGCTCCTTGGAACCGCAGCTATGTCCACTATCAAGCTCCGCTCCTTTAAGGAAAAAGGTTCGCAATCATGTCTAGTTCATGCTCGCAAAGTTTCAGCTTTTGTCATAGCTTGTAGCTCGGGTTTTCCTCGAAGAGCCGACACTTAGTTCTTTTGCATGCCTTGGTTCTTCACCCAAATTCGGTTTGCACGTGCAATAATTCTTTGATTTGCTTAGCAAGTAGCTTCTAAACAGTCTTGCGCACACCATTTCCAAAAACGCCAAAAAGTTATCGACCACACGCGTAGAAATCAAAGTTCTTGCGGCCGCCGGTTGAAAATCCGCGGGTCGCCGTCGAACTTGTCTTTGCGGCCATTTACACCTCAATAGGAGTTCATTTTGGCCATCTTCGTGATCCTAGGATGCTCCCCGATCAATTACCGAGTGCTTTTAGCCCTTGCCGAAGCGAATTCGAGTTGGTCGAAACCCTAACTGTCGTCGTTGCCGCCGCTGTCGCACGAGTTTTTCCGACCATCCATCACCGTCGTGAGGATCTCCATCATGTTCTATGGCCAAATCTAGGTAGGGGTAGCGAGTTTAGAGGGTCAGCGTGCCCTGGAATGGTCGCCGGCGAGGCATCGCCGTCGGGCACCGCCGCGGGTCCAGCGAGGGTGCCGCTACCTCGAGGTGGAAGATGACACCGCGGGGCCCAGCGGTCAGCCTAATACGGCGTGCCCCGGA
Source organism: Tuctoria greenei (assembly GCA_036927565.1). Classification (NCBI taxonomy): domain Eukaryota; kingdom Viridiplantae; phylum Streptophyta; class Magnoliopsida; order Poales; family Poaceae; genus Tuctoria; species Tuctoria greenei. The sequence continues at coordinate 114,800,862 of JAYESD010000011.1, read as the reverse complement.
TCAGCTGCGGCCGAGGATCCCATGTGGCTACATCCGTCAACTTTATAACCCCGGTGTTGCTTCAGCCCCATTGGCCCATTTTAAAGCCTGTGGGCCCAGCCAGTATTCAAACCTTTTCCAATTGATATTTAATTTCAGATTTAGTTCCCACTTCAAAAATTCATATCTGCTAGTAGAATTGTCCAAAAATTCCAAAATAAATTTTGTTAGAACCAGCACGAAGAATACTTTCCAGTGGTGCACTTTTATTGGTATGAAAGTCCATATGAATTTCTCCATAATTCAACTAAGCAAAATGCTTATAGAATTAATTCATATAGTTATGCTCTTTGGAAAAATACCAAAATTTTCCAGAGCCTTCATTTGGATAGCCTTGAACTCCAGTAAAGATTTCATGGTCTGATCACCTGTGTATTCTCTATGCACATAAAAATAGTCAAACTCATTTAGAATTTGTACAGAAACTTGTGCAAATTTCTAAATTGAATATCTCTCAGTATAAAGCTTTACAATTTGTCAATCCAACTTTATTGGTTTGATATTTATCCACACTAACCATGAATACAACCCAATCTTCATGGGACGTGGATTTTCCTGTAGAGCCCTTTAAAGAAAATTCATGTTTGATTTTTATCTGATGATTCCCTGCATAGAAAAATCTGAAAATTTGCCAAAATGTTCTTCAGTAAGTTTATGAGTTCCTGTAAAAAAATAATCTTTATTAAACTTTAATAACCTATTCAATCTGGAGATTTTTCCTAACTGGTCATACCATGCCCAAAAACAATAGAATCTTTTTCAGTAAATTATCCAACCTTGTAAAATCAATTTCTCCATGCAGGAAGCTTATAAAATTGTGAAACAAATTTTCTTAGAACCAGTGAGACCCCATATGTATGGTAGAACCACTGATAGCCATGATAGACCTACAGAATTACAATGAAAATTCAGAGAATGATAAGCACTTAAGAAATTTTGTAGACCAATATATGCAATTGTTATATCTGAAACTTACCTATTTATTCCTAAATGACCAAATGAACTCCCTGTAATTTTCTCGGGCTCAGGGGATCTGTTGAACCTGTATAAATTGAGACCACATCCCTATGTACAAAACAATATCTATTTCACTTCATATGTCGATTGCCTAAGTTCATCTTGTTTCCTTTCTGTTGCTGTCCAGTCTAGCAACAAAACATCAAGTCCTAACTAATATTAATCCTTCTTGAGTCATAATCAACTTTAATTGTTATATTAATAAGTTTCAATCTCTTAATTGCATATCATTTCGATAGTGTTCACAGCGAAGGTGGCCAACGAGAAGCACAGCCTGGAGGAGTGGAATTCTCTATTGGATCTGTTGTGGCGTAAATTCTTGACGAAGGCTACTAACTGATTGTCGCTAACTTTTATTTCAACCAAAAGGCAAGCCCCAATTTGCATTTAAGAAATCTTGCAAAGTTTTCATTTAAACTCATTAGGTCTTGTGCAATGAAACCCACCTGCATGACCAGAATAATCCAAAGAGTGGTTTGGGTAGATTAATACTCCACGTTTCGATATGCTATGCTTAATGTCTAGTTGGAACAAACGGCAGCAGTCGAGAGGTTGGAACCTTCTCGTGAGACTAGCACTTGGTTTATACTGGATTGGAATTATAGGTTTGATTGGGATGATTTCCTTTAATAAATTGGAGACCGGGCAAGAGCATATGATACAGCAGGACGTGGTCCTGGCTGCATAGTCCTGCCTGTGTTGATTAAGGCCCGTCTCGTGCCTGGCCTTGTTGGACAAGTTTGAACTGTATCGGGTGCACAATGGCTATATGGAACCCAGGAAACCGATGTACCTTGAGGATCTTATGTTGGAACCTTTTTAATCGGCTTAAGCTGTCGGCTATTAGTACAGTGGGAGGTAACTCGCTCATGAACATCTCACAGCAGAGGTGTACCTTGAGGTCGCTGTTCGAGTCGACCGAACTGTTTTGATATGGGTTAGTCTTGGGAATGGTGGCTGCGTACGACATCAGTGGAGTGTTCCGTTGCAACTCAGAGTATGGGCGTACGTGTCGTGCAGTCCGGGTGTCCACTGATTGCAATCACCGTCGCTCGCGGTTATTTGAGCATACATGGGCACTGAGTCTCGACATAGTAAGGAAGAGAAATGGAAAGATTATGAATATACCGCTATGAATAATTCTTTGTATTAAAATCTTGGCTGATATAGATATTTATGAGGACATCACTTCTATGGATACAAACAACACTCCATTGAACATACAAGATGCAATCAATAGAGTTCATACACAACAATTAATTTCAGAGGTGGGCTCGTTCTTATATGTTTCCTTATATGTTTTTGAGCATAGATTGCTACCTAATGATTCAATTGTGATTAGGATCCATGGATAGGTTCAAGGAGTACTTGGAGGAAGTATTAGGGATGTGGAGGACCAGAGAAATCATTCAAAGAAGATGGAAAGCGAGCCAAACTCAAAATCGTGTCCAGCTCAGAGCAGTACGCATTAAAACGGAGGCCCAGGAAGCATATGAACTCCGTTTTGGACGTTCTACATATTAATGGAAAGGGGAGAGGATAACCTGTCCAATGGAGCTGGTACCATGTCAAAATTCTTTCGGAGTGGACGGGAATCATCGAAAAAAAATCGAGTTCAGAATCTGTCAGGTTTTTGCGCCACCGTATTGGGCCATTGGGCCTTGTATCAAGTCTAAGTCCATTATTTTAATATCTTAGGGTCAGGTCACCACCCCAACACCCCCTTTGGGCCTTCTCCCACCTATATATACTCCATAGTAGCCGCCATGAACAATTGGGTTTTGCTTAGATTAATCTATTATACACAGTTTCGCCGTTCATCGGTTTGTGAGACCCCAACTTAGCAATTCAGCTTGCTTCTACCTTGTTCTTGCTTGTGTTCTCCGTTGCACTTGCAGGGACTAGCCTTCTTGGCGAGGTCAATCGTGTAAAGCACGATTGATAACCAACGGATTAGTGGTGTAGTGATTACGGGGGTTTTTCGTGTTCTACTCGAGAGCCTCGGATCATCAACGTCGAGATCTCCATCAATCGACTTATCCATTACCTATCCGAAGATCGGGACTCATCTTTCTCTTATCAATTGGTATCAGAGCTCCAGATTCCCCATTAGGTAATTCATCTATCCATTACATTAGTTTTGGTTTTCATACCTAGAGTCCACAAAAAAGCCACAAAAAATTGCAGTTTAGTAGATATGTTCATTTCTTTGTCCAAACCACCATTGAGCCTTTGCAACTTTTGTTTTCAGTTTGGTTTTGCTGAGTTTGTGTCCGTTGTTTAGTCATATTTCTTGTTTAGAAAGTGTTTTTGGTATTAGTTTGAGTTTTTATTGTGTCGATTCATCTTTTTGAATCGCGTCATCACGTCTAGATTAGATTCATCTGTGTCCAGTTCAATATTTTGATCATATCTCACACATACGAACTTGGAATTTATGTTCTTGTACTTTCTGGAAAGCTTAATAAGTTATGTACAACTTTTGTATTCATTGGTTTTCCGAAAAACATAGTTATCATGGTCAAAAATGCATTAGATCTTAATCTATTCTCGACCTAGAATTTCTGAACAGTCTGTGTTTTGGCGGCAATATCTCCTATTGTTCTTGTCCAAAATAGTTCTTACATATATTGAAATTAAAAAGGAGGGATATATATACAATCTTGCTGTTGTAACTTTTCTATTTGGAGCCTCTAAGTATGCCTATTTATCCTTGGACAATTGAGCAGAAAATCTGTGATAGAGCCACGAGATATCTTTGATTGCTTTTCATTGTGTTCTTCTTTTGCAGTACATTATGAAAAAATAAAAAAAAAATAAAAGGCAAATGCAAAACAAGATACAAAAGCCGCACAAAAAAGGAGAAAAAAAAACAACAACAAAAATAGAAGTGCTTGCATTCTTTGTGTCCTCTAGTTTTGTCTCATGTCTTGCTAGCTTGAACTACTAGGAACACATTTAGGCCAGCAACTTTGACAAGTACTTTGGACACTTATTCAACTTTACTATCTGATTGCATTGTTGCTAATCCTTGCTACATATAAACTGTCATCCAAGCTACACCTTACTCTTGAGCAGAATCGATACACCTTTGCAGTCATCCCACGCTTCATTGGTTTCTTCATACCGGCCATCGTTTGCCACCTGCAGTGTCGGTAAGAACACTTGTAAGAGCGTGGTAAGATGCTTAAGAGTGTGTGATTCCACTTCCACATTGCCATTATCCTTTGTAGTTGATAGGGATAACATATTTTTTGTTGTCTTCTGTTTGCTACTAACAATGTCAGGTAAAAGCAAGAACCATGCATTATATGCTGAGATGATTGACATGATGAAGATGGCGATGGAGTTGCTTGCTAAGAATCAAACATTAACCAATATTTCACATGACATTCAGACCATCTTTACAACTCCTTCCACAAAAATTAACTACATTCTCCCATCTCTTCCTTCTTATGATGGTTTTGGTTACGATAAATATATTGCTTGGGAAATAGAGTTGGATAAAGTTTTTGGACAATGTCATATGTGTGAGAGGAGAAAGATTAGAAATATTGCAAGTGCATTAGTAGATTGTGCATTAACTTGGTGGAACAATTTAGATGAATTAGGAAAACCTCGAACATGGAAAGAAACAAAAATTCTTATACGGGAAACTTTTGCTAATGTATCTATGTCCAAAGAAGAAATTCAGCAATTTGAGGAGCAGATCCTTGTTGTACGTCCTCCTGTGGCTAATCTTTTGCAGGACAATGTATAAAGGAATGTATCTGGTGCAAAAGAAAATGAGGTGATACATAATTTTTGTGAACTTTCAGATTTATCCATTCATATTTCACCAACAATTAATGCTGAAAATGAGAATGAAGGTAATGCACCTGATACTCCACTTATCGATGTTGAGAAGTTTTTGAATGTCTCAAATTTTTCTCTCAATCATTCTATTGGACAACAACAACTCGAGGAGCCTTTTCTGAAAACACCATTATACCTAGTTGATTTTCATACTGATTCTTACTGTAAAAATGAGTTGTATGCTAATAATTATATTATACTGATTCTGGAACAAGTCAATGAATTTGATACTTTATTACCCACTTGTACTGAAATTAAGAATTTGATTATAATTATTTGTGAAAATGATGAACTGAAATTGTTGTCTTCTCTAAATACCTTGGATTATATTGAATTTGACGCTCTTTGTGATCTAGATATTATAGAGAGGACAATATTTTCCCAATCTGAATTGTCTTTGTTAAGTAGAAATATTTTTCATGCTATAGGCAACTATGAAGATAGTCGTGAATTTATGGTGCATAAAGTTTACATATGTTCCAATGTGCAAGCTCTTTTTGTGCTAAAACAACATGGTAAAGTAAATAAATGCACTAATGCTAATAATGCCTTGTCCAGTTTTTCTAGTATTTTTTCTATGCAGCGGAGACAACAAATAAAAGAGAATCATTGTTCAATGCGGTTGTGCATTATGGACAATGCTCATATTATCCCCAAAAGCCTCTTTATTGGACATACGAGCAAGCCGAGGACGGCTTGTCATAAAGAAGGGGAGAATGACGAGATCATACACATTATCATTGCATCTACAAACATGACAAAATATTTATTTATTTGGGATCCTGGCTCAAGTGAATGTGCACTCTTATTTGATGGACAAGAACAAGATGGCGCACTATGTCGTCCACCACCTTGGCCTCCTCCATTCATGCACACAAAAAGATTTGATGGCGTTGCACATTTGCACCAACACATGAGAGAAGATGAATTTGAGTCGAGGACGACTCCAATTCAAGAAGGGGAGGATGAAGAGGACATCACTTCTATGGATACAAACAACACTCCATTGAACATACAAGATGCAATCAATAGAGTTCATACACAATAATTAATTTCAGAGGTGAACTTGTTCTTATATGTTTCCTTATATGTTTTTGAGCATAGATTGCTACCTAATGATTTAATTAGGATCCATGCAGAGGTTCAAGGAGTACTTGGAGGAAGTATTAGGGACGTGGAGGACCAGAGAATTCATTCAAAGACGGTGGAAAGCGACCCAAACTCAAAATCATGTCCAACTCGGAGTCCAAGAATAGTACGCACTAAAACGGACGCGCGGGACGCATACGAACTCCGTTTTGGACGTTCTACATATGCACGGAAAGGGGAGAGAATAAACTTTCCAATTGCGCTGGTCCCATGTCAAAGTACCTTCGAAGTCGACAGGAATCGTCAAAACAAAATTTGAGTTCAGAATCTGTCAGGGTGCTGCGCCATCGTATTGGGCCATTGGGCCTTGTATAAAGTCTAAGTCCATTATTTTGGTATCTTAGGGTTAGGTCACGACCCCAACACCCCCTTGGACGTCCTTCCACCTATATATACTCCATAGTAGCCACCATGAACAATTGGGTTTTGCTTAGAATAATCTGTTATACACAGTTTCGCCGTTCATCGGTTTGTGAGACCCCCAACTTAGCAATTCAGTTTGCTTCTACCTTGTTCTTGCTTGTTTTCTCGGTTGCACTTGCAGGGATTAGCCTTCTTGGCAAGATCAATCGTGTGAAGCATGGTTGATAACCAACGGAGCAGTGGTGTAGTGATTGCAGGGGTTTTTTGTGTTCTACTCGAGAGCCTCGGATCATCAACGTCAAGATCTCCATCAATCGACTTATCCATTACGTATCGGAAGATTGGGACTCATCTTTCTCTTATCAGAGATAGCATAATCAAATTTACAATTTCCAAGTATTTAACTTGGATAAGGCTTATACAACCTTGAGCAAGTATCATCGTGGATGAAGTGTTTCTTGTTTGATGTGGAATTCACAATGATGCTATGACCATGGATCGCGTATGCTACTTTAAAACTGACCACTAAGGATTTACTTTTGGTGAGTCCATTTCTGCAAATTCAGCTTTCCAGTCTGTAGAGTTTCAACATGTAGAGTTTCATGCTTTAGGTGAGACGGTTAAGTCTTGCTAAGCCTTGTGCTCACGATTGCTATATTGTGGTTTTTGCAGGTATTATTAGTTTATGCTTATGTTGTGGTTGTCCGTGAAACCTCGAGCTTGTCGAGATGTATCTTTCGCGGAAACCTTGCCATTGCTCTCTTCTTCGTGTTGCTAGTGAGAAACGTCTGAGGGCATGGACGGCTTCTCTTGTGCATAGTTAGTTGAGAGTGTGAGTATAAAAATATTCCGCTGCGTTGTATATTATGTTGTAAAAGAGGATTATCTTGTGAAATAAAATATTTGTGTTTGTTATTTTGTATAGTTTTTCTTGTGTGCTGTTGGGTGCCGCATCGCACGGCATCACCCAATGTGATTCCTGGAATGTGTGGACCCCGGTCCCCACAGCTTGGTATCAGAGCTATGTTGGGAATGGCACGCTTGAAAAGCACCTATTTTTGAAAACTACGAAGTATTCGAGTGAGGATTAGTTATTATGCCCACATAAGGTCTATTATAGTACTAGTTACTTAAGGTGGCAAAGCTAACATATGTGTTATTATATTCTGTAATGACGCTCCGACGACAGGTAAGAGGTAAGGTACGCCACCGCAAGCGGATCAATTACGGTAAGCTCACCATGCGAGAGGTAGCATGTGATTATTTCCGTGGCTTGGCACGGAAATGTCAATATGAGTCTCTGATACTTTCTATGTTTCTGAGAACATATGACACGCGGTACTCCAGCGTGCCTCAAAGTTAGTGGGAACCCCCGTCGGGTGGGACATAACCCAATGCGCCTCATACTGGTGCAGCATTATGCAAAGACGTGGGACCCCTTCGGGTGGTAGAAAACCTGTTCTTGTACCTTGAGACGTGACTTAACTCGAGGCGGGCCGTATGGAAAGATACGGGACGAATGTTTTTACTTTCATATATATTATTGTGAACTGTTCGTCCGTGCGGGCTGTGCCGTACAGTACCATATGATTGATCAGTAGTTTGGGTATAGTGACAGGTACACTAACGGCGTTATTCGTAGGTCGAGTAGAAAATGTTTGCGAGTGAACGTCATTACTGACACCTTGAGACGTATGCCGGAATACCGGCTTAAGATTTTTTTTGGTGAGGACGTAGTACCGGCATTGCATTCGGGTTACATCGGCACATCAACGGTTAAAATCCGTGCCGAAGGTGTAGCTTTCCACAAAAGTGTCAAGTTAATATCCAGAGCAGATTCCTATCTTGAAATGATAAAAATGAAATTTGAACCAAAACTGTAAACCTCTGTTCTTTCCTGTGTTATTCTGGCAGAAACTTAGCTCCAGTTTGAAAAGTCATATATCCTGATAGAATTATCCCATGAAGGTGTTCCATAGATGGTTGGAAATGTATGTGAGTCCTCTAAATAATTTCTGTTCATGACCAGAGCAGAATCTCCCTGGATCATAGCTAAAATTCGAAAATTCCAAAACCTGTCAAAACTAGAAAGAAACTGGAACTGTTTCTGTACTTCTCACCAATTTGATCATAACTCTCAGTAAAAACATCGAATGAGGGCATATGATATATTTATGGAAACTAGATGAGATATGTGACAATGTTGTGATTTACAGTTTTCGCAAATTTGGATATTTTGTACATGAAAAACTGTGGACAAAACAGACATATACAAAGGAGGTGCTGTCAAAATTTCTCAGAAAATCTGGGAACATTGTCAACTTTGGAAATTCATATCTCATTAACCAGAACTGACATTGAGGCAAACAAATACATTCTGGAAATTCCAAGAAGTGAAATACAACTTTGTTGTTCACCTAAAAGCATGATTCTGCCTCTAACTGGATAAAAATCTCGAATTACTCCAGACTAGTCAATTCTGGCAGAACAGTTCATCAATGAAGCATAAGTTTGAAAATTTGCGCGAACATGAATATTGTTATACTTTCACAAAGTTCTTGACATGTTCATGTTTTCCTTATGTTCACTTATTGCTGAGATCGAACTTTGACTCATCCCAAATTCATTTGTGCAGTATGGTTCGTACTCGCTCATCGAGTAAGGTCGGAAGTTCTCGTCGCGATGGTGATGATTCGAATCCACCGCAGGCACCACCATCAACGGTATTAGTGGATGTCATGTCAAAAATGTTCGAGTCTCACCAAGAGAACACAAAGTTACTTCAAGCTTTGGTGCAGAAGGGCCTAATTCATCAAACACAGCAAGTTATTCCACCTCGAAAAAGTTATTTGGATTTCTTGGAAACACAACCGCCAATCTTCACGGAAGCAACTGAACCATTAGAATCAGATCATTGGCTTTGTGTAATGGAATCCAAATTCGGTGTGTTTCCCTGTGATGATTATCAGAAGACATTGTTCGCTGCTCATTAACTACATAGAGCTGCCGGAGCTTAGTGGGCAGAATATAGTGCAACTCGCCCTGAAGGTCATCGGATAGAATGGAATGAGTTCTGTGAGTCTTTCCGTGCTTGTCATATTCTGATAGGGATTATAAAGACCAAGTATGAGGAATTAGTTGAGCTCAAGCAAGGTGACATGGGTGTCCATGAGTATTTTAAGGAGTTCAACCGTTTGGGACAATATGTGCCCGACTATGTGAATACAGAAAGGTTAAGATGTGATCACTTCTTCAGAGAGCTAAGAGTCAAACTTCGAGCTAGGTTCGCGTTGTTAAATCTCGGCAAGTACAACGAATTAGTCAATGCCGCTATCCTATAAGAAAAGGATGATCTTTGTCTTCAAGCAGAGAAGAGAAAGTGGAGTATTCCGCAAGGCAACACTAGTGTTGTTGCTCAGAAATATCGGTTGGTATATCGTTCGCCATCCGGTCAAGAATGGCAGTCATCTGTCCGACCATCATATCAAAGTTGCCCGCTGCTGGCATCAAGTTTTGAATCACCCCCGCAGTAGCAGCCCATAAATTCTTATCTATCTCCACTGCAGCCAAATATACCCAGTTTTCATCCACAAGTCAGCGTTGAACCAACTAAATATCCGTGCTTCACTTGTGGACTTATGGGTCACTTTACTAGATATTGTCCAGAGAGAAATCAAAGCTGCAGCCAGTCATCGTTTCAACATTCAAGTCAGTTTCCCAATCAGCAGCAAAAGAACTCAAAGCTTGGTAGTATTCACTATACTACCATTGAGGGTGTACCGGAAGGAGAACCCATGTTAGCGGGTGTCAGTGGTTTGGATCCGGCAGATCTCCTGACACTACTAAAGTGTTAGAGGAGTTTGAGGTTCGGTATGGGCGCGCGGAGATTCCAGAAGGTGAGATGTCGAGTGACACAAGGGACACGAAGATTTACGTGGTTCGGGCCGCCTGAGCGTAATACCCTACTCCACGGGGTGTGTTGGTGTTGTATTGGATGTATGAGCTCAACATCAGTTGAGAGTGTAAAGTCAGCGTGTCTCCGGAGAGTGTCCCCTATGTATCATCGGCCTGTCCTTTTATAGTACAAGGGCAGGCTATTACAAGTTAGCCTGGCCCGACATGTGGCCCCGGCGGTTACTAATATTGATACACATTCAACACGTTTAATTACCCTTAATGACCGAGTTATGGGCTTTGACAGCACCATTACTGGTAATTAAGGTCGTCCGATCATGTGTCATTAATATAGTATTAATGACACTTGATCGGGTCTTGAAGTCCTTGATTCCACTTTGAAGATCCAGAGCCATTGTGGAGTCTTCCGGAGGTTAGAGGCTGAAGATCCGACGGTTGGACACGTGGCAGCACCGGAGCACACTGTGGGGAACAGATAGGTCTGGTGTTACCCGACACGTGTCAATTCCCGAGCTTCCCTCGGTCTGGGGTTAGGTCCGGGGGTGCCATTTCGGTACATATCCTGGAGCTTCCCCCTTGTGGGCGGTAGCTCCTGTTTGATAGTACACGTGGCGACCCTGGGACTAACCATGTTGGAGAAGCGGGTCCGGTTATGTCTGACATGTGGGCCTCCGAAGGTCTTCAAATCAAGTAGATGACTTTCCTTTGAGATCTTTGCAATCCCAAGGAGTATATGGTACCCAGGGTACCGACAGTGGCCCCCTGGGCCCACCTCTGGGGAAGACCCCTTGGGTGAAGTCATTCCGCCAGAGGTGGGTCCATCCTTCGACTTTTGAACTGAGTCTTCAAAGGTCTTTGGATGTGCCGTTGGCGATAGTTTGGAGATAAATCCTCGCCACGTGGCATATCCCGTGTGCGGCAAATGAGATCTTTGGCGTGTGGATCTCACGCAATTGAAGGTCGCCGGTTCCCGATATGAAAATCGTATCGGTTCCGCGCGCCTTGTCAGGCCGCCGCCTTCGGGCTTCCCACCTCATGATGACAACCATTTGCCTGGGTAAGAATCTCGACTTGATCGTCGGGGTGGTCCCGGGCCCTCTTGTCATCGGTTGGGTGGACTTTTTGAGTAGTATCTTCGACTTCCTTGCAGTTTCCATCCAAGCGTTGTGAGGGCTTACTTGAGGAGGAAAGCGCGCACCGTCTGGAGTTCTTTACGCCTCTCATCTGATCTTGCGCTGAAACTCCCAACTTGTGCTCGCTTTTCCTCTCTTGCCTTGCTGTGCTGCGATTGAGTTGGGTCTCCGCGAGAGTCGTTTGAAGACCGAAGGTGACTTGAAGAATGTTTGGGCCCTCATGGGATGGTCCCCGAACTTCTTCAACGGTTTGATCCGTGCCGGAGGAGAACTCCCGTTCGAGAAGGAGCACGCCGGCGAGATGGTGTACTTCTCTTCGTACGCCATGGTGGGGTTGATCCTACCTTTTTCCTCCTTTTTCTTGATGCTGCTAGACTTTTATGGTATGCAGCTATACCACCTTGGCCCCCACTCCATTCTTCTTGTGTCTATCTTCGTCCACTTCTGTGAAATGTGGGTGGGCATCCCCCCTGCATTGAGCTTTTCCGGACCTTCTTCACCATCCATACCACCGGTAGGAGTAATGAGTACCTTGGCTTCTATTACTTCGTGAAGCGCAAGAAGTGCCCATTCAAGTACCTCCGGTCGTTTCCCTCTGGAAAGTGGGATGATTGGAAGAAGGACTGGATAGTCATCCGGGTGGAGGAGCACGAGAAGCTGGAGCTGCCCGAAGGCCTCCCCAACATCGACACTGCAGTCTGGAGTGAAGCTCTGGTGCTGTCGGATGCCTTCAACCCTTCTCTGACCAGGATCCGCCAGTGCGTGGAGGGAGGATTAACTCCTCAGGTGGTATTTTGCAACTTCTTGGTCAACAGGTGGGCACCGCTGAAGAGGAGAGAAAAACTCGCTTGGGCCCTCAACAGCGTGATGGACGATGACCGGGTCGAGACCGGACTGAAGTCCAACATGGCGGGGGCAACCTTGGAGTTACATCTCAAAAAGTTCCAGCACGGCATCGACGTTGCGGGAGATGACTTGACCCCGCCATCAGCCTTTCTCCCTCTGAACGTCGAAGTAGAGTTCAGCAGGGAGCTCCAACGGATGATGCTGGTGCTTGATGACCTTGGTGTCGTCGAGAGAAGATCGACCTCCAGGGTGGTGATCCCTGGGGCTTCCGAAGGTGGTTCCGACCCTGCCCCGAAGCCAAGGATCGAAGTCGTCGGCAAGGGCAAGGAACCGGCGGACGAACCCTTGAGCCGGAAGAGGAAACTGTAGCATGCCGACGGAAGGTCCGTCAGGCCTGCAACCTCTGCATCAGCTCCTTCTCTCCGGAGGGGGAGGTCTTCTACAACTGCGGCAACTGTACCCGCAGCGGCGTCTTCCTGGGGTACTAGCTCCTGGCATGCGACTCCATCACCAGGGCCATTTGAGGTCTCTAGGTCCGGAGGTCCTTCCCGGTTGAGGAGGGCCTCGACTAAGGAAGTGCCCGTGACTGCAACGAGTTTTGGGGGGCCTTCCGGAGCTTCCACGCCGGCGGCGGCTATGGTCAGCCCAGAACGCCCTGGAAAGAGGTTCCGCGTAAGCTGGTGCGGAAGCCTCCCGAGGTAATTATTAATCTTTACCTCAAACAGTTGTTTTTTTTGTAGTAACTGTTTTTTAAGTTTCTTCATCCTTCATCTACAATGTTCCCAAGAAGAAGAGTGAGGCTCCACCCTCCGCCACAGCAGCTGAAGTTGTGAGGGCGGAAACCTCTGCTCTTGTCCTGGTGCCGCCCCAAGTGGTGGCTGAAGCTGCGGCAGCTCCGGCGCCAGCTGTCGTGGTCATGGACCTCGACTCATCCCCCAAGACTCTCGTGGTAGCACCGGACCAAGGGAGAGAAGATGCACCAGCAGCACCTGCCCCGGAGGTTGAAGCTCCGGGTTTGGGTGCTGAGATGATGGAAGCTTCGACCGTTGAGCCGGAGGAAGCAATAATTCTGGCCCCAGAGTCGGAAATTGTCGAAGCCCCGGCGGTTGAGCTGGAGGTAATTGAAGTCCCGGCGTGCGCGCCGGATGTTGAGGAAGTCCCGGCGGTTGGGCCAGGTACCTCTGAAGCACCGACCGCAGAGCCGGTCGTTGCTGGAGCTCCGGCCGCAGGGCCGGTTGATGTTGAAGACCTTCTGGCTCCCGAGCCGGTTGCCTTTGAAGCTCCGGTCGCAGGGCCGGCTGTTGTTGAAGGTCTTATGGCGCCTGAGCCGGTCGTTGCGAAGGCGTCAGCGCTTGAGCCCCCAGTAGAGGAGGTGGCCAGGCTGGAGCCAGAAGCAGTTCCTGCTCCGGGAGTGACGACACCGGAGGTACCCGCGGCTGAGCCGTTGTGCTCTGATGAAGTCGCTAGCCCCGTGCCCGAGGGGATGAACGAAGATTTGGCGGTTGGTCCTTCGGAACCACTTCCGGAGGTCGGAACTTCATCAGCGGGACCCTCCTTGATGGCGATTGAGGCCATCCTGGAGGACGGCCCTGGTGCCGTGGAGGCTCAGGGGACCACTCTTGTGGAGTGGGACCCAATTTTTGTAACTGAAAACACGCTGGAACCAGCGGAGGAGACCCCAGCAGGTCCAGATCCTATCCCGTTGTCATTGTCTATTGACAATGCCTGCTCCAGTCTGCGTCAAGTTCAGCTGGCATTCTTCCACGACAGCAAGGCTCTTGAAGAGGAGCGCCAAACCCTTAGGAGGTGGCGTAATCGGCTCTACTTCGAGACCAAGCTGGCGCAGTCAAGGCTGGCAGATGACAAAGATTGGATCAAGCAGGAGAAGGTCCGCCTAGAGTACTGGGGAAGTTATTGGATGACAGGGAGAGCTTGACTCGCGCCCTCGATGCTCAATCCCGGGCCATTTATCAGCAGACCAAAGCAGCTAATAGTGCAGCTGATGAACGCCAAGAAAGGCTTGAGGCCATTAACACTACTCTCATCAAGCGCCGGGAGGCACTTGAGGAGAGGGAGAAAAGGCTCGAAGATGAAGAGCAGAAACTCTTAGAGCTGCAGGATGACGTCTTGAGGAGGGAGGAGGAGCTCACCGAAAAGGTGGCTCTAGCTGACAAGGGCCTCAAAGAGCGCGCCAAGAAATTGGAAGAGCGCTGCGCTGAGGAGGATGAGAAGGCCTGGGTGCGAGGGCAGGAACTCTACGAGCAAGAGTGTGCCATCGCTGCTAGGGAGAAGAAAGTAAGGGGCAGGGAGAAGGACCTGGTTGACCGCTGGAACAAGATCTACCTCCGGGAGGAGGAGCTCGGAAAACTCGAGAAGCGAGTTGCTGAAAAGATTCAGCAAAATGCCAAAGAAGTTGAGCGCCTCGCTCGTGAGAATTCTGAACTGGTGGCGGCCAAAAGATCCTTGGAAGAACTGAAGGGCTTGAGGGCTGCGGACTCCCTACAGGTTTGGGAGTTCCTGGGCAAGGCCAACGACGCGCTGACATCGATGGGCTTCAGTCCCGTGCGTCCGGATGATCCAGAGCCAGAGCCGGACCTGGCGTTGCAAGCGCTGAGCTCGGCGTGTAGCAAACTCTCCAAGGTGGGCGACGTCATCACGGACCAGTTGGAGGTTGAGGGGCAATCCCTGGCGAAGAACATCGCAGAGTATGTGCTGACGTGCTACACCAGCCGGAATCCCCAATTCCCTCTGGACCCGGTGCTTGAAGGTCTCGTCGAAGGAGAAGGTGAAGCCGCCCGAGCCAATGTGTCAGAGGTTGCTCAGAAGGTCGCCCAGTTCTTCCATAGGGTCTAGGACCATCTCCGTAGCTCCCACATGTATTCTCTCTTTTTCTTCCTCAAATTTGTAATCCCTTGTCTCCAGATGAATGAAATCCCCAAATTTTTGTGAATTTCACTTTTTTTCTTCAACACTTTTGTCTTCACTTGGCCCCTGGTAAATGTACACAATTTGATTGTGAACATGTACCAAGAGGATATTGTGTTTTGTTGAAGACTCATTTGCTTCAAACTTGTAGAGTGTAGGTCCGAAGTCTTCGATAGTGAAGGCCCCCTGAGGTTGCCGGAGCTTAGAAGCTCCGGCATTGTATATCGTCGGAGCTTAGTAGCTCTGGCAATAGTCCCTATCAACGCGTAGAGCATCGATAGTTAGTCCTCCGGGGTGTCAGAGATTAGTAGTTCTGGCAGTGACCTTTACAACCGTGTAGTTTGTTGGTAGCAGACTCCGCTTGCGGGGTCTTCTCACCATCATTTATTTTGCGTCGACGGCTGGCCCCCCTAGCTTTATCGGAGCTTGGTTGCTCCGGTGATGCTTGTTTTCAATGTTTAACATCGATTACAAGCCACCTAGGGGGAGTCGGAGCTTAGTTAGCTCCGGCTTTTCTCCATTAACGTGGATTTTTTATTTTTCCTGCACACTGAAGCCAAGAAAAATAGTAAAATTTGTTCCTTGCCTATAACTTCGTCGCGGCTTACGATTCCCAAGAGAGTTTTAGGTCAAACACGATTCTGAATATAACCAAATGCGTTGTCTTTTCTTCCAGGTCCAATTGTACTTGGACCTGCCTTACTTCGGCTTGCCGGGGTGTAGGTAGAGTGGCGTACTTAGGGTGCTTGACCAGGCTAAGTCGATAGCACACTCTGACCCTAGGTTGGCTTGGCGGCATTCAGGCGAGTGGGCCATAAACAATATTTGAATCTAGAAGAATCGACAATACAGCTCGAATCATATATGAACCAGTCGAACTAAAATTTCTTAAGAATTGCACGTCTTTGTTATAGACAAGAAAGAGAAAAATAAAAAATGTTGAGCCTGTACAAAATAAATGCACGTGGAGTCTGTTTCACATGAAGATGTCTTTCATTATAGGTCCGGGGTACAGGGGAAACAAGTACGCTCTTAGGGTACGGAACTAGGCTAAGCGTGTTTAATTTCTTGTTTGACCCAGGGTAGCTAGCCACACTTTTAGTCCTGAGACTGCGACAAGTGTTGCATGAACTTTGTGGACCTTCCGGGAAAGGTCCGGCTCTTCTCCCGGAGGAACTACCCGACTCTGTACAATGACTCTATAACATACACCTCAAGTTACTACAGACTCACCTCGTGATATTAAGTGTAGAACTTACGGAGGTGCTCAATGTTCTAAGGATTTGGGAGAGGTGTCCCATCCTCGGTATCCAAGCGAACGCTTCTGGGGCGGGGTACTTTAATCACTCGGAAGGGTCCGTCCCAGCTGGGGGAGAGTTTGTTTAACCCTTCTCTGGATTGTATTCTCCGTAGCACCAGATCGCCTTCCTCAAGCTATTGGTTGTATACATGCCGCTGATGATAGCGCCGAAGGGCTTGGCGGTACCGGGCATTCCGAACAGCTGCTTGGCACCTTCCCTCCTCAAAGAGGTCTAGGTCTTCACACCGGAGCTAGTCCTGTGTGGCTTCGTCGAAGGTCCGGACTCGGCCGTCTTGTTGGCGATATCGGCGATCAAGCTCTGCCCGGAGGTCATGAATTGAAAGCCTTGATACGTGTGAGTGTGTCGTGCCCCGGAGGGCAACGATGTCACCTGCTGTGATGCAGCACGTCTCCTGTTATTGGAAACGTGCGGACCAAGTCTGCCAGACAAGGTCCGTCGCTGCGACGGGGCCTGTCCTGAAGGAGGAGGACCCTAGTTGCTGATGCGGTCGGCTACTGCTGCAACCAAGTGTTCCACATCGGCCCTCCACTGCTCCATTGCATCCCGGGATGCGTCTGGAGGTGGTGGGCGCTGAAGAAGAGCACGTGCTGCATGAAGCGCATGTTCCGGGTTGTCAAGATTCGCCGACGCAGTGATTGACGCCGGTGCACCATCGCGTTGTCCAGCTTGATTTGCTGGTGGAGGCGGCGGTGGTGGAAGTGTGACTCCTGCTGGAACTGTGGTTCCTGCTGGTGGCTGCATATTGGAGGGATGACCCCCAACAGCTTGAACAGCGGGATGACCATTAGATGATCCAGCGGCTGAGTTCACCATTCTTGAAATCTCCTGCCCCCGCCCTTCCTGGCGCGCCAACTGTCGGTGGTTTTGATCCGGCAGATCTCCCGACACTACTAAAGTGTTAGAGGAGTATGAGGTTCGGTATGGGCGCGCGGAGATTCCAGAAGGTGAGATGTCGAGTGACACAAGGGACATGAAGATTTACGTGGTTCAGGCCGCCTGAGCGTAATACCCTACTCCACGGGGTGTGTTGGTGTTGTATTGGATGTATGAGCTGAACGTCAGTTGAGAGTGTAAAGTCAGCGTGTCTCCGGAGAGTGTCCCCTATGTATCGTCGGCCTGTCCTTTTATAGTACAAGGGCAGGCCGTTACAAGTTAGCCTGGCCCGACATGTGGCCCCGGCGGTTACTGATATTGATACACATTCAACACATTTAATTGCCCTTAATGACCGAGTTATGGGCTTTGATAGCACCGTTACTGGTAATTAAGGTCGTCTGATCATGTGTCATTAATATAGTATTAATGACACTTGATCGGGTCTTGAAGTCCTTGATTCCCCTTTGAAGATCCGGAGCCGTTGTGGAGTCTTCCGGAGGTTAAAGGCTGAAGATCCGACGGTTGGACACGTGGCAGCGCTGGAGCACACTGTGGGGAACAGATAGGTCCGGTGTTACCCGACATGTGTTAGTTCCAGAGCTTCCCTCGGTCTGGGCTTAGGTCCGGTGGTGCCATTTCGGTACATAGCCCGTAGCTTCCCCCTTGTGGGCGGTAGCTCCGGTTTGATAGTACATGTGGCGACCCTGGGACTAACCATGTTGGAGAAGCGGGTCCGGTTATGTGTGACATGTGGGCCTCCGAAGATCTTCAAATCAATTAGATGACTTTCCCTTGAGATCTTTGCAATCCCAAGGAGTATATGGTACCCAGGGTACCGACAGCGGGAATGTTTACTCTCAACCATATACCTATATTGATTCTCTTTGATTCGGGTGCTACACATAATTTCATAAGTCAATCCATTGTGTTCAAACACCAGCTTCCAACCACTACCACAAAACATTGCTATCTTATATCTTCACCCGGAGGTAATATTACCGCAAGTGATTTTATCTCTCGAGCACCATTATGTCTGGGTGGTAGAACATATCTCACTACTTTTATCATCCTTGAAGGTCAAAAGATTGATGTAATCTTGGGAATGTCTTGGTTAAGCAACCACAAAGCTGTTCTAAACATCAGTCCTCGCACCGTCGAGCTCAACTCTTCAACTCACGTCCACCACACCTTAATTCTTGAGAACATGGTTCAAGAAAGTGCAGCAGTGTATCATTCTGAAACAAGTAAGTTGGAAGACATTCCAGTGGTCCGTGATTTCCCATATGTATTCCCTGATGATCTGCTGGGTATGCCACCCGACCGAGATGTGGAATTCAAGATTGAATTAATACCGGGAACTACACATATCTCATGACGACCATATAGAATGGCACCTAAGGAGTTAGCTGAATTAAAGGAGCAGCTGAATGACTTATTGAGTAAAGGTTTATCCGCCCAAGCTCATCACCTTGGCGATGCTCGGCTCTCTTTGTCAAGAAGAAGGACAAGACATTGAGGCTATGTGTGGATTATCGTTCGCTTAATGCCGTGATTATCAATAACAAGTATCCACTACCACGTATTGATCTGATCTTTGATCAATTAGTGGGTGCTAAAGTATTCTCTAAAATGGATCTTCGGTCTGGTTATCATCAGATTAAGATACGACCGAAGGACATACCGAAGACGGCATTCTCAACTAGATATGGACTTTATGAGTATTTGGTTATGTCTTTTGGTCTCACAAATGCCCCAGCGCATTTCATGTACTTAATGAATTCGGTATTGATGCCAGAGTTAGACAAGTTCGTCATGGTGTTCATCGACGATATTTTGGTCTACTACAAGTCAGAAGAGGAATATACTGAACATCTCAAGATCATGCTTCAACGACTGTGTTATCACAAGTTATATGCCAAGTTCAGTAAATGTGAGTTCTGGATTAATCAAGTCCCATTCCTTGGTCATATTATTTCAGCAGAAGGCATAGCTGTGGATCCGAGTAAAGTGGTACAATTGCTGAAATGGCAATCTCCCACCTCCGTACATGAACTCTGTAGTTTCTTAAGTTTAGCAGGCTATTATCAGAGATTTGTTCCAAGTTTCTCAAAAATTGCAAAGCCTATGATAGAATTATTAAAGAAGGGCAGCAAGTATGTAGGAGTGAATCATGTGAGGAAGCCTTCAAAACTCTAGTGAAGCATCTCACAACAGCCCCAATCTTGGCTCAACCCGATTCAACAAAATCGTTTGATGTTTATTGTGATGCATCCGGCATCGGATTGGGCTGCGTACTTATGCAAGATGGAAGAGTAATTTCATTTGGATCAAGACAACTCCGAAATCATGAACACAATTACCCGACACATGATTTAGAGTTGGCAGCAGTAGTTCTGGCACTGAAGATGTGGAGGCACTACTTAATGGGAAATCTAGTGCATCTCTACACAGATCATAAAAGTTTGAAGTACATATTCACCCAGAAAGAATTAAATATGAGACAACGGAGATGGTTAGAGTTAATCAAAGACTATGAACTTGAGATTCATTATCATCCCGGCAAGGCAAACGTGGTTGCCGACGCACTTAGTCGAAAGTCTCATGTTCATAACTTGACCATCGGTCCTATGGAAGAAGATGAACCAAATCTGCATGTGATCCCTTATGGAGCTCTGTATAACCTTGCTCTCATAGCTACAATCAGAGAGGAGATTGTAGAGGCTCAGAAGAAATACAAGGGAATGTCTCATATTCAGAGGAGGTTTAAAAGCGAAGAAATGAAATGTTTCCGGGAAGACGAACAAGGAACGTTATGGTTCAAAGATCGAATAGTGGTACCTCGAGACATGGAATTGCAGAAAAAGATTTTGGATGAGGCTCACTTGTCCAAGTATTCCATCCACCCAGGAAGCAATAAAATATACCAAGATCTCTGTACTAAATTTTGGTGGACACGTATGAAGAGAGAAATAGCAAAGTATGTGTCCGAGTGTGACACATGTCAGAGAGTGAAAGCTGACCACATGAGGAAAAGCGGACTGCTGCAACCACTGAAAATACCAGCATGGAAATGGGAGTATATGAGTATGGATTTCATTGTCAGATTGCCTCTCACCTTTCACAAGCACAATTCCATTTGGGTAATCGTTGACTGGTTAACTAAGTCAGCACATTTTATTTCAGTGCATACGGCGTACAATGTGAAGAAATATACAGATTTATACATATCAATAATTATGTGCTTACATGGAGTTCCCCGCACCATTGTATCGGTTAGAGGATCGTTGTTTGTTGCTCGTTTCTGGGAGCAGCTACATGCATCATTGGGGACGAAGTTAATTCATAGTTCCGGATATCACCCTCAAACCGACGGACAAACCGAGAGGGTAAATCAGATACTTGAGGATATGTTAAGAGCAAGTGCCATACACCATGGTAAAAATTGGGATGATCAATTACCGTTGGCGGAATTCTCGTACAACAACGAATATCAATCTAGTATCAAAATGGCACCCTATGAAGCTCTCTAGGACAGGAAGTGCCGCATACGACTCAACTGGTGCGAATCTAGTGAACGAGTGGTATATGGAATTGATCTGGTAAATGAAGCCGAAGATCAAGTAGAAGTTATGCAAGCTAATCTAAAAGCCACTCAGTCTCGGCAAAAGAGTTATGCGGATAAAAAGTGGCGTCCTTTAAGCTTCAGCATCAGAGACCACGTGTATCTCCGTGTCTCTCCGATGAAAGGAATTCATCGGTTTGGAGTAAAAGGAAAGTTTGCTCCGCGATTTATCGGTCCATTTGCTATCACTGAATGATGTGGTCCTGTTGCGTACAGATTGGATTTACCAATAACTCTAGCTGGTGTTCATGACATTTTTCGCATGTTTCAATTACGGAAATGTCTCAAACCATCTACCAACATCCGCATTGAAGAATTGAAACCGGATCTCACCTACGTCGAGCATCCTATTCAGATTATCGATGAAAAGTCTCGTGTCACAAGGAATCGGAGATGTGGTTCTATAAAGTTCTATGGATTAACCACACCATCGAGGAAGCAACATGGGAGAGTGAAGATTTTCTCCGCACAATGTATCCGGACATGTTGTCGTCATATCTCCGGTAATCTTTTACTTCCGTCTCTTTCATTTGTAATCTCGCGACGAGATTCTTTTAAGGGGGAGGAATGTAAAAGCCCTAATTTCCATAATTCAAAGTTCAGTCAGGACAAAAATTTTGAATGATAAAAATAAATAAAAAGGAAATGAGAAAAAAACAAATTTATTCAAACTCCAAATGAGGAAATTCAAAAAAATAAACTTAGCTAATGTTCGAATGAAGTTAACATGAATATTTGAGTTCACCAATGGATTCCAAATATTCCAAATAGTATCCCTGCAAAGTTTAATAATTTTTGAAGCAAGTTTGCAATTTAATTCAATAGGTACATCGAATTCAACTCAAATTTAAATTTAAATTTGAATTCAAATGAAATTTTGTAAAATCAAGAATCTGATTCCAGAATCTATTTCTACACCTTTGATTTAGTCTACCATAAAAGTTCTAGAATTTTTGGACACAAGTTGGTGGGATATTTTGGTGTCCAGATAAGATAGGCTTGAAGGGAGAAGTGAGACCCACGTCAGTGAGACAATTTCGCCCCTGTTCCTCCCAGGGCACCACCTCCCGGCATGCAGTCGACACCGAGCTGATTGCACTGTTGAGGTCGCCTCCAGCTGCCCCCAGCTCGCCCTGACCTCCTTATCACCTCCTCAGCCCCCCAGTCGAGTCTTTCCTCCTTGTTTCATTCCCTGGTGCCACGGCTTCACTCCCAGCGAGTTCTTCTGCCCTCTCTGTTCGTCATTTTTGCCGGCGATTGAGCCCGTGCCGCGCCGAAGTACAAGCATAGAATAGTGGCACAACCTTCCTCTCTATCTTCTCCATCAGTTGGTTCACTGTTTCATGCCTTGTGTTGGTTGTATTTCGAGGTTTTCTCGCCGCCGACGGGAAGGCCGCCGAGAGAGTCCTCTGATGCTCTGTGGAACCGCAGATACGGCCACTATCAAGCTTCGATCCTTTAAGTAAAAAGGTTCGCAATCATGTCTAGTTCATGCTCACAAAGTTTCAGCTTTTGTCATAGCTTGTAGCTCGGGTTTTCCTCGAAGAACCGATGCTTAGTTCTTTTGCACGCCTTGGTTCTTCACCCAAATTCGGTTTGCACGTGCAATAATTCTTTGATTTGCTTAGCAAGTATCTTTCAAACAGTCTCACGCACACCCTTGCCAAAAATGCCCAAAAGCCGCCGGTTGAAAATCCGCGGGTCGCCGTCGAGCTTGTCTTTGCGGTCATTTGCACCTCAATAGGAGTTCATTTGGTCATCCTCGTGATCCCAGGATGCTCCCCGATCAATTACCGAGTGGTTTTAGCCCTTGCCGAAACAAATTCGAGTTGGCCAAAACCCTAATCGCCACCGCCGTCGTCGCGCGAGTTTTTCCGGCCATCCATTGCCATCGTGAGGATCTCCATCATGTTCTACGGCCAAATCTAGGTAGGGGCGGCAAGTTTAGAGGGCCGCCATGCCCTTGATTGGTCGCCGGCGAGCCATCGCCGTCAGGTGCCGCCGCGGGTCCAGCGAGGGCGCCGCTGGCTCGAGGTGGAAGATGACACCGTGGGGCCCAGTAGTCAGCCTAATACGGTGCGCCCCGAATCAGCTGCGGCCGAGGATCCTGTGTGGCTACATCCGTGAAATTTATGACCCCGGTGTTGCTTCAGCCCGATTGGCCCATTTTAAATCCTGTGGGCCCAGCCAGTATTCAAACCTTTTCCAATTGATATTTAATTCCAGATTTAGTTCCCACTTTAAAAATCCATATCTCCTAGTATAATTGTCCCAAAATTCCAAAATAAATTTTTTTAGAACCATCATGAATAATACTTTCCAGTGGTGCACTTGGATTTGTACGAAAGTCCATATGAATTTCTCCATAATTCAACTAAGCAAAATTCTTATAGAATTAATTCCTATAGTTCTGCTCTTTGGTAAAATACCAAAATTTTCCAGAGCCTTCATTTGGACAGCCTTGAACTCCAGTAAAGATTTCAGAGTCATTAGACTTCATTTACATGTTCTGATTACCTGTGTATTCTCTATGCACATAAAAATAGTCAAATTCATTTAGAATTTATACAGAAACTTGTGCAAACTTATAAATTGAATATCTCTCAGTATAAAGCTTCAAAATTTGTAAAACCAACTTTATTGCTTTGATATTTATCGACACTAACCAGAACTACAAGCCAATCCTCATGAAAATTCCTGGATTTTCCTGTAGAGCCCTTTAAAAAAAATTCATGTTTGATTTTTATCTGATGATTCCCTGCATAGACAAATCTGAAATTTTGCCAAAATGTTCTTTAGTAAGTTTTTTAATTCATGTAGAAATTTAAGGTTCATTGGACTTCAGTAACCTAGTTCAATCTGTAGATTTTTTCTAACTGGTCATACCATGCCCAAAAACAATAGAATCTTTTTCAGTAAATTATCCTACCTTGTAAAATAAATTTCTCCTTGTAGGAAGATTAGAAAATTGTGAAACAAATTTTCCTAGAACCAGTGAGACCCCCTCTGTATGGTACAACCACTGGTAGCCATTATAGACCTCCAGAATTACAATGAAAATTCAGAGAAAGCTAAGCACTTAAGAAATTTTGTAGACCAATATATTCAATTGCTGTATCTGAAACTTACCTGGTTATTCCTAAATGAAAAAACGAACTCCCTTTAATTTTCTCATGCTCAGGGGATCTGTTGAACCTATATAAATTGAGACCACATCCCTATGTACAAAACAATATCTATTTCACTTCATATGTCTATTGCCTAAGTTCATCTTGTTTCCTTTCTGTTGCTATCTAGTCTAGCAACAGAACTTCAAGTCCTAAATAATGTTAATCCTTATTGAGTCATAATCAACTTCAATTGTTATATTAATAAGTTGCAATCTCTTAATTGCATATCATTTCGATAGTGTTCGCGGCGAAGGTGGCCAACGAGAAGCACAACCTGGAGGAGTGGAATTCTCTATTGGATCTGCTGTGGTGTGAATTCTCGATGAAGACTACTAAATGATCGTCACTAACTTTTATTTCAACCGAAAGGCAAGCCTCCGTTTGTATTTAAGAAATCTTGCAAAGTTTTCATTTAAACACACCATATGGATGAGATGTATTGTGCATTAGGTCTTGTGCAATGAAACCCACTTGCATGACCAGAATAATCCAAAGAGTGGTATGGGTATATTAATACTCCACTTTTCGATATGCTATGCTTACTGTCTAGTTGGAACGAACTGTAGAAGTCGAGAGGTTGGAACCTTCTCGCGAGACTAGCACTTGGTTTATACTGGATTGGAATTGTAGGTTTAATTGTGATGATTTCCTTTAATAAATTGGAGACCGCACAGGAGCATAGGATACAGCAGGACGTGGTCCTAGCTGCGTAGTCCTGCCTGTGTCGATTAAGGCCCGTCTTGTGCCTGGCCCTGTTGGACAAGTTTGAACTGTACCAGGTGCATACTGGCTATATGGAACCCAGGAAACTGATGTACCTTGAGGATCCTATGTTGGAACCTTTTTAATCGGCTTAAGCTGTTGGTTGTTAGTACAGTGAGAGGTAACTCGCTCATGAACATCTCACAGCGAAGGTGTACCATGAGGGAGCTCATTTTTCAAGTCGATCGAACTGTTTTGATATGGGTTAGTCTTGGGAAAGGTGGTTGTGTACAACTATAGTGGAGTGTGTCATTGCAACTCCGAGTATGTGCGTACGTGTTGTGCAGTCCGGGTGTCTACTGGTTGCAATCATCGTCGCTCGTGGTTATTTGAGCATACTTGGACACTGAGTCTTGACGTAGTAAGAAAGAGAAATGGAAAGATATGAATATGATGCTATGAATAATTCTTTGTATTGAAATCTTGGCTGCTATAGAGATAGCATAATCAAATTTACAATTTCCAAACACTTAACTTGGATAAGGCTTATGCAACCTTGAGCAAGTATCATCATGGATGAATTGTTTCTTGTTTGATTGTGGAATTCACAATGATGATATGCCCATGGACCGCATATGCTACTTTAAAACTGATCACTAAGGATTTACTTTCGGCGAGTCCATTTCTGCAAATTCAGCTTTCCAGTCTTTAGAGTTTCCAACATGTAGAGTTTCATGCTTTAGGTGAGACGGTTAAGTCTTGTTGAGCCTTGTGCTCACGGTTGCTATATTGTGGTTTTTACAGGTATTATTAGTTTACGCTTATGTTGTGGTTGTCCGTGAAATCTTGAGCTTTTCGAGATGTATCTTTCACAAACTTGTCACTGCTCTCTTCTTCGTGTTGCTAGTGAGAAACGTCCAAGGGCATGGACGGCTTTTCTTGTGCATAGTTAGTTGAGGGTGTGAGTATAAAAATATTCCGCTGCGTTGTATATTATGTTGTAAAAGAGGATTATCTTGTGAAATAAAATATTTGTGTTAGTTATTTTGTATAGTTTTTCTTGTCTGTTGTTGGGTGCCGCATCGCACAGCACCACCCATTGCGATTACTAGAATGTGGGGACCCCGGTCCCCACATTCAACACATTGGGCACGGGTTTATCCCTAGCAATACTAGAACGACCCCCGCAAAGAGCCTGTGGCATAGCCGAACATGGAGGATTACAAGGACGGATAGGGATGTCACCACCTAATACCTACCTCTTCAATCTGTGGGCCTACGAGACATCCAAAAATACTTAACTGTCCAAGCACCATGCTAGCGTATTATGTAAATACCTTAATAGCTGCAACACAAGCCATCCTAAGGCAATGACTAACCTAAACATCGTTGAACCAATGTTGAAACATAGCATAAGTCATTCATATTAACATGATCATGTCATAACTATTTACACTATAGTGGGGGTTTGTAGTGTTTATGATAATATAATAAGAGTGGTGTAGTGTAATCATAAATACTACTCCTACAACACACACAGAATCCACAATCAAACAAGAAACGATTCATCCAAGTATATGAATCAAAGAAGACTAAAGATAACATCTTTATTAAGAACAAAGTCACAAATACAAATAGGAATATGAGAGCCATACCTTTCCCAATTTGGAATTGGGAAGAGACTCCTTCTAGTCCTTTCGTACTTGGACTATGGACTAGAGGTTCTCCTCTCTACAGCCTAAACTCCTCTAAATCTATGGAGAGTAGTGAATACAATAGAATGAATACTCAAGTGATGTGTGTGTGTGTGTGAAGTGGGGGTAGGGGTCCTATTTATAGTTGGAGAAAGGTTTGTTCCCGCCACAAAAAATGTGTGAATCAGTCATCATAATCTTCAGGAAGCCGGGAGGAGCCAACATGTGTTGATTGACCGAGTTTGGCGCCAGGACCAAGTCGGATGTAAAAGCCCGCTTTTCGGAAGAACAAAAACTCAAAAATGCGAACTTAAAAATTTTGAAAGTGGACTTGGAAATCCAAACTCACATGAACCATATGAGTTAACGAATGTTCACTAAAAATAGGAACTTAATAAAATTGTACATATAGAACATGGTTGCCAATGTATGTTAGAACTTAAGGTGTAAAATCTTTAATTTCCAAGTATTCACATTTTTAGTGAAAATTTAAGGAGGAAAAGAAAACAAAATAGAGAGAAATAAAAAGGAATTATTCCAACCCTAAATGGGACATTCAAAAACTCTAATCAAGCTACTGTTCAAACTAGATTCACATGAAGATTCAAGCTGCTCAATAAATGGAGATTTCTAGGTCAAATTAATTTGCAGTACCAAATATATATTCAAATTAATACAAATCGAATATGTTACTGTACATCTGACCCTGTCAAAAATATTCAAATCTAAGGCTGTAAATTTTTCCATGACCTTCTAATATTCCAAATAGACTCTCGGTAAAGTTTCAAAATTTTTGAAGCACGTTTTCCATTTATTGGACACGTACTGAGAGTTTAATCAAAGTCGACTTCAAATTTGAAATTTGTACTTAACCTTGTCCAAATCAACTCCAAATTTTTCCCGAGGTTCCTTATGGTTCAGAAAGGTTAACTTCAAAGTTTCAGGATTTTTGAACCTGATTTACTATTTATTTCATTGAATCAAGTATCACCACTTGAATTCAAATTCATACCTGAGTTAAAAATTCAACTTGCTCAGTTCCGAAATCTGATTGCACCATAAAATTCTTCTCATTTTATTTAGTCATTGGGCCAAAGTTGAATATTTTTGAAGCATTTTTGCTAGCTCTATTTGAAATTGGAAAGGAGGGGGACAGAGTGGGTCCCACATGTCATGTTTATCTTCATTGCCACAAAACCGAGTTTGCTTCTTCCTCTCCTGGTTCTTATCCACAGTGCCCGACTCCCTCCCCGCAGTGCCCCCGCCCTGACCGCTCCCGATGAGCGCCGCTCGCCTCCCTCCGCGTGCCTCTCCCCGTCGTCCACCCGCGCCGCCATAGCTTGCTCCTGGCCGCGCGCATCTCGCCGTCGTGGCCGCTTGCCCTTCCCTCCGGTCGCGCCCCTCCTGCAGCGCCGTCCCTCTGCACCGCCGACGCCACGTGCGCCTCGTGCACAGTGCTGCTTCACCGCCCCAACGCGCCACTCTGCGTCCGCCCGGTCGCCGCCTTCCAACCGTAGCATGGCGCCCACGCAGGTCGCGCTGCGCTCCTCCCTCTGGCTGCCACGGCACGCCGCACGCCCGTGCTCGCCCCCCGTCGTGCCTTTTCCCGATCTCTGCTTGCCGCCGCTTGGCCCTCTTGTTGGCGCTCTACCCGCGCGCCTCTGGCCTCCGGCTGGCTGTGCCCGTCGATTCTCGCCGGACTCTCTCTTCCAGCCTCGGCCTGTCGCTTGCTACTCCTCCCTGCTCGCGCGTCTGACTGTGCCTCCCCGTGCGCCCTGGCCACCCGCGTTCCCAGGTTCCGGCTTGCTACTGGTCTTGCCTAGCTCGCCGACGTCAATGCCTACTTTCTGTGGTCGCGACGTTCTGCTCTGTAGCCGCGTTTTGGCGGCACGACAAGTGATGTGTGGGACAGATGATATGCAGGAACACGTTGTTGACACACCAACATCAAAAATTGATCCAAGTCTATGGATGCAGGTCTATTGTGGTGTGGCAATCACCCAAGATATGTGCCAAGGTGCTCTTGGAATGCTGATGAAGTAACCGGATCAAGAACACAACCAAGATGTTTGCTAAAATTCTTACAAGGTTAGTCATTGCCATCGTCCTTCACCCTCTGGTCCATGTTCCGCATTGATATCATTCCTATAGAAATCCCCAAGTTTACCTCATGTGTAGTTTGTGTCACATTGGCCTGTCCGTGCGTGCTCGTGATGCTCCACCATGAGCTGCGTCGACGTCGTTGACCACATGACGTTGTCTTGACGCTCCGAGCCGTCATCGTGCCCTGGCATTGAGATGAAGGATGCTTGTGATGTGTGTGGTGCTGGAACACAAGCACGACTCATCGGGCCAAATTAAGTTGAGTCGATGCCATAGTGATCGAGTCCTAGGTGTAATCTAGATGCTCGATGAAATGCCTTCTAGGTCAAACCAGGTGGGTCGGTTATCATCGATGGCCTGTGGTAGAGGAATGTGAGAACGTTGTGACCGACAAGGAGAACTAGACCAAGGGGAACCTTGGATAAGAGTTTCTTGTTCGTGTCGATGATGTTTCCTAACCGTCCACAAAATTGCTTAACTAGGAGTGTCGTTTCATCGACGATAGGTTCGTCGAGTCGCTTGTCGACGATCGAGTCGACATCACTAACCTTGTGACTCATAAGGTGGTGTTCGATATTCCGCCCACCACCATGGACAAGTCTGGGTTGATGTGAACGTCGATGAGATGATCTTCCCAAGGTAACAAGGCACGTTGTCGCGACCTAGTAATGCCTTAAGTTCGAGTTCCAGGAGTTCACTGAGCTCATCTAGGCAATCTTGCAAAGGACACTGCAATAGTGACATGTAAGAACCTGGACGATGCTTGTGAAGATAGTCGTAGCGACTGATTTACCTAAAGGTACTTTGAATGTTGTCTCGGTACTCACATCAATTTAACATGGTTTGTTATAACTCTTTGAGTCCAAGCAATGTCGATCTCACTTCACTCCCAAGTATCACTAGGGTTCCACCTTGATTCATCCTATTCTTGAACCCTGCGGCAACACTTCTCAGCTATAACTAGCTTTACTCCTTTACGAGTTGGAACAACTTCATTGGTCGACTGCTAAGTCACGACCTTCGTCTTGTACACTCTGCTCATACGCAAGCTTTCATGCCACCTTGACTCTTGGGTCATCCTTACACTACCAGTCCAACACTTCCATACCATTCAGCTTTATTGTCCTTGAGTGGCATAGCGTCGAGTGTTGAGTGCCAAGTTGCAATGTGTGCTTCATTGCACCTTTCAATTCACATATCGATACTACTATGACCACTTGACTCCATCCTTTGTTTATCCACACAACAGAGGCATACCTCTTCCTTCTAGTTAGTCTCACCAGTCTTAGAGTTTGTTTAACTTGTTTAATCTAAAGAATATTACATTATGTACTTATATGCATATCATGTCAGTAGGAACGTGATGATAGGTGATCAACGAGAAGTTTCTCTTAGAGGAGAATGCCGAGGAGTTCCAACTTCAAGATTCCATGGAGGATTCTCTGGAGGAAGACCAAGCCATAAAAACTAACATTGTTCAGAGTCACAAACAAGGCAAGCCCCGGTTTGCATTTAAGTCATTTATAAAGTTTTGCTTTATCACTATGTTGATTAGTATATGAATTGTGCATTACGTTCAGGATGCTTGAATACTCCAGATGCATGACCCACAATCCCATTGGTTAATTGGGTAGGTTCATAGCTCGACGTGTAGAACTGCTATGCTAATGTCGTAGGTGATCCGGTAGAAGTCGAGTAGCTGGAATCTACTCACGAGAGATGTAGGACATATCTCACAGGATTGGTTAGATAGACAATGGCTTAATATAATGAATCTGAGACCGGGCAAGGGATGGATAGGAAGTGACGAGAATTGGATTCTTGGTCGCATAGCCCTGCCTGTGTCGATCAAAGCTCGTCTGTGTGTGGCCCCATGGACAAGCTTGACTTGTACCGACGACATACTGGATATATGGGCTCTAGTAAACTGACGTAACTCGATAACTGGGATGTCGAGGCCATTAACTCACCATCGGTAGGTGTGGGTTGAGGACAGTAAGGTGTAAATCGGTCGGCGGGCATAGAGGTGTTACGTGCGGAGACCTTCTGTTCGCGGAGGTGAGATGGGTTCGCCATTCGGGTTTCTTATGAAAAGTGGCCATATACGACTAGTACTGAAGTGTTACGTAGGTACTAATGTACTCGCTGACACTTCCAAACGTGCGTACGTGTCGTGTTGTTCGGGTGTGTCGTGATTGCAATCACCATCCCTCGCGGTTATTTGAGTACCACTTGTTCACTACGCCGTGACGTAGTAAATACTGAAGAAGTCAGAAGAATATGATATATTGAATTATAATTGTTTTGCAACCTTGTATGGCTTAGAGATAGCACAATTAAAAGTTTACAGTTTCCAAATACTTATCCTGTAATAGCATTATGTGCTTTGGGCATGTCATATCATCAGCAAAGCGTATCTTGTTTGATTGTGGAGTCTATGATGTGCCATGCCTGAAGAATGTCATGTTCTACTTAAAACATGACTATAAGGATCCACTTGTAGGCTAGTCTTTTATGCTATTCCTTACCTATGCTTAGTATTTACCCCTGCATATGTCTAGTGAGACGGGTTAATCTTGCTGAGCCTTATGCTCACGTTTGCGCTTTAACGATTTTTGCAGGTATTAGGTTTATTTCTGCTGTTCAGGTTGTACATGAGATCTCGAGGTGTCGAGATAAATCTCATGTGAACCACACCGCTGCTGAATGTTCTTCTTGTTGCTAGTGAGAAGCGTTCTAGGGCATGGACGTCTTCTCTCCTGCTTAGTTAGGTGAGGTTATGAGTATGTATTTCCGATGCGTGTGTACTTCTATTGTACACCCTTTTGTAAACTCTTCTTATTATGATATGAAAACTTTATACATTTTGGTATCCTTTTTGTGTGTGCTGTTAGGTGCCGCATAGCACGGCACCACCCAATGAGATCCTCGGATGTGTGGACCCCGGTACCCACATCGGCCAACTAAGGGGGTCGGCCGACCTGGTCGGGGCTCTGTTGGGGCTGTGTTTTCTCTAGGTCCTTGACAGGTGGGTCCTTCTTACTGATATGGTGATACACCGTTGGATGGCCTTGGATACTTCTGTTTGTGGGCCAATTGATCCATGTGGTGCCACATGTTGATGCTTGATTGGCTACGATGATATTTTATAGGATCGCTCCCCCTCTTTTACCTCAATTCTTGCATAAAGTGCCTGCATGCACTATTTCTCCAAGGACAAGTAGAAATAGGTTAAATAGAAAGGTGATCTGTGCAAGCAATGGTATTTCCTTCACATAATTGAGTTATATTGACGGGTAAAATTGGTATATAACAGCCATCGACAGTCCCACACTTGCCTCATGGCCAAAGAAGGCAAGAGAAGGGTCAAATCTAAAACTTCCTCCTTGCATTCCTTTAAAATGATGACTTTCATAGTGCTAGTGAAAATGAGTATATATTTAAAGGCATGAACAAAAGTGTTATAGCTAGAATAAAAAGCTTTCTGATGAAATATTGGATAAGGAGGATATTCTCGATGAGCAAGTGGAACTGCTTGTTAATGAGAGGCAAAAGAATCTTGATCTCAAGAAGCTCCTCGAGCTTGAGAGGGAGAAGAACAAAGCACTTCAACTTGAACTTGCCAAGAGCAAGGAGACTAGATCAAGTCTCAAGAGTTTGAAAGTTGTACTCCAAGATGAACTTGCAAACTTGAACAAAGTTCACAAAACTCTTGAAGCACAATTCGAAACTCTCAAGTCAAGTGTGTCCTCTTCCGCCTCAACAAGCTCAAACTCATCCAATGTGGATTCAAAGGCTAAAGCTTGCAATTGTGCTAGTTTTGTTCAAAAGTTGAAGAATGAGCCTAAAGAGACAAAAGGCAAATGCACTCTAAGAAGTGGCATCTTTGACAAGGAGAAGATCAAATATGCTCGTAGTGCATATTCGATCTCAAGATCTCCTCTTGTCAAGAATGGCCTTGGTTACTCAAATGGAGGAAAGCAAAATGCTAGATTCCACAACAATAACAAGGAGTTTGTCTCTTTTATCAAAGAAGGTTCATATCAACCAAAGAACAACACTTATGCATCCAAGTCATATGCAAATGCTAAAAATGTCAGAAATGCAAATAATGCCAAAGATGCTAACTTGAACATGTTTTATGACTTTGATGCATCTTATGTGCTCATGAAGAGCAGATTTGGACACATTTATGCAAAATATATAGGGCCACATCGCAAGAGTCCCAAATTTTGTGTGTGGGTGCCAAAATGCCTTGTGAGTAACATCAAAGGACCCAACCTAGTTTTGGTACCTAAAGCAAAAGCCTAACTTGTTTGTAGGCCTACTCCTCTAGTGCTCCAAAATGGGTACTCGATAACAGGTGCACCAACCACAAGACCGAAGAGAGGAAGATGTTCATAGAGTATGAGGAGAATGAAGATCCAAGTGAGGGCATCTACTTTGGTGACAATAGCAAAGATAGAGTCCCCAGTGTCAGTAAAATTGCAGTTTCACCTCAACACTCTATTTCACATGTTTTGGATGTTGACTCTCTTGATTATAACCTATTGCCTATATCTCAATTCTGTGAAAAAATGTTATGATTGTTTATTCGCTAACAAGGGTGTGACCGTCTCTAGAAGAAGGGATGACTCAATTGCCTTCAATGGTGTGTTAGAAGGCAAGCTTGACCTTGTGCATTTCAACACAAGGTAAGTCCAACTTGACAGATGCTTGATTGCAAAGACTAACATGGGGTGGCTTTGGCATAGAATGCTAGCCCATGTTGGTATGAGGAACATGCAAAAGCTTCTAAAGGAAATCACATCCGTGGACTAAAGAATGTTGTCTTTGAGAAAGATAGGCCATGCAGCTCGTGTCAAGCTGGGAAGCAAGTTGCAGCCTACCATCCCACCAAGAACATGATGATGACATTGACACCGCTAGAGATGATCCACATTGATCTCTTCGGTCCCATTGCTTATATAAGCATTGGCGGTAGCAAATATGGCCTAGTCATTGTCAATGATTTTTCTCGCTTCACTTGGGTGTTTTTCTTGCATGACAAAAGTGAACACAAGGTGTCCTTAAGATATTCTTGGAGAGAGCTCACAATAAGTTCTCCTTAAGAGTCAAGAAGATAAGAAGTGACAATGGCACCTAATTGAAGAACATTCAAGTGGAAGAGTACTTGGATGAGGAGGGCATCAAGCATTGATTTTTAGCACCCTACTCCCCCAAACAAAATGGGGTGACCGAAAGGAAGAACCGTACACTCATAGAGATGTCAAGAACCATTCTTTATGAGTACAAGACTTCTGAGGTTTTGGGCGGAAGCAGAAAGCACCGCTTGTCATGCCACAAACCGCCTCTACCTCCATCGTCTATGGAAGAAAATTCCGTATGAGCTTTTCATTGGTAACAAACCCAATATCTCATACTTTTGAGTTTTCAATAGTAAATGCTATATTATCAACAAGAAACCTAGGATTTCGAAGTTTGCATCGAAATCTTATGAAGGATTCTTCCCTGGCTATGATTCAAACACCTACGCCTGCCATGTCTTCAACAAAACCTCCAGGGGTGTTGAAATAGCACGTGACATGGTGTTTTATGAGACTAATGGCTTCCAAGTGGAGCAAGTAAATCAATGTGTGCTAGATGAGGAGGATAAACCAAGAGTTGCATTAAAGAGGATGGCACTTGGCAACATTCAACCTCAAGAAGAGTCGAGCCCAAGTGATCCATCCCCATCACAATCCGACCTCAAGCACAAGAACAAGAACAACCCTCTCAGGATCAAGACCACCAAGTGCAAGAAGAAGCAAATCAAGATGGTGGCATTGATCATGGGGAAGACGAAGGACAAGATGATGATGAAGTTAATTCATGACAACAAGTGCCACACCCACAAGTCCATCAAAGCATTCAACAGGATCATCCCATTAAAAACATACTTGAAGATATCTCCAAGGGGGTAACAACTCGATCTTGTGTGGTCAATTTTTGTGCACATTACTCTTTTATGTCTTCTTTTGAACCATAAAAGGCACAAGATGCACTAAGAGATCTGGAATTGGTGATGGCGATGCAAGAGAGTTGAACAACTTCAAGGTGAATCAAGTATGAGACTCGTGAAGAGACCCAATGCCAATGTTGTGAGACATATGTGTGTTGAATACATTGGCTTTGACGATAAAAGTTTTGAATACTCCCAAAACATATTTTTATTAAGCTCCGACTCAAGGTCTGGTTAGCTTTGGCAAGGTTCGAAGCTTGATTGCAATTGTTCTGTTTTTATCTTGCAATGTTTCAAATTTGCTTTACACTTATGGAAAGTTTGCTTAGTATTATTTTACTAAGTTTTTGGTGTGTTTTAGTGGTTATGGTTGATATAATTTTGCTATGTTTTGCAACATGCTTATGTGAGGTGCTCACGTAAGATGTTGTAGTTTCAGAACTAACGAGAGTCAAGTCGAGGACTTGTGCTTGGAAGTATTGGATGTTTATTCATGTGCAGGTGTTGCTTTAGTTAAAGACATGGCTGATGACAAGATCCATTGAATTAATCTTAGGGAGAAGATGAGGTTCAACAACCAAGTTCGGGAGGAATTGTGGTTGAGTTGATCGGGAGGTCGCGCAACATGTTTGAATCAAGAACAATGCATATGAAGGTATCGTGGACGTCGTTGGAAGATGTTTGCACGTGTGCAAGGAGTGCATGGACGTGGCTACATGGTTCTGAGGCGTGATGAAGAGATATGGACGTAAAGAATTGGTCGGAAAGGTCCAACAGACTAGGTTATGGACTCAGGCTGCGGCTGAGTCGGGTTTGACTCAAATATGGAAAGATTTGAGTTGGTTATGATAGGATTTCGTGTGGGTCACGAATTTGAGTTATTTTAGGAATGTGGTATACATTCCTAAGGTGTTTGAAGGTCTTAATATTGCTTCTATCTGCGTATAGAAGAGTCCTAAGCAGTTATAGAAAGTTTCGATCCGTGATCTGAGTAGGATTAGAGTTCTAGTTGAGATTGGGTTGGCCTAAAGGCTGGTTATATAAGCAAGGGAGGCCAGAGCTCGTGGTGCACGACTTTGGAGCTGTTCCTCTTTTGTTCTATTGAATAAATATCGTAGTTTAAAGGAACTTTTGTGCCTTGTTCGTCCGACTTGTTTCTGTCAAGTCTTTCTCGTCGAGTTTCTGCACAGCACTACCTTGGTTCGGTGGTTTTATCATAACTCGAGTTTTACAGATCCAATTGACGTGATTCTTTTTGGTTTGTCTTCAAACCTTGATTATGTATCATCTTTCAAAATTTCACGGTCATTGGATTTGTGTTTTTTTCATCTACATGAGTTTCTTTGTGGTACTACAGATCTGTTTTTTACTCGGTAGAACAAATTGACCTTTGTTCGATCTTTCGATCGTAACATGAGGTTCTCTCGATGGATTTGAGTAATTCTTGTTCTGTTGTCTTCGTGACTTGATTCTCTTTGATATATATCACTTTTGTCATGGTGAAACAC
The DNA here is from genome assembly GCA_036927565.1 of Tuctoria greenei. Classification (NCBI taxonomy): domain Eukaryota; kingdom Viridiplantae; phylum Streptophyta; class Magnoliopsida; order Poales; family Poaceae; genus Tuctoria; species Tuctoria greenei. Next base: position 114,764,622 of record JAYESD010000011.1, on the reverse strand, counting down.
ATTTATATTAGTCTCACACACAATCTTTTTAACGAATCGTTTTTCTATCGAGGGGTTTTCATTGCTTCCGCTGAAAAAGTATTAATCTACCATTCACCCCCCTAGCTTTTCATGTGCTCTTCGATCCTACAATTGGTATCAGAGCCACAGTGCTCTACTCTTTGTGAATTGCACGTATTTTGACTAATCATCATGGAGAAATACTCCGGAAAACCTTGTGTATTTAGTGGTACTGATATTCAGATTTGGAAGGCACGTATGGAAGCTTTCATCTAGGCTCAAGGATTTGCAATATGGCAGAAGGTATACAAGCCTTATGAAGTGCCGTCAAATGATCATGTTATAGCTACAAATCTGATAGATGTCGACAACAACAACAAGACTCGAAACTTTATCATACAAGGATTAACTCAAAGCGACTTCGACCGTGTTGCACAACTCTGATCTGCATACCATGTGTGGAAAGCACTTTGTGACTACCACGAAGGATCCAACATGATCAAGGAGGTAATGCAAGACATGTTCAAGAAAGAATACATGCGCTTCGAGATGCAACCAGGTGAGTCTATTGATGACCTTTTTGCTCGCTTTAATAAAATTCTCAGCAACTTGTGTAGTGTCAATGTTAATTTTTCATATGCTAAAAAAGCTAGGCAACTGTTAAGTGCATTTGATATGTCTATTTGGGAGATGAAAGTCACATCTATTCGTAAATCTACTGTCATGAGTACACTTACTTTAGATGTGTTATATTCTAAGTTAAAAACTCATTAAATTGACATAATATCACGTAAGAACTCCAACAAGTCTATTGCTTTTGTTTCTGAACGTCACATGCCTAGCTCCGGTCAATCTTCATCTTGTGGTACATTTGCTTTGTTGTCCTCTCTAACCCTTGAACAGATTGAGGAATTTCCAGAGGAGGAGCTAGTACTTCTCTCTACTAGGTTCTCAAAAGCATTGCAGAATGTTAGAACTAGAAGGAGAGGAAGCTCCGGACCTCAATGATGTTTCGAATGTGGTAAGACAGGACATGTTCATTCAGATTGCCCTAACCTTGTAGGTCCTTCTTCCTGGGATGAAAATCAAACAAGGATGAAGAACTCCTCTGCAAACGATAAGAAGAAAAAGAAGGGTTTTACAGGACGTCAATTGGTGAGCAGTTTTATCTCCGCACTTCAAGAACATGGCTCAAGCGATGTGGACATTGGAAGTGACGAAAATGAAGATAATTTGGCAAACTTGTGCTTTATGGCGGGCAAATCAAGATCAGGTTTGGAGGATGCAGAACAGAACAGCGACAATGAAGAGGTATATCCTACTTGCAAAGAAATGTGTGATGCTATTTCTCGTGCCCATATTATAGTTAAGAAAAAGGACTTGCTGCTGAATTCTACCAAGTCTTGCAATGATAAAACTGGTTTAGGTTTTGATTCTCGTGCTCATGCAAAGGCACATCCACCTAAAATTGTAAAGTCATTAGGAAGTGGTTTGATTCAAACAGTTCCTAAACAAAAAGAAGTGGTTTTCAAATCTACAGGAATGTTGTCTCATTCGATTTCAAATAAACATGTTGCTTGCCCATCTAGACATGAACACAAAGTTAAATTTCATTGTACCTGCTGTAGTAGATATGGTCATGTCATAAATTTTTTTGTTATAGACTAGGTAAACAACAGAAAAAGGAATGAATGATTGCTAGATCCCATAACTTACATGCAAAATTTGCTGCTCATGCTAAACCAAATGATAGGAACATGCAACCTGATGTAATGAGTTGGAAACATGCAAAGATTGCTCCCAAACCTACTGTTTTTGTGCTACACATGTAACATCTCATAGGATAGTAGTTGGGTACAAAAATCCTCAAGCTTTGGCTCATAAACCTGTTGTTTTGTCTCAGCTTTCACGTGTTATTCTTGCTAGATGTCGTGTGACTCAGTACTGGATTCCTAAATGCCTTTTGACTAACCCCAGTATTGCGTCATCGACGTATTGTGCTTCTATGTAGGTTACACGCTTGAGGAAGGAGAACTTTTGGATTGTGGATTCAGGTTGCTCACGCCACATGACCGGTAACAAAGAATGGTTCTCCTCCCTCTCTGTTGTGTCACGTGTAGAGAATGTTACTTTTTTGATAATTCTTCAACTTCTATAATTGCTAAGGGTTCGGTTAGAGTAAATGATCACTACACTTTGAAGGATGAAAATCTGGGAAGTATATTCACTAAAAATTGCTGCAAAGTTGTAAATTCAAACAGTAAGCTTATTTTTAACACGTCACAGTTTGCAAGAGTTTTTAAAGCTAATTTTATATGTCTTCCTCTAAGCATAGGTGTCTAGTTGCTAATGATTCCAAAGATTTATATTTTTGGCATCGTAGACTTGGTCACGTAGGCTTTGATCATCTCACGCATGTTAGTGCTCTTGATCGCATATGTGGGCTACCTAAGCTTAAAGGGGACGAAGAAATTGTGTGCTCTTCTTGTCGACATGCTAAGATGGTTGCAGGTTCACATACTGTTCTCACAATGATCATGACAACTGAACCGGGTCAACTTTTGCATCTTGACACCGTAGGACCTTCACGTGTTCAACCCTTCGGAGGTAAATGGTATGTTCTTGTGATTGTTGATGATTATTCTAGATACTCTTGGGTTTATTTTATGGCATCGAAGAATGAAGCTTTTAGTCACTTTAGAACTTTATTTCTTAGATTATTAATTGATCACCCAGGATCTTTAAAAGCAATTAGAAGTGATAACGGAACCAAATTTAAAAATCAATCTTTTGATCACTTTCGTGCTAAAAATGGAATAGATCATCAATTTTCTTTACCATATGTACCTCAACAAAATAGTGTTGTAGAAAGAAAGAACAGAACCTTAGTCTAGATGGCTAGTACTATGCTTGATGAATATCAAACTCATAGGAAATTTTGGGCTGATGCGATTGCAACCGCCTGTTATGTCTCAAATCTTGTTTTCTTGGGCGCTAAGCTAGGTAAAACACCATATGAGCTCCGAATTGGATATAGGCCTAGTGTTACACACTTTTGGGTCTTTGGTTGCAAATGCTTTGTTAAGAAACATGGTAATCTTGATAAATTTGAACCTAGATCCATTGATGGCATGTTTCTTGGTTATCCATCTCATACTAGAGGCTACTGTGTGCTTTTACTTGACACTAACAAAATTGTGGGGACTTGTGAGGTCTCTTTTGATGAAGCTAGCATAGGTAGTAGCTCAAACATTGCAGGTCCGGATCCATATCTGCAGGGGGAGAGCATTTTCGTTAGAGATGAGGAAGAAGTGGTGCTGCTGCCTTAAAATTCAGCAGCTAATGACATTGTTTCAGCTCCTGATTTTGGTTCATAGCCAGCAGCGACGACCACCATTGCTGGTCCAGTTCCTCCTCAAGTCACAAGCTCATCGGTTTGTGATGAACATGAAGAAGAAGAAGCTTGTGAAGTGTCCACTCCCCTCCGGGTTCTCAAAATTCATCCTCCACAACAAATTATTGGAAGCTTGCACGAACGAGTCACACGGTCCAGGTTTTGCGATCCAAACTCTCATGCTCATTCTGCTTTTGTTGCTTCTTTTGAACCCAAAGATATATCACACGCACTCACTAATGAATCTTGGATTATTGCCATGCAAGAAGAGTTAGAAAATTTTGAAAGAAATAATGTTTGGAAACTTGTACCTCCACCTCAAGGTCACACTTTAATTGGAACTAAATGGGTGTTTAAAAATAAACAAAGTGGGGATGGGGGTTGTGGTTAGGAATAAGGCTAGGTTGGTTGATCAAGATTTCACTCAAGTTGAAGGTCTAGATTTTGATGAAACTTTTGCTCCTGTTGCTAGATTAGAAGCCATAAGAATTTTGTTAGCTTTTGCTGCATCTAAAGGTTTTAAGCTATATCAAATGTATGTTAAAAGTTCTTTTCTTAATGGCTACATAGATGAGGAGATTTATGTCAAACAACCACCAGGTTTTGAAAATCCAGATTTTCCTAATCATGTTTACAAACTGCCCAAAGCCTTGTGCGGTCTCAAACAAGCCCCTAGAGCATGGTATGATAGGTTAAAAACATTCTTACTTGAAAAGGGGTTTAGCTCATCGACATCAACCTGTGATGTCGAGGATGTTTTCCGCTTTCGATAAGTAGTTTTGTGATCCAGAAAACCCTTCCTCTAGGTCAACTTACTGGAAACACCATGAACATCGCCTCGTTGCTCCGGTCTTTGCAGGGCCTTGGTGATGGCATCGTTTTACCTCTCACCATTTGACTCTTCGCTACTCAGGTTCTAGGCTCTTTGAGCGATGTTTAAGGTGCTCAGGCTGTAGAAGGTGATACCACCTGACTCAGACAGCTGTGAATGAGCACGCATAAATGGTTTCAGTCGTCCACTAAAACTGTCGTATGGATTCGCAACACCTAGCTCAGCCAATGTTTCATCTTGTTGTTCCCAATTCTTTACCGGCATAACCTAGCGCAGATCAAAGTGTCTAAATTGGAGATGCTCTTCTGAAAAACTTGTCTCACATTATCTCGCTTGAGAGACACGCCTTTGTCAGGCGCGTCTCGCATCACTTTCGTATCCCATTTTTCAGGACAGGGCAAGTGCTATATTCAGTAGTGCTTCCTAATATTCCTCGGATCAATGGCAAATTGAGGATTTTGTGAATCAATGTTTCGCCACTGTGTGGCATCAGCAGAATGTCTTATCATTCCAGCATCCTGCTTATGCTTCTCTTTGTGTCATCGCAACAGTTCTGACCCCTTCTTGATTGTAGACCAACGCTTCAAACGAGGAAAGATAGGAAAGTACCAAAACACCTTTTTAGGACCTCTTTTTCTTCTGTTGCAGTTCTCGTCATCACCGTCGTCTATTCTACGATTGAATTTGTCCACTCCACAAATAGGGCATTTATCGAGGTTTTCGTACTCAGGTCCACAATATAAAATACAATCATTCTTGCGCGCGTGGATTTTCTCCACCTCCAAACCCAGTGGACAGATTATCTATTTTGCCTCATAAACTATCATAGGGACTGTGTTGCCTTGGGGTAACATGTCCTTAAGGAGCATCAACAATTCCTTAAAACTACAATCACTCCATCCGTTGCTCGCCTTCAATTGGAAAAGTTTTACCATCGCGAAAATTATCTGGCTCATTCGCATCCTCGTCGTGATCTTCTTTGACACTGGTAGGGACCTCCCTCTCCAGATATGAATCTCTCATCTCTACTTCATTAAGCCCCTCCTCACCATGTTGGTTCCAACATTGATAATCCACCATAAATCCATGCGTGATCAAATGTGACCTCAACACTTCATTTGTGCAATATCTCTTTTCATTCTTGCAGTGTTTGCAAGGACAACAAATACTCCCTATAATGTTGTCCAACATGTCTTTCTTAGCGAAAGCGATAAATGCATCTACCCCTTGGATATATTCATTGCAAAGGCGCATCCCATACATCCAACTTCGATCCAATGACGTCTACGTACAGAAAAGAAGAGCTAAATCAAAGAAATTCGAAGCCACTGATAGTCAAGATCTAAAGGTAAAAAATAGTAAGGAACAGGAGAGGACTAACCATTTGTTTTAAGATTCACTGATAATCACAGCAAGACTTTAAGAATGAAAGAGGGAAGGAACAGGGCAGATCTGGTAGCCACTTGTTCTGCCACAGCAGGGACATCGTAGAAGGGCAACAGAAAAATGGATTGATATAAAGCATGTCTCTCTATAGAGGGAATGGGATACGGGGCTGCTTCCAAAACTAAAGGAGACGTGTCGGACCGAGGGTTATGGGAGATGGCGCCTTATTCAATAATGAAAGGAGACGTGCTGCAACCAAAGTCCGTCTAAGTTATCTAACAAATATGAGTCGTGCTTAATAAAAGTGTGTCTCCCATTTGTCAGAGAGGAGGGCGCGTCTCGGATACCTACTTAACTGAGATGTGTTGTATTGTAACGCGTCTCCTTGTACATTCAACCGAGCCATGTCAGATCCTCGCTAAAGCGGGCTCGTCTCGCATAAGCTTATCAGAGACGTTCTCCTTTTAGCACGTCACCCGTCTTTGTCTCCTATTTTGGTTTCTTAAATAGTGTTAACTTTTCTCAAACTACTCCAAAAAAACTCTAGTCTATCCGATCATTTTATCTCTCACATATTTTTGGTAGACTTTGCAACATTTTGTCTTTGTTCATTAATTTAAATAACCAGTTGCTTAATAAACATTGGTTCTGAATGTCTATGTTTTGAAAGCCCAATCCACCTTGCTCTCTCGGCAAACCACATCCCAGCGAGCTAACCCCAGTATTTTTTCTTATGGTTATAAACCTACCAAAAGAATCTAGACCTATAGTAGTCAAAAGAATCTAGACCTATAGTAGTCCATCCTTTCTAGGACATCTATAGGTACTTCAAAAAAAAAGCATAAACATAGACAAATTTGTTAGAACCGAATTAATCAGTACTAAACATCCAACATAAGACAGATATTTTCCTTTCCATCTGCGTAACTTTTTTTCAAATCCATCCTTGATCATTTTCCAATCATTATTATGCAATTTTCTTTAATGCATAGGAATCCTTAAGTATTTATACAGATAAGACCCAAGCCGACATCCAAACAATTGAGCATATTGATGTTCAGCAATACAATCTTCCCCGAAATAGAATATCTCACTCTTTGTGAAAATTAATTTTTGTCCAAAGAGCTGTTCAAAAGTACATAGTAAAAGTTTTAAGTTTTTTTTGCTTGTTTCTAATTATGGTCCATGAAGATGGTCGCATCAGCATATTGCAGAATTGATAGACCATCATCCACTAGATGAGGGACAACTCCAGAGATCATCCCATTCTCTCTAGCTCTATTAATCAATGTGGTAAGCATATCGGCCACTATATTCAAGAGTTTTTTATTATTTGACTATGTATTTCATAAGTTGGGCTTCTTCAATTATTTTTTCACCCCCCCTCTTGGAGATGATAAATTTTATTCTTGCTTTCCGTTGGCCACTAAATGGAAGTATTAAGTGTTAGAATCTCCTTCTAATAAATCTTTGGTCTTAGCCCTTCGGTACATTTTAATTTATTCTTCTTGTCTTAGTAAAGGAGCCAATCTATCGTGTAAGCTAAGCTTTATATTAATCTCATCACGATCGATTTGTACATACTCGGTTGTTTGTCCAAAGCATCAAGCACATCCAATATTTCTTTTTATATATGCTCCACTAGTATTCTTTGCCCACCCTCTGATGTACTGGCACGCCTTACGTATTTTTGTTTGCCAAACATCCATAGGATCATGACATTTAACCTCCATTTCCCAAATCTATGGGATCATAGTTTTGAAACCATCTATAATTAATCAATCTAATTCGAATTTGAATGTAGGCGTGTAGTTTACTTATTGATGTGACCCAGAATCCAACAACAGGGGCGTGTGGCACCATGATCGTAGTTAACGGATATTTGGTTTCCCATTCAATAGAGACTAGAATTCTATCTAGTTTCTTATATGTGGGGTTCTGCAATCACTACTACAATAAGCTTCATCTTAGGGGGCTCTAAATGTATTATCACACGCAATTTTCAAAACTGCCTAAAAAAAGAGCCTGTGATAATCTGCAATTTTTACAGACAGAAACTAAAACCACTTGTGAAATAAGTTATCGCGAGCGGTCTTAACCTTCATGAATTCCACTGTGGAGACTCTTTATCACAGGCAGTTTGTAAGTAAGATTAACCGCCTATGATAATAGAGTTATCACAAGCGGTTCTTTACTTATGACTAGCCGCCTGAGAAGACTCTTTATCACAGCCGGTTTGTAACTTAAGAGTAACCACCTGTGATAATGAAGTTATCATAGGCGGTTCTTTACCTATGACTAGCTGCCTGTGATAATATAATTTCACAAGTGGCTAGCCGTAGGTAAAAAACCGTCTGTGATAAAGTATACCCTGTGCAACACTACCTACTGTTATTTCTAATTTTCATGTCAATTTCATATGCACATTCACACACAGAAGATGCACATTCACACACGGTAAAAACAGTATATTCTCACAAGAATCATCGACACAAAATCACCAAAAAGTCATCTCATATACATATGTACAGTACATCTCAATTCATAGTTTACAAGTTTCACTAAAAACGGTTTCGATGCTCATACATGCAAAGTTCTGGCACATTAGCTATTACACTGTCCTCATCGAAGAACAGGCCTCTTCGGTGGAAAATTTCGCAACGCATGAAGTGACACAGTTCATTCGTAATCTTATCGACTCCTCCACCAGGTATACTTCTAGAAACCGGCCATTCTTCACTCTTCGTGTACTGTAATGAAACACATAACAAGGTTTAGAATGTGTTGGTGACATTGATAAAATAATATAAGTATTAAAATACGCTAGTTACAATGAAAATGACACTCAAAAGTAAGAAAATACAATATCTACATTAAGAATAACTTACATCCACGATTCACTCTATATTCGTAGGCGGTTCGAAGATGCTCGCATACATAATACCCGCATAAGACGCTCCAAGGAGGCTGCTTGGGACAAGGATAATATATTGATATCTGCAATGCATCCTTATAAGGAGGTCTCTGACCGCCAAGTTGTTTCGCGTAGAACCTCCAAGCGCTGTAATACAAGGAATGTCATATAAAACTTGTCAACACATTCTAAATGTATGCAAATTAAAAGTACCGAATAACCGTACATTTTCAAAATGGAAAGGAAATCTTTGTAATGATTTGGTGAGTAATCAGCTAAGTCCAAGACGTTGCCAAACCCTGCGTTGGCTTCATGAAGATCATTATGTAATGTTTACTGCACACGTACAAGCACACATGTTAAGTTAACAATTAGCAATAATTGCTATTTCAATTTCATGTGTTGAACTTACTTGAAGTGATACAGATCCTTTACGAGGTTCTTGCCATCTCTAACAAAGTTAAACATGGCATGTCCTATGTAAGCTGCAAACTTTATCTTTATATCCTTCTTTTGGTTTGCGATTGATTTTTAAATTATTTTTTGTCGGTTGCTTGTACTCTTCTAAGTTCCATTCCACCTGAAAGTCAAAATTCAACTTTGCAATCACTGTAGGGTCAATGATACCTGGCTTGGTGTTCAACTTTTCATTATTCCTATATTGCATCCTATTGAAGAAGTCCAGAATTATTATAATCTTATGACATGTGTGTGCATGTAGTAAGAAAAGAAAATATGAAATATTAGAGGCAGTTATAAGCACCAGACGAATAGCAAGATGATTTCAAGCATGCCTCGATGGAAAAGGCTTTGTAGATCTTCAAAGAGATGGGCTCGTTTATCTTCTCTAATGCTCTAGAATGCTTGTTTTGGCATACGAAATGTGACGTAAGAAAGATCATATTTTTTGTTGGCAATGATGTACCACTTGTGCATTCTTTTGAGCGAGACAGGTTGTTTGCGAAGTTGTATCGATGTCATGAATGACATCCATTATCATATTCAAGAGGAACATCCTGAATCCTGTATATTGGAACTTCTGGTTTAACTAAAGTCGTCTCTCGATTATATTTCACACCTTCTACTTCCCACTCCTAATATTTTCTAATGTTGGCTCATGTGAAGCACAAGATGCATTAGATGTTCCCATATTTCCTTCAGCTTTTCCAAATATCATGACACTTCTTTAAAAGATTTCTTATTTTCGTATGAGGTAACTTTCACAGACACTTACCGATGAGTAGTCGCCGAAAGTTGGACACTGACTTGTTGTTGAACCTGTTATTCATTTGATTGCTCTTTACAACCAGCAGCTTGCTCTAGTACTACTTCAAGTTGTTGCTCTTTACTATAAGCTTGCTTTGGTACTGCTTCAAGTTATTGTTCAACTGCTTGCTCTTGGTCATATTTACTAGCAAGGTTACTATCATCCTTGCTGGGACATAGCGGGAGTGGATCTTCCTGGACTTTCGGCAATGGGGTTGCAGTCTTTTGAGATGTGACAGGGCTAGACATTGGCTCATCATCCAACACAATATCGCATTGGTGCTAAAAGATTAATTGGTTGACAGTCTGCGCCAGAGTTGTGATCCCCTCAGGTATGATGTGGTCTATTTCATAATCTTTATAATCATTATCAATGATCTGAAGAACTTGCACCACGACACAATACAACAGAAGTGAATTGTCGTTGAAGTCACAATGAGGCTTTGCCAGAGTAGTGGCAACCTGTTTGGTTTTGTTCCCTACTCTGCCGATCGAGACAAGAAGACGGCAAGGTATGTCCTTAACAATATCATCGACAAGGAACATATGGCTTGACCCCGAGCCTGGCACAGAACTTATGCTGCTAGGGTAGGCAGTTGGAGATACCAAATACTCCTTTGCCACGGGAACCATCGCTCTATTAGGTACTGCTAATTGTCCCGATTCTCTAAGTTGATTCATTATTTCTTGCACAAATTCCTTGACCTTTTGAGCAATCGTTTCATCAAGTGTCATCTCGAACTTCTCATGTCTTCTATATGACTCTTTATCGTTCGGGAAACCATCTTTCCAGGACATCTGAGAAGAGATTGCTCAAACTCGTACACTGTGTTTAGGGTTTCCTAGGATGGCGGTAAGTTGTTCATTCTCGCTCTTCGGCTTGAAGAGACCTTCCTGTTTCTTTTCAATTACTTCTTTTATTTTTTGATCTACTTCATTCACAAAGTTGGGCTTTTCAAGTTTGCCATCGCTAGTCAAACCTGACCGACTAAAGACCCACCGTTGAGTTCTCTCATCCAAACATTCTAACGGGTGAGGATTGCCCTTGCTGACAGATTCTTCTAATATTTTATTCCATTTCTCAACTTTGGGGGCATATCTGGCAGACCCCAAGTGATGATGGTATTTGTTCTTTTAGGCAAGCTCTGACCTTGATTCACTTAGGGCTTTAGCCTTAGGTGTGGTATTTTGACAAACAAATTTTTGCCACTGAACTTGTGTGATTTTTTCCATCTTATTTGGGCTAGGGACCTTATCGGCTTTAACATAAGCATTCATTTCACTCTTCCAGCCACGAAACTTCTTGCTAAAGAGATCGATGTTGCTTTCTTTACAACTTCTTCCATGCCTTTTGGGAACATGAATTGTTTCTTTATCTTCTCCCACAACTCATTCTTGTTCTCCTCATGGAATTTTCTCCAATTCCAAGTTGTCATAAGAATAAGCTCTCTAATAAGATAACCGCATGCATTTCGGTACTTTGTAACTGAATCCCATGGTTCTTGGGGAAGCCCACCTGGACTGACAGTTGTTATGTATATGGTGCAGTTCAATGGACCCTTATTGGGACCTCGTAGCCCTCGTTTTCTCTTGAGTGAACCTGAGGATTCAACCCTTGGAGATCCTTCTACGGTTTTAGGATCCAATGTCACCTTGTTGTCTTCGCAATTAAGCTAGGTAGAAAAGAATTATAAGACTTCATATACTTGGCAACCAACATTAACTTAAACTGTTGGAGTTAAGATTCGTGATCCATACCTCGCCGACAAGATCATATTCCGGGTCAAGATCCTCTGAAGTCTTTTTAATTTTTATATTTGGAAAAGGACCCAATGGACTTTGAAACGTGCCTGAGCTACTGGAGTCACTAAACTCCATATTGTCTTGTTCATTGTTACTACCAACACCAGTCTTCTTAGGGTTTTCCAAACTAGAACTAATAAGACAAAAAAATATGTCCCACTTCAATGAAATCTACAAAAATAAATGCTCAATAACACGATATCAAATCACATCCTACTGAAAATGCAGTACTTAGCATCCAAATATACCAAATCACATCCTAAGATGGAATCGAGTAAAGGGGTTCCTTGTGTATATTAAATAACTAAACCTAAACTAGTAGCTTCAGACCCGGATTGTGAAACCGACAAACCTGGCAACAAGAGGAACACAATCACTATTAATTTCATGGCACATTGCTCTATTGATCCCCGGTCACCCCCATCCACAATGGAAGTGCATGATTATGCTATGTGCATCTCACCTCTCGACGCTTCACCATAGTCAAACCATCAGTAAACCAGGAGCCTAAGCCTGAACCTAATACAGATGCCATCCAAAGTAATGAACCTAATACAGAGAAGAAATAAAATCACCGTATCTTTCCTCTTCCTTGGAGGCAAGATCCGGCCAAGTAGAAGGCGATTGGCGCGGGCTGCAATCGAAGGTTAATGCCGTCGGGAGATTAGGGCGAAGGCTGCGGACGAAGGCTGAGGACGAATGTTGCTGTCATCGGGAGATTAGGAGCTGGAGGGTCGCTGCTACCAAACGAATAACCGGTGGCGTATGGGCGATTGGGATTAGGAGGCGGCGCAGGTAGCACGGGGTGCGGCGGCGAGGACACTCGGCCCGCAGCAAGGGCAAGGAGGGAAGAGGCAAGAGGAGGGAGGAGGGAAGGAGGCGGTGAGGGCGGCAAGGATTTGGCGGCAAAGGAAATTTTGGCAGCCTGACGGCGTCTAGGTGAAATCTCTAGGGTTAGGTTTTTTTCGAGGAGGCCGAGTGATCTTATATAGTCGCATATCTTCTCAGACGGTTCCTAATTAAAAACTGCCTAAGCAGATGATTTATCACAATGGTTCTTCAGTAATAACTGCCTGAGAAGAAGTCTTATCTCAGGTGGTTCTTTAGTAAAAACCGCCTGAGAAGATGTCTTATCTCAGGCGGTTTTTCAGTAAAAACCACATGTGACATTGTGTACCAAGTCTAAGCTTAATTAATATTCTTGATGAAAATGAGGGGCCTTTTAAAAGATCCAATTCCACTTTATTGTAATATGCTTTGGTATTACGGGTTCCCATTAAATTTCACTTGGGAGAACCTTTGAAATTGGTCAGAACATAAAAAAACAAATAACATCGGTTATTTGTCATTTTTCTATCTTGATGAATATAATGATTTTTTCGTTGAATTTTTGTATGGAAATTTTTAGTCATCATACCCCCTCTATGATTTTTTTCAGATTTTTACAAATATTTTTGAATAAATGTGTGTTCAAAATTTGAAGAATGCCTCATATGTATATGAGCATTTGATTAGTATGATGGATAATTTGAATCTTGACATGTTGGAATGCTTTAAAATAATTAACAAAATTCATACATGTATAAATAAGACAATATGTTCGTACAAACCAACTTTCAGTGGAAGATCCATTTTTTAGGAGATATAAAATGTTAATAAATGTGATATAAATTAATTTCATATTTACCAAAACATAACAATGTTAGCTATATTAGTTTTAAAATATTTGGTCCAGGTGCTAGATATTAATTTTTGAAGAATATAAGAAAAAAAGTATCATCGAATTTGGACTCAATTTGCAGAATTTATACATGTTTCAATATTTATATTAGAATCTAAATAAAAAAGAAGCAAGAGAAAAGAAAACTGAAGAACAGACTCGGACCTTTATCACAGGCGGTTATTCATTAAAAACCGCCTATGAAGTCGTTAAGAACTGCCTATGAAAAGATGTGTTCTAAGTCTGGGCTTAATTAATATTCTTGATGAAAATGAGGATCCTTTTAAAAGATCAAATTCCACTTTCTTGTAATATGTTTTAGTATTACAGGTTCCCATTAAATTTTACTTGGGAAAACCTTTGAAATTGTTCAGAACATAAAAAATAAATAACATAGGTTATTTGTCATTTTTCTATCTTGATGAATATATTGATTTTTTTGTATTTTCTACGGAACTTTTTAGTCGTCATACCAACCTCTCCGTTTTTTTCAGATTTTTACAAAATTGTTTGAATCAATGTGTGTTCAAAATTTGAAGAATGCCTCATATGTATATGAGCATTTGATTAGAATGATGGATAATTTGAATTTTGACATGTTGGAATGCTTTAAAAAAATTAAAAAAAATTCAGGCATGTATAAATAAGACAATATGTTCATACAAACTAACTTTTAGTGGAAGATCTGATTTTTAGGAGATATAAAAATGTGAATAACATGTGAATATAAATTAATTTTATATTTACCAAAACATTAAAATGTTAGCTATATTAGTTTTAAAATATTTGGTCCAGGTGGTAGATATTAATTTTTGAAGAATATAGAGAAAAGTATCATCGAATTTGGACTCAATTTGCATTATCTATACAGGTTAGAGTATTTATATTGGAATCCAAATAAAAAAGAAGCAAGGGAAAAGAAAATTGAACAACACACTCGGGCCTTTATCACAGGCGGTTATTCATTATAAACCGTTTGTGAAGTTGTTAAGAACCGCCTGTGAAAAGATGTGTACTAAGTCTAGGGTTAACAAATATTCTTGATGAAAATGAGGGGCCTTTTAAAAGCCTAAATTCTACTTTCTTGTAATATGCTTTAGTATTATAGGTTCCCATTAAATTTCACTTGGGAAAACCTTTGAAATTAGTCAGTACATAAAAAACAAATAACACAGGTTATTTGTCTTTTTTCTATCTTGATGAATATAATGATTTTTTCATTGAATTTTTTATGGAACTTTTTAGTCATCATTCGGGTTAATTAAAAACTGCATGCGAAAATTGACGACTATAAAAAGGACCACTCCGGCACCACAGAAACCTAACTCGAGAGATTTTACATCGACACCGTCAGAATGCCAAATTTTTCTTTTGCCCCTCACCACCGTCGCCGTCGGACTGGTCATTTGTCGGTTGATCAAGCTTCAAACAAAAAAAAGGTTCACATTGGCTTCTTCTTCCTCTCTGTCAAAAACTTCCGTCGTTTGTTGGCCTGTTTCATCAGATTTTTGAAAAGTTCGCTGTAACTCTGTTATGAAGACGCGAAGAGGAGAACTCGGATTCCTCCTGCTCTGATCTCCTTCGCACATCAGTTCTACAGCAGCAAGGTTCGAAAGAACCTCATCTTCTGTCCTCGCAACATCGTTCAACTTATTTCTTAGTATTTTATCTATAAAATGAGTGGGCCCAGCTGCAGCTGAGGGTAGAATTTTCATAAGGTAAATAAAGTCAGAAATAAGCCCAGTTTCAAAAATCCATTACTCTCTGTATAAAGCTCCAAATATCCCCAAACAAATCTTGGTGTACTCCACTTGATTTGTACTTTACCGTGGTGCAAATTATCTAGTATGAAAATGCACTGTAATTTCTGTATAATTCAAATTTCTTTTTCCTTTGAGGAATTATTCCAAGGAATTGCTTCTAAGGAAAATTTCCAAACTTTGCCAGAAATTCCTTCATATATCTTAGTATCTCTAGTAAAAATTCCAAGTTTATTAACCGTGTTTAAGTTACCATAATAAATGCAGTTGTTCAAAGGTTAATTGTTTTAGTATAAACACACCAGAAACTATTTCCAGAAAATATGTTGGACTTCAAAAATCTATTGTGGCCACTAGGAAGTTGAGAAAATTATGGAACAAATTTTCTTGGAACCTTATGAAATAGACCTACATGGTACCAATATTCACTCATGTGATGCAGGCTGGTTATATCTCTGTAAATTTATTGTAAATCCATTTTTTCACATTTTTTCATTGAAGATGGACCGTCGAGCATGGATGTATAACATGCCAAGACTTGATTTTATGTACATTCAAAATGTTGGAAATTTTACAGAAGCATCCATGAGACATCCAAAGATGCAAAAGATAGATGACATATTATGTCCATGTATCGACTGCGAAAATAAGATTGCTTGGATGGATACTATTGTAATCCAATATCATTTAATGAAAAGAGATTTCAAAAAAAAACTACAAAATATGGACAGAGCATGGTAAGTTAGATACACATGAAGTGGATAAAGATGATGAGAGAGGTTCATATGATGATAATGCTCATATCGATGACGGTAGGGACAAACAAGATGGTAACGATGATGATGAGTTTGATTGTGATGAGATGTTGCGTCACATCGAGCCACATGTATTGATTTCTATGGGAGAAACTAAATGTTTAAGTAAAATAGAGACATTACAGAATGCGACAACAGAGCTTTTATATTATGAATCAAAGGGTTGTGATAAAGAGTTTACTACATTGTGTGCAGTCCTAAAACTACTAATGTGAAAGTCACACAGGGATGGTCCGACTGTTATTACTCTAATCTTTTGAATCTTTCGGCAGAAATTCTTTCATATCCTAATAAGTTGCCCAGAAGCACTTATAAAGTGAAGAAACTTCTTTGCCCAATGGCTTTAGCTGTGACAAAAATACATGCTTGTATGAACCATTGTATTATTTATCGCAAAGAGCATGGGCTCGCAACTAGATGCCACATCTGCGGTTTCAGTAGATACAAGAAAGACTACGATAACTACTATGTTACCAACATGAATAAGAACCAGAAGAATAAGAAGTTTATTATTGGCCTTGAAGGTGATGATGATGATACTTCTGACGATGCAAGCGGAAATAATAAGAGAAGTTTTTTTGTCTTGATGATGTGGTACCTTCTAGTAATTCATCACTTCAAGCGTTTGTTCTCCAACTCTAGGGAGGCTGAACTTATGCGTTGGCATTCCGAGCAGCGCAGGAAGAATGAAAAACATATTCGACACTCTTGTGATGCAACCCAAAAATTGTTATGTTCGGTATCCATAATTTGCAAAAGAAATCATAAATGTAAGGTTTGCCTTGGGTAGAGACGGAATGAATCCGTTTGGTGAAAAAAGGAGCATACATAGCACATGGCCTGTGGTCTTAATGATGTACAATCTAACGATGTGGTTGCATCACAAAAGGAAATATATTTTGTTATCTGTTCTTATCTGAGGTCCGAAACAACACGACATCGAAATTGATGTGTTCTTGGAACATTTAATAGAAGATATGTCGATATTGTGGAATAAATGGGTACGCACATGGGATGAGTACAAGCAAGAGATTTCATGCTAAGAGCAATGATACTCGTTATCATGCATGATTATCCTGGACTATTTACATTATTGGGACAAATGAAAGGGAAGAAAGATTGTGTAAGGTGCGTGGATGGAACTGGATTTTTGTACCTCACTTCATCCAGAAAGACAGTGTACATGAGAATACTTGCGTGGGATCAGAGTGCCCACGAGTTTCTCATCTAATATCCGCAAACTAGTCTCGATGAGAGACTTCTCTTTATTCGCTATAATTCTCACGACTATCACATGATGATGACAATGTTCCTTGCCATTGCAATAAGGGTCATCAAACCTGAGCATGTAAAAGTTGTCATCACACTTGTGTTACTTCTTCAATGTTGTATCTCGAAAGGTGATACCATGTGAAGACTTAGACTATTTGAAAACGTACATCGTTGAGCCTATGTGCAAGCTTGAGATGTGTTTCCCACCATCCTTTTTTGATATGCAAGTACACCTAATCATACATCTTGTTGATCAGATAAAAGCATTGGGGCCACTATATGTACATCATATGTTTCGTTAGAGAGATATTTAGGAGTATTAAAGGGTTATGTGCGGAACCATGCTCACCCAGAGGGTTCAATTATGGAAGGATACACAACTAAAAAAGTGATTAAGGGTTGTATTGATTACATCAAAAATGGAAAGTGGATAGGTGTGCCTATACCAGTACATGAGGGTAGACTACGTGGGAGAGGCAAAGTGGGTAAGAAAACTTTTATCGTTCATGATTACAAATTAGTACACCATGCACATTTTGGTGTACTACAACAGCTCGAAATGGTTGAGTCGTACATCGAGGAACACCAAATTGAGTTTCACAGAAAAAACCAAGGACGTAGAGAGGATTGCATCATGAAAGATCACAGAAGATGTTTCACTGAATGGTTAATGGACAAAAATATAACATATGGAAACTCCATAGAAGAGGCAACAATGAAGAAGTTGGCTTCTAGCCCATCTTCTTTGGTGACATCATGGAAAGTATATGACATCGATGGTTACACATTTTACACTAAGGAAAAGGACGGTAAGAATGTTGCACGGAATAGTGGTGTTCATATAGAGCCTTATGATACACAAGGGCAGAAGACCACATACTTCTGGTTCATAGAGAAAATATGGGAACTCGATAATGGTTAAAGAATGCTAATGCCCATATTTAAGTGCCAATAGGTTAAACATCCTGATAGTGTGAAAGTGGACAACTACTAGCTAATACTGGTAGACTCGAACAAAGTGGGTTATAAAGATGACTCGTGGGTTCTCAACGATTGTGTTGCATAAGTTTTTTATGTACAGGATCCATGAATTGAGAAAATGCACATAGTTTTTTTGGAAAGCAAAATATTGTTGGGGTTGAGAATGTGGGAGATAATGAAGAGGAATATAGTCAATATGAAGATATATACCTTTTCACCGAACCAGAAAATATCAAGCGCATAGAGAGGAGCATTAAAAAGGATTTGAAACCCTATATGCGATAAGATGTCAATGCTGGAAAAATATATGATATATATTGTATGTATTTTTAATATTACAATAAAGCTTTAATATTTTAATTTGACATTTTTTCTTTTTATGAATTTGTTCATATATGTAAGTGTATGTATGTATGTATGTGTATATCATGTATATGTATATGTATATATTATTATATATATATACATATAAATGATATAAATATATATGTATAGTATAATATATACATATATATATAATATTACTATAAAATGCCCTGAAAATATTATTAGATATTTTTCTTTTTAGTCTCCTTCACAGTCGGTCAGTAAGTAAAATCCGTTTGTAAAAACATAGGGAGCATCACAGGTGGTCCCTATAAAAGACCGCATGAAATATATGCACCACTACAGGTGATTCTTTATTAATAGCCACTTGTGAAAACATTTCTTTACCCAGACGGTTCTTTTTATTAAAACTGCATGTGATGTTTGAACTCGTACATGCGGTTCTTTATTAATAACCGCCTGTGAAGATCATGTATTTACCCAGGTTGTGGTTCATGAAAAACCTCCTTTGATGTTTGAGTGTCACAGACAGTTATTGTATCATTCGACACCATGGGCGCATTTTTTATGGATCGCTTGTGTCTGAAAAATGAGGTGCCTGTAATAATGGTTTTTGTAGTAGTGAATGCATTTGCCCACGTATATTGTCTACCAGGTATTTCTATTTCTCTTAGATCTAATCCTTCAATTACTGCATTAGATAGGAAGGGTCATCTGCAGTTAAAATTACCTTTATTTTTCTCATGCGGATGTCCCAGTAAATTAAAATCGCCCCCAATAAGTATTGGGAGTGGTTCTTTTGAACTCATGTGCTCCGCAAGGAAATTCTCTCTATACTGAGCATGTACTGGTCCATATACTAAGGTTAATGCCCATTTAAAACTGTCAAATTTATTGTATAAATGATACTTGACATAGTAGTTCCCTTCTTCTATTGCTCCAATAATATGAAAAACATTTAAATGAATCCCCAATATCATCCCACCAGATATACCGTATGGTTCTTTGCAATGCTAAATAAAATCTTTGTCCGTAGAGATTTTTCAGGAAAGACGAGGTAAAAATAGTTAGCCCCCGTTTCTGAAGTACCTATGAAACTTAGATTGTATTTGTTTGGGAGCAGCCAGCTCCAGCACCTCTCAGGAGGCCTACCGTCGATGTCCCAACACGTCGATGACAATAACAAGCGCTGATTCGTGAGTACACTCTCTCGCTCCGCTCTTATTGCTAATAGGGTTCTCTTGTGGTAACCTGTATGCCAGGGGACTTCCGTCGACGTCTCTACGACGGCGGTGGGCGACGCTAGAGCATCTAGCTTCGGATTCACCCCAGGGGCCTGCCGTCGACTTTTCATGACGACGATGTTGGGTGACGCCATAGCATCAAACTCTGGCATCTCCCAGGGGGCCCTCCATCGACATCCCAACAGTCGATGACAGTAATAAGCGCTGATTCGTGAGTACACTCTCCAGTTCTGCTCTTGTTGCAAATAGGGTTCTTTTGTAGTAACTTGTAGGCCAGGGGCCGGCCGTCGACGTCTCTACAACGGTGGCGGGCGCATCGGAGCGATCCAGCTCCGACACCTCCCAGGGGCCTTGCCGTCAATGTTTCTCCACGATGATGGTGGGCGATGCAGTAGCGATCGAGCTCCGACACCTCCCAGTGGGCCTATCGACGTTTCTTCACGACGGTGGGTGACACCAGAGCACCAAGCTCTCGCACCTCACAGGGGTCCGCCATTGATGTTCCTCTTTGTCGATGACCATGTCTTTCAAAGTGAGCCAACGTCCCCCAGGGGGCCCGCTGGCATCGACTAACCAAGCTCCCGCACTCCGCCGAGGGCCCGTCGTCAACATCTTGCAGTTAAGTGGTAGGCGTGCCCAACCAGTTGGCCACACCTACCAGGGGGCCTCTAAGGGGGTCCCTAGGCAGGATGTCAAATGGCGCAAAATGGCTACGTGAGGTGTGCGTCTGTTGGTTCCTAAAAGCTAACAAATATGGTGATGTTCTTCGAGCCCTTACACTGCTAAGGACCCGGGCGAACAAGTTGAGATGCACAAGACAAGCCAAGAAATTGGACATGAATTCAAATTTATTAAAGGTTATTTACAAAGGGGCGGACCCCAGATACAAAGGTGCCCCCGCCTGGGGGCCGCTGGCCTCAATCTCTCGCGAACTATACAGTGACATGCTTGGCCGCGTCCTTGACTTCTGGCATTCCTACCTCTTCACGTGGCGCAACAGGGCCATCGACTACCGGGTCCAGAGGTATCTCCAGGTGCCAACTCCGGTAGCACACCAAAACATGGGATGCCACCATCTCTGCCAGCACTCTCCCCTCGTCTTCAGAACGGCAGGCCAGCTATCACTCCTGCAGATCGGGCTTCCATGCGCGACGCTACGAAGTCTACTCCCGAGCTCGGACATCAAGGTATAGCAGGAGAAGTTCCTGACGCTCTGCTAGGTACTTCTTGCAATCCCACGCCAGGTTGCTCTTGCACAGCTCAAGATTTTTGATGGGGGACTGCAGCCTGTCTCGATCTACCTCAGCCCGACTGTTCATCTCCTGGGTCGCTGCCTCTTGCTCAGCAGTAGTGGCCTCGCATTGTTTTAGAGTCACTGGAAGCTCGTCAAGGGCACTAAGGCGGGCGTCAGCCGCCCGACTGGTCACCTTGGCGTCATCCATAATTTTCTAGGATGCCTCATCCATGGAATTCACCAAGCAACGCCTCAACTCAAGCTCCTCATCTTCCTTCTGGTGCTTCTCCTTCGCCTCATCGATCCTGGACCTCAGAAGGTCCTTCCAAGCCCGGAGGCGTTCGTTCTCCGCTTACAGCTTCACATACTATGTGGCGAGGGCGCATTTCATTCTCCATAGGTTGGACTGCACCAAGTTGATGCTGGATTACGCCAAGTCGATGACGTCGTAGAGGCGCTCTGGTCTTGCTGAAGATCTGGAGGGCCACCCGGTGATTATCTCGAGAACCTCTTCCCCCTGCAGCGATGAGGGCAAGGCCACCAGCGCGAGGGACCTCGCCGTCAGCAGCCGAGCAAAAGTTGCAGCGCCGCCCGAATTGGCAGCACCACCATCGCCCGAGGCGCCACCTGCTGGAGCAGCAGCCTCGGGGGTCGGACCCTCAGCTCGTTGAACGGACTCTGGCATTACCTCTAGCATGAAAGTCAAAGGTCCTTCACTGCTCATGCCAAGCACGGGTGCCAAAGCGACGCTCTCTTGTACTGACTTGTCGATCTGCTCTGCTGATGCAAACGTGGCCCCCTGGGCCGACTTGGGAGCGCTCCCGACCACTACCCATGATGGCAGAGGCGCACACCGCTTCGGCTGACTAAGATGAAATTAAAACACAGCACGGGAAAGCAAGGATAGGGCTCCACCCTCAAACTTATCACGTCTTTCCAGGGTGGACCCAGGGGCCACTGTCGGTACCTAGCATGTCGGGTACCCTCGCGCACAGGCTAAAAGCACCTTAGTATCCTACCTCACTGCTTAGGCAAGGTCTGATGGCACCACGTGTCCAGAAGGCTTGGACCCCAGCCTTCCTCAGGTACGGGTTCTGGCGCTGCCACATGGACCTCAAGAAAGTGCCCAGCTCCCCTGAGGAGATGGGCTTCCGAGCTGCCACGTGTCCAGTGGGACGGGACCCCACTCCTCCATAGGAGTGGGCTCCGGTGCTGCCATGTGATCCGAAGTACCAGGCCCGCCACCTCCCGCGGAGGGAGGCTCCGGCTCTACCACGTGTCCTGCAGTACCGGATCCCCAGCTCACCTTAGGGGTGGGATCCGGGGCTGCAACGTGGCCCGCAGTACAAGACCCGCCTTCCCCATATAGGCTAGCTGTCATACTTCCACATGCCCTGCAACTTGCTCTGGACGGTGGGTTGCGGGAGTTAAGGGGCAGTGCGCCTTGTCTAAATCGGTCATTGAAGAAACACGCATTCCCCATGTGCATGACGCAGCGCGTGCCTACTGTCAGGTAACGCTACGCCCAATCGCATCGTAGTGAAGACGACGCAGGCCTACCCCACTCCGCCAAGTGAGTAGCTTATGGCGACAGAAGAGTTGGACGGGACAACCCTTGCCATCATCAACGACTACGCATGGGCCACTAGTGTCTGAGGCGGTAAGATGGCGGGTCTTCAAGCCATGATCAGAGGAAGCTTATACGAGAAGTCTTAGATCTTTAGGGTAAGATTGCCCCAGAGCCACCTGTCGGGCTCTGAACCCCACTTGTATGTTGTTCGGCCTTAGACAATAAAAGGATCGGACAGCCGCCGACTTAGACGACTTCACTCACACACGCATTCACATCCAGAAGACTACACTCTTTAGCAATACAACACACATCATGGAGTAAGGTATTACGCTCCGACTGTCTGAACCACGTAAAACCACTGACTTACTCATTTCTCATACGCGTAACCACGCATGAGGACTAAGCTCTGCCAATCAAGAACCTCCGCGGGCTGCTCACATAGCAGGTCCGGGAAAGTGTTGCGGAAACACTTCGACACACATAACCATAAATTTCTTTGAGTCTTTAAACCCGTCACTATTCCAAAAGATAACTTTCATTTTAAATGTGTTTACGACTATCGGCCCTCCTAATATTTTTGGCAACATAACTGGATAACAACTATGCACTTACAGCAGGATCCTCATGATCACTGCTAGTGTCAATCACCTCCTCTAAAATATCAGAACATATGTGATTCAGGAAAAAAATTATCTAATTCCTCTTCTTCCTCTATTTGTTTCTCTTCTAACTCTAAAGTAACAGTTCTGGGATCTACTTCTGTGTTATTCAGTAACCTGACCTATTTTTTTTGTTTTCAAATTACCTACCGCAGCTAGGGTGGTTTGTTCGGATCAGGATCCCCTGACTTAATCTTCAGTCACTGACATGTGGGTCCAGGACCACATGTTAGTGACCAAGTCACGGACTGCACTAAGTCAGGGGATCCGTGTCCGGTTTGTTCATGGTACCCCGCCTTAATTCTTATGCTCCGTAATTGATGGTTAATAAATGTATCGAAGAACTGTACAAAAGACTGAAGAATCTGGCCTTTATTTTTCATTGCCCTCGGTTTCTCCGCTCGAGACTCTTCACTTGAGGTCGCCCTACGCTTGCTGCGGCGAGATGCTGAAAGTGATGACGATGCTTCTGGTCTAGCCGCCATCTCCATCATGGACTGCAGGTTATCTTCGGGGTTTGCCTGAGTCCCATTGTCATTGTATCCGTTCACATCATCATCATACTTTTTTTAAGCAAAAGCAGGAGTGCTGCCATTCATTCATTCATTAAGAGGAAAAGGATTACAGCCTAAAAGTACAGAAGGTACTAAAATTACAATCAAAGAGCCAGTATTAGGCTATCACTAAACGGTGATCTGGGAAGCCAAGGAGAGGAGGTTGATATCTTCCACTGCCAGGTTGGCCACCTCGATCGAAGTTAGTTCCACATCAGTTTTTTTATGCAGCACAGAAATTATTGTATTATTTGCTATGGGCGAATGACAAAGTTCTTGTACATCAACCGATGTATTGATTGAAACTTGTCTTTGTGCAGCTAACTGCTCAACTCCATTCACTGCAATGTGCACTGGTGGAGATGCAAGACCATTTAGCTAGTGTTGTTGCCCATGTTGAGAACCGTATGTGTTTTTTCCCTTCTCACTGCAAGCACTAGAATTGATCTTTGCATGGTATTTGCTTTATAGCTTGTGTTTTCAAAATCTGCTCTCCAAGCAGATCCTCATCGGCATCAAAGTTATCCATATCCGTCGGGTCAGGATTCTCACCTTTGTACTTATTTTCCACTCTGAATTTTAATTCTTACCATGTTAACTGAATAAGGGATCAAATTTGGGTCCAGGACCATTGTTTAAAAGCAGCAGTTGTCATGTCTTCTAGAGAAAATCAAGGCAACATCAATTGTAACCCCAAGCATTGATCTCACTGTCCAAATAATGGGAAATTCCTTTAATTATTCAGGTAAGCCAGATAATTGTATCCTTACCTTAGGCAATTTGGCCTTAGCTCCTGCACCTCCATCCTTTTCTTCCATCTTTAACTTTGCTTTGTTTATTTTAGTATGGAATGTGCCCCATTCAACCATTCTTCTTAATTCAATCCATGATGGGAAAACCATTTTAAAGGTACTGTTTTTGTTAGAATAAATGAGCTTGGCCCATGTAATATTTTGAAATAAATCCAAATAAATCTCAAAGGCCCATTGGGGCAAGAGAGGTTGGTGTTGAATGTTTAGTTCCACATAGAAAGTAGAAGGAAAGCAACTCCTATATATAAGAGAAGTTGTTCTTCCACTCATTGAGTGAGAGAGAAGAAGAGAGGGGTGGCCCACGCGCAGTACTCCTCCTCGCTCGCTCGCTCGCCACGCCCCGCCCAGCCCGGCCCTGCGCGCGCGCGTGTGTTCGTTTGAATTTGAGCCTCGAGGCGAGCCCAGATTTTATATTTTTACAGAGAATTTATTTGGTCTTTTGGACTTTTAAATTTTTGGCTTCCAAGTTGGATAGAGTCCAAGTTGGAGATGGAGGCGTCTACAGACACCGAGTCGGTCCGGCGCGGATGCTCCGGATCGCAACCGAACCGCCTCTCGGTGACTCTGGCGTCCGCGACGGGGCAAATAATCCCAGGATCAGGTCATTCCCTTGCGCCGTCTGTTAGTCTACTATATCCCGAGCGCCGGCATGCACTGACAATCGGGATTGCAGGTTTCCGGAAAAGCTCGCCCTTGCGATCCTGCACCGAGAGAGGTCAAATAAGATTTTGGGAAGCGCTTCGTGTGATTGCTAGCGTTCTTCATCACGGGTGGTCTACCGAGGAGATCGGACGCTGCGGTTCAACATCGCCACCAACATCTGCAGCAACTGTTAGTCGCCAGATCTAAAGCGGTTTCTCTAGCTTCAAATCGGTACGCCATATTTCTCGTCCCGTCTGTCTGTCGGTGTTGATCGATGCTGCTTTTCGCGTGTTTTTTCTAAAATTATTCAGTAAATTATCTCGTATTTTCTAACGGTTTTCTATCTCCTCAGCCTGCCAAGCCCACTTTGCCGGGATTAGTCGAACTCAGAGATAATATTTGCAGCAGTGAGCCGACTCTCGAGCATCCGAAAACTGCAGTCCTAGTGTCTACCTTGTTCCTCTGGGAAGGTGTGTGAGGGATGTGAAAGAATCCTATCCCATCGACTGCAAACCCACATATATGCATGCTTGTTGCCTGGCAGCTCTACACACAGGACATCTGGGCTTGTTGTGTTGATCACTCTCACATATCTCACAATAAAACTGTGTGAGACATTCTCCACTATGTGACCTTTGGTGAAACACCTATGCCAATATGGTCAGTTTCTATTATTGTCCATTGTGTTCTTTGTTGACGATTCAGGAACTTCTACAGCAATCGGTTTCGATATGGCTTTGATGTCCTCCAGCTTCGAGCTTGATTTCAGAGCCTGACTTCTCCGTTGTTCCGTCATCTCATACTGCGTTTGTGTTGCAGCATTACCAGCGGCAGAATGAAGCAAAGGCTTGCTGCAAGGGGGCTGCAGCCTGTGCTGGTATATTGAGATGTACAGGAACATTGTCTCATTGCGCATGCACACCAAGTTCAGCTACCTGCATCTGGTATGTCCCATGAGAGACGTGATTTCATTGATATCCCATCATCCTTCTGCCATTTTGAGCCTGTGTTGTGCCCGGGCCAAACTGCCTCTGCTCCTAAAGTTTCGACCACCGAAGCACCTGCGAGGGAAGAAACGCAGGTTTCCCCCCTTTCCCCACGATCACCCCCTCAAACTCAAGGATAACCTTTCCGTGTGAATAAGGCCACCAGACCAGGAGTGGGCCGGTAAGGCATCACCGGACTGGGTTGATATCTCAAGTACATGGTTTTTGGCCCAGCTTTTGATTGAGTAAATTTGGATTTTCAATTACAGTCAAATCTCAGTTGGGTTCACCTGTGTTCCTGGGATCTGCTATTGCAATTTGGGTGGCGCAGGTCATCGATCTTTTTCAACACCGTGTACCCTCTTTGATCTAGTCGGTACAGCAATAATAGGTTAGCTGCACAGACCTAGCTGCTCTTTCGGCACCCGAGGGATCATCATGGTGTTGATCGATTGACTTCGTAGGAGCTAGTGTTAATTGTTGGAAATAACTGCACAATTATTTTCTGAAATTCATTGTTGAAATAATTGCATGTTCATTTCTTGAAATTCCAAATGCCGCTTGAAAAATATCCCGCATGAATGGCCCTCATAATTGACAACAATAAGCTGAAATGTCTCTCATTCATACCAGTTATGGCAGCTTTCAAAACTGAAATACTACACGTTCATTATGAAATTTATTCTATAATCAAGGACTATTTATTTTTGGTTTGAAAGGTTCAATCAAAATGTCTATATATATGACAGTGAGACATGTATTCAAAGAATTGAACATACACTACGTAAGAAACTCAAATAGGAGACAAAGATCAGCGAAGAGCGTAAAGGCGGCTGTCACTGATATAGGTAAATGTGACGAGGCCGCTTCAGCGAGGATGCTGGTTCACGAAAGAAAGGCGCGACTGGGCGTAAAAAGAGCGAGCTACCATATGAATCATCTCATTTAAAAAAATATTCGAGACACGCCCGCACGTCTCACAAACGGGAGACGAAAGCTTGTCTCCTATTGACGAAAGGAAATGAGACGGGTTTTAACGAAAGCTCGTGGCGCCCGCTCCTCTGCCAAAAGGGAGAAGTGCTTAACAACAAAGCTCGTCTCCTATTCTCGACGTGTCCTTTAACTTCGTGATTTTCTCCATATTTTTTGCTTCGGTTCAATTGATATCACACCGACATGAACACATCACTGAACTTAGTGCATATTCTCTTGATAACTAAATCATTCTAATGTAGAGCACCTTCACTATAGTCCAATTTAAATCAAAAAATAATCAAATCATTCCTTATTTATGAATTGTCATTCCTGAGGAACACGATAAACACACCACACATTCATTCATTCACACAGCTGAACACACAAGAAATATTCATTCACACAGATAAATTTTATTCATTAACACAATATATTACAAAACACAAGAAAAGAGTACAATAAGACACAAGAAAAGAAAAACATCAATTAAAAACAACAAAAGAAAACTAAATCCTACTCCTCCTCTTCTCCTCCTCCGGCGGCGACTCCGGCGCCGATGCAACAAGAGTCTGGCGGGCTGCGGCGGTTGCTTCGGCTGCACTGGCGGTGCAATCCCACGACCAAGGTTTCTCTCGGTCGTCGCCACCAGGTTATTGCGGCCTTTGACACCGAGCAGCTGGACCATTGTCTCGAACAGAATGTCGAGACGATCGGTCACACCCGTGATGTTATAGAGGTAGTGGCCGGTGGTACCCATGCTAGTAAACTCTGAAAGGGCATCCGGACCCAAGGAACTCATGGCGCAAGACGTACTGTTGTGCGCCTCTCGCGCCATAGCAAGGCACATTTCATTGTTGAGCCTCTCGAGGGAGCCGTAACACTATTTCTTGGAGAGTGGCTCCCTCGGCGGGCTTGGCGGCTAAACGTTGGCCACGATGGTCGTCGGCGTTGAGAAGACAAAGAAGAGGAGAAACGTATGCAAAAGGAGAGACACGATTGTGGAGAACTGATGAGGCACCTTATATAAGGTCTGCGCGGAGTCAATGATGGAGCAGTTCATTTCGCACGCATTGATGGACGATGGGATGCGAAATCGCTCGCCTTGGGGAAAGGAAAGGTCGCACGCTGGTCGCACACATCTCTGCACCACCGTGGCCGAAATTAAGTTCTTTGTAGTCCTCTTATCGCGCATCTTTCTTTGTCAACAACGAAAGACAAGCTTTAATTTTTTGCACGTCTCGCTTTTGTCGAGTGTGTCTCGCTTTTACCTCTCGTGTCTCTTCGCCACCTCGGGCCGCGCTTCTCACTTAATGATCGACCAACACCAGTGTGACCGCCGCCTCTGTTTGACCAACTTCTAGTGCAACTCCCGCCTCTGTTTGCCATCACCGTCGTCGTTACCGTCGTCGCTGTCATCATTGTTGTCACCGTCCTCACCATACCATCATTTGTTGTCGCTACTCCCTCCTATTCTACGCTACTTATATTCCAGTTTTTATGTAGTTCATGGCTAGGTTTGATATCGACTTGGCGCGTAACTAACTAAAGGAAGAGCGCTTGGCGTGGCGCAAGAACCATCCCCATGTACATACATATGGCATACTAATCGCATGGTTAACACTCTGCAGTTTTGTTTTTCCGTCTTGTTTGTTTTGGGTATTTGCAATTTCATGGCTCACTGTTTGCATCATTTGTTTGTCCAGATTCTCTATGTAGGGTTTCTCTGCGAAGCCTGAGTCGAGAGATTTATTGAAGTGGCAGTGCATCGTCCCTGGTAAAGAAGGGGTAAGTCTTGAAGAACAAGCACAATCATATCCAGTATAACATCGCCCTCTTATTAATGAATTTCCTTTGTAGACTGACTGCGAAGGTGGTTACTACCCCCTGACAATCTCTTTCTCAAAAGACTGTCCGTTGGTGCCTCCAAGATGTGCCTTTCCACGTGGTTTCTTCTACCCAAATGTCCAGCGTTCAGAAGCACTATGCCTTGGGGTTCTTGATCAAAAGACTGTAAGATAGACTTATTTTTCTCAAGTAATTAGTAATTGTTGCCGAACTTATTTGAACTCGTTTCTTATGTTGCTTAAATTGATATTTTGTAGGGGTGGTGGTCTAGTTGTACAATCAAAACTATACAACTTGAAATTAATCATTTGCTTTATCAGCCAAACGTTTCTGATGTTGAAACTGATTGTTACAATTGTAGGACTGAAGAGCACGTGAAATGCTACCAGAGGAGGATGACTGGTAGATTTAAAACTTTTTTAGCAGAAGCAACAAAAACCCCTCGACAGAAAACCAATCTATTAAGAAATCGTGTCTGCAGCTGATCTAAATGTGTTCAACCGTGACAAAAGTGGTAGATATTATAGAGAATCAAGTTAGGAAGACACGACAATACGAATCACGAAAAACCATCAAGAAAAACTGAAGTTATGATCGAAAGATCGAACAAAGGCCAATCTGTTCTACCCGAGTAAAAACCGGATTTGCAACACTGCAAAGCAACTCGTGTAGATTAGAAACCAAAAACCCAATTATATGAAATTTTGACAGATGATATATAATCAAATTGTGAAGACAACCCAAAAATAATCACATCAATTGGATTTGTAAAACTCAGTTATGATAAAAACACTGAAGCTATGTAGTGCTGTGCAAAAACTCGATGAGAAAAACTTGTCTGAACAAGTCGGATGAACAAGGAACAAAAGCTCCTATAAACTACAAATTTATTGATCAGAACACAAGCCTAAAGTCCTCTAACACGAGTTTATGCTTCCCTTGCTTATATAACCAGCCCTAAGGCCAACCCAATTCTAACTAGGATTCTATTCCTACTCAGTTTCAACTCAAACTTTCCATAACTACTCAAGACTCTTCAATACGCAGATAGAAGCAATTTTAAGACTTCCAAACACCTTAGGAACGTCCAAAACATTCCTAAAACAACTCAACTTTGTGACCCACACAAAATCTAACCAAGACCAACTTAAATCTTTCCATATTTGAACCATAACCACCTCAGCCGTAGCCTGAGGCATAATCTAGTCGGTTGGACATTTTCGACCAATTCTTTACGTCCACTACTCTTCATCACGCCCTGGAACCATGTTTCCACGTCCCTGCACTCCTTGCACACATTCGAACACCTTCCAACAATGTTTACAATATCTTCTTATGCATTGTTCTTGATCCAAACATGCTGTGTGACCTCCCGATCAACTCAACCACAATTCCTCCTAAACTTGGTTGTTGAATCTCATCCTCTCCTGAAGACTAGTTCAATGGATCCCGTCACCAGCCATGTCTTGACCTCAAGCAACACCTGCACATAAATAAACAACCAATATTTGAGAGCTCAAGTCCTCGACTTGACTCTCGTTAGTCCAAAAAACACAAAACCTTTCATGAGCACCTCACATAAGCATGTTGCAAATCATAGGAAAATAATATCTTCCATAACCACCAAAACACACCAACAACTTAGCAAATGAATACTAAGCAAATTTTACCGTAAGCTAAAAGCAATTTCGAAACATTGCAAGTTAAAAGTAGAGCAAAACAGAGCGATCAAACTCAATATGAGAACTCTACGCAGTAACTGTTACTCCCGATATAAATTGATAAATTTTGGTTAGTGTGTATCGGGATGTATAGTGGTGTATCAGTATAAGCTTCAAAACTTTGAATGTAAATATTCAATTTTATTATAATTGCCAATGTATTCAGCACACATAGGTCTCTCAATCTCCCCTTTGATGAATGCATTGGCAACACCACTTAGAATCCGAACATTGGCTTATTCATATGAAAAGTTTTGAAAATAAATTTCTCTCCCTTTTTAAAAATAAAATATCAAATAAGGAAAAAATTTAAACAAATTCTCCCCCTGAGAAGAACGTATAAAACTCGTGAATGTGCAATGTGTGTCATATTTCTCCCCCTTTGACAATGTATTCAGCAAGGTTAAAATGAGATATTTTGATTTTTGTTAGCATATTATAACATAAACATATAAAACAAAGCTCATCCAAGTCATACTATCAAGTAACTTATACTATCACATCAATAAGATAAATAAAGTAGTGTAAGCTATGCTAGAGATCAAGTGTAATTTTCAATTGAAGCAAGTCATGATCTCACAAACTCAACTGTTTCAAAACATAAAAGCATGAAACATGTTGCTGTTTTTAATTAACTTTAAAGTAAGAATTTATATCATATGAATTTTGCAAGAGATTATATGCAACATCCGCCTTATTCTAATCAACCAAGGCAAACCTATGTCATTTGACAATTAGAAGCTTAAGGACATAGTTTTAGTCATACACAACTTCTTCCAAGTTCATATCTAAGCGCAATGATAAGCCCTCTCAAAAGAAGAAGTGTGATGCATGCATATTCTCTTGATCTTTTTTCGTTTTTTATTTGATCATAAAAGCTCAACATGTGGATAGTTGATTGATTAATTTTACATTATTAAAAGCACTTGTGAGCATGCAACAAGTTTAAAATAGCAAGAAAGTTCAATCATTACCAGATTTAGTGTAAGTAGTAATTCCAATTACTAGTCATGGCAAAAACTACAAAATGTATAACACGAGTAATGTAGTAAGAACTTTCAGTATGTAAAAGGAATCACAAAGTCATATATGTATGAAATACTATGCTCATATTATTTTAAATTCAGATTCACACATAAACTTTCAAAGTTTCAAAAACTCCCCCTCAATTTAAGCCATGAGGATACATAACCCCTATTTCACTACGAATGAAACAAAAGCGAGTGAAATCCAAAGGTTTTATAAAAATTTTAGCCAATTGTTGTTCAATATCTACATGGTGAAGCACAATGTTTCCTTTTTCAACATTGTCATGGAGAAAATGATACCTAATATCAATGTTTTGTTCTATAATGTTCAATGGGGTTTTTAGCAATGCGAATGGCACTAGTATTATCACAAAACAGTGAAACACTATCTAGATCAACCCCATGGTCCTTAAATGTTTGTACAATCCAAAGAATTTGTGAGCAAGTGGTAGTAGTATCTACATATTCAGATTCTGTCGTGGATTGTGCAACTGAATTTTGTTTTTTAGAGGACCAAGCAACAAGTGAATTACTAAGAACATGACAAGCACCTAAAGTACTTTTCCTATCAATCCTACAACCTCCAAAATCAGCATTCGAAAAAAGCTTTTAAAGTAAAAGTTGAGGAAGAAGGAAGAAAATGTCAAATTCTTGAGTTCTATGTAAGTACCTGAGAATTCTATTGATGGCTTCACAATGTGAAGCACGTGGGGAAGCTTGAAATCGTGCACAAATACATAGCTGAATTGTATGTCCGGTCTTGATGCCGTGATGTACAAAAGTGACCCAATCATGCTTTGATATTCTTTTTGATCCACGGGTTCACCATCTTCATCAAGTTCAAGTGTTGTTGTTGTACCAATTGGTGTCCGAAGAGGCTTACTTTTGTCCATGTTGAAGCACCTTAGGAGGTATTTTATATACTTCTTTTGATGCACAAAGTTTCCCTCCTTGTATTGCTTGATTTGCGGCCCCAAAAAGTATGTGAGTTCTCCCATCATACTCATCTCAAATTTCGAACTCATCATAGATAAAAACTTGGACACAAGATCATGAGCAGCACAACCAAAGAGAATATCAGCCACATATACTTGAATGAATAATGAGTCATTGCCATGCTTAAGCACAAAAAGAGTTTGATCAACCTTGCCCATGGTAAACCCCTTTTCAAGTAAGAATGTTTTTAACCTATCATACCATGCTCTAGAGGTTTGTTTGAGACAGTACAAGGCTTTGGACAGTTTGTAAATATAATTAGAAAAATCTAGATTTTTGAAACCTGGTGGTTGCTTAACATAAGCCTCCTCATCTATATAGCCATTAAGAAAAGCACTTTTAACATCCATTTTATATAACTTGAATCCTTTAGATGCAGCAAAAGCTAACAAAATTTTTATGGCTTCTAATCTAGCAACAGGAGCAAAAGTTTCATCAAAATGTAGACCTTCAACTTGTGTGAAACCTTGAGCAACCAACCTAGCCTTATTCATAATCACAATCCCATACTCACTTTGTTTATTTTTAAATGCCCATTTAGTTCTAATTAAGGTGTGACCTTGAGGTGTAGGCACAAGCTTCTGAACATTATTTCTTTCAAAATTTTCTAACTCTTCTTGCATGAAAACAATCCAAGATTTATTAGTGAGTGCATGTGATATATCTTTGGGTTCAAAAGAAGAAACAAAAGCAGAATGAGCACGAGAGTTCTGATCGCAAAACCTGGATCGTGTGACTTATTCGCGCAAGCTTCCAGTGATTTGTTGTGTAGGATGAATTTTGAGGACGTGGAGGGGAATAGACATTTCACAAGATCCTTCTTCTTCATGTTCATCACAGAGTGAAGAACTTGTGACTTCATGACGATATGTACCAGCTGAAGTAGTTGTTTGTTCTTGTAGTGGTGCAAAATCAGCATCATGATCAACGCCATTTGCTTCTGAATTTTCGGGCAGCAGCACAACTTCTTCGTCTTCTTCAACGAAAATACTCTCCCCATACGGATATGGGTCTGGACCAACAATATTGGAGCTAATACCTGGGCTAGCTTCATCAAAAGAAACCTCACAATTCTACTCAATTTTTTTAGTGTCAAGTAAAAACATATGGTACCCTCTAGTATGAGATGGATAACCAAAAAACATGCCATCAACAGATCTAGGTTCAAATTTATCAAGATTACCATGTTTCTTAACAAAACATTTACAACCAAAGACCCAAAAGTGTGTGACACTAGGCCTATATCCAAATTGAAGTTCATATGGTGTTTACCAAGCTTAACACACAAGAAAACACGATTCGAGACATAATAAGCAGTTGCAATTGCATGACCTCAAAATTTTCTAGGAGTTGGATATTCATCGGGCATAGTCCTAGCCATCTCAACTAAGGTTCTGTTCTTTCTCTCTACGACACTATTTTGTTGAGGTACATAGGGTGAATAAAATTGATGATCTATTCCATTTTCAGCACAAAAGTGATCAAACGATTTTTTTTTTAAATTCAGTTCGGTTATCCCTTAATTGCTTCTAAAGATGTAGGGTGATCAATTGATAAACTAAGAAATAAAGTTCTAAAGTGCCTAAAGCTTCATTCTTAGATGCCATGAAGTAATGAAAGTGCATTTAGGAATCCCTTGTGGGTTTGGGATGATTTATGACAAGCAAATGAGATTCTAACCTATTTGTTGAGATGAACACAGGTTTCAATGGGAAAATAAGCAAAGTGCCAAAGAGAAGGGAGAATGAGGAGCAAAGTGGAAGTGAGCTCAAGGAAGAAAAATAGTAGATCATTGTGTATGGATTGTGCTAAGGAAAAACACCCCAATAGCTCAATCACAATTAAACACACACATTGCACAAAGTTATACAGGACCGGACTAGTCCGACTGACACCGGACTAGTCCGATATCCTCTCTGCACAAAATCGGACAAGTCCGATATCCATCGGACTAGTCTGATATCTCTCTGACTAGAATCGGAATAGTCCTCCACTTGTCCTCAAAACACTTCACAAGTCACACAAAATCGGACAACTCCGATCACCACCGGACTAGTCCGATATTCATGCTGATCTAAATCAGACAAGTCAAATAATAGCACAAACTAGTCCAAAAAACTCTCTGACCTAAATTGGACAAGTCCTCCAAGTGCGGAGTTGTCCCCATAACCACTTAGGGTTTCACTGCCCGGACAAGTCCGATGTCCATCGGACTAGTCCGAAGATTTCCAGAAGTGAAATCGGACAAATCCGCTCCTAACCGGACTAGTACGATATTTTGGGACACTTAGGGTTTGCTACACACAGCACACCGGACTAGTCCGATCTTTCTGAATCCTAACGGTCACTTTTAGAAACCTCATATAAATAGAGGTACACGGCCAAACATGAAACTCTCTCGAAGCACCGTCACACCTCCCAAGAGCCCCCAAAAAACACATCTCTCCACGAAATTAAGTGCAACAAAGATCAATCCTTCGAGGATACACTCTAGATCATTGGAGAGACACGTTCAACACTAATTGAGCTCTTGGTTTGATTCTCTAACACACTCCTGTGATTTCATTGTAATCTTTTGAATGTGTTATTCACCACTTTGTGATAAGTGGAAGAGGATTGGCCTTCGTGGCGATTCGACGAGGGTAGGGTTGGAGAAGACCCGGTCCTTTTGTGGACTCCTCAACGTGGACGTAGGTTGCCTCTGTGGGAGCCGAACCACAGGATAAATCCTTGTGTCTTACTTGGTGTTCATCGTTCTTATTCATCACAACCATCTAGGGTTTCAATCATTATTGCATACCTTACGTTGAAATATCAAATTTAAGATTGACCTGTGATATACCCTAGTACATAATCTTGCAACACATAAATTACAAGTATATTTCTGCTGCTACACCCTAGAATGAAACTTAATAAGTCAAACTTGATCAACTTAGTCCGTACACACCGGACTAGTCCCCACTTTACCGAACTAGTCCGATATCTCTAGTTTTGAACTGGTTGTTAATGTTGCAGGTTCCCACAAAATTCCAAAAGGCATATTCACCCCCCCCTCTAGGCCACATTCAATTGGTATCAGAGCGGGTTGTAAGGATTGAATGCCCAAGAGGGGGGATGAATTGGGCTTCTTTTAAAAAATTATAGCAACAAAACTTAATTACTAAAAGTCCAATTCCCTATGCAAACAACCTATGCATTCAAGTGAATAGTAACTTTGCGGTATATGAAATGCATAAGTATAAGGGGAGAGGAAGAAAGCGCAAACTCCTGAGGAGACACGAAGACACGAAGATTTATCCCGTGGTTCGGCAAGATCATCAAGATCTTCCTACATCCACGTTGTGGCACCAACCAAAGGGTATAGCCACTCCCAAGTCACCGAGACCAGGGATCTTCACTATACTTCTCCGTTCGCCAACCTTGGCAAGGTGGAGCTCAAGCCTTGTACAAGTTGGATCCTCCGGGCTTCCACAACCGTCTTGGCAAGCTCCAGAAGGCTATCTCCAATACAATAACCAAGGGACACTCCCTTACAGCTCTCACTACACTAGATACTCCAATCACCAAGAATGGAAGCACACAAGCACTATCTCTAGCAAGTTCTAGCCTATCTCTTGGTGTGTAAGTGGTGTAGATGATGTAGAAGTGGTAGATCAACGTCTTGAATGCTTGAAAATGTGTAGAGTAGCTCTGGTTGTCAAGACTTGTCGAATAGACTGGTTGAAGGGGTATAAATAGACAGCCTCCACGAAATAGCCGTTGGAAAAGTAGGCTGATATCACTGTTCTGCGAACACCGGATGATCTGATGTTCTCCCTTCAGTTATCATCGGTCGGATCCAAATTAGCTGATGTCACTGTGTCAGATATGGCCGTTGTTAGACCGATGTTACACTTGCCTTCTAATCGGATGATCCGATAGCACTTCATCCAGAATTGGTTCAGAATTAATGCTTACTGGAGTGATCGACCGATGTGTTTATAGTTGTACATCGGATGGTCCGGTGTTACACTTGGTCCAGGGAGATTGCTTACTGTACTGATGGACCGATGTAACATCCCCTTCATCATCGGATGATCCAGTGAGTACATAGTTATGAGGTCTTCTTCTTCTGCTATACCAACTCGACCGATGTATTGTTTTCTGGAAACATCGATTGATCCAGTGAGTTGATTTTGTTTGCTTCAAGTTGTTCTAAGTGATTCTTTTGGAATTTGCTCGATTGACCTCTTAAACATTGGTTTGAAATATTCTTCTGATGATTATCAAGCATTGAGTGCTGTCAATATTGGTTGAATAATTTTGACATATGAGCTTTTTCTTCTAATCTTCATAAAAATCGATTGACCTCATAGAATGATTGTTTAGAGGTCTCCAATTATGTCCAATGAGCAGTAGATGATATTCGTATAGATTTCATTTTATTGTGATGAGTGATATGGGAGACCTTGCATCCACAAATTCATTAGTAAAATCCAACGGTTGTCATTAATCACCGAAACCATACCTCATGGGGGCCTAGATGCTTTCAATCTCCACCTTTTTGGTGATTGATGACAACACAACAAGTAAAGCATAATAGTAATGAATGCAAGAATATGATACTTAAGAGGATATGCAATAAGTACAAGATTTAGCACACTTAATCTTGAAGGCTCAAAAACGATCAATAAACCGAAAGCTCAACGATTAATAACTCAAGAGAATTAAGTGGCACACAAATACTCAATGAATAGCAAAAGAGTAGAAAATCACCAAATTACAAAAGACTCCCAAAAAGATAAGCTCCCCCTACAGCTAGGACTCCCCCTGGGACTAATCTATCCCCCCCTGACTCTTCTCCCCCTTTGGCATCAAGACACCAAAAAGGAAGCCGAGTGCCTAAGGATACTGAGCGCTCGGGGTGATGATGAACTGGTTGCCGTCGGGGATGCTATCGTCGGAGCTGCTGCCTGCTGCTGCCGAAGCTGGAGTGGAGGTGATGGGAGCTGCGGGAGCTGCTGTCGGTGCCTGCTGAGTCTGAACTGCAGGTAGCGGGGCACTGACAACTGACACCGGTGTCTGCTGGAAAAGCGTTGTAGCCGATAGAGGAGAGTGGATAGGAGCACCTAGAGCAAGCAGTGGAGACATGCTGATCGTCGGGATCGGCATAGTCGGCACTGGTGCTGAAGCTGGTGCCAGGACAGGCGGACCTGGAGCAAGGCCTGGAAGCTGCGACGGCAGGGCAATCCCGATCTGGGTGTAGAGGTTGGTGATCAACCCCAGGATGCCCATCATAGCCTGCTGCGCCTGCTGCTGCTGGTCGAGAGAACGCTGGTGCATCTGATCAATTAGCTTAGTCAGCCTGTCAGTGTCCTCTCGCCTCTCGCGGGTAATCTGTCGTTGCATCTCCTACTGCTGCTACTAGAGCTCCAAGAGACGCGCAGCCTACTCAGCTCGGGCCTGCTCAGCTGCAAGCCTATCCAGACGCTGCTGCTCAACCATCTGCTGGAGTAGAAAAGTCAACTCAGATGGCTGAGAAACCTGTGCCTCGGACATTGGAGGTGGAGTAGGAGGTGGCACAGTCGAGCCTCCAGCCTCCGCGTCGTGCTACCTGGGTGAGGGAGGAGGAGGGAAGTACTCCTCGACACTGTCGTTGGTGTCACTCTCGGACCAAATATGCTGTAGATCCTCACCTTGAGCCTCTGCCTGTGCAAGTATCTCATCTTCCTTCTCCAGGTCTGACCAATCTTCCTCTGAGAGACGGGCACGGACGTGACGCTCAACTGGATGGCCAAGGCAGCGGTCTCAAGGAGCTGGAGCACGGTAGTGCCCGAACCGTGTGATGCTCTCGTTGGTGAGACTGTCACGCACGGCGGACCCCTCTAGAGCTATCATGTAGAGCAAGTGACTGATCCAGTGACCGAACACAAGCTGCCTCATCATCCCAACTCCATCGGTAATGACGTCCTCCATCTCACAAATCAGGATATCCACAATGTCGAACTCCATCCCGTTCATAACATAGAACAGGAGAGTCTGCTGCAAGCTGGTGAACACCTCAAGGTATCCGGACCTCGGCAGAAGTGTGCGGCGCAAGGCAAGGTGCACAGTGCACGCAGCTGGAGTGAGTAGCGCCGGTACCCTCGACTGGCCTGGAGAGAAAGGTTGAGCAAACAGTGAGCGTATCTCCTAACGTGGTGGTGCCACACCTCCAGTGAGTGGCCTCCTCGGTGGGTCAGCCTGTCCATACACTCTCTCGTGTAGGCATTTTTCATGAAGATCCACTCCTAGCAGCTGTCCCAAAGTCTGCCTGGTCAGGTGGTGATGCTGGCCCATAAACATGAAGTCAATGGATCTGCGGCCCTCAGAGACGTAAAGTGTGGCATAGAATACTTGGACCCAGTCCTCCATGTAGGCACCCTCTCGTAAGACATAAGCTCCACTAGCCCTCTATACCTCTCAAAGTAAGGGCGAATCTCTGTCCAGGCTGCAAGCGCAAGCTGATCCCAATCCAGGAAATTGTGCTGGAAGAGCTTATGGCCCCGACGTTTGTAAGTCTCGTACAGCGACGCCTGTGTCAGGGTCCAAAAGCAGCTGTCCACAAGTGTCTCTTTGGGCTGTGGGAACCACTCCTCAAGCAGAATACTCCATCTGAGCTTCCTGAGCTGCTTGGCCTTCAACTTCCTATAATTGGTCAAGCGGACACCCTCACCAACATGGACGTTAGTGTCCATCTCATAGACGGCTCTTTGGGCCGCCCTGTCCTCCCGAAGGTCACCTGCTGACGGTCTCTGTCTCAGGGCTGCAGCTGAATGACCCCCATGGGTCCTGGCTGAGCGCCGGCGAACAAGCGGCACTTCGGGCTCCTCTTCCTCCTCCGACTCCTCAGGTACCGGAGGCTGCCTCTGTCGAGCCTCGCGGATCCTCAACGATCCTCCTCGACCTCGCTCTCGCTCCTCAGCGGCGCGAGCGGCCATAAAAGCTTTCTTCGCTTCATTCGACAACTTCTGCTTTTTAGCGGCCCGCTCCTCAATAGCCTTGCCCTTTCCCTTCTTGTCACGGCCCATGACGACGACGAAGGTGAGCACGCGGGACAACGAGCTCGGGCGCACGAGACAGCGACGCAAAGATTGTTGCGGCCAGGGAACCCTAACAGCGAAGCGACGGCGACCGTAGGGCAGTAGCATGGTGGTGAAGAGTGTGGCGGTGCGGCGCCTAGGACGGCGTGGGGCGGCGGTAGTGGTGCGGCGGCGGCGCTGCTTGTGGAGGTGGCGGCGCTGCATGGGAAGGCGGCGACACTGAGCGGCGGCGACCAGAGTGCGGCAGCGGCGGCCGAGGTGAGGGTGCGAAGCGGCGTCGGGGAGAGGAGGTGTCGGGGAGAGAGAAAAAAGGTGAAGGGACGCGCTAAAAAGGTGGGGCCCAAACCCTAGCTCAAAATTTAACATCAGATGAACTGACGTAGCATTAGGGCTGCATCGGTCGAATGATACAGTAAGGGTATTCCAAATGGTACCATTGACACCGTATGATCCAACGTGAAAATGATATGCATCAGTTGATTTTGGCACAACTCCAGGAATATGAACATTGGATGCTCCGATGTTTCTCAGAATGAACTCGTCGGTTGATTTGACTTTTTGACTGAGCTGACCCTTGGCCCTTGAGCACAAACTGATCCGATGATGGTTCTGCCCTAAGCATCGTATAATCCGATGACTACAAAAACAACAACATCCCATATATGTCCTTTGACTTAAACACACAACGAGAACACACAAGTCTTAGGACTTTTTGGGCAACCCCTTACCCCTCAGAAAGACTAGTTGCCAATAACTTGGCTAAGCCCTGAAGCAAATAGAACACCAAAAAAATCAAGAAAGAAAACATCCAAATAAAATGTAAGGCCCATGCTTTGTGAGCTAGAGGATAAAAACTTCTATCTCTTTAAAGTATGTTCCTTTAGGCATTAACGCACCTAACATTTTGTTCTTTCCACATCGTATGAGTTGAGATATTGCATTTCAAACAAGTCTCTTTCTCATGAAGTGGTTTCCCCTTTGTGACAATCTACCGTATGCAATGACAAACAATTTATAATGCAAGAAATTAAACGTGAGTCCAAATCTATATGACAGGCATCATGCAAGACATAACTTTAAATCTATCTTGCCAAATTTGAAACTTTCAAAGGCTTCTTCAGGGAGAGCCACTCTCCAAGCCTTGGGGAAACCCAAAAGAACCTCCATCCCAAGCTAACCCTTGCTCACCCCTATCCTTTGAAAGTTAGACAAGACCTATATGAGATGCATTCTTACATGATCATGGCAACTTACATGACGTTCGATGCATCTAGCACATTTAATTCACTTCTTAGTCTAGAAAAAGT
Organism: Tuctoria greenei; assembly: GCA_036927565.1. Lineage (NCBI taxonomy): Eukaryota > Viridiplantae > Streptophyta > Magnoliopsida > Poales > Poaceae > Tuctoria > Tuctoria greenei. Next base: position 114,723,515 of record JAYESD010000011.1, on the reverse strand, counting down.
TTTCTCATCAAGTGGCTTAGTGAAGATATCCGCCAATTGTTCTTCGTACCTAATACCTCGCAAGGAGATGTCTCCGTTAGCTTCATGGTCCCTCAAGAAATGATGGCGAATATCAATGTGCTTAGTGCGGGAGTGTTGAACGGGGTTCTTAGCAATCTTAACCACACTTTCATTCTCACAAAGGAGTGGCACACAACCAAGTTTAATACCAAAGTCCAAAAGGGTTTACTTCATATAAAGAATTTGGGCACAACATGCACTAGCCGCAATATATTCAACTTCCGCTAAGGACAAATCAACGGAATTTTGCTTCTTGCTAGACCAAGATACTAGGGAACACCCAAGCAAGTGGCACCCACTGGAGGTACTCTTGCGGTCCACACGGCATCCGACAAAGTCTGAATCCGAGTAACCCAAGAGATGTACCACAGGCCTACACTTTGGGTATGCTTGAGATACCGAAGTATCCTAAAGACTGCCTTCTGATGCGATTCTTTAGGTGTCACTTGAAAGTGAGCACACAAGCATACACTAAACATGATATTGGGCCTAGATGCGGTAAGATAAAGCAATGAACCAATCATAGAACGGTAATTAGATTGGTCAATAGGTTTACTGTCCTTATCCGCGTTGAGATGACAATTTGTTGCCATTGGAGTACTTCTTGAGCTACAATCTCCCATCTCAAGTTTCTTCAAGAGGTCCTTGGTATACTTTTCTTGATAGATGAATGTTCCCTCTCGAAGTTGCTTGATTTGAAATCCAAGGAAGAAGCTGAGCTCTCCAATCATCGACATCTCGAATTCCCTAGACATCATTTTGCCAAACTCATGGCTAAGAGCTTCGTTAGTTGAACGAAAAATAATATCATCGACATAAATTTGACAAATAAATAGTTCCCTGTCGATGTCTTTTGTGAAGAGTGTAGTGTCCACCCTCCCGATCTTGAATCCTTGCATGATCAAGAAATCCCGTAGTCGTTCATACCACGCTCTAGGTGCTTGCTTGATCCCGTGGAGCGCCTTGTGCAACCTAAACACATGATTAGGATTCCTCGGATCTTCAAACCCGGGAGGTTGTTCAACATAAACAAGCTCGTTAATATAACAATTAAGAAAGGCACTTTTCACATCCATTTGGTAAAGTTTTATGTTATGATGTGATGCAAAGGCAATAAGTATACGGATGGCTTCTAGTCGGCCGACCGGAGCAAATGTCTCCCCAAAGTCTAGTCCTTCAACTTGAGAGAAACCCTTGGCCACAAGTCTTGCCTTGTTGCGGACCACAATGCCGTTCTCATCTTGTTTGTTGCGGTACACCCACTTTGTTCCGATGACGTTCTTGTCCTTGGGTCACTCCTCCAACACCCAAACTTCATTGCGGATGAAGTTGGTTAGTTCTTCTTGCATGGCCATCACCCAATTTGGATCTTGGAGTGCTTCCTCAATGTGAGTGGGTTCTACACATGAAACAAATGAGTAGTGCTCACAAAACGTAGCGAAATGGTGAGAACGTGTACTTACTCCCCTTGACGAACTTCCGATAATTTGGTCAATCGGATGCGCCTTGGTGATGCGTCCATGCCTCATAAGTGGTTGTGAAGCACTTGGCGGTGGTGATGCGTGTTGCTCTTCTTCTGGTTGGACTTGATCATGGACTGGTTCTTCTTCTTGATGTCGTGTGGCTTGTGAATCATGTGTCGGCAATGGATCATCTTTCTCTTCTTCGTCAACTTGAGGCGCCATAGATGTGTTGATGTTGGAACTTGAAGCTCCCCCTTGATCATGGCTCTCCTCAACTTTAGGCTTGATGTCTCCAATGGTCATGTTCTTCATAGCTTCTCGTAGAGGCTCATCATCTATTTCATCATGACCAAAACTCTCCTCTTGGGAGCCATTAGTTTCATCAAACTCAACATCACAACTTCCCTCAACTAAACCAGATGTTTGGTTGAATACTCGATATGCTTTTGAGTTTGATGCATAACCAAGAAAGATACCAACATCACATCTTCTTTCAAACTTACCGGGCCTTTTCTTGCGGTAGATGTAGCACTTTCACCCAAATACTCAGAAATAGGAGATGTTGGGCTTTCTCCCAATGAGAAGTTCGTACAGGGTCTTTTGAAGTAGTCAATGTAGGTAGACCCGATTTGCGGCATGGCATGCCGTGTTAATTGCTTCGGCCCAAAACTTCTCGGACGTGCCATAGCCATCAAGCATTGCTCATGCAAGAGTGATGAGAGTCTTGTTATTCCTTTCAACGACACCATTTTGTCGAGGAGTGTATGTGACCGAAAACTCATGCTTCACGCCTTCACGATCACTCCACTCCCCAATGTTGTAGTTCTTGAACTCGGTGCCGTTGTCACTCCAGACCTTGATGATGGGAAGTTGAAATTCACTTTGAGCATGGTTAGCGAAGGTCTTGAAAACTTCTTGAGTTTCACTCTTGTCACATAGAAACAAAGTCCAACCATAGCGAGAGTAGTCATCAACTATAACAAGACAATAGAGGTTAACGCCAAGACTTTGATATGTTGACGGTCCGAATAGGTCCATGTGGAGTAACTCAAGTGGCTTGGAGGTTGACACCATTGTCTTCATCGGGTGGTGAGAAGCAACTTGCTTCCTGGCTTGACAAGCGCTACAAAGCTTGTTCTTCTCAAATATGACATCCTTTACGCTGGTCACCATCCCGAGCTTGAATGACTTCTTGAGCTTGCTCATTCCAATGTGCGCTATGCGTTGATGCCATAGCCAACCCAAACTTGTCTTAGTGAAAAGACAAGTGGTCAAGCTAGCATCCTTGTTGGAGAAGTCTACTAGGTAGAGATGTCCATGCCGAAGTCCCTTGAAGATTAGTTCTTGGCTTGTTTCACTGGTCACAACAACATCATTTTTGCTAAAGGTACACGTTAGTCCAAGATCACATAATTGTGCAATAGAAAGCAAATTAAAACAAAGTGACTTAACATACAATACATTGGAAATAGATAGATCATTTGAAATTGCAATCTTACCTAACCCAATTACCTTCCCCTTTGAGTTATCACCGAAGGTGACTTGTTCATGATTATCGGGGTTTTCTATGGTGGTGAACATACCATAGTTGCCGGTCATATGTTGAGTGCACCCGCTATTGAGTACCCAATGCTTTCCTCCGGCTTTGTAGTTCACCTACACACATGAATTCAATTTTTGACTTTAGGCACCCAAGCCAACTTAAGTCCTTGTATGTGTGATACAAGTGTTTTTGGGACCCAAAGTTGCTTGGGGAGCTTCCCCTTCATGCCCTTTATGTCCTTGCCAATGAATCTTGCCTTCACCTTGCCATCTACTTTACTCAAGAGATAATAATGATCATTGAAAGTATACTTGTAGTTAGTAGGCAATTTTGGAGAAGGCCGGTTAGGAAGAGGACACTCCCTTGTATGGTGAACGGTGACCTCACAATGTTGGCAATAGGAACCAACTTCCTTGATGAAGCTTGTTCTAAGCTCCGGTGAGGGCATCTTTCCTTTGTTAGGCACTGGGAAGGATCCAAGTCCTCTCTTGTTGATGGCCTTTGCTTGTTGGAAGAGGATTTCCTTGTGCTTGACTTCTCCTTTATATAGTCTTGCCACACTAGTGCGGAGACTTTCAATTTCTTCCAACAAGTCCTTCTCCCTAGCATTCTCTTTCAAAGGCAAAGACTTATGCAAGACATTAGCGGCATGAGAATTAATAGATACCTTATCATTAAGGGTTTCTTTCTTTATAGTTTTTAATTCTTGGTTAAGAACTTCATAATCAAGGTTATGTACTTGATGCTCTTGGATTAACTCATTGTGCTTTCCCAAGAGTGCTTGGTGTGCTAAGTCAAGCTCATGATGATCTAGCCTGATTTGAGCCTTATCCTCCTCAACTTGCTTGACATGAGATTTGAGCGTGTCGTGCTTCTTAAGTATGCTTTCATACTTGTCAAGAAAATCGAGGTTAGCACTCTCAAGCTTAGCACGAGTTTCTTCAATATCCTTAACCTTACTCTTTTCCCTCTTAATGATAGTGTGGTATTCATTTATCAATGAAGTTGAGTCATCGGGGGAAATCTCATCATCGCTAGAGTCATCACATACCTTGGTGTTACCTTTAGCCATGAGGCACATGGGAGGTGGATGAAGAGATGAATAATCATTGTTGGCAATGGCAAGGCCGGCCAAACTTTCTTCTTCCGCTTCACTCTCTTCATCACTTGATTCTTCGTCGGTGATCCATTCATTCGCCTCACACATGAACACCTTTTGTGGACCTTTTCTCTTCTTTGGGAAGAGCTTTGCCTTCTTGCCTTTGTCATGTTTCTTCTTCCCAAAGGATCTTAGTTTGGGCTTGACCTCTTCTTCATCATCTTCACTATCTTCAAGCTTGCGATGCTTGCCCTTGTGGTTCTCTCTTCTTTTGTCCGGTTTTGGACAATCATAGGAGATGTGGCCTTGATCACCACAATTTTAGCAAGTCTTGTTGTCATCTCTCCTTGGTAGAAAATCTTTCTTCTTGGGATCAAAGGTGTATCCTTTCTTGGCAATCTTGGAGTTCAAGCGAGAGAACTTTCTCATCATCAATGCAAGCTCATCATCGTCATCTTCACTTGATGCTTGCTCTTCTTCACTTGAGCTAAGCTCAACCACTTTCTTTTTCTTGAGACTTTTTTTCTTGGTGGAAGCCTTTAGAGCAATTGTCTTTAAAGATGATTGCTCCATCATCCCAAGTACACTCATCTCATGAGCGTGAATCTCTCCAATAAGTTCCAAAACTTCAATGTGATCAAGAGATTCTTTTTGAAGCATGGAGTTGATGATGTTGTACTTTAGCTTAGGAAGGAGCATAAGAATCTTGCGGTTGATGAGTCCCTTTCCAAGAGAAGCAATGTCAAGAGCATTAATTTCCTCAATAAACACATTTAAGCGAGAAAACATTTCATTGACATTTTCATGAGGTAGCATTTTGAACTCATCATATTTGGCTTTAAGCATATGATATTTTAGTTCTTTGACACGAGAAGAACCCTCATGAATTTCAATCAAGCAAGTCCAAATTTCACAAGCTTTCTCTTTGCTAGCAATCCTAGCAAATACATCTTGACTAATGCATTCATAAATTGCATTTCTAGCTTTAGCATCCCACTTTATTGATCACCAACATAATTATGCTCACCAAACCCCGCATGGGTTGCTTCCCATACATCGGGAGCAATAGCCTCTAGATAAGCATGCATGCGTGCTTTCCAATAGGCAAAGTTCTTGCCCTTGAAGATAGGAACCGAACCCCCATTCTTGGTCATTTTAGCTCTCTAGCGGTGAATCTAGAATGATCCAATGAGCAACCTTGCTCTGATACCAATTGTAAGGATCGAATGCCCAAGAGGGGGGGGTGAATTGGGCTTCTTTTCAAAAATTATAGCAACAAAAATTAATTACTAAAAGCCCTATTCCCTATGCAAACAACCTATGCATTCAAGTGAATAGTACCTTTGCGGTATATGAAATGCATAAGTGTAAGGGGAGAGGAAGAAAGCGCAAACTCCCGAGGAGACACGAAGACACATAGATTTATCCCGTGGTTCGGCAAGATCATCAAGATCTTCCAACATCCACGTTGTGGCACCCACCAAAGGGTATAGCCACTCCCAAGTCACCGAGACCAGGGATCTTCACTAGACTTCTCCGTTCGCCAACCTTGGCAAGGTGGAGCTCAAGCCTTGTACAAGTTGGATCCTCCGGGCTTCCACAACCGTCTTGGCAAGCTCCGGAAGGCTATCTCCAATACAATCACCAAGGGACACTCCCTTACAGCTCTCACTACACTAGAGACTCCAATCACCAAGAATGGAAGCACACAAGCACTATCTATAGCAAGTTCTAGCCTATCTCTTGGTGTGTAAGTGGTGTAGATGATGTAGAAGTGGTAGGTCAACGTCTTGAATGCTTGAGAATGTGTAGAGTAGCTCTGGTTGTCATGACTTGTCAAATAGACTGGTTGAAGGGGTATAAATAGCCAGCCTCAACGAAATAGCCGTTGGAAAAGTAGGCTGACATCACTGTTCTGCGAACACCGGATGATCCGATGTTCTCCCTTCAGTTATCATCGGTCGAATCCAAATTAGCTGATGTCACTGTGTCAGATATGACCGTTGTTAGACCAATGTTACACTTGCCTTCTAATCGGATGATCCGGTAGCACTTCATCCAGAATTGGTTCAGAATTAATGCTTACTGGAGTGATCGACCGATGTGTTTATAGTTGTACATCGGATGGTCCGGTGTTACACTTGGTCCAGGGAGATTGCTTATTGTACTGATGGACCGATGTAACATCCCCTTCATCATCGGATGATCCGGTGAGTACTTAGTTCTGAGGTCTTCTTCTTCTGCTAAACCAACTCGACCGATGTATTGTTTTCTGGAAACATCGGTTGATCCGGTGAGTTGATTTTGTTTGCTTCGAGTTGTTCTAAGTGATTCTTTTGAAATTTGCTCGATTGACCTCTTAGACATTGGTTTGAAATATTCTTCTGATGATTATCAAGCATTGAGTGCTGTCAATATTGGTTGAATAATTTTGACATATGAGCTTTTTCTTCTAATCTTCATAAAAATCGATTGACCTCATAGAATGATTGTTTAGGGGTCTCCAATTATGTCCAATGAGCAGTAGATGATATTCATATAGATTTCATTTTATTGTGATGAGTGATATGGGAGACCTTGCATCCACAAATTCATTAGTAAAATCCAACGGTTTTCATTAATCACCGAAACCATACCTTATGGGGGCCTAGATACTTTCACGGATTCTTCAAGAAAGGGACTAATCGCTCGAAGAAGATCATGTCGGACATGAAGGACATCCACAAGAGCAACAACCAAGAAAAGGTTGATGATGATAAGAACCTAAAGGTGGAGAAGCTCCTCGAAGCCATTCAAGACTTCGACGATGATTATGAGGAGACGCTAGAACTAAAGGAGCTCCTAAGAAAGAAGATACTTTCCAAAGGGAAACTGAAGATTGAAGCAAAGAAGAAGGGGAGTAGTCACACCGACTACTCCCGATATCCTTTTAACTATGATTGTCTCAATTCCAATAATAATCATTATTTGTCAATCCCACTTGGAAAAGCCCCACATTTCGATGGAAGTGATTACTCAATATGGAGGCAAAATATGAAAATGCATCTAATTTCCCTCAATCCAAGTTTATGGCATATTGTATGCACAGGGATAGATATCCCGGAAGACGACGAAGAACTCACACCAAGCCAAGAGCAGGCAATTCACCGAAATGCTCAGGCCGCAGCTATAATTACCTCTTCGCTTAGTCGGGACGAGTTCACCAAGGTGGATGGACTCGAAATCGCTAAGGAGATATGGGATACACTACAAACTGCACATGAAGGTAACCGACATGTGCGTGAAGCAAACATCGAAATGATCAAAGGCGAATTAGGAAGATTCGCAATTGAAGAAGACGAGTCACCCCAAGACATGTACAACCGATTAAAGACACTCGTCAACAAGGGAAGATCATACGGAAGTAATAAGTGGAATGACCACGAAGTGGTAAACCTCATCCTTAGAGATTTCATGCCTCGCAATGTCACCCTATGCTCCATGATCAGAGAAATCCCAGGATACAAAAGGATGACTCCGGATGAATTGCTTGGAAAGATCATCAACTTTGAGATGATGGAAAAACAAGAAAAGCATGTCAAGGAGATTGCCGACCTCACCTCGGAAAAGAAGAAAGGGGTTGCTTTGAAGTCCACCCTCAAGCCCCTATCTAAAGAAGCTAGAGAAGCACAACTAGAAGAAGACAATGACGATGAGAGCAGTGAATTAGACAAAGAAGAAATGATATTGTTCATTAAGAAATTCAAGAGAATAATGAAAAAGAGACAAGGTACAAAGTCAAGGGAAGGAAAGTACTAGGAAAGAACAAAGCCAAAGTTGAGGCGGGCATGCTATAATTGTGGTGAGTATAGCCACTTTATAGTTGATTGTCCATATGAAGAGAACAAGAAGAAGACCAAAGAAGCCAAGCCTCAACCCAAGAAATTCTTCAAGAAGAAGAAACAAGCCGAACAAGCGCACATTGGGAAAGAGTGGGACTCAAATGATGAGTTCTCATCATCCAATGAAGAAGAGATGGCTAGCATAGCCACCGAGAAGACATCCAAGAAGCCTACTCTCTTCCCACACTCAGCGCATGGAAGGAAAATGGCACTTGCCTTATGGAAAAGGAAGTTAAATGCAAGGTAAACACCAAACCCCCTTCCGTGCGTTCCTACTCTAGCAATGATGAAGTCAATAGTGATAATGAGGACATGCTTATTGGACTAGATAGGAAAACTGCCACAAAAATGAAATTTTTACTTGATCAACTTGTTGAGAAGGAGAGGTTGATACATCATCAAGAGGACATGATCATCTCCCAAAAGGAGGAATATGTCGAACTTGACAAGCTTCTAGAACTTGAAAAGGAACGAAGCAAATCACTAGAGCTTGAGTTAGCTTCAAGCAAGGAAACTTGCTTGGAGTTAACCGACTCAAATGCTATAATCAAGGACCAACTTGCTGACCTGATCAAGGTTAACAAGATCCTTGAAGTGCAAGTTGAGTCACTCAAGCAAGGTGAACCTTCATCCTCTTTAACTTCACCTTCTCAACCCACTAAATATGAGGTTGTTTATGCTTGTACATGTAATAAAGTTGACACCAGTTTGAACGACAAGCCAACCTCTACAAAGGATAAACATCCTTCCCAAAGTGGCATATTTGACAAGGAGAAGATCAAATATGCACATAGTGCATACTTGGTCAAAAGACCTCCAAATAGCAAATATGGCATTGGTTATTCTTATGGTGAAAAGCAACATGCTAAAAGCCATAAGAATAACAAGGAGAGGATTGCCCTTGTAAAGGGAAGACCCTCGCAAACTGAAAAAGTTCGGACTAGTCCGGTCGGGGTCCAGACAAGTCCAGTCCTCCGGACAAGTCTGGCCTCCTAGACTGGTTCTGTATATAAACAACAACAGTTATTGTTTAGAACTTTCGATGCCTCGTATGTCTTAATGAGAAATAGGTATGGAAATGTTTATGCTCATTATGTTGGGCCACGCCATGGGAACACCAAGTCTCATGTGTGGGTGCCCAAATGTCTTGTAACTAACCTCCAAGGACCCAAGCAAGCTTCGGTACCTAAAACCAAAGTATAATTTGTTTTTGCAGGCTTATTCCTCCGATGGATCTAAATGGGTGTTAGACAGTGGCTGCACCAACCATATGACCGGAGAATGAAGAATGTTTGTTGAATATGAAGAGAATAAGGATCCAAATGAGGGCATCTATTTTGGAGATAATAGCCAAGGAAAGGTGCTCGGTACCGGTAAAATTGTCATATCATCTAAACACACACTTTCTCATGTATTACATGTTGAATCCTTAGATTATAACCTGCTATCCATATCTCAATTATGTGACAAAGGTTATAACTGCTTGTTCACTAATGAGGGTGTCACCGTCTGTAGGAGGAGTGATGGTTCCATTGCATTCAAGGGTATGTTAAAGGGAAAGCTCTATCTTGTTGACTTCAACAAGGATAAAGCTGAACTTCACACATGCTTGATTGCAAAAACCAACATGGATTGGCTGTGGCATAGACGGCTAGCGCATGTTGGTATGAGGAACCTTCAAAAACTCCTCAAGGGCGATCACATCCAAGGTCTAAAGGATGTTGTGATTGAGAAAGACAGGCCTTGTAGCGTGTGCCAAGCCGGGAAGCAAGTTGGAGCACCTCACCCCGCCAAGAACGTCATGACTACAACAAGACCACTCGAGCTACTTCGTATGGACTTATTTGATCCAATTGCCTACATAAGCATCGGCAGTAACAAATATGGTTTGGTAGTTGTTGATGACTTTTATCGCTTCACTTGGGTTTTCTTTTGCATGACAAGTCAGAAACACATGGAAGACTCAAGAAATTCTTCAAGCGAGCTCAAAACTAATTCTCATTGACAATCAAGAACATCCGAAGCAACAACAACAAAGAGTTCAAGAACACACAAGTGGAGGAGTACCTCGATGGAGAAGGCATAAAGCACGAGTTTTCAGCTCCGTACTCCCCACAACAAAATGGAGTTGCCGAAAGAAAGAACCGAACTCTCATAGAGATGGCAAGAACAATGCTCGATGAGTACAAGACTTCAGATCGATTTTGGGCGGAAGCGATTAACATCGCTTGCCATGCCGTAAATCGACTTTATCTTCATCGACTACTCAAGAAGACATCCTATGAGCTACTCACCGGTAACAAGCCTAATATTTCATATTTTCGAGTTTTCGATTCTCCATGTTATATCTTGAACAAGAAGCCTAGGACTTCAAAGTTCGCTTCGAAGTCGGATGAAGGTTTCTTGCTCGGTTATGATTCAAACACTTACACCTATCATGTTTTCAACAAGACCTCCGGACTTGTTGAAATAGCATGTGACGTAGTGTTCAATGAAACTAATGGCTCCCAAAAGGAGCAAGTTGATCCATGTGTGCTAGATAAAGAAGAAGCTCCTTGTCAAGCATTGAAAAGAATGGCCTTAGGTGATGTTCGACCACAAGAGTCACCTCTACACGTGTATGAGGAAGATGAACCACAAGAGGAGGTCAACGATCAAGGGGGAGCTTCACACAAGATCAACCACAAGAATACGAAGATAATCAACAAGTCAACAAAGGCAACCATTTAGGGGGAGAAGAAGATGATCATGAAGATACAATGCCTCGAGTGCCACACCCAAGAGTACACCAATGCGTCCAAAGGGATCACCCAATCAACAATATCATCAGTGACATCCAAAAGGGAGTAACCACTAGATCTCGCATAGCTAACTTTTGTGAGCACTATTCGTTTGTATCCTTTTTGGAACCACGCAGGGTTGAGGATGCATTGAATGATCTGGACTGGGTGGTGGAAATGCAAGAAGAATTGAACAACTTCAAGCGGAACGAGGTGTGGGAACTCGTGGCAAGCCCAATGCGAACATTGTCGGCACCAAGTGGGTCTTCTGCAACAAACAAGATGAACACGGGGTGGTGACAAGGAACAAGGCACGACTTGCGGCCAAAGGGTATTCACAAGTCGAAGGTTTGGATGTCGATGAAACCTTTGCTCCCGTAGCTAGACTAGAATCTATTAGAATATTACTTGCATATGCTACTCACCACCATTTCAAGCTCTATCAAATGGATGTGAAAAGCGCCTTTCTCAACGGACCAATCAAGGAGGAGGTGTACGTGGAGCAACCCCCCCCCCCCCCCCCCCCCGGGTTTGAAGACGAAGAGTTCCTCGACCACGTGTTTAAATTGCGTAAGGCTCTCTACGGCCTCAAACAAGCTCCTAGAACTTGGTATGAGTGTCTTAGAGATTTCTTAATTGAAAATGGCTTTAAGATTGGCAAAGTATATTATACACTGTTTACAAAGAATTTTGACAATGATCTTTTTATTTGTCAAATTTACGTTGATGATATAATCTTTGGGTCAACTAATCAATGTGAGGAATTTAGTAAAATCATGACAGATAGGTTTGAAATGTCAATGATGGAAGAACTAAAGTACTTCTTGGGATTCCAAGTGTGGCAACAAAAGGAAGGGACGTTCATAAGCCAAACCAAGTACACGCAAGACATACTCAAGAAGTTTGGTATGGGCAAGGAGAAGCCTATAAAGACGCCCATGGCAACAAATGGCCACTTGGATCTCAATGAAGATGGACCTAGTGTCGACCAAAAGGTATATCGCTACATGATTGGATCTCTACTCTATTTATGTGCATCTAGGCTAGATATTATGTTGAGTGTATGTTTGTGTGCAAGATTTCAAGCCAATCCTAAGGAGTGTCACTTGACAGCCTTAAAAAGGATCTTGAGATATTTAGTTCATACACCCAACCTTTGTCTTTTGTACTCAAAAGGCTCAAAATTCAATATCATTGGTTACTCCGATGCACATTATGCCAGATGCAAAGTAGATAGAAAAAGTACCTCCGGTACATGCCAATTCCTAGAGAGATCTTTAGTTTCTTGGTCCTCCAAGAAACAAAATTTCATTGGCCTATCCACAGCCGAAGCGGAGTATGTCGCAGCCGGGAGTTGTTGTGCACAACTCCTTTGGATGCGACAAACTCTAAGGGATTATGGTTACAATATGAACCGTATTCCACTCCTTTGTGACAATGAGAGTGCCATTAAAATTGTTCATAATCCCGTCGAGCACTCTAGAACCAAACACGTAGACATAAGGCGTCACTTCTTGAGAGACCACTCCATGAAAGGAGATATAGCCATTTCCCATGTCAACACCCAAAAGCAATTGGCCGACATATTCACCAAGCCACTTGATGAAAAGCACTTTTGTGAACTCCGAAATGAGCTAAACATCCTTGATGCTCGGACTGTGGCTTTAAATGTTGCATACGTATATGAATTCTTCAAAATATATTGATTGGATTGTGAAAATCATCTCTCTCTATTTTCTTCCAAAAACTATGTTAATTATTGGATCTTTGTGAATTATGATCATTGCTTGATTGTTGTATGCTTACTGATCATATTCATCAAGATTATTTGATTTGTTTTTCCTCCCTATTTTCTAAATATGTACCTGGAAGTATATATGAATGGGCTAAGCAATTCTTGCCTGGTGACCACGGACTAGTCTGTGGTTACCCGGACTAGTCCGCCCATGCAGACTAGTCCGCAGAGTGCCAGTTAGGCCGGATTAGTCTGGTAGACCACAGAGTAGTCCGATATAGCCTCTAGAAAAGTTCAGCCTAGTCCGGTTGTCTCCGTACTTGTTCGATTTTTCGTGTCCTTAACCCTAGCCGCCGCCAAACCCTAATTTCTTCACCTCCACTCTTGCCTCACGCGTTCTCTCTCTTCCACTCGAGCTCCCAAGGCGATTTTGCATCCCCTCCACCAAAAAGCTCCGCATTTGGGTGGAGATCAAGCATTCTTGCTCGAAGATTGAAGTTCCTGGACAAGTCCGGACTTCAACAGCTCCCTCTTCGAGAATCAAACAATTTCTTCAGTAATTTTCACCCTAACCTTAGAAATCCCAAATTTATTCTTTGTTGATCAAATAGCCTAGCATATTTCACTATATACATGCCTCCTTGATGTATTACATTTATGCTACGCTTGTTGTGCATTAGGAATCACCATTTGTCTAGTTGCTTAGGTTTTTGAGGATGAATACCGGACTAGTCGAATCCATGCACGGAAAAGTCCGGTCCCCCGAACTAGTCCGTGCCTGTACACCGGACAAGTCCGGTTTTTTTGAACTCAAAACCTAACTTTTCAATTCCTCAATGCAATTCCTTGCTATCCTTTAACACCTATGCCTTGTACCATTCATTCTCATTCATGCCACTCATTCTCAGGTCATGTCGAGCTCGAACAATGAATTCTTCGACTTTGAGGCCGAGATAGACCACGAGGTGGCTCCTCGGACCTCGACGAGTCTTGGCAGGAAGCGCCAAGAGAGACCTTTGAGCCAGCTTCGTCTCCTCCACAAGCTCGGAGGAAAGTGCTAGCGAAGAAGCCGACCTCCAAGGTGCCAGCTTCTAGGGTTACCACTGGTGGTGGCCCTAGCTCGGCAAATGCCCGCCTAGCCAAAGGCAAGGGCAAAGGTATAGCAACGGGTCCAGTTGGCCCGTTGAAGATGCATGCTCCGAGGGAAGGGGTCCGGGATCCCACTGAAGGGAAGTTCAACGGGAAAGGCAGTGATCCGGCAGCAAAGTTCAGAAGCATTGATTGGTATGGCCGAGCAAAGCAAGCTGCCGATGGAAAATTTTGGTGCAACTTCCATGTAGATTTCTACAAATCTGTGTATCTCCCAATGAAGACACCGGTTGTGCGCAGTCAATGGATTGATTGGGCACACTTTGAGAAGAAGGGATGTTCCCTGTTCACTGAAGTGGTGTAAGCTATTGAGAGGCATGGCCTGAAGGACGTCTTTTCCTTCAGAAACAATTGGAATGACGAGGTCATTGCGCAATTCTTTGCGACATGCCACTTCTCGAGTGGAGATGAAGATAGTGTTACTTGGATGACTCACGGATCCAAGTATAGTATAACTCAAGAAGATTTTGCAAGCCTGCTTCACCTTGACACCTCAAGATCTGACTGCTTGATCATCCAAAACAAGGTGTTATTGAGAAGGATAGGATGAAGTTCCTATATGAGCCAAACTCCAAGTTCAACCCTCCCTCCACAAAGAACATGAAGCCCTTCTTTGTGGTGCTCAATAGAGTCTTGAGGAAGACCATCGCTCCCAAGGATGGAGATGCCGGGAGTGTGCAGGGTTATCTCTGGACATTGATGAGAGTGATAAGCAAGGACCGCCAGTTTGATGTGGCGGACTACATCTAGAATGACATGGTCAACATATCTTGCACACCCAACAGGTCTTGTGGGTATGCCCCATATCTGATGTCTGTGATCGAGAAGGTCACCGCGATTGAATTTGTCAAGGATGTGGAGCACCTACCCTTGAGGCCTCAGATGCCTCAGAAGCCAAGTGTCCAGGCTGCTCCCTCGCTGGCCTCCAGTCCTGAGGCACTGGCAAGAATAACTAAAGATGCCAGAGCTGCCCTGCCAATAGGGCAGCCCCTCAAAGGGGATCCGCCAGTGGGATCTTCGAATACTTGGCTGCCATCTTCGCTTCCTGCAAAAAGGCCGAAGTGAAGGCCCATAAGATCAACAAGAAACGAATGGAAGATATGAAGTATGTGAAGGCCAATGTGAAGCAAATATGCCAGAAACTGGAGATTGAGCCCATTGGGTCTCCGGTAATCTCCGAAGATTCCGATTCATACTTCACCGAGCTCGGGCCCTTGACCCCCTCCGAGCTTGCCTACTTTGGCATTGGGGGCTCGAGTGGCTCCGCACCTCCTCCTCCTCCTCCTCATCATCATCATGTTGAAGATGAAGATGACGAAGACAATGATGAGAGGACCGACAGCGAAGAGTGAAGACCTTAGGACCCCCCTCTCCTTCTTTTTGGTGTCTTGATGCCAAAGGGGGAGAGATTGAGGGGGGGTCTTAGCCTTAGCTGTAGGATGTGAGGAGAGAGCTCTCTTGTATGCTTTTTGACTATTTTGTGGGTTGTAAAGATTTAACTATGTTCTTAAGTTAATTATGGTTCTGTAATGCAATGTTATGATCTTTTGAGAAGCAATTATTGAGTTATGTGATTTTGCTCCTAGAATGACATATATGCTTGCTGTTGGTTGATTAATGTCAATTATGCCATTCTCATTGTTTCAATATACTTAGTTATGCATCCCACCATAAAGAATGCACATATGGATTATGTTTTCATTGCTTGATGTATTTTAGACTCATATGTGCATGCTTTATGAAAATCTCAAATTTTATCACATTTTGTGAAATCTCAATTGGTTGTCATCAATCACCAAAAATGGGAAGATTGAAAGTGCATCTAGGAATCACTTGTGGGTTTTGGATGATTTATGACAAGCAAATGAGATCCTAACCTCTTTGTTGATATGAGCACACGTTTTAATGGGAAAATAAGCAAAGTGCCAAAGAGAAGGGAGAATGAGGAGCAAAGTGGAAATGAGCTCAAGGAAGAAGAACAGTAGATCATTGTGTATGGAGTGTGTTAAGGAAAAACACCCCAAGAGCTCAATCAAAATTAAACACACACATTGCACAAAGTTATACAGGACCGGACTAGTCCGACTGACACCGGACTAGTCCGATATCCTCTCTGCAGAAAATCGGACAAGTCTGATATCCATCGGACTAGTTCGATATCTCTCTGACTAGAATCGGACTAGTCCTCCCCAGTGCAGACTAGTCCTCAAAACACTTCACATGTCACACAAAATCAGACAAGTCCGATCACCACCGGACTAGTCTGATATTCATTCCGATCTAAATCGGACAAGTCCGATAATAGCACGGACTAGTTCCAAAAACTCTCTGACCTAAATCGTACAAGTCCTCAAAGTGTGGACTTGTCCCCATAACCACTTAGGGTTTCACTATCTGGACAAGTCCGATGTCCATCAGACTAGTCCGAAGATTTCCAGAAGCGAAATCGGACAAGTCCGCTCCTAACCGGACTAGTCCGATATTTCGGGACACTTAGGGTTTGCTACACACAGCACACCAGACTAGTCCGGTGTCCACCACGGACTAGTCCGATCTTTTTGAACCCTAACGGTCACTTTTAGAAACCCCATATAAATAGACGTGCACGACCCAACTTGAAACTCTCTCGAACCCTAGCGCCGTCACACCTCCCAAGAGCCCCCAAAAAACACATCTCTCCATGAAATTAAGTGCAACAAAGATCAATCCTTTGAGGATACACTCTATATCATTGGAGAGACACGTTCAACACTCATTGAGCTCTTGGTTTGATTCTCTAACACACTCCTGTGATTTCATTGTAATCTTTTGAGTGTGTTTTTGGTTGTATTTCGTGTTGTAATCTAGGGGAGCCCTCAACGTGTGAAAAGGCCCCTTTGAATTCGGTTATTCACCCCTTTGTGATAAGTGGAAGAGGATTGGCCTTCGTGGCGATCCGATGAGGGTAGGGTTGGAGAAGACCCAATCCTTTTGTGGACTCCTTAACGTGGACGTAGGTTGCCTCTGTGGGAGCCGAACCACGGGATAAATCCTTGTGTCTTACTTGGTGTTCGTCGTTCTTATTCATCACAACAATCTAGGGTTTCAATCATTATTGCATACTTTGCATTGAAATATCAAATTTAAGATTGACTTGTGATATACCCTAGTACATAATCTTGCAACACTTCATTTGACTGTATATTTCCGCTGCATACATCGAAGAATCAAATTAATTGATCAAACTTAATTAACCTAGTCGGTATACACCGGACTAGTCTGCACTTTATCGAACTAGTCCAATATCTCTAGTTTTGAACTGGTTGTTAAGTGTTGCAGGTTCTGGCAAATTTCAAAAAGGCCTATTCACCCCCCTCTAGGCCACATTCAATTGGTATCCGAGCGGGTTCTTCAAGAAAGAGACTAATCGCTCGAGGAAGATCATGTCCGACATGAAGGACATCCACAAGAGCAACAACCAAGAAAAGGTTGATGATGACAAGAACCTAAAGGTGGAGAAGCTCCTCGAAGCCATTCAAGACTTCGAGGACGACGATGAGGAGACGCTAGAACTAAAGGCACTCCTAAGAAACAAGACACTTTCCAAAGGAAAAGTGAAGATTGAAGAAAATAAGAAGGGGAGTAGTCACGCCGACTACTCCCGATATCCTTTTAATTAGGATCATCTCAATTCCAATAACAATCATTATTTGTCTATCCCACTTGGGAAAGCCCCACATTTTGATGGAAGTGATTACTCAATGCGGAGGCCAAATATGAAAATGCATCTAATTTCCCTCAATCCAAGTTTATGACATATTGTGTGCACAGGGATAGATATCCCGGACGACGACGAAGAGCTCACACCAAGCCAAGAGCAGGCTATTCTTCGAAATGCTCAAGTTGCGGCAGTAATTACCTCTTCGCTCAGTCAGGACAAGTTCACCAAGGTGGATGGACTCGAAATTGCTAAGGAGATATGAGACACACTACAAACTGCACATGAAGGTGACCGACATGTGTGTGAAGCAAAGATCAAAATGATTGAAGGTGAATTAGGAAGATTCGCAATTGAAGAAGGCGAGTCACCCCAAGACATGTACAACCGATTAAAGATACTCGTCAACAAGGTCAAATCATACGGAAGTAAGAAGTAGAATGACCATGCAGTGGTAAAGCTCATCCTTAGAGCTTTCATGCCTCGCAACGTCACCCTATGCTCCATGATCAGAGAAAGCCCCGGATACAAAAGGATGGCTCCAGATGAATTTCTTGGAAAGATCATCAACTTTGAGATGATGTAAAACAAGCAAAGCATGTCAAGGAGATTGCCGACCTCACGTCGGCAAAGAAGAAAGGGGTTGCTTTGAAGTCCACCTTCAAGCCCCTATCTAAAGAAGCTAGAGAAGCACAACTAGAAGAAGACAGTGACGACGAGAGCAGTGAATTAGACGAAGAAGACATGATATTGTTCATGAAGAAATTCAAGAGAATAATGAAAAAGAGACAAGGTACAAAGTCAAGCGAAGGAAAGTACAAGGAAAGAACAAAGCCAAAGTTTAGGCGGGCATGCTATAATTGTGGTGAGTATAGCCACTTTATAGTTGATTGCCCATATGAAGAGAACAAGAAAAAGACCAAAGAAGCCAAGTCTCAACCCAATAAATTCTTCAAAAAGAAGAAACAAGCCGAACAAGCACACATTGGGAAAGAGTGGGACTCAAATGATGAGTCCTCATCATACGAAGGAGAAGAGATGGCTAGCATAGCCTTCGAGAAGACATCCAAGAAGTCTACTCTCTTCCCTACACTTGGCGCATGGATGGGAGATGGCACTTGCCTTATGGCAAAGGAAGGTAAATGCAAGGTAACCATTAAACCCCCTTCCGTTCATTCCTATTCTAGTGATGATGAAATCAATAGTGATAATGAGGATATGCTTGTTGGACTAGATAGGAAAACTGCCACAAAAATGAAATTTTTACTTGATCAACTTGTTGAGAAGGAGAGGTTGATACATCGTCAAGAGGACATGATCATCTCCCAAAAGGAGGAATATGTCGAACTTGACAAACTTTTAGAACTTGAAAAGGAACGAATCAATTCACTAGAGCTTGAGTTAGCTTCAAGCAAGGAAACTTGCTTGGAGTTAATCGACTCAACTTCTGCAATCAAGAACCAACTTGCTGTCCTGATCAAGGTTAACAAGATCCTTGAAGTGCAAGTTGAATCACTCAAGCAAGGTGAACCTTCACCGTCTTCAAGTTCACCTTCTCAACTCACTTAAACTGAGGTTGCTTCTACTTGTATATGCAATAAAATTGACATCAATTTGAAATACAAGCCAACCTCTACAAAGGATAAGCATCCTACCCAAAGTGGCATATTTGACAAGGAGAAGATCAAATATGCACGCAGTGCATACTTGGTCCAAAGACTTCCAAATGTCAAATATGGCATTGGTTATTCTTATGGTGAAAAGCAACATGCTAAAAGCCATAAGAATAACAAGGAGAGGATTGCCTTTGTAAAAGGAAGACCCTCTCAAACTGAAAAAGTTCAGACTAGTCCGGTCGAGGTCTGGACAAGTCCGGTCCTCCAGACAAGTCCGGTCCTCCAGACAAGTCCGGCCTCCCATACTAGTCCTGTACATAAACAACAACAATTATTGTTTAGAACCTTCGATGCCTCATATGTCTTAATGAGAAATAATTATAGAAAGGTTTATGCTCATCATGTTGGGCCACAGCATGGGAACACCAAGTCTCATGTGTGGGTGCCCAAATGTCTTGTAACTAACCTCCAAGGACCCAAGCAAGCTTGGGTACCTAAAACCAAAGAATAATCTGTTTTTGCAGGCCTATTCCTCCGGTGGATCTAAATGGGTGCTAGACAGTGGCTGCACCAACGATATGACCGGAGAAAGAAGAATGTTCGTTGAATATGAGGAAAATGAGGATCCAAACGAGGGCATCTACTTTGGAGATAATAGTCAAGGAAAGATGCTCGGTACCGGTAAAATTGCAATATCTTCTAAACACACACTTTCTCATGTTTTACATGTTGAATCCTTAGATTATAACCTGCTGTCCATATCTCAATTATGTGACAAAGGTTATAATTGCTTGTTCACTAACGAGGGTGTGACTGTTGCTAGGAGGAGTGATGGTTCCATTGCAT
The DNA here is from genome assembly GCA_036927565.1 of Tuctoria greenei. NCBI lineage: Eukaryota > Viridiplantae > Streptophyta > Magnoliopsida > Poales > Poaceae > Tuctoria > Tuctoria greenei. Next base: position 114,703,646 of record JAYESD010000011.1, on the reverse strand, counting down.
TCAAGGGTATGTTGAAGGGAAAGCTTCACCTTGTTGACTTCAACAAGGATAAAGCCAAACTTGACACATGCTTGATTGCAAAGACCAACATGGGTTGGCTGTGGCATAGACGGCTAACGCATGTTGGTATGAGGAACCTTCAAAAACTCGTCAAGGGCGATCACATCCGAGGTTTAAAGGATGTTGTTTTTGAAAAACACAGGCCTTGTAGCGCATGCCAAGCCAGAAAGCAAGTTGGAGCACCTCATCCCTCGAAGAACGTCATGACTACAACAAGACCGCTAGAACTACTTCACATGGACTTATTTGGTCCAATTGCCTACATAAGCATCGGCGGTAACAAATATGGTTTAGTAGTTGTTGATGACTTTTCTCGCTTCACTTGGGTTTTCTTTTTGCATGAAAAGTCAAAAACACATGGAATACTCAAGAAATTCTTCAAGTGAGCTCAAAACGAATTCTCATTGACAATCAAGAACATCCGAAGCGACAATGGCACAAAGTTCAAGAACACACAAGTGGAGGAGCACCTCGATGGAGAAGGCATAAAGCACGAGTTTTCAGCTTCGTACTCCCCACAACAAAAAGGAGTTGCCGAAAGAAAGAACCGAACTCTCATAGAGATGACAAGAACAATGCTCGATGAGTACAAGACCTCAGACGATTTTGGGCGGAAGCGATTAACACTGCTTGTCACGCCGTAAATCGACTTTATCTTCATCGACTACTCAAGAAGACATCCTATGAGCTACTCACCGGTAACAAGACTAATATTTCATATTTTTGAGTTTTTGTTTCTCCATGTTATATCTTGAACAAGAACCCTAGGACTTCAAAGTTCGCTTCGAAGTCCGATGAAGGTTTCTTGCTCGGTTATGATTCGGACACTTACGCCTATCGTGTTTTCAACAAGACCTTCGGACTTGTTGAAATAGCACGTGACGTAGTGTTCAATGAAACTAATGGCTCCCAAAAGGAGCAAGTTGATCCATGTGTGCTAGATAAAGAAGAAGCTCCTTGTCAAGCATTGAAAAGAATGGCCTTAGGTGAAGTTCGACCACAAGAGTCACCTCTACACGTGTATGAGGAAGATGAACCACAAGAGGAGGTCAACGATCAAGGGGGAGCTTCCACACAAGATCAACCACGAGAATACGAAGATAATCAACAAATCAACGAGGACAACCATTTAGAGGGAGAAGAAGATGATTATGAAGATACAACGCCTCAAGTGCCGCACCCAAGAGTACACCAATGCGTCCAAAGGGATCACCCAATCGACAATATCATCGGTAACATCCAAAAGAGAGTAACCACCAGATCTCGCATAGCTAACTTTTGTGAGCACTATTTGTTTGTATCCTTTTTGGAACCACGCGGGGTTGAGGATGCATTGAAGGATCTGGACTGGGTGGTGGCAATGCAAGAAGAATTGAAAAACTTCAAGCAGAATGAGGTGTGGGAACTAGTGGCAAGACCCAATGCGAACATCATCGGCACCAAGTGGGTCTTCCGCAACAAACAAGATGAACACGGGGTGGTGACAAGGAACAAGGCACGACTTGTAGCCAAAGGGTATTCACAAGTCGAAGGTTTGGATTTCGATGAGACCTTTGCTCCCGTAGCTAGACTTGAATCTATTATAATATTACTTGCATATGCTACTCACCATGATTTCAAGATCTATCAAATAGATGTGAAACGTTCCTTCCTCAACGGACCAATCAAGGAGGAGGTGTATGTGGAGCAACCCCCCGGGTTTGAAGACGAAGAGTTCCCCGACCACGTGTTTAAATTGCGTAAGGCTCTCTACGGCCTCAAACAAGCTCCTAGATCTTGGTATGAGTGTCTTAGAGATTTCTTAATTGAAAATGGCTTTAAGATTGTCAAAGTAGATTATACACTATTTACAAAGAATTTTGACAATGATCTTTTTATTTGTCAAATTTACGTTGATGATATAATGTTTCGGTCAACTAATCAATCTTTTTGTGAGGAATTTAGTAAAATCATGACAGATAGGTTTGAAATGTCAATGATGGGAGAACTAAAGTACTTCTTGGGATTCCAAGTGCGGCAACAAAAGGAAGGGACGTTCATAAGCCAAACCAAGTACACGCAAGACATACTCAAGAAGTTTGGTATGGACAAGGCGAAGCCTATAAAGACTCCCATGGCAACAAATGGCCACTTGGATCTCAATGAAGATGGACCTAGCGTCGACCAAAAGGTATATCGCTCCATGATTGGATCTCTACTCTATTTATGTGCATCTAGGCCAGACATTATGTTGAGGGTATGTTTGTGTGCAAGGTTTCAAGCCAATCCTAAGGAGTGTCACTTGACAGCCGTAAAAAGGATCTTGAGATATTTAGTTCATACACCCAACCTTGGTCTTTGGTACCCAAAAGGCTCAAAATTCAATCTCATTGGTTACTCCAATGCAGATTATGCTGGATGCAAGGTAGATAGAAAGAGTACCTCCAGTACATGCCAATTCCTAGGGAGATCTTTAGTTTCTTGGTCCTCTATGAAACAAAATTCCATTGCCTTATCCACAGCCGAAGCGGAGTATGCTGCAGCCGGGAGGTTGTTGTGCACAACTCCTTTGGATGCGACAAACTCTAAGGGATTACAGTCACAATATGAACCGTATTCCACTCCTTTGCTACAATGAGAGTGCCATTAAAATTGCCCATAATCCCGCTGAGCACTATAGAACCAAACACATAGACATAAGACATCACTTTTTGAGAGACCACTCCATGAAAGGAGATATAGCCATTTCCCATGTCAACACCCCAAAGCAATTGGCCGACATATTCACCAAGCCACTTGATGAAAAGCGCTATTGTGAACTCCGAAATGAGCTAAACATCCTTGATGCTCGGAGTGTGGCTTGAAATGTTGCATACCTGTATGAATTCTTCAAAATAGGTTGATTGGATTGTGAAAATCATCTCTCTCAATTTTCTTCCAAAAACTATGTTAATTATTAGATCTTGGTGAATTATGATCATTGCTTGATTGTTGTATGCTTACTGATCATATTCATCAAGATTATTTGATTTGATTTGCCTCCCTATTTTCTAAATATGTACCTTCAAAAGATATATGAATGGGCTAAGATATTCTTGCCTGGTGACCACGGACTAGTCCGTGGTTACCCGGACTAGTCCGCCCATGCAGACTAGTCCGTGGAGTTCCAGTTAGGCCAGACTAGTCCGGTAGATAACAGACTAGTCCGATATAGACCTCTGGAAAAGTTTGGAGTAGTTCGGTCATCTCCAGACTTGTCCGATTTTTTGTGTCCATAACCCTAGCCGCCACCAAACCCTAATTTCTTCACCTCCACTCTTGCCTCACGCATTCTCTCTCTTCCACTCGAGCTCCCAAGGCGATTTTGCGTCCCCTCCACCAAAAAACTCCGCATTTGGGTGGAGATCAAGCGTCCTTGCTCGAAGATTGAAGTTCTCGGACAAGTCCGGACTTCAACACCACCCTCTTCGAGAATCAATCGATTTCTTCGGTAATTTTCACCCTAACCCTAGAAATCCCAATCATTGTTGATCAAATAGCCTAGAATATTTCACTATATACATGCCTCCTTGATGTATTAAGTTTATGCTAAGCCAGTTCTGCATTAGGAATCAACATTTGTCCAGTCGGTTAGGTTTTTGAGGGTGAATACCGGACTAGTCCGGTCCATGCACGGACAAGTCTGATTTTTCAGAACTCAAAACCTAACTTTTCAATTCCTCAATGCAATTCCTTGCTATCCTTTCACACCTATGCCTTTTACAATTCATTCTCATTCATGTCGCTCATTCTCAGGTCATGTCGAGCTCGAACAATGAAGTTTCTGACTTTGAGGCCGAGATGGATCACAAGGTGGCACCTCGGACCTCGACGAGTCTTGGCAAGAAGCGCCAAGACTGAGCCAGCTTCGTCTCCTACACAGGCCTGGAGGAAAGTGTTAGCAAAGAAGCCGACCTCCAAGGTGCCAGCTTCTAGGGCTACCACCGGTGGTGGCCCTAGCTAGGCAAGTGCCCGCCTAGCCAAAGGCAAGGGCAAAGGGATAGCAGCGGGTCCAGTTGGCCCGTTGAAGCTGCATGCTCCGAGGGAAGGGGTACGGGACCCCACTAAAGAGAAGTTTAACGGGAAAGGCAGTGATTCGGTAGCAAAGTTTAGAAGCATTGATTGGTATGGCTGATCAAGGCAAGCTGCCGATAGAAGATTTTGGTGCAACTTCCATGTAGATTTCTATAGATCTGTGTATCTCCCAATGAAGACACCGGTTGGGCGCAGTCAATGGATTGATTGGGCACACTTTGAGAAGAAGGGCTGCTCCCCATTCACTGAAGTGGTGGGAGCTATTGAGAGGCATGGCCTAAAGGATCTCTTTGCCTTCAGGAACGACTGGAATGACGAGGTCATAGCACAATTCTTTGCAACATGCCATTTCTCAAGTGAAGATGAGGAAAGTGTTACGTGGATGACTCATGGATCCAAGTACAGTATCACTCAAGAAGATTTTGCAAGCCTGCTTCACCATGACACCTCAAGATCTGACTGCTTGATTATCCATAAAATAGGTGTCATTAAGAAGGATAAGATGAAGTTCCTATATGAGCCAAACTCCAAGTTCAACCCTCCATCCACAATGAACATGAAGCCATTCTTTGTGGTGCTCAATAGATTCTTGAGGAAGACCATCGCTCCCAAGGATGGAGATGCCGGGAGTGTGCAGGGTTATCTCCGAACATTGATCAGAGTGATAAGCAAGGACCGCTAGTTTGATGTGGCGGGCCACATTTGGAATGACATGGTCAACATATCCTGCACACCCAACAGGTCTTGTGGGTATGCCCCATATCTGATGTTTGTGATCGAGAAGGTCACCGGGATTGAATTTGTCAAGAATGTGTAGCACCTACCCTTGAGGCCTCAGATGCCTTAGAAGGCAAGTGTCCAGGCTGCTCCCTCGCCGGCCTCCAGTCCTGAGGCACCGACAAGAAGGACTGAAGATGCAATAGCTGCCCCTGCCAGTAGGGCAGCCCCTTAAAGGGGATTAGCCAGTGGGATCTTCAAATACCTGGCTGCTATCTTCGCTTCCTGCAAAAAGGCCGAAGTGAAGGCCCATTAGCTCAACAAGATAAGAAAGGAAGATATGAAGTATGTGAAGGCAAATGTGAAGCATATGCCAGAAACTGGAGATCGAACCCATTGGGTCTTCGTTAATCTCTGAAGATTCTGATTCAGACTTCACCGAGCTCAAGCCCTTGACCCCCTCCGAGCTTTCCTACTTTGGCATTGGGGGGCTCGAGTGGCTCCACACCTCCGCCTCCTCCTCACCAGGCTGAAGATGAAGATGACGAAGACGACGATGAGAGAACTGACAGCGAAAAGTGAAGACCTTAGGACCCTCCCCTCCTTCTTTTTGGTGTCTTGATGCCAAAGGGGGAGAGATTGATGGGGAGTCTTAGCCTTAGCTGTAGGATGCGAGGAGAGAGCTCTCTTGTATGCTTTTTGACTTTTTGCGGGTTGTAAAGCTTTAACTATGTTCTTAAGTTAATTATGGTTCTGTGATGCAATGTTATGATCTTTTAAGAAGTAATTGTTGAATTATGTGATTTTGCTCCTAGAATGACATATATGCTTGCTTTTGATTGATTAATGTCAATTATGATATTCTCACTGTTTAAATGTACTTAGTTATGCATCCCACCATAAGGAATGCACATATGGATTATGTTTTCATTGCTTGATGTATTTTAGACTCATATGTGCATACTTTATGAAAATCTCAATTTTTATCATATTTTGTGAAATCTCAATTGGTTGTCATCAATAACCAAAAAGGGGGAGATTGAAAGTGCATCTAGAAACCCCTTGTGGGTTTTGGATGACTTATGACAAGCGAATGAGATCCTAACCACTTTGTTGAGATGAGCACACGTTTCAATAGCAAAATAAGCAAAGTGCCAAAAAGAAGGGAGAATGAGGAGAAAAGTGGCAATACGCTCAAGGAAGGAGAATAGTAGATCATTATGTATGGAGTGTGTTAAGGAACACACCCCAAGAGCTCAATCACTATTAAACACACACATTGCACAATGTTATACAGAACCAGACTAGTCCGAATGTCACTGGACTAGTCCGATATCCTTTCTGCACAAAATCGGACAAGTCCGATATCCATGGGACTAGTCTGATATCTCTCTGACTAGAATCGGACTAGTCCTCCCCAGTGCGGTCTAGTCCTCAAAACACTTCACAAGTCACAAAAAATCGGACAAGTCCGATCACAACTAGACTAGTCTGATATTCATTCTGATCCAAATCGGACAAGTCTGATATTAGCACGGACTAGTTCAAAAAACTCTCTGACCTAAATCGGACAAGTTCTCCATGTGCGGACTTGTCCCCATAACCACTTAGGGTTTCGCTGTCCGGAAAAGTCCGATGTATATCGGACTAGTCCGAGATTTCCAGAAGCGAAATCGGACAAGTCCGCTCCTAGCCGAACTAGTCCGATATTTCGATACACTTAGGGTTTGCTACACACAGCACACCGGACTAGTCCAGTGTCCACCACGGACTAGTCCAATATTTGTAAACCCTAACGATCACTTTTAGAAACCCCATATAAATAGAGGTGCATGACCCAACTTTAAACCCTCTCGAACCCTAGCGCTATCACACCTCCCAAGAGCCTCAAAAACCACATCTCTCCATGAAATTAAGTGCAACAAAGATCAATCCTTTGAGGATTCAATCTAGATCATTGGAGAGACACGTTCAACACTCATTGAGCTCTTGGTTTGATTCTCTAACACACTCCTGTGATTTCATTGTAATCTTTTGATTGTGTTCTTGGTGGTATTTCGTGTTGTAATCTAGGCGAGCCCTCAACGTGTGAGAAGACCCCTTTGAATTCGGTTATTCACCCCTTTGTGATAAGTGGAAGAGGATTGGCCTTCGTGGCGGTCCGACGAGGGTAGGGTTGGAGAAGACCTGATCCTTTTGTGGACTCCTCAACGTGGACGTAGGTTGCCTTTGTGGGAGCCGAACCATGGGATAAATCCATGTGTCTTGCTTGGTGTTCATCGTTCTTATTCATCACAACAACCTAGGGTTTCAATCATTATTGCATACTTTACGTTGAATCATTAAATATAAGATTGAGTTGTGATATACCCTAGTCCGTAATCTTGCAACACTTCACTTGATTTCCGCTGCATACATCAAAGAATCAAATTAATCGATCAAACTTAATTAACCTAGTCAGTACACACTGGACTAGTCCGCACTTTATCGGACTAGTCCGATATCTCTGGTTTTGAACTGGTTGTTAAATGTTTCAGGTTCCGACAAATTTCATAAAGGCCTATTCACCCTCCCTCTAGGCCACATTCAGGGGTACTTAACATAAGAAAAGATATTGCAGTAAATGACTCGCCTACATGTTGGTCCTTATTTTTCAAGGTATTAGCAGCAGGTTAAAGGTTCATAGAAAGTAACTTTAGTGAGCATATTCTATAGTAATCATTGTTGCAAAGCAATAGTAATACAGTACATCATATTCTTCTGGCTTCTTTAGTATTTACTACGTCACGACACAGTGAACAAGCGGTACTCAAATAAGCGTGAGGGACAGTGATTGCAATTAGTAGACACCCGGATAACACGTCATGCACACCCTTGCGTAAGAAGCGTGTGGTGCTCCTCACGATGTCATACACAACAACCTTTCACAAGATACTCAAACTCTGAACCGGTCCCACCATTGCAGGCATAAGGTCCCCACACGGAGCGTGCCCGCCGACAGATTTACATCCTGCTGCCCTCAACCCACCCCTATCGACAGTGGGCTATGCCTCGACACCCAAGTTGTCAAGTTACATCGGTTTCATGGGTTCCATATGCCCAGTATGCATCTGGTACAGTTCAAACTTGCTCAGTGGGGTCGCACACGGATCGGTCCTCAATCAACACAAGCAAGGCTACGCACGTGAGACAATGTCTCACTGCATCCTATCCCACTGTCCGGTCTCAAATTCATATTCATAAACCATACTCATACTCAAACCAATCCCGTGTGATATAAACCCTATCTCGCGAGTAGATTCCAGCTACTCAACTTCTACCGGATTCCATACATGGCATTTTCTACTCGTCGAGCTGTAGACTTACCCGATACTCCATGGGGTTTGTGGGTCATGCAAGTGGAGTAACAAGAACCTTAGCCCTAATGCACAAAATTCACCCTAGAATTTGCAAAAGCACTTAAATGCAAACCGGAGCTTGCCTGGCTGCAACTCAGAGGGGAATTTAGCTTTTGGTGGAATGCTCTCCAAGGGCTCCGGCTTCTCCTCGATCTCGGTCACTATATGATATGCAATATATAAAGTACATTAGTGATATTGAAACTATATAACAGAATTTCTAAATACTGATCAGGTAAATATGATTTTAATTGGCTTTGGGATTTTTATAGTAGATATTATGTTCTATGAGTAAGATGTGGACCAAGAATTGGAGGTGTTCAAGTGAGCTTGTTGTCTCTAAAATTCCAACAAGTAAATCGCTTCTCTGAATTTTGGTGTTAAAGCTGGAGCTTTGTCATGTCTAAAAGTGGATGATCGTGGTAGAGGAGGTCTCACATGTTCTAGCAAAATTTGTTTCACAATTTTATGAGTTTCCTACAGGGAGAAATTGATTTTACAAGTGTGTGATAAAATCTGAAAATGTTTCTGTATATTTCTCAATTTCAATGCAATTTGAAGATTGGAACACTGTTTGGTACAGTAAATGAACTCCAATGAATTTGAAACTTTTAATGGAGCTCAAGGACATGTGGAAGAGTGTTCTGACCAAAATTTAAAATTTTCAAATTGGCAGAACAGGAGTAATTAAATTCCCAGGCAGTTAGCTCAAAGGAATTAATTATGAAAATTCTGGGGCTTTCATGTCTAACCAATTGCACCATTGCAAAATTGGGATCAAAGATGAGTCCACCAGAATTTATGGGAATTATTTGATTAAATCTACTGGGTGTAATTGAATTTTGAAGTTTGAACAAAATCTGGATTTAACTTTCTATTGAAAAGTTTGAAGTAATCCAGCCTGGCCTCACCCATTTAAAATGGGCCAACCAGATTTAGGCCACACGTGGGGCCATTGAGTTTCCCACCCGCAGCCACAATGGATCCACAGCCACACTTGATCCTGAGAGAGTAGAACAGAGGCTGACAGTGGGACCCGCCCCACCTTCCTCAACCTTCGGCTTGGGGCGGCACTTCTCGCCGGAGCAGCGGCGGTGCACCGCCGTCCTTGCTGCGTCATCTTCCTCCCAAGTTGAACTTGACTGCCTTGGCCTAACAGGCGATGTTCAACACGATGGTGGCCTCGGTTTAGCTCGCTGACGACCGGAGAAGATGGCTCCACTTCAGCGGCGGACATTAGGGTTCCGACGAAGTCAGAAACAGCCCTCACTAGCACACACCGCCTGGACATTCTTCGGCGAGCTTCCTGGGGTCACCAGGATGATGAAGATGTGGAGCTAAATGGGTGGAACAGATTATAAATCCAAACTCGACGGTGAACAGAGCTTCTTCTATTGGCAGTAGGGAAAACTTGAAATACTCCATCTCTGGTCGATGGTTTTCAATGAGCGTTGATCTAGGGGGTGCGCTAGGGGATATATAAGCTAAAATCTAACTTGCTCAAGAGATATCTCCACGTAGAAAACGAATTGTGCTCACGACCTAGCATGAAGGCTTGAAGAAGGCCGAGAGAAGAACGGTGTTGCTGAATAAAGAATGAAATCAAGCACTTTTTCACCGTGAGCAAGTAGAGGTCAAAGCGCGCCTTTTTGCTTTTGGAAGCATCTAGTGACTAAGCTTGTAGCACCGGCACGATGGGGGAGAAAAGGGCAACCTCATGGCCGCAGCACGATGATGTCCACCAAACTGAGAAATACCGAGGATTGAGGTCAGGAAACTTTGAACAAACAGTTGGAGAAGGTAGAGCAACGTGTGGGTCTACTTTTATCCTCTTGGAGCACGATCAACCGATGGCCAGAACGGTGGGACGAAGCAAGAAAGTGGGATGAAAGAATAGCGACGGTGGTCTGTTTCTGCGGAACAGAGGCGAAAGACTCGTCGGGGAGAAGCAACAAGGCTTGAATAAGGTGGAATATATCTCAGAGCCACGCAGCTTCCTGCCTGGTGCATGCAAGCCGTGGTGGAGGCTCCTCCCGATGTTGAAACGCAGGAACCAGAGGGCAGAGGCAGATCCTCTGTTTCTCCCTCAATGGACAGGGGGCCCCAATTCAACTCAACCTCATCTACTTCACTGGTTCATCAATTCTCTTACCAGCTTTGGTCCAAAAATCCTAGATTTTTGTGGGGAGACCAAATCCAAGATGGAAAAATTGATTCTGAATTAAAATCATTGAATTGACCAAGTTTAATTGGAACTCAAAATTTGAATTTTAATTTGAATGGTATTCAATGGAGCCACTGAATTAAATAGCAAATGGACATCAAAATTTCTGAATTTGGTAGAGACCTTATTTGAAATATAGGAAAGCTAATTGTGAACTCAATTCTATGTTTTAACTACTTTTGAACAGTAGCTATTATGAATTTTTGAATTCCCTATTGTAGGGTTTAATTCACCTTCATTTTCCCTCTTCCTTTTTTTCCATAGAAAATTTTAATTCTTCTAGCTGAACTTTGCACTATGAATTTTAGGGCTTTTACATCCCTCCGCCCTTAAAAGGATCTCGTCCCGAGATTACAAATGAAAGAGACGAAGGTAAAAAAGATTACCGGATATGTGATGATAGCAAATCCGGATAGTTGGATCGGAGATAGTCCTTGCTTTCCCATGTGGCTTCCTGAGTGGTATGGTTAGTCCGGTTCCTGGTGGTGCGAATCTTTTTTGTCGATGATCCAGAGCGGATACTCCGAATAATTGAGATCCGGTTGGAGAGCTTCAATGTCTTGAGTGCGGATTTCAGCCGGTGATTTAAGGCACTTCCGCAGCTGAGATGTGGAATACATTATGAATCCCAGAGAGTGACGCCGGTAACTCAAAATGATAAGACACGGGTCTACATTTTTCAATGACGGCGCACGGACCTGTGAATCAGGGAGCAAGTTTTCCCTTCACTCCGAAACGATGTATTCCTTTCATCGGAGAGACACAGAGATAAACATGGTCTCCGATGTCAAAGTGAAGAGGTCAACGTCTTTTATCCGCATAACTTTTCTGACAAGATTGAGCAACCTTGATATTGGCTTGGATTACTCGCCCTTGTTCATCGGCTTCATTCACAAGATCAATGCCATATATCACCCACTCGTCGGATTCACACCAGCTGAGTTGTGTGCGACGTAGAGAGCTTCATACAACGCCATCTTAATGCTAGCTTGATAGCTGTTTTTGTATGAGAACTCTGCCAACTGTAGATGATCATACCAACTTTTACCGTGGTGGATGACACAAGTGTGTAGCATATCTTCAAGAACTTTATTCACCTGTTTAGTTTGACCGTTGGTCAGCAGGTGATATGCGGAGCTTCGGATCAGTTTCGTCCCCAATGATGCGTGCAGCTGCTCCCAGAACCGAGCAACGAACAGCTTATCACGATCTGAGATAATCGGTCGGGGAAATCCATGCAAGCACATGATTCTTGCAATCTATAACACTGCATACTTCAGAGCATGATAATTGGTGTTCACTGGAATGAAGTTAGCTGATTCTGTTAATCGATCGACTATCACCCAAATCGAATCATGCTTGTGGAACGTGAGAGGTAATCCGACGATGAAGTCCATACTAATGTCCTCCCATTTCCAGGCCGGAATGTTCAATGGTTGCAGCTGTCCGGATTTTCTCATGTGGTTGGCTTTCACCCGCCAACATGTATCACACTCGGATACGTACTTGGCAATTTCTCTTTTCATCCGTGTCCACCAAAATCTGATTTTCAGATCTTGATACATTTTGTTGCTGCCCGGATGAATAGAATACTTGGACAAGTGAGCTTCGTCCAAGATTTTCTTCCGAAGTTCCATATCACAGGGTACCACTATACGGTCTTTGAACCATAGAGTACCATGTTCATCACCCCGGAAGCATTTCATTTCCCTATTCTCCATTCTGCTCCGAATGTGCGACATACCCATGCTTTCTTTTGAGCTTCCATAATTTCCTCTCGTATGGTTGGAATGAGAGCAAGATTATATAACACTCCATATGGAACCAAGTATAAACTCGGCCCATCCTCCTCCATTGGTGTGATGGACAGATTGTTGACGTGAGACTTGTGGCTTAGTGCATCGGCAACCACATTCGCCTTGCCGGGATGGTAGTGAATTTCAATCTCATAATCTTTGATCAGCTCTAACCATCTTCACTGTTGCATATTCAACTCCTTTTGAGTGAAGATATATTTTAGTCTGTTGTGATTGGTGTAGATATGCACTAGATTCTCAGTAAATAGTGCCTCCACATTTTCAATGGGAGCACCACGGCAGCGAGCTCAAGGTCATGAGTTGGATAATGCTGCTCATGATTCTGGAGCTGCCGTGAGCCATATGCGATCACACAGCCTTCTTGCATTAACAAGCAAACGAGACCAATGCCAGACGCATCACAATAAATATCGAAAGATTTGGTTGTATCCAGTTAAGCGAGTACTGGGGCTGTTGTGAGATGCTTCACCAATGCTTGAAATGCATCCTCACATGCCTTGTTCTAAATATTTTCAGTTACCTTTTCAGCAGCTCCGTCATTGGTTTAGCGATTTGTGAGAAGCTCGAAATGAACCTCGGATAATATCCCTCTAATCCGAGGAAGTTGCAAACTTCATGAACGGACTTTGGAGACTTCCATTTCAGCACTTGCACAATTTTGCTTGGATCAAGAGCGATGCCCTCCGCTGAAATAATGTGACCAAGAAATGGCACTTGGCTGATCCGAAACTCACATTTGCTGAATTTTACGTAGAGCTTGTGATCTCACAATCGTTGGAGCACGATATGCAAGTGTTTGGCGTGTTCTTCCTCTGATTTAGAATAAACCAGGATGTCATTGATGAAGACCACAACAAACTTGTCCAACTTCGTCATGTACACTGAATTCATCAAATACATGAAGTGAGGTGGCGCGTTGGTGAGTCCGAACGACATGACGAGACATTCGTCTAGCCTGTATCTAGTTGAGAATGTCGTCTTCGATATATCCTCCGGTCGGATTTTGATTTGATGATGTCTGGACCGAAGATCCATCTTTGAGAATACCTTAGCACTCACTAATTGATCGAATAAAATATCGATGCGCGGTAGTGGATACTCGTTCTTGATCGTCATGGCATTTAGAGGACGATAGTCCACACATAGACGTAAAATCTTATCCTTCTTCTTCACAATAAATGCAGAGCAGCCCCAAGGTGATGAACTTGGGTGATGTCAGTATCCTGCATACCGTATACCCCTTGGGACTACAAAAAGACCAAAGGAACTTCACCTGTCTGAGTTGAAGATCTGCGAAGGCCCCAGGTGTCATATGGGACCGGACCCGCCTCCCATCTATGGTTAGTCCTGGTGCTGCCATGTGTATACAGCAACCGGACCTGCATCCCACACATGGGATAGCTCCAGGCTAAACACCTGTGCGGCACCCCCGGACCTAACCCCCGATAGAGAGAAGCCCTGGTACCGACACATGTACATCTACACCGGACCTACCCGTTCCAGACAGAAAGCTCCGATGCTGCCACGTGTCCATCCGCCGGACCTTCAGCCTCAACAATCAGATTGGTGGACCCCCAACGGTTTGGACCTTCAAGGGGTAATCAAAGACTTCAAGACCTGATTAAGTTTCATTAATACCATATTAATGACACACTATCGGAAGGCTCTTAATACCAGTAACGGAACTGTCAAGGCCCGTTACCACGCTATTAAGGGTAATTAACCTCTAATTGTTTATTAAGCATCAGTAACCACTAGGGCCACATGTTGGGCCAGGCTAACGATGTAATGACTAATCCTTGTACTATAAAAGGACTGGTCGACGATACACAAGGGACGGCTCTTTGAACTTGGAGACCTCTCCCATACTCAACTTAGAAACCCAATACAACAACTACACACCTCGTGGAGTACGGTATTACGCTTAGGCGGCCCGAACCATGTAAATCCTGGTGTCTATTTGCCATCATCTTTTGAATTTCTGTGCGCCCAATACCGAACTACAAACTCCGCGGGCTACCAACAGTAGTACCAGGGGAATTGCCGAAACCAATCTCCGATAGCTGGCGCACCAGGTAGGGGCGCCCGAGATTCGGAGATGGTGAACTCTGCTGCTGGATCGTCCAATGGCAACCCTGCAGTGCAATCTGCTAGAGGCAATCCCTCCAATGTGCAGCAGCCAGCAGGTGCTGCGGCTCCAGCAGGAGTCATGCCTCCACCACCACCTTCCGCACCGGCAAATAAAGCTGGACAGCGAGAAGGGGCAGCTGCATTGGTCACAGCATCGGCTAACAACAACCCTGAACACGTGCTCCATGCAGCGCGTGCTCTTCTCCAACGCCCACCACCTCCAGGTGCATCCCAGGGTGCAATGGAGCAGTGGAGGGCTGATGTAGAACATTTGGTTGCAGCCGCAGCCGATCGCATTAGCAACCAAGGTCCTCCCCCCTCGGGGCGGGCTCCATCGCAGCATTGAACCATGTCGGGCAGACTTGGTCCGCACACTTCCCAGCATAGGAGGCGTGCTGCGTCACAACAAGTGACGTCGCTGCCTCCCGGGGCGCGACGCACCCATATGGTAACCAGGCTTTCAACTCACGACCTATGTGCAGAGCTTTATCGTTGTTACCATCAACATGATGGCCGCGTCCACATCAAGCGCGCTCGCGAAAGGCGAGAAGCTTGAGACAGTCCTGCTCCTGAGGGAGTAGGAGGGGGCTATCCTGCCCTGGCCATGCAACTACGCATGGTCAGATGGCCACAAAAGTTTTGGCCTCACTTGCCATAGAAATTCGACGGGACTGTCAACCCTGCTGAGTTTCTCGAAATCTACTCCACCGCAATCCTTACGGTCGGAGGCAATGAGGCTGTAATGGCCAACTATTTCCCTATGGCTTTGATTGGGACCGCTAGGTCCTAGTTCATGAGCCTTCCGCCCGACTCCATCAACAGTTGGGCGGAACTGTGCCAACAGTTCACCGCCAATTTCGGGAGTTCATACACCTGACCAGGCACTGAACTGGACCTTTTTGCTGCCAAGCAGAACGGGGAAGAGTCCCTGCGATCCTCCATCCAGAGGTTCTCCCAGGTACGAAACACTATTCCTTCTATCTCTAGTGCCTCTGTTATTGTGGCATTTAGACAGGGTGTACGAGATAAGAAGATGTTGGAGAAGCTGGTGACCATGGAGATCACCAGTGTCGCCGAACTCTTCAGCTTGGTAGACAAATGCACCAAAGCCGCGGAGGGCCGTGAAATGCACTACCAACCACCTTCGGAGGATAATAAAAATCCTCCAAGGGTGAAGCCACTACCTCCAGGAGTGGTAAGAAGAAGAAAAAGTCCAATGGCAAGAAGAAGCCGTCGGCCAGCACACCTACAGCCGCTGCTGCAGCAGCTCCGGGTGTTCGGGGGCCACGCGTTGAGAAACGACCTCGGCCGTCATCTGAAGACAGTGGTAGCTTCAAGATGTGGTGTCCCATACACAAGACGAATAGCCACAATTTGGAAGGCTTCCGTGAGGTCCAGAACCTTGTTGAGCGCTACAACAAGCGCCATGAAGAAGTTCCTTTCCATCAGAGGGAAGGGAAACAGAAGATCGACGAAGCTCCGACTAAAGAGGAGTTAGGATTTCAGGACCCTAAAAAGGTCTTAAAGGTTGTTTACACCTCCATCAACGATGACTCCGATGTCTCCGACAATGAACATCAAAAAACCATGAACACCATCTTTGGTGGTTCGTGGGACATCACCTCCCGCCGTGTCCTCAAGACCATGCAGCGAGACATGGCCTCAGTAGCTCCCACCGCCAGGGCGGAGCCGCACCGGAAGTGGATGGATACTGCCATCACTTTCAATGCATCAGACTGCCCTCAGAATATGATCGGAGCTGGACAACTCCCATTGATGGTATCTCCAACCATCAACAACATCTAACTCCACCATGTAATGGTGGACGGAGGTTCGGGGCTGAACCTCATAAGCTTCAAAGCTTTAGTCAAGCTTCATCTCCAACCTTCGGACATTCGCCCCTCTCGACCTTTCTCTGGAGTAGGTCTAGGGGCCATAACCCCGCTCGGTGCAATTACTCTCCCGGTGACCTTCGGGACCCGGGAGAATTACCGCACTGAGAAGTTGGTCTTCGACGTGGCGTGGATCAACTTACCCTTCAACGCCATTCTGGGCAGACCCTTATACAAGTTCATGGCTGCTCCACATTATGGCTACTTGGTGTTGAAGATGCCAACACCAGCTGGTGTTCTCAGGATTCGTGGAGATCGACCGCCGGAGTGACAGCTCTAGAAGAACTCCATGCGCTTGCTACAACACAGGAGGAAGAATCCAGAAAGGAGCAAGCTCCGTAACCCCCCCATCATTCATCATCGAGGCTCAACCTCCGCACCTCGCGTGCAACCAAGCGGCGACACCGACATCCCCGTCAAAGTTGTCCAAATCGGTTCCGATGCCATTCAGACCACCCGTATAACAGGAGGTCTGAATGAAAAATAGGAACTTGCGCTCATCACTTTCCTCCGGGCTAACGTCGACGTGTTTGCCTGGTAACCGTCACAAATGCCTGGGATCCCTAGGGAAGTGGTCGAGCATAATCTGAAGATCTATCCTAACGCTCGGCCTGTACATCAGAAGCTTCGAAAGCAATCAGTAGAGCGACAGAACTTCATTCGACAAAAAGTGAAGAAGTTGCTCAAAGCTGGATTCATCCGAGAAGTCTTCCATCTAAAATGGCTGGCAAACCCAGTCGTTGTACCCTAGGCCGGCGGGAAGCTTCGGATGTGTATCGACTACACTACACTGAATAAGGCATGTCCAAAAGATCCATTCCCACTACCTAGAATAGATCATATAGTGGATTCCACCTGCGGTGCGAATTATTGTGTTTCCTAGACGCATATTTTGGGTACCATCAAATCAGAATGTCTAGGGAAGATGAAGAACATACCTCCTTCATCATAGTAGATGGATTATATTGCTATACTGCCATGCCATTTGGTCTCAAGAATGCTGCTTCAACATTTGTACGAGCTATGTACAAAACTTTTGGAGAGCTCATCAGAGACGTAGTGGAAGTGTATGTCGATGACATCGTCGTCAAGATCAAGAACAAGGAGTCATTCCTTGACACCTTGCAAGCTGTCTTCGACAAGCTGCGAGTCACTCGCACAGAGTTGAACCTGGAAAAGTGTGTCTTCGGGGTTAGCTTCGAAAAACTTCTTGGTTTCTTGGTAAATCACCAAGGAATAGAAGCAAATCCGGTGAAGATAAAAGCTATTGAAGACATGCGGCCACCAGCCCGCATCAAGGACGTCCAGAATCTGACTGGATGTCTAGCTGCCCTTAGCCGGTTCATCTCAAGACTGGCAGAATGGGCGCTAGCCTTCTTCAAGCTATTGAGGAAGTCCGGACCATTCCAATGGTCTGAAGAAGCAGAAAAGGCGTTCCAGCAGCTGAAGCAGCTCCTCACCACCGTACCAACCTTGGTAGCTCCGAACCCTGGTGAGCCACTCCTGCTTTACATTTTGGCAACTGACGAAGTTGTCAGCATGGTCCTGGTTGCAGAAAGGCCAGAACCATCTCCAGTTCAGGAATCCAGACACCTTCGGGAGGGTCCAGAGCTACCTGAAGTCGAGTCTGGGTCCCAGCTCCCACACCCAGATCCTCAAGGAGAGACTCTGGAGGATCCCTCTCCCTCAAATGAAGGATTCACTACTGTTGAGCAACAAGATCTGGATCCCTCCGGGAAGATCCGGGTCACTTCGGAAGAAGCTCCGGGTACCTCCAACCGGCACCCGGAGGTCCCCGAACAAGGTCCGGACCCCTCCGGGAGGTTCCAGGTAGATGAGGAGGAAGCTTCGGGCCCCTTCGGGAGGGTCTGAACAGTTCAGCACCCAGTGTACTTCATCAGCGAAGTACTCCATGATGCCAAGACTCGGTATCTGGAGGTGCATAAGCTGCTCTACGCAGTTCTTATTGCCTCTAGGAAACTCTGATACTACTTCCAAGCTCACAAGATTTCAGTGGTAACTTCTTATCCATTGCGTGCGATCTTGCATAACCCCAATTCCACTGGGAACATTGCAAAGTGGGCAGCGGAATTAGCCGAGTTCGACCTTGAATTCGTTCCAAGACAAGCAATCAAGAGTCAAGCACTGGCGGATTTCGTGGCTGAATGGACCCCCTCTCCATCAAATACTGGGGGCCCTAGTGAGCAGAAGTCGGAACCCAAGGTTCTGGTCTTCATTGAGCCTCACTGGACTCTCTACTTCAACAGCTCCGTGCAGAAGCAAGGGGCCGGAGCTGGAGTCCTTCTTCTCGCTCCGACCGAGGAGAAGGTTAAATACATCGTGCACCTTGACTTCAAGGTGACTAACAACATGGCGGAGTATGAAGCACTAATTTATGGACTCAAGGTGGCACTATCATATGGTGTCAAGCAGCTGCTGGTAAAGGGTGATTCACAACTTGTTGTAAAACAAGTAAAAGGTGAATGTTGCTGCAACAACCCTCAACTAGCTGCATACCTACTTGAGATCTAGAAGCTTCAGAAGGACTTTGATGTCCTGGATCTTTGCCATGTCCAGCATCTCAACAATGCTGAAGCTGACGAACACTCGACGAAAGTTTCAACCGGGGCTCCGACTCCCGATGGAACCTTCGTCCGTAGGTTGTCTGAACCTACAGCTCAGCCTACCGAACTGAGCGAAGGGGGCAAGAGCAACACCTCGAAGTTGGCGGTCCCGATGGCCCTGTTACCATGGCGTCCATCAAGGGTCGTAGGTGCTGCAGGAAGCTCCGAGCAACCCAGAACGCAAGACTCAAATCCTCAAGCTAGTTCCGATGCATGGATCTCGGAGATCCATAGCTACTTGAAACACAATTTTTCTTCCTGAAGATAATGTATCCGCTGATCGAATAGTCAGATTGGCTAAAAGATACACGTTGGTAGAAGGGGATCTCTACCAGCGCGGTGCCAACGGCATCCTAATGCGGTGCATTACGAGGGAAGAAGGCTGCGAGCTCCTTGCGGAAATCCATGGAGGCGAGGTGGGAACCACGCGTCTTCTCGCACGCTAGTCGATAAAGCCTTCCGGCATAGCTTTTACTGGCCTACAGCGCTCCAGGATGCAACTGAGCTGGTGAATAAATATGAAGCATGCTAGTTCCATGCGAAACAAATTCATACACCGGCTCAGCCCCTACAAATGATACCTCCTACATGGCCTTTCGCTGTGTGGGGGATGGATATCTTGGGACCTTTTCCAAGAGCCGTCGAAGGTTACAAGTTCCTGTATGTTGCCATTGACAAATTCACCAAATGGCCGGAAGCAACTCCAGTTGTGACAATAAACAAGCAATCAACTATCAACTTCTTGCAGTCCATCATATGCAGATTTGGAGTCCCAAACAAAATCATAAATGATAATGGGACCCAGTTCACAAGCTCTACATTCCAAGGATATTGCAAAGACCTCAGCTTCCAAGTCAGCTACGCTTCTGTAGCTCACACGGCAAGGAATGGCCAGGCCGAGAGAGCAAATGCAGAAATCCTAAAAGGACTCAAGACGCGCACATATGAGCGCCTGAAGAAACATGGAGCCAACTGGATTGAAGAGCTTCCACCCACACTGTGGGCCAACTAGACAACTCCAAACCGGTCAACTGGAGAGACACCCTTCTTCCTGGTGTATGGAGCTGAAGCAGTCCTTCCTCCGGAAATCACCTTGGGGTCGCTCCGGGTCTGGACCTTCGACGATGCCACGCAGGACCAGCTCCGGCATGAAGACCTTGACCTGCTTGAAAAGAAAAGGTTCCAAGCAGCTGTTCGGAATGCCCAATACCGCCAAGCTCTTCGGCGCAATCACCAACGGCATGTTCACAGCAGACAGCTCGAGGAAGGCGATCTGGTGCTACAGAGAATACAATTCATAGAAGGGTTAAACAAACTTTCCCCCAGCTAGGAAGGACTCTTCCGAGTGATAAAAGTATCCCGTCCCCAATGCATTCGCTTGGCAACCAAGGATGGGACACCTCTCCCAAATCCTTGGAACATTGAGCACCTACGTAAGTTCTACGCTTAATATCACGGAGGTGAGTCTGTAGTTACATGTGATGTATGTTATAGAGTCATTGTACAGAGTCGAGTAGCTCCTCCGGGAGAACAGCCGGACCTTCCCTAGAAGGTCTACAAAGTTCAGGCAACACTTGTCACAGTCTCAGAACTAAAAGTGTAGCTAGATACCTTGGGTCAAACAAGAAACGAAACACACTTAGCCTGGTTCCATACCCTAAGAGTGTACTTGTTTCCCCTGTACCCCGGACCTATAATGAAAGACATCATTGTGTGAAAACTGACTCCATGTGCATTTATTTTGTACAGGCTCAATATTTTTTATTTTTCTCTTTCTTGTCTATAACAAAGTTGTGCAATTCTTAAGAAACTTTAGCTCGACCAGTTCATGTACAATTCGAGTTGCATCGTCTACTCTTCTAAGTCCAAACATTGTTAATGGTCTACTCGTCTGAATGCCGCCAAGCCAATCTAGGGTCGGAGTGTGCTATCGACTTAGCCTGGTCATGCACCCTAAGTATGCCACTCTACCTACAAACCGATAGGCCGAAGTAAGGCGAGTCCAGAAACGATCGGACCTGAAGGAAACAAGGCAGTGCACTTGATTGTATTTAGAATTGTGTTCGACCTAAAACTTTCTCGGGAATAGTAAGTCGCAGTTGAGTTATAGATAGGAAATGGATTTTACTATTTTTCTTGGCTTCAGTGTGCAGGAAAAATAAAGGTTCCATGATGATGGTGGATAAAGCCAGAGCTACCAAAGCTCCGACAGCTCCCAAGATGGTCTGCTGTCGATGTTCCAAACATTGATAGTAGACATTGCCAGAGCTACAAAGTTCTGGCAAATCGAGGGGACCAGCCGTCAACGTGAACAAAAAGATGGTGGGAAGACTCTACAGTGGAGTCTTCTGTCGACACACCACGTGTTGACAGAGGTCACTGCCGGAGCTACCAAGCTCCGACACCCCAGAGGACTAACCGTCGATGCTCTACGCATTGATGGAGACTGCTGCCAGAGCTACTAAGCTCCAATGATGGTCAATGCCGGAGCCACTAAGCTCCGATAACCTCAGAGGGCCTCCACTATCAAAGGCTTCAGACCTACGTTCTACAAGTTTGAAGCATGCAAGTCTTCAACAACTGTTACATCCTCTTGATACATGTTCACAATCAAATTGTGTACATCTACCAGGGGGCCAAGTGGGACAAAGGTGTTGAAGACAAAAAAATGAAATTCACAAAAAACTTGGATTTCATTCATCTGGAGACA
This sequence comes from Tuctoria greenei, assembly GCA_036927565.1. Lineage (NCBI taxonomy): Eukaryota > Viridiplantae > Streptophyta > Magnoliopsida > Poales > Poaceae > Tuctoria > Tuctoria greenei. The sequence goes on along the minus strand of JAYESD010000011.1, from coordinate 114,682,021 downwards.
AGAGATTACAAAATTGGAGAAAAAGAAGAGAGGATACAAGCGAGAGCTGCAAAGAGATGGTCCTAGACCCTATGGAAGAATGAGGCAACGTTCTGGGCAACCTTTGATATGCTTGCTTTGGCAGCTTCTCCCTCTCTGTCGATGGGGCCTTCAAGCACCGGGTCCAAGGGGAATTGAGGGTCCCAGCTTGTGTAGCACGTCAGCACGAATTCTGCGATGTTCTTCGCCATGGATTGCCCCTTGGTTTCCAGCTGGTCCACGATGACATCGCCCATCTTGGTGAGCTTGTTGCCTGCCGAACTCAACGCCTGCAACGCCTGGTCCAGCTCTGACTCCGGATCATCCGGATGCACGGGACTAAAACCCATTAGCATCAGCGCATCGTTGGCTTTGCCCAGGAAGTCCCAAACTTGTTGGGACTCCAAAGTCCTTGAGCCTCGCATCTCCTCCAAGGATCTCCTGGTCGCCGCAAGCTCTGAATTCTCCCGGGTAAGACGCTCTACCTCTTTGGCATTCTGCTGAATCTTTTCAGCAACCTGCCTTTCGAGTTTGCTGAGCTCTTCCTCCCGGAGGTGGATCTCGTTCCGGCGGTTGACCAGATCCTTCTCTCGTCCCCTCACCTTCTTCTCCCTGGCAGCAACATCATTCTCCCTCTTGTGGAGGTCCTGTCCTCGCTGCCAGACCTTCTTCTCCTCTTTCTCGGAGCGCTCATCCAACTTCTTGGTGCGCTCCGCGAGACTCTTGTCACCCAGAGTTAGCCTCTGAGTAAGCTCTTCCTCCCTCTTCACGAGGTCATCCCGCAGCTCCAGGAGTTTTTGCTCTTCATCTTCGAGCTTTTTCTCCCGCTCCTCAAGGGCCTCCCGGCGCTTGATGAGGCTGTCGTGGATAGCGTCGAGCCTCTCTTGCGATCACTGCATTATTAGCAGCTATGGCCTGTTCATAGATGGCCTGGGACTGGTTGTCAAGGGATCACATCATGCTTTCCCTCTCGTCCAGCAGCTGGCCCCAGTGCTCCAACTAGACCTTCTCCTTCTTCACCCACTCCTTGTCGTCAGCTAGCCTCGACTGCGCCAGATTAGTCTCAAATTAGAGCCGATTGCGCCACCTACTTAGAGTTTGGTGCTCCTCCTCTGGGGCCTTGCTGTCGTGGTAGAAAGCCAGTTGGACTTGACGAAGGCTGGAGCAGGCATTGTCGATAGACAACGACAGAGGGATCGGCTCCATACCTACTGGGGTCCTCTCTGCTAGCTCCAGCGGGTTCTCTGTGCAAAAATCGGGTCACACTCTACAAGAGCGGTCCCCTAAGCTTCCACGGCACTAGAGCCAACCTCTAGGATAGCCTCGGCCGCCGCCGAGGAAGGTCCTGCTACAGAAGTTTCGACCTCCAGAGTTGGCTCCGAAGGTCCTGCCGCCAGATCATCAACAACTGGCCCCTCAGGCGGGGGGCCGGTAGCTTCATCTTGGCACCCTGGCTCAGGCGCGGACACCTCTGGGACCACTGCATCCGGGGCAGGTGTTGAAGATTCTGCCAGAGCCGAAGCCACTTCTGATTCTGACGTTGGCGCCTCCTCCTCCGCCAGCTCAAGCGCTGGCACTTCGACCGTTAGGGGCTCGGGCGCCGGCACCTCTACAGCAACCGACTCAGGCGCCGGAACTTCTTCGACGATCGGCTCGAGCGCCAGAACTTTATCAACCACCGGCTCTACCGCCAGGACTTCATCAACACCCGGCTCTACCGTCGGGGCCGCATCTACCACCGGCTCAACTGCCGGGGCTTCAACAACATCCAGCTCTAGGGCCGGTATCACAGCTACCTCCGGCTCTTAGGCCGGAGCATCCACCATTTCAGCATCCAAGCCCGAAACTTCAACCTCCGGGGTAGGTGCCGCTCGTACATCTTCATTCCCTTGGTCTGGCACTACCACGGGAGCTTCTGGGGATGAGTCGAGGTCCAGGACCATGACAGCCGGCGCCAGAGCTGTCGCAGCCTCAGCCACTTCTTGAGGCGGCACTGGGATTGAAGCCGGAGCCTCTGCCTGCACAGCTTTAGCTGCTGCTTCAGGAACCAGAGCTTCAGCCCCTTTCTTGGGTACCCTGTGGATGAAGGACGAAGACAATCAAAACGCAGTTACAACAAAAAACAACCTACTGAGGCCCGGACCCTGGACAACTCCTTCTTGCTTCCAATGCGGCTCGTGGGGAGTCTCAACTTCATCGCGGCATAGCATGGCGAGAGAAGAAAAGAAAGCGTAAGTTTGGAGGATTTGAACACAAGTTCGAATGAAGGCGTAAAGAATCCCCAAACGGTGCACGCTTTCCTTCTTAAGTAAGCCCCCGCAACGCTTGGATGGAAACCACAGAGGAGCCGACGATACAATTCAAAATCTTCACCCTGAAAATGACAAGGGGGCCCAGGGCCACCCCGACGATCAAGTCAAGGTCCTTACCCTAGGCGAACGGTTGTAATCATCAAAGGCGGGAAGCCCGAGGGCAGCGACCTGACAGGGCGCGCCAAACCGATACGATTTTCGCATCGGGAATCGGCGACCTTCAATTGCGTGAGATCTGCACGCTCAGATCTCACCTGCCGCATCCTGGATATGCCACACGGCGTTGGTTTAACTGCGAACTACCGCCAACGGCACATCCGAAGACCCCTGAAGACACGGCTCGAAAACCAAAAAGTCTCTCACAGAGGTGGGCCCAGGGGGCCATTATCGGTACCCTGCGTACCGTATACCCCTTGGGACTACAAAAAGACCAAAGGAACTTCACGTGTCTGAGTTGAAGATCTGCAAAGGCCCCACGTGTCATACGGGACCAGACCCGCCTCCCATCTATGGTTAGTCCTGATGCTGCCATGTGTATACACCAACCGGAACTGCATCCCACACATGGGATAGCTCCGGGCTAAACACCTGTGCGGCACCACTGGACCGAACCCCTGACAGAGGGAAGCTCCGGTACCGACACGTGTACATCTACACCGGACCTACCCGTCCTAGACGAAAAGCTCCGATGCTGCCACGTGTCCAACCGTCGGACCTTTAGCCTCAACAATCAGACTGGTGGACCCCCAATGGTTCGGACCTTCAAGGGGTAATCAAAGACATCAAGACCCGATTAAGTGTCATTAATACCATATTAATGACACACTATAGAAAGGCTCCTAATACAAGTAACGGCACCGTCAAGGCCCGTTACCACGCTATTAAGGGTAATTAACCTCATTAATTGTGTATTAAGCATCAGTAACCGCCAGGGCCACATGTCGGGCTAGGCTAACGATGTAACGACCAATCCTTGTACTATAAAAGGACTGGTCGATGATACACAAGGGACGGCTCTTTGAACTCGGAGACCTCTCCCATACTCAACTTAGAAACCCAATACAACAATACACACCCCGTGGAGTAGGGTATTACGCTCAGGCGACCCGAACCACGTAAATCTTGGTGTCTATTTGCCATCATCTTTTGAATCTCTGCGCGCCCAATACCGAACTACAAACTCCGTGGGCTACCAACGGTAGTACCAGGGGAATTGCCGGAACCAAACTCTGACAGGTGCATTAGACTTTTGTCCAGGAGGTCCTTCAAATGCTACTTTAATTCCGCCAACTCATTTGGTGCCATCTTGTATGGCCTTCGAGAGATAGGCATGGTTCCCATAATAAATTTGATCTTGAACGATGTCCCTATCCAGTGGGATACCCGGTAGGTCGTCAGGAAACACGTCCGGATATTAATGGACCACACGAATGCCCTCATGCTTTGTGGCTTCCAAGTTGTATGTTGCTGGAATTTCTTGGATAAGGCGGTCTAGAATGAGAGTGTGTGGTTCGTGTAGTGGAGAGTTTAAATAGACCACACGTGGAACGATGTCGAGAACAGTACCATGACAGTGTAGCCACGACATTCCTAAGATGACACCGAGCTTTTGACCCTCTACTATAATTAGAGAAGTTGGATAGATATTCCCACCCATATTAAGTTGTGCTTTGTGGACTTTCATGCCTGTCAATACTCTGCATACCAGGTATCCCTTCGTACCATAAGAAGATGAGTTGAGTTCCACCTTCAGGTATCGTGGACTTCCGAAGGCAACACGTGCCCCGCAAAGCTGGACATGCCTCCCTCCTTAGGGTGACTCTTTTGTTGCCACGTGTCCTGCAGTGTCAGACCTGCCTCCCCCAGGGTGGCTTCAGAGCTGCCACGTGTCCTGCAGTACCATACCTGCCTCCCTTCATAGGGTGGCCCGAATGCTGCCATGTGTCCCAGAGCCCCGGACCTACCTCCCCGATAGGGGAAACTCTAGTGGTGCCACCTGTCCAGTAGCTCCAGATGTGCCTCCCTGCAGAGGGAAGCTTCAGAGCTTCCACGTGTCACACGCCCGGACCTAAGTCTACAACGAGAAGACAGCGAGAAATCCAACGGCACAGACATTCAAGGTCTATCAATTGGCCATTACAACACCTGGATCACGCGTCATTAATGCTATATTAATGACGCACGATCAGAGGACTATCAAGACTGGTAACACTGCTGTTAAGGCACGTTATCACACTATTAACCACCCTTAACACCATAGATCGTGTATAGTGCGGTTTATTACAGCCAGAACCACATGTCGAACCACGACACACACTGTAACAGCTAGTCCTTTGCATTTAAAAGGGTTGCACCACACGGTAGAATGGAAATCTCGTTCCAGACTAAGGTCATGCTTACAGAAGCTCATACAATCAACACACACCCCGTGGAGTAGGGTATTACACTCAAGCGGCTCGAACCACGTAAAATCCTCTGTGGTCACCCTTGTTTTTGATCTTGATTAGTGCTCCATCCAAACACGAACCTCTGCGGACTACTTCTTAGTAGTACAGGGAGAAGTGTTTTAGTCTACACTTTGACATTTGGTGCGCCAGGAAGGGGAAGCTCAGTTTCAAGATCTCCGAGATGGTGAACTCAACCGCTGCTTCCAACGGACCGACTGCACAGGTCGTTGGAGGAAACCCCTCCAATGTTCAGCAGCCATTCAACATTGTTGTTCCGGCAGGCGTCGTTCCACCACCACCACCATCTGCAACAACATCCAATGTTGGACAGTAGGATGGTGAATTCGCGTCGGTCACACCATTGACAAAGAACCCGGAGAATGTGCTGAATGCAGCGCGGACTCTACTTCAGCGCCCTTTAGTGCCAAGAGCTCCTCCCGTCGCACTAGAACAGTGGCGCGCTGATGTTGAGCATCTGGTTGCAGCCGCAGTGAAAGTGCATCTAGGCAATCCCTTGTGGGTTTTGGACGATTGATGACAAACAAATGAGATCCTAATGAACTTGTTGAGATGACTGCGGATCTATTCAAATGAGATAGTTTGGTGCACTAAAAAAGTGAAAATGAAGTGGTGTAGAAAAAGAGAAAAGCCCAACAGACGACTGAAGTGCAAAGTAGATTTAAATCTATAGGATGTGTGTGAGAGACACATCCCAAGAGCTCAAGTCTTTTCATATGTGTAAGGGCTTAAAATCACCTAAAAATTCATTGAGCAGCGAACTAGTCCGTTCATAGACCGGACTAGTCCATTCAGCTCTCTATTGTCCAAATACACTATGCACCGGACTAGTCTGACCATTTACCGGACTAGTCCGATAAACTTTCTGGAACCACATTTCACAGTTCACCGGACTAGTATGACATTTGATTGGACTAGTCCGTTCAAGTCTCTATAAACCCATTACACTATGGTCCTAACAAGTCCGTCCATAAGACCGGACTAGTCCATTGAACTCTCTAATGTTCTATAACAAATAGCACCAGACAAGTCCATTCTTGTACCGGTCTAGTTCGTTGAACTCTCTGGAGTTCAATTACATAGGGCACCAGACAAGTCCGGACACATACCAGAGTAGTACGATATACCTCACACAATTAGGGTTTCTAGTGTGCTGCACATTTCACGCCGACTTTTACAAAGCACACCAGACAAGTCCGGTGCCCAGTACGGACTAGTCCGGTCGTCGGGATCCCTAACGGTAACAATTTTGGAAACACCATAAACAGGAGATCCATGACCCCACAATCATAACATTTTATTCCTACTGTTAAACTCAGGAACCCTAGTGCCGCCACCTGTCCCAAGAGCACAAAACACATCTCCCCATGCATCTAAAGTCCTCAAAGATGAAAATCAATTGTGTATTCAGATTTGGGGCTGGGAGATCGTTGTCTACACGTCATTGAGCTCTTTGGGTTTGATCTCTTCACACTCGTGCTTTTCTTTGTAATCTTTTCGAGTGTATTTGATCATCTTTTCGTTGTAATTCTTGTGGGAGTCCTCAACATGTGAGGTTGCTCCATAAACTCGGTGATTACCCATGATAGTGGAATAACCTCGGCCCTGTGTGGTGACTTGACGAGGGAAAGGGTTTGAAGAGACCCAACTCTGTGTGGGATTCCTCAACGCGGAGTAGATAACTTTGGTGAGATCAAACCTCAATAAAAATTAGTGTCCCATGTGCTTATTTGTTTTTGCATATTCATTAATTATGACACATAATTGATCAAGCTTGTAACTTGAATTGCAGTTGCTTTTCAAGTGTAACTTTGCAATATTGATTGACAATCCAAGTGATCTCATCAGTTGTTCAATTTTTTGCTGCTATAAAGTTTAATTCCTGAATCAACACTTAATCAACTCAACACACATTCAGCACACCTGTAGGATCGAAGAGCACTTGAAAAGCTACCAGAGGGGGGGTGAATGGTAGATTTAAAAATCTTATGTAGCGGAAACAATTAAACCCCAACCCCTTCGGCAGAAAAACGATCTCTTAAAGAAATCATGTGTGAGACTAATCTAAATGTGTTTCACCATGACAAAAGTGATGGATATCAGAGAGAATCAAGTCAAGAAGACAACACAAAAGGAATCACTCAAATCCGTCGAGAAAAACTCAAGCTATGATCGAAAGATCAAACAAGGTCAATCTGCCCTACCCGAGAAAAAACAGTTCTGGAATGCTGCAAAGAAACTCGTGTAGATCAGAAACCACAAATCCAATGACCGTGAAATTTTGACATGTGATAGATAATCAAATTGTGAAGACAACCCAAAAAGAATCACGTCAATTGGATCTGTAAAACTCGAGTTATGATAAAACCACCGACGAAAGGTAGTGCTGTCCAGAAACTCGACGAGTAAAACTTGTCTGGAACAAGTCGGACGAACAAGGCACAAAAGTTCCTTCAAACTACGAATTTTATTCAATAGAACACAAGCGGAACAGCCCGAAAGTCGTGCACCACGAGCTCTGGGCTCCCTTGCTTATATAACCAGCCCTTAGGCCAACCCAATATCAACTAGGACTCCAATCCAACTCAGATCACGAATCGTAACTTTCCATAACTGCTCAAGATTCTTCTATACGCAGATAGAAGCAATCTTAAGACTTCCAAACATCTTAGGAACGTATCCCACATTCTTAAACAACTCAAATTCGTGACCCACACGAAATCCTATTATAACCAACTCAAATCTTTTCATATTTGAGTCAAACCCGACTCAGCCGCAGTCTGAGTCCATAACCTAATCGGTTGGACCTTTCCGACCAACTCTTTACGTCCATATCTCTTCATCACGTCTCGGAACCATGTAGCCACGTCCATACATTCCTTGCACACGTGCAAACATCTTCCAATGACGTCCACGATACCTTCATATGCATTGTTCTTGATTCAATCATGCTGTGCAACTTCCTGATCAGCTCAACCACAATTCCTCCTGAATTTGGTTGTTGGAACCTCATCTCCCCCCTGAGACTAGTCCAATGGATCCCGTCACCAGCCATGACTTGAACTCAAGCAACACCTGCACATGAATAAACAACCAATCCATACGAGCCCAAGTCCTTGACTTGACTCAAGTTAGTTCCGAACACAACACCTTACGTGAGAACCTCACATAAGCATGTTGCAAAGCATAGCTAAACGATATCACCCATATCATCCAAAACGCACCAAAAACTTAGTAAAAGAATACTAAACAAACTTTCCAACAATGTAAAGCAAGTACGAAACATTGCAAATGAAAAGCAAAAGCACTGCGGTTAAGTTCCGGACCTTGCCAGAGCAACCCGGAGCTTGAGCCGGAGCTTACCAAAACTAGTAGAGTAAAGCACCCGCCGGAGCTTACCAAAAACTAGTAAGGTAAAGCATGTGCCGGAGCTTACCAAAACTAGTAGAGTAAAGCACCCGCCGGAGCTTACCAAAAACTAGTAAGGTAAAGCACCCGCCGGAGCTTACCAAAAACTAGTAGGACCTAGCGCCAGAATTTACCAGAACTAGTCGGAACTAGTAAACCCAAAAGCCAGAGCTAGAAAAATCAACTCGGAGCTTAGCAAAAACACGTCGGAGCTATCAAAAACATGTCGGAGCTATCAAAGACATGTCGGAGCTATCAAAAACATGTCGGAGCTATCAAAGACATGTCGGAGCTAAAGACAAAACTTCACCGGAGCTAACCAAAGCTAGTCGGACCTAGCATCGAACGTAACCGGAGCTACCCAAACCAAGCCGGACCTACCGTCGGACCTTGCTGTAGCTCAGATCTAGAGTCGGACCTTGATAAAAAGGTGTTTTGGTGATATTCAAAACTTTTATCGTCAAAGCCAAGTGTATTCACTACAAGCCAATGTATTCAGCACACATAGGTCTTACAACACCGAACTAGTCTGCACTACCAACCGGACAAGTCCAGTGTATCAAGCATTTCACCATTTGATTAAGTGTGCAAGAAATTTTCAAAGCCCATTCACCCCCCTGTAGGCCATATTCAATTGGTATCAGAGCAGGTTCTCCATCGATGAGACTTATCGCTCGGAGAGATCAATGGACTTTGAGAAGAATAACGAGATCCTAAAGGTGCCCAACACCAAAGAGAGCAAGATACAAAAGCCTTCGAAGTACTCATGGAAAATCAACATGATGATGAAGTGTGTCACCTTAAGGCACTTCTAAGGAAGAAACTCCTGAGTCAAAAGGGAAAAGAGGACGAGAAGACAACGGGGAGTGGTCATCACGACTACTCCCGATGTCCTTACAACTACAGTCGTCTTAATACAAATAATCATTATCTTTCTATTCCCACGAGAAAGCCTCCGCAGTTCGACGAAAATGACTACACCATGTGGCAATATAATATGAAAATGCATTTAATCTCTTTGAATCTCAGTCTTTGGCATATTGTGTGTACAGGTTTAGATATCCCGGATACGGATGAAGAACTCATTACGAAACAAGAATAAGAAATTCACTGCAACGCAAAAGCCGTTGCAGTGATCACCTCATCACTGAGCCAGGAGGAGTTCACCAAGATCAATGGATTGGAAAGTGAAAAAGAAATCTGGGATACACTTAAAACAGCACATGATGGAAACAGGTTAGTCCGAGAAGCCAAAATTGAGATGCTTGAAGGAGAATTGGGGATATTTGCCATTGAAGAAGGTGAATCACCTCAAAAAATTTACAACAGGATGAAGGCGCTTATCAACAAGATCCGCGCCTATGGAAGTAATTAAGAAGTGGACTGACCATGAGGTGGTCAAAAGGATGATTAGAGCCTTCGTGCTAAGAATGTCACCTTATGCTCAATGATCCGAGAAAGCCCGGGGTTTCACAAGATGACTCCGGTTGAACTATTGGGCAAAATCGTAAATCATGAGATGATGGAGAAGGAAGCCCAATATGTCAAAGACCTAGCTGAGCTCACCTCCTCCAAAAAGAAGGAAGTTGCTCTCAAAGCAACTTGCAATCCTAAAGTAAAGGAAACCCGTGAAGCTCAAGACGAAGGAGACAAAGTGATGTGAGCACTGACCTAGATGATGAAGAGATGGTACTCTTCATCAAAAAATTTAAGCGCATGATGAAAATAAGAAACGGCGGCAACTCGAATGAAGGGAAGAGCAAAGAAAAGGGAAAAATCTAAGGCTCGACGTACCTGCTAAATTTTTGGCGAGTACGGTCACTTCATGGTTGACTGCACTTATGAAGAGAATAAGAGGAAGAAAGAAGTGAAGCCTCAAGAAAAGAAAATATTCAAAAAAAAGGCAAGCTCATCAAGCGCATATTCGCAAGGATTGGGACTCAAACGACGAGTCCTCCTCCGATGAAGAAGAGGAGATGGCCACCATTGCCATCAAGAAGCCTACCAAGAGGTCTACACTCTTCCCGAACATGGGAGGACAGGAGACACGCAATCACTTGCTTTATGGATAAATAAGGCAAGAAAAAGGTTTGACTTACTCCCCCCTTGCTAAATTCCTCTATTGATGATTTTGATAGATTTAGTGAATATGAGATGTTTAGGGGACTAAGTAAAACTCATTTGAAGAAAACAAAAATGTTGTCAGATGAAATCTTTGAGAAGGAGGAGCTTGCCAATCGACAAGAAGATATGCTCATCCAAGAAAGGAAGAGGTATCAAGAGGTTGAGAAACTCCTTGATCTTGAAAAGGAGAAGAGCAAGTCACTTGAGCTTGAGCTAGCCTTGAGTAAGGAAACTATCTCAAAGCTCGAAGACTCACACGTTGCAATCAAGTACGAACTTACTAAGTTGTCAAAAGTTAACAAGATTCTTGAAGTGCAAGTTTAGTCACTCATACAAAGTGACTCCCCCTCTAAAAGCTCACCTTCCAAAGGTGTAAGTCCGACAACAAATGCAATTTGCACATGTTCCGATAAGAAAATGTTGTCAAACCTGATTCTTCTACTCGTGCTAAGCATCCTTCTCAAAGTGGCATCTTTTACAAGGAGAAGATCAAATATGCACGTAGTGCATATATGGTCACTAAACCTCCTAACATCAAAGATGGTCTTGGGTTTAACAAGAACAAACACATGTCCACCAATGTTCATGCTAAGAAGCAAATTATCTTTGTTAAGGAAACATCACGTGAATCTGACTTGCAAATACTATTTCGTAATTTTGATGCTTTCTATATGCTTATGAAAAACAAGTTTGAACATATATTTGCTAAATATGCAAGGCCACGCCACAAAAACTCAAAAACTTGAGTGTGGGTGCCCAATACTCTTGTGACTAAACTGAGAGGTGAAAGTGCTTGTAGGAATCCCTTATGGGTTTTGGATGATTTATGGCAAGAAAATGAGATCCTAACCACTTTGTTGAGATGAGCACAGGTTTTAATGTGAAAATAAGCAAAGTGCCAAAAACAAGGGAGAATGAGGAGCAATGTGGAAAAGAGCTCAAGGAACAAGATTAGTAGATCATTGTGTGTGGAGTGTGTTAAGGAAACACACGCCAAGAGCTCAATCACAAATAAACACACACATTGCACAAATTTATACAGGACCGGACTAGTCCGACTGACACCGGACTAGTCCGATATCTCTCTCTGCACAAGATCGGACAAGTCCGATATCCATCGAACTAGTCCGATATCTCTCTAACTAGAATCGGACTAGTCCTCCCCAGTGCAGACTAGTCCTCAAAACACTTCACAAGTCACACAAAATCGGACAAGTCCGATCACACACCGGACTAGTCCGATATCTTTCTGATGTCAATCGGACAAGTCCGATATCAGCACGGACTAGTCCGAAAAACTCTCTGACCTAAATCGGACAAGTCCTCGAAGTGCGGACTTGTCCTCATAACCACTTAGGGTTTCACTGTCCGGACAAGTCCGATGACTATAGGACTAGTCCGAAGATTTCCAGAAGCAAAATCGGACAAGTCCGCTCCAAGCCGGACTTGTCCGATATTTCAGGACACTTAGGGTTTGCTACACATAGCACACCGGACTAGTACGGTGTCCACCACAGACTAGTCCGATCTTTCTAAACCCTAACAATCACTTTTAGAAACCCCATATAAATAGAGGTGCACGGCCCAACTTTAAACTCTCTCGAACCCTAGCACTGTCACACCTCCCCAGGAGCCTCAAAAACATATCTCTTCACGAAATTTAAAGCCAAACAGATCAATCCCTTGAGGATACACATTGGAACATTGGAGAGACACGTTTCATCACTCTTGAGCTCTTGGTTTGATTCCCTAACACACTCCTGTGATTTTCATTGTAATCTTTTGAGTGTGTTCTTGGTGGATTTGTCATTGTAATCTCGGGGAGCCCTCAACATGTGAGAAGGCCCCTTGAATTTGGTTATTCACCCTTTGTGATAAGAGAAGAGGATTGGCCTTCGTGGTGATCCGACAAGGGTAGGGTTGGAGAAGACCTGGTCCTTTTGTGGACTTCTCAACGTGGATGTAGGTTGCCTCTGTGGGAGCCGAACCACGGGATAAATCGTTTGTTTTCTTGCTTTGTGTTCATCGTTCTTATTCATCACACAATCTAGGGTTTGAATCAATATTGTTACTATACGTTGAATCATTAAGTATAATATTGAATTGTGATATATCCTAGTCCATAATCTTGCAACACTTCAATTAACGGTATATTTCTGCTGCATACATCGTAGAATCAAATTAATCGATCAAACTTAATCAACCTAGTCAGTACCCACCGGACTAGTCCGCACTTTATCGGACTAGTCTGATATCTCAAGTTTTGATCTGGTGGTTAAGTGTTGCAGGTTCTGACAAATTTCAAAAAGGCCTATTCACCCCCCTATAGGCCACATTCAATTGGTATCAGAGTAGGTTCCTCAAGAAAGAGACTAATCGCTCGAAGAAGATCATGTCGGACATGATGGACATCCACAAGAGCAACAACTAAGAAAAGGTTGATGATGACAAGAACCGAAAGGTGGAGAAGCTCCTCGAAGCCATTCAATACATTGAGGACGACGATGAGGAGACGCTGTAACTAAAGGCGCTCCTAAGAAAGAAGACACTTTCCAAAGGGAAAGTAAAGATTGAAGAGAAGAAGAAGGGAAGTAGTCACACCGACTACTCCCGATGTCCTTTCAACTATGATCGTCTTAATCCCAGCAATAATCATTATTTATCTATCCCTCTGGGAAAAGCCCCGCACTTCGATGGAAGTGATTACTCAATGTGGAGGCAAAATATGAAAATGCATCTAATTTCCCTCAATCCAAGTTTATGGCATATTGTGTGCACAGGGATAGATATCCCGGACAACGATGAAGAACTTACACAAAGCCAAGAGTAGGCAATTCATCGAAATCCTCAAGCTGCAGCAGTCATTATCTCTTCACTCAATCGGGACGAGTTCACCAAGGTGGATGGAATCGAGATTGCGAAGGAGATATGGGACACGTTGCAAACTGCACATGAAGGTGACCGTCATGTGCATGAAGCAAAGATCAAAATGATCGAAGACGAATTATGAAGATTCGCAATCGAAGAAGACGAGTCACCTCAAGATATGTACAACCAAATAAAGACACTCGTCAACATGGTTCGATCATACGGAAGCAAGAAGTGGAATGACCACGAGGTGGTGAACCTCATCCTTAGAGCTTTCATGCCTCGCAACGTCACCCTATGCTCAATGATTAGAGAAAGCCCCGAATACTAGAAAATGACTCCGGATGAATTACTTGGAAAAATCATCAATTTCGAGATGATTGAAAAAACAAGCAAAGCACGTCAAGGAAATTGCCGACCTCACCTCCGCAAAGAAGAAAGGGGTTGCCTTGAAGTCCACCCTCAAGCCCCTATCTAAAGAAGCTCGAGAAGCTCAGCTAGAAGAAGACGGTGATGATGAGAGCAGTGAATTCGATGAAGAAGACATGATAATGTTCATGAAGAAATTCAAAAGAATAATGAAGAAGAGATAAGGTACCAAATCAAGCGAAGGAAAGTACAAGGAAAGAACAAAGCCAAAGTTGAGGTGGGCATGCTATAATTGTGGTGAGTATAGCCACTTTATAGTTGATTGCCCATATGAAGAGAACAAGAAGAAGACCAAAGAAGCCAAGCCTCAACCCAAGAAATTCTTCAAGAAGAAGAAACAAGCCGAACAAGCGCACATAGGGAAAGAGTGGGACTCAAATGATGAGTCCTCATCATCCGAAGAAGAAGAGATGGCTAGCATAGCCATCGAGAAGATTTCTAAGAAGTCTACTCTCTTCCCTACACTCGGCGCATGGAAGGGAAATGGCACTTGCCTCGTGGCAAAGGAAGGTAAATGGAAGGTAAACACCAAACCCCCTTCCGTGCATTCCTATTCCAGCGATGATGAAATCAATAGTGATAATGAGGATATGCTTATTGGATTAGATAAGAAAACTGCCACAAAAATGAAATTTTTACTTGATCAACTTGTTGAGAAGGAGAGATTGATACATCGTCAAGAGGACATGATTATCTCCCAAAAGGAGCAACATGTCGAACTTGGCAAACTTCTAGAGCTTGAAAAGCAGCATAGCAAGTCACTAGAGGTTGTGTTAGCTTCAAGCAAGGAAACTTGCTTGGAGTTAAACAACTCAAATGCTGCAATCAAGGAAGAACTTGCTAACCTAATCAAGGTTAACAAGATCCTCGAAGTGCAAGTTGAGTCACTCAAGCAAGGTGACCATTCATCCTCTTCAAGTTCACCTTCTCAACCCACTAATACTGAAGTTGCATCTACTTGTACATGTGGTAAAATTGACAATAGTGTGAAAGACAAGTCACCCTCTATAAAGGATAAGCATCCTGCCCAAAGTGGCATATTTGACAAGGAGAAGATCAAATATGCACGTAGTGCATACTTGGTCACAAGACCTCCAAATGTCAAATATGGCATTGGTTACTCTTATGGTGAAAAGCAACAAGCTAGAAGCCATAAGAATAACAGGGATAGCAATGTCTTTGTAAAAGGAGGAGTCTTCCAAACTGGAAAATCAAAAACTAATGAGTACAACACGCATGACCGCCGGAATAGTCCGGTCGGGGTCCGGACAAGTCCGGCCTCCCAGACTAGTCCTGTGTATAAACAACAAAAGTTACTATTCAGAACTTTCGATGCATTTTATGTCTTAATGAGAAGTAATTATGGAAAGGTTTATGCTCATTATGTTGGGCCATGCCATGAGAACACCAAATCTCATGTGTGGGTGCCCAAATCTCTTGTGACTAACCTCCGAGGACCCAAGCAAGCTTGGGTACCTAAAACCAAGGCATAAATTGTTTTAGCAGGCCTATTGCTCCGGTGGATCTAAATGGATGCTAGACAGTGGCTGCACCAACCATATGACCAGAGAAAGAAGAATGTTCGTTGAATATGAAGAAAATGAGGATCCAAATGAGGGCATCTATTTTGGAGATAATAGTCAAGGGAAGGTGCTCGGTACCGGTAAAATTGCCATATCATCTAAACACACACTTTCTCATGTATTACATGTAGATTCCTTAGATTATAACCTGCTGTCCATATCTCAATTATGTGACAAAGGTTATAATTGCTTGTTCACTAAAGAGTGTGTGACACTCTCTAGGAGGAGTGATGGTTCCAATGCATTCAAGGGTATGTTAAAAGGAAAACTTTATCTTGTTGACTTCAACAAGGATAAAGCAGAACTTGACACATGCTTGATTACAAAGACCAACATGGGTTGGTTGTGGCATAGACGGCTAGCGCTTGTTGGTATGAGGAACCTTCAAAAACTCCTCAAGGGCAATCACATCCGAGGTCTGAAGGATGTTGTTTTTGAGAAAGACAGGCATTGTAGTGCATGCCAACCCGGGAAGCAAGTTGGAGCACCTCACTCCGCCAAGAACATCATGACTACAACAAGACCGCTCGAGCTACTTCACATGGACTTATTTGGTCCAATTGCCTACATAAGCATCAGTTGTAACAAATATGGTTTAGTAGTTGTTGATGATTTTTCTCGCTTCAGTTAGGTTTTCTTTTTGCATGACAAGTCTGAAACACAAGGAATACTCAAGAAGTTCTTCAAGCGAGCTCAAAATGAATTCTCATTGACAATCAAGAACATTTAAAGCAACAGTGGCACAAAGTTCAAGAACACACAAGTGGAGGAGTACCTAGATGAAGAAGGCATAAAGCACGAGTTCTTGGCTCCGTACTTCCCTCAACAAAACGGAGTTGACGAAAGAGAGAACCAAAAACTCATAGAGATGGAAAGAACAATGCTAGATGAGTACAAGACCTCAGATCGATTTTGGGCGGAAGCGATTAACACCGCTTGCCACGCCATGAATCGACTTTATCTGCATCGACTACTCGAGAAGACATCCTATGAGCTACTTACCGGTAACAAGCCTAATATATCATATTTTTGAGTTTTCGGTTCTCCATGTTATATTTTAAACAACAAGCCTAGGACTTCAAAGTTTGCTTTGAAGTCTGATGAAGCTTTCTTGCTAGGTTATGATTCGAACACTTACGCCTATCGTGTTTTCAACAAGACTTCCGGACTTGTTGAAGTAGCACATGACGTAGTGTTCGATGAAACTAATGGCTCCTAAAAGGAGCAAGTTGATCCATGTGTGCTAGATAAAGAAGAAGCTCCTTGTCAAGCATTGAGAAGAATGGCGTTAGGTGACGTTCGACCACAAGAGCCACCTCTACATATCCATGAGGAAAACGAACCACAAGAGGAGACCAATGATCAAGGGGGAGCTTCCATACAAGATAACCCTCAAGAAAGTGAAGATGACCAACAAGTCAACGAAGGCAATCATTTAGGGGGAGAAGAAGATGATCATGAAGAGTCAATACAGCAAGTGCCACACCCAAGAGTACACCAATGCGTCCAAAGGGATCACCCAATCGACAACATCATCGGTGACATCCAAAAGGGAGTAACTACTAGATCTCGCATAGCTAATTTTTGTGAGCATTACTCATTTGTGTCCTTTTTGGAACCACACAGGGTTGAGGATGCATTGAAGGATCCGGATTGGGTAGTGGCCATGCAAGAAGAACTCAACAATTTCAAGAGAAACGAGGTGTGGGAACTAGTCGAAAGACCCAAATCCAACATCGTCGGCACCAAATGGGTCTTCCGCAACAAACAAGACGGACACGGGTTGGTGACAAGGAACAAGGCACGACTTGTGGCCAAAGGGAATTCACAAGTCGAAGGTTTGGATTTTGATGAGACCTTTGCTCCCGTAGCTAGACTTGAATCTATTAGAATATTACTTGCATATGCTACTCACCATGATTTTAAGCTCTATCAAATGGATGTGAAAAGCGCGTTCCTCAACAGACCAATCAAGGAGGAGGTGTATGTGGAGCAACCCCCCGGGTTTGAAGACGAAGTGTTCCCCGACTACGTGTTTAGATTGCGTAAGGCTCTCTACGGCCTCAAACAAGCTCCTAGAGCTTGGTATGAGTGTCTTAGAGATTTCTTAATTGAAAATGGCTTTAAGATTAGCAAAGTAGATTATACACTGTTTACAAAGAATTTTGACAATGATCTATTTGTTTGTCAAATCTATGTTGATGATATAATCTTTGGTTCAACTAACAAATCTTTTTGTGAGGAATTTAGTAGAATTATGACAGACAGGTTTTAGATGTCTATGATGGGAGGGCTAAA
This sequence comes from Tuctoria greenei, assembly GCA_036927565.1. Lineage (NCBI taxonomy): Eukaryota > Viridiplantae > Streptophyta > Magnoliopsida > Poales > Poaceae > Tuctoria > Tuctoria greenei. The sequence continues at coordinate 114,664,516 of JAYESD010000011.1, read as the reverse complement.
GTACTTTTTGGGATTCCAAGTGAGAGAACGAAGAGAAGGGACGTTCATAAGCCAAACGAAGTACACTCAAGACATACTCAAGAAGTTTGGGATGAACAAGACGAAGCCCATAAAGACTCTCATGGCAACGAATGGCCACTTGGATCTCAACGAAGATGGACCTAGCATCGACCAAAAGGTATATCACTCCATGATTGGATCTCTACTCTATTTATGTGCACCTAGGCCAGATATTATGTTGAGTGTATATTTGTGTGCAAGATTTCAAGCCAATCCTAAGGAGTGTCACTTGACAGCCATAAAAAGGATCTTGAGATATTTAGTTCATACACCCAACCTTGGTCTTTGGTACCCAAAAGGCACCAAGTTTAATCTCATTGGTTACTCTGATGCAGATTATGCCAGATGCAAAGTAGATAGAAAAAGTACCTCCGGCACATGCCAATTGCTAGGTAGATCCCTAGTTTCTTGGTCCTCCAAGACACAAAACTCCATTGCCTTATCCACAGCCGAAGAAGAGTACGTTGCAGCCAGGAGTTGTTGTGCACAACTCCTTTGGATGCGGCAAACTCTAAGGGATTACGGTTACAATATGAACCGTATTCCACTCCTTTGTGATAATGAGACCATTAAAATTGCCCATAATCCCGTTGAGCACTCTAGAACCAAACACATAGACATAAGGTATGACTTCTTGAGAGACCACTCCATGAAAGGAGATATAGCCATTTCCCATGTCAACACCCAAAAGCAATTGGCTGACATATTCACCAAGACACTTGATGAAAAGCGCTTTTGTGAACTCCAAAATGAACTAAATATCCTTGATGCTCAGAGTGTGGCTTGAAAATTTGCATACTTGTATGAATTCTTCAAAATATGTTGATTGGATTCTGAAAATCATCTCTCTCAATTTTCTCCCAAAAACTATGTCAATTACTAGATTTTGGTGAATTATGGTCATTACTTGATTGTTGTATGCTTACTGATCATATTCATCAAGATTATTTGATTTGATTTGCCTCCATATTTTCTAAATATGTACCTTCAAATATATGTGAATGTGCTAAGAAATTCTTGCCTGGTGACCACGGACTAGTCCGTGGTTACCTGGACCAGTCCACCCATGCAGACTAGTCCGCAGAGCGCCGGTTAGGCCGGACTAGTCCGCTAGACCACGGACTAGTCTGATTTAGCCTCTGGAAAAGTTCGGACTAGTCCGGTCATTTCTGGACTTGTCCGATTTTTCGTGTCCATAACCCTAGCTGCCGCCAAACTCTAATTCCTTCACCTCCACTCTTGCCTCACGTGTTCTCTCTCTTCGCGCCCGAGCTCCCAAGGCGATTTCTTGCTTTCTCCACCAAAAAGCTTCACATTTGGGCGGAAATCAAGCTTCCTTGCTTGAAGATTGATGTTCACGGACTTGTCCGGACTTCAACACCCTCATCTCCAAGTTTCAAGCGATTTCTTTGATAATTTTCGCTCAAACCCCAGAAATTCCTATTTTCTTCATTGTTGATCGAATAGCCTAGCTTCTTTCACCTAATACTAGTGTCATTTATGTATTACATTGCTGTTAGGCTAATTTTGCATTGAATAAGTCCATTTGTCTCATAAGTTAGGTTTTTGAGGATGAATACCGGACTAGTCCGGTCCATGCACGGACAAGTCCGATCACCCGGACTAGTCCATGCCTGTACACCTGACTTGTCCGATTTTTCTAAACTCAAAACCTAACCTTTCAATTCCTCAATGCAATTCCTTGTTACTCTTTCTCACCCATGCCTTGAATCATCAATTCTCATTCATGCCTTACACAATTCATTCTCAGGGCATGTCGAGCTCAAACGACGAGATTTTTGATTTTGAGGCCGAGATGGACCACGAGGTCGCACCTCGGCCCTCGACGAGCCTTGGCAAGAAACGCCAAGGGCGTCCTTTCGAGCCATCTCCATCTCCTCCTCAGGCCCGTCGGAAGGTGCTGGCAAAGAAGCCGGCTTCCAAGGCTGCTGCAGCAACAAGTGGCCCTCGCCAAGCTATGGGCAAGGGCAAGGGAATAGCAATGGGCCCGGTTGGCCCCCTAAAGCTGCATGCTCCAAGGGAAGGGGTCAGGGACCCCACTGAAGAAAGATTCAATGGGAAGGGCAGCGACTCGGCTGCAAAGTTCAGAAATATTGATTTGTATGGTCGTCCGAAACAAGCTGCTGACGGAATATTTCAGAGCAATTTCCATGCAAATTTCTACAAATCCGTGTACCTCCCCATGAAGACACTGGTAGTGTGCAGCCAGTGGACTGATTGGACATATTTTGAGAAGAAGGGCTGCTCACCATTTGTTGAAGTGGTGGAAGCAATTGAGAAGCACGGCCTGAAGGATCTCTTTGCCTTCAGGAACAATTGGAATGATGAAGTGATTGCGCAATTCTTTGCAACTTGCCATTTCTCTAGTGAAGATGAAGAGAGTGTTACTTGGATGACTCATGGGTCCAAGTATAGTATCACTCATGAAGACTTTGCAAACCTGCTCCACCTTGACACCTCAAGCAATGACTGCTTAATCATCCAAAACCTAGGTGTCATTGAGAAGGACAGGATGAAATTCCTCTATGAGCCCAACTCGAAGTTCAACCCTCCCTCCACGAAGAACATGAAGCCTTTCTTTGTGGTCCTAAACAGAGTTTTGAGGAAGACAATTGCCCCCAAGGATAGGGATGCTGGGAGTGTGCAAGGCTACCTCCGGACCCTGATGAGGGTCATAAGCAAGGACCGCAAGTTTGATGTGGCTGTCTACATCTAGAATGATATGGTCAACATCTCTTGCACGCCCAACAGGTCATGTGGATATGCTCCCTATCTTATGTTTATGATTGAGAAAGTCACTGGCATAGAGTTTGTGAAAGACGTGGAGCACCTTCCATTGAGGCCCCAGATGCCTCAGAAGCCAAGCATACAGGCTGCTCCATGTCCAGTCTCCAGTCCTGAGGCTCCGGCAAGAGCAAGTGGAGATGCCAGGGCTGCCCCTACCACTAGGGCAGCCCCTCAAAAAGGATCTACAAGTGGCATTCTCAAGTACTTGACTGCTATCTTTGCTTCCTGCAAGAAGGCCGAAGTGAGGGCTCACAAGCTGAACAAGAAGAGAAAGGAAGACATGAAGTATGTCAAGGCCAATGTGAAGAAGATATGCCAGAAACTGGAGATTGAGCCCATTGGATCTCCGGTAATCTCTGAAGATTCCAATTCCGACTTCACCGAGCTCGGACCCTTGACCCCCTCCGAGCTTGCCTACTTTTGCATTGGGGGCTCGAGCGGCTCCGCACCTCCTCCTCCTCCTCCTCCTCATCAGCCCGAAGATGAAGATGAAGACGATGAGAGGACCGATAGCAAGGCGTGAAAACTTTAGGTCCCTCCTCTCCTTCTTTTTGGTGTCTTGATGCCAAAGGGGGAGAGATTGAGGGGGAGTCTTAGGTCTAAGGTCTTAGCTGTAGGATGCGAGGAGAGAGCTTCCTTTGTGCTCTTTGTCTATTTTGCGGGTTGTAAACTATTTAATATGTTATTTTGTTAATTATGGTCCTGAGATGCAATGCTATGAACTTGTTATGCTCTTATTGATGAAATCCGTGTTTTTGGTTCAACATTGTCTTTTATGCTAATTGTTGGTACATCCATGTCAATTAACTCATTATCTTCAATTATTGCTCATAATCATTTAGTTTTGCATCCCACCATAAAGAGTGCACATATGGATCATGTATTCATTGCTTAATGTGTTTTGAACACATATGTGCATACTTTATGAAAATCTCAACTTTTTATCATATCTTGTGAAATCTCAATTGGTTGTCATCAATTAGCAAAAAGGGGGAGATTTAAAGTGCATCTAGGAATCCCTTGTGGGTTTTGGATGATTTATGACAAGCAAATGAGATCCTAACCACTTTGTTGAGATGAGCACAGGTTTTAATGTGAAAATAAGCAAAGTGTCAAAAAGAAGGGAGAATGAGGAGCAATGTTGAAAAGAGCTCAAGGAACGAGATTAATAGATCATTGTTTGTGGAGTGTATTAAGGAAAAACACTCCAAGAGCTCAATCACAAATAAACACACACATTGCACAAATTTATACAGGACCGGACTAGTCTGATTGACACCGGACTAGTCCGATATCTCTCTCTGCACAAGATCGGACAAGTCCGATATCCATCGGACTAGTCCGATATCTCTCTGACTAGAATCGGACTAGTCCTCCCTAGTGTGTACTAGTCCTCAAAACACTTCACAAGTCACACAAAATCGGACAAGTCCGATCACACACCGGACTAGTCCGATATCTTTCAGATGTCAATCGGACAAGTCCGATATCAGCACGGACTAGTCCGAAAAATAGTCTGACCTAAATCAGACAAGTCCTCCAAGTGCGGACTTGTCCTCATAACCACTTAGGGTTACACTGTCCGGACAAGTCTAATGACTATCATACTAGTCCGAAGATTTCCAGAAGCGAAATCGTACAAGTCCGCTCCTAGCCGGACTAGTCCGATATTTTGGGACACTTAGGGTTTGCTACACACAGCACACCGGACTAGTCCAGTGTCCACCACGGACTAGTCCGATCTTTCTAAACCCTAACGGTCACTTTTAGAAAACTCATATAAATAGAGGCGCACAACCCAAATTTAAACTCTCTCGAACCCTAGCGCCGTCACACCTCCCAAGAGCCTCAAAAACACATCTCTCCACGAAATTTAAAGCCAAACAGATCAATCACTTGAGGATACACATTGGAACATTAGAGAGACACGTTTCATCACTCTTGAGCTCTTGGTTTGATTCCCTAACACACTCCTGTGATTTTCATTGTAATCTTTTTAGTGTGTTCTTGGTGGATTTGTCATTGTAATCTAGGGAGACCTCAACGTGTGAGAAGGCCCCTTGAATTTTGTTATTTACCCTTTGTGATAAGAGAAGAGGATTGGCCTTCGTGGCGATCCGACGAGGGTAGGGTTTGAGAAGACCCGGTCCTTTTGTGGACTCCTCAACGTGGATGTAGGTTGCCTCTGTGGGAGCCGAACCACAGGATAAATCGTTTGTGTTATTGCTTTGTCTTCATCGTTCTTATTCATCACACAATCTAGGGTTTGAATCAATATTGTTACTATACGTTGAATCATTAAGTATAAGATTGAATTATGATATATTGCTGCATACATCGTAGAACCAAATTAGTCGACCAAACTTAATCAACCTAGTCCGTACCCACCGGACTAGTTCGCACTTTACCGGACTAGTCCGATATCTCAAGTTTTGATCTGGTGGTTAAGTGTTGCAGGTTCCGACAAATTTCAAAAAGGCCTATTCACCCCCCTCTAGGCCACATTCAAGAGGAGCCAAGCAAGCTTGGGTACCTAAAATCAAGGAATAATTCTGTTTTGCAGGCCTACTCCTCTGGTGGATCAAAATGGGTGCTAGACAGCGATGCACCAATCACATGACCGAAGAGAGGGATATGTTCGTGGAGTATGAGCGCAATGCAGACCCAAGTGAAGGGATATACTTTGGAGACAACAGCCAAGGAAAGGTCCTTGGTAGCGGTAAAATTGAAATCTCTTCTCAACATACTCTCTCGAATGTTTTACATGTAGATTCTCTAGATTATAACCTTCTGTCCATATCTCAGCTATGCGATAAATATTCACTAATGAGGGTGTAACCGTTTTTAGAAGAAGCGATGGCTCGACTGCATTCAAGGGAATGTTGAAGGGAAAGCTTTATCTTGTTGACTTCAACAAAGATAAAGCTGAAATCAACACTTGCTTGGTTGCCAAAACTAACATGGGATGGTTGTGGTGTAGATGGCTAGCCCATGATGGGATGAGAAATCTGAAGAAACTTATAAAAGGTGGTCATATCCGAGGTTTAAAGGATGTTGTTTTTGATAAAGACAGGTTGTGCAGCGCTTGCCAGACGGGAAAACAAGTTGGAGCACCGCACCCCGCCAAGAACGTGACGACTACCACAAGACCGCTGGAACTTCTTCACATGGACCTATTCGGTCTAATCGCTTATATAAGCATCGGCGGTTACAAATATGGTTTAGTTATTGTTGATGATTTTTCAAGATTCACTTGGGTATTTTTCTTGTATGACAAATCAGAAACTCAGGGAATTCTGAAGAAATTTCTAAAAAGAGCTCAGAATGAATTCTCTTCAACTGTGAAGAACATTAGAAGTGACATTGGGATGGAATTCAAGAGTACACAAATTGAGGAGTACCTAGATGAAGAAGGAATAAAGCACGAATTTTCGGCACCCTACTCCCCTCAACCAAATGGGGTGGCCGAAAGGAGAAACAAAACACTAATCGAGATGGCAAGAACGATGTTGGATGAATACAAGACATCATACCGGTTTTGGGCTGAAGCGGTGAACACCGCTTTTCACGCCACAAACAAGTTGTATCTTCATCGACTCTTGAAGAAAATGCCATATGAGCTTCTCAATGGTAACAAACCAAATGTTTCATATTTTAAAGTATTTGGTTGCAGATATTTTATTCTGAACAAGAAATCGAGGACTTCAAAGTTCGCTTCGAAATCTTATGAACGGTTCTTGCTCGGTTATTATTCGAACGCCTACGCCTATTGTGTCTTCAACAAAGTTTCTAGCCTTGTTGAAGTAGCACGTGACGTAGTGTTCGATGAAACTAACGACTCCCAAGTGGAGTAAGTTGATAAGTGTGTGCTAGATCAAGAAGAAGCCCCATGTCAAGCTTTGAGGATGATGGCACTTGGTGATATTCGACATCAAGAGAAACCACAAGATGAACCTCAATAGGAAAGCAATGGTCAAGGGGGAGCTCATGCACAAGATCAAGATCAGGAAGATCAATAAGATCAACATAAAAACAGAAGCACTGATCTAAGGGGAGACAATGAATATGAAGACAATGAAGAACAATCAACTTCACAAGTCCCTCACCCAAGAGTACATCAGAGTGTACAAAGAGATCATCTGGTCAACAACATCATTGGAGACATTGCTAAGGGCATAACTACTAGATCTTGCGTAGCTAATTTTTGTGAATATTACTCTTTTGTTTAGTTTCTGGAACCATACAAGGTAGAAAAAGCATTAAAGGATCCAAATTGGGTGATTGCAATGCAAGAGGAGTTGAACAACTTCAAGAGAAATAAGTGTGGGAACTGGTGGAAAGACAAAAGGCGAACATTGTTGGAACCAAATGGGTCTTCTGGAACAAACAAGATGAACATGGAGTGGTAACAAGAAATAAAGCGAGACTTGTGGCTAAAGGTTACTCACAAGTCGAAGGTTTGTACTTCGATGAAACTTTCGCTCCCGTAGCTACACTTGAGTCCATTCGTATTTTATTGGCATATGCTACTCACCATAATTTCAAGTTGTATCAAATGGACGTCAAAAGTGCCTCCCTCAATGGACCAATTAAGGAGGAAGAGTACATGAAGCAGCCACCAGGATTTGAAGATCAAGAGCACCCCAACCATGTTTATAAACTACGTAAGGCTCTCTATGGCCTCAACAAGCTCCTCGAGCTTGGTATTAGTGTCTTAGAGATTTTCTGACTCGAAATGGTTTTAAAATTGGAAAAGCTAATTATACTCTGTTTACAAAACACTTTGATGATCATCTATTTGTATGTCAAATCTATGTTTATGATATCATCTTTGGTTCTACTAATAAGTTGTTTTGTGAAGAGTTTAGCAAGATTATGACACACAGGTTCAAGATTTCAATGATGGGCGAATTGAAGTTCTTCTTGGGATTCCAAGTGAAGCAATTAAGATAGGGCACATTCATAAGCCAAACCAAGTACACGCAGGACATCCTCAAGAAGTTCAATATGGACAAGGCCAAGCCCATCAAGAGACCCATGGCAACTAACGGACATCTCAATCTCAACGAAGATGGTCCAAATGTGGATCAAAAGGTATATCGGTCTATGATTGGCTCATTACTCTATTTATGTGCATCTAGGCCAGATATTATGCTTAGTGTGTGTATGTGTGCAAAGTTTCAAGCCGCACCTAAAGAGTGTTGTGAGACCTATGTGTGCTGAATACATTGGCTATGACGATAAAAGTATTGAATTTTTCCAAAACACCCGTTTCATCAAGGTCCGTATCTAGGTGTGAGCTCCTGCAAGGTCTAACGATAGATCCGACTTGTTTTGGGTAGCTCCGTCAAGGTCCGACGTAAGGTCCAACTTTCTTTGGCAAGGTACGACTTCTTTGTCTAAGTCCGACTTATTTTGGTTAGGTCCGACTTGGGTTGGCTAGGTCAGACTAGGTTTGGTCAGCTTTGGTGCTAGGTCCGACTAGCTTTGGTAAGCTCTGGTGCTAAGTCTGACTAGCTTTGGTAAGCTCCGGTGCTAGGTACGACTAGATTTGGTAAGCTCCGGTGCAAGGTCCTGCTAGCTTTGGTAAGCTCCAACTTAAGGACCGATTAGCTTTGGCATGTTTTGGAGCTTGATTGTAGTAGTTCTGCTTTTAACTTGCAATGATTTGAACTTGTTTTTTGGATTATGGAAAGCTTGCTTAGTATTATTTTACTAAGTTTTTTGTGTGTTGGTGGTTGTGGCTAATATCGTTTTGCTATGGTTTGCAACATGCTTATGTGAGGTGCTCACGTAAGGTGTTGTGGTTATCGGAACTAACGAGAGTCAAGTTGAGGACTTGTGCTCAGAAGTATTGGTTGTTTGTTCATGTACAGGTGTTGCTTGAGTTCAATACATGGCTGGTGACGGGATCCATTGAACTAGTCCTAGGGAGAAGATGAGGTTCAACAACCAAGTTCGGGAGGAATTGTGGTTGAGTTGATCTGGAGGTCGCGCAATGTGTTTGAATCAAGAACAATGCATATGAAGGTATCATGGACGTCGTTTGGAAGATGTTTGCACATACGCACGGAGTTCATGGAAATATCTACATGGTTCTGAGGCGTGATGAAGAGATGTGGACGTAAAGAATTGGTCGGAAAGGTCCAACCGACTAGGTTACGAACTCAGGTTGTGTCTGAGTCGGGTTTGACTCAAATATGGAAAGATTTGAGTTGGTTATGATAGGATTTCATGTGGGTCACGAAGTTGGGTTATTTTAGAAATGTGGGATACGTTACTAAAGTGTTTGGAAGTCTTAAGATTGCTTCTATTTGCGTATGGAAGAGTCTTGAGCAGTTATGAAAAGTTTCGGTTGAATCTGAGTAGAATATGAGTCCTAGTTAGGATTGGGTTGGCCTAAGGGCTGGTTATATAAGCAAGGGAGGCCAAAGCTCATAGTGCACGACTTTGGGGCTGTTCCTCTTGTGGTTCGATCAATAAAATTTGTAGTTTAAAGGAACTTCCGTGCCTTGTACGTCCGTCTTGTTTTCAGACAAGTTTTTCTCGTCGAGTTTTTGCATAGCACTACCTTGCTTTGGTTTTTTTATCATAACTCTAGTTTTACAGATCCAATTGACGTGATTCTTTATGGGTTGTCTTCACAACTTGATTATCTATCATCTGTGAAAATTCCACAATCATTGGATTTGTGGTTTTTGATCTACACAAGTTTCATTGCAGTGTTGCAAATCTGGTTTTTCTCGGGTTGAACAGATTGACCTTTGTTCAATCTTTCGATCGTAACTTGAGTTTTTCTCGACGGTTTTTCGTGATTCTTGTTGTCGTGTCTTCGTGACTTTATTATCCACAATCTATATTGGTTTTGTCACGATTGATCATGTTTAGATTAGTCACACACACGATTTCTTAATAGATTGATTTTCTACAGAGGGATCTTTGTTGCTTCCGTTGAAAAAGTTTTAAATCTACAATTCACCCCCCTCTGGTAGCTTTTCACATGCTCTTCGATCCTACAATTGGTATCATAGCCAAAGTGCTTTAATCTTTGTGATTTGCACATGTTTTGACTAGTCATCATGGAGAAATACTCCGCAAAACCTTATGTTTTCAGTGGCATTGATTTTCAGGTTTGGAAGGCACGTATGGAGGCTTTCCTCCAGGCGCAAGTTGCAATATGGGAAAATGTGTACCAGACTTACGGCGTTCCCCAAATTATCAAGTAACTGATAGAAACATGAGAGATGTCGACAACAACAACAAGGCACAAAACTTGATCATACAAGGATTGACTCAAAGCGACTTTGATCGAGTTGCACACCTCTGACTTGCATACGATGTTTGGAAAGCTCTATGTGATTATCATGAAGGATCCAACACTACCAAGGAGGTAAGACAAGACATGTTCAAAAAGGAATACATGCATTTTGAGATGCAACCAGGTGAGTCCATCGATGATTTATTTACTTGCTTTAATAAAATTCTCAGCAACTTGCGTAGTGTCAATGTTAATTTTTCAGATGCTGAAAATGCTAGGCAATTACTAAGTGCATTAGTCATTTCAATTTGGGAGATGAAAGTCACATCTATTTGTGTATCTACTGTCATGAGTACACTTACATTAGATGTGCTATATTCTAAATTGAAAACTCATGAAATTGACATAATCTCAAGTAAGAACCCCAACAAGTCTCTTGCATTTGTTTATCAACGTGACATGCCTAGCTCCAACCAATATTCATATTGTGGTAAACTTGCTTTGTTGTCCTCTCTAACCCTTAAACCGATTGAGGAGTTTCCAGAGGAGGAGCTAGCACTTCTCTCTACTAGGTTCTCAAAAGCATTGCAAAATGTGTGAGAGGAAGCTCCGAACCTCAACGATGTTTCGAATGTGGTAAGACATGACATTTTCGTTCGGATTGTCCTAACATTTCTGGTCCTACTTCCCGGGAAGAAAAACAAACAAGGACAAGACACTCCCTTGGTAACTATAAAAAGAAGAAGAAGGGTTTTACAGGTCGCCAACTGGTGAAGAGTTTTATCTCGCACTTCAGGAACTTGGCTCAAGCGATGTGGACATTGGATGTGACGAGATGAATATGATTTGGCAAACTTGTGCTTCATGGCGGGCAAATCAAGATCAAGTATGGAGGAGGCAGAACACAACAACGACAATGAAGAGGTATCTCCTACTTGCGAAGAAATGTGTGATGCTATTTCTTGTGCCACTGTTATTGTTAAGAAAAAAGGACAAAAACCTTAGCGACAATGCTATTAAAATTGAGTCACTAGAATCTGAAATTTATCATTTGAAATCCTTGATTCTTAGTGATGATTCTTGTTCCTCATGTGATTTAATATGTGAACAATTGCCCTCATTAAGAAGTGGGCACACCTCCACACTTGATAAACTTGAGTTAAAAATTGAAAAGAACAAAGAGCTTGCTGTACTTAATGATAAAAACTTGAAAGATGTTAGCTGTTCTACAATTGATTTGCATTGTTCTACTTGTGATGATCTTGATAAGAAACTACAAGATGCTATGAATGAAATTTCTGTTTTGAACAATGCTTTACGTGCTCATGAATTAAAAAATTGTTCTAATTGCAAATTAAAAGGAAAAACTTCATGTGAAAATTGCCTTGATCTGTCCAATAAACATGATGATATGCATAGGACGTTATATCGGTTTTGTAATGCAAATAAGAACTTAAATTGCTGTTGAATTCGTCCAAGTCTTGCAATGATAAATCTGGTTAGGTTTTGATTCTCATGCTCATGCTAAGACACATCCACCTAATATTGTAAAGTCATTAGGAGGATGTTTGATTCAAACAAATCCTAAACAAAAAGAAGTGTTTTTCAAATCGGTAGGAGTGATGTCCATTCAGTTGCTAATAAACATGTTGCCTGCTCGTCTAGACATGAACACAAAATTAAATTTCATTGTACCTACTGTGGTAGGGATGGTCATGTCATAGATTTTTGTTATAGACTAGCTAGACAACAGAAAAGGAAAGAATACAAGCTAGATCTCATAACTCTCATGCAACATTTGCTTCTCATGCTAAACCGAATATCAGGAACATGCAACCCGTTGTTATGAGTCAAATACATGCAAAGTTTGCTTCCAAACCTATTTTTTTTGTGCTACACATATAACACCTTGTAAGTCAGTAGTTGGATACAAAAATCCTAAAACTTTGGCTCATAAACCTGTTGTTTTATCTCATCTTTCTCGAGTTTTTATTGTGAACGTCGTGTGACTCAGTACTAGATTCCTAAATGCCTTTTGACTAACCTTAGTATTGAGTCATCGATGGTTTGTTCTTCTATGTAGGTTACACGTTCGAGGAAGGAGAACATTTGGATTGTAGAATTAGGTTGGTCATGCCTCATTACTGGAACTTCACGTGTTCAATCCTTCGGAGGTAAATGGTCCAGATCCATATCCACAGGAGGATTGTTGGACCCAATGATATATCCCACACACTCACTAATGAATCTTGGATTATTGCCATGCAAGAAGAGTTAGAAAATTTTGAAAAAAATAATGTTTGGAAACTTGTACCTCCACCTCAAGGTTTCAAAAGAAGTGAGGATGTGGTTTTGATTAGAGATAAGGCTAGGTTGGTTGCCCAAGGTTTCATACAAATTAAAGGTCTAGATTTTAATGAAACTTTTGCTCCTGTTGCTAGATTAGAAGCCATAAGAATTTTGTTAGCTTTTGCTGCATCTAAAGGTTTCAAGTTATATCAAATGGATGTTAAAAGTGCTTTTCTTAATGGCTATATAGATGAGGAGGTTTATGTCAAGCAACCACCGGGTTTTGAAAATCCAGATTTTCCTAATCATGTTTACAAACTATCCAAAGCCTTGTACGGTCTCAAACAAGCCTCTAGAGCATGGTATGATAGGTTAAAAACATTCTTACTTGAAAAGGGGTTTACCATGGGCAAGGTTGATTAAACTCTTTTTGTTCTTAAGAATGGCAATGACTCATTATTCGTTCAAGTGCATGTGGATGATATTATCTTTGCTTGTGCTTCTCATGATATTGTGTCCAAGTTTTCAGCTATGATGAGTTCAAAATTTGAGATGAGTATGATGGGATAACTCACATACTTTTTGGGGCTGCAAATCAAGCAAACCAAGGACGGTACCTTTGTTCATCAAACAAAGTATACAAGATACCTACTTAAGTGCTTCAACATGGACAAAAGCAAGCCTCTTTGGACACTAATGGGTACATCAACGAAGCTTGAACTTGATGAAGATGGTGAACCTGTGGATCAAAAAGAATATAGAAGTATGATCAAATCACTTTTGTACCTCGCGGCATCAAGACCAGACATACAATTCAGCGTATGTCTTTGTGCACGAATTCAAGCTTCCCCACGTGCTTCACATCGTCAAGCCATCAAAAGAATTCTCAGGTACTTACATGGAACTCAAGAATTTGGCATTTTTCTTCCTTCTTCCTCAATCGTTACTTTAAAAGCTTTTTCAGATGCTGATTTTGGGGGTTGTAGGATTGATAGGAAAAGTACTTTGGGTGTTTGTTATTTTCTTGCTAATTCACTTATAGCTTGGTCCTCTAGAAAACAAAGTTCAGTTGCACAATCTACAGCCGAATCTGAATATGTAGTTGCTTCTAGTGCTTGCTCACAAATTCTTTGGATAGATCAAACTCTTAGGGACTATGGGGTTGATTTAGATAGTGTTCTGCTGTTTTGTGATAATACTAGTGCCATTTGCATTGCTAAAATCCCCGTGCAACATTCAAGAATAAAGAACATTGACATTATAATAAGGAGGTTTAGGCCCGATCTTCCGAGAGGTAATGGATAAGTCGATTGATGGAGATCTCAACGTTGATGATCTGAGGCTCTTGAGTAGAATACGAAAAACCCCTGCAGTCAATACAGCACCGCTCCATTGGTTATCAACCGTGCTGAACACGATTGACCTCGCCAAGAAGGCTAATCCCTGCAAGTGCAACCGAGAACACAAGCAAGAACGTAGAAGACACGATCTGAAATCGCAAAGTTGAGGTTTCACAAACCGTAGAACGGCGATATTATTAATCTAAGCAAAACCCAATTGTTTATGGTGGCCACCATAGAGTATACATAGGTGGGAGGACGTCTAAGGAGGTGTTGGGGTCGTGACCTAACCCTAAGACAGGAAAATAATAGACTTAGGCTTGATACAAGGCCCAATAGACCAATACGGTCGCGCAGCATCCTGACAGATTTTGAACTCGATTTTGTTTTGATGATTCCCGTCGACTCACAAATAATTTTGACATGGGACCAGTGGCATTGGAATGTTTATCATCTCCTATTTCCATGCATATATATAACGTCCAAAACGGAGATCGTATGCATCTTGGACATCCGTTTTGGTGCGAACTACTCCTGGACTCTGAGTTGGACACGATTTTGAGTTGGGCTCGGTTTCCATCTTCTTTGAACGTATTCTCTGGTCCTTCACATCTCTAAGACTTTCTGCAAGTACTCCTTGAACCTCTCCATGGATTCTAATCACAATTAAATCATTAAGTAGCAATCTATGCTCAAAAACATATAAGAAAACAAATAAGAATGAGCTCACCTCTGAAATTAATTGTTGTGTGTGAACTCTATTGATTGCATCTTGTATGTTCAATGGAGTGTTGTTTGTATCTACAAAAGTGATGTCCTCATCATCCTCTCCTTCTTGAATTGGAGTAGTCCTCGACTCAAGTTCATCTTCTCTCATGTGTTGGTCCAAATGTGCAACACCATCAAATCTTCTTGTATGTATGAAAGGAGGAGGCCAAGGTGGTGGACGACATAGTGCATCATCTTGATCTTGTCCATCAAATAAGAGCGCACATTCACTTGAGCCATGATCCCAAACAAATAAACATTGTGCCATGTTTGTAGGTGCAATGATTACGTGCATGATCTTGTCATTCTCCCCGTCTTTATGACAAGCCGTCCTCGGCTTGCTCTTATGTCCAGGAAAAAGGCTTTTGGGGATAGTATGAGCGCTGTCCATATTGCACAACCGCAGCGAACAATGCTTCTCTTTTATTTGTTGTCCCGCTGCAACGAAAAAATACTAGAAAAACTTAACAAGGCATTATTAGCATTAGTGCATTCATTTACTTTACCATGGTGTTGTAGCACAAAAGGAGCTTGCTCATTTGGACATATGTAAACTTTATGCACCATAAACATACCACTATGTTCATATTTTCCTATAGTATGAAAAGTATTTCATGTTAACAAAGGTAATTCAGTTTTCAAAAATATTCTTCTCTCTATAGTATCTTGATCACAAAGAGTGTCAAATTCAATATAACCCAAAGTATTTACTGAAGACAACAATTTCAGCTCCTCATTTTCAGCAGTAATGGAAATCAAATTATTAATTTCTGCACAAGTAGGTGAATCCAAAACAGAATCACCAAGTTCACTAACTTGCTTTCTCATGGGTATAATAGAATTATCAGCACACAGTTCTTTCCTAGTGCAAGCATTAGCAGGAATCAACATGTGGCAATGGTGTATCAATAAATGATTCCACTAGTTGCTCCTCGACAATAGCATGGTTGGTAGGAAAATTCAGAACATCTAAAAACATCTCACCTTCAACAAGTGTGTTGTGATATTTGTTACCTTTATTTTGATTTGCAGCAGGAAGTTTAGCTGCATTATGGGCTGATTCATCAAACAATTCAGAAGAGTTGTTCAACACCTCCTCTTTTGCATAGTTTCTTGTGGAAGCAGTAGTGGAGGTAGCCTGAAGATCATGTGAAGTCTCGGTTGGTGTCTGATCCAAATTTGTCAATCTTACCTTTCTTTGTGCTTCCCTCTTGTCAAGCAGCTCCAACATTCTATTCACCAGGTTATGGAACTCCGCATTGTTTTTGGTGAACACCTCCGTCATATTGTTCATCATGTTACGCAACCCATCATTTGAAATTCCATCACTATTATTTCTTGCCATTGTTAGTAGTACAAAAAAAGACAACAAGAAGATATTATCCCTATCAACTACAAAGGGTGGTGGCAATGTGGGAGGTCGAAGGACAATCTCTCTCCCTCAAGCGTCTTACCACGCTCTTACAAGTGTTCTTACCAACACAACAGGTAGTATGGACAGTGAGATGAACCAATGAAGTGTGGGATGATTGCAAAAGGTACATGTTCTTCTCAAGAGAAAGTGGAACTTGGATGGCACGTTATATGTAGCAAGGATTAGCAACAATGCAATCAGATAGTGAAGTTGAATAAGTGTCCAAAGTACTTTTTAAATTTGCTAGCCTAAATGTGTTCCCAGTAGTTCAAGCTAGCAAGACATGAAACAAAACTATAGGACACAAGGATGCAAGCACTTCCGTTTTATTTTTCTTTGTTTTTATTTACTCTTTTTTTGTGCATCTTTTGTATCTTTTTTTTTGCACTTGCCGTTTTCTTTTGTCTTCTTTGTTTTTTTTTCAGAATGTGCTGCAAAAGAAGAACACAATGCAAAGCAATCAAAGATATCTCGTAGGTTTGTTACCGATTTTCTGCTCAATCTTCTAAGGACAATTAAGCACCTTTAGAAGCCCCAAATCTAAAAACTTTGAACAGTAAGATTATATATCTATCTCTCATCTTTAATTTCAGTGTATGGAAGACCTATTTTGGATCGGAACAATAGGAGATATTGCCCCCGAAATACAGACTGTTCAAAATTTCTAGGTCAATAATAGATTCGGATCTAATGCAATTTCGACCTTGATAACTCTGTTTTCTGGGAAACTAATGAATACGAAAGTTATAGAGAACTTCTTAATATTTCCAAAAAGTATAATAACACCAAAGTTCAAGTTCGTATGAGCGAGATGTGATGAAAATACCAAAATGGACAGAGATGAATCTAATCTGGATGTGATGACGTGATTTAAAAGGATGAATCAACACAATGCAAAACTCAAACTAAGACCAAAAACACTTTCTAAACTAGCAATATGACTCAAACACGGACACAAAGTCAACAAAACCAAACTGAAAACAAAAGTTGCAAAAGGATCAATGTGGTTTGGACAAAGTAATGAATAGATCTACTAAACTGCAAGCTTTTTGTGGTTCTTTTGTGGACTCTAGGTATGAAAAACAAAACTAATGTAAAGGATAGATGAATTACCTAACGGGCAACCTGAAAATATGATACCAATTGATAAGTAGGTTTAGGCCCGATCTTTCGGAAGGTAGATAAGTCGATTGATGAGGAGAACTCGACGTTGATGATCTGCAGCACTCGAGCAGCTCGAATACCCCTGCAATCACTACACCACCACTCCGTTGGTTATCAACCGTGCTGCACACGCTTGATCTCGCCAAGAAGGCTAATCCTTGCAAGTGCAACCGAGAACACAAGCAAGAACGTAGAAGACACAATCTGAAATCGCGAAGATGGGATTTCACGTAGAACGGCGATATTATTAATCTAAGAAAAACTCAATTATTTATGGCGGCTACTGATTACAGCTCCTAAGATATACTAACAAATCATCCCCGGCAACAGCGCCAGAAATGCTTGTTGTTATTTCTTATGCACCATTAACTAAACATCTCCAACTGATGTGTCAGAAATGCTTGTTAATGGTTCTATTGGATCACAGAGTGAATTCCGCAAGTGCACAGAAATATCATTGTAGCATTTCCCCTTAAGAGTATTCCCAAGGGTGTCATTTATTTGATCCCAAAGGAAGGCAGGGAAGAGATATAACAATCATCAAGTGAAAAGGGTAGAAAGGTCTAGGTAAGAATCTAGTAAGGATGGATAAAATAATAGTGGAGGTAGTGTGACACACACAAAAGCTTTCAAGTCTAAGGGAGATAAGAGGATCCTAGAGGTTAGTTAAGGTTGAGAGTTATGGAGGTACTCCTACTATACTCTATTGTACATATACATAGCCTAATTTAATTATCCCTAAGCTAGGTCAATAGTGAATACTTATCCTATGTGGTTCAACACATCGGGCACGGGCTTACCCCTAGCATTACTAGGGAGACTCCCGCCAAGAGCCTGTGGCACAACCGAACGTGGAGGATTACAAAGGACAGATAGGGCTGTCACCACCTACTGCCTAACTCTTCAATCCGTGGGTCTACGAGACATCTAATGCTACTTAGCTATCCTAGCACCATGCTAGCATATTAAGTAATTACCTTAAGAGACTAGGTACAAGCCATCCTAAGGCAATGAATTGAATCATCATTGAACCAATGTTGATACACAACTTAATTATCCATACTAACCTAGTTATGTTATAATTAACTAGACTATAGTGGGGGTCTATAGGTTCTATGATAATGAGATATGTTCATGATGAAACAGTCATAGAAGCTATACCTTCCACATACAAGGACTCCAGAATCAAACAAGAAACGCTTTGCCCAAGTATATGTATAAGTAGAGACTAAAGATACTATCTTTATTATGCATAAAGTCACAAATACAAGAAAGAATACATGAGCCATACCTTTCCCAATGTAGGATTGGGAAGAGAGAGACTCCTTACTCCTTTCCCAATTTGGACTTGGGACTAGAGACTCTCCTCTCTACAACCTAACTCCTCTAAGACTATGGATGATAGTATATACAATAGAGATGAAGCTCAAGTGGTGTGTGTCGAAGTGAGGGGTAGGGGGTCCTATTTATACTAGTGTTGAGGTCGGTTCCCGCCACCAAAAGCGTGTGAATCACTAACCATTGACTCTTTCGAGCCAGGAGGAGCCAACACAAATCGTTTGACCGCGTTTGGCGCCAGGAAGGGGTCGGCCGAACCCCTAGATCGGCCGACCTGGTCAGCACTCCAGAGTGCTTCCTCCAGGTGGCTGCCAGGTGGGCCCCCTTGATGTATCTGGGTGATACACTGTTGGATCTCCTCGGATACTTCTGTTTATGGGCCATTTGATCCATGGGATGCCACGTGTCGTTGCCTGATTGGCTGGGATGATATTTTATAGGATTGGTACCTCTACATTTTCTCATTTCCTGCATAAAATGCTGCATACACATATTTCTCCATGTCCATGTGGAATTAGGTTAGATAGAAAGGTGATGTGTGCAAGAAATGACAAATCCTTCACATAATTGAGTTAAATTGACGGATGAAATTGGTATGAAACAGCCGTCAACAGCTACCATGGAGTATATATAGGTGGGAGGACGTCTAAACACTACTACAATAAGCCTCATCACAGGCGGATCCAAACCTATTATCACAAACGGCTTTTAAAACCGCCTGAAACGAAGAGTCTGTGATAATTCGCAATTTCACAGGCGGAGAAGTGATACCGCCTGTGAAGACATATTATCATAGGCGGTTCTTTACTTAGGCTAGCCGCCTGTGAAGATACATTATCATAGGCGGGTCGTGCAGCATATATAACCGCCTGTGATAAATGTCTTATCACAGACGGGTATTGAAGCATAACTAACCATCTATGATAATGTGTCTTCACAGACGGGTATTGAAGCATAAATAACCGTCTATGATAATGTGTCTTCACAGACGGGTACTGAGGCATAACTAACCGCCTATGATAATGTTTCTTCACAGACGGGTATTGAGGCATAACTAACCGTCTATGATAATATGTCTTCACAGACGGGTATTGAAGCATAACTAACCGCCTATGATAATTTGTCTTCACAGATGGGTATTGATGCATAACTAACCATCAATGATAATGCTATTATCACAGACGGACGTTTACCTACATCAGCCGTCTGTGAAGACCGTTTAACGCAGCCGGTTTCTACCATAATAGTACCGCCTGTGAAAATTAGGTTATCACAGATGTTTCTTTACTTGTATCTAGCCGCCTGTGATAATTGTTTTTCACAGTCATGTCTAGCCATTGGTTAATAACCGCATGTGATAAGGTATAACCTATGCAGTACTACTGCTGTTATTTCTAATTTTCAGGTCAATTCAATATAATCACAGAACAAAAAACAACAATATCATCACAAAACAAAAGTCAACAATATTATCATCACAGAAGTCAATTTAACTAAAACAATATACAAATGTACAAGTTACAGATACAATTCATCTCAAAGATTACAAGTTTTCACTAAAAACTGTTTCTATTGGCATAGTCGCAAAGTTCTGGCACATCAGCTGCTGCACAATTCTCATCAAAGAACTTCCCTTTTTGTGCAAAATTTCACGACGAATGAACTGATAGAGTTCAGCAGCAATCCTGTCGGCTCCTCTACTAGGAATACTTCTACAAACCGGCCATTCTTCATTCAGATTCTTCGTGTGCTGCAATATAACACATAACAAGGTCTAGAATGTATTGGTTTGAACAATCTCAAAGTATAGATCAAAGTGAGAGTATACAGGAATTTATTTGGTATTTTTGGAGCAGTTGTACTATGAGCAATTGAATTTTGAAGTTGGAATCAAAATATGAAAATAATGTTTCTGGTAATATTGAACAGCAGAGAATATAAGCATTAAACTATGCTAGTTACAATGAAAATGAAACACAAAAGTAAGAAAATAAGGTATCGACATTAAGGATAACTACATCCTCACGATCCACTTTATATACGCCGGCGGTCCGAAGATGCTCGCATACATAATACCCGCATAAGACACTCCCAGCAGGCTGCTTCGGACAAGCATAATATATTTTAATGTCCAATACATTCGTATTAGGAGGTCTCTGACCGCCAAGATGTTTCGCGTAAAACCGCCAAGTGCTGTAATACAAGAAATGTCATATAAAACTTGTCAACACATTCTAAATGTGCGTAAATTAAAATTATTGAATAAACGTACGATTTCAAAATGGAAAGGAAATCTTTATAATGATCTGGTGGGTAATCGGCCGAGTCCAAGACTGTTGCCATTCCCTGCGTTGGCTTGATGAAGATCATTATGTAGTGATTACTGCAAACATACAAACACGCATGTTAACAATTACCAATAATTGCTATTTCAATGTCATGTGTCGAACTTACTCGAAGTGGTGCGGAGCCTTTACGAGGTCATTGCCGTCTCTGACAAAGTTAAACATCGCCTATCCTATGTAAGCTGCAACTTCTGTCTTTCTATCCTTCTTATGTTTTGCAATTGCTTTTTCAAAATCCCTTTTTTTCATGTGTTTGTACTGTCCTGATACTTGATTCGCCTGGACGTCGAATAGCGACTTTGCAATCCTAGTAGGGTCAAGGATACCCGTCTTGCGCTCCAACTTTACATTATCCATGTATTGCATCCTATTGAAGAAGTCCAGAATTGTTATAATCTCATGAAATGCGTATGCATGTAGTAAGAAAAGCAAATACAAAATATTAGAGCACTTACAAGCACCAGACGAGCAGCAGGATGATATCGAGCATGCCCCGATGGAAAAGGAAATGCAGCTCTTCAAATAAAATGACTCGTCTATCTACTCCAGTGCTCCAGAATGCTTCTTTTGGAATACGAAATGTGACGCAATCAAGACCATATTTTGTGCTGGCAGTGATGTACCACTCATGCATTCTTCTAAGCTGGACAGGTTGTTTGCTAGGTTGTACGGATGTCATGAACGGCTTTCCGTTCTTAAATTCAGGAGGAACATCCTCAAGCTTGTATATTGGAACTCCTGGTTTAACTAAAGCCGTCCGCCGATTATATATGACACTGTCTTCTTCCCACTCCTCGATATCTTCTAATGCTGGCTCATGAGAAGAATGAGATGCACTCGATTTTCTAATATTTTCCTTCATAGCTTCCAAATACATTGACACTTCTGATGAAGTTTATTAATTTCGTATGAGCTAACTTTGATAGGCACTGATGATCGAGGAGTAGTCGTCGGAAGTTGGACACTGGCTTGTTGTTGAACCTGTTGTTCAACTGATTGCTCTTTACTCCCAGCAGTTGGCTCTAGTACTACTTCAAGCTGTTGCTCAACTGGTTGCTCTTTACTAGTAACAGCTTGCTCTGGTACTGCTTGAAGTTGTTGTCCAACTTGTTGCTCTTGGATATCATCCTTGCTGAGACATAGGGGGAGTGGATTTTCCCGGACTGGGAGTGGATCTTCATGCACTTTCACCTTAGAAGATGGGGTTGCAGTATTTGGAGATGCGACGGGGCTAGAAATTGGCTCATCGTCCAACACGATATCGCGTCGGTGCCAAAGGATTAATCGGTTGATAGCCTGCCCAGAGTCGCGCCCCCCTCAGGTGTGACGTGGTCTATTTCATAATCTTCATAATCATTATCAATGATCTGAAGAACTTGCACCACAGCATAATACAACGGAAGTGGATTCCCGTTGAAGTCACGATCAGGCTTTGCCATAGCAGTGGCAACCTGTTTGGTTTTGTTCCCTGCTCTGTCTATCGGGACAAGAAGACGACAAGATTTGTCGTTAGCAATATCATCGACAGGGAACTTATGGGCTGACCCTGAGCCTGGCATGGAACCAATGCTGCTAGGGTAGGCAGTTGGAGATACTAATTGCTCCTTTTGCACCGAAACTATCATTGTATTGGGTGCCACTAATTGTCCTGATTGTCTAAGTTGTTCCATTATTTCTTGAATATTTTCTTTGACCTTTTGAGAAATCGTTTCATCAGGTGTTTTCTTAAACTTCTCATGTCTTCTATATGTGTCTTTATCTTTAGGAAAACCTAGCCAAGACATTTGAGAAGAGACCGCTCGAACCCGTCCGCTGTGTTCAGGGTTTCCTAAAATAGTGGTAAGTTGGTCATTCTCACTCTTCGGTTTGAAGAGACCCTTCTGTTGCTTTTCAATTACTTCTTTCATTTTATCCTCTACTTCATTTAGAGAGTCGGACTTTTCATGTTTGCCCTCGCTGGTCAAACTTGACCGAGCAAAGACCCAGCTTTGAGTTCGCTCATCGCATCCTTCTAATGGGTGAGGAATGCCCTTACTAGTAATTTTGTCTAATATCATATTCCATTTCTGGACTTTGGGGCCATATTCGGCAGACCCCAAGCGATAATGGTATTTGTTCTTTTTTGCAAGCTCTGACCTAGTTGCACTTAGAGCTTTCGCATTAGGTTTGCTCTTTTGATGAACAAACTCTTGCCACTGAGCTTGTGTGATTTTTTCCATCTTCCTCGGGCTAGGGACCTTATCGGCCTTAACATAAGCATTCATTTAACTCTTCCAGCATCGAAACTTCTTGCCGCAAGAGACCAATGTTGCTTTCTTTACAGCTTCTTCTGTGCCTTTCGGGAACTCGAATTGTTTCTTTATCTTTTCCCACAACTCATTCTTGGTCTGCTCGGGTAATTTCCTCCAATTCTTGGTTGTGATCGGCACAACCTCCCTAACAAGAAAACCGCATGCATTACGGTACTTGGTAACTGAATCTAGTGGTTCTTGGGGAAGCCCACCTGGACCGACCCTTGTTATGTACATGATGTGGTCCAATGGACCCTTATTGGGACCTCGTTGCCCTCGTTTCCGCTTGAGTGAAGCTGAGAATTCATCCATTGGAGAACCTTCTGCGGTTTTAGGAGCCGATGTCACCTCATTGTCTTCGCGATTAATCTAGGTAGAAATAAATTATAAGACTTCGTATACTTGACAACCAACATTAACTTGAACTGCTAAAGTTAAGATTCGTGATCCATACCTCGTCGGCAGGATCATATTCCGGGTCTAGATCCACTGAAGTCTTTTTAATTTTTATATTCGGAAAAGGATCCGAAGGACTGTGATAGGAGCCTGAACTACTGGAGTCAGTAAACTCCATATTGTCTTCTTTGTTGTTACTATCAGGACCAGTCTTCTTAGGGCTTTCTATGCTAGATCTAATAAGACAAAAAATCTAATAAATGGCATATTAACTCTACATGAAGTGTTGCATGAAGAAAAATATGGAAGCATTCTAGGATTTGATAAGGCATTCTAGGGTTTAAGGCGACTGACCAAAAGGTTCCTATACATTGCGAGGGTGACAAGCATGTTAAAGTTGCTCACTAGCAATGGCAATTTTATCTTTTTATTCTAAATAGGCTAGCTTCATTCAGAGTGGCGACCACGTTCTTGAGGTTTACTAGGCGGCGCCTAGCTTCGGACCTATAACTGATCAAGCAAGGAACAAAAAGCAAATCCCCGCACAGCATATGCTCCGGACCTATAACTGATCAAGCAAGGGACAAAAAGAAAATCCCCGCACAGCATATGCTCCGAACCTATAACTGATCAAGCAAGGGACAAAAAGCAAAAAACCTCAATTAAGTAAATTTAGCCAAAACACATTTTTGAAGTTATATAGGTCTAACTAAATTCTTGTATCATAGAGATCGGCAGCATATGCTCATACTCCATCGCCACACCTAGTGGTACCTAGATATGGGTGTGAGGATGCTCCTGGCATCACAAATGAGTTGGCCAGCAACTTGTTTGGCTTCAGAGCTAAATATAGCATAACTTTGGTAGCTCAGATTAGGTACAATTGCTCAAATGAAGCTGATGGAGCCACAAGTGCAGACATCTTTGGTAGCACAGATTAGCTACAATTGCTCAAATGAAGCTAACTTAGAGAAATTAAAGCAAACTTAGCCAAACTTAGTCTAGCATAGCTAACTCTAAGCAAAAGTAGCCAAATATAGCTAAATATAGCATAACTTAGTCAAAATTAGTCAAGTATAACTATATCTAATGTAACTTAGCCAAAATTAGCCAAATTTGCTCAACTTAACTAAATATAGCTAAATCTTGCCCCTAATAGAGAATTATGTGGCATATGCAAGGCCGATGACAGAAATAGGGAATATACTGCTGTTACTAGAGTCTAGAATCATGTTTACCACTAATGTGTCAGAACAGAGTAGGATCATGCACAATGCGATGACAGAATGCGCAGACTGACAGTTTTGCTACATGATCCTACAGGCTTTGCTCCAATAAATATAACGAAGTGGAACTTCTTCAGCATATATTTGGTAAACCTATTCATTCGAACTTGACAGTTTTATCTCTGCAAACTACCGGAAGATGAAATGCTACTGATTTCACAGTTTCAGACACACAAAACCAACTACCAATTTATCGTGATATAACCATCTACATAAATCTTGCCCCACCGAACCCTAACCAAAGATGCCACCGAACTTGACAGTTTTTCGAATTCCACCGAACCCTAACCAAGGATGCCTACCATTTTCCAATTCCCGAACCGTAACCAAAGATATGCAAGGCGGCAACGAGGGCGGGGAGGGAGGCGGCACGGGGAAGGAGGATGGAAGGTCGAAGGGTTTAGGGTTTACCTTGAAGCTCGGCGGCGACGGCAATGGCTTCGCTCGGCGTACCTGGAAGTGACGAGGGCGAAGCTCGGCGGCGACGGCGAAGCTCAGCGACGGCGAAGCTCGGCGGCGTACCTGGAAGTGACGAGGGCGAACACTTGGCGGCAAACAAAATTTTGGCAGCTAACGGCGTCTAAGTGTTTCGCCCAGGTCAGGTTTTTCCAATGCTGCCGAGGGGTATATATAGACTAAAATTTTTCAGGCGGATTTTAAGTACCGACCGCCAAAGAAGATTGTTACCTCAGACGGGTTTTACTTACCAACTGTCTGAGAAGATACAATTATCTCAGACAGTTGGTTTGTAACACCCGCCTGAGATAAACATCGGCATGAGATACAATTGCTTCTTCTTAATTAATATGTGTTCATTATAATTTGATGAACGCCTACATAAAGACCCCTCACCAACCGCTTATGAAGACGTGTCGACGACCGTGCGCGACCTTTCTTTTCCCCGAGGCGCGACCTTTAATGTGCAGTAAACCAACTGCTCCATCTTCCACTCCGCGCGGCCTTAAAGACGCGCTATCGCTCACAAGCGCATCGCTCACTTTGAATCCTCTTGTTTTCTTCGTCTTCCTCCGCTCCGACGACCCAACACCACTATGGCCGACCTTCCGCCGCCAAGCCCTCCGAGGGAGCCACCTTGCAAGAAACTATGTTGCAGCTCCCCCGAGAAGATCAACACCGAGCAGCGCCTCCTAATGGCGCGAGAGGTGTACAACAATACGTCTCTCGCCATGAGTGCCTTGGGGCTGGGTACCCTTACAGAGTATACTGGAATGGGTACCATGGGCCACTACCTCTACGCCCTCGGGGGTGGCTGATCGTCTCGACATTCTGTTCGCGACGATGGCCCATGTTCTTGGCCCCGAGGGCCGTAGAACGCTGGTGGAGGCGACGGCTAGCAACCTCGGGGTTGCACCGCCGGTGCAGCCGGTGCAGCTGGTGCAGCCGGCCCTGTCTCCTGTTGCACCGGTGCCGGAGTCGCCGCCGGAGGACGAGGAGGAGGAGGAAGAGGAGTAGGAGTAGGATTTTAATAGTTTTTCTTTTTGTTGTTTTTAGTTGCTTCTGTTTTGTAAATATTGTTAATGAATGAAATCTATCTTTTTTCATCTATGTGATTGAATATTACGTGTGTATCTTGTGTGTTCTTGTGTGTTCTTGTGTAAATATTGTACATCTTGTGTGTTCTTTTGTGTGTGTGATTGAATATTGTTAAGAATGAGTATCTTGTGTGTTCTTCAACTGTGTGAATGAATGAATGTGTAGTGTGTTCATCGTTAATTAAAATTTCACGTCTGAGAAGAAGATTATCTCAGGCGGTTGGTAAGTATATTCTCAGGCGGTTGGTAAGTACCAACCGCATGTGAAGATATTTACTTCTTCTTAATTAATATTCTTGATTAAATGTGGTCCTTTAAAAAGGCAAAAATCCACTTTCTTTTAATATTATTGATAAGTAAAGGTTACCATTAAATTTCACTTCATAAATCCTTTGATATTGGTCAGAACATAACAAACATACAACAAATGCTAATTTTCATTTTTCTATCTTGATGAATATAATGCTTTTTTCATTTATTTTTTCAGTGGACATTTTTACTCATCATACCAACCTCTATGATTTTTTTCAGATTTTTTTAAATTTTTTTGAATCAATGTGTGTTCATAATTTGATGAATGCCTCATATGTATATGAGCATTTAGTTAGAATGGTGGTAATTTGAAGTTTGACATGTTGGAATGCTTTTAAAAAAATTAAAAAAATTCATACATGTATAAATTATACAAATATGTTCATACCAACAATTTTGAGTGAAGGAACTTTTTTTTACGAGATACACAAATGTGAATAATATGTGAGTAGAAATTAATTTGATATTTACCAATACATTACAATGTCAGCTATACAGGTTTAAAAAATATTTTGTTCAGGTGGTAGATGTTAATTTTATACAAATGTAGAAGAAAGAATCATCAAATTTTGGACACAATTTGCAGAATCTAAACATGTTTGAGTATTTATATTGGAATCTAAATAAAAAAGAAGCAAGAGATAAGGAAACTGAAGAACAGTATCGGGCATTATCTCAGGCGGTTGGTAAGTAATATCCGCCAGAGATAAATTTATTCTCAGACGGGTGGTAAGTACCAACCGCCTATGAAAATATTTACTTCTTCTTAATTAATATTCTTGATTAAATGTGGTCCTTTAAAAAGGCAAAAATCCACTTTCTTGTAATATTATTGATAAGTAAAGGTTACCATTAAATTTCACTTCATAAATCCTTTGATATTGGTCAGAACATAAAAAACATACAACAAATGCTATTTTTCATTTTTCTATCTTGATGAATATAATGCTTTTTTCATTTATTTTTTCAGTGGACATTTTTACTCATCATACCAACCTCTATGATTTTATTCAGATTTTTTTAAATTTTTTTGAATCAATGTGTGTTCATAATTTGATGAATGCCTCATATGTATATGAGCATTTAGTTAGAATGGTGGTAATTTGAAGTTTGACATGTTGGAATGCTTTTAAAAAAATTAAAAAAATTCATACATGTATAAATTATACAAATATGTTCATACCAACAATATTGAGTGAAGGAACTTTTTTTTTACGAGATACACAAATGTGAATAATATGTGAGTAGAAATTAATTTGATATTTACCAAAACATTACAATGTCAGCTATACAGGTTTTAAAAATATTTTGTTCAGGTGGTAGATGTTAATTTTATACAAATGTAGAAGAATGAATCATCGAATTTGGACACAATTTGCAGAATCTAAACATGTTTGAGTATTTATATTGGAATCTAAATAAAAAATAAGCAAGGGATATGGAAACTGAAGAACAGTATCGGGCATTATCTCAGGCGGTTGGTAAGTAATATCCGCCAGAGATAAATTTATTCTCAGACGGTTGGTAAGTACCAACCGCCTATGAAAATATTTACTTCTTCTTAATTAATATTCTTGATTAAATGTGGTCCTTTAAAAAGGCAAAAATCCACTTTCTTGTAATATTATTGATAAGTAAAGGTTACCATTAAATTTCACTTCATAAATCCTTTGATATTGGTCAGAACATAAAAAACATACAACAAATGCTATTTTTCATTTTTCTATCTTGATGAATATAATGCTTTTTTCATTTAATTTTTCAGTGGACATTTTTACTCATCATACCAACCTCTATGAATTTTTTCAGATTTTTTTAAATTTTTTTGAATCAATGTGTGTTCATAATTTGATGAATGCCTCATATGTATATGAGCATTTAGTTAGAATGGTGGATAATTTGAAGTTTGACATGTTGGAATGCTTTTAAAAAAATTAAAAAAATTCATACATGTATAAATTATACAAATATGTTCATACCAACAATTTTGAGTGAAGGAACTTTTTTTTTTACGATATACACAAATGTGAATAATATGTGAGTAGAAATTAATTTGATATTTACCAAAACATTACAATGTCAGCTATACAGGTTTAAAAAATATTTTGTTCAGGTGGTAGATGTTAATTTTATACAAATGTAGAAGAAAGAATCATCGAATTTGGACACAATTTGCAGAATCTAAACATGTTTGAGTATTTATATTGGAATCTAAATAAAAAAGAAGCAAGGGATATGGAAACTGAAGAACAGTATCGGGCATTATCTCAGGCGGTTGGTAAGTAATATCCGCCAGAGATAAATTTATTCTCAGACGGTTGGTAAGTACCAACCGCCTATGAAAATATTTACTTCTTCTTAATTAATATTCTTGATTAAATGTGGTCCTTTAAAAAGGCAAAAATCCACTTTCTTGTAATATTATTGATAAGTAAAGGTTACCATTAAATTTTACTTCATAAATCCTTTGATATTGGTCAGAACATAAAAAACATACAACAAATGCTATTTTCATTTTTCTATCTTGATGAATATAATGTTTTTTTCATTTAATTTTTCAGTGGACATTTTTACTCATCATACCAACCTCTATGAATTTTTTCAGATTTTTTTAAATTTTTTTGAATCAATGTGTGTTCATAATTTGATGAATGCCTCATATGTATATGAGCATTTAGTTAGAATGGTGGATAATTTGAAGTTTGACATGTTGGAATGCTTTTAAAAAAATTAAAAAAAATTCATACATGTATAAATTATACAAATATGTTCATACCAACAATTTTGAGTGAAGGAACTTTTTTTTATGAGATACACAATGTGAATAATATGTGAGTAGAAATTAATTTGATATTTACCAAAACATTACAATGTCAGCTATACAAGTTTTAAAAATATTTTGTTTAGGTGGTAGATGCTAATTTTATACAAATGTAGAAGAAAGAATCATCGAATTTGGACACAATTTGCAGAATATAAACATGTTTGAGTATTTATATTGGAATCTAAATAAAAAAGAAGCAAGGGATAAGGAAACTGAAGAACAATATCGAGCATTATCTTAGGCGGTTGGTAAGTAATACCCGCCAGAGATAAATTTATTCTCAAGCGGTTGTTAAGTACCAACCGCCTATGAAAATATTTACTTCTTCTTAATTAATATTCCTGATTAAATGTGGTCCTTTAAAAAGGCAAAAATCCACTTTCTTGTAATATTATTGATAAGTAAAGGTTACCATTAAATTTCACTTCATAAACCCTTTGAAATTACTTCTTAATTAATATTCTTGATTAAATATCTTTTCAGGCGGTTGGTAAGTAAAACCCGCCTAAGATAAAGTTAAAAACCGCCTGTGAAAAACCGACGTCTATATAAGGACCCCTCACCGCAGTCAAAACGCAACCCTGGAGAATTTATATCGACGCCGCAAGGCTGTTGAATTTCCCCTGCGCCGCGCCGCCGCTCCGCCGCCCAGCCCATACTGCCGCGCCGCCGCTCAACCCCGCACCGCCACTTCTCCACCCAGCCGGCCCATCGTGTTGACGCCTCCCCACCGTGCTGACGCCTCTGCAAGGTAAATGTAGTTTCCTTACTTTTTCTTTGTATATTTTCATTAGCTGATAAGCTGTTAGTATTGTGTATTCTGGTATATGGATTTTGTCCTTTTGCATGTGTAAGGATTGTATGCATTGTGTTCTGGTATATTGATGTATGGACTATATGGATTGTTTCCTTTTTGTACCTATTATGTGACATGAATATAATGTTTAATTAACATATGCTATTGTAATATATATAAGATGCATCTGGGTCTGTTTCCCGATATAACAGACCGGATCCCACCCAGACCTAGCCCATGCTGCTGGGCATGTTTCCCCCTTTGACTCCGTCCGCCTGCAAGACGTTGCCCGTCTCCTACATTAGTCTCCCTAATCATACTTGTTATGTCTCTGTAAATTCATTTTATAGAAGACCTTTAGAGAATATTTGTGGCCAAATTTTGTAAATCTGACAAAAATTCTATTATTGAAGCATGGACCGTCGAGCGTGGATGTATAACATGCCAAGACCCGATCCTATGTACATTCATAATGTTGCAAATTTTATTGAAGCATCCAAGAGACATGCGAAGTTGCAAAAGATAGATGACATATTATGTCCATGTATCGACTGTGAAAATAAGATTGCTTGGACGGATACTATAGTAATCCGATCTCATTTGGTGAAAAGAGGTTTCAAAAATAACTACACAATATGGACAGAGCATGGTGAGTTAGATACACATGATGTGGACAAAGATGATGAGAGAGGATCAGATGATGATAATGTTCATATCGATGATGGTAGTGACAATCAAGCTGGTGGTGATGATGATGATGAGTTCGATTGTGAGGAGATGTTGCGTCACATTGAACCATATGTACTGACTTTTATGGGAGCAAGCAAATGTTTAAGTAAAATGGAGACATTGCAGAATGCGGCGACAGAGCTTTTATATGATGAATCAAACGGTTGTGATAAAGAGTTTACTACATTGCGTGCAGTCTTAGAACTACTAAAGTTGAAAGCTACGCACGGATGGTCCGATTGTAGTTTCTCTGATCTTTTGAATCTTCTGACAGAAATTCTTCCAAATCCAAATAAACTGCCCAGAAGCACTTATAAAGCGAAGAAACTTCTTTGCCCGATGGCACTAGGTGTGACAAAAATACACGCTTGTGTGAACCATTGTATTCTGTATCGCAAAGAGCATGAGCTTGCAACTAGATGCCCCATTTATGGTGTCAGTAGATACAAGAAGGACTACAATCACCAGTATGTTACCAAGATGAAAAAGACTCAGAAGAATAAGAAGTTTATTATTGGTCCTGAAGGTGACGATGACGATACTTCTGGCGATGCAGACGGGAAGAATAAGAGAAAAATTCATGCATTGGTGATGTGGTACCTTCCGGTAATTGATCGCTTGAAGCGTTTGTTCTCAAACCCTAGGGAGGATGAACTTATGCATTGGCATTCCGAGCAACGCAAGAAGAATGAAAAACATATACGACACCCTGGTGATGCAACGCAATGGAAAAATTTTGATATTCAGTATCCAGAATTTGTGAAGGAAATCTGAAATGTGAGGTTTGCCTTGGGTACAGATGGAATGAATCCGTTTAGTGAAAAAAGGAGCATACACAACACATGGCTCGTGGTCTTAACTATGTACAACCTACCGACGTGGTTGTGTCACAAAAGGAAATGTATCTTATTATCTGTTCTTATCTAAGGTCCGAAACAACCCGGCATCGAAATTGATGTGTTCTTGGAACCTTTAATGGAAGATATGGCGAAATTGTGGAATGAAGGGGTACGTACATGGGATGAGTACAAGCGGGAGTATTTCACGCTAAGAGAAATGATATTCATTACCGTGCATGATTATCCCGGACTGTTTACATTATCGGGACAAATGAAAGGGAAGAAAGTTGCATTAGGTGCATGGATAGAACTGGATTTCTATACCTCACTTCATCCAGAAAGACGGTGTACATGAGACATCGATGGTTCTTGACAGATACACACAAGTATAGGAAGATGAAAGAACAATTTGATAACAAAATCGAAAAAGATACTGCACCGAAACCTTACAGTGGAAAACTTGTGTTTGAAATGGTCAAGAACATTCATATTGCTTTCGGTAAGGGAAAAATAGTAAAGGAATTAAGAGAAAGAAAAGTACATCTTCGGATGATACAACTGACATGGCTTTCAAGAAACAATCAATTTTTTTCAAGTATCTTTCGTATTGGAAGAATATGGAATTTTGCCATAGTATTGATTTGATGCACGTTACAAAGAATGTATTTGACAGCATAATTGGTACCTTGCTGGACATGCCGAGGAAAACAAAGGACGGATTAAATTCACGTATGGACCTAGTAAATCTTGATTTGAGACCAGAGCTTCATCCAGTAGAAAAGGCAAACGGGAAGCATTACCTTCCCCCAGCCAGCTACAACTTGACGCTAGAAGAGAAAAAAGCAATTTGCGAATGCTTGTGTGGGATCAAAGTGCCCACAAGTTTCTCATCCAATATCCGCAAACTAGTCTCGATGAAAGACTTGTATTTATTCGGTTATAATTATCACGACTGTCATATGACGATGACAATTTTCCTTGCCATTGCAATAAGAGTAATCAAACCTTAGCATATAAAAGTTGTCATCACACGTTTGTGTTACTTCTTCAATGCAGTATCGCAAAAGGTGATAGCACGTGAAGATTTAGACTATCTGAAAACATATATCGTCGAGACAATGTGCAAGCTTGAGATGTGTTTCCCACCATCCTTTTTAGATATGCAAGTACACCTAATCATACATCTTGTTGATCAGATAAAAGCATTGGGGCCACTATATTTACATCATATGTTTTCGTTGGAGAGATATTTAGAAGCATGAAAAGGTTATGTGCGGAACCGTGCTCACCCAGAGGGTTCAATTATGGAAGGATACACCACTGAAGAAGTGATTGAGGGTTGCGCTGATTACATCAAAGATGGAAAATCGATAGGTGTGCCTATACCGGTACATGAGGGTAGACTACGTGGGAGAGGCAAAGTGGGTAAGAAAACTTTTATTGTTCAAGATTACAAGAATGTACACCGTGCACATTTTGGTGTACTACAACAGCTCCCAATAGCTGAGCCATACATCGAGGAACACCAAATTGAGCTTCGTGATAAAAACTAAGACCGCACAGAGGACTGAATCATGAAAGAGCACAGAAGATGTTTCACTGAATGGTTAATGGACAAAAATATATCATACGGAAACACTATAGAAGAGGCAACAATGAAGAAGTTAGCTTCTGGCCCATCTACTTTGGTAACATCATGGCAAGCATATGACATCAATGGTTACACATTTTACACTAAAGAAAAAGACGGTAAGAGTGTTGCACAAAATAGTGGTGTTCGTATTGAGGCTTATGATTCACAAGGGCAGAAGACCACATACTTCGGGTTCATAGAGGAAATGTGGGAACTCGATTATGGCGAAAGAATGGTAATGCCCGTATTTAAGTGCCAATGGGTCAAACATCCTGATGGTTTGAAAGTGGACAATTACGGGCTGACACTAGTAGACTTGAATAAAGTGGGTTACAAAGATTACCTGTGGGTTCTCGCCGATAATGTTGCACAAGTTTTTTATGTTCAAGATCCAGAAACTGAGAAGTTGCACGTAGTTGTTTCTGGAAAGCAAAATATTGTTGGGGTTGAGAATGTGGGAGATAATGAAGAGGAATATAATCAGTATGAAGAGATGTAGCTTTTCACCGAACCAGAAAACATCAAGCACGTAGAGAGAAGCATTAAAAAGAATTTGAAACCCTATATGCGAGAAGATGTCAATGCTGGAAAAATGTATATAGCAATGCGAGATGATATATATTGTATATATTTGTATCTTCTGAAATCAACTTAGAACAATGTTGGTATATGGATTGTGTCCTTTTGCATTTGTGTACATATGCATTTGGACTCAATAATTTGGAAGTTTGGAAGTTTGGTATTTCAGATAATGATGTCTCGGGCGTGTAGCCGATTGAAGGAGGAGTGCTTGGCGTGGCGCAAGAACCATCCCCATGTATGTACATATGGCACACCGGTCGCATGGTTGTATATACATATGTATCTGTAATGGACTGATGAACTTAACTGTAGTTTGTTTTTCCGTCTTGTTTGTTTTTGGTATTTTCAATTTCTCC
The DNA here is from genome assembly GCA_036927565.1 of Tuctoria greenei. Lineage (NCBI taxonomy): Eukaryota > Viridiplantae > Streptophyta > Magnoliopsida > Poales > Poaceae > Tuctoria > Tuctoria greenei. The sequence continues at coordinate 114,630,135 of JAYESD010000011.1, read as the reverse complement.
GCGTAGGGTTCCTCTGCGAAGCCTGAATTGGGAGATTTATTGAAGTGGCAGTGCATCGTCCCCGGTAAAGAAGGGGTAAGTCATGAAGAACAAGCACAATATGAGTTTAACCATCGTCCTCCTATTAATAAATTTCTTTTGCAGACTGAATGGGAAGATGGTTACTACCACCTGACAATCTCCTTCTCTGAGACTATCCCTTGGTGCCTCCAAGATGCACCTTTCCAATTGGGTTCTTCCACCCAAACGCTGAACTTCAAGTAGATAGACCTATTTTGTTCATGTAATTATTACTTATAATTGTTGTTGAACTTATTTATTTGGTTTCTTATATTGCTTAAATTATATTTCGTAGGGGTGGTGCACTGCTTTTACAATCAAAACTATACTACTTGAAGTTCAGCGTTTGCTGCATCAGCCAAATGTGCCTGATGTTGAAAATGATTGCTATAATCTACTTATCAAGGTTAGATGACACTTTGACTTAGTGACCAATATATGTTATTCATTCCTCCTTCGACATTTGTTAATTTAAATAATGTCAATATTTTCAGGATCCAGCGGAATATAAGAGACGTGTTCGGGGGCAAGCAGGACGGTACAATTTAGATTGATCGATGGGAGCTTCATCGTTGATCTACAATGAATGTAGCATGATTTTTGTTCAGTGTGAAGAAATTATCTTTGAACAATTGTAAAGCCTCTAATGGTGTATTATCACAATTAAGCCAGCCGAACTGGTGATCGAGCATTTCCTATAATGCATTACTGTACTAGTATCCGCTCATCTATGTTTTTTTCCTGATACATTTTTCCCTGCAACGACTACATACGGTTGTGATAATTGCAACGACTACATCCCTGTAATTTCAATAAAAACCGCTTGTGATAATTGAACAACTACATACGGTTCTTAAACAATGACCACCACTGAAAATACATGATCTTCTCAGGCCGTTGTTAACCAAGAACCGTCTATGAAGTTCATTGCATTACAGGCGGTTATTAATTAAGAACCGTCAACGAAGATCATGTATTTACCCAGGCGGTTGTTATTTAAAATCTGTATATAAAGTTCATTCAATTATAGACGGTTCATAATTAAGAACCGCCAATGAAGATCATGTATTTACCCAGACGGTTGTTTTTTAAAATCCGCCCGTGAAGTTCATTGCATTACAGACGGTTCTTAATTAAGAACCGCCTATGGAGATCATGTATTTACCCAGGCGGTTGTTTCTTAAAATCCGTCTGTGAAGTTCATTGTTTTACAGACGGTTCTTAATTAAGAACCGTCTATGAAGATCATGTATTTACCCAGACGGTTGTTCTTTAAAATCCGTCTGTGTTGTTCTGTCATCACAGGCGGTTATTATATCATTCGTCATCACAGTCGCATATTTTTAAGGACCGCCTGTGTTTGAAAATTTGAGGCGCCTATAAAAATGCTTTTTGTAGTATTGAAAGAGGTGTTGGGGTCGTGACCTAAACCTAAGACACGAAAATTATAGACTTAGGCTTGATAAAAGGCCCAATGGTCCAATACGGTGGTGCAGCACCCTGGTAGATTTTGAACTCAATTTTGTTTCTATGATTTCCATCGAATCCACAGGAATTTTTACATGGGAGCAGAGGAATTGGAAAGGTTATGCTCTCCCCTTTTCGTGCACATATAGAACGTCCAAAATGGAGATCGTATGCATCCTAGACGTTCGTTTTGGTGCGAACTACTCCTGGACTCCGAGTTTGACACGATTTTGAGTTGGCATCTGTTTCCATCTTCTTTGAACGTATTGTCTAGTCCTCCACATCCCTAAGACTTCCTCCATGTACTCCTTGACCTCTCCATGGATTCTAATCACAACTAAATCATTAGGTAGCAATCTATGCTCAGAAACATATAAGGAAACATATAAGAACGAGCTCACCTTTGAAATTAATTGTTGTGTGTGAGCTCTATTGATTGCATCTTGTATGTTCAATGGAGTGTTGTTTGTATCCATAGAAGTGATGTACTCATCACATCAGGTATCACTTTCTCTGTGACAATGTTGAAAAAGGAAACATTGTGCTTCACCATGTAGATATCGAACAACAATTGATTGATATTTTTACAAAACCTTTGGATTTCACTCGTTTTTGTTTCATTCTTCGTATTGAAATAGGGGTTATGCATCCTCATGGCTTAAAGTGAGGGGGAGTTTTGAAAATTGGGAAGTCTACGTGTGAATCTGAAATTAAAATAATGTGAGCATAGTATTTCATACATATATGACTTTGTGATTCCTTTTACATGCTGAAAGTTCTTACTTTATTACTCGTGTTATACATTTTGTAGTTTTTGCCATGACTAGTAATTGGAATAATTGCTTACACTAAATCTGGTCATGATTGAACTTTCTTGCTGTTTTGAACTTGTTGCATGATCACAAGTGCTTTTAATCATAAAGAATTAATCAAATAATCAACTCACATGTTTAGTTTATGATCAAATATAAATTGAGAAAATATCAAGAGATTATTCATGCGTCGCGCTTCTTCTTTTGAGATGGCTTGTCATTGCACTTAGATATGAATTTGGAAGAAGTTGTGTATGACTAAAACCATGTTCTCAAGCTTTTGATTGTCAAATGACATAGACTTGGCTTGGTTGGTTAGAATAAGGTAGATGTGCATATAATCTCTTGCAAATGTCATATAATCTAAATTTTTGCTTTGAAAAATAATAAAATTCTAGCAACAAGTGTCATGCTTTCAAGTCTTGAAATAGTTAAGTTTGTGAGATCATGACTTGCTTAAATTGAAAATTACACTTGATCTCTAGCATGGCTTGCACTACTTTATGTATTTCATTGATGTGATAGTGTAAGTTTCTTGATAGCATGACTTGGATGAGCTTTGTTTTATATGTATATGTTATAATATGCTCATAAAAAATTAAAATTTCACTTTTGAACCTTGCTGAATACATTGTCAAAGGGGGATAAATCGATCACACATTGCACACATTCACAAGTGTTTTGGCATGATTCTTCTCAGGGGAGAATTATTGTTTTTCTTCTCATTTTATTTTTGATTTATGGAGTGGGAGAAATAAGTATAGGGGGAGAAATATTTGTTTTGAAATTTCTTTCTTTCTCATTTGATTATTTTTAAAACTTTTCATAAGCCAATGTTCGGATTTTAAGTGGTGTTGCCAATGCATCAAGGGGAGATTGTGAGACCTATGTGTGCTGAATACATTGGCTATGATGATAAAAGTTTTGAATTTTGCCAAAACAACCGTTTCATCTAGGTGCGAGCTCCTGCAAGGTCCGACGATAGGTACGGCTTGTTCTGGGTAGCTTCGACAAGGTCTGACATAAGGTCCAACTTGATTTGGCTAGGTCTGACTTCTTTGTCTAAGTTCGACTTATTTTGGTTAAGTTTGACTTGTTGTGGCTAGGTCCAACTAGGTTTGGTCAGCTCCAGCGCTAGGTCTGACTAGTTTTGGTCAGCTCCGATGCTAGGTCTGGCTAGGTTTGGTAAGCTCTACTGCTAAGTCCGACTAGCTTTGGTAAGCTCCGGTGCTAGGTCCTACTAGCTTTGTTAAGCTCCAGTGCTAGGTCCTGCTAGCTTTGGTAAGCTCCGACTTAAGGTCCTGTTAGGTTTGGCAAGGTTCAGAGCTTGATCGTAGTAGTTCTTCTTTTAACTTGCAATGTTTTGAACCTGATTTTTGGATTATGGAAAATTTGCTTAGTATTCTTTTACTAAGTTTTTGGTGTGTTGTTGTTTAGGGCTAATATTGTTTTGCTATGGTTTGCAACATGCTTATGTGAGGTGCTCACGTAATGTGTTGTGGTTATCGAAACTAATGAGAGTCAAGTCGAGGACTTGTGCTCGGAAGTATTGGTTGTTTGTTCATGTGCAGGTATTGCTTGAGTTCAAGACATGGCTGGTCACAAGATCCATTGAACTAGTCTTAGGGAGAAGATGAGGTTCTACAACCAAGTTCGGGAGGAATTGTGGTTGAGTTGATCTGGGGGTTGTGCAACGTGTTTGAATCAAGAACAATGCATATGAAGGTATTGTGGACGTCATTCGGAAGGTGCTTGCACGTGTGCAAGGAGTGCATGGACGTGGCTACATGGTTCCGAGGCATGATGAAGAAATGTGGACGTAAGGAATTGGTCGGAAAGGTCCAACCGACTGGGTATGGACTCAGGCTGCGGTTGAGTCGGGTTTGACTCAAATATGGAAAGATTTGAGTTGTTTATGATAGGATTTCATGTGGGTCACGAAGTTGGGTTGTTTTAGTAATGTGGGATACATTCCTAAGGTGTTTGGAAGTCTTAAGATTGCTTCTATCTGTGTATGGAAGAGTCTTGAGCATTTATAGAAAATTTCAGTTGAATCTGATTAGGATTTGAGTCCTAGTTAGGATTGGGTTAGCCTAAGTGCTGGTTATATAAGCAAGGGAGGTCAGAGATCATGGTGCACAACTTTGGGGCTGTTCCTCTTGTGTTCTGATCAATAAAATTTGTAGTTTGAAGGAACTTTTGTGCCTTGTTCGTCCGACTTGTTTTCAGACGAGTTTTTCTCGTCGAGTTTCTGCACAACACTACCTTGCTTCGATGTTTTTATCATAACTCGAGTTTTACAGATCTAATTGACGTGATTCCTTTTGGATTGTCTTCACAACTTGGTTATCTATCATTTGTGAAAATTTCATGGTCATTTGATTTGCGGTATTGGATCTACATGAGTTTCACTGCAGTGTTGCAGATCTAGTTTTTCTCGGGTAGAACAGATTGACCTTCGTTCAATCTTTCGATCGTAACTTGAGTTTTTCTCGACAGTTTTTTGTGGTTCTTGTTGTCGTGTCTTCGTGAATTTATTCTCCACAATTTATACTAGTTTTGTCATGATTTATCACATTTATATTAGTCACACACATGATTTCTTAATAGATTTATTTTCTACCGAGGGGTTTTTGTTGCTTTCGCTGGAAAAGTTTTAAATCTACCGTTCAACCCCCCCCCCCCCCCCCGATAGCTTTTCACGTGCTCTTAGATCCTAAAAGTGCCATTTAATAGCTGTAAAAGAATCTTAAGGTACCTTGTGCACACACCCAACTTGGTCCTTTGGTATCCCAAAGATCCATGTTTAACTTGATAGGTTATTCTGATGCTGACTATGCAGGATGCAAAGTCGATAGAAAGAGCACGTCGGGGACTTGTCAATTCCTTGGCAGATCCCTACATTCATGGTCATCTAAAAAGCAAAACTCCATTGCTCTTTCCACAGCCGAAGCGGAGTATGTTGCAGCCGATAGTTGTTGCGCACAAGTACTTTGTATGCGACAAACTCTAAGGGGTTATGGTTACAGTCTGAGCCATATTCCACTCCTATGTGATAATCAGAGTGCTAGAAAAATTGCACACAACCTAGTATAGCACTGAAGAACTAAGCACATAGATATTCGTCACCATTTTCTAAGAGATCATTCATTAAAAGGTGACATATTAATCTCACATGTTAGGACTAAAAAACAACTTGCAGACATTTGCACCAAGCCACTAGATAAAAAGAGGTTCTGCGAGCTAAGAAACGAGCTAAATATACTTGACTTTAGAAATGTGGATTGAAACATTGCATACCTGATTGTGATTTCAAAGTTTACTCATTTTTGCAAAAATTTGTTCCTTATCTCGATTTTCTCTTGAAAACTATTTAAATTAGTGAATCTTGGTGAATTATGGCCATTGTATGATTGTTGATTGCTTACTGGTCATGTTCATCAAAATTTTTTGTAAAATAATGTCCTTTAGATAACTATTAGATCAAATAACCAAAATCTAGTTGATTCAATTCAGTTCTGTCCTGCTGACACCGAACTTGTCCGGCCTCAGCACTGGACTAGTCCGTTGCAACAGACTAGTATGGCCCTGGTCAGACAAATCAGACTTGTCTGGTGTCGATCGGACTAGTCTGTATTTGTCGAGGTTAACCCTAATTCGCCGCCAGGAGCTCATCTTCTGTCTTCCACAATCACCTTTGCACTCTCTCTCCTCCACCGTGAGCTCAAAAGGCGATTTCCACTTCCAACCATCAAAAACACGGATTGCTCCAAGGAAAATCTCCTCCTTGGTGTGGAGCTTGTCCACTCCAGACTAATATAACCTCTACTCAGCCCCTTCAATGCAAATCTTCAACTTTTCGGTAAAATCTCACTCAAATCCTAGCTTTCAAATTTTCTTGATTCTCTCTTATTTCACTTGATTCCTAGGGCATAGATTACTCTTCAAGATGAACTCCTACTGTTTCTTAGTCTTTCTGAATCGATTCGAGCTAGATTTGTTGAAAATAGGAAATTAGGGTTCTTAAGCCAGACTGGAGTAGTCCGGTGTTCAAGTGCGGACAAGTCCGGTACTCCGGACAAGTCCACACTCTGAAAATGGACAAGTCCTGTATCTGACAATTTGAACCATTAAATTCCTATTTGCACATAATATCAAATCAGTTCTATCAAATCCTTGAACTTCCTTGGCAGGCACAATGTCTTCAGGATCAGAGGATAGTTCTTTTAACTATGATGAAGAGCGAGAACGTGCTCGAGTGCAAAGAGCCAAAGAGAGGGTGATGAATAAAAGAGATAACCACAATGTTCACTCCCCTCCTTCCGATGACACCCTTCCAAAGAGAAGGATAGTGGTAGTGAAGAAAGCAAGAGGAAAAGCACTTGCTAGTGGTCCTATTGGCCCTTTGAAGATGAAAGCTCCTACTCACCGCAACAGACATCCATCTAGTGCTGATTTCACTGGAAAAGGGGGTGAGCTAGCTGACAAGTTCAGGAAGGTAGAAGTCTACGATCAGCCCAAACAATCAGCTGATCCAAGATTCTGGAGCAACTTCCATGCTGATTACTATGAGCATGTGTATCTAAAGATGAGGAACCCAGTTATTGAAAGTCAATGGGTTGACACCACCTATCTTCAGTCCAAGAGATGTCAAGCCTATCAAGAGGTTCTGGAAGCTTTGGAGCTACATGGGATGAAGGATCTTGTCTCTTTCCAGTGGGACTTGAACATTGAGGTCATCACTCAATTCTATTCCACTCTTTACTTCTCTCTTGATGATGGTGACAAAATGATTTGGATGACAATTGGAGCAAAGTACAGTGTCACGTATGAGGAGTTTGCCAGAATTCTTCACCTAGAAGATTCTTTGGAGAATGACATCATAATCCACAATCTGAAGCCTTTGGAAAAAGATCAGCTTGACTTTCTCTATGATACAAGGATGCCATTCAAGTCTCCAACCACAGAGTACTTGAAGCCCTTCTTTGCTGTTCTTAATAGCATCCTGAGGAAGACCATAGCTCCCAAGGAGGGAGATGCAGGGACTATAGGAGACCCTCAGGACATTGATAAAGGTCATAAGCAAGAAAAGGACTTTTGATGTCTTTGAGTACATGTACAATGACATTGTGAACATCTATATCACTCCTAACAGGTCCTGTGGCTATGCACCCTACATCATGTATATGATTGAGGAGGTGACAAGACTTTAATTTATCAAGGATGTTCCTCATACTGGACTCAGGCTCCGGAAGCCTACTATCTACACTGTCCCCTCTGCTCCTACCTCACCTGCAGAGGAACGAAGATCTAAGGGGGCTCAAAGGCACAAGATCTGAGGCTGCTGCTCCTACTCCTACAACTCTTAGAGAGTCCTCCAGTGGAATACTGAAGATGCTCTCATCTGTCTTTTCTTCCGGTCGCAAAGTGGAAATCAAACAATACAAGGAGAGTCTGGCCAAAAAGAAGCACCAAAGATATGTGAAGGCCAACATCAAAGCCATCCGTGAGAAGCTAGAAATAGAGTCAGTGGTGTCACCTCAGATCTTAGAATACTCTAAAGAAGACATCACTGAGATGGCACCTCTAACTGAGCAAGAGATGGCTTCATTCGGACTAGCTGGCACATCTGCTCCTCCCCCCCCCCCCCCTCCTCAAGCACCTGAAGATGAAGAAGAATATGAAGACAGGTGATAGGAGTATGAGTCCCGATCTTCCAAGAGGTATGGTAAACTTGATTGGGTGGAGATCTCGACATTGATGATCCAAGGCTCCGACTGAACGAAACCCCACAATCAATGCACACCTGCTCCGTTGGTTATCACCCGTGTCGCACGAATGACCTCGCCACCAAGGCTTATCCCTGCAAGCACAATAAAGAACACAAGAAAGAACAAAGAATTTGCAATCAAAACTGAATTGATCACGAAGTGGGGTCTCACAACCGATGAATGGTGACACGGTTCAATGACAGATTGTATCTAAGCAAAACCCAACCCTGATACGGTGACGGCTGCTTGTATAAATAGGAGCTAGGGGCAAGCAAGACCCCTAGATGCAACCCTAATGGGCTAACACACGACACATGGGCAGCAGCCCAAAGGAGGGTGGCGCAGCACCGGACAGATTTTGGACGCCCACTTGTTTTGCCGATTCCCGTCAACTCAGAAGGAATTTTGAGGTGGGGCCAGTTCCATTGAAAGCTTTATGAAATCACGGTTCTAACCATATATAGAACTTCCAAATCTGACTCCGTATTTTCGGGACGTCAATTTTGGTGAAGGCAGCTTCTGGGCCCCGAGGTGGAGTCGAAGATGAGTTGGGCTTGGACTCCTCCTTGGGCTGGACATCCTATCTCCTCCTCCTTCACTCCTTGGACTCCTCCAAGCCCTTGCTGGTCCTATCCATTGTTCATATTCAATAAAACATGCAAGGAAACAAGCGTAAGTTCTGAAAAACAATTGACAAGGTTAGAACATACCTGGAGACCCAATTGTCACACACGTGCCCTAGTGATCGGTCCTTGTATTGTATGCAAAAGAGACATGTCCTCATCACCCTCCCCCGCTTGAATTGGAGTCGTCCTCGACTCAAGCTCATCCTCCTCACCCAAGTATGGCTTCAAATATGAAATGTTAAATGTGGGACTAACCCCAAACTCGGGAGGCAACTCAAGTTTATATGCATTGTCATTTATCATCTCAAGAACCTTAAAAGGTCCAGCAGCACGTGGCATGAGTTTGGACTTTCTCAAATCCGAGAACCTGCCTTTTCTCAAATTAACCCACACCAAATCATCGTTTCCCAATTTTACTTCCTTCCTACCTTTACTAGCAGCAATGCGATACTTTTCATTCATTTTTTCAATTTGTAACTTAGTATATTCATGCAACTTAAGAGTAAATTCAGGCCGTTGTGTAGCATCTAAGTTTACAATTTCAGTATGTGGTAAAGGTAGCAAATCAATTGGAGCACGAGGATTGAAACCATAGACTACCATAAATGGACTTAACTTGGTTGTGGAGTGAATAGACCTGTTATAAGCAAACTCAATATGTGACAAACACTCCTCCCACAATCTCAAATTATCTTTCAAAACAGCCCGCAACATAGTAGATAAGGTATGATTATCTACCTCCGTTTGCCCATCAGTTTGTGGAAGACAAGTAGTAGAAAACAGCAACTTTGTTCTGAATTTATACCATAAAGTTCTCCAAAAGTGACTCAAAAACTTAGCATCCCTATCAGCAATAGTATTGGGAACACCATGCAAATGCACAACCTCATTAAGGAACAAATCAGCATCATTTGAAGCATTATTGGTCTCGTGGCAGGGCATAAAATGTGCCATTTTAGAGAAATGATCAACAACCACAAAGATATTATCCCTCCCCTTCTTTGCTCTAGGAAATACTAAAACAAAATCCATAGAAATATCCTCCTAAGGTGCACTAGAAACAGGAAGAGGCATATAAAGACCATGTGGGTTAAGTCGAGACTTAGCTTTGTTGCATGTCGTGCAAAGTGAAATGTAGCGCTCCACATCATGCCTCATTCGTGTCCAAAAGAAGTGAGCGTCCAACACATCCTCTATCTTTTTAAAACTAAAAATTCCCATCAAACCACCTCCATGCGCTTCCTACAACAACAAAAGACGAACATAGCTAGCTGGAACACACAGCTTGTTTGAAGTCCTTCACGCACCAGGAATTTTTGCCATGATCTTCCCTCTCTATAATTGGCAAAGACATCTTTGAAGTCCATATCAGAAGCATATAACCCCTTTATGGTTTCGAAACCAAAGATTTTATGAGAAAGTTGGGACAGCAAGGTATAACGTCTAGATAATGCATCAACAATCACATTGTATTTCCCTTTCTTATGTTTTATGATGTAAGGAAATGACTGTATGAACTGAATCCATTTAGCATAATGTTTTTTTCAGATTAGGTTGACCTTTAATATACTTCAAAGACTCATGATCTGAATGTATGACGAATTATTTGGACCATAGGTAATGTTGCCAAGTTTGCAAGACACGCACTAAAGTATAGAGTTCTTTGTCATATGTAAAATAATTCAGCGAAGGCCCATGAAATTTTTCACTAAAGAATGCAACAGGTTTACCTCATTGAATGAGCACTCCTCCAATGCCAATGCCGCTCGCATCACATTCAAGCTCGAAGGTCTTCTCAAAATTAGGATGTTGCAGCAATGGTGCTTGTGTAAGCTTCGACTTGAGAGCATCAAAAGCTTGTTGTTGTGCTGGTCCCCATCGAAACAGCACTCCATGCTTTGTCAACTCGTGGAGAGGTGCCGTAATGGTTCTGAAATCCCGCACGAAACGCCAGTAGAAACCTGCGAGACCAAGAAAACACCGAACCTGTGTGACCTTAGTCGAAAGTGGCCAGCTCGTGATGGCAACAATCTTTGCTTCGTCCACCTCAATGCCCTACTAAGTAACAACATAACCAAGAAAAGACACACGATCAGTGCAAAAGGTTCACTTCTCAAGGTTACCAAATAAACGTGCATCGCTCAAGACATTAAAAACATCATGCAAATGTTCAAGATGCTCATCAAATGACTTGCTGTAAATAAGGATATCATCAAAGTAAACCGTCAAAAATTTACCAATGAAAGATGTCGGAGTGTTGATCCGGCAATTCTCCCGGTACAACTGTTGGTAGCCCATGGAGTTTATAGTTCGGTATTGGGTGCGCAGAGATCCAGAACACGATGGCAAATAGACGCAGGGATTTAAGTGGTTCGGGCCGCCTGAGCATAATACCCTACTCCACGGGGTGTGTAGTTGTTGTATTGGGTGTCCGAGCTGAGTATGGGAGAGGTCTCAGAGTTCAAAGAGCCATCCCCTATGTATCGTCGACCAGTCCTTTTATAGTACAAGGACTGGTCGTTACACCGTTAGCCTGGACTGACATGTGGCCCTGGCGGTTATTGATGCTTAATACACAATTAATGAGGCTAATTACCCTTAATAGAGTGGTAACAGGCCTTGACAGTGCCGTTACTGGTATTAAGAGCCTTCTGATCGTGTGTCATTAATATGGTATTAATGACACTTAACCAGGTCTTGAAGTCTTTGATTGCCCCTTGAAGGTCCGAGCTGTTGGGGATCCACCAATCTGATTGTTGAGGCTGAAGGTCAGGTGGTTGGACATGTGGCAGCTTTGAAGCTTTCCGTCTGGGATGGGTAGGTCCGGTGTTGATGTACACGTGTTGGGCCCAGAGCTTCCCTCTGTCGGGGGCTACGTCCGGAGGTGCCGCACAGGTGTTTAGCCTGGAGCTATCCCATGTGTGGGATGTAGGTCCGGTTGCAGTATACACGTGGCAGCACCGGGACTAACCATAGATGGGAAGTAGGTCCGGTCCCGACTGACACGTGGGGCCTTTGCAAGTCTTCAACTCAGACATGTGAAGTTCCTTTGGTCTTTTTGTAGTCCTAAGGGGTATACGGTACGCAGGGTACCGACAGTGGCCCCCTGGGCCCACCTCTGGAAGAGACCTTTTGGATGAAGTCGTTCTGCCGGAGGTTGGTGCATCCTTCGGTTCTTGAGTTGTGTCTTCAAGCGTCTTCGAACATGCCGTTGGCGGTAGTCCCTAGTTAAACCAACGCCGCGTGGCATATCCAGGATGCGGCAAGTGAGATCTGAGCGTGCGGATCTCATGCAATTGAAGGTCGCCAGTTTCCGATACAAAAGTCGTATCGGTTCCGCGTGCCCTGCCAGGCCGCCGCCCTCGGGTGAAAGTCGCCTAGAGGGGGGTGAATAGGCAATAATACCTGAAATGACTTGACAAACGAGATTAAATTCCTGTGGCTGGACTAGTCTGCATAGGGCCGGACTAGTCCGCTCAGCATAGGGTGGAAAACCTAAAACTTGATTTCTACAAGTTATTTGCGGAATTAAAGTTCGCCAAAGATATGAGCAATGTGTAGTAAACTTGTGAAGCTCAGATTGAGAGGTTTAAACACTTAGATTGGAAGTTTAGAGTAATGATCAAAGTGTAGGGCAATAAGAGCAAAGTGAACCCTAAAAACAATACTAGTGATCACAAAAAGCGAAAGACAAGTGAAACAAGATTTATCCCGTGGTTCAGCTCCACGAAGAAGCCCACCTCCACGTTGAGAAGTCCACACAAGGACCGGGTCTCACTTGACCCTTCTCTCACCAAGCCACCACGATGGCCAACTTGGTTTTCACTATATCAATATGCAATCACAAAGTTTGATGGGGCTACTCACAACTTGAGGCTCCCACAAATCAATACAATGAGGAGCACACGAAGCCCAACTCACACAAGCCAAAAAACACAACACAATGTGCAAGAGATCAAACCGAGAGCCAAAGCGCGATGATCTTCCTTTACTCTCCTCCCCGAACCCTAATCTCTTCCAGATTTGCTCTTAGGGGATTAGTAGGACGAGTAGAAGGCTTTGGAAGGCTCTAGGATACCTGTGGTGGCGCTAGGGTTCTTCTCCTCTTCAAATGATCCCAGGGGTCCCCTTTTTATAGAAGTCCCGAGCCCCTTTTGCTTACATCAGCAAAGGGGCGGACTAGTCCGGCCTTAGACCACGGACTAGTCCGGCCCTATGGGACCACTGACCCATTGGCCAGTTCCCGACAATTACCACACTGAGCAACGATCGTCACGCTACGCGCCAAATTTCCAAATTCAAACGGTCACTAGACACCAGACTAGTCCGATCAACAACAGACTAGTCCGAAGTGGAACAGAACCACTTGGTCCGTCCCAAAATGGACTCTTTTGGGTTGGTCCGGACTAGTCCGGCTACAGAGGCGGACTAGTCCGGCCCCCTAGGGTTTTCTCTCGGTTTGTCACTCAAACGGACAAGTCCGTGCCCAAATGGACAAGTCCGAACTACTCCAGAGAGCTTTGGTCCGTCCAAAAATGGACAAGTCTGTACTTCTCGGACGTAGCTCCAAAATTACTCGGGAACACTCCAGAGATGTTTGGTCCGTCCAAAAACGGACTTGTCTGCCATGGCCGGGCTAGTCCGGCCTCCTAGGGTTTTTCTCATTTTAGGCTTATCACTTAGGTTTTTCTCTAAACCACCACTTGGAGCCCTTTGGTATGATCTCAATGCACATGATACAACCACCCTCTCATCTGATACGGCTCATATAAACTCAATACCATAGGAACCCTAATTTCTACGCTTGAGTCTTTGACGCCCGTTTTCTCCTTTTCCTTTTTGAGGGTTTTCATCTCATTTCAATACTTGTACCTGTGCTTAAGATAAACTTAGCTCATTAGCCTCTTAATTGTAGTCATCAATCATCCAAAACCCACGGGGATGCCTAGATGCACTTTCAATCTCCCCCTTTTTGGTGAATTGATGAAAACACATTAAGACTTCAGCAATAAGGTTAATAATTTGTTTTCATAACATGTATTTGTATGAGTGACCCCCCCTCAATGTATGCATCATTAGTAAAGAGATTGAGAGAGTTCTCATACATATACATGTTATGGTGGGGTGCCTAAGTGATGTGTTCATAAAGTGTGATAAGACAATGATTATGCAAAATAGACATTAAAATGAGGCAACACATCACAAATTTAGGCAAGACACATGAATACATAGACTAAATCTTAAAATACAACTTGAAATGAGTTTTAAAACATAAGTCCAACATAGATCAATACACTCATGCATCAATATTAATCTGTATTTTATCTCTCCTCCTTCATCTCTCCCCCTATGTCTCTCCCCCTAGATCTAAGAGCCCATCAAGCTCAAGCTATCTCCTCGCTATCTCTCCCCCTTTGGCATCAAGACACCAAAAAGGAAAAGAAGATAAGAGGAGCCCTTAGGACTACTCATCGTCGGAGTCGGAGTCATCATTGTCGCCTTGGGGCTCGCTGTCGCTTTCTGTGGCCTCCGGATCCTCGGTCAGGGCCGCGGTGGAAGTTCCAGCTTCTCCAAATTCAGCGAGCTCTTCGTCAGTGAACTCGGGAAAGGAAGTGAGCTCACCATCGCTCTCCTCGGTGAGGGACATAGGGATGTCCAGCTTGTCGCACATCGCTTTGAGATACTTCTCATTATGATGCTCCTTGCGATGTTGCCGAATTTCCGTCTTCCGGCACGAAGAAAAGAGAGATTTGAAGCACTTGAATAAGCCGCTTCCGCATTGTGTCAAAGGCGAAAGTGGTGGAGGAGATGGCATGAAGCGAGAGGAAGAAGCGGGAGGATCCACATTCTTCCTCCGAGGGGCAGCTGGCTCCGGAGGAGGGAGTTGTGGTCAAAGCCTCCAGTGAATGATATCTTTCTTGAAAGTGAGCCCAGAGATCTTCTCGATCATGTACATAATGTACAGAGCATATCCACATGATCGATTGGGGGTGTGAGAGATGTTGAAGATGTCATCAAAGATATAGTCCACCACATTGAAGTGGACATCTCCATCAATGAGGACCACTAAATGCCTCAAATTGCGTTGGATGATCCCCGCATCTCCATCCATGGGGGCAATTGTATTTCTGAGGACCTGATTGAGTACATTATAGAAGGGATTGATATTTCTGATGTGCCCGGCCTCATACTATCCATGGCTTGGATATATATTCTCCAATGTGTCCCGATCAACTGGCTTTAGATTGGAAATGATGATCTCATTATCCAGTTGATCCTCCAAGTCAAGCAACTGAGCAAACTCCCAAAAGGTGGTAGAGTAATGCTCTCCATGGGTCATCCAGGTGATCCTCCTGTCCCCATCGGTGTGGAAGTAAAGGGTGGAGTAGAACTAAGTGATGACCTCCACATTCCAGTCATACTGGAAAGCCATAAGCTTCTTCAGACCATGCCTCTGTGAAGATGTTGACATCAAAAGCAGCTGCACGGTTTGGGTTCTGTGCAGGAGAGGACATCCTCAAGGGGCCAATGGGTTGTAGGGCACCCTTCTTCAGTTTGCTTGCTGCCTTCTTGGCCACAGTCACCCTCTTCTTGGGTGCAGCATCAACAGGGGCCTTGCCCTCATCTTTGGAGGATCTTGCCCCCTGGGACTTGGCTTGCTCACCCAAGGTTACAAGCCTCTTCCTCTTTGGGGCTTCCTCGGCAGCAGCGGAGTTGTGCTCCTCACGCTGCGTCTTCTTTGCCCTCTGAGAGGCAAAGTACACAGCAGCCATCTCTTGATCTTCTCTTTGTTTCCGGCGAAAGAGAGCCTAATTTTCCGCTTCGGTCTTGGAGTCGGAGGGAGGAACGAACTCATTGTCCGACATAATTGCTGACAAGAGAAGCAAGGGAATGTGTATGGGTCAAGGAAGTTAAGGTAAAATGGTAGAATTCACAAGATCGGCCTAGGTTAGGGCTTTCACTGTGTAACCCGGACTTGTCCGCCCAAGGGCCGGACTAGTCCGCACGAGGTCAACCTTATCCGCCCGGCGGCCGGACTAGCCCGGTTCACACAGTAAGAACCCTAATCGAGGGAAAATTTGCAAAAACTACGGATCATACCACAAAAACGGAGCTACATGATCACATTGATGTGTACAACAAAATTTGTGAAGAAGTTTTGATCAATGGACCAAAAAGAATTGAATTCCAAGGATTTTGGAGTTAGGTCAAGAATACCTCTTTAAGTCTTTGATTTGTTGAAATGTGGAAGAGGGAGTGGTCTCCGATGCTTCAGGAAAAGTTCCTAAGAACTTTGGGGCTTCAATCCACCGATTGGAATCGAGATTTGGTGGATGGACTCAAAAATCACCGTTGGGGAGACGGTTTTCAAGCGTTTTTGGAGAGAGAGTGTTTGAAACGAAGTGGAGAGGTCGAGGGCACCCTGGGGAGGTTAAGTCCCCAAGGGCCGGACTAGTTCGGTCAGGGACTCGGACTTGTCCGGCATCTGGACTGGGTCCTGACAGCTCATACCACCGGACTAGTCCGGTCCTAAGACCTAAAACTCCTATATATTAAGTTTTGAGTGGAGATTTGATCCTTTTGGACTATATTTCACAAAAGATCTTTGTAAATATGGCCAGTAAGCAATCAACAATCAAACTATGACCATGATTCACAAGGATTCAATAATTTCAAAATAATTTGTGAAAAAATTGAGGAGGATGAGTTTTTCGCAAGCATGCGTGAATTTTGAATATTGCAATCAGATGTGCAAGACTTAAGCCACATTTAGAGAATCCAAGATATTTATCTCACTCCTAAGTTCACAAAACCTTTTCTCATCTAGGGGCTTGGTAAAGATATCGGCCAATTGTTTATCGGTTCTCACATGGGAATTTGCAATGTCTCCTTTGATGGAGTGATCTCTCAAGAAGTGGTGGCATATATCGATGTGCTTGGTCCTTGAGTGTTCAACTGGATTGTGAGCTATTTTATGGCACTCTCATTGTCACATAGGAGAGGAATGTGGCGCAAGTTTATGCCATAGTCCCTAAGAGTTTGTCGCATCCAAAGAAGTTGTGCACAACAACTCCCAGCGGCGACATACTCCGCTTCGGCTGTGGAAAGTGCAATGGAGTTTTGTTTTTTTTGAGGACCATGACACTAGAGATCTACCAATGAATTGGCAAGTTCCCGATGTACTCTTCCTATCAACTTTGCACCCCGCATAGTCCGCATAGGAATATCCAATGAGGTTAAACTTAGAGCCTTTGGGGTACCAAAGTCCTAGGCTTGGTGTGTGAACCAAAAATCTAAGAATTCTCTTAACGGCGGTCAAATGACACACCTTTGGAGCAGCTTGAAATCTAGCACACGTACACATACTAAGCATGATATCGGGCTTAGATGCACATAAGTATAACAATGAGCCTATCATAGAACGATATACCTTTTGGTCTACACTTGGACCATCTTCATTGAGATCGAGATGCCCATTGGTTGCCATAGGAGTCTTGATGGGTTTGGTCTTGTCCATGTCAAACTTCTTGAGTATATCTTGTGTGTACTTGGTTTGACTAATGAACGTGCCTTCCTTGAGTTGCTTCACTTGAAAACCTAGAAAGAACTTCAACTCCCCCATCATGGACATCTTGAATCTTTCTGTCATTATCTTGGAAAACTCATCACAAAAAGCTTTGTTAGTAGAACCAAATATAATGTCATCGACATATATTTGGCAAACAAACAAATCATCATTAAAGTGCTTAGTGAATAGAGTATAGTCTTCCTTCCCAATTTTAAAACCATTTTGAGTTAGAAAGTCTCTAAGGCACTCATACCAAGCTCTAGGAGCTTGTTTGAGTCCATAGAGAGCCTCACGCAATTTGTACACATGGTTTGGGAATTCTTCATCTCCAAATCTGGGGGGTTGCTCCACATATACTTCTTCCTTGATTGGACCATTGAGGAATGCGCTCTTGACGTCCATTTGATATAGCTTAAAATCATTGTGAGTAGCAAATGCGAATAATATACGAATTGATTCAAGCCTAGCTACGGGAGCAAAGGTTTCTTCGAAATCCAAACCTTCGACTTGTGAGTACCCTTTGGCCACAAGTCATGCCTTGTTCCTTGTAACCACCCCGTGTTTATTTTGTTTGTTGCGGAACACCCATTTGGTTCCTACAACATTTGCATTTGGCCTCTTCACAAGCTCCCATACTTTATTTCTCTCGAAGTTGTTGAGCTCTTCTTGCATGGCCATCACCCAATCAGGATCTCGTAGTGCTTTTTCAACCTTGTGGGGCTCCAAGGAAGAAACAAAAGAGTAATGTTCACAAAAATTTGCAACACGAGATCGAGTAGTTACCCCCTTGGAGATGTCTCCAAGTATATTGTCAACGGGATGGCCCGCTGGACGCTTTGATGCACTCTTGGGTGAGGTGCTTGATTTCTTGATTCATCATCTTGGTCTTCCTCATCCTCATTGTCTCCCCCTTGATTGATGCCTTCATTTTCATCTTCTTGAAGCGCATCTTGGGGAGGTTGATCTTGATCATTTGAGGAAGAGCTTGCTTGATGTATAGGATGGTTACTTGTGACTTGAGGTTGCTCTTGTGGTCGTATGTCTCCAAGTGCCATCCTTCCTATCACCACTTGTGGAGCTTCTTCTTGATCTAGCACATGACGATCAACTTGCTCCACTTGGGAGCCATTAGTCTCATCAAACACTACGTCACGTGCTACTTCAACAATTCCGGAGGATTTGTTAAAGACACGATAGGCGTAAGTGTTTGAGTCATAACCAAGCAAGAAACCCTCATCGGACTTAGAAGCAAACTTTGAAGTCCTAGGCTTCTTGTTAAGAATGTAGCATCTGCTAACAAAAACACGAAAGTAAGAGATGTTGGGTTTGTTACCGGTTAGGAGCTCATATAACGTCTTTTTAAGAATGCGGTGAAGGTACAACCTGTTTATGGCATGGCAAGCGGTGTTGACCGCTTCTGCCCAAAACCGGTTCGATGTCTTGTACTCATCAAGCATGGTTCTTGACATCTTAATTAGAGTACTATTCTTCCTCTCGGCCACCCCATTTTGTTGAGGGGAGTAGGGGGTCGAGAACTCATGCTTGATGCCTTTTTCATCCAAAAATTCTTCAACTTGGGTGTTCTTGAATTCGGTGCCATTGTCACTCCTAATGGTCTTGATACTCAAGGAGAACTCATTTTGAGCTCTCTTCAAGTATCTCTTGAGGACACCTTGAGTTTCGCTCTTGTCATGCAAAAAGACACCCATGTCAAACGTGAAAAATCATCAACAATGACAAGACCATATTTATTACCACCAATACTAATGTAGGCGATTGGACCGAAGAGATCCATGTGTAGAAGCTCCAATGGTCTTGATGTTGTCATAATGTTCTTGGATGGATGAGGTGCTCCAACTTGCTTTCCGGCTTGGCATGCACTACATGGCCTATCCTTTTCAAACACAACATTCTTTAAACCACGGATGTGCTCGCCCTTAAGGAGTTTTTGCAAATTCCTCATTCCAACATGGGCCAGCCTCCTATGCCAAAGCCATCCCATGTTAGTTTTTGCGATTAAGTATGTATCAAGTTTGGCTTTATTCGTGGAGAAATCCACAAGATAGAGCTTTCCCTTGAGTACACCCTTAAAGGCAATTGAGTCATTGCTTCTCCTTGTGACGGTCACACCCTCATTAGTAAATAAACAATTATAACCTTTTTCACATAGTTGTGATATGGACAAGAGGTTATAATCAAGTGAATCAACATGTAAGACATTTGAAAGAGTATGATTAGAGGATATAGCAATTTTACCGGTGCCAAGGATTTTTCCTTGGCTATTGTCCCCAAAATAAATTCCTTCACTTGGATCTTTATTAAGCTCATACTCCACAAACATCTTCCTTTCTCCGGTCATATGATTTGTGCATCCACTATCAAGGACCCACTTGGTTCCACCGGAGCAGTATGCCTACAAGAAAGATTTAAGCCTTGGCTTTAGGTACCCAAACGGTGTTGGGTCCTTTTGTTAGTCAAGAGGCACTTGGGCACCCACACACATGGTTTGGGACTCTTGCGGTGTGGCCCAACATACCTAGCATATGCCTTTCCAAACTTGTTCCTTAATAAAACATATGAGGCACCAAAATCATGGAACAATGGATGCAGTTCTTTCTTAGACATTTTAGGTGTAGTAGTAATGTTCTTTCCCTTAGTGTTGTATGAGCCTCCTTTGACAAAGACAAACAAGTCTTTGCCATTCTTGGGAGTTTTGGCATTTTGCCTCATCCCCCGAGAATAACCAAGACCATCCTTGACAAGGGGATGTCTTGTGTTGGTAAATGCACTACGTGCATATGCCACCTTCTCCTTGTCAAAAATGCCACCCTTGGGTGCTGGATTGGTTTGTGCCAACTTTAGCTCATCTTTAAGTTTTATGATTAAGTTTGAGCATTTACAAGGTTGAGATGCTACGGATTTAACATTTGTGGAAGGTGAGCTTGTAGAGGAAGAAGGTGCATTGACCTTGAGAGAATTCACTTGTGTCTCAAGGATTTTGTTAGCTTGTGTCAAACTAACAAGTTCATCCTTGAGCACAATTGTAGTGTTCTCAAGGTTTGAGGAAGTTTCCTTGCTCAAAGTGAGTTCACGCTCAAGTGCCTTGCTTCTTTCTCTTTGAAGCTCCAAGAACCCCTCAACCTCTTGACATCTCTCCTTTTGTTGGATGAGCATGTCCTCTTGACGGTTGATGAGTTCTTCCTTCTCAAATATCTCTTCCGTTAACAATCTCAATCTCTTCAAGGTGCTTTTGCTCATGTCTTTAAGCATGTGTTCATTTTCACTACTACTATCAAAGTCATCATGAGAAGAAATTGAAGAAGAGGAGTTAGATTTAACCTTCTTTCTTCCCTCCTTGGCCATGAGACATGTTGGCCTTGAGATCTCCAAGTTGGGGAAGAGCTTGTTCTTCGTTGTTGTCTTCTTTATAGCAATGGTTGCTACCTTCTCATCTTTATCGGAGGAGGATTCCTCATTTGAATCCCACTCCTCCCCAAGGTGGGCATGTCCGGATTGCTTCTTCTTCTTGAAGTACTTCTTCTCTTTGGACTTGCCCTCCTTCTTATCCTTGTTTTCTTCATGTGGACAATCCACAATGAAGTGGCCATATTATCCGCAATTGTAACAAGCCCTTTTTGATCTTGTTTTGGGCTTGTCTTTGCTTCTCCTCTCATTTTGGTAGCTCCCCCTCCTTCTTCTAAACATCCTCTTAAAGTTATTGATAATAAGATCTTCTTCTTCATCGGTGTTGGGACTCTCTTCATCACTTTCTTCCTTTTCTTGTGATCTTGAAGACGTTGCTTTAAATGCAACGCCCCTTTTCTTGGAGGAGGAAAGCTTTTTTAGATCTTTGTAGAACATCGCTTCTTTCTCCATCATCTCATGGTTGATGATTCTCCCTAGCACTTCTTCGGGAGTCATCTTGTGGAAGCCCGGACTTTCACGAATTAGTGAGCAAAGAGTGACGTTTCGAGGCATGAATGCTCGAATCATCCTCTTTACTACTTCGTGGTCAGTCCATCGGGTTCTTCCATATGACCGACTCTTGTTGATGAGAGTCTTGAGGTGGTCATACATATCATGCGGAGATTCACTCTCCATGATGGTAAATCAGCCAAGCTCTCCTTCAATTATCTCGATCTTTGCTTCCCATATGACGCGGTTGCCTTCGTACGCCGTCTTGAGGGTATCCAAAATATCCTTGGCAACCTCCAACCCTTCAATGCGGTTGAACTCCTCACGAGTCAATGAGGAGGTAATCACTCCAACGGCTTGAGAATTGTGATGTAGAAGGACGGCTTGCTCTGGAGTGATGTCTTCCTCATTCTTGGGAAGGTGAACACCTGTCATCACAATTTGCCACAAGCTAGGGTTTAAGGAAATGAGGTGTATCTTCATATTATGCTTCCACATAGAATAATCATTTCCATCAAATTGAGGAGGTTTGCCAATCGGAATAGACAAGTAATGATTGCTAGCGGTAAGTTGCTCATAATTGTAAGGATACCGGGAGTATTCTTGTGAACTACTCCCGTTGTCGATGTTAACCGGAACAATTGGCTTGATCTCCTTCTTTGGCACATTGAACTTCTCACGAAGCTGTGCCTTGAGCATCCGAACTTCTTTGTCGTCATTTGGATCATGCTGAAGAACATCGACGTTCTTTGTCTTGGTGTCATCGACGACCACCGGAACCTCGTTGTCACCCCTTCCGGCCATTACTTCTCCGAGTTGTTAGACTCTTGGGGAGAAGCCCACTCTGATACCAATTGAAAGTCGCCTAGAGGGGGGGTGAATAGGCAATTATATCTGAAATTACTTAATCAAATGAGATTAAATTACTGTGGCCGGACTAGTCCGCTCAGCACAGGGTGGAAACCTTAAAACTTGATTTCTACAAGTTATTTGCAGAATTAAAGTTCACCAAATATATGAGCAATGTGTAGTAAACTTGTGAAGCTCAGATTGAGAGGTTTAAACACTTAGATTCGAAGTTTAGAGTAATGATCAGAGTGTAAGGCAATAAGAGCAAAGTGAACCCTAAAAACAATACTAGTGATCATAAAAAGCGAAAGACAAGTGAAACGAGATTTATACCGTGGTTTAGCTCCACGAAGAAGCCTACCTCCACGTTGAGATGTCCACACAAAGACCGGGTCTCACTTGACCCTTCTCTCACCAAGCCACCACGATGGTCGGCATGGTTTTCACTATATCAATGGGCAATCACTTGATGGGGCTACTCACAAATTGAGGCTCCCACAAATCAATACAATGAGGAGCACACGAAGCTCAACTCACACAAGCCACAAAACACAACACAATGTGCAAGAGATCAAACCGAGAGCCAAAGCGTGATGATCTTCCTTTACTCTCCTCCCCAAACCCTAATCTCTTCAAGATTTGCTCTTAGGGGGTTAGTAGGATGAGTAGAAGGCTTTGGAAGGCTCTAGGATGCTTGTGGTGGCGCTAGGGCTCTTCTCCTCTTCAAATGAGCCCGGGGGTCCCCTTTTTATCGAGGTCCCGAGCCCCTTTTGCTTACATCAGCAAAGGGGCGGACTAGTCCGGCCTTAGACCACGGACTAGTCCGGCCCTATGGGACCACTGACCCCTTGGTCAGTTCTCGACAACTGCCACACTGAGCAACGATCGTCACGCTACCCGCCAAATTTCTAAATTCAGACGGTCACTAGACACCGGACTAGTCCGATAACCAACAGACTAGTCCGAAGTGGAACAGAACCACTTGGTTCGTCCCAAAATGGACTCTACTGGGTTGGTCCGGACTAGTCGGGCCACAGAGGCAGACTAGTCTGGCCCCCTAGGGTTTTCTCTCGGTTTGCCACACTAAGTCCCAAACGGACAAGTCTGTGCCCAAACGGACATGATCGAACTACTCCAGAGAGCTTTGGTCCGTCCAAAAATGGACAAGTCCGAACTTCTTGGACTTAGCTCCAAAATCACTTGGGAACACTCCAGAGACGTTTGGTCCGTCCAAAAACGGACTTGTCTACCATGGCCGGGCTAGTCCGGCCCAGAGGCCCGGACTAGTCTGGCCTACAAGGGTTTTTCTCATTTTAGGCTTCTAACTTAGGTTTTTCTCTAAACCACCACTTTGAGCCCTTTGGTATGATCTCAATGCACAGGATACCACCACCCTCTCACACGATACGGCTCATATAAACTCAATACCATAGAAACCCTGATTTCTACACTTGAGTCTTTGACGCCCGTTTTCTCCTTTTACTTTTTGAGGGTTTTCATCTCATTTCAATACTTGTACCTGTGCTTAAGATCAACTTAGCTCATTAGCCTCTTAATTGTCGTCATCAATCATCCAAAACCCACGGGGATGCCTAGATGTACTTTCATCGGGCTTCCCGCCTTTCATGATGACAACCATTCGCCTGGGGTAAGGACCTCGACTTGATCATCGGGGTGGCCCCAGGCCCCCTTGTCATTGGCAGGGTGATGTTTTTGAATTGTATTGTCGGCTCCTCTGCAGTTTCCATCCAAGCATTGCGGGGGCTTACTTAAGAAGGAAAGCGCGCACCGTTTGGGGATTCTTTACGCCTTCATTCGAACTTGCGCTTGAATCCTCCAAACTTTTGCTTTCTTTTCCTCTCTCGCCACGCTGTGCCGCGATGAAGTTGGGACTCCCCAAGAGCCGCATTGAGAGCAAGAAGGAGTTGTCTAGGGTTTAGACCTACATGGGATGGTCCAGTGACTCCTTCGACAATGACATTCGCTATGGCAAGCTTCCCTTTGAGAAGGAGCGAGCTGGAGATATGGTGTACTTCCTTGGGTACGCCATGGCGGGTGTGATCCCGCCTTTCTCCACTTTCTTTCTGATGCTGCTTGATTTCTATGGTCTGCAGCTCCACCATCTGGGCCCCCACTCAATCTTGCTAGTGGCGACTTTCGTCCACTTTTGCGACATGTGGGTGGGCGTGCCCCCTTGTGTGGAGTTGTTCCAAACTTTCTTCACTGTCCACTCGACCGGGAAGAGTGATGAGTTCATCGGCTTCTACTACTTTGTGAAGCGGAAAAACTCTCCCCTCAAATACTTGAGGTTCTTCCTTTCTGGCAAGTGGGACGACTGGAAGAAAGACTGGGTGGTCATCACTGTCGAGGGACACGAGAGGTTGGAGCTGCCTGAAGGCCTTCCTCGCGTTGACACCGACACTTGGAGTGACGTGCCGGAGCTGTCGAGGGAGTACAGGCCCATCCTGGACAGAATACAGGAATGTGTCGAAGGTGGGGTGACCCCGCAAATGGTCTTCGATAACTTCTTGACGAACAGGTGGGCCCCGCTAAGGGCTAGGAGTCGGCCTGCCTGGGCCTTCAACAGTGAGATGGACACCAACCGCATTGAGGTCGGCTTGGACACCAACTTGACTGGTGAAGCCTTGAAGAAGCATCTCAAGAAGTTCCAGCCTAGGAATATCGACTCTGGCAACGTGTCTCCACCGGTGGCCTTCCTGCCTCTGAATATGATACCAGAGGAGTGCAGAGAGCTCTGGAGGAAGATGCTGTTGTTGGACGACTTGGGCCTGGTGGAGAGGCGACCAACCTCTGGGTTGGCAATCCCCGGAGCTTCTGAAGGTGCTCCACTCCCGCCCCAAAGCCAAGAGCCAATGTTGAAGGTAAGGGCAAGGAGTTGGCTGAGCCCTCGAGCCGCAAGAGGAAGCTGAAGCATGCTGACAGGAGGTCTGTCAGGCCTGCTCCTTCCACGATGGCTCCTTCTCCCAGACGGAGGAGGTCTTCGGTGGCGCCAACCACTCCAAGATCAGCATCTCCCCAGGGTGCTAGCTCCGGCCATGTGACTCCAGTACCAGGGCCAGCTGAGGGCTCTGGGTCCGGAGGTCCTTCCCGGTCAAGGGGAGCCTCAACCAAGAAGGCGCCGACGGTAGCAGCTAGCTCCGGGGAACCTTTCGGAGCTTCCACGCCAATGGCGACAGGGTCCGACACCGAGCGTTCGGGGAAGAGGTTCCGCGCTAGCTGGAGCGGAAGCCTTCCGAGGTAAATTTTGTTTTTACCTCAGTTGATTGTTTTTTTGTTGTAATTGTGTTTGAGTTTCTTCGTCCTTCACCCACAGAGTGCCCAAAAAAGGGGCTGAAGCTCCGGTTTCTGCAGCAGCAGTTGAGGCTGTGCACTCGGAAGCTCCGGCTCCAATCCCAGCGCCGCCCCAAGAGGTGGCTGAGGCTGCGATAGCTCCGGCGCTGGCTGTCGTGGTCTTGGACCTCGACTCATCCCAGAAGCTCCTGTGGTAGTGCCAGATCACGGGAATGAAGATGTTTCAGCAGCACCATCCCCGGAGGTTGAAGCTCCGGGTTTGAATGTTGAGATGACGGACGCTCCAGCCTTAGAGCCAGAGGTAGCTGAAGTCCCGGGCCTAGAGCCTGATGTTGTTGAAGCCCCGGCAGTCGAGCCAGTGATTGATGAGGCCACGGCGATAGAGCCGGGTGTTGATGAAGTCCTGGCAGTAGAGCCGGTGGCTGATGAAGTTTTGGCGCCCAAGCCGGTCGTCGAAGAAGTTCTGGTGCCTGAGCCAGTAGCTGCAGAAGTGTCGACGCCCGACCCCATGACTGTCGAAACACCAGCGCCTGAGCCGGCAATGGAGGAGGCACCAGCGTCGGAGCCAAAAGTGACTTCAGCTCCGGCCGAATCTTCAACGCCTGCCCCGGAGGCAGTGGTACCGGAGGTGCCCGCGACTGAGCCAGGGTGCCAAGATGAAGCTGTCGAGCCTCCGCCTGAGGGGCCAGTTGTTGATGACCTGGCGGCGGGACCTTCGAAGCCAACTCCAGAGGTCGAAACTTCTGTTGCAGGACCTTCCTCGGCGGCGGCCGAGGCTATCTCGGAGGATGGCCCTAGTGCCGTGGAATCCCAGGGGACCGCTCTTGTAGAGTGGGACCCAATTTTTTTCACGGAGAACCCGCTGGAGCCAGCGGAGAGGACCCCGGCAGGTCTGGACCCAATCCCTCTGTTGTTGTCTATTGACAATGCCTGCTCTAGTCTTCGTCATTTCCATCTGGCTTTTTACCACAACAGCAAGGCCCTCGAGGAGGAGCGCCAAACTCTTAGGAGGTGGCGCAACCGGCTCCAATTCGTGACCAAGATGGCGCAGTCGAGGCTGGCTGACGACAAGTAGTGGGTGAAGAATGAGAAAGGTCTGGTTGGAGTACTGGGGTAAGCTGCTGGATGAGAGGGAAAACATGATGCGATCCCTCGACAACCAGTCTCGGGCCATCCACGAAAGGGCCATAGCTGCTAATAATGCGGCGAATGATTGTGGGGAGAAGCTCAGCGCCATCCGTGACAGCCTCGTCAAGCACTGGGAGGCCCTTGAGGAGCGGGAGAAAAAGCTCGAGGATGAAGAGCAAAAACTCATGGAGTTGCGGGATGACCTCGTGAAGAGGGAGGAAGAGCTTACTCAGAGGCTAACTCTGGGTGACAAGAGTATCACGGAGTGCACCAAGAAGTTGGATGAGCGCTGCGAGAAAGAGGAGAAGAAGGCCTGGCAGCAAGGACAGGACCTCCACAAAAGGGAGGATGAAATTGCTGCCAGGGAGAAGAAGGTGCGGGGCCAGGAGAAGGACCTGGTCGATCGCCGGAACAAGATCCACCTCCGGGAGGAGGAGCTCAGTAAACTCAAATGGCAGGTTGCTGAAAAGATTCAGCAGAACGCCAAAGAGGTTGAGCGCCTTGCTCGTGAGAATTCGGAGCTTGCAGTGACCAAAAGGTCCTTGGAGGAGATGCGAAGTTCGAGGGCTGCGGAGTCCCAACAAGTTTGGGACTTCTTGGTCAAGGCCAACAACGCGCTGACGCCAATGGGTTTTAGCCCCGTGCATCCGGATGACCCGAAGTCGGAGCTGGACCAGGCGCTGCAGGCATTGAGTTCAGCAGGCAACAAGCTCACCAAGATGGGCGATGTCATCGCGGACCAGCTGGAAACCGAGGGACAATCCTTGGCGAAGAACATCGCAGAATACATGCTGACGTGCTACACAAGCCAGGGCCCTTAGTTCCCACTAGACCCGGTGCTTGAAGGCCCCATCGACGGAGAGGGAGAAACCGCCCAAGCCAGCGTGTTGGAGGTTGCCAAGAAGGTCGCCTCGTTTTTCCATAGGGTCTAGGACTCTCTCTTTGTAGCTCCCGCTTGTATTCTCTCTTCTTTTTCTCCAACTTTGTAATCTCTTGTCTCCAGATGAATGAAATCCAAGTTTTTATGAATTTCATTTTTTGTCTTCAACACCTTTGTCTCACTTGGCCACCTGGTAGATGTACACAATTTGATTGTGAACATGTACCAAGAGGATGTAACAGTTGTTGAAGACTTGCATGCTTTGAACTTGTATAACGTAGGTCCGAAGTCTTCGATAGTAGAGGCCCCCTGAGGTTGTCGGAGCTTAGTAGCTCCGACATTGACCATCGTTGGAGCTTAGTAGCTCCGGCAGTAGTCTCCATCAACAGGTAGAGTGTTGATAGCAAGTCCTTTGGGGTGTCAGAGCTTGGTAGCTCCAACAGTGACCTCTGTCAACATGCGGTGTGTTGACAGCAGACCCCACTGTGGAGTCTTTCCACCATCTTTTCTTCACGTTGACGGCTAGCCCCCTGGCTTTACCGGAGCTGAGTAGCTCCAGCGACGCTCGATGTCAATGTTTGAAACATCGAGTGCAAACCACCTAGGGGGTGTCGGAGCTTTGATAGCTCCGGTCATTCACCATCATCATGGGATCTTTATTTTCCCTGCACACTGAAGTCAAGTAAAATAGTCAAATCCATTTCCTATCTATAACTCAACTGTGACTTACTATTCCCAAGAAAGTTTTAGGTCGAACACAATTCTAGATACAATCAAGTGCACTGGCTTGTTTCCTCCAGGTCCAATCGTTTCTGGTCTCGCCTTACTTCGGCCTGCCGGGGTGTAGGTAGAGTGGCGTACTTAGGGTGCATGACCAGTCTAAGTCGATAGCACACTCCGGCCCGAGATTGGCTTGGCGGCATTCAGACGAGTAGACCATTAACAATGTTTGGATCTAGAAGAATAGATGATGCAACTCGAATTGTACATGAACTGATCGAGCTAAAGTTTCTTAAGAATTGCACAACTTTGTTATAGACAAGAAAGATAAAAATAAAAAATATTGAGCCTGTACAAAATAAATGCACGTGGAGTATGTTTTTACACAACGATGTCTTTCATTATAGGTCCGGGGTACAGGGGAAACAAGTACACTCTTAGGGTACAGAACCAGGCTAAGTGTGTTTCGTTTCTCGTTTGATCCAAGGTAGCTAGCCACACTTTTAGTTTTGAGACTGTGACAAGTGTTGCCTGAACTTTACGGACCTTCCGGGGAAGGTCCGGCTGTTCTCCCGGAGGAGCTACCCGACTCTGTACAATGACTCTATAACATACATCGCATGTAACTACAGACTCACCTCCGTGATATTAAGCGTAGAACTTACGGAGGTGCTCAATGTTCCAAGGATTAGGGAGAGGTGTCCCATCCTCAGTTGCCAAGCGAACGCATCCGACACGGGATACTTTGATCACTTGAAAGGGTCCTTCCTAGCTAGGGGAAAGTTTGTTCAACCCTTCTCTGGATTGTATTCTCCGTAGCACCAGATCGCCTTCCACGAGCTGTCGGCTGTGAACATGCCATTGTTGATAGCGCTGAAGAGCTTGGCAGTATCAGGCATTTCGAACAGTTGCTCGGCACCTTCCCTCTTCAGGGAGGTCAAGGTCTTCACACCGTAGCTGGTCCTGCATGGCATCGTCGAAGGTCTGGACCAGGAGCGACCCCAAGGTGATTTCCGGAGGAAGGACTGCTTTAGCTACGTACACCAGGAAGAAGGGTATCTCTCCAGTTGACCGGTTTGGAGTTGTCCTGTTGGCCCACAGTGTAGGCGGAAGCTCTTCGATCCAGTTGGCTCCATGTTTTTTCAGGCGCTCATATGTGCACGTCTTGAGTCCTTTTAGGATTTCTTCATTTGCTCTCTCAGTTTGGTCATTGCTTGTCGGGTGAGCCACAGAAGCGTAGCTGACCTGAATGCCGAGGTCTTTGCAATATTTTTGGAATGCAGAGCTTGTGAACTGGGTCCCATTATCAGTTATGATCTTGTTTGGGACTCCAAATCTGCATACGATGGACTGCAAGAAGTTGATAGCTGATTGCTTGTTTATTGTCACAACTGGAGTTGCTTCCTGCCATTTAGTGAATTTGTCAATGGCAACATACAGGAACTTGTAACCTCCGACGGCTCTTGGGAAAGGTCCCAAGATATCCATCCCCCACACAACGAAAGGCCATGTAGGAGGTATCATTTGTAGAGGCTGAGCTAGTGTGTGAATTTGCTTTGCATGGAACTGGCATGCTTCACATTTCTTCACTAGCTCAGTTGCATCCTGGAGCGCCATAGGCCAATAGAAGCCATGCAAGAAGGCTTTACCGACCAGCGTGCGATAAGACGTGTGGTTCCCACACTCTCCTCCATGGATTTCCGCGAGAAGCTCGCAACCTTCTTCCCTTCTAATGCACTGCATTAGGACGCTGTTGGCACCACGCCGGTAGAGATCCCCTTCTACCAGTGTGTATCTTTTAGCCTGTCTGACGATCCGGTCAGTGGATACATTATCTTCAGGAAGGAAATTGTCTTTCAAGTAGCTCCGGATCTCCGAGATCCATGCATCGGAACTAACTTGAGGATTTGAGTCTTGCGTGTTGGGTTGCTCGGAGCTTCCTACAGCACCTACGACCCTTGATGGACGCCATGGTAACAGGGCCATCCGGACCGCCAGCTTCGAGGTGCTGGTCTTGCCCCCTTCGCTCAGTATGGCAGGCTGAGCTGTAGGTTTAGACAACCTCCGGATGAAGGTGCCGTCGGGAGCCGGAGCCCAGGTTGAAGCTTTCATCGAGAGTTTGTCGGCTTCAGCGTTTTTGAGACGCTAGACATGGCAAAGATCCAGGACGTCGAAGTCCTTCTGAAGCTTCTAGACTTCAAGTAGGTATGCAGCTAGTTGAGGGTTGTTGCAGCAACATTCACCTGTGACTTGTTTTACAACAAGTTGTGAATCACCCTTTACCAGTAGCTGCTTGACACCATACGATAGTGCCACCTTGAGTCCATAAATTAGTGCTTCATACTCTGCCATGTTGTTGGTCGCCTTGAAGTCAAGGTGCACCATGTATTTAACCTTCTCCCCGGTCGGAGCGAGAAGTACTCCAGCTCTGGCCCCCTGCTTCTGCATGAAGCCGTCAAAGTAGAGAGTCCAGTGAGGCTCAGTTCCGACTTCTGCTCACTGGGGCCCCCAGGATTCAATGGAGAGGGGGTCCATTCACCACGAAGTCCGCCAATTCTTGACTCTTGATCGCTTGTCTTGAACCGAATTCAAGGTCGATCTCGGCTAATTCCGCTGCCCACTTTGCAATGTTCCCAGTA
Source organism: Tuctoria greenei (assembly GCA_036927565.1). Lineage (NCBI taxonomy): Eukaryota > Viridiplantae > Streptophyta > Magnoliopsida > Poales > Poaceae > Tuctoria > Tuctoria greenei. Next base: position 114,599,387 of record JAYESD010000011.1, on the reverse strand, counting down.
GAATTGTGGTTATGCAAGATTGCGCACAGTGGTTAAGAGGTTACCACTGAAATATTGTGAGCTTGGAAGTAGTGTCAGAGCTTCCTAGAGGCAGCTTATGCACCTCCAGGTACCGAGTCTTGGCATCATGGTGTACTTCGCTGATGAAGTACACTGGGCGCTGGACCGTCCGGACCCTCCCGAAGGGTCCCGGAACTTCCTCCTCATCTGTCCGGACCCTCCCGGAGGGGTCCGGACCTTGTTCGGGGACCTCCGGGTTCCAGTTGGAGGAACTCAGAGCTTCTTCTATAGTGACCCGGACCTTCCCAAAGGGGCCCGGATCTTATTGCTCAGTAGCAATGACTCCTTCATTTGAATGAGATGGATCCTCTAGATTCCCTCCTTGAGGATCCGGGTCTGGGAGCTGGGACCCAGACTCGACTTCAGGTAGCTCCGGACCCTCCCAAAGTGGTCTGGATTCCTGAACTGGAGATGGTTCTGGCCTGCTGGCGGCTGCATGTTGGAGGGATTGCCTCCAACAGTTTGCGCAGCAGGGTTGTCGTTTGACGATACAGCAGCGGAGTTCACCATGTTTGAATCTCGGGCGCCCCCTACTTGGCGCGCTAGCTGTCAGAGTGTTGATCCGACAATTCTCCCAGTACTACTGTTGGTAGCCCGCGGAGTTTATAGTTCGGTATTGGGCACGCAGAGATCCAGAACACGATGGCAAATAGACACAGGGATTTATGTGGTTCGGGCCGCCTGAGCGTAATACCCTACTCCACGGGGTGTGTAGTTATTGTATTGGGTGTTCGAGCTGAGTATGGGAGAGGTCTCAGAGTTCAAAGAGCCGTCCCCTGTGTATCGTCGACCAGTCCTTTTATAGTACAAGGACTGTTCGTTACACCGTTAGCCTGTCCCGACATGTGGCCCTGGTGGTTATTGATGCTTAATACACAAATAATGAGGCTAATTACCCTTAATAGAGTGGTAACGGGCCTTGACAGTGTCGTTACTGGTATTAAGGGCCTTCCGAGCGTGTGTCATTAATATGGTATTAATGACACTTAACCAGGTCTTGAAGTCTTTGATTGCCCCTTGATGGTCCGAGCTGTTGGGGGTCCACCAGTCTGATTGTTGAGGCTGAAGGTTAGGCGGTTGGGCACATGGCAGCTTTGGAGCTTTCCGTCTAGGACGGGTAGGTCCGGTGTTGATGTACACGTGTCGGGCCCAGAGCTTCCCTCTGTCGGGGGCTAGGTCCGGGGGTGCCGCACAGGTGTTTAGCCTGAAGCTATCCCATGTGTGGGATGTAGGTCCGGTTGCAGTATACACGTGGTAGCACCGGGACTAACCATAGATGGGAAGCAGGTCTGGTCCCGCATAACACGTCGGGCATTCGCAGGTCCTCAACTGAGACAAGTGAAGTTCCTTTGGTCTTTTTGTAGTCCCAAGGGGTATACGGTACGCAGGGTACCAACAAAAGAACGTAAAACCTAGTACATCAACCTCATGAATGTGCTGGGCACATTGGTTAAACCAAATGGCATGACTAACCATTCATAAAGTTTGAATTTAGTTTTAAAGGTAGTTTTCCGTTCATCACCTAAAGCCATACGAATATGATGATACCCACTACGCAAATCAATATTGGTGAAAATAACAGAACCACTCAACTCATCAAGCATGTCATCCAATATAGGAATAGGATAGCGATAACGAATGGTAATGTTATTGATGGCTCTACAATCAACACACATGTGCCAAGTGCCATCTTTCTTAGGAACCAAAAGAACAGAAGCAGAACAAGGAATAAGGCTCTCACGAAAGTACCTGCGGTCCAGAAGATCTTGTCGCTTAATTTCCTTAGTCTCGTTGGGGTTGGTCCTGTAAGTGGCACGGTTTGGCAAGCTCGCTCCTAGTATCAAATCAATCTTGTGCTCAATGCCTCGCACAGGTGGTAATCCAGGGGTATCTCTGATGGAAAAACATTCATATATTCCTACAAAAGGTTAGCAACAGCAGGTGTCAAACAATGGATGTATCCTCAATGGAATATAAAGCATGTTTGCACACTAAAGCATAGCAAGTTCCATTAGAGGCATATAAATCATCAAGATCAGATTTAGTTGCAAGCAAAATAGGATTTTCAACTTAATAGGTTGCTGTATTTCAGAATTGAAAACACCCTTTTGCTTAGCATTATTCTTTTTTCATGCTCAAATTGCACAATTTCAGTTGGAATCATAAGAAGCATGTAGGATCGAAGAGCACGTGAAATGCTACCAGAGGAGGGGGTGAATGGTAGATTTAAAAATCTTACGCAGCGGAAACAATTAAAACCCCAAACCCTTTCTGCAGAAAATGATCTGTTAAAGAAATCGTGTATGAGACTAATCTAAACGTGTTTCACCGTGACAAAAGTGATAGATATCAGAGAGAATCAAGTCACGAAGACAACACAAAAGGAATTACTAAAATCCTTCCAGAAAAACTCAAGTTGTGATCAAAAGATCAAACACTGGTCAATCTGACCTACCCAAGAAAAACAGTTCTGGAATGTTGCAAAGAAACTCGTGTAGATCATAAACTACAAATCCAATGACCGTGAAATTTTGACAGATGATAGACAATCAATTTGTGAAAACAACCCAAAAAGAATCACGTCAATTGGATCTATAAAACTCGAGTTATGATAAAACCACCGACGAAAGGTAGTGCCGTCCAGAAACTCGACGAGTAAAACTTGTCTGGAACAAGTCGAATGAACAAGGCACAAAAGTTCCTTCAAACTACGAATTTTATTCAATAGAACACAAGAGGAACAGCCCCAAAGTCGTCTCACACGAGCTTTGGCCTTCCCTTGCTTATATAACCAGCCCTTAGGCCATCCCAATCTCAACTAGGACTCCAATCCTAATCCGATCACAATCGGAACTTTCCATAACTGCTTAGGACTCTTCTATACGCAGATAGAAGCAATCTTAAGACTTCCAAACACCTTAGGAACGTATCCCACATTCCTAAACAACTCAAATTCGTGACCCACACGAAATACTGTCATAACCAACTCGATATTTCCATACCCAGCCATAACCGACTCCGCTAGCAGCCTAAGTCTTCAACCGATACGATCCGATCCTTCCGATCAGATCTTCCTTCCATAATCCGTATCTAGAAGCATATTGCCACGTCATGCACCTCATGCACACGTGCGAACACCTTCCTTTGACCTTCATATGCACTGCCCTTGATTCAATCATCCTGCGCGACCTCCTGATCAGCTCAACCACAGTTCCTCCCGAACTTGGTTGTTGGAACCTCATCTCCTCCCTGAGACTAGTCCAATGGATCCCGTCACCAGCCATGACTTGAACTCAAGCAACACCTGCACATGAATAAACAAACAATCCATACGAGCCCAAGTCCTCGACTTGACTCAAGTTAGTTCCGAACACAACACCTTACGTGAGAGCCTCACATAAGCATGTTGCAAAACCACAGTAGAAACGATATCAACCGTATTCAACCAAAACGCACCAAAAACTTAGCAAATGAATACTAAGCAATCTTTCCAATCATGTAAAGCAAGTACGAAACATTGCAAATGAAAAACAGAAGCATTGCGGTCAAGTTCCGGACCTTGCCAGAGCAACCCGGAGCTTGAGCCGGAGCTAACAAAAGCTAGTAGAACCTAGCGCCGGAGCTTACCAAAACTAGTAGATCCTAGCACCAGAGCTAGACAAAGTACGTCGGAGCTTAGCAAAAGCATGCCGGAGTTATCAAGTATATGCCGGAGCTAAAGATAAAGCTCACCGGAGCTATCCAAAGCTAGTCGGACCTTACCAAGAAGCCGGACCTAGCATCTAACATAGCCGGAGCTACCCAAAACAAGCCGGACCTACCGTCGGACCTTGCTGTAGCTCGGAGCTAGAGTCGGACCTTGATAAAAAGGTGTTTTGGTGATATTTAAAACTTTTATCATCAAAGCCAAGTGTATTCACTACAAGCCAATGTATTCAGCACACATAGGTCTTACAATCTCCCCCTTGATGAATGCATTGGCAACACCATTTAAAATCCGAACATTGGCTTATTCACATAAAAGTTTTGAAAACAATTTCTCCCCCTTTGTAAATCAAAAGTAAAAAGAGAAGAAAATGAAAATCTCTCCCCCATGAAAATCTCTCCCCCTTTATTATCTCTCCTTATGCCCATATTCTCTTTCTCTTCATGCTTATCTCTCTCCCTTTGACAATGTATTCAGCAAGTCATGAGCATATAAACAAATTATCTCTCCCTCTTTAGTTGTTATGAGCATATTATAATATATACATATAAACAAATCTCATCCAAGTCATACTATCAAGTACCTTACATTATCACATCAATGAAATACATAAGGTAGTGTAAGCCATGCTAGAGATCAAATGTAATTTTTCAATTTAAGCAAGTCATGATCTCACAAACTTAACTATTTAAAAACCTGAAAGCATGACACTAGTTGCTGCATTTTATTATTTTACAAAGCATAAATTTAGATCATATGATATTTGCAAGAGATTATATGCGCATCTGCCTTATTCTAACCAACCAAGCCAAGCCTATGTCATTTGACAATCAGAAGCTTAAGGACATGGTTTTAGTCATACACAACTTCTTCCAAGTTCATATCTAAGTGCAATGACAAGTCATCTCAAAAGAAGAAGTGTGATGCATGCATATTCTCTTGATCTTTTCTCAATTTATATTTGTTCATAAAAGCTCAACATGTGAGTTGATTACTTGATTAATTCTTAATGATTAAAAGCATTTGTGAGCATGTAACAAGTTCAAAACAGCAAGAAAGTTCGACCATGACCAGATTTAGTGTAAGTAATTATTCCAATTACTAGACATGGCAAAAACTACAAAATGTATAACATGAGTAATGTAGTAAGAACTTTCAGCATGTAAAAGGAATCACAAAGTCATATATGTATGAAATACTATACTCATATTATTTTAATTCCAGATTCACACATAGACTTCCCAAGTTTCAAAAACTCCCCCTCAATTTAAGCCATGAGGATGCATAACCCCTATTTCACTACGAATGAAACAAAAACGAGTGAAATCCAAAGGTTTTGTAAAAATGTCAGCCAATTGTTGTTCGGTATCTACATGGTGAAGCACAATGTTTCCCTTTTCAACGTTATCTCGGAGAAAGTGATACCTAATATCAATGTGCTTAGTTCTAGAATGTTGCACGGGGTTTTTAGCAATGCAAATGGCACTAGTGTTATCACAGGACAGTGGAACACTATCTAGATCAACCCCATAGTCCTTAAGTGTTTGAACAATCCAAAGAATTTGTGAGCAAGCACTAGCAGCAGCTACATATTCAGATTCGGCTGTGGATTGTGCAACTGAATTTTGTTTTCTAGAGGACCAAGCAACAAGAGAATTACCAAGAAAATGACAAGCACCGGAAGTACTTTTCCTATCAATCCTACAACCCCCAAAATCAGCATCCGAACAAGCTTTCAAAGTATCGGTTTAGGAAGAAGGAAGATAAATGCCAAATTCTTGGGTTCCATGTAAGTACCTGAGAATCCTTTTGACGGCTTGACGATGTGAAACACGTGGGGAAGCTTGAAACCGTGCACAAAGACATACGCTGAATTGTATGTCCGTTCTTGATGCCGTGAGGTATAAAAGTGATCCGATCATGCTTCTATATTCTTTTTGATCCACAGATTCACCATCTTCATCAAGTTCAAGTGTTGTTGCTGTTCCCATTGGTGTCCGAAGAGGCTTGCTTTTGTCCATGTTGAAGCGCCTTAGGAGGTCTTTGGTATACTTTGTTTGATGCACAAAGGTACCCTCCTTGGTTTGCTTGATTTGCAGCCCCAAAAAGTAAGTGAGTTCACCCATCATACTAATTTCAAATTCGAAACTCATCATTGCTGAAAACTTGGACACAAGATCATGAGAAGAACAACCAAAGATAATATCATCCACATACACTTGAACGAATAATGAGTCATTGCCATGTTTAAGCACAAAAAGAGTTTTATCAACCTTGCCCATGGTAAACCCCTTTTCAAGTAAGAATGTTTTTAACCTATCATACCATGCTCTAGGGGCTTGTTTGAGACCGTATAAGGCTTTGGACAGTTTGTAAACATGATTAGGAAAATCTGGATTTTCAAAACCCGGTGGTTGTTTGACATAAAACTCCTCATCTATGTAGCCATTAAGAAAAGCACTTTTAACATCCATTTGATATAGCTTAAAACCTTTAGATGCTGCAAAAGCTAACAAAATTCTTATGGCTTCTAATCTAGCGACAGGAGCAAAAGTTTCATCAAAATCTAGACCTTCAACTTGAGTGAAACCTTGAGCAACCAACCTAGCCTTATTCCTAACCACAACCCCATCCTCACTTTGTTTATTTTTAAATACCCATTTAGTTCCAATTAAAGTGTGACCTTGAGGTGGAGGTACAAGTTTCCAAACATTGTTTCTTTCAAAATTTTCTAACTCTTCTTGCATGGCAATAATCCAAGATTCATTAGTGAGTGCGTGTGATATATCTTTGGGTTCAAAAGAAGCAACAAAAGCAGAATGAGCATGAGAGTTTGGATCGCAAAACCTGGACCGTGTGACTCGTTCATGCAAGCTTCCAATCATCTGTTGTGGGGGATGATCTTTGTAAAGCCGTAGGGGAACAGATGTCTCACAAGCTTCTTCTTCATTAGGTTCATCGTAGATTGATGAGCTTGTGACTTGTGGATGATCAGGACCAGCATAGGTGATAGCCGGAGCTTGTTCAATGTCCGGAGCTGGACACGTGTCAACTTCGGAACTACCAGGCAGTATCACCGGCTCTTCTTCATCTTCGACAATACCCTCCCCCTGAGGATACGGATCTGGTCCTGCAACACCGGAGCTAGTACCTGGGCTAGCTTCATCAAAAGACACTTCACAAGTCTCCACAATTTTGTTAGTATCAAGTAAAAGCACACGGTATCCTCTAGTATGAGATGGATAACCAAGAAACATGCCATCAATGGATCTAGGTTCAAACTTATCAAGATTACCATGTTTCTTAACAAAGCATTTGCAACCAAAAACCCGAAAGTGTGTAACACTAGGCCTATGTCCAAACCGGAGCTCATAGGGTGTTTTACCTAGCTTAGCACGCAAGAAAACACGATTTGAGACATAACAAGCGGTTGCTAACGCATCAGCCCAAAATTTCCTAGGAGTTTGATATTCATCAAGCATAGTCCTAGCCATCTCAACTAAGGTTCTGTTCTTTCTTTCTACAACACCATTTCGTTGAGGTACATATGGTGAAGAAAATTGATGATATATTCTATTTTCAGCACCAAAGTGATCAAAAGATTGATTTTTAAATTCAGTTCCATTATCACTTCTAATTGCTTATAATGATCCTGGGTGATCAATTGATAATCTAAGAAATAAAGTTCTAAAGTGACTAAAAACTTCATTCTTAGACGCCATAAAATACACCCAAGAATATCTAGAATAATCATCAACAATAACAAGATCATACCATTTACCTCCGAAGGATTGAACACGTGAAGGTCCTACGGTGTCAAGATGCAAAAGTTGACATGGTTCAGTTGTCATGATCATTGTGAGAGTAGTATGTGAACCTGCAACCATCTTAGCATGTCTACAAGAAGAGCACACAATTTCTTTGTCCCCTTTAAGCTTAGGCAGCCCACGTATGCGATCAAGAGCACTAACACGCGTTAGGTGATCAAAGCCTACGTGACCAAGTCTACGATGCCAAAAATATAAGTCCTTTGAATCATTAGCAACTAGACACCTATGCTTAGAGGAAGACATATCAAAATCAGCTTTAAAAACTCTTCCAAACCGAGACATGTTAAAAATAAGCTCACTATTTGAACCTATAACTTTGCAGCAGCTTTTATTGAAAATAATTTCTATATTTTCATCTAGCAATTGTGCAACAGAAAGCAAGTTGTATTTCAAATTTTTGACAAGTGCCACATCCTTCAAAGTGTAGTGATCATTTACTCTAACCGAACCCTTAGCAATTATAGGACCTGAAGAATTATCGGCAAAAGTAACATTTTCTACACGTGACACAAAAGAGAGGGAGGAGAACCAATCTTTGTTACCGGTCATTTGGCGTGAGCAACCTGAGTCCACAATCCAAATGTTCTCCTTCCTCAAACGTGTAACCTACATAGAAGCACAATACGTCGATGACTCAACACTGGGGTTAGTCAAAAGGCATTTAGGTATCCAGTACTGAGTCACACGACATGCTGTAGGAAAAACACGAGAAAGCTGATATAAAACAGCAGGTTTATGAGTCAAAGATTGAGGTTTTCTGTTCTTAACAGTTGATTTAGAAGTTGTTACTTGTTTAGAGTGAAAACCAGTAGCTCTGGAGGTAAAAGCAGAAGGTCTGGAGGCAAAAACTGAAGCTCCGGAGGGAACAACAGAAGATCCGGGAGCTCTCGGAGCTATCGGAACTACCGGAGCTGCCTTTGTAGATTTCTTGCCAAATGGTCCGGAAGCTACCTTTTCAAATTTCTGACTCACTAAAGCAGGTTGTGTTTTTCTAATTGCATGAAAGTCATAAGATCTAGCAATTTTTCTTTCCTTTTTCTGTTGTTTAGCTAGTCTATAACAAAAATCTATGACATGACCATCTCTACCACAGAAGGTACAATGAAATTTAACTTTGTGTTCATGTCTAGATGAGCAAGCAATATTAAACCGAATGAGGCAACACTCCTGCAGATTTGAAAACCACTCTTTTTGTTTAGGAACTGTTTGAATCAAACCACTTCCTAATGACTTTACAATTTTAGGTGGATGTGCCTTAGCATGAGCATGAGAATCAAAACCTAAACCAGTTTTATTATTGCAAGACTTGGAAGAATTCAGCAGCAAGTTTAGGTTCTTATTCCCATTACAAAACCGATCTAATGTCCTATGCATGTCATCAAGTTTATTGGACAGATCAAGGCAATTTTCACATGAAGTTTTTCCTTTTAATTTGCAATTGGAACAAAATTTAACTTCATGAGACCGTAAAGCATTGTTCAATATAGAAATTTCATTCATAGCATCCTGTAGTTTCTTATCAAGATCATCACAAGTAGAACAATGCAAGTCAATTGTAGAACAGCTAGCATCTTTCAAGTTTTTATCATTAAGTGCAGCAAGCTCTTTGTTCTTTTTAATTTCTTCATCAAGTCTATCTAGAGTGGAGGAGTGTGCACTTCTTAATGTGGACAATTGTTCATAGATTAAGTCACATGAGGGACATGCATCATCACTAGGAATCAAAGTTTTTAAACGGTTAATTTCAGATTCTAGTGATTCAATTTTAGCAGCATTATCCCTAAGCTTTTTGTCCTTTTTCTTGACAATAATGGTTGCACGAGAAATAGCATCACACATTTCATTGCAGGTAGAACATACCTCATCGTCTTCACTGCTGTGTTCTGCATCCTCCTGACTTGATCTTGATCTTGTTTTGCCCGCCATGAAGCATAAGTTGGCCAGATCGTCACCATCTTCATCACTTTCAAAGTCTACATCACTTGAACTAAGTTCTTGAAGTGCGGTGATGAAGTTGTTAATCATCTTGCGTCCTATGGTACCCTTCTTCTTCTTGTTGGAGTTTCCAGAGGAGGTCCGGACCTTGCTTTGTTTTTCTTCCCGGGTGGTCGGACCTGAAAGGTTAGGGCATTCTGTACGAAAGTGTCCTATTTTACCATATTCAAAACAGCGTTGAGGTCCGGAGCTTCCTCTCCTTCTAGTTCTCACATTTTGCAATGCTTTTGAGAATCTAGTAGAGATGAGTGCCAACTCCTCTTCTGGAAATTCTTCGATCTGTTCCAGGGTTAGCGAGGACAACAAAGCAAGAGTATTGCAAGATGATGATTGGCCGGAGCTAGACATATCACGTTGTGAGACAAATGCAATAGACTTATTTGGGTTCTTACGTGCTAGGATGTCAATTTCATAAGTTTTTAGTTTAGAATAGAGTACATCTAATGTAAGAGAACTCATGACAGTTGATTCACGTATAGACGTTACTTTCATCTCCCAAATTGACATGTCTAATGCACTAAGGAGTTGTCTAGCATTTTCAGCATCTGAAAAATTAACATTCACGCTACGCAAGTTGCTGAGAATTTTATTGAAACGAGCAAAGAGGTCATCGATAGACTCACCGGGTTGCATCTCAAAACGCATATATTCCTTTTTGAACATATCTTGTTTTACCTCTTTGATTGTGTTGGAGCCTTCATGGTAATCACATAGAGCGCTCCAAACATCGTATGCTGATCGGAGGTGTGCGACACGATCAAAGTCGCTTTGAGTGAGTCCTTGGATGATCAAGTTTCGTGCTTTGTTGTTGTTGTCGACATCCCGAAGGTTCGTAGCCGTAAATTGATCGTTAGGCGGGACTTCATAAGGTTTGTACACCTTTTCCCATATTGCAAAGCCTTGCGCCTGGATGAAGGCCTCCATACGTACCTTCCAAACCTGAAAATCAATACCAGCAAACACACAAGGTTTGGCAGAGTACTTCTCCATGATGATTAGTCAAAAACACGTGCAAATCACAAAGATTAGAGCACCGTGGCTCTGATACCAATTGTAGGATCAAAGAGCACGTGAAAAGCTACCAGAGGGGTGGTGAATGGTAGATTTAAAAATCTTACGCAGCGGAAACAATTAAAACCCCAAACCCTTTCTGCAGAAAAATGATCTGTTAAAGAAATCGTGTATGAGACTAAGCTAAACGTGTTTCACCGTGACAAAAGTGATATATATCAGAGAGAATCAAGTCACAAAGACAACACAAAAGGAATTACTAAAATCCGTCGAGAAAAACTCAAGTTGTGATCAAAAGATCAAACACTGGTCAATCTGACCTACCCGAGAAAAACAGTTCTCGAACGTTGCAAAGAAACTCGTGTAGATCATAAACTACAAATCCAATGACCGTGAAATCTTGACAGATGATAGAAAATCAAGTTGTGAAGACAACCCAAAATGAATCACGTCAATTGGATATATAAAACTCGAGTTATGATAAAACCACCGACAAAAGGTAGTGCTGTCCAGAAACTCGACGAGTAAAACTTGTCTGGAACAAGTCGAACGAACAAGGCACAAAAGTTCCTTCAAACTACGAATTTTATTCAATAGAACACAAGAGGAACAGCCCCAAAGTCGTCTCACACGATCTTTGGCCTTCCCTTATTTATATAACCAGCCCTTAGGCCATTCCAATCTCAACTAGGACTCCAATCCTAATCCGATCACAATCGGAACTTTCCATAATTGCTTAGGACTCTTCTATACGCAGATAGAAGCAATCTTAAGACTTCAAAACACCTTAGGAACGTATCCCACATTCCTAAACAACTCAAATTCGTGACCCACGCGAAATCCTATCATAACCAACTCGATATTTCCATACCGAGCCATAACCGACTCCGCTAGCAGCCTAAGTCTTCAACCGATACGATCCGATCCTTCTGATTAGATCTTCCTTCCATAATCCGGCTCTAGAAGCATATTGCCATGTCATGCACCTCATGCACACGTGCGAACACCTTCCTTTGACCTTCATATGCACTGCCCTTGATTCAATCATCCTGCGCGACCTCCTGATCAGCTCAAGCACAGTTCCTCCCGAACTTGGTTGTTGGAACCTCATCTCCTCCCTGAGACTAGTCCAATGGATCCCGTCACCAGCCATGACTTGAACTCAAGCAACACCTGCACATGAATAAACAAACAATCCATACGAGCCCAAGTCCTCGACTTGACTCAAGTTAGTTCCGAACACAACACCTTACGTGAGAGCCTCACATAAGCATGTTGCAAAACCACAGTAGAAACGATATCAACCGTATTCAACCAAAATGCACCAAAAACTTAGCAAATGAATACTAAGCAATCTTTCCAATCATGTAAAGCAAGTACGAAACATTGCAAATGAAAAACAGAAGCACTGCGGTCAAGTTCCGGACCTTGCCAGAGCAACCCGGAGCTTGAGCCGGAGCTAACAAAAGCTAGTAGAACCTAGCGCTGGAGCTTACCAAAACTAGTAGATCCTAGCACCGGAGCTAGACAAAGTACGTCGGAGCTTAGCAAAAGCATGCCGGAGCTATCAAGTATATGTCGGAGCTAAAGATAAAGCTCACCGGAGCTATCCAAAGCTAGTCGGACCTTACCAAGAAGCCGGACCTAGCATCTAACATAGCTGGAGCTACCCAAAACAAGCCGGACCTACCGTCGGACCTTGCTGTAGCTCGGAGCTAGAGTCGGACCTTGATAAAAAAGGTGTTTTGGTGATATTTAAAACTTTTATCATCAAAGCCAAGTGTATTCACTACAAGCCAATGTATTCAGCACACATAGCTCTTACAAAGCAACACAATTTTCTTTCCCTTATGCATGAGAGTATACTTATTAGATCGACCATGGTCAATAGCATCAGTATCAAACTCCCAAGGACGTACCAACAAAAGAGTGCAAGCATCCATAGGTACCACATCAAAATCAGCAAAATCATGATAAGAACCAATGGAAAAATGTATCCTTGTTGTTTGTGTTACCTTTACCTCAACAAATTGTTGCAGCTACCACCATCAATGATGGTATGTACACGGCAGTCCTTGACAATGAGAAACATGTTGAAAAGGTTGTGACATTGGCGGTTGTCGTCCTCTCGAACCGTGGAACTCAAATCTCACTGCACAATCAAAGTCCTATAGTTGTTTGTCGCAGATGTACCAAGAACCTCCTCAGCACTATCATCAGAACCTGAAATATTAGTTGCAATAATATTTTCATCTTCAATATCAGAAGCACTAACATACCCACCATCAGCAGTGACAATGATTGCCCGTTTTCTGGGGCAATCTTGTTGCATATGGCCAAGTTCTAGGCGGCGGTGGCACATGATGTCGGAGGTGTGACTTGTCGAAGTGTTGGTTGCAGCCGCCTTTGCTGCAACACCTGGAGGCATCTGGGACTTGCTGTTATCTTGTCCCCGTGATGTAGAAGGTGTGGTGCTGCATACAACACCGGTGGGGGTGGTGTAGAAGCACATACACTCGAGGAGGGCGCTTCCTTGGATGGCACCGGAAGTTGTTGTGGCATGAAGGTGTTGTTCCGTCGCTGTTGTTGGCGGCCCTGCACTTCTTTTTCTGCTAACAAAGCAAGTTGAAAAAACATTGAGTAGAATGATATTCCTTGTTGTCAACTATGTCCTGGATATCACGCCGAAAGCCGCCATAAAACCTAACAATTTGGTCTTCCTGATCCTCACCTACCCCACAACAAAGCATATCTTTCTGCAACTCTTGGTAGTACTCTTGGACAGTCATGTCACCCTAATCAAAGCGTTGCAATTTCTTAAGAAGATCACGTTATATGAAGGAGGAACAAACCTAGCGCGCATCTCTTCTTTTAATGCAGCCCATGTATGTGGTGCATTACATGTATTGACAAGTTCATTCCACCAAATTATAGCAAAATCTTTAAACTCACTAGTGGCTTGTCTAACTCTATGTCACTCAGGAACAAGATGAGAGCTAAATTTTTGTTGTACCATCATCTCCCAATCCAAATACGTCTCAGCATCATAAGATCCATAAAATGATGAAATAGAAAACTTAATCTTAGCGTAAGGATTATTATCTTGTTTAGGAGCATGAGGACGAGGTCTACCTCCCATACCTTGATGATTTCGTCGAGGGCGACGGTGCTGTTGTGCATCAACCTCGTTGTTATTGAAGTCATCCTTTGTGTCGTAGTGAGCATGTGCATCAGTATCAAGGATGATAGAGGGTGTAGCTTGTTGGGGAAGACGAGTCTCCATCTCATCCAACCGTGTGGTCAGACCAGCAACACTTGTATGGACCCTCTGAAAGGATGCTATTGTAGTGGTTTAGTAATTGTTGAAAAAATCGATCATCGCTTGCATCATGTCCCTTAGTTCCATATGGGACACGCACTCATCATCATCCGGAGGTGTAGAACTAGAGGTCTTGTCCATAGGATTCTTTCCTATCATTGTTAGTACAAAACAGAAACAAAGACAAAAATATTGTGAAGAACCTATTACTATGCTCTCCGAAGTGGAAGTGGAAAATTGATCAGTGAGATGCATCTTACCCCGCTCTTACAAGTTTATTACCAGCACTGCAGGTGGCCAACGGTGACCGGTGTGAAAGCAAGCAGAGAGTGTGTGTGATTGCAGAAGTTACATATTCTGCTCGAGAGAAGGTGGTAGCTTGGGAAGGCTCAAATGTAGTATATGTATGTCGCACACAAGTTAGTAGCAGATAGCAATGATGAATAAGTGTCCAAAGAATTTCACCTATTTGCTGGCCTAAAATGTATTAGAACAGTTGTGGCAAGAAGCAAGGAACAAGGATGAATGATGATGAACAACAAGGACAATATCAGTAAGTATCCAACGTTCACACAGAAAACAGTACAAGTAGAAAAACGCCTTGAGCCTCCTATTTTTGCCTTTTAGCACTATTATAAATCAATATCTTTTTTCTCTTTATTTTTTCGATATTTTTGCTCAACCAGGGGCACAAGAATAGAAACATCACCAAGTATTAGCTCAAACCGATGAAAGATGTGATTGGTACAAATTTAGGAGCGTTTGGAAAAACTGGTGCTGGAACTTCAAAGTTCGACATGAGGGCCTTCTTAATTTTTTTAATTATTTTGAAAACATCATGAGTGGCGTAGCCAGTGTATCGTATGTGGATTTTTTCGAGACCTTTCCGGGAAAAAAAAAATGCGCCTCAATCGGAATTCCGAGCGAAAATTTATGCCTGTTTTAAGGAGGATACCCCGAATCATGTTTTGGTGGTGGTGGAAACTGCAATAGAAATTAATCGGTGGATGGAATTTTTTGTAGATTGTTTTTTTTGTAGATGGCAGCGGATGGAAGAAACAAAACTGAACCAAAACAAATCTAAACTAGCAACCAGACTCAACTTAGGACACGAACTCAGAACTACGGACACTGAAACTGAATTGTGCAAAAGGCTGAGCGAGGGTTGTAGGTCAGGGAAAGTAAAAAAAAAATGTGGCTTTTTGTGGACTATAGGATTGAAACAAAATGAATCTAAAGGGCACACAAGTATACCTCACGGTGAACCTGGAAATCTGATACCAAATGATAGGAGGATGAGTCCCGATCTTCAGAGAGGTATGTTGAACTTGATTGAGTGGAGATCTCGACGTTGATGATCCAAGGCTCCGAACGAACAAAACCCCACAATCACTACACCACTGCTCCGTTGGTTATCTCCCGTGTCACATGATGACCAATACATGAAGGCTTATCCCTGCAAGCGCAATCAAGAACACAAGCAAGAACAGAGAATTTGCATTCAAAATTGAATTCATCACAAAGTGGGGTCTTACAACAGATGAACAGCGACACTGTTCAATGACAGATTGTATCTAAGCAAAACCAAACCCTAATGTGTAAGACCTATGTGTGCTGAATACATTGGCTTGTAGTGACTACACTTGCTTTGACGATAAAAGTTTTGAATATCACCAAAACACCTTTTTACTAGTTCCGACTAGTTCTGGTTAGCTCCAGCGCTAGGTCCTGCTAGTTTTGTAAGCTCCGGCGGGAGCTTGGTTATACTAGTTTTGGTAAGTTCCAGCGCTAGGTTCTAATAGCTTTTGTTAGCTCCGGTTCAAGGTCCGGGTTGCTCTCGCAAGGTCTGCAACTTGACCGCAATGCTTCTGTTTTTCATTTGCAATGTTTTGTACTTGCTTTACATCTCTAGAAAGATTGTTTAGTATTCATTTGCTAGGTCTTTGGTGCATTTTTGGTTGACATGGATGATATCGTGTTACTGTGGTTTTGCAACATGCTTATGTGAGGTTCTCACGTAAGGTGTTGTGTTCGGAACTAACTTGAGTCAAATCGAGGACTTGGTCTCATATGGATTGGTTGTTTATTCATGTGCAGGTGTTGATTGAGTTCAAGACATGGCTGGTGATGGGATCCATTGGACTGGAGGAATTGTGGTTGAGCTGATCAGGAGGTTGCGTAGCATGATTGAATCAAGAACAATGCATGTGAAGGTATCATGGACGTCATTGGAAGATGTTTGCATGTGTGCAAGGAGTGCATGGACGTGTCTACATGGTTCCGAGACGTGATGAAGAGATGTGGACGTAAAGAGTTGGTTGGAAAGGTCCAACCGACTAGGTTATGGACTCAGGTTGCGGCTGAGTCGGGTTTGACTCAAATATGGAAAGATTTGAGTTGGTTATGATAGGATTTCGTGTGGGTCACGAATTTGAGTTGTTTAGGAATGTGTGATATGTTCCTAAGGTGTTTGGAAGCCCTAAGATTGCTTCTATCTGTGTATAGAAGAATCCTAAGCAGTTATGGAAAGTTACGATTCGTGAACAGAGTAGGATTAGGTTCCTGATTTGAGTTGAGTTGACTTTCGAGCTGGTTATATAATCAAGGGAGCACAGAGCTCGTGGTGCACGACTTTGGGGCTGTTACTCTTGTGTTCTATTGAATAAAATTCGTAGTTTGAAGGAACTTTTGTGCCTTGTTCGTCCGACTTGTTCCAGACAAGTTTTACTCGTCGAGTTTCTGGACAGCACTACCTTTCGTCGGTGGTTTTATCATAACTCGAGTTTTACAGATCCAATTGACGTGATTCTTTTTGGGTTGTCTTCACAACTTGATTATCTATCATCTGTCAAAATCGGAGAGATGTCGGCAACAACAACAAGGCTCAGAACTTGATCATACAAGGATGAACACAAAGCGATTTCGACCGTGTTACACACCTCCGATCTGCATACGATGTGTGGAAAGCACTTTGTGACTACCACGAAGGATCCAACACGATCAAAGAGGTAAGGCAAGACATGTTCAAGAAAGAATACATGCGCTTCGAGATGCAACCCGGTGAGTCTATTGATGACCTTTTTGCTCGCTTTAATAAGATTCTCAGCAACTTGCGTAGTGTCAATGTTAATTTTTCAGATGCTGAAAATGCTAGGCAATTGCTAAGTGCATTAGATATGTCAATTTGGGAGATGAAAGTCACATCTATTCGTGAATCTACTGTCATGAGTTCACTTACTTTAGATGTGTTATATTCCAAGTTAAAAACTCATGAAATTGACATAATCTCACGTAAGAACCCCAACAAGTCTATTGCTTTTGTTTCCCAACGTGACATGCCTAGTTCCAGTCAAACATCATCTTGTGGTACACTTGCTTTGTTGTCCTCTCTAACCCTTAAACAGATTGACGAGTTTCTAGAGGAGGAGCTAGCGCTCATCTCTACCCAATTCTCAAAAGCATTGCAAAATGTGAGAACTAGAAGGAGAGGAAGCTCCGGACCTCAACGATGCTTCGAATGTGGTAAGACAGGACATTTTCGTTCAGATTGCCCTAACCTTTCAGGTCCTACTTCCCGGGATGAAAAGAAAACAAGAACGAAGCACTCCTCTGCAAAAGATACAAAGAAAAAGAAGGGTTTTACAGGACGTCAATTGGTGAGAAGTTTTATCTCAGCACTCCAAGAACTTGGCTCAAGCGACGTGGGCATTGGAAGTGATGAAGATGAAGATGATTTGGCAAACTTGTGCTTCATGGCGGGCAAGTCAAGATCAAGTATGGAGGAGGCAGAACACAACAGCGACAATGAAGAGGTATGTCCTACTTGCGAAGAAATGTGTGATGCTATTTCTCGTGCCACTGTTATTGTTAAGAAGAAGGACAAAAAGCTTAGGGACAATGCTGTTAAAATTGAGTCACTAGAATCTGAAATTAATCGTTTGAAATCCTTGATTTGTAGTGATGATTCTTGTTCCTCATGTGTCTTAATATATGAACAATTGTCCTCCCTAAGAAGTGCACATACCTCCACACTTGATAAACTTGAACTTGAAATTGAAAAGAACGAAAAGCTTGTTGCACTTAATATTGGAAACTTAAAAGATGCTTCTTGTTCCACAATTGATTTGCATTGTTCTGGTTGTGATGATCTTGATAAGAAACTGCAAGATGCTATAAATGAAATCTCTATATTCAACAATGCTTTATGTTGTCATGAAGTTAAATATTGTTCCAATTGCAAATTAAAAGAAAAAAAACTTCATGTGAAAATTGTCTTGATCTATCCAATAAACTTGATAACATGCATAAGATATTTGATCGGTTTTGTAATGGGAATAAGAACCTAAACTTGCTGCTCAATTCATCCAAGTCTTGCAATGATAAAACTGGTTTAGGTTTTGATTCTCATGCTCATGCTAAGGCACATCCACCTAAAAGTGTAAATTCATTAGGAAGTGGTTTGATTCAAACAGTTCCTGAACAAAAAGAAGTGGTTTTCAAATCTGCAGAAGTATTGTCTCATTCGGTTTCAAATAAAAATGTTGTTTGCTCATCTAGACATGAACACAAAGTTAAATTTCATTGTACCTACTGTGGTAGAGATGGTCATGTCATAGATTTTTGTTATAGACTAGCTAAACAACAGAAAAGGGAAAGAATGGTTGCTAGATCTCATAACTTTCATGCAAAATTTGCTGCACATATTGAACTGAATGTACAACCTGCTGTTTTGAGTCAAAAACATTCAAAGTTTACCTCCGGACCTTCTATTTTTGCCTCCGGAGCTACTGATTTTTGTGCTACACAAGTAACACCTTATAGGTCAGTAGTTAAGAATAAAAAATCTCAAACTTTGACTCATAAACCAGCTGTTTTGTCTCAGCTTTTGCATGTTTTTCCTACTGCACATCGCGTGACTCAGTACTGGATTCCTAAATGCCTTTTGACTAACCCCAGTATTGAGTCATCGACGTATTTTGTTTCTATGTAGGTTACACGTTTGAGGAAGGAGAGCATTTGGATTGTGGATTCTGGTTGCTCACGCCACATGACCGGTAACAAATATTGGTTCTCCTCCCTCTCTTTTGTGTCTCGTGTAGAGAATGTTACTTTTGCCGATAATTCTTCAACTCCTATAATTGCTAAGGGTTCGGTTAGAGTAAATGATCACTACACTTTGAAGGATGTGGCACATGTCAAAAATTTGAAATACAACTTGCTTTCTGTTTCTCAATTGCTAGATGAAAATCTGGAAATTATTTTCAATAAAAACTGAGGCAAAGTTGTAAGTTCAAATAGTGAGCTTATTTTTAACATGTCTCAGTTTGGAAGAGTTTTTAAAGCTAATTTTGATATTTCTTCCTCTAAGCATAGGTGTCTAGTTGCTAATGATTCAAAGGACCTATATTTTTGGCATCGTAGACTTGGTCACATGGGCTTTGATCACCTAACGCGTGTTAGTGCTCTTGATTGCATACGTGGGCTGCCTAAGCTTAAAGGGGACAAAGAAATTGTGTGCTCTTCTTATAGACATGCTAAGATGGTTGCAGGTTCACATACTCCTCTCACAATGATCATGACAACTGAACCATGTCAACTTTTGCATCTTGACACCGTAGGACCTTCACGTGTTCAATCCTTCGGAGGTAAATGGTATGTACTTGTGATTGTTGATGATTATTCTAGATACTCTTGGGTTTACTTTATGGTGTCTAAGAATGATGTTTCTAGTCACTTGAGAACTTTATTTCTAAGATTATCAATTGATTACCCAGGATCTTTAAAAGCAATTAGAAGTGATAATGGAACTGAATTTAAAAACCAATCTTTTGATCACTTTTGTGCTGAAAATAGAATACATCATCAATTTTCTTCACCATATGTACCTTAACAAAACGGTGTTGTAGAAAGAAAGAACAGAACCTTAGTTGAGATGGCTAGGACTATGCTTGATGAATATCAAACTCCTAGGAAATTTTGGGCTGATGCGTTAGCAACCGCTTGTTATGTCTCAGATCGTGTTTCCTTACGTGCTAAGCTAGGTAAAACACCATATGAGCTCCGGTTTGGACATAGGCCTAGTGTTACACACTTTCGGGTCTTTGGTTGCAAATGCTTTGTTAAGAAACATGGTAATCTTGATAAATTTGAACCTAGATCCATTGATGGCATGTTTCTTGGTTATCCATCTCATACTAGAGGCTACCGTGTGCTTTTACTTGACACTAACAAAATTGTGGGGACTTGTGAAATGTCTTTTGATGAAGCTATCCCAGGTACTAGCTCAAACATTGCAGGTCCAGATTCATATCCGCAGGGGGGGGGAGCATTTTCGTTGAAGATGAGGAAGAATTGGATCTGCTGCCCAAAAATTCAGCAGCTAAAGACCTTGGTTCAGCTCCGGATGTTAATTCTCAACCAGCACCGACAACCATCAATGATGATTCAAATCATCCTCAAGTCACGAGCTCATCGATTTGTGATGAACATGAAGAAGAAGAAGCTTGTGAGACATTTTTTCCCCTACGGTTTTACAAAGATCATCCCTCACAACAAATGCTTGGAAGCTTGCACGAACGAGTCACACGGTCCAGGTTTTGTGATCCAAACTCTTATGCTCATTCTGCTTTTGTTGCTTCTTTTGAACCCAAAGATATATCACAGGCACTCACTAATGAATCTTGGATTATTGCCATGCAAGAAGAGTTAGAAAATTTTGAAAGAAATAATGTTGGGAAACTTGTACCTCCACCTCAAGGTCACACTTTAATTGGAACTAAATGGGTATTTAAAAAAAACAAAGTGAGGATGGGGTTGTGGTTAGGAATAAGGCTAGGTTGGTTGCTCAAGGTTTCACTCAAGTTGAAGGTCTAGATTTTGATGAAACTTTTGCTCCTGTTGCTAGATTAGAAGCCATAAGAATTTTGTCAGCTTTTGCTGCATCTATTGGTTTTAAGATATATCAAATGGGTTAAAAGTGCTTTTCTTAATGGCTACATAGATGAGGAGGTTTATGTGAAACAACCACCGGGTTTTGAAAATCCAGATTTTCCTAATCATGTTTACAAACTGTCCAAAGCCTTGTACAGTCTCAAACAAGCCCCTGGAGCATGGTATGATAGGTTAAAAACATTCTTACTTGAAAAAGGGTTTACCATGGGCAAGGTTGATAAAACTCTTTTTGTGGTTAAGCATGGCAATGAGTCATTATTCATTCAAGTGTATGTGGATGATATTATCTTTGGTTGTGCTTCTCATGATCTTGTGTCCAAGTTTTCAGTAATGATGAGTTCTGAAGTTGAAATGAGTATGATGGGTGAACTCACTTACTTTTTGGGACTGCAAATCAAGCAAACAAAGGAGGGTACCTTTGTGCATCAAACGAAGTATACAAAAGATCTCCTAAGGCGCTTCAACATGGACAAAAGCAAGCCTCTTCGGACATCAATGGGAACAACAACAACACTTGGACTTGATGAAGATGGTGAACCCATGGATCAAAAAGAATATAGAAGCATGATCGGATCACTTTGTATCTCACGGCATCAAGACCAGACATACAATTCAGCGTATGTCTTTGTGCACGGTTTCAAGCCTCCCCACGTGCTTCACATCGTCAAGCCGTCAAAAGGATTCTCAGGTACTTACATAGAACTCAAGAATTTGGCATTTTTCATCCTTCTTCCTCAACCGCTACTTTGAAAGCTTTTCTGGATGCTGATTTTGGGGGTTGCAGGATTGATAGGAAAAGTACTTCCGGTGATTGTCATTTTCTTGGTAATTCTCTTGTTGCTTGGTCCTCTAGAAAACAAAATTCAGTTGCACAATCCATAGCTGAATCTGAATATGTAGCTACTACTAGTGCTTGCTCACAAATTCTTTGGATTATTCAAACACTTAAGGACTATGGGATTGATCTAGATAGTGTTCCACTATTCTGTGATAACACTAGCGACATTTGCATTGCTAAAAACCCCGTGCAACATTCTAGAACTAAGCACATTGACATTAGGTGTCACTTTCTCCGAGATAATGTTGAAAAAGGAAACATTATGCTTAACCATGTAGATACCGAACAACAATTGGCTAACATTTTTATAAAACCTTTGGATTTCACTCGATTTTGTTACATTCGTAGTGAAATAGGGGTTATGCATCCTCATGGCTTAAATTGAGGGGGAGTTTTGAAACTTGGGAAGTCTATGTGTGAATCTGAAATTAAAATAATATGAGCATAGTATT
The DNA here is from genome assembly GCA_036927565.1 of Tuctoria greenei. Classification (NCBI taxonomy): domain Eukaryota; kingdom Viridiplantae; phylum Streptophyta; class Magnoliopsida; order Poales; family Poaceae; genus Tuctoria; species Tuctoria greenei. The sequence continues at coordinate 114,577,225 of JAYESD010000011.1, read as the reverse complement.
TCATACATATATGACTTTGTGATTCCTTTTACATGCTGAAAGTTCTTACTACATTACTCGTGTTATACATTTTGTAGTCTTTTCCATGTCTAGTAATTGGAATAATTACTTACACTAAAACTGGTCATGGTCGAACTTTCTTGCTGTTTTGAACTTGTTACATGTTCACAAGTGCTTTTAATCGTTAAGAATTAATCAAGTAATCAACTCACCTGTTGAGTTTTTTATGAACAAATATAAATTAAGAAAAGATCAAGAGAATATGCATGCATCGCACTTCTTCTTTTGAGATGGTTTATCATTGCACTTAGATATGAACTTGGAAGAAGTTGTGGATGACTAAAACCATGTCCTTAAGCTTCTTATTGTCAAATGACATAGGCTTGGCTTGGTTGGTTAGAATAAGGCAGATGCACATATAATCTCTTGCAAATATCATATGATCTAAATTTATGCCTTGAAAAATAATAAAATGCAGCAACTAGTGTCATGATTTCAGGTTTTGAAATAGTTAAGTTTGTGAGATCATGACGTGCTTAAATTGAAAATTATATTTGATCTCTAGCATGGCTTACACTACTTTATGTATTTCATTGATGTGATAATGTAAGGTACTTGATAGTATGACTTGGATGAGCTTTGTTTATATGTATATGTTATAATATGCTCATAACAACTAAAGGGGGAGAGATAATTTGTTTAAATGCTCATGACTTGCTGAATACATTGTCAAAGGGGGAGAGATAAGCATGAAGAGAAAGAGAATTTGTGCATAAGGAGAGATAATAACGGGGGAGAGATAATATGGGATAATTTTTGGATTTTCTTCTCATTTTACTTTTGATTTACAAAGGGGGAGAAATTGCCTTCAAAACTTTTATGTGAATAAGCCAATGTTCGGATTTTAAATGGTGTTGCCAATGCATTCATCAAGGGGGAGATTGTAAGACCTATGTGTGTTGAATACATTGGCTTGTAGTGAATACACTTGCTTTGACGATAAAAGTTTGGAATATCACCAAAACACATTTTTACTAGTTCCGACTAGTTCTGGTTAGCTCCGGCGCTAGGTCCTGCTAGTTTTGTAATCTCCGGCGGAAGCTTGGTTATACTAGTTTTGGTAAGTTCCCGCGCTAGGTTCTACTAGATTTTGTTAGCTCCGGTTCAAGATCCGGGTTGCTCTGGCAAGGTCCGGAACTTGACCGCAATGCTTCTGTTTTTCATTTGCAATGTTTCGTACTTGCTTTACATCTCTGGAAAGATTGCTTAGTATTCATTTGCTAGGTCTTTGGTACATTTTGGTTGACATGGATGATATCGTGTTATTGTGGTTTTGCAACATGCTTATGTGAGGTTCTCACGTCAGGTGTTGTGTTCGGAACTAACTTGAGTCAAGTCGAGGACTTAGGCTCGTATGGATTCATTGTTTATTCATGTGCAGGTGTTGCTTGAGTTCAAGACATGGCTGGTGATGGGATCCATTGGACTAGTCTCAGGGAGGAGATGAGGTTCCAACAACCAAATTCAGGAGGAATTGTGGTTGAGCTGATCAGGAGGTTGCGCAGCAAGATTGAATCAAGAACAAAGCATGTGAAGGTATCGTGGACGTAATTGGAGGATGTTTGCATGTGTGCAAGGAGTGCATGGACTTGGATACATGGTTCTGAGACGTGATGAAGAGATGTGGACATAAAGAGTTGGTCGGAAAGGTCCAACTGACTAGGTTATGGACTCAGGTTGCGACTGAGTCGGGTTTGACTCAAATATGGAAAGATTTGAGTTGGTTATGATAGGATTTCATGTGGGTCACGAATTTGAGTTGTTTAGGAATGTGGGATATGTTCCTAAGGTGTTTGGAAGTCTTAATATTGATTCTATCTGCGTATAGAAGAATCCTAAGCAGTTATGGAAAGTTACGATTCGTGAACAGAGTAGGATTAGGTTCCTGATTTGAGTTGAGTTGGCTTTCGAGCTGGTTATATAAGCAAGGGAGCCCAGAGCTCGTGGTGCACAACTTTGGTGCTGTTCCTCTTGTGTTCTATTGAATAAAATTCGTAGTTTGAAGGAACTTTTGTGCCTTGTTCGTCCGACTTGTTCCAGACAAGTTTTACTCGTCGAGTTTCTGGACAGCACTACCTTTCGTCGGTGGTTTTATCATAACTCGAGTTTTACAGATCCAATTGACGTGATTCTTTTTGGTTTGTCTTCACAACTTTATTATCTATCATCTATAAAAATTTCACGGTCATTTGATTTGTGGTCTATGATCTACACGAGTTTCTTTGCAGCGTTTCAGAACTGTTTTTCCTCGGGTAGGGCAGATTGACCTTTGTTTGATCTTTCGATCATAACTTGAGTTTTTCTCGACGGATTTGAGTGATTCTTGTTGTGTTGTCTTCGTGAATTGATTCTATCTTATATCTATCACTTTTGTCATGGCGAAACATTTTTATATTAGTCTCACACACGATTTCTTTAACAGATCGTTTTTCTGCCAAAGGGGTTGGGGTTTAATTGTTTCTGCTGCGTAAGATTTTTAAATCTACCATTCACCCCCCTCTGGTAACTTTTCACATGATCTTCGATCCTACATAATGTGGTGACGGATTCTTGTATAAATAGGAGTTATGAGCGTGCAAGACCCCTGGACGCAATCCTAATTGGCTTCCACACGATACACGGGCCAGCAGCCCAAAGGACGGTGGCGCAGCACCAGATAGATTTTGGACGCCGACTTGTTTTGCCGATTTCCATCAACTCAGATGGAATTTTGAAGTGGGGCTGGTTCAATTGAAAGGTTTATGAAATCTCAGTTCCATCCATATATAGAACTTCCAAATCCGACTCCGTATGTGTCTGGGACATCAATTTTTGTGAAGGCAGCTCCTGGACCCCGAGGTGGAGTCAAAGTCGAGTTGGGCTTTGACTCCTCCTTGCGGTGGACGTCTCCTTGACTCCTTGGACTCCTCCAAGCCCTTTATGGTCCTCTCCATTGTTCCTAATCAATAAAACATGCATGTAAACAAGCGTAAGTTCTGAAAAATAATTGACAAGGTTAGAACGTACCTGGAGATCCAATTATCGTGCACGTGCTCTAGTGATCGGTCCTTGTATTGTATGCAAATGAGAGATGTCCTCATCAAGAGGACTGATAGTAAGGGAGGCAATGATGATGAGTGATTCCACTCAATTTTTCCCTTTTTAGTGCCTTGATGCCAAAGGGGGAGAGATTGAGACTAGTTGACTATTTTGTAGTCATTAAGCCATTAAGGACTTGTGATCAAGGACATGTACTCATTTTCAAACTATTGTGATTTATTTTGGACGAGCTTAATTTACTTAATGTGTGATGCTTAGACTATGGTAATGTGATGATTGTTGCTATAACTGTCAAGTGCTTATGTATTGCTCATCACATCTTTTGGTCACACACTGTTAGGCACCCCAATATAAAGAGTGCATATATGTGAGAAGTTTTTTGTTACTCATTTATTATTCTCATATATGCACACTTTATGAAAATCAAGTTTTTCTCTTAATTATGAAATCTCAATTGGTTATCATCAATCACCAAAAAGGGGGAGATTGAAAGTGCATCTAGACAATCCCTTGTGGATTTTGGACGATTGATGACAAACAAATGAGATCCTAATAAACTTGTTGAGATGACTGCAGGTCAATTCAAATGAGATAGTTTGGTGCACTCAAAAAGTGAAAAATGAAGTGGTGTGGAAAAGGAGAAAAGTCCAATTGACGACTAAAGCGCAAAGTAGATTTGAATGTATAGGATACATGTGAGAGACAAATCCCAAGAGCTCAAGTCTTTGCGTAGGGGTAAGGGCTTAAATCACCTAAAAATTCACTGAGCACTGGACTAGTCCATTCAGCTCTCTGTTGTCCAAATACACTATACATCGGACTAGTCTGACTATTTACCAGACTAGTCCGATAACCTTTCTAGAACCACATTTCGTAGTGCACCAGACTAGTCCGACATTTGATCGGACTAGTTCGTTCAAGTCTCTGTAAACCCATTACACTACACTCCGGACAAGTCCGTCCATAGGATCGGACTAGTCCGTTGAACTCTTTGGTGTTCTATAACACATAGCATCGGACAAGTCCGTTCTTGTACCGGGCTAGTCCGTTCAACTCTCTGGAGTTCAATTACACAGGGCATCGGACATGTCCGGACACATACCGGAGTAGTCCAGTATACCTCACAATTAGGGTTTCTAGTGTGCTGCACATTTCATGCCTACTTTTACACAGCACACCGGACAAGTCCGGTCCTCAGTACGGACTAGTCCGGTTGTTGTGATCCCTAATGGTAACAATTTTGGAAACACTATAAATAGGAGACCCATGACCGCACAATCATAACTTTTGATTCCAACTATCAAACTCAGAAACCCTAGCACCACCACCTATCCTAAGAGCACAAAAACACATCTCCCCACGCATCCAAAGTCCTCAAAGGTGAAAATCAATTGAGTATATAGATTTGGGGTTGGGAGATCGTTGTCTACACATCGTTGAGCTCTTGGGGTTTGATCTCTTCACACTCGTGCTTTTCTTTGTAATCTTTTTGAGGGTATTTGATCATCTTTTCGTTGTAATTCTTGTGGGAGCCCTCAACGTGTGAGGTTGCGCCATAAACTCGATGATTACCCGTGATAGTGGAATCAAGTTGTCCTTGTGTGGTGACTTGATGAGGGAAAGGATTTGAAGAGACTCGGCTTTGTGTGGGCTTCCTCAACAAGGAGTAGATCTCTTGGCTAAGATCGAACCTCAGTAGAAGTCGATGTCCCGCGTGCTTCTTTGTTTTTGCATCTTCATTAATTAGGGCACATAATTGCTCAATCTTGTAACTTGAATTGCAACTACTTTTCACATGTAACTTTACAATATTGATTGAAAATCTAAGTGATCTCATCAGTTGTTCAAATTTCCGCTGCTATAAATTTTAATTCTTGAATCAACAATTAATCAACTCGACACACATTCAGCACACCAGACTAGACCGCACCACCAACAGGACAAGTCCGGTCTATCAAGCATTTGACCATTTGATTAAGTGTGTAGGAAGTTTTCAAAGCCTATTCACCCCCCTCTAGGCCACATTCACGCAGCCACTGCGATCAATAACTATTGTCTGCCCCATGCAGGGCAGGTACCTTCATGTAACAAGACCTTGTCTAGAACGCTTGGTCATGCGGTGTTGCAGCACAGGAGATGTGCACCCTCTCAGCAGCGATGTCACTTCCCTCCGGGGCTCGTCGTACTCACACGACGTCTAGGCTCCCGACTCAGGACCTTCGGTCGGAGCTTGACCGTCGGTACATGAGACAGGATGTCGTGTCAACATCGAGCGTACTCGTCAGAGACGACTCGCTCGAGAAAACCCTTATCCTCTGGGAGTAGGAGGCGGCTTTTCAGCTCTCGCCATGCATCTGCGCATGGTAGAATGGCTACCCAAGTTAAGGCCTCATTTGCCAGAGAAATACGACGAGACTGTCAACCCCGTCGAGTTTCTTCAAATCTACTCCACCGCCATCCTCGCGGCTGGAGGAAAGGGGAACGTCATGGCCAACTACTTCCCAGTGGCTCTGACCAAGACTGCAAGGTCCTTGTTTATGAGATTATCCTCTGACTCAATCTACAGTTGGGGGGAACTATGTCACCAGTTCACCGCCAACTTTGGGAGCTCCTACACCCAGCCTGGCACTGAGCTGGACCTGTTCGCTGTACGGCAGAAGTCGGGAGAGTCACTACGATTGTTGATCCAACGGTTCTCTCAGGTACAGAATACTATTCTTTCTATCTCCAACGCTTCTGTCGTGGTTGCATTCCGACAGGGAGTTAGAGACAAGAAGATGTTGGAGAAGCTGGCAACCAAAGATGTCAGCTGTGTCACGAAACTCTTCAGTTTAGCTCACAAATGTGCTAGAGTGTTGACGGCTTTTATATACCAATTTCACCCATCAATATAACTCAATTATATGAAGGAAGTATCATTTCTTGCACACATCACCTTTCTATTTAACCTATTTCCACTTGTCTTTGGAGAAAGTAGTGCATGTAGGCATTCTATGCAGAATTTAAGTGAAACAAGGGGATGTATCCTATAAAATATCATTTCGGCCAATTAGACGATGCCATGTGACACCACATGGATTTGGCCCACAAACAAAAGTATCCGAGTCCATCCAATGGTGTAGCACCCATATCAATCAATGGGACCCACCTGGAAGTCACCCTGAGGAAGCACACAAAAAATGGTCAACTTTTCTATTCGGCCGACTAGGGGGTTCAGTCGAACCCTTCCTGGCGCCAAACTCGGTCAGCTTCCACGTGTCGACTCCCATTGGTGCCCTGGTCACAATGAAGACTGATTTGCACGCTTTTGTTGGTAGGAACCAACCCTTCTCCATGCTATAAATAGGACCCCTCACCCCTCACTTCAACACACACCACCTGAGTATTCATCCATTGTATCCACTACTCTCCATGGATTTAGAGGAGTATAGGCCGTAGAGAGGAGAGTCTCTAGTCCTTAGTCCAAGTAGGAGAGGAGTAGAAGGAGTCTCTTCCCAATTCCTAATTGGAGAAAGGTATGGCTCTCATTTTCCTATTTGTATTTGTGAATTTATTCTTAATAAAGATGTTATCTTTAGTCTTCCATTGTTCATATACTTGGATGAAGCGTTTCTTTTTTTATTGATGATTCCATGTATGTGGTAGGAGTAGTATTTATGATTATGCTATACCATTCTCAATATATCACCATAGACAATGTAAACCTCCACTATAGTCTATTTAGCTATGACATGATTATGTTAACATGAATCACTTATGCTATGAATTACATTGGTTCAATGATGATTTAGTTCATTGCCTTAGGATGGCTTGTGCCTAGGCTCTTAAGGTAATTACTTAATATGCTAGCATGGTGCTAGGATAGAGAGTAGAGTTGAATGTCTTGTAGACCCACGGATTGAAGAGGTAGGTAGTAGGTGGTGACAGCCCTATCCGTCCTTTGTAATCCTCCATGTTCGGCTATGCCATAGGCCCCTTGGCGGGAGTCGTCCTAGTATTTCTAGGGGTAAACCCGTGCCCGATGTGTTAATCCACTTAACATGAGAGTTCATAATTGACATGATCATTAGTAAGTAACTTAGGCTATGTATATGCACATTAGAAGCATTGTAGGAGTCTCTACCTAACTCTTAGCCTAGTCCCTCTTTACCACATTTATCCCCTTAGGATAGAATGCTCTTTTGTGTGTCACACTACTCCAACTATCATTTATCCATCCTTTCTAGAACCTTGCCTAGATTAACCTAGCCTCTCCATTTGATGGTTGCTTTACTTCCATCTAGCCTTCCTTTGGGAAAATATAAACGACACCCTTTGGGAATACTCTTAGAGGGTAAATACTACATTGATAGTTTTCGTGCGCTTGCGGATTTACATGTATAATCTAAAATCTATTAACAAGCATTGCTGGCACCACTACTAGAGATGAATCATTAGTAGTGCATAGGAACCGTCAACATAGGGTTGTGGAGGGGCATGAAATGCACTCCAAACTAGCTGCGGAGGCTGGTCAATATGCCTCCAAAGCCGAAGCTACTGCCACTGGCAGTGGCAAAAAGAAGAAGAAGTCAAGTGGCAAGAAGAAGTCACTTGCCGGTACACCTACCGCTGCCTCTGCCGGAGCACCTGGTGGTCGGGGGCCATGCCCCGACAAGCGACCCCGACAATTGTCTGGGGACGGTGAAAAGATGTGGTGCCCGATTCACAAATCTACAAGCCACAATCTTGAAGACTGTCACAAGGTCAAGAGGCTTGCTGAACGCAACAGCAAGCGTCAAGACGAGACCCCTTTCCGCCAGCAGGAAGGGAAGCAGAAACTCATCAAAGAAGCTCCGTCTAATCAGGACCTAGGCTTCCAAGACGCCAAGAAGGCGTTTAAGGCAGTCTACAACACCGTCGACGACAACTCGGACACCTCCAACAACGAGCATCAGAAGACTCTCCATATGATGTATGGAGGGTCCTCAAACATCACCTATTGGTGCATTCTGAATACTATGCATTGGGAAAATGATTGTTGTTGCTCCTACTGCCAAGGCGGAGCCTCATCGGAAGTGGATGGATACTTCCATCACCTTCGATGCTTCGGACTGTCCGAAGAACATGGCAGGAGCTGGACAATTGCCCCCGATGGTCTCCCCGACTATCAACAATATCCAACTCTTCCATGTATTGTTGGATGGAGGTGTGGCGCTCAACCTCATCAGCTTCGCAGCCTTTGTGAAGCTCCAAATTAGTCTCTTGGACCTCAGGCCCTCACGCCCATGCTCTAGAGTGGCTTCGGGAGCTATCATGCCTCTCGGGTCAGTTACTCTACCGGTGACCTTCAGGACACCAGAGAACTATAGGTCCGAGAAGCTAGTGTTTGATGTGGCACACATCAATCTTCCCTTTGATGCCATCCTAGGCAGGTCAGCCCTGTATAGGTTTATGGTAGTAGCCCATTATGGTTACCTCGTGTTGAAGATGCCAACTCCGTCAGGCATCCTCCGGATCCTAGGGGATCACACTGTCAGAGTCACTGTGATGGAGAAACTTCATGCGCTTGCAATAGCGCAAGAAGATGAAACCGGCAAGGAACAACCTGCTCAACAACCACCGAGCTCGTGCCAGCGCAGCTCATCCTCTGCACCTCGTGTGCATCCAAGTGGCGACACCGACGTTCCTGTCAAAGTTATCCAAATTGGTTCTAATGCCACCCAGACCACTCGTATATCGGGAGATCTATGTGAAAAATAGGAACTCGCGCTCGTCACTTTCCTATGGGCAAACGTCGATGTGTTTGCATGACAACCGCCATAGATGCCTGGGATCTCCAGGGAGGTGATCGAGCACCATCTGAAGATCTACCCCGATGCACGACCTATACAACAGAAGCCCCAGAAGCAATCTGCTGAGCACAAAAACTTCATCTGAGAAGAAGTTAACAAGCTGCTTAATGCTAGATTCAACCAGGAGGTTCATCATCCACGATGCCTGGCAAACCCAGTTGTTGTATGAAAAGCCGACGGCAAGCTTCAGATGTGCATCAACTACACCACACTAAATAAGGCATGTCCAAAAGATCCCTTTCCACTACCGAGAATAGATCAGATAGTGGATTCTACCTCTGTACGTGAGATCCTATGTTCCTTAGACGCATATTCTGGATTTCATCAAATTCCAATGTCTAAGAAAGATGAAGAGCACACTGCTTTCATTACGGTAGATGGTCTCCATTGCTACACAGCAATGCCTTATGGTATCAAGGATGCGCTCTCTACTTTTGTGCGAGCTATGCACAAAACCTTTGGGGACCTCATTCGGGATCTAGTGGAGGTCTACGTCATCCAGGAGGGTCCGGGTTGATGAAGAAGAAGCTTTGGACCCCTCCGACAGGGTCCGAACTGTCCAGCGGCCGGTGTACTTCATCGGCGAAGTACTTCATGATGCCAAGACTCAGTACATTGAGGTGCAGAAGCTGTTGTATGCAGTCCTTATCGCCTCAAGGAAACTACTACACTACTTCCAGGCCCAAAAGATATCAGTGGTAACTTCTTATCTACTGCGAGCTATTTTACATCAATTCAATGGGAAATATCGCAAAGTGAGCAATAGAGTTAGCAGAATTCGATCTCAAATTCCTACCTCGACATGCAATCAAGACTCAGGCGCTGACTGACTTCGTGGCAGAGTGGACACCCTATTCATCAACTCCAGGGGGCCTTAACGAGCAGAAGCTAGAACCTAAGGTCCCGGTCTTCACTGAGCCTCACTGGATTCTCTACTTCGACGGCTCTGTGCAGAAGTAGGGGGACAGAGATGGAATCCTTCTTCTCGCCCCTACTGTGGAGAAGGTCAAGTACATGGTGCGCCTCGACTTCAAGGCAACCAATAACATGGCAGAATATGAAGCTCTCATCTTCAGACTCAAGGTGGCGCTATCATATGGCGTCTGACAGCTGCTGGTAAATGGTGATTCGCAACTCATTATCAAGCAAGTCAAAGGTAAATGTAGTTGCAATAACCCTCAGCTTGTTGCGTATCTACATGAGTCCAGAAGTTGCAGAAAGACTTCCACGTCCTAGACCTCTGCAATGTCCAGTGTCTCAATAATGCTGAAGCTGATGATCTCTCGACGAAGGCTTCAACCGGGGCTCAGGTGCCCGATGGGGTTTTTGTCAGGAGACTACCAGTACCTGCCGCTCGGCCTGCCAAACTGAGTGATGGGGTTAAGACCAGCACCTCGAAGCTGGCAGTCCCGGTGGCCCTGTTACCATGGTGTCCACCAAGGATTGTAGGCGCTGCAAGAAGCTCTGAGCAACCAAGTGTGCAAGATTTAGAAGCTCACGTCAGTCCCGACTCATGGATCTCGGAGGTCCAGGACTACTTGAAGGACAACATACTTCCTGAAGATGGTGTATCTGCTGAGCAAATTGTCAGATTGGCTAAAAGAGACACGTTGGTAGAAGAGGATCTCTACCAATGTAGCACCAACGGCAATCTAATGCGGTGCATTTACTGGGAAGAAGGCTGCAAGCTTCTCACTGAAATCCATGGAGGTGAGTGTGGGAATCATGCATCATCCCGCATGCTAGTCGGTAAGGCTTTCCGGCATGGTTTTTAATGGCCTACAACACTCCAGGATGCAGTCAAGCTGGTCAAGAACTGTGAAGCATGCTAGTTGCACACTAAGTAGATTCACACACCGGTGCAATCACTACAGATGATTCCTCCCACATGGCCATTCGTTGTGTGGGGGATGGACATTTTGGGACCTTTCCCAAAAGCCGTCATAGGGTACCGGTTCTTATATGTCGCCATCGACAAGTTCACAAAGTGGCCAGAAGCAACTCCAGTTGTTACAATCAACAAGCAATATGTCATCAAGTTCTTAAGTCCCTTGTCTGTAGATTTGGAGTTCCGAACAGAGTCATCACTGACAACAGAACACAATTCACAAGTGCAACTTTCCAAGAGTACTGCGAAGACCTCGACACAACAGTCAGCTACGCATCAGTAGCTCATTCAGTAAGCAATGCCCAAGCTGAGAGAGCAAACACATAAATACTCAATGGACTCAAGACGCGCAATTATGAGCACTTGAGGAAACATGGCGCCAACTGGATGCATGAGCTTCCGTCTGTGTTGTGGGCGAGTAGGAAAACACCCAGCTGGGCAATAGGAAAACACTCTTCTTCTTGGTGTACAGAACCAAAGCAGTCCTTCCTCAGGTGATCACCATGGGTTCTCTTCGTGTTCGGACCTACGACGAAGCCACGCAGGACTAGATCCGGCGTGAAGACCTAGACCTCGTCGACGAGGCAAGGTGCCAAGCAGCTGTCCGAAATGCGCGCTACCGCCAAGCACACCGGCACTATCACCAAAGGTATGTGTGCAACCAGCAGTTGGAAGATGGCAATCTGGTGCTACGATGAATACTTACTCATGAAGGGATGAACAAACTTTCCCCTGGCTGGGAAGGTCCCAATCAAGTAGTCAAAGTTTCCCGTCCCGCATGCATTCGTTTGGAAACAAAGGATGGGATACCACTTCCCAATCCATGGAACATTGAGCACATTTGTAAGTTCTAGACTTAGTTACATGGAGGTGAGTCTGTATTTGTATAAATGTATTTTATAGAGTCTATGAATAGAGTCGGGTTGGTCCTATATCAAAGCCATACTTAACTTGGTCCTGTACTCTAAGTTTGTCTTTACCTTCCCTGGGTTAGTACAAGATGAATAGCACACTTAACTTTGTCCTGTACTTTAAGTATGTCCTTGTCTCCCTGTTATTCGAACCTATAATGAAATATATTTATGTGCAAATAGACTCTATGTGCATTAATTTTGCGCATGCTCATTATTTTTATCATCTTTTACCTTCTTGTCAATAGCAATGTTGTGCAATCCACTTGAAATTTAGTCCTAGAGATTCATGAGATATATAAGTTTTATTGGTAAACTTCTATCGGATCTTAGTATTGCTAGGTGGTCTACACGCCTGGAAACCAAAGCCAATGACAGGTCCGGAGTGCGCTATCGACTTAGCTTGGTCAAGCACCCTAAGTACGCTACTCTACCTATTCTTGTGGGTCTCAGTAAGGCAGGTCCGAAAAGCATTCGGATCTAAGGAGGTTTAATCAATATGCTTATGTTGTCACAGTGAGTTTGTTAAGACTTAAATTTTCACTTAAGGATAATAAGCTGCAATTAAGCTACATACAAGATGATGAATTTTATTGCTTTTCTTGTCTCTCATGCATAGGAAAAATGACTAATTGACGGAAATTGGCACGGCGATGGTGGATATTGTCAAAGCAACAAAGCTCCAACAACCGTAGGGGGCCCACCGTCGACATTTTATACGTTGACAGTGGGCGCTGTCGAAGTAGTCAAGCTCCGACAAGCCCAGGGGGGCCACCGTTGACATTCTATGCATTGACAGTGGGCACCTTCGAAGCAGTCAAGCTCCGACAACTCCCAAGGGGCCCGTCGTCAACGTTTTATTCGTTGACAGTGGGCGCTGTCAAAGCAAACAAGCTCCGACAACTCCAAGGGGCCCGCTGTCGACATTCTACATGTTGACAGTGGGTGCCATCGAAGCAGTCAAGCTCTGATAACTCCTTGGGGCCCATCGTCGACATCCTATACATTGACAATGGGCGCCGTCAAAGCAGTCAAGCTCCGACAACTCCCTGGGGGCTCGCCATCAGCGTAACAAAGGGTCCTTGGAGATTTTGGAAGCAAGACTCGGGCCTCGGAGCGATCATGCTAGCTACGAGTTTAGACCAATCAAGTTTTCAAGACATTGTCAAATTCCTTATGGTATATGTCCTCAATCAATTGAACACATTTACCAGGGGGCCAACAAGATAAAGGGCAATGTATTGAAGACGAAAATGGAACTCGAAACAATTTCATTCATTCAAAATTAGATATTTACAAGGTGAAGGTACAAAAAGAAAGGTCCTAGCAGCCGAAGTTCCACACGAAGTATGAAGCAACTTTCTCGGAGGCTTCTCAGACGCTGGCCTTGCCAACTTCTTATTTCTCAATGATGGTTCCTTTGACCACCAGAGCTAAACACATCAAGATGTCTCGACTTCAGAAACACGTCGGCACATATTCTGCGACATTCCTAGCCAGAGACTTCCCTTCAGTCCCGATCTGGTTGATGCTCATGTCTCCGAGTGCATCCAGCTTACTGCTAGTGAAGTTCAGGGCCACCAAGGCCTTGTCCATCTCTGGCTTCGGTTCAGCTGGTCCGACCGAGCTAAATCCCAAAGGCACCAGAGTTTCATTCGCGCGCCCGAGGAAGTCTCAGACCTGCTGGGACTCAATTTCCCTTATGCGTCGGAGCTCCTCCAGGGATTTCCTTGTAGATGAAAGCTTCGCAGAACCCTCCTCTGAGAATCGCTCGACCTCTTTGGCGTGTTGCTGGATCCATTCAGCCAGCAACCTCTCTTGGTCAACAATTTGCTTTTCTCAGAGGTGTATGCGGCCTCACCTTTCTGCATGGTCCTTCTCCTTTGCCTTCACCTTATCCTCCCTTACAGAGACAACATTCTCTCTTTTGCTGACTCCTTCCCCTGCCAACCATACTTGGTGCTTGTCTTGTTCGCACTAGGACTGGAATTTTTTCACGCGGTCAGCCAAGTCTTACTCGTCGTGTGCCAGCTTCTGAGAGAGTTCATCCTCCCTCTTTTGGATTTCACTCTCACTTTCTTGGAGTTTATCCTCCTTATTATCAAGCTCAACCCAGCACTTGAGGAGCTAATTCGTCAAAGCCTCGAGACTCTCTGAGCAACTGTCAGCCATTTCATTGGCCTTTTTGGTATGCTTGTAGATCTCTTGGGTCTTCTCATCGAGGGCCTTTATGGCAGCCTCCCTTTCGTTTAGCGCATAGTTCAAATGCGTCTGTCGGGCCTTCTCCGCTGCCACCCACTCCCTCTGGTCTGCAAGCTGGGACTGCGTCAACTTCATCTTGAAGTACAGTTGTTTGTGCCAATGCCTCAGGGTGTCATGTTCTACTTCAAGGGACTTGCGCTCGTAGTCAAAGGTGAGCTGGACCTGGCGGAGGCTTGAGCAAGCATTGTCAATTGACAATGCCAGGTGGATTGGCTCTGGACCCTCTTGAGGTTCGTCCTCTGGTTCCTCCGGGTCTTCTGGTATATTCGTTGGAGCCCATGGCACGAGCATGGACTCCAACAGCTTGACATTGGCAGGCTGAGCTCCAAAAGCTCATATACCTCCGGTGCAGACGAGGAAGGTCTCACAGCCAGATCTTCAGCCAATGGCACCTCTGGAGGTTGTGTCAGAGCTTCAACCGTAGCTTCTGAAGTCTCCAGCACTGGCGCGGTACCTCTAGTGCTGGCTCCAGAGCAGTTGAAGTTTGCTCCGATATTTCTTTAATGTACTGCGATGCAACTGTGGCTTCTTCTTCAGCCATTGGAACCGAGGTTGTCTCGGTGCTAGTAGGCACCATAGCTGTGGAGTTCACTACCTCAACCACCGAAAGAGTTGTTTCAGCATGGTGCAGTCTCTAGGGCCGAGGTGCTGGCAGGTGTTGGAGCAGAAACTCTCGATACTCTGGAAACAGAGGAACAGAGAGTTTAGGAAAAAGAAAAAATAAAAACGAAAAAACAAGACTCTGGTTCAGGTGCTGATTATTACCTGGGAACAATGCTGCTCCAGTCAGCACGGAACTTCTTCCTTGGATGCTTGGAGTCAGAACCCACCAACGTCTGTGTGGCAGATGCTCTAGGATTTGTTCCAGGAGTTGAAGCAGCCACCAGCACTGCCTTAGATGGTATCTCTGTTGTCGGAGGAATTACTCCGGACCCAGAGCCTACTGCTAGCACTGGGATCAGAGTAGACTTGTCGGACCTAGGGCCCTCCATGGACACTGGATCCAAAGATGATTTAGCTGCTGGAGCAGGAGCTGCAGATGCTAGGGGTACTACCAGTATCGACTTGCGGGTTGGGTGAGCTGCCGGTACTGCCTCTGTTAGAGCAGATCTGATGGAATTATAGTCAGACCGCATCAGCTTCCTCTTCGGACTAGAGGTGTTGGCAGGTTCCTTACCTTTAACCCGACTCGAGTCAAGTTTCGTCTGGCTTGAAGCTGCACGAGCCTTGCCCTCTGAAGCTCTGGGGATTGAAATCCTTGCTAGCGGAGTGCTCCTCTAATGCACAGCAAGACCTGTGTCCTCAAGTAGTAGCATCTTCTTCTACAGCTCTCTCCTGACCTCCAAAACTACATTCAGAGGCAAGAACTCAGCCGGAGGTCCGAGGTCATCCCTCAAAAAAGCCCTTCCATTCAACTTCTGTAGATGGAGCTTCAAAGCGCACTCATCAAGATTGGTACCTAGGTTGAGTTCAATCCAGAGGAATTCCATTTCTCTAGAGAAAGACCAAGTTGTGAACTCTCACTCCTTGAGAGACGCCCAGCGGTTGGTCGAGAAGTTGTCGAGGACCATCAGAGACGTTAGTTCTCCATCCACCAATTCTCTGATCCTTATCAACATGGGCTTGTTCATCTTAGACAGCTCTAGGAGCCCCACCCAGGAGTCAGAATCTGTCACCGAAAGTCCTTCTGGCAGCTCCAGCCAGTCGTGAGGGTCCAACCGGATCACCACCCAATCGGTCTGCCACATCTCCCACTTTCCGAAAGGAAAGGTCTTGATGTACTTGAATGGGGAATTTCTACGCTATATGAAGTAGTAGAACCCCAGTAAGCAATTACCTTAGCCAGCCATCATGAGAGTGAAGAAGGTTAGGAAAAGAGGGATGTTGGGCGTCACACCCACCCACATCTCGCAGAAGTAGACGAAGATCGCCACCAACAAGATGGAGTGAAGTTCAAGGTGGTACAATTGGAGTCCGTACGACTCCAGCAACATCAACAGGAAGTTTGATACTAGTGGAACCAGCCCGACCATGGCATACGCCAAAAAGTAAACAATGTCGCTGGCGGACTCCTTCTTGAATGGGAGCTTGCTGTAGTGAATGGCATTATTGAAGGAGTCGCTTTGCCTGCCCATCAGCTTTCGAACTCTGGTGAGATCTTCATCACTCGTGATCTTGCTAGGGGGGGAGTTCGAGTTCCATCGCCATAAAGTGGAGCAAAAGTGGGAGCACGGCGCAAGGGTTCAAGCAGAAAACTCTATGGCAAGAATAGATCAATGTCTAAGAGTTCTCTATCCTTGTAGCACCTCTCTCTTTAATAAGACTTCGCAACGCTTGGATGGCAACTGCATCTGGACTATGGTCACACTCTATGAAATTACCTCGTCAATGACAAGGGGGCCCACATCCACTTTGTTAAAAAGTCCCACCATGTGAACCATTGTCATGATGGCAAGTTGGAAGCCCGAGGGCGGCGGCCTGACAGGGCTACAAAGATTAAGTTGGGACCGATACAAAAATCGTATTAGGAACCGGCGACCTTCAATTTTGTGAGATCAGCACATCATGCGTCTCACCTAACAAATCAAGAAAGGTCGTGTGTTAAAAGTGGAAACTTGAAACGGCAATGTGGGAGAGATAATGGCCCCACCTCCAGCATCAAAACCTCACAATCTCACTAGTGGTGGGCCTGGGGGCCACTGTTGATACCCTGCATACCAGGCATCCCTTCATACTAGAAGATGTGTTGAGATCCACCTTCTAGTATTGTGGACTTCCAAAGGCAACACATGTCCCGCAGTGCCGAACCTGCCTCCCTCCTTAGGGTGGGTCCGGTGCTGCCACGTGTACTGTTGTGCTAGACTTGCCTCCCTCTTTAGGGTGGCTCCAGAGCTACCATGTATCCTGTAGTACCGGGCCTGCCTCCCTTCATAGGGTGGACCCAATGCTGCCACATGTCCCGAGGTGCCTGACCTGCCTCCCCGACAGGGGAAGCTCCGGTGTTGCCACGTGTTCAGTAGCTCCAGATCTGCCTCCCCGCGGAGGGAGGTTCTAGATCTACCATGTGTCACACGGCTGGACTAAGTCTGCAACGAGAAGATAGCGAGAACTCCAACGGTGTGGACATTCAAGGGCTATCAGTTGGGCATTACATGACCTGGATAGCGCGTCATTAATGCTATATTAATGACACACAATCAGAGGACTATCAAGACCAGTAACCATGCTGTTAAGGCAGGTTATCACGCTATTAACCACCCTTAACACCATAGATCGTGTATAGGGCGGTTTATTACAGCCAAGGCCACATGTCGGGCCACACCACACACTGTAATAGCTATTCCTTGGCATATAAAAGGGATGCACTACACGATAAATTGGTAATCTCATTCCAGACTAAGCTCATGCTTACAGAACCTCATACAATCAACACAGACTCCAGAGTAGGGTATTACGCTCAAGCAGTCCGAACGACGTAAAATCCTTTATGTTCTCCCTTGTTCTTGACCTTGATTAGTGCCCCATCCGAAAACGAACCTCCACGGACTACTTCTTAGTAGTACCAGGGGAAGTGTCTTAGTCTACACTTCGACAATGTCCGCTGCTAATTTTCCACCAGGAGAGCAAATCAAATATGGACTTTCTGTGGGAATGATATGTAATTGATGCTTAATAACATATGATTGGCTAAAGAAATAATAGGTGGCACCGGAGTCAAAGAGTATGACTATGGGATGATCAAGTAGAGAACACGTACTCGCAAGTAGAGCTATGTGGTGGACATTGTCGAGTTTTCGTGCTGGTTTCTTGGGCAGGATGCGGGGCTGAGTTCCACCCTGATCTGGTTTTGGTCCACTGCCCTGTCGCTGCTCGGGGGAGTCCCTCACAAAATACCCAACACAGCCACACGTATAGCACATGTATTGTATTGGGTTCCCTCCAAGCTGCGGATAGAATCCTGGTGCACGTGGTGGAGGTGGATACACACGCGGAACCATCCGTTGTTGTTGCTGCTGCTTTTGCAGTGGAAATGGTGGTCGGAAACTCAGTGTGTTGAAAGAATGTCGGGAACTACTGCAGT
The DNA here is from genome assembly GCA_036927565.1 of Tuctoria greenei. NCBI lineage: Eukaryota > Viridiplantae > Streptophyta > Magnoliopsida > Poales > Poaceae > Tuctoria > Tuctoria greenei. The sequence goes on along the minus strand of JAYESD010000011.1, from coordinate 114,559,153 downwards.
CGCGCTGGTGGCTGCCATCGCTGACCGAATAGTGAGCGATACACCAAGTGGTACTTCTGTGGACCACCCCCACTGCTACTCGATGGTGTGCTCTGTTTCCTCCTATCAGAAATGAGCTTGCGCTGAGCATCCTCTTGCACTATAGCGGCATTGACGATGTCATTGACAGTGCCATGATTGCATTGTGCAAGATGGACCTTCATCTTGGGATTAAGGCCACGGAAGAACGTGTCTTGCTTCTTGTCTTCCATCCCAACATAATCCGGCGCATACTACGCCAAATGGTTGAAAGCGCGGGAGTATTCATGAGCACTCCTCCCACCTTGCTTCAGCTCCAGAAACTCCTGAAGCTTTCTCTTCATGAAACCGGGAGGTATATGGTAGGTGCGGAACGCCTCCTGGGATTCTGCCCATGTGACGGCATGACCAGCTGGCAGTGATGTGATATAGTTAACCCACCAAGCAATAGCGGATCCCTGAAGCTGTTGCACTGCGAATATGCCTTCTGCTGTTCGGTGCATCGAAGCAGACCGAACTTTGCCTCGAGAGCGCGGATAAAGTTGTCCGCCTCCGGATGCTCCTCAGCCTCCGTGAAGACCGCTGGATGCATTGCCAAGAACTCTGAGTATGAACTTTGCTGGGGCTAGCTTGCCCATTGTCTTGTCGCCCCCCCCCCCCCCCCTGACGGGACGAATTTTGCACTAACATCCGCAGCAACTCGGTTTGCGCACCGCGCGAACAGAGTATTGCAGCAAAATCACCGCAAGAGTCCTTGGAGGTTCAGGTGGTGGCAGAGGTGGTTGCTGTTGCTGCGCTGTGGTTTGCTCCGGGAGTGGAGACTCATCTCCACGACCCTGACTGGAGCCTCCCACCTCGGGCGTAGAGCATGTACACACCATTCTGCATCCACATGATTTAAAAATCAGAACCATGTTTGTTTTCCTCATCCAGTCCATACTGATAGGAAAGTGATGAGGCCCGATCTTCTGAAATGTAATAGATAAGTAGATTGAGGTGGAGATCTCAACGTTGATGATCCGAGGATCTCGAGTAGAACACAAAAAACTCCTGCAATCACTACACCACCGCTCCGTTGGTTATAAACCGTGCTGCACACGATTGAACTCGCCAAGAAGGCTAATTCCTGCAAGTGCAACCGAGAACACAAGCAAGAACAAGGTAGACACGATCTGAAATCGCGAAGTTGGGTTTTCAGAAACTGTAGAATGGCGATATTATTAATCTAAGCAAAACCCAATTGTCTATGGCGGCTACCATGGAGTATATATAGGTGGGAGGACGTCCAAGGGGGTGTTAGGGTCGTGATCTAACCCTAAGACACAAAAATAATGGACTTAGACTTGATACAAGGCCCAATGGCCCAATACGGTGGCGCAATACCCTGACAGATTCTATACTCGATATTGTTTCGACAATTCCCGACGACTCCGAAGGAATTTTGATATGAGACCAGAGCCATTGGAAAGGTTATCCTCTCCCCTTTCCGTACATATGTGAAACGTCCAAAACAGGGTTCGTATGCGTCATGGACGTCCGTTGTAGTTTGTACTTCTCCTGGACTCCGAGTTGGACACGGTTTTGAGTTGGGCTCGATTTCCATCTTCTTTGAACGAATTCTCTGGTCTTCCACGTCCCTAATACTTCCTCCAAGTACTCTTTGAACCTCTCCATAGATCCTAATCACAATTAAATATTAGGTAGCAATCTATGCTCAAAAACATATAAGGAAACATATAAGAACGAGCTCACCTCTAAAATTAATTGTTGTGCATGAACTCTATTGATTGCATCTTGTATGTTCAATGGAGTGTTGTTTGAATCCATAGAAGTGATGTCCTCATCATCATCCCCTTCTTGAATTGGAGTCGTCCTCGACTCAAGTTTATCTCCTCTCATGTGTTGGTCCAAATGTGCAATGCCATCAAATCTTCTTGTATGCATGAATGGAGGAGGCCAAGGTGGTGGACGACATTGTGCGCCATCTTGATCTTGTCCATCAAATAAGAGTGCACATTCACTTGAGCCAGCATCCCAAACAAATAAACAATGTGTCATGTTTGTAGGTGCAATAATAATGTGCATGATCTCATCATTCTCCCCTTCTTTATGACAAGCCGTCCTCGGCTTGCTCGTATGTCCAGGAAAAAGGATTGCTTTGGGGGTAGAATGAACATTGTCCATATTGCACAATCGCAGCGAACAATGCTTATTTTTTATTTGTTATCCTTGCTGCAATAAAAAAATGCTAGAACAACTTGACAATACATTATTAGTGTTAGTGCATCCATTCATTTCACCATGTTGTTGCAGCACAAAAGGAGCTTGCACATTTGAACATATGTAAACTTTATGCACCTTAAATTCACCACTATCTTCATAGTTGCCTGTAGCATGAAAAATATTTCTACTTAATAAAGGCAATTCAGATTGTGAAAATATTCTCCACTCTACAATATTTAGATCACAAAGAGTGTCAAATTCAATATAATCCAAAGTATTTAGAGAAGACAAAAAATTTCAGCTCATCATTTTAAGCAGTAGCGGTGATCAAATTATGAATTTCAGCACAAGTAGGTGAATCCAAAATAGAATTATCTAGTACATTAACTTGTTTTTGTATAGGTATAATAGAGTTATCAGCACACAACTCTTTCTTAGCGCAACGATCAGCAGGAAAATCAACATGTGACAATGGTGTATACATAAACGATTCTAATAGTTTGCTCCTCGAAAATAGCATGATTGGTTGAAGAATTCAAAACATCCAAAACCTTCTCACCTTCTGTATCTGTAGAATGTCTTTCCTTACCATTTTCAATAGTGATTTCAAGTGCATTATGAGTTGATCCATCTAAAATTTCACAAGGGTTGTTGAAAGCCTCGTTCTCTCTTGCATCATCTATATTAGTTTCTATATTGTCCTGCGAAATGTTAGACACAGAAGGAAGTACAACAAGAAATTAATCCTCAAATTGATGCACTTCATCTTTGCAATTAGAAACATTCATAAAAGTTTCTCGCATACAAATTTTCATATCCTTCCATGTTCGAGGTTTTTCTAAATTATTTAAATTGTTCCACCAAGTTAATGCACAACCTACTAATGCACTTGCAACATTTCTAATCTTCCTCCTCTCACACATATGACATTTTCCAAAAAATTTATCCAACTCTATTTCCCAAGCAATATATTCATCATAACCAAGACCATCAAAAGAAGGAAAAGATGGTAGAATGTAATTACTTATTGTTGAAAGAGTTGTAAAGGTGGTCTGAACGTCATGTGCAATCTTGGTTGATGTTTTTTTTAGTGAGCAACTCCATCATCGTCTTCATCATGTCAATTATCTCAGCATATAATGCATGATTCTTGCTTTTACCTGAGATTGTTAGTAGCAAACAAAAGACAACAAAAAAAATATGTTATCCCTATCAACCACAAAGGATAATGGCAATGTGGAAGTGGAATCTCACACTCTCAAGCGTCTTACCACGCTCTTACAAGTGTTCTTACCGACACTGCAGGTGGCAACCGGTGGACAGTATGAAGAAACCAATGAAGCGTGGGATGATTGCAAAGGTGTATCGATTATGCTCAAAAGTAAGATGTAGCTTGGATGGCACTTTATATGCAGCAAGGATTAGCAACAATGAAAATCAGATAGTAAAATTGAATAAGTGTCCAAAGTACTTGTCAATGTTGATGGCCTAAATGTGTTCCTAGTAGTTCAAGCAAGCAAGACATGAGAGAAAACTAGATGACACAAAGGATGCAAGCACTTCTATTTTTTTTTGTTTTTGTTCTCCTCTTTATTTTGTGCGGCTTTTGTATCTTGTTTTGCACTTGCCTTTTTCTTTTTTTCTTCATTTTCTCAGAATGTGCTGCAAAAGAAGAACACAATAAAAAGTAATCAAAGATATCTTGTGTGTCTGTCGCAGATTTTCTGCTCAATCTTCCAAGGACAAATAGGCATACTTAGAGGCTCCAATTAGAAAAACTAACAACAGAAAGATTGTAGATATATCTCTCTTATTTCATTTCAATATATGGAAGACCTATTTTGGAAAATAATAATAGGAGATATTGCCCACGAAATACAGACTGTTCAGAATTTCTAGGTCAATAACAGATTCGGATCTAATGCAATTTGGACATCGATAACTATATTTTCTGGGAAAATGGTGAATATGAAAGTTATAGATAGCTTCTTAAGATTTCCAAAAAGTACAAGAAAACTAAAATCCGAGTTCGTATGAGCGAGACATGATGAAAATACCGAACTAGACAGAGGCAAATCTAATCTGGACGTGATGACGTGATTCAAAAGGATGAATCACACAATGCAAAACTCAAACTAAGACCAAAAACACTTTCTAAACCAGTAATATGACTCAACAACGGACAAAAAATCAACAAAACTAAACTGAAAATGAAAGTTACAAAGGATCAATGGTGGTGTGAACAAAGTAATGAACAGATCTACTAAACTGCAAGTTTTTTGTGGCTTTTTTGTGGACTCTAGGTATGAAAAACAAAACTAATGTAATGGATAGATGAATTACCTAACGGGCAACCTTAAAATCATGATAGGAAAGTGATGAGGCCCAATCTTCTGAAAGATAATGGATAAGTCGATTGAGGTGGAGATCTCGACGTTGATGATCTGAGGCTCTCGAGGAGAACACAAAAACCCCTACAATCACTACACCACCGCTCTGTTGGTTATCAACCATGCTGCACACGATTGACCTCGCCAAGAAGCCTAATTCCTGCAAGTGCAACCGAGAACACAAGCAAGAACAAGGTAGACACGATCTGAAATCGTGAAGTTGGGGTTTCAAAAACCGTAGAACGACGATATTATTAATCTAAGCAAAACCCAATTGTCTATGGCGGCTACCATGGAGTATATAGAGTTGGGAGGACTTCCAAGGGGGTGTTAGGGTCGTGACCTAACCCTAAGACACGAAAATAATGGACTTAGACTTGATACAAGGCCCAATAGCCCAATACGGTGGCGCAGCACCCTGACAGATTCTGTACTTGATATTGTTTCGACAATTCCTGACGACTCTATAAGAATTTTAATATGAAACCAGCGCCATTGGAAAGTTTATCCTCTCCCCTTTCTGTGCATATGTGGAACGTCCAAAACGTAGTCCGTATGCGTCCTGGACGTCCGTTTTAGTGCGTACTGCTCCTGGACTCCGAGTTGGACACGATTTTGAGTTGGGCTCGGTTTCATCTTCTTTGAACGAATTCTCTGGTATTTCACGTCCCTAATACTTACTCCAATAACTCTTTGAACCTCTCCATGGATCCTAATCACAATTAAATCATTAGGTAGCAATCTATGCTCAAAAACATATAAGGAAACATACTCACCTCTGAAATTAATTGTTGTGTATGAACTCTATTGATTGCATCTTGTATGTTCAATGGAGTGTTTTTTGTATCCATAGAAGTGATGTCCTCATCACATACAATAGTAGTGCGAGCATTGACAATGTGATAATTGCATAACATTCACATATATTGATAAAGTACAAACTTTATACAAGATATATTATCTCATGACCAAGTTTACAATAGTGAACTCCAAAATGATGGACTTCCACTAGGAAGTGTATCTCAACTATACTTGGTCTCCATAAGACATCATACACACATTATCATCTCATACACACCTACAACTATTTATAATATGACATAAACATGGCTACAAAACGAACATGAGCAACGGTTATATATACGTTGCCCTGTGATAGCAGTAGTGCTGCCCCCATCCTACTCCGATTCATCCTCATCGGCGAACTCGAGTAACTAAGGATCTTCCTCCTCCTGAGGACATAGAAGCACCTGTATGCTCATGTTCAGCGACGTGTCCTCAGCCGGTGGATACATGACTGGTTGCGGCAAGTGGTCCTGAGCCTCCATCAAGTCTTCCTGAGCTTGGACTGCCTCGGCTTCCCGACCCTAAGCTTCATTGATGGCTTCATCTCGTGCCTCGGTGATCACCAACAGCTGCTGTTGATGTTGCTGCACAACCAGTTGGCTCGCCTGCAGCTCACCACGAGCTTGCTGCAGTTCCCATCGAGCCTGCCGCAGTTTGGTGCGAGCTTTCTGCAGTTTATTGCGAGTCTGTTGCAATTGATTCTCGTGCTGATTCAGCCGGTGTTTTGTCAGAGCTAGGAATGAAGGTATGTTCTCATTGATGTAGTCAAGAGTGTCACCCCGTTCAATTGCTTCCCTCAAGGCTCTGACCTGCTGCTGAATGATTGCACCTTGTGTAGTAACCACCATGCTGGATGCAGCAGCATAAGTCCCAAGTGTCGTCGACGTCGTGTCGCCGTCCGGGTGATAGGCCTCAATTATATGACGTTTCCACTCATGAACAGCCACTCCACGGACTGGGAGAAGAGCAAATTATGTCCCAGCCATGGCATCTCGATGAAGCTAGCAAAGCTTCATAAGCGCTTTGCCCGCTGCGATGGCCCATGTATCCTCCAAACGAGGCCCCAAGGTGGTGACCGAAAAAGGAGCCCATCCACGAAGGAGTGGACTAGCAGGGACGTCAACAAGGATGGTGCATGACAGTACGCCTCTGTCTTCCGTCTCTTGACCCCAATAGCCTGGCATTTCAATGAAGTCAAACTGCTTTAGCACTTCTTGCAGCATGATCGGGAAGCCCGGACGGTTAGCGCACGTGGAGAACACCCATCCGTCCGGCAACAATAGCATCACATCTGCCATCTATAAAAGAAGTATTCGAATGGGTCAAATACTCAAATTCAACAAATTTTGTTGAGAAACAGATCATGGATGTGATAATTGAATTATGAAATTGAATTCAAATTCAAATGTCAAATGAAACATCACACTGGAATTCTGTCACAGTTTCTATCCATTCTGACCAGTCTGGAGAAACTCGCAATTTTCATCCAATTAGAAGCACATTCAGGACTTGAGTTCAAATACAAAGTTGTAGTACACGCAAAGTGATTTCCATAATGTCTTTATTTTCTTCCATATCATTTCTGTATGAGGAGATATGGCTTTTGCAATTTGACAGTATTTCTGGAAAAATTTTGACAACACTTCTTTTGTTTAAGGCTGATTGTGTCCATATTTTTCCAGATACAAAACATCAATATATACAAAAATCATAAATTACAACATTGTTAAAAATTTAATAGGAATTCCAGAAATGTATTACATGAAGGCATTCGTCGATTCTACTAAAAGATATGATAGAAACAGTGACACGGTACAAAAATTGTCCAGTCACTGTCCAGATTTGGCAGAGTTTGGAAATTTGATTTTATTCATTAGTTTACAGGGGCATTATGATCTGGAATTGAACATAAGAGTTCTAGAGGACTCTCTATTGTTTCCAACCATGTATGGTAGACCTTCAGTAGTGAACTATACAGGGAGTTATGGTATTCCAAAAGTTAGGTATTGTTCTGTCCAGTTCACAGTTTGAATCAGGAACTTGGCAGTTTAAGTTCAAATGAAGTTTTCATGTTTTAAATCTTGAAATCTGCCTTGGTGATGAAAATGAAACTTGTAGAGGACTTCCTCAAGTTTCCAAACAATATGCCTGCTGACCACAGCGATCACATGATTAATTGACAATCTGACCAGCACGCTCCCAAAACAGAGATTACAAATTCAAACTTAGTTCTAAGTTGGAATTTTTTACTTGTTGTCGAGTCACACCTCCAACACAGATATCGTCGTCTACGTGCCTGATGAAACTCGAATGCAATGCTGGTAATACGGCCTCACCAAAGAAAATACTAAGTCGGTATTTCGGCATACGTCTCAACGGTGGCCTTAATGACGTTCGCTCCCAAACGTTTTTGACTCGAACTACGTATAATGTGGTTAGTGTACATGCAACTACACACAACTTACTGATCAATCATATGGTGTCATATGGCACAGCCCGGACGGGCTATCATTTTAGACAGTGACAATAATATATATTAAAGTAAGAACACTCGTCCCATAACATTCCATAGGGGCCGTCCCGAGCTGAGCCACGTCTTGAGGTACATGGCCGGATTTTGTACCACCCGATGGGGGTCCCACGTCTTTGCATAATGCTGCACTAGTAGGAGGCGCACCGGGTCTTCTACTATCCGATGGAGTCCCACGTCTTTGCCTAATGCTGCACCAGTAGGAGGCACTTTCACATGTTTATTAAAAACACACCATGATTTTCAACCGCACAATAGGTGGCCACGTCATTTATCTCTTGTGCTAGGGATCAGCGCTGCGTATGGCCCTTTGAACATTGAATGTTCAAGAGTTGCATACTTTGTGTTTTTCACCACACGATGGGGTATCCTCGCTTTTGCCTGAAGCACGCTGGGGAGCAGCATTTTCATATGTTCCCAAAACCATGAGATGGTTCAGAGACTCATATTAACTCCCGTACCAAGCCACGGGGAACAATCACATGCTACCTCTCGCATGGTGAGCTTACCGCAATATATCATGGCGAGATGCAGGGCTCCCACTTGGCGGTATACCCTGGCAGGGGCATCGCCTCATCCTCGGGCCCATCCTCATACGTCTCACATGCACACAACTTAATATAGCAACCGTGAGCATGAAGGCTCATCAAGACTTAACTGAATCACCTAAGCATGGAACTCTACATGCAGGGATACTTAACATAGGAATAGATATTGCAGTAAATGACTCACCTACATGTTGATCCTTATTTTTCATGTTATTAGCAGCAGGTTAAAGGTTCATAAAAAGTAACTTTAGTGAGCATATTCTATAACAATCATTGTTGCAAAGCAATAATAATTCAATATATCATATTCATATGGCTTCTTCAGTATTTACTACGTCATGATACATTGAAAAAGAGGTACTCAAATAACCGCGAGGGACGGTGATTGGAATGAGTAGACACCCAGATAACACGTCACGCACACCCATGCATAAGAAGCGTGCGGTGCTCCTCACGACGTCATACACAGCACCTTTCACAAGATACTCAAACGCCGAACCGGTCCCACCATCGCAGGCATAAGGTCCACACACAGAGCGTGTCTATGTCTGCCGATAGATTTACACCTTGCTGCCCTCAACCCACCACTATCGACAGTGGGCTATGCCTCGACACCCAATTTGTCAAGTTACATCGGTTTGCAGGGTTCCATATGCCTAGTATGCATTTGATACAGTTCAAACTTGCTCAGAGGGGCCTCACACGGATCGGTCCTCAATCGACACAAGCAAGGCTACGCACATGAGACCATGTTTGCATGCATCCTATCCCACTGTCCGGTCTTAAATTCATATTCATAGACCATTCTCATACTCAAACCAATCCCTTGTGATATAAATCCTATCTGGCGAGTAGATTACAACTACTCAACTTCTACCGGATTTCTCAAAACATTAGCATGGAATTTTATACTTGTCAAGCTGTAGACCTACCCGATACTCCATGGGGTTTGTGGGTCATGCAAGTGGTGTAACAAGCACCTTAGCCCAAATGCACATAATTCACCCTAGACATAAGTGATACAAGTCAAAACTTTTCAAAAGCACTTAAATGCCAACTGGGGCTTGCCTGGCTGCGAGTTAGAGAGGAAGTTAGCTTCTGGTGGTATGCTCTCCAAAGGCTCCGACTCCTCCTGGATCTCGGTCACTATATGATATGAAATATATAAAGTAAATGAGTGATATTGAAACTATATAAAAGAATTTTTAAACTTTGATCAGGTACGAAGATGATTTTAATTGGCTTTGGGATTTTTATAGTGGATATTAGGTTCTATGAGGAAGATCTGGACCAAGAATTGGTGATGTTCAAGGGAGCTTGTTGTCTCTAAAATTCCAACAAGTAAATGGCTTCTCTGAACTTTGGTATCAATGCTGGAGCTTTGTCATGGCCAAAAGTTGATGATCTTGGTAGAGGAGGTCTCACTAGTTCTAGAAAAATTTGATTCACAATTTTCAGAGCTCCTTACAGGGAGAAATTGATTTTACAACTGTGTGATAAAATCTGGAAATGTTTCTGTATATTTCTCAATTTCAATGCAATTTTAAGATTGGAACACTGTTTGGTACAATAAATGAACTCCTATGAACTTGAAATTTTTACTGAATCTCAAGGATGTTAGGGAGAGTGTTCTTACCAAATTTACCATGCAGTTAGCTCAAAGGAATTAATTATGAAAATTTTGGGGCTTTCATGTCTAACCAGTTGCACCATTGCAAAATTTGGATCAAGATGAGTCCACCAGAATTTATTGGGAATTATTTGAGTACACCTACTGGGAGTAATTTAATTTTGAAGTTTGAACAAAATCTAGATTTAACTTTCTATTGAAAAGTTTGAATTAATCCAGTCTGGCGCCACCCAAAATGGGCCAACCAGATTTGGGCCACACGTGGGGCCATTGAGTTTCCCACCTGCAGCCACACTGGATCCACGGCCACACTTGATCCCGAGAGAGTAGAACAGAGGCTGACAGTGGGACCCACCCCACCATCTTCAACCTATAGCTCGGGGCAGCGCTTCTCGCTGGAGCAGCGGCTGCGCACCAACGTCCTTGCTCCGCCGTCTTCCTCCCGAGTTGAATTTGGCTGCCAGGGCCTAACAGATGACTCTCAACACAATGGTGGCCTCGGTTTAGCTCGCCGACGGCCGGGGAAGACGGCTCCATGGCGGCGGCGGACATTAGGGTTCCGACGAAGTCGGAAATGGCCCTCAGTAGCACACACCGCATAGAAATTCTTCGTCGAGCTTCCTGGGGTCACCAGGATGATGAAAACGTGGAGCTAAGAGGGTGGAAAGGCTTATAAATCCAAACTCGATGGTGAACAAAGCTTCTTCTATTGGCGGTAGGGAAAACATGAAATACTCCATCTCTGGTCGATGGTTTTCAATGCGAGTTGATCTAGGGGGTGCGCTAGGGGATATAGAAGCTAAAATCTAACTTGCTCAAGAGATTTCTCCACGTAGAAAATGAATTGCCCTCACGACCTAGCATGAAGGCTTGAAGAAGGCCAAGAGAAGAATGGTGATTACTTGCTGGATAAAGAATGAAATCAAGCACGATTTTCAGCATGAGCAAGTAGAGGTCGAAGTGCGCCTTTTTGCTTTTGGAAGCAGCTAGTGACTAAGCCTGTAGTGCTGGCGCGACGGGGAAGCAAAGGGCGACCTCAAGGCGGCAGCACGACGATGTCCGCCAAACTGAGAAATACCAAGGATTGAGGTCACAAAACTTTGAACAAACGACTGGAGAAGGTAGAGCAACGAGTGGGGCTACTTTTATCCTCTTGGAGCACAATCAACTGATGGCCAGAACGGTGGGACGAAGCAAGAAACTGGGAGGCAACAATAGCGACGGTGGTCTGTTTCTGCGGAACAGAGGCAAAAGACTCGTCGGGGAGAAGCAACAAGGCTTGAATAAGGTGGTATATATCTCAGAGCCACGCAGCTGCCTGCCTGGTGCATGCAAGCCACGGTGAAGGCTCCACCCGATGTTGAAACGCAGGAAACAGAGGGCAGAGGCAGATCCTCTGTTTCTCCCTCACTGGACAGTGAGCCCCACTTCAACTCACCCTCATCTACTTCACTGGTTCATCAATTCTCCTACCAGCTTTGGTCCAAAAATCCTAGATTTTTGTAGCGAGACCAAATCCAAGATTGAAAAATTGATTCTGAATTCAAATCATTGAATTGGCCAAGTTTAATTGGAATGCAAAATTTGAATTTGAATTCGAAAGGTATTCAATGGGGGCACTGAATTGAATATCAAATGGACATCAAAATTTATGAAATTTGGCAGAGACCTTATTTGAAATATAGGAAAGCTAATTGTGAACTCAATTATATGTTTTAACCACTTTTGAACAGTAGCTATTTTGAATTTTTGAATTCCCTCTTGTAGGGTTTAATTCACCTTCATTTTCCCTCTTCCTTTTTATTTTTTTCCCATTCAAAATTTTTAGTCTTATAGCTGAACTTTGCACTATGAATATTATGGCTTTTACAGTTTGCCGGTGAAAACTTCAAATGATGGCAATACAAGACCCTTCATTACTTGCTTTCCTAGAACCTGTGATGGGTTATACCACAGGTGAGGCCGCTGACTTATCATCATCATATGGACTTGGATCTAGTGAATGATATGTTCGTGGGTGTCATCTTGTAGCTCTTGTGTGACCAGCTCTATGATGTGTACGCCGCTTATGCGAGTGACATAGAGTTGTAGGAGGCGTTGGACCGCAAGTATGTGGTTTTAGATGCAGGATGCTGGATTTATGTGGTTGAGTAATACCATGATTTTAAGATGGTGGACAACCAGTCAATTGTCAAGCAGCCTCATGATTTCACTGTGATTGTGGGTGAGATGGCTCAATTTGATGCTAGCGTCAGTGCTAACTTTGCCGTGGGTAGCAAGATTGCCAAAATTTCTCCATCTTGGAGGAGCTTTGCCACTTCGCTAAAGCACAAACGAGGTGAGAATATGACAGTCGATGACCTGATTGCTCACTTGGACATGGAGAAGGCACGTGCTAGAGACGTGCCTGACATGGCACTCAATGGATCATGTAATCTAACTTGGTTCATAAACTAGTGCAAAGACCAAGGCAAATAAAGTGTTCCAGAATCCAAATCAAAACAACAAAGACAATTTTAAGAAGAAGAAAAAAACATGAATGATATCACCTTCTATGTGCGCGGTGAACTTGGCCATAAAGCCAATAAATGCAAACACAAGAAGTGTGATGGTAGGAAGAACGCTCAACAAGGGCAGAGACATTGCCAACATGGTTGTTAGCGAGCCTGATACTTCAGTGTATGGTTTTATTACTGTTGTTCTTCTGGCATGTCAATCTATTGACTGGTTGGTTGACAACGGAGCTAACATTCATGTAATCAGTGGTTCTTATGGACTTCCATTTGCCTTGTTCTTATGGACTTCCATTTGTTTTCTTCTTATCAGGCAATCAGTGGTTCCTCCATATTGATGGAAAATGGCTCTCGTGCAGCTGTGCACAGAACAGGAAAGGTCGACCTGAAGTTCACTTCAGGAAAAACCATCACCTTGAAGAATGTTCAGCACGTACCTGCAATAAAGTGGAACCTCGTTAGTAGCTCCCTCCAATATCGGGATGATTTTAAATGTCTTTGAGTCCAATAAACTAGTAATCTCTAATTTTTGTTTGTTCGTTGGAAAAGGTATGAGTGCAGAGGTCTGTTCCGCACATCATCGTTGGATTCTTCAAATAACTTTGTTAGAGATGCTCTCGATGTTTTTGACCTAAATAATGAGGCTTCAATATGGCATTAAAGATTATGTCATATTAATTTTGGTAGCATTTCTAGCATGAGCAACCTGAATTTATTTCCCAATTTTTCCTTGGTCAAAGGTTAAGGTGCTAAATTTTGTGTGCAAGCAAAGCAACCTTGCAAAGCATTTAAGGCCATCGAGTACAGAAATTTGACACCCTTAGAACTAATCCATCAGATCTTTGTGAGATGAATGGAGTGTTGACAAAAGGAGAAAAAAAAAGATATTTTTTTAAGTCTCATTAAAAATGCAACAAAATTTTGTTACCTGTACTTACTTAAGACAGCTGATGAAGCATTAAATTATTTTAGAATTTATAAAGCTAAGGAAGAGAATCAACTAGAAAATAAAATCAAACGACTAAGGTCTTACTGTGGTGGAGAGTATATATATCCAATGAATTCTCTGAACTTTGTGCGAAACATGGAATAATCCATGAAAATATGCCTCCCTATGCACCTCAATCCAATGGTGTTGCTGAAAGGAAGAATCACACTCTAACTGACTTGGTAAATGCCATGTTAGATAGTGTTGGTATGTCTAAGGCATGGTGGAGAGAGGTGATACTCATCGCGTGTTGTCCTTAATCGGGTACCCATTAAGAATAACATGATGATTCTGTATGAAGGATGGAATGGGAGAATGTCGACTCTCCTATATTTGCGTGCATGGGGGTGCTTGGCTAAGGTCAATGTACTAGCAACAAAGAAACACAAATTTGGACCTAAGACCGTTGATTGTGTTTGTCTAGGATATGCACGGAATAGCACAACTTATAAATTTTTGGTAGTGAGATTCGATATGTCGAATGTTCTGATAAACTTGGTTACTGAATATCGTGATGCTACATATTTTGAAAATATTTTTCCTATGAAGAGTACAGGTGCATCATCTAGTACCAATCATATTACTCCAATTCTTGAACCTACAATTCTGATTGAACATTATAAATCAACGCGTGAGGAGGAGGACAATATTGTGCCTCCACGAAAGAGTAAGAGACTAAGGATTCAAAAATCCTTTGGAGATGAATTCATTGTCTACCTTCTGGATGATATACCAAGATCCATTTCGGAAGCGTATGCATCTTCTAATGCTGAGTTTTGGAATAATGCAATCCGTAGTGAGATGGATTCTATCATTTCAAATGAAACTTGGCAGATCATTGATCGCCCATTTGGATGTAAACTAATCGGTTGTGAACGGGTTTTCAAGAAAAAGCTTTGACCTGATGGTACAATTACAAAGTACAAAGCATGGTTTGTAGCTAAGGGTTGTACCCAAAATGAAGGTGAAGATTTCTTTGACACTTATTCACCTGTTGCCAGATTAACTACTATATGTGTGCTTCTATCATTGGTTGCTTCATATGGTTTCCTTATCCATCAAATGGATGTAAATGTGGCTTTTCTAAATGGTGATCTAGAAGAGGAAATTTATATGGAATAACCTGATAGTTTTGTGACACCCGAACAGGAGGCAAGGCGTGTAAGTTGCTAAAATCATTGTATGGTCTCAAGCAAGCACCTAAGCAGGGCATGGAAAATTTAATAGAACATTAACATCTTTGTAAATGAAGCCAACAAATGTGTGTACCTCAGATTTGGTGGAGGTCAAGGAACAATATTGTGTTTATATGTTGTAGGATCTAAGAGCACGTGAAAAGCTACCAGGGGGGATGAATGGTATATTTAAACTTTTTTAGCGGAAGCTACAAAATCCCCTCGGCAAAAACTAGTCTATTAAAGAAACTGTGTGTGCAACTGATCTAATTGTGTTCAACTGTGAAGAAAGTAGTACAGATTGTATAGAATCAATTCACTAAGACACGACAACAAGAATCACAAGAAAACGTCGAGTAAAACTCAAGTTATGACTGAAACCCTGAGCAATGGTCAATCTGTTCTAACAGAGAGCAAACAGATCTATTACGCTGCAAAGAACCTCATGTAACCCAAAAACCACAAATCCAGCGGCCGTGAAATTTTGAAATATGATAGATAATTGAGTTCTGAAGACAACACAAAAAGAATCACATCAATTGGATCTCTAAAACATGAGTTATGACAAAAACACCGAAGGAATGTCGGGCAGCGCAAAAACTCGACGAGAAAGACTTGACGAAAATAAGTCAGCCGAACAAGCACAAAAGCTTCTCTAAGACAAAAAACTTTATTGAGAACCACAAGAGGAACAACCCAAAATCCTGCACCACGAGCTCTAGCGTCCGTTGCTTATATAACTAGCCCTTAGGCCAATCCAATCCTAACTAGGACTCCTCCTACTCAGTTTCAACCGAAACATTCCATAACTGCTCAAGACTCTTCCATATGTAGATAGAAGCAATCTTAAGACTTCCAAACACCTTAAGAAAATCCTAAACATTCCTAAAACAACTCAACTTCGTGTTCACCATGAAATCTAACCATAACAAACTCTAAACTTTCCATAAACGAACCATAACCGTCTCAGTCGCAGCCTGAGGCATAATCCAGCCAGTTGGACCTTTCCGGTCATATCTTCATGTCTATATCTCTTCATCACGCCTTAGAACCATGTTTCCACGTCTATGCACCCCTTGCACACGTGCAAACACTTTCCAACAACGTTCATGATACCTTCATGTGCATTGTTCTTGACCCAAACATGTTGCATGACCACCCAATCAACTCAACCATAATTCCTCCCGAACTTGGTTGTTGAATCTTATCTTCTCCCTAAGACTAGTTCAATGGATCCTGTCACTAGTCATGTCTTGACCTCAAGTAACACCTGCACATGAACAAACAAGCAACTTTTCACGAGTATAAGTCCGCGACTTGACTCACAGTAGTCCAATAACCACAACACCTTATGTGAGCACCTAACATAAGCATGTTGCAAACATAGCAAGATATAATCCACCATGATCAGCCATAACGCATCAAAAAACTTAGTAAACAAATACTAAGCCAACATCCTATAAGCCAAAAGGAAAGTTCGAAACATTACAAGTCAAAAACATAATAGCCGCATGATTATTTCAGCACGTAGAAAGTTCGAACAATCCAAAGCAACCGCTATGCATTATACAAGGAAAAAGTTCAGACACTCTCAATCAAGTTCCCGCAAATTCAGACAATCCGAAATGGGTCTCTCAAAACTTTGCATGCAAATACTCACTTTAAACATAATTGTCAATGTATTCAGCACATAGGTCTCAAAATCTCCCCCTTGATGAATGCATTGGCAACACCACTTCAAAACCGAACATTGGCTCATTTACGTTTCATGAAAAGACAAAAACAAAATTTCTCCCCGTTTTTGAAAAAACAAAAACAAATGAGAAGAAACAAAAATTTCTCCCCTATGGATGTTTACTCCCCCTAAGAAGAACGTATAAATCAAAACACTTGTGAATGTACTATGTGTGACCAATTTCTCCCCCTTTGACAATGTACTCGGCAAGGTTCAAAAGAGAAATTTTAATTTGTTATGAGCATAATATGACATATACATATAAAACAAATCTCATCCAAGCCATACTATCAAGTAACTTACATTATGACGTCAATGAAATACATCAAGTGTAATTTCAATTTAAGCAAGTCATGATCTCCCTATCTCAACTATTTCAAAACTTGAAAGCATGACATGTGTTGCTGTTTTTATTGTCTTTTAAAGCATAAATTTGAATCACATGAACTGGACAAAAGATTATATGCAGCATCCGTATTATTCTAACCAACCAAACAAAGCCCATGTCATTTGACAATCAAAAGCTTAAGGACATGGTTTTCGTCATACACAACTCCTTCGAAGTTCATATTAAAGTGCAATGATAAGCAATCTCAAAATAAGAAGTGTGATGCGTGCATATTCTCTTGATCTTTTCAGATTTTTCATTTGATCATAAAAGCTCAATATTTGGGTTGTCGATTGATCAATTTTTCATGATCTAAAGCACTTCTGATCATGCAACAAGTTCAAAATGGCAAGAAAGTTCAATCATGACCAGATTTAGTGTAAGTAATTATTTCAATTACTAGTCATAGCAAATACTAAAAAATGTATAACACGAGTAATGTAGTAAGAACTTTCAGCATGTAAACGGAATTACAAAGTCATAGATGTATGAACTACTTATGCTCATATTATTTTTAATTTCATATTCACACATAGACTTCCCAAGTTGCAAAATTCCCCCTCAATTTAAGGCATGAGGATGCATAACCCCTATTTCACCACGACTAAATGAAAAGCGAGTGAAATCCAAAGGTTTTGTAAAAAAGACAGCCAATTGTTGTTCGGTGTCTACATGGTGAAGCACAAATGTTTCCTTTTTCAACATTATCACAAAAAAAAGTGATACCTAATGTCAATGTGCTTTGTTCTAGTGTGTTGCACAGGGTTTTTAGCAATGCAAATGGCACTAGTGTTGTCACAAAATAGTGGAACACTATCTAGATCAACCCCATAGTCCTTAAGTGTTTGAACAATCCAAAGAATTTGTGAGGAAGTGCTAGCAGCAACTACATATTTAGATTTGGTCGTAGATTGTGCAACTGAACTTTGTTTTCTAGAGGACCAAGCAACAAGTGAGTTACCAAGAAAATGACAAGCACCCGGAGTACTTTTCCTATCAATCCTAGAACCCCCAAAATAAGCATCTGAAAAAGCTTTCAAAGTAATGATTGAGGAAGAAGGAAGAAAAATGCCAAATTCTTGAGTACCATGTAAATACCTGAGAAACCTTTTGATGGCTTGACAATGTGAAGCGCATGGGGGAGCTTGAAATCTTGAGGAACCAGAACACAACAATGATGATGAAGAGGTATGTCCCTCTTGTGAAGAAATGTGTGGTGTTATTTCTCGTGCCACTACCGTACTTAAGAAAAAGGACAAAAAACTTAGGGACAATGCTATTAAAATTGAATCACTGGAATCTAAAATTAATCGGCTAAAATCATTCATTCCTAGTGATGATTCTTGTTCCTCGTGTGAATTGATTTATGAACAATTGTCCTCCTTAAGAAGTGCATACACCTCCACACTGGATAAACTTGAGATTGATATTGAAAAGAATAAAAAGCTTGCTGCACTTAATGATCAAACATGAAAGATGCTAGCTGTCCTACAATTAATTTGCCTTGTCCTACTTGTGATGATCTCGATAAGAAACTACATGATGCTATGAACGAGATTTCTATTTTGAACAATGCTTTATGTTCTCATAAAGTTAAATATTCTTCTAATTGCAAACTAAAGGAAAAACTTCATTTAAAAACTTCCTAGACTTATCCAATAAACTTGATGACATGCATAAGACACCAGAGCGATTTTATAGGGGGAATAAGAATCTAAACATAGTGTTGAATTCTTCTAAGACATGCAATGATAAAACTAGTTTAGGTTTTGATTCTCATGCTCATTCTAAGGCACATCCACCTAAGGTCGTTAAGTCATTAGGAAGTGGTTTGATTAAAATGGTCCCTAAACAAAAAGAGGTGGTTTTTAAGTCTGCAGGAATGTTGTCTCATTCGGTTGCTAACTCACATGCTGCTTGTTCTTCTAGACATGAACATAAGTTTAAATTTCATTGTACCTACTGTGGTAGAGATGGTTATATCCTAGATTTTTATTATAGACTAGCTAAACAAGAAAAGAAGCGAAGAATGCTAGCTACATCACGTAATAATCAAGCAAAACTTGTTGTACGTGCTAAACCGAATCTTAGACACTTGCAACCTGCTGTAATGAGTCAAAAACATGCAAATATTGCCCCAAACCGATTGTTTTTCGTGCTACACATAACACACCTCGTAGGTCAGTAGTTGGGTACAAGAATATCAATCATTGGCTCATAATCCTGTTGTATTTTCTCAGCTTTCGCGTGTTATTCCTGTCGGACGTCGTGTGACTCACTACTGGATTCCAAAATGCCTTTTGACTAACCCTAGTATTGAGTCATTGACGTATTGTGCTTCTATATAGGTTACACACTTGAGGAAGGAGAACATTTGGCTTGTGGATTTAGGTTTCTCACGCCACATGTCAGGTAACAAAGAATGGTTCTCCTCCCTCTCTTTCGTGTCACGTGTAGAGAATGTTACTCTTGTTGATACTTTTTCAACTCCTATAATTGCTAAGGGTTCGGCTAGAGTTAATAATAACTACACATTGAAAGATGTGGCACTTGTTAAAAATTTGAAATACAACTTGCTTTCTGTTGAACAATTGGTAGATGAAAATCTTGAAATTATTTTCACTATAAATTGTTGCAAGGTTGTAGATTCCAATGGTGAGATTATGTTTAATATGTCTCGGTTTGGAAGAGTTTTTAATGATATTTTGACATGTCATCCTCTAAGCATAGGTGTCTAGTTGACAATGATTAAAGAGACTTATATTTTTGGCATCGTAGACTTGGTCACGTAGGTTTTGATCATCTCACACGTGTTAGTGGTCCCGATCGCATAAATGGGTTACCTATGCTTAAAGGGGACAAAGAAATTGTCTGCTCTTCTTGTAGACATGCTAAAATGGTTGTAGGTTCACGTGATCCACTCACAATGACCATGACAACAGCACTGGCACAACTTTTACACCGTGACACCGTAGGACCTTCACGTGTTCAATCTTTTGGAGGTAAAGGGTATGTGCTTGTAATTGTTGATGATTATTCTAGATGCTCTTGGGTTTATTTTATGGCATCTAAGAATGAAGATTCTAGTCACTTTAGAAGTTTGGTTCTTAGACTTCCAGCTGACCACCAAGGATCTTTAAAATCAATTAGAAGTGATAATGGAACAAAATTTAAAAACCAGTCATTTGATCACTTTTGTGCTGAAAATAGAATAGATCATCAATTTTCTTCACCATATATACCTCAACAAAATGGTGTTGTAGGGAGAAAGAACAAAACCTTAACTAAGAAGGCTAGGACTATGCTTGATGAATATCAAACTCCTAGGAAGTTTTGGGTTGGTGCAATTGCAAGCGCTTGTTGTGTCTCAAATCGTGTTTTCTTGCGTGCTAAGCTAGGAAAAACCACATATGAGCTTTGGTTTGGACATAGGCCTAGTGTTACACACTTTTGGTTCTTTGGTTGCAAATGCTTTGTTAAGAAACATGGTAATCTTTATAAATTTAAAGCTAGATTTGTTGATGGCATGTTTCTTGGTTATCCATCTCATACTAGAGGCTACCATGTGATTTTACTTGACACTAACAAAATTGTGGACCTGTGAGGTTTCTTTTTATGAATCTATCTCAAATAAGCTCTATTATTGCACGTCAAGATGCATATCCACAGGATTGAAGATGAGGAAGAAGTAGTGCTCCTACCCGAAAATTCAGAAGCTAATGATGTTGTTGCAGCTCCTAATTTTGATCCACAACCAGCACCGACGACAATGCTTGCTGGTTTATATCATCCTCAAGCTACAAGCTCCTCTATTTGTTATAAACATGAAAAACAAGGAGCCTGTGAAGTGTCTGCTCCTCTTTGGATCCTCAAAAGTCATCCTCCTCAACAAATTTTTGGAAGCTTGCACGAACGAGTGACATAGTCCAGGTTTTTCAGTCCAAACTCTCATGCTCATTCTGTTTTTGTTGCTTCTTTTGAACCCAAAGATATATCACACGCACTCACCAATGAATCTTGGATTATTGCATGCAAGAAGAGTTAGAAAATTTTGAAAGAAATAATGTTTGAAAACTTGTACCTCGAACTAAATGGGTGTTAAAAATAAACAAAGTGAGGATGGGATTGTGGTTAGGACCAAAGCTAGGTTGGTTGCTGAAGATTTTAGACAAGTTGAAGGTCTAGACTTTGATTAAAATTTTGCTACTGTTGCTAGGTTAGAAGCCATCAGAATTTTATTAGCATCTGTTGCATCTAATAGTTTCAAATTATATCAAATGGATGTGAAAAGTGTTTTTTCTAATGGCTACATAGATGAAGATGTTTATGTTAAGCAACCACCCGGTTTTGAAAATCCAGATTTTCCTAATCATATTTACGAATTGTCCAAAGCTTTGTATGGTCTCAAACAAGCCCCTAGAGCATGGTATTGATAGGTTAAAAACATTTTTACTAAAAAAGGGGTTTACCATGGGCAAAGTAGATAAAACTATTTTTGTGCTTAAGCATGGTAATGACTCACTATTCGTTTAAGTGCATGTGGATGATATTATCTTTGGTTGTTCTTCTCAAGGGAACCATTGTGCATGAAACAAAGTACACGAAATATCTCCTTAGGCATTTCAATATGGAAAATAGCAAGCCTCTTCAAACACCAATGGGAACAACAACGACGCTTAAAATTGATGAAGAGGGTGAACCCACTGATCAAAAAGAATATCGAAGCATGATTGGATCACTTTTGTACCTCGCGACATCAAGACCGAATATACAATTAAGTGTATGTCTTTGTGCAAGATTTCAAGCTTCCCCATGCGCTTCACATCATCAAGCCGTCAAAAGGATTCTCAGGTATTTACATGGTACTCAAGAATTTGGCATTTTTCTTCCATCTTCCTCAACCGTAACTTTTCCAATGCTGATTTTGGGGGTTGTAGGATTGATAAGAAAAGTATTTCGGGTGCTTGTCATTTTCTTGGTAATTCACTTGTTGCTTGTTCTTCTAGAAAACAAAGTTCAGTTGCACAATCCACAGTCGAATTTGAATATGTACCTGTTGCTATCCCTTGCTCACAAATTCTTTGAATTGTTCAAACACTTAAGGACTATGAGACTGATTTAGATAGTGTGTCGCTGTTTTGTGACAACACTGGTACGATCTGCGTTGCTAAAAACCACGTGCAACATTCTAGAACAAAGCACATTGACATTAGGTATCACATTCTCCGTGATAATGTCCTAAAGGAAAAATTATGCTTCACCATGTAGATACCGAACAACAATTGGCTGACATTTTCACAAAATCTTTGGATTTCACTCGTTTTTCATTCATTCGTAGTGAAATAGGAGTTATGCATCCCCGTGGCTTAAATTGAGGGGGGGGGGGGGGGGGTTTGCACCTTAGGATGTCTATATGTGAATCTAAAATTAAAAATAATATGAGCATAAGTTGTTCATACATATATAACTTTGTGACTCATTTTACATGCTGAAAGTTCTTACTACATTACTCATGTTATACATTTTGTAGTTTTTTCCATGATTAGTAATTGGAATAATTATGTACACTAAATCTGGTCATGATTGAATTTTCTTGCTGTTTTGGACTTGTTGCATGCTCACAAGTGCTTTTAATCATAAAAAAATTAATCAATCAGTAGCTCACATGTTGAGCTTTTATGATCAAATAAAAAATCTGAAAAGCTCAAGAGAATATGCATGCATCGCACTTCTTTTGAGATTGCTTATCATTGCACTTTGATATGAACTTGGAAGGAGTTGTGTATGACTAAAACCATGTTCTTAAGCTTTTGATTGTCAAATGACATAGGCTTAGCTTGGTTAGTTAGAATAAGGCGGATGCTGCGTATAATCTCTTGCAAATGTCATATAATCAAAATGTGTGCTTTAAATGATAATGAAAATTTTAAAATGCAGCAACATGTGTCATGCTTTCAGGTTTTTGAAATAGTTAAGTTTGTGAGATCATAACTTTCTTAAATTGAAAAATTACACTTGATCTCTAGCATGGATTACACTACTTTATGTATTTCATTGATTTGATAGTGTATGTTTCTTGATAGTATGACTTGGATGAGCTTTGTTTTGTATGTATCTATCATATTATGCTCATAACAAATTAAAATTTCTCTTTTGAACCTTGCTGAATACATTGTCAAAGGGGGAGAATTTGGTCACTGTAGGATCGAAGAGCATGTGAAAAGCTACCAGAGGGGGGGTGAATGGTAGATTTAAAAATCTTACGCAGCAGAAACAATTAAACCCCAAACCCTTTTGGTAGAAAAACGATCTGTTAAAGAAATCGTGTGTGAGACTAATATAAACGTGTTTCACTATGACAAAAGTGATAGATATCAGAGAGAATCGAGACGAAGACAAAACAAAACAATTACTCAAATCCGTCGAGAAAAACTCAAGTTATGATCGAGAGATCAAACAATAGTCAATCTGCCCTACCCGAGAAAAAACAGTTCTGTAATGCTGCAAAGAAACTCGTGTAGATCATAGACCACAAATCCAATGACCGTGAAATTTTGACAGATGATAGATAATGAAGTTTTGAAGACAACCCAAAAAGAATCACGTCAATTGGATCTGTAAAACTCAGGTTATGATAAAACCACCGACGAAAGGTAGTGCTGTCCAGAAACTCGACGAGTAAAACCTGTCTGGAACAAGTCGGACGAACTAGGCACAAAAATTCCTTCAAACTACGAATTTTATTCAATAGAACACAAGAGGAACAGCACCAAATTCGTCCACAATGAGCTCTGGGCTCCCTTGCTTATATAACCAGCCCTTAGGCCAACCCAATATCAACTAGGACTCCAATCCTACTCAGATCACGAATCGTAACTTTCCATAACTGCTCAAGATTCTTCTATACGCAGATAGAAGCAATCTTAAGACTTCCAAACACCTTAGGAACGTATCCCACATTCCTAAACAACTCAAATTCGTGACACACACGAAATCCTAACATAACCAACTCGATACTTTCCATACCGAGCCATAACCGACTCCGTCGCAGCCGAAGTCATCAACCGGTACGATCCGATCCTTCTAACCATCTTCGGAACCATGTTGCCACGTCATGCACTGCATGCATACGCGCATACACCTTCCTTCGATGTCCAGTAACCTTCATATGCACCGCCCTTGATTCAATCATCCTGCGCGACCTCCTGATCAGCTCAACCACAGTTCCTTCCGAACTTGGTTGTAGGAACCTCATCTCCTCCCTGAGACTAGTTCAATCGATCCAGTCACCAGCCATGACTTGAACTCAAGCAACACCTGCACATGAATAAACAACCAATCCATACGAGCCCAAGTCCTCGACTTGACTCAAGTTAGTTCCAAACACAACACCTTACGTGAGAGCCTCACATAAGCATGTTGCAAAGCACAGCAAAACGATATCATCCATATCAACCAAAACACACCAAAAACTTAGCAAATGAATACTAAGCAATCTTTCAAACAATGTAAAGCAAGTACGAAACATTGCAAATGAAAAACAGAAGCACTACGGTCAAGTTCCGGACCTTGCCAGAGCAACCCGGACCTTGAGCCGGAGCTAACAAAAGCTAGTAGAACCTAGCGCCGGAGCTTACCAAAACTAGTATCCAAGCTCCCGTCGGAGCTTACAAAACTAGCAAGACCTAGCATCGGAGCTAACCGGAACTAGTCGGAACTAGTAAACCCAAAAGCCGGAGCTAGAAAAATCAACTCGGAGCTTAGCAAAAACATGTCGGAGCTATCAATGTCATGTCGGAGCTAAAGACAAAACTCACCGGAGCTAACCAAAGCTAGTCGGACCTTACCAAGAAGCTGGACCTATCATCTAACGTAGCCGGAGCTACCTAAAACAAGCCGTACCTACCGTCGGACCTTGCTGTAGCTCAGAGCTAGAGCCGGACCTTGATAAAAAGGTGTTTTGGTGATATTAAAAACTTTTATCATCAAAGCCAAGTGTATTCACTACAAGCCAATGTATTCAACACACATAGGTCTTACAATCTCCGCCTTGATGAATGCATTGGCAACACCATCTAAAATCCGAAGATTGGCTTATTCACATAAAAGTTTTGAAGGCAATTTCTCCCCTTTTGTAAATCGGAAATAAAATGAGAAGAAAATCCAAAAATCATCCCATATTATCTCTCCCCCTTTATTATCTCTCCTTATGCACATATTCTCTTTCTCTTCAAGCTTATCTCTCCCCCTTTGACAATGTATTCAGCAAGTCACGAGCATTTAAACAAATTATCTCTCCCTCTTTAGTTGTTATGAGCATATTATAACATATTCATATAAACAAAGCTCATCCAAGTCATACTATCAAGTACTTTACATTATCACATCAATGAAATACATAAAGTAGTGTAAGCCATGCTAGAGATCATATGTAATTTTCAATTTAAGCAAGTCATGATCTCACAAACTTAACTATTTCAAAACATGAAAGCATGACACTAGTTGCTGCATTTTATTATTTTTCAAAGCATAAATTTAGATCATATGATATTTGCAAGAGATTATATGTGCATCTACCTTATTCTAACCAACCAATCCAAGCATATGTCATTTGACAATCAGAAGCTTAAGGACATGGTTTAAGTCATACACAACTTCTTCCAAGTTCATATCTAAGTGCAATGACAAGCCATCTCAAAAGAATAAGTGCGATGCATGCATATTCTCTTGATCTTTTCTAAATTTATATTTGTTCATAAAAACTCAACATGTGAGTTGATTACTTGACTAATTCTTTATGATTAAAAGCACTTGTGAACATGTAACAAGTTCAAAACAGCAAGAAAGTTTGACCATGACCAGTTTTAGTGTAAGTAATTATTCCAATTACTAGACATGGCAAAAACTACAAAATGTATAACACGAGTAATGTAGTAAGAACTTTCAGCATGTAAAAGGAATCACAAAGTCATATATATATGAAATACTATGCTCATATTATTTTTATTTCAGATCCACACATAAACTTCCCAAGTTTCAAAAACTCCCCCTCAATTTAAGCCATGAGGATGCATAACCCCTATTTCACTACGAATGTAACAAAAACGAGTGAAATCCAAAGGTTTTGTAAAAATGTCAGCCAATTGTTGTTCAGTATTTACATGGTGAAGCACAATGTTTCCTTTTTCAACGTTATCTCGGAGAAAGTGATACCTAATGTCAATGTGCTTAGTTCTAGAATGTTGCACGGGGTTTTTAGCAATGCAAATGGCACTAGTGTTATCACAAAACAGTGGAACACTATCTAGATCAACCCCATAGTCCTTAAGTGTTTGAACAATCCAAAGAATTTGTGAGCAAGCACTAGCAGCAGCTACATATTCAGATTCGACTGTAGATTGTGCAACTGAATTTTGTTTTCTAGAGGACCAAGCAACAAGAGAGTTACCAAGAAAATGACAAGCACCGGAAGTACTTTTCCTATCAATCCTACAACCCCCAAAATCAGCATCCGAAAAAACTTTCAAAGTAATGGTTGAGGAGGAAGGAAGAAAAATGCCAAATTCTTGGGTTCCATGTAAGTACCTGAGAATCCTTTTGACGGCTTGACGATGTGAAACACGTGGGGAAGCTTGAAACCGTGCACAAAGACATACGCTGAATTGTATGTCCGGTCTTGATGCCGTGAGGTACAAAAGTGATCCGATCATGCTTCTATATTCTTTTTGATCCATGGATTCACCATCTTAATTAAGTTCAAGTGTTGTTGTTGTTCCCATTGGTGTCCGAAGAGGCTTGCTTTTGTCCATGTTGAAGCGCCTTAGGAGGTCTTTGGTATACTTCGTTTGATGCACAAAGGTACGCTCCTTGGTTTGCTTGATTTGCAGCCCCAAAAAGTAAGTGAGTTCACCCATCATACTCATTTCAAATTCGGAACTCATCATTGCTGAAAACTTGGACACAAGATCATGAGAAGCACAACCAAAGATAATATCATCCACATACACTTGGACGAATAATGAGTCATTGCCATGCTTAAGCACAAAAAGAGTTATATCAACCTTGCCCATGGTAAACCCCTTTTCAAGTAAGAATGTTTTTAACCTATCATACCATGCTCTATGGGCTTGTTTGAGACCGTATAAGGCTTTGGACAGTTTGTAAACATGATTAGGAAAATCTGGATTTTCAAAACCCAATGGTTGTTTGACATAAACCTCCTCATCTATGTAGCCATTAAGAAAAGCACTTTCAACATCCATTTGATATAGCTTAAAACCTTTAGATGCTGCAAAAGCTAACAAAATTCTTATGGCTTCTAATCTAGCGACAGGAGCAAAAGTTTCATCAAAATCTAGACCTTCAAATTGAGTGAAACCTTGAGCAACCAACCTAGCCTTATTCCTAACCACAACCCCATCCTCACTTTGTTTATTTTTAAATACCCATTTAGTTCCAATTAAAGTGTGACCTAGAGGTGGAGGTACAAGTTTCCAAACATTATTTCTTTCAAATTTTTCTTACTCTTCTTGCATGGCAATAATCCAAGATTCATTAGTGAGTGCGTGTGATATATCTTTGGGTTCAAAAGAAGCAACAAAAGCAGAATGAGCATGAGAGTTTGGATCGCAAAACCTGGACCGTGTGACTCGTTCATGCAAGCTTCCAATCATCTGTTGTGAGGGATGATCTTTGTAAAACCGTAGGGGAACAGATGTCTCACAAGCTTCTTCTTCATTAGGTTCATCGTAGATTGATGAGCTTGTGACTTGTGAACGATCAGGACCAGCAGAGGTGATAGCCGGAGCTTGTTCAATGTCCGGAGCTGGACACGTGTCAGCTTCGGAACTACCAGGCAGTATCACCGGCTCTTCTTCATCTTCGAAGATACCCTCCCCCTGAGGATACGGATCTGGTCCTGCAACACCGGAGCTAGTACCTGGGCTAGCTTCATCAAAAGACACTTCACAAGTCTCCACAATTTTGTTAGTGTCAAGTAAAAGCACACGGTAGCCTCTAGTATGAGATGGATAACCAAGAAACATGCCATCAATGGATCGAGGTTCAAATTTATCAAGATTACCATGTTTCTTAACAAAGCATTTTCAACCAAAGACCCGAAAGTGTGTAACACTAGGCCTATGTCCAAATCAAAGCTCATATGGTGTTTTACCTAGTTTAGCACACAAGAAACCACGATTTGAGACATAACAAGCGGTTGCTAACGCATCAGCCCAAAATTTCCTAGGAGTTTGATATTCATCAAGCATAGTCCTAGCCATCTCAACTAAGGTTCTGTTCTTTCTTTCTACAACACCGTTTTGTTTAGGTACATATGGTGAAGAGAATTGATGATCTACTCTATTTTCAGCACAAAAGTGATTAAAAGATTGATTTTTAAATTCAGTTCCATTATCACTTCTAATTGCTTTTAATGATCCTGGGTGATCAATTGATAATCTAAGAGATAAAGTCCTAAAGTGACTAAAAGCTTCATTCTTAGACGCCATAAAGTAAACCCAAGAGTATCTAGAATAATCATCAACAATAACAAGAACATACCATTTACCTCCGAAGGATTGAACACGTGAAGGTCCTACGGTGTCAAGATGCAAAAGTTGACATGGTTCAGTTGACATGATCATTGTGAGAGGAGTATGTGAACCTGCAACCATCTTAGCATGTCTACAAGAAGAGCACACAATTTCTTTGTCCCCTTTAAGCTTAGGCAGCCCACGTATGCGATCAAGAGCACTAACACGCATTAGGTGATCAAAGCCTATGTGACAAAGTCTACGATACCAAAAATATAAGTCATTTGAATCATTAGCAACTAAACACCTATGCTTAGAGGAAGACATATCAAAATCAGCTTTAAAAACTCTTCCAAACCGAGACATGTTAAAAATAAGCTCACTATTTGAACCTACAACTTTGCAGCAGTTTTTATTGAAAATAATTTCTAGATTTTCATCTAGCAATTGTGCAACAGAAAGCAAGTTGTATTTCAAATTTTTGACAAGTGTCACATCCTTTAAAGTGTAGTGATCATTTACTCTAACCGAACCCTTAGCAATTATAGGAGTTGAAGAATTATCGGCAAAAGTAACATTCTCTACACGTGAAACAAAGGAGAGGGAGGAGAACCAATCTTTGTTACACGTCATGTGGCGTGAGCAACCTGAATCCACAATCCAAATGTTCTGCTTCCTCAAACGTGTAACCTACATAGAAGCACAATACGTCGATGACTCAATACTGGGGTTAGTCAAAAGGCATTTAGGTATCCAGTACTGAGTCACACGACGTGCAGTAGGAAAAACACGTGAAAGCTGAGATAAAACAGCAGGTTTATGAGTCGAAGTTTGAGGTTTTCTATTCTTAACTCTTTTAGCACAAAAACCAGTAGCTCCGGAGGTAAAGGCAACAGTTCCAAAAGACAAGGCTGAAGCTCCGGAAACAAAAGTTGAAGTTCCGAAGGAAATAACAGAAGGTCCGGGAGCTCTCGGAGCTATCGGAACTATCGGAGCTGCTTTTGCGGATTTCTTACCAGAAGGTCCGGAAGCTACCTTTTCAAATTTCTGACTCACTAAAGCAGGTTGTGTTTTTCTAATTGCATGAAAGTTATGAGATCTAGCAATTTTTCTTTCCTTTTTCTGTTGTTTAGCTAGTCTATAACAAAAATCTATGACATGACCATCTCTACCACAGAAGGTAGAATGAAATTTAACATTGTGTTCATGTCTAGATGAGCAAGCAATATTTTTATTTGAAACCGAATGAGGCAACACTCCTGCAGATTTGAAAACCACTCCTTTTTGTTTAGGAACTGTTTGAATCAAACCACTTCCTAATGACTTTACAATTTTAGGTGGATGTGCCTTAGAATGAGCATGAGAATCAAAACCTAAACCAGTTTTATTATTGCAAGACTTGGAAGAATTCAGCAGCAAGTTTAGGTTCTTATTCCCATTACAAAACCCATCTAATGTCCTATGCATGTCATCAAGTTTATTGGACAGATCAAGACAATTTTCACATGAAGTTTTTCTTTTTAGTTTGCAATTGGAGCAAAATTTAACTTCATGAGAACGTAAAACATTGTTCAATATAGAAATTTCATTCATGGCATCCTGTAGTTTCTTATCAAGATCCTCACAAGTAGAACAATGCAAATCAATTATAGAACAGCTAGCATATTTCAAGTTTTTATCATTAAGTGCAGCAAGCTATTTGTTCTTTTCAATTTCTAACTCAAGTTTATCAAGTGTGGAGGTGTGCGCACTTCTTAATGAGGACAATTGTTCATATATTAAATCACATGAGGAACATGCATCATCACTAGGAATCAAAGTTTTTAAACGGTTGATTTCAGATTCTAGTGATTCAATTTTAGCAGCACTATCCCTAAGCTTTTTGTCCTTTTTCTTAACAATAATAGTGGCACGAGAAATAGCATCGCACATTTCTTCGCAAGTAGGACATACCTCTTCATTGTCGTTGTTGTGTTCTGCCTCCTCCATACTTGATCTTGACTTGCCTGCCATGAAGCACAAGTTTGCCAAATCATCTTCATCTTCATCACTTCCAATGTCCACGTCGCTTGAACTGAACTCTTGAAGCGCGGTGATTAAAATGTTGATCATCTTGCGTCCTATGGTACCAATCCTCTTCTTGTTGGAATTTCCAGAGGAGGTCCGGACCTTGCTTTGTTTTTCTTCCCGGGTGGTCGGACCTGAAAGTTTAGGGCATTCTGTACGAAAGTGTCCTGTTTTACCACATTCAAAACAGCGTTGAGGTCCGGAGCTTCCTCTCCTTCTAGTTCTCACATTTTGCAATGCTTTTGAGAATCTAGTAGAGATGAGTGCCAACTCCTCTTCTGGAAATTCTTCGATCTGCTCCAGGGTTAGTGAGGACAACAAAGCAAGAGTATTGCAGGATGATGATTGGCCGGAGCTTGACATATCACATTGTGAGACAAATGCAATAGACTTGTTTGGGTTCTTACGTGCTAGGATGTCAATTTCATGAGTTTTTTGTTTAGAATAAAGTACATCTAATGTAAGAGAACTCATGACAGTTGATTCACGAATAGATGTTACTTTCATCTCCCAAATTGACATGTCTAATGCACTAAGAAGTTGCCTAGCATTCTCAGCATCAGAAAAATTAACATTGACACTACGTAAGTTGCTAAGAATTTTATTGAAACGAGCAAAGAGGTCATCGATAGACTCACCTGGTTGCATCTCAAAGCGCATATATTCCTTTTTGAACATACCTTGCTCCTTGATTGTGTTGGAGCCTTCATGATAATCACAGAGAGCTCTCCAAACATCGTATGCTGATCGGAGGTGCGCGACACGATCAAAGTCGCTTTGAGTGAGTCCTTGGATGATCAAGTTTCGGGCTTTGTTGTTGTTATCGACGTCCCGTAGGTTTTTGGCCGTGACTTGATCATTAGGTGGCACTTCATAAGGCTTATACACCTTATCCCATATTGCAAAGCCTTGTGCCTGGATAAAAGCCTCCATGTGTGCCTTCCAAACCTGAAAATCAATACCAGCAAACACACAAGGTTTGGCAGAATACTTCTCCATGATGATTAGTCAAAAACACGTGCAAATTACAAAGATTAGAGAACCGTGACTCTGATACCAATTGTAGGATCGAAGAGCACGTGAAAATCTACCAGGGGGGTGAATGGTAGATTTAAAAATCTTACGCAGTGGAAACAATTAAACCCCAAACCCTTTCGGCAGAAAAACGATCTGTTAAAGAAATCGTGTGTGAGACTAATCTAAACGTGTTTCACCGTGACAAAAGTGATAGATATCAGAGAGAATCAAGTCACGAAGACAACACAAAAAGAATTACTCAAATCCGTAGAGAAAAACTCAAGGTATGATCAAGAGATCAAACAATGGTCAATCTGTCCTACCCGAGAAAAAACAGTTCTGGAATGCTGCAAAGAAACTCGTGTAGATCATAGACCACAAATCCAATGACCGTGAAATTTTGACAGATTATAGATAATCAAGTTGTGAAGACAACCCAAAAAGAATCACGTCAATTGGATCTGTAAAACTCGAGTTATGATAAAACCACCAACGAAAGGTAGTGCTGTCCAGAAACTCGACGAGTAAAACTTGTCTGGAACAAGTCGGACGAACTAGGCACAAAAGTTCCTTCAAACTACGAATTTTATTCAATAGAACACAAGAGGAACAGCCCCAAAGTTGTCCACAACGAGCTCTAGGCTCCCTTGCTTATATAACCAGCCCTTAGGCCAACCCAATATCAACTAGGACTTCAATCCTACTCAGATCACGAATCGTAACTTTCCATAACTGCTCAAGATTCTTCTATACGCAGATAGAAGTAATATTAAGACTTCAAAACACCTTAGGAACGTATCTCACATTCCTAAACAACTCAAATTCGCGACACACATGAAATCCTAACATAACCAACTCGATACTTTCCATACCGAGCCATAACCGACTCCGCCGCAGCCGAAGTCATCAACCGGTATGATCCGATCCTTCCAACCAGATCTTCTCATCCATAAACCATCTTCGGAACCATGTTGCCACGTCATGCACTGCATGCATACGTGCATACACCTTCCTTCGATGTCCAGTAACCTTCATATGCACCGCCCTTGATTCAATCGTCCTGCGCGACCTCCTGATCAGCTCAACCACAGTTCCTTCCGAACTTGGTTGTTGGAACCTCATCTCTTCCCTGAGACTAGTTCAATGGATCCCGTCACCAGCCATGACTTGAACTCAAGCAACACCTACACATGAATAAACAACCAATCCATACGAGCCCAAGTCCTCGACTTGACTCAAGTTAGTTCCGAACACAACACCTTACGTGAGAGCCTCACATAAGCATGTTGCAAAGCACAACAAAACGATATCATCCATATCAACCAAAACGCACCAAAAACTTAGCAAATGAATACTAAGCAATCTTTCCAACAATGTAAAGCAGGTACAAAACATTGCAAATGAAAAACAGAAGCACTACGGTCAAGTTTCGGACCTTGCCAGAGCAACCCGGACCTTGAGCCGGAGCTAACAAAAGCTAGTAGAACCTAGCGTCGGAGCTTACCAAAACTAGTATAACCAAGCTCCCGCCGGAGCTTACAAAACTAGCAGGACCTAGCGCCGGAGCTAACCAGAACTAGTCGGAACTAGTAAACCCAAAAGCCGGAGCTAGAAAAATCAACTCGGAGCTTAGCAAAAACATGCCGGAGCTATCAAAGACATGTCGGAGCTAAAGACAAAACTCACCGGAGCTAACCAAAGCTAGTCGGACCTTACCAAGAAGCCGGACCTAGCATCTAACGTAGCCGGAGCTACCTAAAACAAGCCGAACCTACCGTCGGACCTTGCTGTAGCTCAGAGCTAGAGTCGGACCTTGATAAAAAGGTGTTTTGGTGATATTAAAAACTTTTATCATCAAAGCCAAGTGTATTCACTACAAGCCAATGTATTCAGCACACATAGGTCTTACAGTCACACATTGCACATTCACAGGTGTTTTGTCACAATTCTTCTCAGGGGGAGTGTACATCCTTAGGGTGAGAATTTTTTGTTTTCTTCTCATTTGATTTTTTATTTCAAAAAGTGAGAGAAATTTTCTCTTATCAAAACTTTTCATGAAACATGAATGAGTCAATGTTCGGTTTCGTAGTGGTGTTGCCAATGCATTCATCAACGGGGTGATTGTGAGACCTATGTGTTGAATACATTGACAATTATGTTAAATGTGAAGGTTTACATGCAAATTTTTGAATGTATCTGAGAAACTCCCGAACTTTTCCTTTTATGCGGAGCTACTATTTAGGATTGTCCGAACATTCTATGTACTGAAATAATCGTGCGACTGCTATGTTTTAATCTTGCAATGTTTGAAACTTGCTTTACATTTATGGGAGGATTGATTAGTACTTTTGACTAACTTTTAAATGCGTTTTTTCTAATCATTATGGATATTTTTTTGCTATGTTTGCAACATGCTTATATGAGGTGCTCACATAAGGTGTTGTGGTTATCGGGCTAGTGTGAGTCAAGTTGAGAACTTTGTGCTCCGAAGTTGTTTGTTCATGTGCAGGTGTTGCTTGAGATCAAGACATGGCTGGTGACGGGATCCATTGAACTAGTCTTAGGGAGAAGATAAGGTTCAACAACCAAGCTCAGGAAGAATTGTGGTTGAGTTGATCGGGAGGTCGCGCAACATGTTGGGGTCAAGAACAATGCATATGAAGATATCGTGGATGTTGTTGGAAAGTGTTTGCACGTGTGCAAGGGGTGCATGGACGTGGAAACATTGTTCCAAGGCGTGATGAAGAGATATGGATGTGAAGATGTGGCCGGAAAGGTCCAACCGGCTGGATTATGCCTCAGGCTGCGGCTGAGGAGGATATGGTTCGAATATGGAAAGTTTCGAGTTTCCTTTAGTTAGATTTCTTGTGGGTCACGAAGTGAGTTGTTTTACGAATGTTTAGGACATTCCTAAGGTGTTTGGAAGTCTTAAGATTGCTTCTATCTGCGTATGGAAGAGTCTTGAGCAGTTATGGAAAGTTTCGGTTGAAACTGAGTAGGAGTAGGAGTCCTAGTTAAGATTAGGTTGGCCTAAGGGCTAGTTATATAAGAAAGGAAGGCCAGAGCTCGTGGTGCACGACATGGAGATGTTTCTCTTGTGTTTTTATCAATAAAATTCGTAGTTTAGAGGAGCTTTTGTTCCTTGTTCGTCCGACTTATTTTCGTCAAGTCTTTCTCGTCGAGTTTTTGCGTTGCCCAATATTTCTTCATTGTTTTTATGGTAACTCGAGTTTTACAGATCCAATCAACATGATTATTTTTGTGTTGTTTTCACAACTTAATTATCTATCATCTGTTAAAATTTTATGTTCATTGGATTTGTGGTTTTTGAGTTACATGAATTTCTTTGCAGCGTAGCAGATCTGTTTGCTCTTTGTTAGAACAGATTGACCTTTGCTCAGGGTTTCGGTCATAACTTGAGTTTTAATCGACGTTTTCTAGTGATTCTTGTTGTCATGTCTTCGTAACTTGATTCTATATGATATACATGGATTTGTCATATTTTTAACACATTGGAAACACTTGCACACACGGTTTCTTTATCGGGTTGATTTTCTACCAAGGGGTTTTTGTAGCTTCCGTTGAAAAAGTTTTAAACTACCATTCACCCCCCCCTCTGGTAGCTTTCCACGTGCTCTTTGATCCTACAAACTTATTATAAATAAAATTGTTCTTCTAATTCTCCTTAACTCAAACTTTCTAATCATCTCATCAATATTAAGATACCATTGCCTCGAGACTTGTTTAAGTCACTAAAAAGACTTTCTTAATTATCATCCCATATGTTCTTTACCTTTAATGACAAAACATTTTGATTGAATTACATAGACGTCCTCATATATATACTCACTTTTAAATGATATTTTTACATCCATGTGATGTAATTCTAAATTATAATATGCTACTAATTCCATAATGATTCAAAATGAATGCTTAGTTGAGACGTATGAGAATGTCTCATTATAGTCTATGTCTTCTCTTTAAGTGAAGCATTTTTCCCCAAGTCTAGCCTTAAACTTTTCAATCTTTCCTTTGGAGTCACATTTAATCTTGTACACCCATTTACAGCCTATTGTTTTGCCTCCATTAGAAATCTTGAATAAATCCCAGACTTTGTTAGCCTCCAAGACCTAATTTTATTCTCCGTTCCTTTATGCCACTCAGTTAATCGAGGACTTCTCATAGCCTCTTCAAATGAAGAGAGATCATCCTCCAATTAAATTACTTCACTCATGTAGACCTCATGATATTTTATTCGTCATCATCGGGGCCCCTGGGCAGCTTGGTAACGGCGTACACTCAACTATGAAGTCAGCCAGCACTTGAATCTTGATCGCATGGCGCGACAAGAAGTTGAGCTCAAACTCTGCCAGCTCCGAAGAACACTTAGCAATGTTGCCATTCGCATTGGGGTTCTGAAGCACAACCCTCAGTAGGTATGAAGTCACCATTGAGAACCTGTTGGCTTGGAAGTAGTGGCGCAACTTGTTTGACGCCACAAGTACTGCATTCAACGACTTGTGCACCTTGATATACCTCGTCTTGGCGTTGTGGAGGACCACACTGATGTAGTAGACTGGACTTTGGATGACCTGGACCCTTCCTGGGGGGTCCGACACATCTTCTTCCATGGGTACAGGATCTGAGGGCTCTTGATCCCTATGTGTCGGACCTGCTTTTGATGGCTGTTATATACCAATTTCACCCGTCAATATAACTCAATTATGTGAAGGAAATATCATTATTGCACACATCACCTTTATATTTAACCTATTTCCGCTTGTGCTTGGAGAAAATAGTGCATGCAGGGATTCTATGCAAAATTTAAATGAAACAAGAGGATGGATCCTATACAATATCATTTCAGCCAATCAAGCGATGCCACATGGTACCACATGGATCAAATGGCCCACAAACAGAAGTATCCGAGGCCATCCAACGGTGTAGCACCCATATCATGGAATGGGACCCACCTATCAGTCACCTGGAGGAAGAACTGTCGTTTGGAGCCAGGACCAGGTCGGTTGACCCCCCTACTCGGCCGACTAGGTCCTGGCACCAAACGTGGTGAAACGCCACATGTTGGCTTCTCCCAGCTTGAAGAGGTCATGGGTGACTGATTCGCACGCTTTTGGTGGCGGGAACTGACCCTTCTCCAAGCTATAAACAGGACCCCTCACTCCTCACTTCGACACACACCACTTGACTATTCATCCATTGTATCCACTACTCTCCATAGGTTTAGAGGAGTATCGGTTGTAGAGAGGAGAGTCTCTAGTCCATAGTCCAAGTAGGAGAGGGGTAGAAGGAGTCCCTTCCCAATTTCCAATTGGGAAAGGTATGTCTCCCATAATCCTATTTGTATTTGTGACTTTATTCTTAATAAAGATGTTATCTTTAGTCTTGCATTGTTCATATACTTGGATAAAGCGTTTCTTGTTTGATTGTGGGTTCCATGTATGTGATAGGAGTAGTATTTATGATTGTGCTATACCATTCTCAATATATCATCATAAACACTATAAACCTCCACTATAGTCTAATTAGCTATGACATGATTATGTTAACATGAATCACTTATGCTATGAATTAACATTGGTTCAACGATGATTTAGTTCATTGCCTTAGGATGGCTTGTCCCTAGGCTCTTAAGGTAATTACTTAATATGCTAGCATGGTGCTAGGATAGAGAGTAGCGTTGAATGTCTCGTATGCCCACGGATGGAAGAGGTAGGCAGTAGGTGGTGATAGTCCTATTTGTCTTTTGTAATCCTCCATGTTCGGCTATGCCACAGGCTCTTAGCGGGAGTCGTCCTAGTATTGCTAGGGGTAAACCCGTGCCCGATGTGTTAATCCACTTAGAATGAGAATTCGTAGTTGACATTGATCATGAGTAACTAACCTAGGCTATGTATATGTACATTAGAAGCATTGTAGGAGTCTCTACCTAGTTCTTAGCCTAGTCCCTCTTTACCCCATATCATCCCCTTAGGATAGAATGCTCTCGTGTGTGTCACACTACCTCAATTACTCTTTATCCATCCTTGCTAGAGCCTTACCTAGGCCAACCTATCCGTTCCACTTGATGATTTTTTTACATCCATCTATCCTTCCTTTCGGAGAATATAAATGACACCCTTTGGGAATACTCTTAGAGGGGAAATGCTACATTGTTAGTTTATGTGCGCTTGCGGATTTACATGTACAATCTAAAACCTACCAGCACACATTTTTGGCACCCCTGCTAGGGATGAATTGTTAGTAGTGCATAGGAAATATCAACACCTGCCTCTGGGGGCTGAGACTCAGAGGCATCTTGGTTGTCAGGGCCCGGTGTGCGGTCCGAGTTCTGGGACTCAAAACCTGCGGCAGGAGCCTCGTCTAGAGCATGAAGTTGCTGTGGCTTCGGCCGCTCCCCCACCAGTACCATGCTTACAACTTTAGTTGTGGCGGCAATGTAGAGCAGAAGAGGCTCGTATGGTCCCGGAGCCGCCATGATTGGCAGCTATTTCAGCTCCTGGAACGCCTCTTCAGCCTTCTCAGACCAGACGAAGGGTACGAAATTGTGCATAAGCTTGAAGAATGGGAGAGCTCGCTCGGCCAGTCTAGAGATAAAGCGACTGAGTGCAGCCAAGCATCCCGTGAGCTCCTTCACGTCTTTGATGTGAGCGGGTGGCCGCATTGCTTCGATTTCCTTGATCTTCTCTCAGTTAGCTTCGATCCCCCAGTGTGAGACCAGGAAACTGAGTAGCTTCTCGGCAGAGACCATGAACACACACTTGTCCGGGTTCAACTTCGTGCGCGTGAAGCGTAGCCTGTCAAAGACTAGGGCGATGTTGTCTAGAAGGATGTGTGTTTTTTGATCTTGACAACGATGTCATCAACATACACCTCTACTAAGTCTCGAATGAGGTCCCCAAATGTTTTATGCATGGCACGTACAAAAGTAGGGAATGCATTCTTAAGACCATAAGGCATGGAGACATAACAATACAGACCATCTACTATTATAAAAGTAGTGCGCTCCTCATCTTCTCTAGACATTGATATTTGATGAAAACCAGAGTAAGCATCTAGGAAGCACAATAGATCACAGCCAGATGTAGAGTCTATGATTTGATCTACCCTAGAGAGGGGGAATAGATCTCTAGGGCATGCCTTATTGAGACTGGTTTAGTCGATGCACATTCGAAGCTTCTCGCCGGCCTTGGGGACGATAATAGGGTTTGCCAACAATCAGGGGTGGTGGACCTCTTGGATGAAGCTGGCATCGAGCAACTTATTCATCTCTTCACGAATAAAGTTATGTCGCTTGATGGACTGCTTCCAAGGCTTCTGTTGTACCGGCCTGGTGACGGTGTAGATCTTCAGATGGTGCTCAATCACCTCCCTGGGGTCCCAGGCATTTGTGACAAACACTTCGAAATTAGCCCGGAGTAAGGTGATGACCGCGAGTTCCTATTTTTCGTCCAGGCTCCACGCAATGCGAGTGGTTTGGGCAACGTTGGAGCCGACCTGGATGACCTTCACGGGGACACTGTCGCTATTGGAGGGCTGCACGTGGGGTGTAGAGGTTGAGCCACGCTGGCATGTACTCGGGGGAGGACATCTTGCTTCACCACCGCCAAGGGTAGGCTCCCGAGCTGCTACCAGTGCTTGGATCTTCTTCAAGGTTGAAACTGTGGTGGAGAGGTCTCCACGGATCTTTAGTACACCACTGGGTGAAGGTATCTTCAGGACCAAGTAGTCGTAGTGGGCTACGCCCATGAACCGGTACAATGCCAGCCTGCGGATGATGGCGTTGAAGGGGAGGTCGCCTCTGCGACATCAAAGAAGATGCTCTCCGTACGGTAATTCTCAAGCTTCCCAAAAGTCACTAGGAAATAGATGTTATCATACAACATGACATGCCCTAGACCTACCCCAGAAAATGGGTGTGAGGGGGTGAGCCTGGACATGGGGATCTACAACTTCTGAAAGGTTGCACGGCTGATGAGGCTTAGCCCCACCCCACC
The DNA here is from genome assembly GCA_036927565.1 of Tuctoria greenei. Classification (NCBI taxonomy): domain Eukaryota; kingdom Viridiplantae; phylum Streptophyta; class Magnoliopsida; order Poales; family Poaceae; genus Tuctoria; species Tuctoria greenei. Next base: position 114,519,536 of record JAYESD010000011.1, on the reverse strand, counting down.
ATCGACCAAAACATGGTACCTTGATGTTGGCGATGGTTGGGGAGACGAGGATCAGAAGCAATCCTGGTCTCGCCATGTTCTTAGGGTTGCCACTGCCCGACACAGGGTCTTGATAGCATTTTTGGGATGTGATGTCCCAAGAACCCCTATAGATGACATGGAGCATCTTGGGACGTTCGTATCTTCGGACGTTCGTTGTCACTGCTGGAATCGAAGTCGATCGAACCATAGACTGCCTTTAACACATGCTTGGTGTCCTAGTACTCCAACTTCTACTCTTCGTTGACCTGGCCCCCATCGGTTGCTGCAGCCACGGCAGTGGGTGCCCCGGCTAGAGGTTTGTCTTTGCCTCCAGCCTTCTTCTTGTTCTTCTTGCTGCTACTCTAGGCAGCAGCATTTGCGTTGGGTCAAACTACTTTCCCTGCCTCGGGGGCAGGCTACAAATGCTAGTCACGCCCTTTCGCAGCCCTGGCGCACTTGTTCGCCAAGCTGAAGAGCTCGGAGACGTCTTGCACGTTGTGCATGAATAACTTCTCGAGCATCTTTTCTCTCTCACACCCTGTCGAAATGCAACTACGACATAAGGGTTTGAGACGTGTAGGTGGTTTTTCTGACCTGGGAGAAATGCTGGATGAAGGACCGCAGCTACTCTCCCTGGCGCTGCCGCACAACGATGAGGTCAAGTTCGATGCCGGGGCGAGTATAGGAACTACCAAAGTACACCGTGAACTGTCAACACAACTCCTCCCAAGAGGTTACGGACTCTAGGGGGAGGTTCAATGGCCATGACCGAGTAGCGTCGGTCAAGGCCATGGGGAAGTAGTTGGTCATGATGGCCTCATCCCCTCCAGCAGCGAGGATGGAGGTGGAGTAGATCTGCAGGAACTCGGCGGGGTTGACCGTCCTGCCGTACTTTTCCGACAAGTGGGGCCGAAACTTGCGTGGCCACACCACAAAGTGGAGGTGTGATGCAAGGGTCGTGAAACCTTTGCCTATTCCTGCTGGAGCAGGGTTTTGCGAAGAGTGCGCCGGTGCTTCAGTGCCAGGTGCGCTGTAGTCGCCCTCAAGGTTGCAACGCCGCTCACAACGATGCTCAATGGTGATGCGACCATCTTCCCTTGTGCGGCGACAGTCTAGCTCGACCCGGATGTCAGTTGTAGCGAGCCTGGCAGTTACCGTTGACCGTGTTGTGACTGTTTGATGGTCCAATGTCAGCGTGCGCGACAGCGATAAATGCGATGGCGTGGCCTGTTGCCTCCTCCGCGGAAGCGTGTTGATGGTAACGAAAACGAGGTGGTTGTTGCCATTACGCCACTGCTCTCTGCCGCTGCGGCTGGAGCATTCTCAGGCGGAGGGGTTTGGAAAGAGTGCGCGCTGCAGCCAGCACACTCTCTCAGCTCGCAGCTGGCAGTGTCATTTTTACCTAGGTGGCGGGAGTCCACCACGAGGCGGCTGTCGTGGCGGTCACAAGAGTTGTGGCTATGTAACCATCTGTGTGGCAAGGTTGCCCACTCTGGAGCAGGAAGTGTCTCTGTCCTTCCTCGCCATGATGCATCGAGGCTGAGAGGAGCCAGCGATGGAGTGGATGTTCACCATTGTGGTGATGTTTGCCTTTCCAGGGAATGACTGACATTAAAAATGTAGTAGCCCCCTACCTGGCGCGCCAAATGTCGAAGTGTGAATGTGACACTTCTCCCAAACCTTCTACTGGAGCAGCCGTGGAGGTTCTTTCACTGGAGGGGCTAATTCTTCTGAAGCAGTCAAGCAAGATGGAGATGGTGAACATCGGGATTTACGTGGTTCGGTCCGTCGGAGCCTAATACCCTACATCCACAGGAATGTGTCGTATTGCTCTTGCTTGTCTGTGTGTGTTTGAGTTCGAATGACCCTCCAATTTTGGTGGCTGCCCAATCCTTTTATAGTCCAAGGTCAGGTAGCTACACAAAGACCAGGGCTGACAAGTTGCCCCGGGATGATTTGTACCCGATACATGATCTAAAGTACTTATGACTACTTGTAGTAGCTTTTCATGACGTCTTGAAGGCGCGTCGTCCTGTCGTGCCGAACGCCAGTGGCCTAGCATACATGTTGATGATTGTAAAGAATGTCACATCCATCGCGTCGCTGCATCCTACTCTGTCAATCGCGTGGTGGAGCACTATTGCACCATCATCGTGACCTGACTAGGCAGCACCTGACAGGGGCGTGCGTCGCGCCCGTGCGCCTAGAGAAGGTGCAAGTCTTAAACGTGCGACTAGACTGGGCATGACTTCATTTACTCTCGCTGCCTACCACCCTCAGTGGGTTGCAGGGCATGTAGCGACACGTGATAGCTTCGGAGGCCTCCTCAGCGGGGAGGTAAGTTCCGGTGCCATAGAACATGTGGTTGTGTCGGAGCCCGCCTCTGCGGAGAGGCAGGGTCTGGCATTGCTAGACACGTGGCAGCATTGGAGCCTGCCTCAGCAGGGAAGCAGGGTTCAGAGCCGTTGGACACGTGGTAGCACCGGAGCCCGCCTTAGAGGGAATGCAGGGTCCTGCTCCGCAGGGTACGTGGCGGTGTCGGAGCCCGCCTCTGTAGAGAGGCAGCCCACATGAGACGTGGCAGCCCCAGACTCTGCCTCAGCGGGGAGGTAGGGGCTGGAGCGGCTTCTTGCTTGCTCAAGGAGGTACCTGGTCCATAGGGTACCGACACATATGGTTCCATGTCTCCGTTGACCACCCATTTTGGCCTCTATAATCATCATTGTTGTGATCTCGGAGTATTTGAACCAACCCCTTCTCCAATCCAGAGTTCCAACTCGCCCTATAGGTTTTCGCTGCACAGAAAATTCAAAATCACCACTTGGATTGAAAATTGTTATGTAGCAGTTCAAAATATAGAAACAATACCTTTTGGTGACCTTTTTCTTTTGTTTACCACTTCTCGGTGATGATAGTATTTGCGTAGATGCAACCTGCATTAAGTTAATCTTTGGAGAGCCTCTTCCAAACATTCCTACTGCATAAAGCATTCAAATGTAGAGAATACATGTATAACACAATAAATAGTAGACATATAATACACATATAACACAACAAACATCCCTGATGCATAAAGCATTAAAAACAAAATAAAGTCAAGATTATGACATCATGTCCATAGTTATTACATTTGGTTACAAAGTGCAAATTACATGATCGTTGACTCCGGGAGTAATCCTTCCATATCTGCAAAGCAATTACATCTCTAACAACATTTCCATTTTCTATATGACTAGTAAGAGAGGCCACATCATTGTTGTAGCTAGTATCTCCTCCGGGAAGGTCAACAAATGATGAAGGAGGTATGTTATCTGGTAGGTTATCCATCCATGCATCATCTCCGTGATGCATACGGATAAGATTGTAGAAGGTTGCAGTAGCTACTGGTATCTTCACTTGGTTTTTCATAGGGTGATGTGTTACAACTTTTAAAATCAAAAAACGTTTCTTCAACACTCCTATGGACCTTTCTATGTGATTTCTCAATGTTGCACGGCGGTTGTCGATACCCAGCATACCTGATACCCTCGCGCAAAGGGTAAAAGCACCTAAGTACCCTGCCTCCCTGCTGAGGTAGGGTTTGATGGCACCATGTGTCTAGAAGGCCTGGACCCCGGCCTTTCTCAGGTACGGTGTGAGACCTATGTGTGCTGAATACATTGGCTATGGCGATAAATGTTTTGAATACTACCAAAACACCTTTATCATCAAGGTCCGACGATAGTTACGGCTTGTTTTGGTTAGCTCCGGCATAGTCTGACGTAAGGTACGACTTGTTTTGGCTAGGTCCGACTTCTTTGTCTAGGTCCGACTAGCTTTGATTAGCTCCGGCGCTAGGTCCGGCTAGCTTTGGTAAGCTCTGGTTCAAGGTCCGGTTAGCTTTGGTAAGGTTCGGAGCTTGACCGTAGTGGTTTTGCTTTTATCTTGCAAATATTCGTACTTGATTTACATTGATGGAAATATTGCTTAGTATTCATTTGCTAAGTTTTTGGTGTGTTTTGGTGGTTATGGTTGATATCATTTTGCTATGTTTTGCAACATGCTTATGTGAGGTGCTCACGTAAGATGTTGTAGTTTCAGAACTAATGTGACTCAAGTCGAGGACTTGTGCTTGAAAGTATTGGTTGTTTATTCATATGCATTGTTCTTGATTCAAACATGTTGCACAACCTCCCGATCAACTCAACCACAATTCCTCCCGAACTTGGTTGTTGAACCTCATCTTCTCCCTAAGACTAGTTCAATGGATCCCGTCACCAGCCATGTCTTGAACTCAAGCAACACCTGCACATGAATAAACAACCAATACTTTCGAGCACAAGTCCTCGACTTGACTCACATTAGTTTCAAAACTACAACACCTTACGTGAGCACCTCACATAAGCATGTTGCAAAACATAGCAAAATGATATCAACCATAACCACCAAAACACACCAAAAACTTAGAAAATGGATACTAAGCAATCTTTCCATCAATGTAAAGCAAGTACGAATATTTGCATGATAAAAGCAAAACCACTGCGATCAAGCTCCGAACCTTGCCAAAGCTAACTAGAGCTTACCAAAGCTAGTCAGACCTAGCACTGGAGCTAACCAAAGCTAGTCATACCTAGACAAAGAAGTCGTACCTAGCCAAAGCAAGTCGAACCTTATGTCGTACTATGCCGGAGCTAACCAAAACAAGCCGTACCTATCGTCGGACCTTGATGATAAAGGTGTTTTGGTGGTATTCAAAACTTTTATCGCCATAGCCAATGTCTTCAGCGCACATAGGTATCACAATCTCCCCCTTGATTAATGCATTGGCAACACCACTTAAAAGCACTACCACATGGACCTAAAGACGGGGCCCAGCTCCCCTGATGAGACGGGCTCCCGAGCTGCCACGTGTCCAGTAGGACGGGACCCCACTCCTCCAAATGAGTGGGATCTGATGCTGCCACGTGGTCTGAAGCACCAGGTTGGCCACCTCCTGTGGAGGCGGGCTCTGGCTCTACCACGTGTTCTGTAGTCCCGGATCCCCAGCTCACCTCAGGGATGGGCTCCCGGGACTGCCACGTGGCTGTAGAATAGGACCCAGCCTCCTCCGCAGAGGCTAGCTCCCATGCTACCATGTGCTCTTCATCTTGCCTTGAATGGTGGGTTGAGGGGTTAAGGGGCGGTGCTCCTTGTCTAAATCGGGCAGAAGACACGAGCCTTCCCAAGGCACATAACGCGGTGCATGCCTACTGTCAGGTACCGCTACGTACAATCGCATCATAGTGAAGACGCCACAGGCCTACCCCACTCTGCCAAGTAGGTAGCTTACGGTGACAGGACAGTTGAACGATACATCCCTTGCCATCATCAACAACTACGTACGGGCCACTGGCGCGTGAGGCGGCAAAATGACGGGTCTTCAAGCTACGGTCAGAGGAAGCTTATGCGAGAAGCCTTAGATCTTTAGGATAAGATCGCCACGGGGCCACCTGTCAGGCCCTGGACCCCACTTGTAAGGCGTCCGACCTTGTCTATAAAAGGACCAGACCGCCACCATTACACACACACATGCATTCAGACCCAAGAGAGCACACTCTCTAGCAATACAACACACACAACATGGAGTAGGGTATTATGCTCTGGCAGCCCGAACCACATAAAACCACTGTCTCACCCATCTCTCGTACACGCAACCTCGCCTGAGGACTAAGCCCTGCTGATCACGAACCTCCGCGGTTGCTCGCATAGCAGGTCCAAGGGAAGTGTCGCAAGAACACTTCGACATTTGGCGCGCTAGGAAGGGGGCTTTTTCCTCTAAAAAGTGGTTGCGCTTTCCCCACAATGGTTACAATCAAGCCTATGGATGGCGGTTCTGTAGGTTCAAATAGCACGTGAAAAGCTACTAGAGGGAGGGTGAATGGTCGATTAAAACTTTTTCAGCGGAAGCAACAAAAAATCCCTCTGTAGAAAATCAATCTGTTAAGGAATCGTGTGTGCGACTAATCTAAACATGATCAATCGTGACAAAACCAGTATATAACATGGAGAATTAAGTCACGAAGAAAATACAACAAGAATCATGGAAAATCGTCGAGAAAAACTCAAGTTACGATCAAACAATCGAACGAAGGTCAATCTGTTCTACTCAAGAAAAAACAGATCTGCAACACTGCCAAGAAACTCGTGTAGCTCAGAAACCACATATCCAAAGGCCATGAAATGTTCAAGATGATAGATAATCGAATTGTGAATACAACCCAAAAAGAATCACACAATTGGATATGTAAAACTCGAGTTATGATAAAACCACCAAAGCAACATAGTACTGTGCAGATACTCGACGAGAAAAACTTGTTTGAAACAAGTCGGACGAACAAGGCACAAAAGTTCCTTTAAACTTCGAATTTTATTGATCAAACCACAAGAGGAAAAGCCCCAAAGTCGTGCACCATGAGCTCTGGCCTCCCTTGCTTTTAAACCATCCTTAGGCCAACCCAATCCTAACTAGGACTCAAATCCTACTCAGATTAAACCGAAACTTTCCATAACTGCTCAAGACTCTTCTATACGCAGATAGAAGCAATATTAAGACTTCCAAACACCTTAAAAACATATCCCAAATTCCTCAAAAGACTCAAATTCGTGCTAACCATGAAATCCTAACGTAAACAACTCAAATCTTTCCATATTTGAGTCAAACCCGACTCAGCCACAGCCTGAGTCCATAACCTAGTCGGTTGGACCTTTCCGACCAATTTTTTACGTCTACATCTCTTCATCACGCCTCGGAACCATGTAGCCACGTCCATGCAATCCTTGCACACGTGCAAACATCTTCCAACGATGTCAACGATACCTTCATATGCATTGTTCTTGATTCAAACATGATGCACAACCTCCCGATAAACTCAACCACAATTCATCCCGAACTTGGTTGTTGATCGTCACCTTCTCCTTAAGACTAGTTCTATGGATTCCGTCACCATCCATGTCTTGAACTCAAGCAACACCTGCACATGAAAAAACAATCGATACTTCCAAGCACAAGTCCTCGACTTGACTCTGGTTAGTTCCGAAACCACAAAACCTTACGTGAGCACCTCACATAAGCATTTGCAAACCACAGCAAAATGATATCAGCCATAACCGCCAAAACACACCAAAAAATTAGTAAGAGAATACTAAGAAAGTTTTCCATAAATGTAAATCATGTTTGAATCATTTCAAGGTAAAAGCAAAACCATTACAGACTAGCACCGGACCTTGCCAAAGCTAACCGGACCTTGAAACGGAGCTTATCAAAGCTAGCAGGACCTAGCACTAGAGCTTACCAAAGCTAGTCGGACCTAGCGCTGGAGCTTATCAAAGCTAGTTGGTCCTAGCGCCAGAGCTAACCAAAGCTAATTGGTCCTAGCGCCAGACCTAGCAAAAACATGTCCGACCTAGACAAAGTAAGTCAGACCTTATGTTGGATCTTACCAGAGCTACCCAAAACAAATCAGACCTGTCGTCGGACCTTGCAGGAGCTCGGACCTAGAGTCGGACCCTGATGAGATGGGTGTTTTGGCAAAATTCAAAACTTTTATCATCATAGCCAATGTATTCAGCACACATAGGTCTCACAATCTCCCCCTTGATGAATGCATTGGTAACACCACTTAAAATTCGAACATTGGCTTATGAAAAGTTTTGAAAACAATCAAATGAGAATGAAAGAAATTTCAAAACAAATATTTCTCCCCTATACTTATTTCTCCCCCTTTGTAAATCAGAAATAAAATGAGAAGAAAAACAAAAATTCCCCCCCCCCCTGAGAAGAATTGTGCCAAATACTTGTGAATGTGTGCAATGTGTGATCAATTTCTCACCCTTTGACAATGTATTCAGCAAGGTTCAAAAGAGAAATTTCAATTTTTATGAGCATATTGTAACATAAACATATAAAGCAAAGCTCATCCAAGTCATACTATCAAGTAACTTACACTATCACATCAATGAAATACATAAAGTAGTGTAAGCCATGCTAGAGATGAAATGTAATTTTCAATTTAAGCAAGTCATGATCTCACAAACTTAACTATTTCAAAACCTGAAAGAATGACACTTGTTGTTGTATTTTTCATTTTTTAGTATTATTTAAAGCACAAATGCTGATCATATAACATGTGAGATCTATGTGTGCTGAATACATTGGCTTGTGCTGAATACCTTGGCTTTGATGATAAGAGTTTTGAATACTACCAAAACACATTTTTAATAAGGTCCAACTCTAGGTACGAGCTCCTACAAGGTCCGGTGTAAGGTCTGACTTCTTTGTCTAGGTCCGACTAGCTTTGGTTAGCTCTGGCTCTAGGTCCGACTAGCTTTCATAAGCTCCGACGCTAGGTCCGACTAGCTTTGGTTAGCTCCGGCGCTAGGTCTTGATAGCTTTGGTAAGTTCCATCACCAGGTATAGCTAGCTTTTTTAGGCTCCGATTCAAGGTCCGGTTAGCTTTGGCAAGGTTTGGAGCTTGATCGCAGTGGTTCTGCTTTTAATTTGCAATGTTTCGAACCTTCTTTCTTTGGATTATGGAAAGTTTGCTTAGCTTTTTTTTTACTGAGTTTTTGGTGTGTTTTGGTTGTTATGGTTGATATATTTTTGCAAAGGTTTGCAACTTACTTTTGTGAGGTGCTCACATAAAGTGTTGTGGTTATCAGAACTAACGAGAGTCAAGTCGAGGACTTGTGCTTGGAAGTATTGGTTGTTTATTCATGTGCAGGTGTTGCTTGAGTTCAATACATGGCTGGTGACGGGATCAATTGAACTAGTCTTAGGGTGAAGATGAGATTCAACAACCAAGTTCGGGAGGAATTGTGGTTGAGTTGATTGGGAGGTTGCGTAGCATGTTTGAATCAAGGAATATGCATATGAAGGTATCATGGACATCGTTGGAAGATGTTTGCACGTGTACAAGGAGTGCATGGACATGGATACATGGTTCCAAGGCGTGATGAAGAGAAGTGGACGTAAAGAATTGGTCGAGAAGGTCCAATTGACTAGGTTATGGACTCGGGTTGTGGCTGAGTCATGTTAGACTCAAATATGGAAAGTTTTGAGTGTTTTGAGTTGGTTATGATTAGATTTTGGGTGGGTCACGAATTTGAGTTGTCTTAGGAATGTGGGATACATTCCTAAGGTGTTTGGAAGTCTTAAGATTACTTCTATCTGCGTTAGAAGAGTCTTGAGCACTTATGAAAAGTTTCGATTCATGAATTGAGTAGGATTAGAGTCCTAGTTGGGTTTGGGTGGGCCTAAGGTCTAGTTATATAAGCAAGGGAGAGCACAGCTCATGGTAGACGACTTTGGAGCTGTTCCTTGTGAGTTCTGATCAATAAAATTCGTATTCTAAAGGAGCTTTTGTGCCTTGTTCGCCCGACTTGTTTTGTTCAAGTCTTTCTCATCGAGTTTCTGCACAGCACTACCTTGCTTCGGTGGTTTTATCATAACTCGAGTTTTACAGATCCGATCGAAGTGATTCTTTTTTGCTTGTCTTCACAACTTGATTTTCTATCATCTGTGAAAATTTCACGGTCATTGGTTTTGTGGTTTCTAATCTACACGAGTTTTCGTGCAGTGTTCCAGAACTGTTTTTCTCGGGTAGGACAGATTGACCTTTGTTCGATCTTTCGATCGTAACATGAGTTTTCCTCGACGGATTTTCGTAACTCTTGTTGTGACCTCTTTGTGACTTGTTTCTGTACAATATATACTAGTTTTATCACAGTTGAACACATTTAGATTAGTCGCACACATGGTATCTTTAACAGATCGGTTTTTTCCTGCCGAGGGGTGTTTCATTGCTTCTGCTGAAAAGTTTTAATCTACCATTCACCCCCCTCCTCTGGTAGCTTTACACGTGCTCTTCGATCCTACAATTGGTATCAGATCGACGGTGCTCTAATATTTGTGATTCGCATGTGTTTTTGACTTATCCTCATGGAGAAATAGTCGGCAAAACCTTGTGTGTTTGTTGGTATTGATTTTCAGGTTTGGAAGGCACTCATGGAAGCTTTTATCCATGCCCAACGCTTCGCGATATGGAAAAAAGTGTACAAACCTTACAACGTGTCTCCGAACAATCAAGTCACGGCTACAAACTTAAGAGATGTCGACAACAACAACAAAGACCACAACTTGGTAATCCAACGACTAACTTAGAGCAACTTCGACCGTGTTGCACACCTCCGATCGGCGTACGATGTGTGGAGAGCACTTTGTGACTACCACGAAGGATCCAACATGATCAAGGAGGTAAAGCAGGATATGTTCAAAAAGGAAAACACGTGCTTCGAGATGCAACCTGGTGAATCCATTGATGACCTTTTGCTCACTTTAATAAAATTCTCAGCAACTTGCATAGTGTCAATGTTAATTTTTCAGATGCTGAAAATGTTAGGCAATTGTTAAGTGCATTAGACATGACAATTTGGGAGATGAAAGTCACATCTATTCGTGAATCTACTATCATGAGTACACTTACATTACATGTGCTATATTCTAAATTGAAAACTCATGAAATTGACATAATCTCACGTAAGAACCCCAACAAGTCTCTTGCATTTGTTTCTCAATGTGATATGACTAGCTCTGGCCAATCTTCCTCTAGAAATACACTTGCTTTGCTGTCTTCATTAACCCTAGAACAGATTGAAGAATTTCCAGAGGAGGAGCTAGAACTCATCTCTACTCGGTTCTCAAAAGCATTGCAAAATGTGAGAACTAGAAGGAGAGGAAGCTTCGAACCTCAACGATGCTTTTAATGTGGTAAGACAGGACACTTTCATACAGATTGCCCTAACCTTTCAGGTCCTTCTACCCGTGATGAAAAGCAAAGCAGAATAAAGTCAAGTCCTCTTCTGGCAACATCAACAACAAGAAGAAGGGTTATCCAGGACACAAACTGATAAATAGTTTCATTACCGCACTTCAAGAACTTGGCTCAAGTGATGTAGACATTAGAAGCAATAAAGATGAAGATGATCTGGCAAACTTGTGCTTCATGGCAGGCAAATCAAGATCAAGTATGGAGGATGCAAAACATAACAGTGACAACGAAGAGGTATGTCCTACTTGTGATGAAATGTGTGATGCTATTTCCCGTGCAACTGTTATTGCTAAGAAAAAGGACAAAAATCTTAGTGATAATGCTGTTAAAATTGAGTCACTAGAATCTGAAATTAATCGTTTAAAAACCTTGATTCCTAGTGATGATTTTTGTTCCTCATGCGATTTAATATATTAACAATTGCCCTCCTTAAGAAGTGCACACTCCTCCACTCTTGATAAACTTGAGTTAGAGATTGAAAATAACAAAAAGCTTGCTGCACTTAATGACAGAAACTTAAGATGCTTTTTGTTCTACAGTTGATTTGTATTGTTCTACCTGTAATGATCTTGAAAAGAAACTAAAAGATGCTATGAATGAAATTTCAATACTGAACAATACCTTACATGCTCATGAAGTTAAATATTGTTCTAATTGCAAATTAAAAGGAGAAACTTCATTTGAAAACTGCCTAGAATTGTCTAAGGAATTTGATGACATGAATAGGACACTAGAGCAGTTTTGTGTTGGGAACAAAAATCTAAACTTGCTACTGAATTCATCCAAATCTTGTAATGATAAAACTGGTTTAGGTTTTGATTCCCATGCTCATGCTAAAGCACATCCACCTAAAATTGTAAAGTCATTAGGAAGTGGTTTGATTAGAACAGTTCCTCAACCAAAAGAGGTGGCTTTTAAATCTGCAGGAGTGTTATCACATTCGGATTCAAATAAACATACTGCATGCTCATCTAGACATGAACACAAAGTTAAATTTCATTGTACCCATTGTCGTAAAGATGGTCATTTCATAGATTTTTGTTATAAACAAGATAAACAACATAAAAAGGAAAAAAATGCAAGCTAGATCTTATAAATCTCATGCAAAATTTGTTGCACATACTAAACTGAATGTTAGGAACCATGCAACCTGCTGTTATGAGTCAAAAACACTCAAAGTTTACCTCCGGGCCTTATGTTGTTACCTCTGGACCTTCTATTTTTTCCTCTAGAGCTACTGATTTTCGTGCTACACAAGTAACTCCTTATAGGCCAATAGCTAAGAACAAAAAATCTCAAACTTTGACTCATAAACCCGTTGTTTTAACCCAGCTGCCGCGTGTTTTTCCTACTGGACGTCGTGTGACTCAGTACTGGATTCCTAAATGCCTATTGACTAACCCCAATATTGAGTCATCGACGTATTGTGCTTCTGTGTAGGTTACACGCTTGAGGAAGGAGAATATTTGGATTGTGGATTCAGGTTGCTCACGCCACATGACCAGTAACAAAGAATGGTTCTCTTCCCTCTCTTTTGTGTCACGTGTAGAGAATGTTACTTTTGCCGATATTTCTTCAACTACTATAATTGCTAAGTATTCGATTATGGTAAATGATCACTACACTTTAAAAGATGTGGCACTTGTTAAAAATTTGAAATACAACTTGCTTTGTGTGTCACAATTGCTAGATGAAAATTTGGAAATTACTTTCAATAAAAATTGCTGCAAAGTTGAGATTCAAATAGTGAGCTTATTTTTAACATGTCTCGGTTTGGAAGAGTTTTTAAAGCTGATTTTGATATGTCTTCTTCTAAGAATAGGTGTCTAGTTGCTAATGATTCCAAAGACTTATATTTTTGGCATCGTAGACTTGGTCACGTAGGCTTTGATCATCTCACGCGTGTTAGTGCTCTTGATCGCATACGTGGGCTGCCTAAGCTGAAAATGGACAAAGAAATTGTGTGCTCTTCTTGTAGACATGCTAAGATGGTTGTAGGTTCACATACTCCTCTCACAATGATCATGACAACTGAACCGGTTCAACTTTTGCACCTTGACACCGTAGGATTGAT